>CM066998.1:92898094-94159594 GCA_033977485.1 Hydrangea macrophylla | reverse complement strand
CCATGCGCATGTCTACTATATCACCCCCGACAATAGAGGTCCTCCGGGATGCCCACATCTGAATATACTCCCGGTGGAACACAGTCCAATCCTGCGATGCCCGTCCGCGTCGATCTATACCATGTAGGCGCCGTGATGTGTCGACCGGATCTGGGACTGTCTGTCGGAATCCGAACTGTCGAACGACCCTATCGGGTACGTGCCACTCAACAGTGTCTATACAGATCAATGGCGTGCGAGCTCTCCATAACTCGCGTCCAACCTGGTACGCATCAGGCAGCACGTAACCAGGCGGCTCCACTAAGTATGGTCGCCACTCAAAATGGGCCTCATCCAACAGGTCCAGCTGATCTCTGTGTACCCGACGCACGTGAGTGCTAATGGTACGTAGCTCCAACGGAACCGTCCACCTAAACAAATAAACGAAAATAAAATTTGATGAGGTACTCTACAAATCATATATTTTAACATAATTGAATGGAACACGCACTAATACCTGCACCCACGTGGCCCAATGGGAAGATCCGGATGAGCCTGGAGCGGCTGAAAACCAATGGGAGCAATGCTGGACAAGCCCGGCCTAATCGACGGTATACGCTCCCATGCCCACATCTACAACAACAAGATGCATCATAATTAATATGTTCTCAAATTTTTTTGTTATTATTATTTATTTATATAAATGGGGTCTACTTAATGAGTTATTAAACCATACCTGCAATAACGTAACTGGACCGGCAATGTCGCACACATGCATACGGGATGACCGACACAAGCATCGGTACAACCACGCCAATATGGCTGATCCCCAGCTCATGCGGCCACATGCGTCCAAATCACGTAGCAATGGAAGGTACATCAACTTACCCTTGTTATCCGATGTATCGGATAACAAGAGACCTCCAAGCAGCCACAATATGGCAGCACGAGCATACTGCTCAAGTGTCTGGACTGGCAAGACTCCTGCCGGCATAGCCTCCAAATGCTCGGCTATCCAGGTGAGATATATCCTGCCGTGGTCTAACCTCTCAGGGGGTGGTGCTGCACCCAGAAGCTCCAAACAGAGAGCCTGCCAGTCCTCGATGCTACGTGACTCAACCCTGCACGTGACTGGCTCTCCGTCAACAGGCAGACCCCACAACACAGCGACGTCCTCAAGTGTGACGGTCGCCTCACCTACCGGTAGATGAAAGGTGTGGGTCTCCTGACGCCACCTCTCAAGTAATGCACTGATGAGGGCGTGATCGCACTGGATCCAGCCGACGCGGAAAACTCCATAGAATCCAGCACGCATCAAATAAGGCATCAGCCGTGAATCGACGCCCCACACCCATAGCCTGTAATCAGATCTGCGTACTGTAACAAACTCATCGTAATCCTGCAATAGCATAAATTTTGTTAGATTTGTGAACTTAATATATTGGTACATTTTGTTAGATTTGTGAACTTAATATATTGGTACAAAATAACATATATATATATATAGATATAGTTTTTACATACCCTGGGATGCTCCCATATATCGTGCGATATGTGGGTCGACTGTAAAGTCAGGACAGATGGGTCTATAGGACCACGCCGCGGACGCGTCATCTAAACTGCATTAATTATACATTTACAAATTAACCCTTTATAAAACTTACCAGTTTGAAATTTAAATAACACATCAAAATTTCAAAAGGAAAGAAAAATTAATAACATCATTGCAATATTAAATTTTTTTTTTATTTTCTTCTTCTTTGTAAAATTAATAACATCATTGCAATATTAATTTTTTTTTTATTTTCTTCTTCTTTGTAAAATTAATAACATCATTGCAATATTAATTTTTTTATTTTTTTTTTTAATTTTCTTCTTCATTTTGAACTAGAATGATTCCAAATTCTAATGATCTTTTAAAGTGTTAATTTATTTTTATTTTATTTAATTTTTTTCGCTTCGGGCTATAACTAGTTAATAAACCAAACAAACCAAACAGAGCTCAATTAACTGAAGGTAACCCTAACTAAAGTAACAATCAATCATAATAAATTCATATGAAAAAAATAAAATATACAAGCGGCAAATTGAATTAATTAACAAACTAATAAATTATTAACAACGGGTTGCATAAAAGGGTAATGTCAATGTAATTAATTTATACATATACATATACATCTATATGTATATACATATCAAAATATACATATATATATATACATACCTCGTCGGAAAGAGAGATATCGTCGGAAGTAAGAGAGATATATATCGTCGGAGAGAGAGAGAGAGAGCCCGGAGAGAGGGATATCGTCGGAGAGAGAGAGAGAGAGCCCGGAGAGAGAGATATCGTCTGAGAGAGAGAGAGAGAGAGCTCTGAATCGTCTGAGAGAGAGAGAGAGATATCGTCTGAGAGAGAGAGAGAGAGCTCGGAACCAAAAAAACGAGAATGGAAGGAATGAACCGACTTAAAAGTCGTCTTTATTACTCACGACTTTAACTAAAGTCGTATTTGTTAAAAACGACTCTAACTTAAAGTCGTTTATGCTAAAACCGATTTTAAGTGAAAGTCGTGATTACAAAATACGACTTATGAATCGTCTTTGGTAATACCGACTAATTTCACATCACTCGTCAGAAATGTCCAATCACTTTTACAGAGACTACTAAAGTCGGTATTGGTAAAACCGACTTTATGCTGACAAAAAGCTGCGTGATTGAACAACACTCTGATGGTAGATGTCATTTCCTAAATAAGTCGTGTTTACCAAGGACGACTACTAAAGTCGGTATTAGTAAAACCGATTTTTAGTTAAAGTCGTTTTTGGTAATGACGACTCTATATAACCGTTTTTACTAAAACCGACTTTTCATAAGTCGTTATTTGTAAAGACGACTTATAACCATTTTTCTTTTTTCCAGAAAATACTATTTTCTCGTAGAAAATAAAAAAAGGATTTACTTAAAATCGGTATTACTAAAACCGATTTTAAATATAAACTCGTTTTTACTAAAGACGACTCTATAAAGTCGTTATCCGTAAAAACGATTTACTCTGTTTATGTCTTTAAGTTTCAAAACACCCCGGTTTAATAATTAAGTATTAAATTAGCAATTTTTTTGGAAACAACTCGACATGATTGTATACAGCTTACATGTCATTAGCTAATCGATGGAACTGTTGGGGCTTTGAATTCTATCATGCTTTTTTCCAGAATATCTAAGAAGGTACCCTTTTTTTTTTTTTTTTTCTTTAGAAAATTGCCACTAAATCCTCAATTCATACACTTTCTTCATGGATTAAGGGCACCCAAAAATCTATTTTTGGAGAAGATTCCTAAAATCATACTTCATCCGTCTCATAATAAGTGTCCACTTCTATTTTGTGCAATGTTTAAGAAAGTTGTATTATTTTAATTTTTTTGGTTCCTTAAAGAGTCACTTTCCAATCTTACCCTTAAATGTGATGGGTGTTGGACTTTTTGCTTGTCTTGGAACCACAAATAAATGCTACTTTATCTTTATTATAAGGGTAATTTTGGAAAGTAAGTAAAAGCCATATACCAATTTAGAAAAGTGGACACTGATTGTGGGACATCCAAAAAAGGAAATGTGGACACTTATTATGGGATGGAGGGAGTAATAGTTAATACAACCTTATCATGGTTAAGAATTTTTTAATTCCCTAAATACCCTTAAATATATTTTGTAGCATATATATATATGTGGTATAAACTTAGGTAATCAGTCACTTATAACTGGCATTTATTTCCTAAAACTTTCATGTTAAGATATTGAATTGAATGGATCAATAAATGCTACAATATATTCACCTTAATCAAATCATCTTGATGATGCACTTTCCTTAGCCCAAAAAAAAAAAAAAAAAAATTGTTTAAACGGATTTTTGACTCATTTATTGAAAAACCTGCGTTTTCATTTTGGAATTAAGGAGTGCATTTGTTTTGTTTTTCAATTATTGATCCTGTATATTATTGCATTGTATGTGCTACATTAATTACATATGTGGCACAACATATATTGACAGATATCAACACCACAAACCAAAAACTACAACATCAACGTTAGTTTTGTCATTAGATTACAATCAACACACATTTTTTTTATGGAATCACATATTCGGAATTTTTTTATAGGTATGCATTTTGTGGGTATTTAGACTGTTGATTAGTATCTTCATCATTTTTTTCCCCATTGGGTCTTGTTAGTGTACTATATTACATCTTGGTAAGTGGATATTCGAAGTCAGGCATTGTCGCTCAAATCAACTTGTTCCTGCATGTTGAAATCAGTACTCATTTTAGTCATGAGTTTGTAAACATAATGTATTTCCATTTTTTCATGTATTTTGTGAGTTTGACAAGTTGGTCCTGTGATATTCGTTTATACCAAGACTTGTGAAATTAACATAGCTAGACTATTTTGAATTTTGTAAATTGTGAATTTCACAAAGCAGGCTGTAACACTTTAGTAAAATGTGATTTTTCTTCAATGTAAGATGTGAAATTCACAAAACTATATGTGTTGATCATGCACATTATGCATTTTCTGAAGTTAACCTGTGAAGTTTACAATATCAATTGTCGATATAATGTAATTGAAGAAAGCAAATTATTATTATTATTATTATTATTATTATTATTATTATTATTATTATTTTATAGAACTACACTGATGTATTTTGTTTGTGGTTAGTGGTGTCTAATGCAAATATAGTTGTTCTTAGAGAAATTCACAAAACTGTTTTTGTAAGTCAGATTTGTGAAATTCACAAAACCCACTGTGGTGATTATGCATCTTATGAAATTTCAGAAGTACACCTGTGAAGTTCACAACATCAACCATTGACAGAATGTAATTAAAGAAAACATATGTTTTCTTTAGAACTACACTAATATATTCAAGCACTATATTTTGGCTTCCTTTTCATGCAGTATTGCTTCTAACTCTTTCACACGGTCGGACCTTCCCACATTTTGGGTGACTCGATGAGTATGAGCATCATCTACGACATTGGCATCCTTCAGTTCTTCTTCCTTTATCGCTAAAGCAAGTTCTAGGAATTGAATATTGTGTGACTCGTTCTCTTTCACTTCTGACTCTAATATTTGGTAATAATGCCTCAAGTTATTAGCCAAAGCCTGATCTCTGACGTGTTGTGCTTCCAGCACTTCTACCTGTTCTAGCAGCTGTTGCACTTTTTGGTCTTTACTGTCCGCAAGATTCTCATTGTGCTCTCCCTGCTTGGTCTCTTGGTTGTTCCCCTTCAGCTATAGCTCCTTTGTATTCTCTTGTCAGAAAATCACAAAACTCTAACACACAATGGGAATCAACAACACATATTGTCTGAAACTAGTCTTTGGGGTTGCTTTGTTTCCTCTTTTTTTTTTTTTTTTATATATATATATATATATTCCTGGGTATTTTCTGAAGTTCTATTCTGTGAATTTCACGGTCGGAACTGCAAGTCCCCCTCAAGTTGAGCAGTGAAGTTCACAACTTCATGGCCACATGTTTTGTACTGTGCACAACAAAGGAAGGATTGGATGTTTGTGAGAAATCATAAAACCTATATAGCACGATGTATAACACAAGAACTTAGGCACTATGGTTAGTGTTCCATGAGTCCCCAAAGTGATGTCCATACAAGAACACTAACCTGACGAAGAAATGGTGCATATCACACTATAGACAAAGTGATTTGATATATGAAATTCAAAAACATAAATTTCAAATTTTGTAAAATTTTCAAAATATTCAACCAAACAACATTAACGCAATTACAGATTGTGAATTTCATGTCAGTATGTCTGCATAAGGATGTTTACTGGTTCAGGTCATACAAACCATGGATTACAGTGAAAACATACCTTTCTTCCCCATTCGTATTTTGATTGCCTCAGGTGGACGATCCGAGTGGTTTACCCACCTTAATGCCCCCTCACACTCCCTGACCTCGCTAAGGAAACAAACAATGACTGATTTGCCAAAAGTTTGCAAAGCAAACCCTAGGTATGTGTTGACAATGTATTGACGCTCTTAATGGTGATTTTATTATAGATTTTGGACTTTTCAACAATTAGAAAACTGAATTAAGGGGAGAAATTCAGGGAAGAAGTGGTTTTGAAAGGGGGTCGGTCAGCCTTTTCGAATAAACTTGTGCCAAAAATGGTGAAAAGGGCACTTTGGGACACGAAAATGACACGGACTTGATACAAAACCTTTCTAACCCAAGGTTCTATTGCTAAAAAACCCTATTGTGTAGGGATATAAGACTAAAAAACCCATAAATACGAATATCCAATTTGTCATTTTTTTTCTTTCTTGAAATTAATGACTACAAGTAATCTTTTAAGGGGTCAAAAGGTTTTTTTGGTCATTTTGTTCTTTAATTTTCGTATATTAGGGAATTCCCAGCTGATTTCTTGATATGTTTTTGTTAAAGAACATAACACCTCTTGATATGTTTTTGGTGTTCTACTAGGTATAATTTGGTGCTCATACCTTTTCTCATGTTGGTTTAGCCTTCATAATGCTAAGAATTTGCTTGCTTATTCAATATGAGAGAAAATCTCCGAGGGCTTGTTTGAGTGTCCTTGAATATAATAGTTGTATATGTACTTTCATGGGCTAACTATAATTTGTACCCTCGTAGGTTACACTTGACGTCATTTTGTCCCCCATATTTTAAAAGTTGACACATTAGACTTTGGATTTTCCTACTTTTGTCAAATTTCAACTTTAGTCGTTAGAGTAGTTATCGAAGCCCTTTTTTTTTTAAATAGAATTGTTAGCATGACAAAATTTGACTTAAGGTACAAATTGACATAAATACGAAATTATCGGCAATGTGACACCGAGTGTAACCGATAAGGTGCAATGTGTAATTAACCCAATTTCATATAGCATTTTAAATCAGAAGATTATTTTATTAAGTGTGCATTGAAGAAAACTGTGATCATTAGAAAATTTAGAAGTCAGGAACTTGAACATTCTAAGGTAACGTGGAAATGGTGAGAAAGAAAATATGGTAAAGGTCAACTATTTTATCCAAATGGACAGTGATGATAGTGTACTTTAATTATACATATAGCAGTGTACTGGGATTTTTAGCCTAAAAAAACTGCGGCCGCCCCTCTAACCCACACCCAGTCCCGTTGGCTTGCGATTTTTTTAGTATTTGGAAGCTTCTCATCTATTTACCCAGACATGTTCAACCACACTAGATCTAGCACTCTTAATCCCTCATAAAGCAGTACTACACCCCCAAATATATAATATACCCATGACACTCAGTACGTATATGATTGTCGCTGGCCAGCTAATGAGCCACAAAACATGGTGTGTTATCGAAGAGTCTTCCCTGCCTACTAATGTCAATCCAACTAACTCTACCGCTTTCCTAGACGTGCCCCATAGGACGGTATTTGTCTCTTCATCCCAGGATGACACGCTAAAGTAGCGTCATCAAGCATCCTTTTCATGACATAGTCTCAGGTCATAAGGTAACTGATGTAGACTCCCCATTACAGGAAGATTGCATAGCTCACACGGCAATAAAATAGGGTTTATCCATTGCTCCACTAACGATTGCTATGTATGCTATGTCGTTATTCCATATAAATGGGCATGTCACTTCGTGGTAAAAGTAACGTCATACGAATCTTAGTTTAGACGTTACATAAACGTCTAACCTGAATTTTTTAGCATGGTCGCACCTCCTAGCGCCTGCCTGAAAGCTCACATTTGGCTATAAACAGGCTACATAGAGTTGTGGGCGTTCTTTATGTTTGACCAAGCACCAAGCTTAGGTCTTATCTTAGCTCTAAGTTAAGGCGACATATAAGGGTAACAAGATTATATCTAGCTCACTGTTCTTATACCGCGTAGATAGAAGTGTTCTAACCTGCTTTTCTAGCGCTATGGACACACGTGTCCTAGTTAGCTATCCAAGTACCATGAACACAAATGTCTCATCTTGCTCGCCATCTAAGCACTATGAACACATATGTCCAATTTCGTTATCTCGGCGCTAAGGGGAATCACCCGTGTGAGCGGGTCGATTCAAGCCCAGTGACATTAAAGAAATGTGCATCCAATCCATTCATATAACAAATATATATATATATATATATATGGAAACTAACTATTATTATTAACAGATAACAATACTACTAATAATAATGTCAATTACAAAAATGTCTAAGCACATCAAATCCTACAAAGAATGCATCTTTGGCAATGGACTTGGTCAAAAGATCAGCCTCAATGCTACCATGGGAAATGTGCTTCTAGACAATTTCCTTTTACGCAACTACATTTCAAATGTGACAAAAATGAATGTCTATGTGCTAGGATCACCCAATAGCTCTTGAGATCTTTGGCATATGCTAAGGCTTATGTACTATCACTGTAGATCAGCACAACTACATCACTACAGGGTGAAGAGCCTAGCTACTACAAAAACTCCTCAATCAAAAACAGCTTCACAAACAGGTGCAGAGCAAACCACATATGCTTCCATCATGGACAACATAAGGAAAAGTTCACAATCCTGCGAACATATTGCAAGAACCTCTTCACTACTCTCCAGTGACAAGACCAAGGTTGCTACAACAACGACTAATTAGACAAACCACATAGCAAACATTTGACAGAGTACACGACATAGCATACTTCAGATTCTCTATTACGGACGCATATGGCAAACTGGACGTTTGTTTCCTTTTCTCATTATTCTTAAGAAATTGATCCAAGGTCAAGGCGAGTCCCATTAAACTAGAGTGTATGTGGGTTTCAGTTTTTCATGCGAAAACGTTCAAAGAACCTTCATTATGTAAGTCTTTCGAGACAAACAGAGAAGTTTTTGAGAACGATCTCTCACAATCTAAACTACCAACACATAGTTGGTTCTACCCATGTCCTCATTCTCAAAAATAAAAGGACAACCACTCTCTAGTGGCGACAATGGAACTCATCTCATTCCCTGCTAGAATAATGTCATCGATATACAAAGAAAGAATTAGAACACTCTTTTTGAACTATTTTATGTACACACAGTGGTCCTCCTCAATCATCTCAAAACCGAAGGAGGTGATTGAATCATGGAACCTCAAGTACCATTGCCTCAACGATTGCTAGAGACCATAAATGGATCGTGTGGGTTTTTTACTAATACACTTAATTTTAAAGGGTCTATGACCTAATATCCATTTTTTTTTGCCTCAAGTGCGAGACCCACCTGATTGACAATATTAGAGATTGGTTAATTGGTTAAGAAATGAACGGGTTCTGTCATCCAGTGAGAACCAATTTAATTTATATAGTTCTGTGTTAGTGTAGTGACTTTTTAACTACATAGAAGTTCGTGTCTGTCTTAAAAATACTTAAGAGCTAGTTCTTTATCAATCCAACATAACGTTAGTTTCCATAAGAACCAAATAAAAGGGAGACTTGAGCTTTATTTGATAAACTACAAGTTAACTACTAGATTTTTAGTGCACATTTAATAGGGTTAGCATTAATATGACCTGATCCCTTTTTCTATTATTTCCAAACATTCCCTTAGGAATGAAAAGAGAGCAGATTAAGAGAGAGAAGAAGAGGGGAACCTTCCAAGTGTGAACAAAAGAACACAGGTCGTGATACAGAATCAACACCTACTTTAACAAAATTACCAAAGAATAGATTATTAAAGAGAGAAGAAGTGGGGTAAGTGGGAACAAAAGAACACAGGTAAGAGAGAAAAAGACATAGCAGAAGAAAAAGAAGAATAGGGAACTTTCCTAGAATAATCAAACTTTAGATTTGCTCTAATCACTACACCATATGGACCAATTTCTAACGGACATGTTTTAAACTTTCTAACGGATATATCCGTTAGAAATTTCTAACGGATATATCCGTTAGAAATGAGGAAAATCCGTTAGTAATACCCCTTCATGTGGACTTATATTTTTGTAACGGTTTTAAAAACAATACTAACAGATATATCCGTTAGAATTTTTTTGCTAAAATTGAATATAATACAAATTATAAGAAAAAAATGTAAAATAAATGGTTAATTACATTTTACCGAGTTCCAGTAGTAAGCTAGAGTCAAGTCTTCTATTTAAAAGACCTTAAAAATCCCAATTGGTGGGTGGTTATATATTCACTACAAGAAAAAATGTTTTTTATGTCACTTTTAAAATTGCATTTATGTCACTTTTATTTCGAGTGACATAATTATTTATCACGCGAGTTTTTTATGTCACTTTTTAGATTTTTATGTCGATTTTTTAAAAAAGTGACATAAATAATAAAGTATTTATGTCAATTTTATAAAAAGTGACATAAATAAAAATACGGTGGCAATTTTGTAATTAAAACACAATTAATTTTAGGGAAAAATGCCTTTTACCCCCCTGTGGTTACACTCATTTTCTCATACCCCCTGTGGTTCATTTTGTAACACTTAACCCCCCTGTACTACGGACTAAAGTGAGACTGTTAACTTTTGTAACGGTAGTCTCACTTCAGTCATTAGTATAGGGGGGTTAAGTGTTACAAAAATGAACCACAGGGAGGTTATGAGAACATGGGTGTAACCATAGGGGGTAAAAGGTATTTTTCCCTAAAGAGTATGTATAGGGGCTTGGGGGTATTAACATTATTTCCTTTTTTCCTATTAGAAAAGTTAACAGTCTCATTTTAGTCCGTAGTACAGGGGGTTAAGTGTTACAAAATGAACCACAAGGGGTTATGAGAAAATGAGTGTAACCACAGGCGGGTAAAAGGTATTTTCCCCTTACATAAATAATCGCGTTTTTATGTCACTTTTAAAAAAAACGACATAAATAATGGAGTAATAATTTTCGATGCCCGCTTTTTTTTTTTTGCTAAAACGATGCGCGCTTAAACATATTGAAACTAAATTGAAACCTCACGTTTTCCCCAATTCTTCAGTATAACAAAAAAGAAGAAGAATCCCTTCTTCCCTGCGACCACATCGCAGCTTATACACCATCGCCGCTGCACTCGCCGCCGCCACAGTATTGCT
Source organism: Hydrangea macrophylla (assembly GCA_033977485.1). Taxonomy (NCBI): domain Eukaryota; kingdom Viridiplantae; phylum Streptophyta; class Magnoliopsida; order Cornales; family Hydrangeaceae; genus Hydrangea; species Hydrangea macrophylla. The sequence goes on along the minus strand of CM066998.1, from coordinate 94,148,556 downwards.
TGCACCTGACTCGATCTCTAGGTCTTTCTCTCTCTCTCTCTTTTTCTCTCTCTCTCTCTCTCTCTCTTCCTTGTTCAATATATATACATACAAATACATATTAGATATACATTCAGATACAAACATTCTGGTTGATTTTTTTTATCTACCATTGATGTTATCTCTTTTACTAGTTTTTTATTAGGAGAAACCCTTCTTCCCCACGACCACATCACCGCTCGCCACCGCTGCTCCAGTTCTGCTCGCACACTGCTCTCCCGGTAAAGGTGAGAATCTTCTTCCTCTAATCTCCTTTTCGATCTGCTTTGTGGAACCCTAGGGGTTGAAAGAGTATTTATTTTGTGGAATCCCTAAAAGGTTAAGAGAATAGAATTAGGGGTTTTCTTCTAGCTATTCTTTCCTTTTTATTTGTTTCTGATTTCCCTTGTCTCAATGTCTCCTTATTGCCTCTTTTTTGTGTTGTGGTACTCTAGAGTTGAAAGAGTAGAAAGAATTACGGGTTTTTTTTGTGATTATGTTTTCCCTAGACACCAAACTGTCTCTTCTAACCCATTCTAGAAGATGATGATGTACTTGTTCTTTTTTTTTTTTCCTGAATTGGTTGAAAAGGGACAAATGGTTTTTTGGGTAATTGGATGTAGATGACTTTATATCCGTAAAGTGTTTGGTCAGTGTTTTACTAACTTCTTGAAAACTTTTCTTGAGTCTCTTTGTCTTTGTAATGTCACTTAAAATGTAGCAGAATAAATTAAGCTTTTGACTGAATGGAATTGGTGTTATGTTTAGCATATCTAATATGATACTCCGTATAACTTAGGCCACTATTGCCAAAGCAAAGGCTATAACTAGGACTTATGTACATAGCAGATTACTTTGGCAATAGTGGTAGCTATATAACTTGTATATTTACTATTATATCTATAGGTTTACTTGCTTTTTTGCAAAGTTTAATTCAAGAGAGACTGTGGACTGATCGATCACAAATTTGATTAAGTTTAATTTCCAAATGTTTTAGAGAATTGGGTAAAGCAAATTGAGCTTAGTTAATATAGATGTGAGTTAGTAGTTGAGCATGGCAAGTGACAAGTAAGAATTGAAAGCAGAAGATATAGGTGGAGTATTTGTTATTACTGTATAATTAGAGGGCATATATAGAATACTTATGTGTGATTGATCTAAGTGGCATTATTAAAAGGGAGTTGAAATAATCTTAGACCCCACAAAAGAGTGTGATCTTTCTAAGTTCTTTAAGTTAATCTCTCTGCCCCCTATCTCTTTATATAGACATATATATGTACCCAAGTAATCTATATGATATATCTGATCTATTTTTATGTAATTTAATTGGTTCTCTCATAACTAATGATTGGATCATAGAGATACTTGCAAATAAATTAATCAATAGTGAAGAAAATGCTGCACAACTTACTTATCATCAAGTTGACATATATATATATATATATATATGCTGCCATTTTTGTTTTCTAAAAGGAATTAATAAAGAAGAAAGATTCCACGACTTAGCTTTGTAAAAAGGGAGAGAATGGCAACATATATTTTTAGTATATCACAATTATAGTAGATTTTTATTTACAATTTCTTAGATAATTTACTAAGCAAATTTGAAGTCATTTTTTTCTTCATTAATATAGATGAGTTATATTAAAGCAAGATAAGTTTAGTTGTGGTTGCAAGTGTTTCTTTGCCAATTGTGTTTAGAAAAGTATGGAATGCAACTAGTCAAGAGAAATTTAGACATCATCATTTTGGGGTCAATTTTGGTAAATGACGTGCTCTGTGTCATTATCAAGTGTTTGTCCATGTAAAAAAAAAAAAAGAAAGGTAGTCTTTTAGTTTTCTCTATGTTTAAGAAGTTGCAACTGAAAGTTGCTTTAGAATCTCAACTTCAAAAATTGAAGGCTTTGACATAAAAAAATTTGTTGCTAGTATAATTTTTGTTTTTATCTAGATTATACTTTTCACCCCCATATGTTAGAAAGGTGGCCTTCAAACAAAGGTAAGAGAAAGCTGATGTGAAGTTGAACTTTGAAGATGGTTAAAGGTACTTGCTTTTGATTTCTAAACTCTCTTAAGCATTATTTTGTACCGAGCTTAGTATTGTCATCAATCTTGCATATGGAGGTTCTTTCATATTGGCCTTCCAATTGGAGGAGGAAATAGGATTTGTAGGTTTTTTTTTTACTCTACATCCATGATTGAGGAAGCCTATACCTTAATCTGATTAAGACCCATATAATCTGTGCATTTCTTTACACATCAACATGCATAAGGTAAGTGGAATTTAGGAAGAGAGAACATGAGAATACGTCCCTTTTCGTTTGGTTCATTTTCACTCTTTCCTTCTCCAATTTGTCCAATATATTTATGAACTGGCTGAACATAAAAGAGATTTTTGCATTTTCTTCTTTTTTTGATTGATCTCCTTGGCGCGCCAGAAATGACCAAGGTATGTAGTATCTGGATATCCTTAATTATTGGTATTTAGTTCCCTGAATATTCTCCTCATATATTGGTAACTAAATCTACCTTACACTTATGTCTAATGGACGTGATGAAAGACGGTGTCATTGTAATCCTCTTCAACGTGAGAATAAAAATGTTCAAGGGCTCAATGAGACTTGTAGTGGACAGAGGGGGGCAAATTGAAGTCACCACCGAACCAGCCAATTTCGTTGTCAAGGTAGATTTCAATCTCAGACTTGTGTAGTAATGACCTGTTTTTCGCATTCCCGGCGCTCTTTTGTGTTCTTTACGTATATGGCAACTGGGTGTATGACAGAATGGTCATATTAGGATACATTGGGATATTAATTAGCCGATATTTGATAGTTAGTCCTGTAATATTTAGACTACCCAATTAAATAATGGGCTATTGAATATTTACACAACCTTTTGTAAGCCATGCACCAGTCTTCATACAAGTTTGTAAACGACTTACATGCGAAGTTTTCTGCACTATTGTCTAAAACTCTTATATAGTACTCCATGTAAACTTCTTTGCTCTAAAACTATGGCTCTTGAACAGAATGTTCAACTCATCTTAAAACCATTATGCATTTCCATTAGTTTATCTTATTATGGGATTGATTTTCATGCATGTTATTTCCAGAAGCTTGGGTTAAATAAGTGTTTTCGGCTTGTTATCTGTCTTCTTTCTTGCCGTTGAAATATTAAATGCCACTAGGAGAGGTGAAGCAGAGGAGGAGGACTAACATGAATAGGGTGGTCATTACTTTAGCCATATTTGATCTATGGATATGAAAGACACAGAGAAGGGACTGATTATGTGACTTTATGTAAAGATGAGAGGATAAGAGGAGGCCAATGCTTTATGGGGTTGTGTGAACTTGGAAGAGTGAAAGGAAGACTCTTTATATTGGCAGCTTAAGATATTACCCACCCAAAAAATAAAGGTTTAAAGCAAATAAGGACATGAGAAAGTCTTAAAGAAAAGAAAATGAAGGAAAGAGGGTGGTATTAAAGGAAACCACAAGAATATAGATGTACCAAAGAGACCAAAAAAGTTTTGAAAATTCTATGATAGCACCAGAGAATTCTTTGTTACTTTTCCAAACAGACCCTAAGTTAGGCAAGATTGTTCATTTGTTCTAGAAGTGACCCCATGAGGGCAAAGATTGCTATAGGTTTTGAGAGTTGTTCTAGTCAGATGAATTTTTACATGATAGAAACTTTTCATTTTTTATTTTTATTTTTAAAAAAACATTATTTTTTTCTAATGAGTAATTCAATGGTCATTAATGTCTCACTATATATCAAAAAGTTATGTTCATCATATCCCATATAACTTACCAGCTTTGCTGCAAAAATACTTATCAAGAACAGGAACTTTTTTCTACTTAGAAAAGGACCACAAAGTCTCCACATGGAAAGGCAAATAATTATTGACTGAATTCCCTATGTCCTTGTAAGTGATTGCTTAAAAGCATTTACCATTTGAATTAGCTTTTTGATAGCTTTTTAAAAATCTTATTCCTTTAGAGTAATGTGCCGGAAGGTGCTCTTAGGCACATTATTTTAACGTTGATAAGCAACAAAAAATGATCTGAAATTAGTTAACATATATTAAAAAAATCTCCCAGTTCTAAAGTTTGGCTTTGCTTTTATATTTATTATGTTATTTTATTTATATATAATTTGAAAAGTTTCTAAAACTGACCTACATGCAGTCAGTAAATAGCTTATTTTATATAGTTTTCAACCCTCACATTTTACATTAAGCAATAGCAGCATGGATATATTTTCCTTCTAGCTAGCTTATTCTATTGTAAGTTCTTTTTTAATTGTTTCATTTCATGTGCTTTGTTATAAAAGTACTGACAACACACAAATATTTACTCTATGAATTATTTTGAAAAGCTATTTGAAGGTGTTGGATTCTTGGTTAACAGCACTTGGGCTGAGTCAATTTGCCGTAAGCCTAAACATCGCGAGTTTTGGCAGCAATCTCTCTGATGGGCTCTGAGGCATGTGATCAACAAGGCTTGCATCCAATGGTTAAATTTATTTTCATCACTCCAAGGTTACTTTCTTTACTTCTGATTATGCATTGCCAATCAAACAATTTTCATGTATACCATTGTATAATTAATAGTCAATGGTTGGTACTACACTTTCGATTAAGGGTTAACAGAGAATCAAATTGAGGGAACAAGTTTCAGTATCCCTTTCTAGCTTATGATTAGTTTGGTAGAAGAGAAGAAATGTGGAGGGAAAGGAAGGGAAAATGAGGGAACAAGTTTCAGTATCCCTTTCTAGCTTATGATTAGTTTTGTTTAGAACTCATGTTTTAGGATTTACTCTCACGGCAGCCCATGTGCACAACAGATTGCTTCATGGAATGCACACACGTGCACACAAGCAACGTACACAACACACAGTCCACGCGCACAGCAGCCCACGTGCACAGTGCATAGCACACAACACACGTTCACAACATCACCACACAGCAGCGCATGTGTCCAGCAGCCTATGTGCACAGCACAGTAGCTCACGTGCACAACACACATGCACAGCAGCACGTGCAAAGCACAACACGGGCACAACCAATGTATGTCTAGCTTTATGCAAGTTTTCTCACTTTGCTTTAATCGTTGCGTATTATTACGAAACACGATATCTGAATCTTAGGGGCTGTGTTAAATCAATGTGAAATGTACATGATTCTTTCTCTTTCTTTTTCTCTTGCTTCTCTTATAATGGTTCCTATAAACTCTTGGTAGGGTGATAAAGGTCCTAAGGTAATAACTAATTAACCTGACATGTGATCCGTTTTTTTTCCTACCTTTCCTTCTCTCTCTCTCTCTCTCTCTCTCTCTCTCTCTCTCTCTCTCAAACCTTAAAGTATTGAAGTTCAAGCATGGTTCAAAGTCGCGGTATCGGTCGCGGTATCGGAGACTGTTGTGATGACTCGGTGTCGCGGCGATGCGGCCTGGTATCGGGCGATACGCTCCGATACGCTAGATTTAAGGTTAAAAAAAATATGAAAAAATTATAGAAAATTCTAAAATAATAAGAATAGCAAAATTTGCCTAATAGATTTCCACAATACACAATGTACCAATTATAAAGCACATCTCATTCAATTTAGACGCTGCCGATCTAATGTCTAATAATTGTACACACATAATTGGATCTAAATAGTTCAATACTACCAAAAAGTGTTGTCCAATCTTATTTTTTTAAGATTATATATAAACTCAAAAAGTGTTGTTATTATACACTAAATAACTCTCCTATTTCACAGCAAAAAAATAAAAAAATAAAAATAAAACACACACTAGAAGGAAAAAAGAAGAAGAAGAAGAAGAAATTACTAGAAATAGTAGGAGTAATTACTAACCTAATAACCTAATATTGGGTTATTCAGCAAAAAAAAAAAAAAAAAATTACTAGAAATTACTCCCTACTATATATATCTACTATGGCTATGGTTAAGCCAAAACACACCAAAACACACCGCCGACACACACAATCACACACTCAATCAGATCTACACACAATCACACACACACAAACACTCGACACACACAATCACACCCACAAACAAATCGACACACACACACAAACACTCGACACACACAATCACACACACAAACAGATTGACACACACTCAATCACACACACACAAACACTCAACACAGATCGCGACACACACACACACACACACACACACACACTCTCTCACTCACACTCGACAAACATACAGCTCGCGACACACACACACACACACACACACACACACACACAGATCGACGACATACCTTCGGGAAGAAGATGAAGATTTGAAGAACAAGATGAAAACACACACACAGAGATCGACGACATACCTTCGGGAAGAAGATGAAGATCTGAAGAAGAAGAAGATGAAAACCCTCACGATGCATGCAAGATTCAGATCTGGTACCTTTCTTCCCTTTTCCAAGAATTTTTTTGACTCGTCTCGGTATCGCCGAGTTGACTCGTATCGGACCCCACCGAAACCGAGTTGACTCGGCCGATACGACTCGGTATCGGCCGATACTTTGAACCATGAGTTCAAGATGTCATTGTTTCACTAGTTTTTTTTTTAGAGAACCTTGACGGCATGAGGGAGATTGGGCAGGAGCTTCCGTAGTGGTAATAGTCATAATGCTTTGATCTGTAATATGGTTCCTTCCATGTGGCAGCCATGAGGTTGCTGATGGGGTCAGTAAATCTGCTCAGGCTGTGCAAGCTGCTGAAGCTGGAATTCGAAAAATTGGTCCTCTTGCTCGCCATCAAACTGCATGTACGTCGGTGCTCTTTTTACTTGCAGTCCCTTAGTATTCTGTACTCTAGTTTCATTCACCAATAAGTTGACCTCTTGTCTTGTATCACACATTCATTTTGTGTCCCACACCCAATACAACTAACCTATTGTTAATTCATCTAGACAGTTGATTTTAAACTTAAAAGTCTTATTTTGTATCCATCCATGTGTACCCAAGTTGTTTCGAAAAAGAAAGGGAAAAGAGATGTTAAACTGACCAAAAATAGAGGTTGCTCATGAACTGAAAATGTATGCTTTTGTAATTTCTGTTTAGTATTTGGTGCATGTAAGCTCATATTTGAATTGCTTGCAGAAAAATAAGCGATTTAGGCTAAAGAATTTCTGAAAAAGGGCAAGAAATGAGTGAGTTATGGCCAAATTAAATCTAAACTTTAATTAGTGGACGTTGTATACCCAGCAGATTTTAGGGGCTGTTTGGAAGACCAGTCCCTTAGGCTCACTTTGCTTAAAATCAATTTTTGTTGAAACCAAATCATAGTTCGACTTTGTAAAGACTTATACTAAGGTTTTTCGATGCTCCGGATCTGATTTTAAGGCCTGTTTGGACCAGAAAATTTAGTAAGATGTTGAAAGCAGTCTTGCTATGTTCCAAACCTTGATTCTGTCTAAGCAATTAGCTGTGGAGTTGAATGTGGTTTGAACTATAGCTCTATAGATTATATTGAGGACATTATTCCAGCAGCTAATTGCTTCTAGCTTAGTTCAATTTGTAGTTTTTTCTTGCGGCTACTAATAGATTTGCATGTCTCACATTCTGTGTTCTTGTAAACATGTTGTTTGGGCTTTGAGTAACATTGCTAGAGACTATCCTAGCTGTAGGGTTCTCGTTCATGGTCATGGTGCACTAATGCATTAGATAGCCCACGTGCACATCACAGCAGGTTGGTTTGATTACGTTATCGTAGTTTTGGTTGTCACTTGAATTTTGGTTAGTCTCATTCATTAACAAATTTATATTGAATCTTTTAGTAAAGTGCTTTATCATGAATTAATTCATTTGGATAAATAAGAGACTTCATCATATTTGTTATTAGGTGACTATTTGTTTACTATTCATCAGCACAGCCGCACAGCATAGCACGCACACAGCACATGTGCAATGCACACACGCACTCTCTCTCTCTCTCTCTCTCTCTCTCTCTCTCTCTCTCTTATGTTTTCCTTTATATTTCCCTAATGTAATTTTTTTAGATTTAACTCTCCATTTTTTTTCTTCAAAAGTTCACAATTAGTTTTAAATCTGAATTACAAGCCGTTGTTTGTGCTTATTGAGGCACCCAAATTCCTACTTTGAGTATTGAGGCACCCATGAGTGATTTCATACTTTTAAGTTCTTCTCAATTTACTTTTGGGTGTCATGTTTGGATTGACACAATGAGAAGTATAGTCAGCTTAATGCCTCCATCGCTTTTTCTGCAGCACACACCTCCTGAGCAGTTGGACAAGAAACATTTTGCCAAAGGTTCATAGGGCTCACAACAAACGGTGTCGATGTAGCTCCACAACAAGCTGAGAATTCGCTGTAGACCTTGAGGGTCGTGAGCGTTTCGGAGAAGAATGTTTGAATGAGATGAGGAAGAACCACTCTCCTGATGAGTCTGATATAGCATCTTAAATAGTGAAATGGTAATGACATATTTACAGGCCAAGCATCTTATATCTTTCTTCAACATTCAGACACTCGACGCTGTCATCAGTTGTATACCCGAAGCTGTCATCAGGTGTTTACAAGAATATTGCATTTCACTCGAGATTCCTAATCGATCCAATCAAGGTTGAGAAATGCAAGTGCCCTGTTGTTTTGAAATGAATGTCGTATTGGGTTGAAGTTAGTAGGCACAACCAACATGTATAGCATTGTCTTGTACAATTGATTTTGATAGATAATAGGTTTTTTCATTTCATTGAACTTCTCTTTTTGGAATAACGCTTTGCTTGTTATGATTACTTTAGATTAATTTTTTGTTGTGTTGAATATATATTAATCTTGTTATTTTTTGTGTTTGGTATAGATTAATATGCTTGTTAATTAGGTGCAAAAAAAAAATAAAAAATATTGGGAAGCATATAAATAAATTTTTTTTTTTTTTAGATTTATGCTAATTTCTAACGGATATATCCGTTAGTATTTTTTAAATTTTTTTTGATATTACTAACAGATATATCCGTTAGAAATTGTTGAAAAACTGTTAGTATTTAGTACAAATATTTTTAAATCAGGTGGAGAACAAGCGTTAGTAAGTAGATTTCTAACGGATATATCCATTAGAAATCCTTTGATGTACTAACGGATTTACTAACGGATATATCCGTTAGAAAAATTAATTTTACTAACGGATATATCCGTTAGTAAATCCGTTAGTAATATTACTAACGCTAAAATACTAACGGATATATCCGTTAGTAACATTTATTCTAACGGATATATCCGTTAGTAATGAGGCCATATGGTGTAGTGAATGTTTACATAATAACAAAGGTTAAAAAATTCAAAACATTGTAAGAAAATGAAGAAAGATGAAGTAAAGTGACATAAAATTATTTTTTTTAGTTAGTTTTTTCTCTATTTTTGTAATATTCAATTTTCTTCATTTTGATCTATAACCAACGCACGAAAGTGTTTTCCTTACTATTTTTTTTTCCTTTTCTCTTGCTTAATCCATGAACTGAATGGAGTCCAAGAGGCTATTGGGAGCACACAAAAACTAGTTTTGGCCTTTGGAGTTCTTTAACGAGCTAGTCAGTTCTGTGTATAGAGTGTTGATAGAGGCATGTTTATTTCACAAGAGTCCGTGTATGATCTAATATCATTCTTAAGTCAAATTCTTTGTTAAACTAATATAATGTTAGTTCTTATAAAAATAAAAAACGAATAAGAGTGAGACTAAACATGGTATCTTTTATCCATTCCCATAGACAATGATGAAGAATGAAGAATACAAGATCTAGCTCGAACCAAATCTCAGTTTAATAAGTCAAAATAAAATCAATGTTATGTTGCCCTGATAAATAACGGAATTTGGTTCTTTAAGTTAGCATGGACTTGTGAACCTAAAGGGACTGATTCTTCTTGACCACGGAACTATTGAATGTGAACAAAAGACATGGGTACCAATGTCATGTAAGTTGCATTCAATAAGTTCATATCATTCCTACATGTTATTGGCCCACCTAAATGACTGAAGAGTTGACCTGTTGGTGAGCTGATCTATAAAGTATGAAGACAAAAGCAAAATTATTCACACCCATATCTCCGACAACCAAAATAAACTCAACCAAAATAAACTCTTGGTGCGGAAACTGAAAAGAGTAATATTACAAAAAATTAATAATCTTTTGACGTTATTTTGGGATGAGTTGCGGACAATGTCACTCTTTTTAAGATGCTTCACTGCTCTATTAAAGATGTGTAAGCAATTAATAATAAGCCACGACATTCTCAAGATAAATCACATCTGTCTCAAATTTTTCTTACACGGAGGAAAATCGAAAAATTCACACCCTTTCAGAATTAATTGCGTGAAAACACAGAAGAAAATAATTTTGCAAAATTGTATCTCTCTCTGTAATACTGAAACTACTTTTTTTCTCTCTCTGGTTGGAATGAATATAAACCTGAAGGCGGTTTCTCTCTTTATAAAAAAAAAAAATCAGAACATTGGAAAAAAAAAACGTTACAGAAGTAAATGTTGCAGAACGTGGAGAGAAAACTAAGTAATGTTGGAGAAAAAAATCTGAAATAAAAACATGGAGGAGATTGAGGGAGACTGGGTCTCCAACTGATCCAATCCAAATAAATCTCTTTCAGATTAAAAAAAAAAATTTTCCAAATAAATTTTGTATAAAAAGATATATGCATGTAGGCCAAAGCGCAACCCACACCTATTCCCGGCCTGGAGCGAGAGCGCGTGTGTGTTTTTTTGATAAACCCAATGTCGACACTCCATTTTTGCTCAACCCAATAATTTCAAAATAAAGTGCTCATTGGCACGAGCCTACGACTTTTTAAATCATTCCAATTTGATCTCAAATGGAAAAGATATTGCAAATCAAAGCTATGGGGTGGAAAGGTCAACAATTCTGCATGCACCTCACCATACATGATTATTTCTCATCCACATGCATTAAACTACCCAGGACTTAAAAAAAAAAAAAAAAAAAAGCAAGTGTGGGTCTTCAATTCTCATATCTGCACCCTATCATTATTTTGTCAAAAACTGTTGGGATGGATTGGTGTTTTCGCAGTCCCACTTTATTTACTTTCCTTGTGGTCACATGCATGAGGGAGTATGGGCAACTGTAGATACTCCATTTTTTGCCCAATAAAAAAGGAAAAAAGAAAAAAAAAATGGTTTGTTTTGTCCAAAAAAAAAAATGATTTCAAAAAATGCAAAATCATTTTAAGGTCAAAATCAGAAGTTTTGCAAAAAGTTCGCGATCAAAAACTAACATAGTTATGTGAACTGTCCATACCTAATAATTTCCCTCATCCACAAACTCAATGTAGAGACCAGGCTCGGTGGAGTCGAAACAAAAAATGGAGGTTTTTGGCCTATAAATGAACCAACGCAAAACATTTAGAAGAGGAGGAAGGAAGAAAAAAAAAGAGTCCCTCTCTGTATCTCCCTCACACTTTATATCTTCCTCACCATCCTCTCCATCTCCCTCACTTCATCAATAAATATAAAAAAACCCCACAAAAAAATAGTTTACATTCTCTCCACCACCATGTCACCCCTTCTAACCACCACCATCAAGATCACCACTACAATTACCACACTCCACCTAGCTATCATATTATTACGATTCTTATCAACACACTTCACGACCACTGTATCACCTCCATCATCTGTTGCCGCCTAACCGTCATCGTATCGCCTCAAATCATTACCCAACATCCCAGTCACTTACCATCAATATTCTAGCCGATTTCGAGTTCCTCTAATAACTTAGGTTTTATTATTATTATTATTTTTTGTACATATCATCTTTACTCTGGCTTGGTAATCAAAAAAAAAAAAATGATAATCCACGTTATCCTCAGAATTACTTGTTTCCAATACAAAATCACATTCGACTCGGGATTACTTGGTTCCCAATAAAGAAATCCCACGTGGTTTCTAATACGGAGAGTCATGTTCTACTGGGGATGACGCGGTTGCTAATACGAAGATCTATGTTTTATTAGGTACTATGCGGTTTCTATTATGGAAATCCATGTCTAAATAAGAAAGATTGCTCAATTCACATACATAAAATAATAAAAGAAAGAAATGATTATTCAGACTCAACAGCCGCCTTTGCATTCGGAGATCTTCACAAGTAAGTCTTTTTATCCTACTCACACTTCACATTATTTTTCTTTCTTTTGGGCATCGACCTTTACTTCCGGCATAAAATAAAAATACAAAAAAATCACTTTTCAGTCATTTGGGCACCGTCCCTTACTTCCGGTATAAAAATCAAAAATACAAAAAATACAAAAAAGAATAAATAATAAAAAAAAAAGACGACAAAAGAAAAATACAAAAATGGACTTTCTCAAAATAAAACTCCTACACCACCTCTGCTTGGAATCTGCAAACAGCACATGTAAAACAGGTAAGTCTTCACACTTTTAATGGGCACCGACCCTTACTTCTGGTACACTTTTCAGTCATTTGGGAAAAGATCCTTACTTCTGGTATAGGACTAAAAGGACTGGGAAAAAACAAAAAAAAAGTAAAAAAAAAAAAAAAAACACTTCATTCTCCAATCACTTGCATAATCTCATTTAAATTTCAATCACTTTCTAAAGGTTAAAGTCTAGGACTACGCCGTATAAGTTAAAGTTCCTAGCGACACCGACTCTTTCTCAAATCACTACATCACACGTGCACGTTCAAACGTGACCACTCTTTTTTTTAAAATCACCTGCATACACTCACACACAAGTCAGAACTACGTTTGGCCTGATTTCCATCTTGGGATACGTAAGCAACTCTCAAAGAGTGCGACCATATCCATCACAATTTTCTGTCCTACTTCACTTTAAAAAAAAAAAAAAAAAAAAGCTTTTTTTCTTTTTCAATCAAAATGCCCCATTTTCATGAAAATCACTAAAACCGGCAACCTGTTCGCACGAATGTTCATCCCCGAACTCATCTCAAAATCTCTGGTTTTCGCATGACTATTCAGAGTCACACTTTTAAAGGGCCCACTTTTCTCAAAACTGTTTTTCAAAAGTCAAAGATGAATTACTTTAATTGTCTTTGCAGAGGTCCTGACTCCTAACACCCCAAAAGTTAGGTGGCGACTCTGAACATTCAAATAGGCCCTACCATACTCTTTTCACTTTTCCCAATAAAAATCAAACTGTAATTTATCTACTTTCAAAAAATTGAGCCCACACTAATAGCTTGGCATTCTGAGAATGCGGGCGCAACACCCAATTAAGCTTAAGTCCTCTCCCTTCACAAAACTTGAGAAGCCCGGGGCAATTGACTAGAAATTGACTAGAAAATGAGTAGGAACTTTCATTCTCTAATGATTAACTAGAATTGAAATTAAAAATAAAAAAATTCAAATATTGTACGGAGTAAAAAATTAAGAAAATATTTTACTTTATTTTTCTTCGTAACATACAAATGAAAATATTTTCTTTGCTATTATATTTCCTTTTCTCTTGCTAAATGAATTACCAACTGGATTCCAATGGGTAAATAAATATACAATTGGTGTGAGTCGATCTAAAGTCATTCTTGAAATTTATTCTGTGTTAAACCATGTTTAATGCAAGATAAGAGTGATATTAAACCTTTATCTTTTTCATCACTTCACAAATAACTCCCAAGTGTGAACCAACAAAAGAATAATACTATGTGTTATAAAATAAAGAAAGAATAATAATACTATGAATTTTTCAAATGACTTAACAGTTGTATCATGTATTATAATATTTATTAATGTATCACTAAATGTGATGCAAATGACAAATTATTAAAAATAAAATAAAATTAATATTTAAATTTAAAAAACATAACATTAATTTAAAAAAAAAAAAAGTAAGCTTCTTGGATATTCGGGAAAAAGCATGATAGAATTCAAAGCCCCAACAGTTCCATCAATTAGCTAATGACATGTAAGCTGTATTCAATCATGTCATACTGTTTTTTTCTACCTATTATGGTCCCACCTCAATGGCTTATAGTTGACCTGTTGGAGAACTGATTCATAAAGTCCGAAGATTAAAATCAAAATTGTTCATACCCATATCTCCAACAACCAAAATAATCAAAAACCAAACAGAGAACAGAGCTCCTGATCTGCTTTCCCTTCCTTCACCGAAAATAAAAAAAGCATGACAGATTTTGTTGTTTCCTTTGCTGTTGAAAGGCTTCACAATCTTGCAAATGAAGAAGTGAAATTATTACAAGGAGTGAGCCCTCAAGTTGATCAAATCAGAGTCGAATAGGGTGTAGGGGTGGTGCTTTCAAAATAAAGCACCACCTTCTAGCACTCATTAAAGTGATATTTGTAGAGGGTGTTGCTATAACTTGGTAATAGTATTCACTTTGGCATTCACATTGAAGATGGTCTCATGGCGTACTAAACTCGAAAATCTTAACTCAACCAAACAAATATCTTAACTATTCAATTAGCACATGGTATACAAGTCTTTATCCTTTTGGACTTGCTATAAATAACATTGTTTTAACATTCAAACCCACTAGACATTAAGTGCACGAAATAACTACATAATTTTAAGAACTCGAAAGTATACTAACTTAACCTGAAACCGAAAGTATACGAACATTACACAAGAAAAAAAAAAAGAGTAATGCTAGACCCACACAATATTTCACACAAAATAATCCTGGCCTTTAATTCTGGTGGGTCCTGTGTGGGACCCATGTGTTCCCCACATGAGGGCCACTGGAATCAAGGGTCAGGATTGTTCTGTATAGAATTTTGTGTGGGTGTAACATTACTCAAAAAAAAAAAAGGCCGCTTGATGAGAGGTCCCTCAAAAAATACATGTAACCAATTAGTTTTTGAGCATTAGGAGAGAAATAAAGTGTGGGTGTGAGTGTTAGTGAAATTTGTTAGTACCCCTAGCATTGTTAGTTTTTTTACTCCTGATCAAGTCCCCCAACTTTATTTGTACAAAACTACCCCCGTTCACAACTCAAGCCCATTCTCTAGAGCATCTACAGGAACTTGTCAAAACAGTACTTTTTTTTGCCTTCTCAAATTTCAAAATACGATCTCCCTCAAAAGACTTTCAATAAAATTTAAATATTTGGGCTCAAAAAATCGAGATCTTTTAAACAAAGATAACACTTGGGTGCTTTGTACTCCGTGTTTTTCGTGCTATTCTCTCTCACAGAAGTGAGACTCAGGATAATTTTTAAAGAACTGTTTTAAAGTGCTGGGTTCCACTTCTGTGAGAGAGAACAATACAAAAAGCATTGAATGAAAAGCACCCAAGTATTGTCCTTCAAACAAGGCCTGTATTAAATACAAAATTCTGGGGGGAAATTTTTGGATTTTACACCCCAACAATGTGTCTAAAATTTTTAAGAGACATTTTGGAAAGGTCTCTTAGAATTGGAATGTTTCATAGACATTTAAAAAAAAAAAAACAAGAAGCCTACAACAAACCACTTTCATGTTTCCATGTCCAAACAAAGGAGATCTCTTTAACGGGTTTGGAGGAGATATAATAAGAGTAGGAGTGAATTTGGTATGGAAAAACAAAAACCCTATAGGAGTCGGGGCGGAGTTGATATCCATAAAATACTACCATTTAAAACCCGCCCCACCTCGATTAAATCATTAAGTTACTAAACTACCCTCATACTTACAGTTATTTACAACAAATCAGGGCATATATATATATATACACCTCTTTCTCTTCAGTATTAATATTTAATTTCTGAATTATGATTAACAAATTTAGAATCATTTGTGATTAAATCATTCCACTTAGTTGCACTTAGTTGCATTAGACGCTATGAGAAAGAGAAAGAGATGTAATAGTACTTCGAAAAAACAACTAAGTGCATTAGACACTAGGACCTTTATAATAGTACTTCGAAAAAACAAGTCTACTTAATTTTATTATTATTTTTTTTTTTGCTTGGAAAAAGTTCACTTATGATGTAAGAGTAATGATAGGCACACAACGAATTATACAAATATGCAGTACAGTGTTGGACTTTGTGCTGAAAAGCTTGCACATATCTTTTTGTGTGTACATGCTTTTCAGCACAAAGTCCAACATTGTACTGCACGTTTGTGCAATTCGTTGTGCATTTAGTTGTGCATCTATCATTATTGATGATGTAAACACACACACTGACACATATATGGGTACTCTTTTGAGTTTAAATTTCTCTTTTTAATTGCGATGTGGGAGAAGATTCGAACATGTGCAGTGGCGGACCCACACACATGCCTAGGGTGGCACAGGTCCTCTCTGGACTTTTGAAATTTACATAATTACATGTAAGGTTTTGCATATTTTAAAAATAGACTCTCCTAAAATTCACACTGGCCCCCTGGACTTTTAAAAAGTGTAGATTTACATACAATATTTTATAGGATTTAGACACAGGCCCCTCTGGACTTTTGAAAATTCTAGATTTATATGTAATGTATTACAGGTTTTAGAAATAAGCCCTCTAAATTACATAATTTACCCCAAACTAGGGGTGTTAAACTAATTCTACAGTTTTACACATAATTGTGTATAGGTAGACCTAAAAAAATTCGCCTCGGGGGTGCTGTCCCCGAACCCCTATATAGTTTAGGCCCCCCTGGCCAAAAATCCTGAGTCTGCCCCTGAACATGTGCCAAAGGCTGAGGAAAGTTGGTATCGATCAGTTCAATGAGTAAAGATTTGGACACACCCAAACACACAAACTTTGGGACACAACCCAAATAATGTGTCTCTCTCCTGTGATGTCACTGGACTCTACAGTGACACTAGAGAGAGATAGACACATTAATTAAGTTGTGTCCCAAAAATTATATATTTGGGTGTGTCCCAAGTATTACCCCAGTTCAAATTAGACCTCTGTCCTCTTTTTGTTTAGTTTAAAATGAACACGAAAAATCTCTTTCTCCTTAATGGAGAAGTTTGTTTTCCTAAAGTCTTTGTCTATCTGATCTGAGCATGTTATCACGGTACCACCTAATTTGACAATATTACAGAATTTAACTATTTCAGAAAGCTTATTTTATTAGTGTGAAAATTTTCATCTTTCTATTATGTTCTTTTTTAAATTAAATATTTTGATATCACACAAATGAGTGGTGAGGCACTTTTACATAATAAAAGGTTAACTTGAAAAGTATCTAATTAGCTAATATACATTTGCTCTTAATATAAGACTTTTAAATTAATATAATTTAAAATAAAATAATAATAAAACTTTGAAAGTGCAATAGGAAGGAGTAACTAAAGAGAGAGACGAGGTGGAGAACCTTCCCAAGTGTGAACGACAACACCAACTTTGAGAATATTACAAAAGAAACGATATACAGTAGAGAGAGAAGAAGGGGGGTACCTTCCTAAGGCTTAGTTTGGCCACTATTTTGTTGCTTTTCATTTTTTAAAGTACAAATTTATGTTAATTCATTTTATCATTTGGTAACTAATTTATGAGCTTTACAAAAATTGAACTTAGGGTTTTTTGTTTGAGTGCTGGTAAGGGCACATTCATTTTTTAATTAGAGCACCTAATTTTAAGTTAAAAAATCAATTTTTTATCTTTTGCTTTAATTAGTAAAGGCACCTCACTTATTGTACTACATATTATATTTTACAAATAAGGCTTAACTATATTTTACACCCTCTTAGTTTGCCCTTTGTGTTAATTTGGTCTCTATAGTTTAGAAATTTTCATTTAGTCCCTGTAGTTACATAAGTGTGTCATTTTAGTCACTCAAAACACTATTCGTGACCAATTTTTTTTTTTTTTTTTTTAACTTTCAGTGACAAAATTATTTGTCATTAAAAGACTTATTTGTCACACTTATGAAACTATATAGAGTAACACTTTCTAAATTACAGGGACCAATCTGACACAGGTAACAAACTACAAGGGTGTAAATCCTTACAAATAAACTTAAACCATCCCAATTGACAAAAATCAGTGCAAAATAAACTTGGACCACCCCAGTTGAAACTACTTCTATATGAAATTAATCGTTTCAACTTTGGCTTCTTTAACATAAGCCTTGCATCATAGTATGTAATTACGACAACCATATTTAATATAATACCAACATCTTGAGCCCAATAGATAAGATCTAATCATGAGTCAAATACTTGCATATTTATAATAATGATAATATAAGAATAATTTAAATTTAATTATTAATGTATTAAAAAAGGTAAAATATTCACCTTAATAATGAAAAAATATGGTATTACATCGATATCTGCACGTTGGTTTTCTATTATATTTGGTAAAGGTACCAAATAATTTTCAACATCTTCTATTCTTAATTTTTTTTTTCAGCATGTGCTGAATACAAAAATATACAGACATCATCTACTAAGGAATTCATTGTATTAAGTCAAAAAGAATAATTAAAACATGGTAGAATAATACTTAACTAGAAAACGGAGTAAAATAGTTGGGAAAAAAAATCGTGGCTGAATTGATTTTTTTTTTTTTAATTTTATTAATCTCAACTACTCATACAAGCAATTAGAAGTCAAACAGAACCAAATATGAAAGATTAGATGCCCAGAACCAAAAAGAGAAGAGACAAACTCTGAATCTAACACAAACAACAGGAGATCAGATGCTAGCAGACTCCATGTTCATGAATTCATTGAATTATGACAATAAAAAAACTGTAAAACAATAAAAACAAAACGTGGCTGCAATGGTTCTTTCACAGTTTCACGTAAACACATATTCAAGCAGTTGGGTTAGTCTACTTCTCGTGTAGTATGTTTCATTCTCAGTAATATGTACAAATTAAATTAATCACAAATCAAAATTTCAGAGAGTCAAATTTACAGATTAACGAGGGTTTCAAGACATAAGTTTTCTCTTGTTTATAATAAACCCTAGAATAGTGCATGGTTAGAGATTCACATATAATGAAAAAGCAAGAGGAAGAAGATCAAAAGTTTGGGAGGAATAAGAAATAGAGATTTAGACTTATTGATATCAGTTGAATAACAAACGCATCCCTTGCTTAGATAGCAAAAAAAATAAAACTTAAACTTCTTAAATATATAATTTGTGGGAGGTGCCCTTAAAAGAAAAAGTAAGTTTATTTTTTTTACCTAAAAAATGTGCTCAAATTAAAAAATGAGTTTGCCCTTACCAGCACCCTTTTTGTTTTGCGGGGACTTTTAAAAGCTCTAGAATGGAGCTTTTAAAAGCTCAAGGTTGCTTTTTTATTTCGTAATATTTTTTTGAAGAGTAATATATCACTTGTACAAAATTATCAAACAATTCAATAATAAATTTCATAACCCATTTTTAAAAAGCCACATAAGGCCAAATTAAGCCTAAGTGTAAAAGTGTGAATGTACGCAGGAAAGAAAAGACATGGTAGAAGAGAAAGAAGAATGGGGAGCTTTCCTAGAAAACGAAAAGAAATTGACAAGAAAAGGAGAAGGAAAGTTATTTTCATTCTCTAATGATTAAATAATATCGAAATTTAAAAAATAAAAATAAAAAAAATTAAATATTGTAAGAAATTAGAAAATATTTTACTTTATTTTTCTTCGAAACATACACATGAAAATGTCATTTTCTCTTGCTAAATGAATTACCAACTGGATTCGAAGGGGTAAATAAATATTCAATTCATATGAGTCGATCTAAAGTCATTATTCTGTGTTAAACCATGTTTCTTATAAAAATCAAATGCAAGACAAAGAGTGATATTAAACCTTATCTTTTTCCTACATTCCCAAATAACTCCTACGTGTAAACCAACAAAAGAATAATGCGATGAATCCTAAATTTGATTTCCAAATAACTTAAGAATTGTATCACGTATTATACTAATGATAGATGTATCATATATCATTGCATGTAGTGCAACTGACAAATCATTAAAAAAAAAAAATTTGGGGTTCAGATTTGTTTTCCAGTAGCATTACTCCAAAAAAAAAAAAAAAAAAAAAAAAACGAGAAAGAAAAAAAGGTGTAGCTTCTTAGATATTCCGGAAAAAAGCATGATAGAATTCAAAGCCCCAACAGTTCCATCAATTAGCTAATGACATGTAAGCTGTATTCAATCATGTCAAACTGTTTTTTTCTACCTATTATGGTCCCACCTCAATGACTTATAGTTGACCTGTTGGAGAAACTGATTCATAAAGTCCGAAGATTAAAATCAAAATTGTTCATACCCATATCTCCAACAACCAAAATAACCAAAAACCAAACAGAGAACAGAGCTCCTGATCTGCTTTCCCTTCCTTCACCGAAAAAAAAAAAGCATGGCAGATTTTGTTGTTTCCTTTGCTGTTGAAAGGCTTCACAATCTTGCAAATGAAGAGGTGAAACTATTACAAGGAGTGAGCTCTCAAGTTGATCAAATAAGAGTCGAATTAAAGCGAATGCAATGCTTCCTAAAAGACGCAGACTCAACGCAAATCGAAGGCGAGAGAGTCCACAATTGGGTACTCGAAATCAGAGAGATCTCTTATGATGTTGAAGATGTTCTTGAAACTTTTGTTCTCAAAGTTTCTTCAAGAAGAAGAGAAGGAATACAAAACTTCCTCAGAAGGTGTGCTTGTATTTTCAATGAAGGCAAAGCACTTCGTAAGGTGGGATTAGAAATCCAAGCTATTAAAACAAGGATTTCTGAGCTCACCACAAGTTTACAAACATATGGCATTAGAGCTATAAATGGAGGAGAGAATGAGATTTTAGGCCAATTGAGGCGCTCTTATTCGCACGTTGTTGAAGAAGACTTTGTTGGGTTGGAAGAAGATGTAGAGATATTGGTGGCAAATTTGGTTAATGAAGATAGTGAAAATCGTGTTGTTTCAATATGCGGCATGGGTGGTTTGGGAAAGACCACTATTGCTAAAAAGATATACAATCACAAGAAGATTAAGCGATGTTTTAATGGTGTTGTTTGGGCTTGTATATCTCAGAAATGGCAAACGAAAGACGTTTTACAAGGGATATTAATCAAACTTCTTCCGGAGAAGAGAGATGAGATTTTGAAATTGAGAGAGGAAGAGCTAGCAAGGGTGATTGTTGATGTTCAAGAAAAGAAAAAATGTTTGGTGGTGATTGATGATATTTGGTCTGTGGAAGCTTGGGATTGCCTTAGACATGCGTTTCCAATTGGGAAGATTGGGACCAAATTTGTGGTCACCACAAGGAATAAGGAAGTGGCTTTGCATGTGGATCCAAAAGGGCTGATACATGAGCCAAGATTTTTGAGTGAGGACGAAAGTTGGGAGCTACTTCAGAGGAAAGCAGGGATGACACTTGGTGGTACAGGTAACTAATTTCTCCATTCCACAATGTTTAATTTGTGTTCAATTTATTCATATTTTTCATTTGCATCTTTTCATTTTCAACCTGCCTAAGTTGAATGGGGCTTGTTTAGAACAAACTCTGAATTCAGACGTCAAGAGTTCTACTCCTCTAGGTGTGCTGTGCAACATGTCTTATCTGATACTAATGGTCATAAAAATAGGATATATATCGATATGTCTTTGCGTACAAATCGTTATGTTATCCAAATTATCCAATAATGTTTTACGATGCACGCAGCAACAAATTGTATACCATCACTTTTAAATAATCTCAGAACTTAGGGGCCATTTTGTTATACTGCAGTTTGTGGTTTTTGGTTTTTATTTTCATTTTTTGTGTGAGTTGTCGTCAATATGGAGAACAAATAGTGAAAACAAAAGTGAAAAACAAAATCACAAACTTACAAAACGGGCCCATATAACGATTTTGTTCACTTGGCAGAGCAGACAAAGAACGACCTGCAAACAAGTACTGTACACAAAAAGAGCCAAATTCCATTTTCTTTTTTGAAAATCCTATCATTTTGAGATCTCTCCAGGCTTACCTAGGTCACACCACTACACAAAATATAACTTTTTATCCCGTTCAGTGGCAGCCATAGTCTATATCTAGTCTTCATGAGAATCAAAGTTTTGTTAAGAATCTGTTATAGGAATCATAAACGTGGAATAATCAAATACCCTTCCCAAGATCCCTGAGATGCAAACAAGCAAAACTAACAAGAAAACAATCAAGCACACACGAGAAACATAGATTTCTTCGCGGTTCCCCAAAATCGGGCTACGTCCACGCATTGCATAGTTTTATTATGCTCTAGGGTTACAAGTGGGACTTTCAACTTCATGATCTCACTTAGCATTTTCGTGCCTTACAATACATTGAATAAATATGCCTTTTAATAGACACAAACCCTTTCTTAAAACAATTAGGAAACTTCAATTCCATCGGGACTCGCTCGAGCGAGATGACAGTCTCTCAGTTCTCTCCCTCGCGCTCCAAATCGCTATGAAGACACCGTGCTTGCCCGAGCGAGCAACACCCTCCCTTGAGCGCATCCTCAGCCGAGCGAATAAAAGATCACCGCGCTTGCTCGAGCGAAAAAACACCCTTGCTCGAGCAGGGTATTCTTGAATCAAACGACGTCACCAATGGAATCAAGCTTCACAACCCAACATGATATTACCAGGTTGTTGGGGTATCCCATTAACAAGTTATGTGGCTTAGGAAGAGCCCACTTCAATGTTTTTCTGTATTTGTGCAACTACTTTTTCTATGCATCGGAGTACGTGTCTGCTTAAAGAATACCTTATAAAACCCCATAAAAAAAAAAAAAGAAAAAAAAAAAGAGAATACCTTATAAAACTGATTCTTTATCATCAAAAAAATAACACTCGTTTTCATAAAATAGGATAAAGTGAGATTTGGTAAATAGTTTCTAGACTAGTTGGATTTATTTTGTCTATTTGGGTTATATTAATTTGGTGGTTTGGGGCCTTGGGCTATTTACTACATAACCAAACAAAATATCTTTTGGCCCTTGGGCCTTCTTTACTTCAAAAACTCAAACTCAAGCCTAAAAGCATGACATGACATGTATCCCATATTGCCTGAAGATAAGACATTTCTACTTCTTATATGTGATTTCAATTCTCAAGCTTGGTAAGCTTCCCACGCGCGCAGGGATGTAAATCTCGGATTTGAACCGCACGATTTGGCTTGAAAATCGAATCTTGAACGTGCATGCGTCGCGTACACGAATGCCGTCCGATTTGCTCCCTCGCGTGTGTACGGGTGGTTGTGTCAATGTATTTGTAGTAGCTTTGTTGTGAGACGACATATCTTCTTCCAGCTACAAAAATCAATTACTTCACATTCCTTTAGGGCTCAGGTAATGTGCATACTCATCACCTGTTGTATTAGGTGGGTGCGTGCCCTCATAGGCAGAGTTTGAGAGGTGGGTTGGAGTTAGATTTGTATTATGAGACTTTATTGATTGATATATGCGTGAATTGTGGATAATTAAACAATGCTCATAATTTGTTTGATAAAATGTCTTTAAGGTATTGATAGTTGGATAAATGAAAATTGTAATTATTCATGTAGTTGATGATTTGTTTGTTAGGATGTTGAATTGGACTATTGTGTTTTGGACTGTTATGATAATATGATACACTTGTGGGCTTGCAAAACAGGCTATAAGTTTGTTTGAAGTACAACACACATATATATGTAGCCAGGATCTTAAACGGACTAGTCTGTCGACGGAACGCTAAAAGACCAGCCGTCCGTCGACGGACTGGTCCATTTAAGAGACGGCCTGAATATATATATATAATTATATACATTGGAGTAATTTGTATGATACTTGTATGTTGGCTCAATTCCGTGAACAAAAGCGTGGAGTTGTATTTTGGTATTTTAAGCAAGTCCCTACTCGTCTACATATATATTGTTAAGAGTAATTTGTATGATACTTGTATGTTGCCTCAATTCCGTGATCAAAAACGCGGAGTTGTATTTTGGTATTTTAAGCAAGTCCCTACTCGTCTACAAGTGAAGACTGAAGCAACAGCATGAAGATACTAAGACCAATCTTGCTCTTCGTATAGGGAAAAAATTGTACATGAAAATGTTTTCGTGTAAAAATAATAAAAAAAAAATTTATCAAAACAAGAGCATTCATGAAAACTCTTGTTCTTTATTTCCAATATATAGTCATTTGTACAGTGCCCAATAAGCAATTAAAGGTAGTATATTGTCAAATGCGAAAGGGCTAAATACACCACCTTTTCTGCTAACTACACCACCCTATATATAGTGCTAAAAGCTGAAAAAGTTGTGAGTGAAGGTGGTGTATCTAGCCCCACCCTTGCGAAAAACCCGTTTCTCATTTGTTGATTACTAGGATGTCCTCAGATAATATGGCTATCTATTGTATAGATGATTTTGTTTCCAAACAAACTGAAAATATAATATTGTTCTTCTTTAGTCATTATTATTAAATATATAAACATGTATCTTTTTTTTTGGCAGGATCGGGATATGACAGTCTAGAGGAGTTGGGGAGGAAAATGGTCAGATATTGTTGTGGTCTTCCCTTGGCAGTTGTGGTGCTAGGAGGCATATTGGTGACAAAACATACATTGAGGGAGTGGGAAATGGTGCATAGAAAAATTGCTTCATATATTAGAAACGGCAAAGGCATTGGACACCCATATGAAGGAGTCACACAAGTTTTAGCTTTAAGTTACGATGACTTGCCATATCATTTGAAGCCATGTTTTCTCTATTTGGGAAGTTTCCCAGAAGATGTCGATATAGAAGCTGAGAAAATATATCAAATGTGGATGGCCGAATCTATGTTATCCTCCGTCGATCATAAACCAGACGTAGAAACAATGATGGATGTTGCTGAGGAGTGTTTACTTGAATTGGCTCAGAGATGTATGGTCCAGATTAAATCAGATGAAATAAGTGGAATGTTCGAATCTTGTAGTCTTCATGATCTTATGCGAGACCTGTGCTTATTGAAGGCAAAAGAAGAAAATTTCCTCAGGGTCATTGATATCCGTGACGGAAAGGAAGAAGAGCGTACGAGTATTTCTTCATCTTCAGTGATAAGTAAAGTACGAAGAATTTCAAGCTACTTAAGCGAGGATACAGATACATATATTTCCCTGGAACCGGAGATAGCTCGGCACCTCAGGTCAGCACTGTTCTTCATTCCATGCAGATATCTATGTGTACCTATGCCACGGTCATTGAGATCCGATTTGAATAAATTCAAAATGGTGAGAGTTTTAGATATTGAAAAATACCAATTTAATAAAAAGCTAGGAAAAGCATTGGGAAAGCTTAGTCACTTGAGGTACTTGAGCTTGAAAAATACTGGTTTCCGTAAGCTTCCCTCCTCCATAGCCGAATTGCCATGCTTGCAAACTCTTGATTTAAGGCTTCACAAAAATCTAAGAGTTTATGCGACTATACCAAATGTTCTATGGAAGATGAAAAGCTTGAGACATCTGTATCTTCATGATCTCATCCGTCCTGCAGAAGAGAAATTGCGATTGGATGGTTTGAGCAAGCTCCAGATACTAGAAACCTTTTATACCCATTTGTTTGATGTTAAAGATCTTTTCAAACTAACCAATCTTTGGAGAGTAAAAGCATGTATTGAGGTGAACGTTGAGCAGGAACTAGTAGATATCATCAACTACCTAAGCGTCACGGCTACCAAGCTTCGCTACTCGTCATTTGACATTGAATATAAATTTTATTCCAGAGAAGAGCTGAATCTTTTGGAACAACTGCTGCAATGCCATTGTGTTAATACACTGCATATACGCGGGGTTGTAACTAAATTACCTGAGCCCCACTACTTCTCTCCAAGGCTCACCACATTAAAGTTCAGCAGATCTGAACTCAAGGAGGACCCAATGGTAATTCTAGAGAAGTTGCCTAACTTGAGAAGCCTCACTTTGGGTCCTAATGCTTTTGTGGGAAAGAAAATGGCATGTTCAATGATGGGTTTCACCCAACTCAATACTTTAAAACTCGAAGAATTACCAAACTTTGAGGAGTGGAGGGTAGATGAAGGAGCTATGCCTAGACTCTCTTCTCTAGAAATTAAAGGCTGTTGGAAACTGAATATGCTTCCAGATGGATTGAGATTTGTCAGCACCCTCGAGGATTTGAAGATCACAAACATGTCGCAAGAATTTCAGTTGAGGTTAAGAGTGGTGGACGGGGAAGAAGGAGAAGATTTATACAAAGTACGTCATGTTCCATCCATCGAATTTAACCCATTTTACCATTTAAAACCCTTTCCATTTTCGTTGGTAATGTCACTCTTTCAAGTCTGATCGACATTTTACAAACCACCCATGGATGAACTGAAGAAGCAATAATCAGGTAAATTATTCTCAAAAACAAATTAGCTTTATTGATTTGTTTTTTTTTTTAAATTGTATATCAGCATGTGAAAAGAGTAGTTGTACTTTTTCCAAATTTGGTTCCCAAATGATGTGTTAGGGGGACCACTTGAGTTTTTATGATACGTTGTTTCATGCGGCCCCACTGCCAAATTGAAGTTTGGGACCAAATTCTGGATATGAATTTGGTAATCATACCGTTATTAACGTCTATGGTTCCTAAATTTGGGTATTTAATTACCACAATATTATTAAAAAATCATCTCATGTGAGATTTCAACATTCTGTCCCATGCGCTGTGAACAAATATGAGTAGTACTGCTAGTCCTCAGTAAATTGCAGCCTCTTTCCCCACAATGAGGCTTGGACTTGTGATTGGAGCTTTCAATTAAGAATTTTGATGGTTATGCTCTGGAATGCAGGTCAGATTGGCATTGGAGGTCTCTTTAGAGATTGTAGTAATAGCAATATCTGTCTCTCTTCAACCAATTGGTGCTGGCAAGGCTATGAAGGCAGTGATTAGGAGAAATTATTCAGTGGAACCGTCACCCACTTCATCTTGTTGATGTGGTATGGCGTGTCAATTCTATCTGCCCATGTATTAAATGAATATCACTTCGACCAAAAAAAAACATGAATATCCACTTAATCATTTTTTTTTTCTTTCTTGAAATTAAAGACTACAAGTAATCTTTTAAGGGGTCAGTATAAGGAGTGGTTGTAAAACATGGACATGTGATTGGTGTGTCACACCATATCACTATGATGACGTGGTGTGACTGTCGCACTGAATAACTTCTTAGTGATTAGAACTTTTATTAGAGTTGTCAAAAGGTGTTTTTTGGGCCATTTTGTTATTTTATTTTCTTATATTAGGGAATTCCCAGCTGATTTCTTGTTCTGTGAGGTAATTTGGTGTTGATACCTATATCCTCATGTTGGTTTAGTCTTCATGATGCCAAACATTTTGCTTGCTTATTCAATCTGAGAGAAAATCTCTGAGTGCATGTTTGGGTGTCCTTCAATATAATAGTTGTATCTGTACTTTCATGGGCGGACTATAATTTGTACCCTCGTAGGTTACACTTGACGTCATTCTGTCCCGCGTGTTTTAAAAGTTGACACATTAGAACTTGGATTTTCCTATTTTTGTCAATTTGCAACTTTAGTCGTCAGGGTAGTTGTGGAAGGACTTTTTTCTAATAGAATTGTTAACATGACAAAACTTGGTTGACGGTGCAAATTGACATAAATACGAAATTATCGGCAATGTGACACCGAGTGTAACCTATAAGGTGCAACATATAATTAACCCTAATTTTCATATAACATTTTAAATTAAAAGATTATTGTATTAAAACACTTCCAAGCTGACCATGAAATACTGGGCAAAAAAATAATTAAAAATTAAACAAATATGAAAAATTGCATTTTTTGCATAAATATAATAAAAACATATTCCTTTCGTAAAATGCGCATCATAGATGCATAGATCTTGAATAAATAAATAAATAAATAAAATATAAAATCACCCAAAAGGCCCAAGAATTGAGAAAGTTATAATGGTTTCAAGTTGGCAAATAATATAATTTGTCTGCAAATAGATAATATTATTTGTTAGACAGATAAAATCACAAAATCAAACTGTAACTTATTTTTTTTATATAAAATTTTCAAGTACAATGTGTAGATCTCAAAAAAAAAAAAAAAAAAAAAAAAACCCAAAAAAAAATTGAGGAAATTATGATCGTGTTTGTGAATATTATCTATTTACGAACATAAATTTTTTTTTGTTTTTATCTGTAGATTGGCTTTTCGCTGGAAAAAAGAAAAAAAAAGGAAAAAAAAAAGTGGCGTTGGGCTTTTTAAAAAATGTCCAAATCGTGTGAATTTTTGGCTAATACTAATTTTTAGTTGTCTATGGCCTAATATCCCTTGTATTAAGTGTGCATTGAAGAAAACTGGGATCATTAGAAAATTTAGAAGTCAGGAAGTTGAACATTCCAAGGTAACGTGGAAATGGCGAGAAAGAAAATATGGTAAAGGTCAACTGTTTTATCCAAATGGACAGTGATGATAATGTACACGTATATGCTATGAAGCATGGACGTGGACACTCCGACATGAATACGACATGATATGGGCACGTCGACATTGTTAAACTTCATAGAAACAGAAATCTAACAGAGAGTTCTCAAGATGAAAGAAGAAGAAGATTTTATTATTCTCTAATTCTACTTACAACTGCAGATACAATACACACATATATATAGAATTCCGTTAACAATTGAAACTCTTATTGATTCTAGAAGGTCTCTAACTAATTCTGTTAGAGTTGAGAACAGCTGTCACTAGTTGAGATCCTTGCTGAGACAGAGTTCCTCTGATTTGAGCTCACTGAATTCTCGGATGGAGAAGGATCATTAACAGTCCCCCGCAAACTGATGGGAGTTTCACTCATCAGTTTGATACGGAATTTAAGAAAACGAGCTGAGGGAAGACCTTTAGTAAAGAAGTCTGCTAATTGATCCTCAGAGGCAACATAGTGAATGGATAAATCTTTGCGAACAACTTTTTCTCGCACAAAATGAAAATCGATCTCAATATGTTTAGTTCTTGCGTGAAAAACCGGATTAGAGGCCAATGCAAGAGCAGAGATATTATCACACAGAATAGTAGGAATGCGAAGAAGAGGAATTTGGAGATCACAAAATAGCATACGAATCCATGAGAGTTCAGCTGCAGTGATGGCCAGGGCCCGATATTCTGCCTCAGTAGAAGACCTGGAAACTGTATTTTGCTTCTTAGCACCCCAGCAAATAGGGTCAGAACCAAGAGAGATGACAAACCCTGTAGTGGACC
This sequence comes from Hydrangea macrophylla, assembly GCA_033977485.1. Lineage (NCBI taxonomy): Eukaryota > Viridiplantae > Streptophyta > Magnoliopsida > Cornales > Hydrangeaceae > Hydrangea > Hydrangea macrophylla. Next base: position 94,119,394 of record CM066998.1, on the reverse strand, counting down.
TGTGGTCATTAGGGTCACCAGCCCAATCAGCATCTGTAAAGGCTGAGAGGGCTAAGGAACTTCGTTTGTAATGAAGACCAAGAAAGGGAGAACCTTTGAGGTAGCGAAGGATACGTTTGACAGAAGGTAGATAGGTGAATAAGAAGATGAACTGAAAGAAGAAGATGAACCAGTCGCCATTGAATCTGAGACAGTGGTCTCTTTAATGAGGCTCTGATACCATGTTAAACTTCATAGAAACAGAAATCTAACAGAGAGTTCTCAAGATGAAAGAAGAAGAAGAAGATTTTATTATTCTCTAATTCTACTTACAACTGCAGATACAATACACACATATATATAGAATTCCGTTAACAACTGAAACTCTTATTGATTCTAGAAGGTCTCTAACTAATTCTGTTAGAGTTGAGAACAGCTGTCACTAGTTGAGATCCTTGCTGAGACAGAGTTCCTCTGATTTGAGCTCATTGAATTCTCGGATGGAGAAGGATCATTAACAGACATGACAAAATTCTAAAAACTTGCACGTCGACACGACAGGAAAAGTGTCTTTGAAGTGTCGTGTCTGTGTATCAGACATAATACGACACGCGACACATTATCTTATTAAAAGTATCGGTGCTTCCTAGCGCATATGTAAAGATATTATATATGTGTGCGGATGTTATGAAGGGTAAAGTTCACTGATGCCCTTTAAGATTTAGCATAGTTTGACATAATTTCACTGATCTACCTTCAGATTTTTAATTTGACACTTAGCCCTATTTTTCTTAAAATATCAAAATTGTCTTTTACAGAATCTTAAAACATCATGTACATGTATCTTAATTCACATTGTGGGCATTTGAATTAACAAAGCATACAATCCGTCTCAATTCATGATATGCTGCTAGATCTCCCTGCCTTATTTCTGAACTTAGCAATTATATTTTCAAACTATTTATATTTGAAGTTATTTAAGTATGTATAAAAATATTGTCGGATTAGTTTTCTTTCACTTTTCTTTTCCCCACAAACTCCATGAACCAAACATAGCCTAAAAAATTTCCATTTTTGTTCTTTTCCTTTTGTTTTCCCTCCTAGATAGAGTTAAGCTCTGTGAATTGCCGATCCACATGAAGAGCTCACTAGACAACAAAGAACAAAAAGCATATTTAGCGCACACGGATAAAAACTATTCGTCCCAAATTTAAGAGTCTTTTATTACATTTTGAGATGTCCCATTTTAAGAATTTTATTTCGAAGTCAATGTTCTTTAACTAGATACTACTACAAGTTTGCCATTTACTATAAAAAGTCACGTTTTTTTTTTATGTGACACAAATTTTTTAACTCAAAATAAGGGGGAAAAAATAGAAAGTTTTAATTATTATTTTTATTTTTTTGGTAAGAGAACATTTTAATTTTAACTCAAAATAAGGGCAAAAATAGAAAGTTTTAATTATTATTTATATTTTTTTGGTAAGAGAAAATTTTAAATTTCACCACAATTAATCAAGGAACCTATCTTAAATAAAATAGTTAGATTCCCAAAGGTTCCCTTAATTTGGAACAAAAGGAGTAGAAGATGTTGAATTAAGATTGTCGCTAACCTCTCATAAAAAAAAAATTTAATAAAAAAAAAAAATTGTTGCTAGCAACTTGCAATACACAGAGAGAAGTTATTCTATAGTCCTGAACCACCACGTAAGATAGATGATGTGGTGGTCCGAACTAATATTGGAATATACAGAGATGAAATAGTTGCATTGACATATTGAAGTTATCGTGCTATTTTTTTTTTGCTATTACGTTGTTATTATTTTGAACTTTTTGTTTCATATGTTTTCCACTAATTGGTTTGGACCACTGCATTCCCTATTTGACATGATGGTCCAGAAACTTCTCATGCAGGATTGTACGATGGTTCAAAGTAGCATTCACCCTATTTTGTTTTCTATTCAAGTACTATAGCACTATTGTTTTTAAAATTTTAAGTAATGAAAAAAGTAAAAAGAAAAAAAAATGTTTAATAAAGATTTCTCAATTTTCATTTAGTGGGTCTGTGAACCAAATGGATCTAATAGTGTGTTTGATGATTAGGTGCTGGAAATGAAAATTTTTAACAATTATTTTTTTTAGTGCATTTGATAATGTACCACTTAATTGAAAAAGATAGCAAAAAAAATGCACTTAAAAATTTTAGTACAAAAAATTCTACTAAAAATAATTATTAAATGCATTCTATTTCAGTATTTGAAACATGTTTTCAGTACTGCAAATTCAAACGCTTGAAATTTTAAGTACTTAAAATTCAGTACTTAATTTTCAGTACTTAATTTTACAATTTTATCAAAAGGATCTAAGACTAAGAAATTCGTAATTAAAGGGGGAAAAAAAGGAAAAGAAAAGGAGCAAAAGAAAACTCTTAGCTAAAGATAAAAAAAAAAAAAAAAAAAAAAAAGAAAAAAAAAAAAAAAAGAAAAAAAGAAGGAATAGATAGGAAGAAAGAAAGAGGAAAGTAAGCAGAGACTTTGACTACTTGGTGCAAGAGGAAATTGCAGAGAATTAGATCTAAGTCCATTCGAGATGGAAAGAAAGATTAGTCTTCTTTTTACTTTTTTTATTCGTATTTTTTTTTCCCTTTAAGTGCGGACCCACCTGATTGACGATGTGGTAAACACAAGAACTAACACAAGAACAGGTTCGGTCTGAAGAAACTTTGAATCCAACCCAAAAACTTAAGCTATTAGGTGGAGAGGCCCAACATGTATATCTAGCCATAGCCAACCCCATATTTATTCAATGTGGGACATATTGTCTAACACGCCCCCTCACGTGCAGCCTCTTCTTGGGTCTGTCACGTGTGCCTCTTTGGGTCTTATCATCGTGCAACCTTTTGTTGGGTCTGTCATCGTGGGGGTGTGCGCTATTTTTTGTTTTGTTTTTCAAAGGGTTGGGAATGGGCCTGGCTCTGATACCATGAAGAATAAGCAGAAAACTATAGAAAAAGCAGAGAGTAATGAACTGAAATGAAAAATGATTCTCATTGAATTAACCATCATACAAATGAGCTCTCCTCTATATGGAAGAACTTAGCAGAACTATTCTTAACAGAATCTTATTTCTAACAGAATTGCAGTTAGATTTTGACAGGTCATCAACACACGTGGATGTTAGTTAGAGAAACTAAATCCAAACTCAGGAGCTTAAGTGTGGTTTGGTTAACAGCCTCCCTCAAGCTGAGGAGGACCTTCAGAGGAGGATGGAACAGCTTGACCTTGATCTTGAAAAGGCATAAGCTTGTCTTTCAAGTATTTGAACCTTGAAACAGAGAGAGATTTGGTAAAAACATCAGCAATTTGATCCATAGTTGAAATATGAGCCACTTTGAGCTGCTTAGCAATGATCTTCTCACGAACAAAATGGTAGTCCACTTCGATATGTTTCGTGCGTGCGTGAAAAAATGGATTAGCAGCCAATGACAAGGCACTAATATTGTCACACCACACAGTGGGAACTGAAGATAGAGTGAGACCAAGATCAGTGAGTAATTGCTGAAACCAAACAACATCTGCTGCTGCATTAGAGAGAGCCTTGTATTCAGCTTCCGAGCTAGACTTGGCTACAGTAGGTTGTTTTTTTGAAGACCATGTAAGTAGATTAGAACCCAGAAAAATACAATGACCAGATGTAGACTTGCGATCAAGATGGTCCCCTGCCCAATCAGAGTCAGAATAGCAGTTCAGATCAAGAGAGCTGGGTTGAAAAAGCACTCCATGAGTGAGAGTGCCTTTTACATATTTCAAAATCCTTTTTACTGCAGTGAAATGAGCATGAGTAGGACTGTGCATGAATTGACATACCCAGTTAACAGCATAAGTGAGATCTGGTCTAGTTACTGTCAGATATTACAGGGAACCAACCAAGCTGCGGTAAAGAAGAGGATCTGAGAAAGGAGTCAAATCAGGATCGACAGACAACTTAGATGCAGTGGGAGAGGAACAGGGCTTACAGTCTTGCATTGATGCTTTGAGAAGAAGCTCAGTGGCATACTTCGTCTGAGTGAACATAAGACCTTGACCAGAAGGTTTCACTTCAATGCCGAGAAAATAATGCAAACTACCAAGTTCTTTCATTGAAAAAGACTCTTTCATGGCTGTGATAAGATGAGTAATAGCTGGGGAACTACTACTAGTAACCAGTATGTCATCAACATATACCAGAACTATCAAAATGTGAGAAGCTTGATGACTGATGAACAGAGAGGAGTCAGCTGCACTATTCTTGAAACCATAAGTGATCAAAAATTTTGAAAATGTAGCAAACCAGGCTCTGGGAGCCTGTTTTAAGCCATACAAAGCTTTATTAAGCTTGCAAACTAGATTAGGATGTGCAGAATCTTCAAAGCCAGGTGGCTGCATCATATAAACTTCCTCATCCAGAACACCATGTAAGAAGGCATTGGAGACATCCAGTTGTGAGATTGACCAACCAAAATGAAGAGCAACAGATGTAACAAGTCTGATGGTGGGTTGTTTAACCACTGGACTAAATGTCTCAAAATAGTCTAAGCCCTCAGTTTGATGAAAACCTTTTGCAACCAATCGAGCCTTATACCTAGCTAAGCTGCCATCAGCATTGTGCTTGATTTTAAACACCCATTTACAGCCAATTAGAGATTTCTGAGGAGGAAGAGGTACTAGAGTCCAAGTATGTTGAGAAAGTAGAGCATTAAACTCTTCAGACATAGCCAGTCTCCAATGTGGAGATTTGTGAGCTTGAAGAAAAGTAGTAGGTTCATGGTGGAGATAAGGTTCAGAAAGGTGAGTGGCAACATGAGCAGAGGGATCAAAAGGATATCTTGGTTTACGAATCCCTGCTTTAGACCTGGTGAGCATACTATGAGCATTAAGAGGAGAGGGAACAACAGATGACTCAGATTCTGATGAAGTAGATTCACGGAAAATAGTGTTAAGAGGGACTGTAGATTCAGGAGAAACAGGGTTAAGAGAGACTGTAGAGGAAGTAGGAGAATGAGAGGAAGGAGAAGAGGAAATTGCTGAAGGTGAAGAAGGATCTTGAAGAAGAATAGGAATAGTTGGCCTGGTGGTGGAAGGTGAAGAAGAGGATGAAGAGAGTTGAGAAGTGAGAGGGGTAAGATACTGATGAAAATGAGGTGAAAATGGGAATTGGTCCTCAACAAATCTGACATGTCTAGAGATGTAAACTTGATTAGTGTGAATATCCATACACTTATAGCCTTTGGACTCAGTGGCATATCCTAAGAACACACAACATCTAGACTTGGAACTAAGCTTAGAAGCTCTGTAAGGTTGTAACCAGGGATAGCAACAACACCCAAAGACTCTAAGAGCAGAATAATCAGGAGCTGTTTTGAAAAGAACTTCAAATGGTGATTTAAGATTCAGGACAGGAGTGGGTAATCTATTAACCAGATATGTTGCTGTCAATAAGGCATCAGGCCAATATTGAGAAGGCATGGAAGAGTGAGATAAGAGAGTGAGTGTGGTTTCAACCAAATGTCTGTGTTTCCTTTCACTAATTCCATTCTGTTCTGGGGTATGAGGACAGGACTTTTGATGGAAAATACCATGAAGATTTAAGAACTGAGACATGGACATATTAACATATTCACCACCATTATCAGTCCTTAAAGTTTTAATAGGAGATGAAAATTGGGATTCAGCCAATCTTTTGAAATTGACAAAACACTGAAAAACATCAGACTTACATCTAAGAGGATATACCCAAGTGAATCTGGAAAAATCATCAATGAATAACACATAGTACCTAAAGCCAGAAACAGAGAGAGTGACAGTAGGTCCCCAAACATCACTATGAACTAACTCAAGAGGATGAGTTGTGACAGTAAGAGAAGGTTTGAATGGGAGTTTATGACTCTTGGATATATGACAGAAATGACAAGTTTTAAGAGAGGGAGTAGAAATGACAGGATGTTTGGCCAACACACTCATGATGGTAGAGGAGGGATGTCCAAGCCTAAAGTGCCACTGATGAGAGTGAAGAGTTGAGGATATAAGAGCATTGGGAGAGTTGGAATGACTGATAGATGAAGAGGATGGAGAGAGAGGATAAAGGCCTTGTGTACAAGGCCCTTGAAGAAGAATATTGTTGGTGACCTTGTCTTGAATGAAGAAACTATTAGAATCAAAAATCACACGACAATCATTATCTTGGGCTAGCTTGTGAACAGATAAGAGATTGTGATGAATCTCAGGAACATGAAGCATGTTAGATAGAAGAAGGGCCTTTGAAGGTGTAGGAAGAATTCCATCACCAATGTGCTGAATGGGAACCTTAGCACCATTACCAACACAGAATTGCTCTGATACCATGAAGAAACTTTGAATCCAACCCAAAAGCTTAAGCTATTAGGTGGAGAGGCCCAACATGTATATCTAGCCATAGCCAACCCCATATTTATTCAATGTGGGACATATTGTCTAACACTGTCATGTAGTGAGGAAGTAGTTTTACATAGTTTTGTGTTTGTGTAGCGACTTTTCAATTATATAAGAGTCGGTGTCTGTCTTAAAAATGTTTAAGAATTTGTTCTTTATCATATCAACATAACAATACAAATTTTTATAAGAACCAAATAATAGTGAAACTTGGGCTCTTTATGACAAAACTGAAAAACAAGTACTGAATTTTTAGGGTTAGGTTATCAAATGCACCCTTCATATCACTCTGATACTTTTTTCTATCATTTCCAAACCTTCCCAAGAATGAACAAAAGAACACAGGTCGTGATTTACAGGATCAGCGTAGTGAAGGAAAAGAAATTGCCTAGGAAAAAAAAAAGATTTAAAAACCAAATTCTACCACTACTTTCTTTGTTATTAATAAAATACTTCTTTCTGTTAAAAAAAAAAGGGACCCAAAAAAAAAAAAATCATTTCTAGGTCCTAGAACCCATTCCATTTTCATATGGATTATTTGAAGAAGCAACAATCAGGTATATTATTCTGGAACAAACTAGTTTTATCGATTTAAATAAAAATTTGTCATTAGCATGTCTGCATGTGGAAAGTGTAATGGTCTGGTACCAAAAGGATGTGGGATTGGCACCAATTGATTTTCATTGGAAGTTGGATTATAAGTTTTGGATGAAACTTTGAAAATTGGAACCATAACATTATTCATGTGAAAACGATGAGTAATGCTAAGTTCAGTTTCCAACTCTTTTGACAATGGAACAACGTTCAACTAATTAGCTAGAGTAGAATTTTCATAAAAGTTGCTTTATGTGGTCCTACTACCCACTGTCACGTTGGGATTTTGGAACTAAATTTAGGACCCAAATTTAGAATGATTTGGAATTTCAACATTCAATGGGGGACCCATAGGGGTTCTACAGAAATCAACAGAAAGTGGTTTGCACTTGTGGTTGTGTCTTTCCCATCAGGAGAGATTATTAAGTTAAAACTTTGATGTTGGTTCTCTTGAAAATGTAGGTGAGATTAGCAGGGGAGGTCTATTTAAGAAATTGTTAAAGAACCAATGTCTATCTTTCTTCAACCAATTGGTGCTGTTTTTGCTACTGAGGCAGTGATTTGGGCTCTTGATTATATTAATTTCAGTGTTTAAGGGGGAGCTTTTCTCAGTTTGTCTTTTATTTTCTTATATAGTTGGGTATTTCTGTTCTATTATCTTATTATTCTTGCGTTGAAGCACGGAATATATAATGTAACAAGTACGAATATTTTGTTTCCCAGCAAAAAAAAAAAAAAAAAAAAAAAAAAGTAGGAATATTTTGAAGTGTTTAAGTTTCATATTCCACTGTTCGTAGGAGTGTTTTTCCTCAAACCTTGCAGTAAAATGTTACTCCGTATTATGCTGTTTTCATTTAGAAAGTTCCATTTCTAGCTAGTCAAGTATTTAGTGCGCATTTGTAAACAATTATTAAAGATTATTGAAAATTGACTATTCTGCACTTTAATTATAGGATAAATATCACCGACCTCCCTGAGATATAACCTAATATTATCGATCTCCCTTACTTCTAGAATTTTATATCACCGACCTTCCTTCCATTAATTGTCAACTGGAGATAACGAAAGTGGATGAAATCTTTTCATGTCACCAAATTTTTAAGGCGAAATAACATTGTTGCCCTTGTTTTTTAGTTTTTGCTGATTGACTGAAGTAAACTCACAAGCTTGTTTGAAATGACATAAATGTCCTTGCATTTGTTATTTCATTCGACAACCCAAACAAGGATGGAGAGGGATGATCTCCCCTAGATTTGAAAAAAGCTTTTATTGATACTGCCATATTTACAAGAATACTGCGATGCTTTCCAGTTTTTGCATCCCAATTGCCATTCAATTTAAAAATACACTTATTAATTTTACATTTCATACACTTAGTAAACTAATGTTCAGAAGTATTAAAAATACATGTTAATCAATTCATTGATTCAACCAACCTTCATACAACTTTCATACAACCTCCCCAAAAGATGTGTCTATCTCTTTCCTGTGTCACTGTGGGGTCCAGTGACATCACAGGAGAGAGATAGACACATCTTTTGGGGAGGTTGTATGAAAGTTGTATGAAGGTTGTGTCCCAAATATTACTCATGAAGTTATTCATGGTAATAGATTGTGCAAGCCCCTTTACCTGGTGGAATTGTGGTGCATACTGAAGTAACTGGACTCGACATTTGGAGTATATACTGCTAACGGGAATACATTCATGACAAAGTAGTTACAAAAAAAAAAAAAAAAAAAAAGTTTTCCAACAAAATGTAATAACCTGAGTCATAGCATGTATTCTATGAAGTCCCAATAATTCTATGAAGTCCCAATATCGGTATTGTACAATATTTGTTAGTGAATTATTAATTCCAGCTTGCACACTTCAAATATTACAACTAACTTATAATCCTGCTTAAACAAAATATTTTACCCTAACCACATAACAAAACATATAGAAACAAAACACTTACTTGTTTGGCAAGAATAAATCTTTCTATCTCCTTTCGAAATAAAATGCTATCCCTATCTTATAGTAGAAATCAAAAGTCATAAGATACATTAGATGAGCCAAGTAATGAAAGTCAAGGGAAACTTGAAGTGAAATAGAAACACAAAACCACAGCCCTTGTGGCCGAGTGGTGAGCTTCTTGGGTGTACTACCCAAGAGGTTTAGTGTTCGAGTCATGGGGAGCGTGGCTACTGGAGAATTCATCCGGCGTCTCCAGAGCCTCGGGGCATTAGTCAAGTTGCGCACAAGCTAGCCCGGACACCCTCGATTACCAAGAAATAGAAACGCAAATTGTGCATGTATACACATATTTGTATATACACATTCATATAGAAATAGAGATCACCAAACTCAACTCTTGAGGAGCTATTTCCAATGAAAATGACGGGATATGAAAAGGAATACAAATCTTCTGACGTCAATGTGCTCCTTCAATTTAAAAACCTGGGAAATGTAAGCAAAGGTCAAATGCAATGAATTCATAATTGATTAAAATCAACACAAATCTTGCTAGTGCTCAAATTTAATGTGCTCCTTATATTTAAAAACTTGGGAAATGCAAAGCAAATGTCAAATGCATTGAATTCAAAATTGATTAAAATCAACACAAATGGTGCTAGTGCTCAAATTTAAATTCAAATTGTGATAATTTCGGATAAGTTTTATAGGATTCAGGATTTCAATTGTATAAAAACATGTGAAAAAAAAATTATTTTAAAAGCATGAAAATGCTAGGAAAAAGCCACATGGCATAAGAAAATGCTTCTGCTTTCATACATAGATATCATATAGATTCCATTATCATAAACACAATCCACAACACCATAATGTGTCTATCTCTCTCCTCTGTGGACCCCACCAGGAGAGAGATAGGCACATTGTGGTGTTTGTGGATTGTGTTTGCAAGATTTGTTTGTGCCCAAAGACTTACTCTTCTCTTTAGCTGGCTATTCGTTTCTCTCTCTCTCTCTCTCTCTCTCTTCGATGAATCCCCTCTTCCTCTCCCCAGTTCTTCTCTCGCTTCGTTTCTCTATCTTGTTCTTTACTTGGATTTTCTATAAGTCTTGTTTCTGTAGTGTTTGATGCTGATATATATATATATAAATATATATATATATATATATATGTAAGTTTGTAGATGGATGTGTATATAAATATTTCCTGAATAATTTTAGGGTTCTATTTTTTCATGTTCTTCACAAGGAACTCTAATTTCTTTACATGTGTACTAGGATGTACTAATTAATATTAGGGTTTCTCTTTGTGCTTTGCATGAACTCCTCTCTAGTGTGTATGTGTGTATATATATATATATGCGTGTATGTGTGTGTACATCACAGAGCGATAGGCTTGTAAACGGACCAGATTTCTACAATTTGAATCTGATACGATAATAAAATCATCTAAGAAAATCTGAACCTAATCCAATAATAAAATCCGCTAAGAAAATCTGAATCCGAATTTGTTAAGATTTGGATATGTGAATCCGAAAAGAAATGAATATCAAACCAAAGACAATTTGATTATCCATTATAGTGGCAGCCTGAACATTATGAGTTAGAGAAGAATACTGACATATAACCTTCACTAGCAAACAATCGATAAATTAAAGCCGAAATCGAGTAGAGAAAAGGAGAAAAAAGATTAATGATCAAACATTCAAATGAGAGGAAATACTAAATCATGTGTGTATATGTATATGTGTGTGTATATACACACACACACATATATATATATATATATAGATAGATAGATAGAGAGAGAGAGAGATCATTACCTGGAAACCCTAAATCGTGATTTGCAAACGTAAGAGGAAATCTGGGAGATGCGGTGAGAAGCGAGAGGTAGGTGAGACTCCTAATAGGCTAACACGATAGAGGTAGACTGGCAGAGGAAACCCTAAGTAAATCTGATTTCACGATATTTTTTTTTATAAAAAAATAAAAATAATCTCGAATTCGGATCCTTATCAGATCGGATCTGATCCAATCCGATCCGTTAAGTACATATATAATCGGATTCAGATTCGGCCTTAGATTTGGATGTGTTACAATCGAATTCGGAGTTGGAAATTTGTAGCGGATTCGGATCGGATCCGAATGGAAATCCAATCCGTTTACAGGTCCACAGAGCGATATCGCATTAGTTGAGAATAGGAAAAAAATTTACCCAAAAAAAAAATGTTGATTGCCATCTTTTATTTCCTATAACTACTATTGGCAATTATATATGGGTAATTCTATTAACACCAACCTCTTTTGCTCTTGACACCTACCATTCAATAAATATTTTTATTACCATTATACCTCTATACAAAATTACAGATAAGGACACGTATATAAATAAAAATCTAAAATGGTTACTCTCTACACACCTACACAACAAACCCTAACTCACACATCTCAAGAAAACAATCAAAATGGTTATATTTAGTTGTTCAATTCCTAAACGAGACATAATCATAGAGTTGGTCACCGATTTTTTTTTTTTTTGAAAGTGTAAAGTGATAGTCTAAATTGAATTTTTATTATTGCAGATTTGGATTAGAATTTCAAGTTCTTTGTTTTCTTTGAGGAATACTACCTTAGGAGACAGAAGTGCTAAAAGTTGAAGATAATTTTTTCACCAAATATTCCACTTTTCTCATGGAAATATGGATTTGATGACTGAAAGCTACGTGTAGATACGCACAATATTCATATCTATACATATATAAACATAATTTGATGTATACGTAATATACATCTATATATCACCTTACATACATAATACACAGATCTATGTTTTTTAATACATATGTAGGTATGTAAATATATTCTTGGGAAAATTGGTGAAAAGGTCATTAAGATGAGCCTTATTGGGATTAAGGACAACTTAAAATACACATTGGGCATAAGTCCTCCCAATGTCCATAGACTAAAATACCCTCATCTTCAACCTCTAACCTTAACCAAACCCTAGCCACCATTACCACAACCCATGCCACCTCCGACCACCACCCTTACCACCTCCGGTCATCGTCCCCTCCACCTCCAGCCACCTCCGACGACCAGCCCTGCCACCTTGGGCAACCTTCCCTCATGTCACCACTCCTATATAACAAAATCACACACATACATATTATGTGTGTGTATAAACGGTATATATATATATATAAGTATATGTATGTGTGTGTTGTCACTGACCAGATCTGTAAATTTGCGCAACAAACATTTAAATTATGTTATGTATATCATAAGTGAATTTGACTTAGACTATCTGAATATGGTTCGAGGAACTAAACTTAGCAATTCCGTAGTTCCAGATGGACCAACATGAGAATTATGAAACTTAGAGAGAGAGAGAGAGAGAGAGAGAGATAGATAGATAGATAGATAGAGAGAGAGAGAGAGAGAAAGAGAGAGAGATTGTGGTGGTGGCTATGGAGTGAAGAGGAGAGAGAAAGTTAGAAAGAGAAAATGGAGATGGCTATGGAGGGAGGAGGAGAGATTTTCACTTAGGATATGATATCTTAAGAGAAATTTTACTTAGGATTTGATATCTTAAGTGAAATTTCATTAGGATATGATATCTTAAGAGAAATTTCACTTAGGATTTGATTTTAGTCCTTTGTATTATTCGTCCCATTCCTGCACAGCATGGCAACAACTAGGATCACTTCATCACCATCTTCAATTTCTTCCAACTGTATTACTCCCATTGATCATCATATTCAAACCATCTATAACATTCTACTGCCGAAACCCTGGCAGATCAAATCCAAAAAAAAATATTGCCAATGACCATGCGATGAGTAGCGCAATGGTGTTGGTGGTGGTGGCTCGTGGTGGTGGTGGTAGTGGTGCTGACGACGACGGTGGTAGCAACTCTGAGATGGTGGTAGTCACAGCTCGCGATGTTGGTGGTAGTGCTCGCGATGTTGGTGGTGGTTGCTCCATGTGCTGTGCGATGGTGGTGGCGACAGCTTACGGTGGCTGGCGAAGTTGGTGGTGGCTGCTCAACGACCATGGTTGATGGCGGAGGGAGAAAGGTAGAGAGAGAGAAGATAGAAGACAGAGGCGGTGGAGGTAGATCTCCAAATGTGGTGGTGGATCGGTGGTGGCTTAGAGAGAGATCCTAGAGAAAGATAGAGAGATCCTAGACAGAGAGAAAACGGAGAACATGTGGGAGACTAGGGTTTGGTGGTATTTTTGGGAGATAAAATACAAGTGTTTCCTTTAGGGATGAAATTCAAAATCTTAGGGACATTTAGGATGGAAAGTTTTTTAGGGTGTGTCCTTGTGGGAGTTTTTGTTTATGGCTTGTCTTGTAAATCAAAGATGTCCAACCTTAGAGACCTTGAACCAAGCCTCCCTATACTCTTATGTTTGTATTGGGAATGAAAGAAATGAAGAGAATGGTGGGTGTCACACCCCAACCAGCCCCAGGCGGATTAGGACAAGTGTAACAAAGCCCACACACCAAACCATACACTAATCATGAAGAAAAACATGTTTTAGACTCCATAAAAGAGCTTTCTTGGCACAAATCAGACCCAGGGGCAAAATGGTCATTAATAAGGTATAGAAAATTTTATACCAAAAGATAGGTCTTTGAGTCCCGGTTCCAACGCAAAAAACGGCGCACGAATTCGAGTTTTGTAGAGAGAGTTATGCTTGTTTCCGTAAAAGTCAGCAGCTGCCAAAAACAGGGGCGGATCGATTCGCAAAAAGGGCGGATCGATCCATTTCCTTGATTTTGAGGCAGAATGTCCCCGGAAATGGGCGGATCGATCCGCAGGAAGGCCGGATCAATCCGGCTGATGCAAAACAGCTCCCTACTGCTAAAAAACATCATTTTTCAAGCCCAAACCATTACCAAATATAATCAAACTTTGTAGGAACATCAAAGATCATTACTAAAACATTTCCAAGTGCTTAAAAACATTTGTCCAACACATCCAAGTATGAATTGGCAATCAAACACACAAATTCTTCTCATGGATCATTATTTAGCATTAAAACTCCACCCCTTTTTCCCAACATTTGCAAGTCAATACAACAAAGAGTATCCAAGCTTAAGTTTACAACCAAAAACTTCCTAGTACCATTCAAATTCACCCTCAATATACATAACTTACAACTTGTAAACACAACTTATGGTTTGGTGCATAAACAACCAACAATACCCAACTTAGTATATTACAGGTCTCCCAAAAACACAAGATACAATTACATTGACAACAAAAGACACATTTCAAATATAAACTAGCTAGGCATATGAACATATTCACATGGACACCACTCCTACGCCCAACCCGTCGCGCGGATCATTTTCTCTCCTCTTCCCGTACCGTACCTGCGATGGTTATTCAATAACCACAACAGGAAAATATATTTTCGTTTAAGCTTTCACTTAGTGAGGGAACTAATCATGCTATTGGAATGTTTAATATGCTAATGCAATAATCAATATAAACATCAACCAATTGATCTCCGGAAGGTCAAGTAACTCAAGCCACCACCCCCGGGTCCTTCTCACCTCGGAATTTCTCACTCTTTTAGCGCATATAGCACATCACACACTCTCTTGTGACCCCAAAGCCGTCACCAGCATTTTATTGTGGTCGTCACCACGTCCTACTCATTGAGGACTTCCTATCCCTTACATATGGGACCTATAAATGGTGCTCACTACTTGACTTCCCTTTGATCAACATAAGCATTTAAGCAACTTAGCATATAAGCATATAAGCATATCAATTTCATAACTTTGACATGCTTTTTACTCAATTTCAACAACACATATAAATATAAACATGGATTAAGCATTCTAAGTCAACAATTATCACACCAACATATCTAAACACCCAATTTTTGGGATTAGAGCACTCACCTCTTTGATTTATACGCAACTAAGCTTAGAATCCCCAATTCCTTCCCAAGTTTAGCTCAATTTCTAGTTAATGATATTCCTACAAAAGTTTGGTACCAAGAACATCGTTTATCAAGAACGGTCGTCGGAAAAACGTTGCCGAAAATGAAAATAAATGACGTGCATGTGATTCTCTTACCTCCACGAGTCCAAATCCGGTCTCGGTTCGTGAATCCGGCATCGAACGGCGAAGGAACGGCGTCAAACGTTGTCGGAGCGACGTTGCCGACTCGAGAGCTCTCCGTTCTCTTGATTCTATGGAATTTCCCACTGAATTATGTGCTCAAGACACATATGCTACATGCATATGTGTGTTGGCACAACTTTCTCCTATTCTCATTTACCTCCCCCAACTTTCTTTAAGCTTTATTATGAAGCCCCCAGGTTAATTACGTTAACTACCCATCTTTTCTAACAAGATTTAATCTAAGTCCCGCGTGGGTCCCAAACGTGGTCCCACATAAATTATGAGGTTGCTATAAAACCTACCAGTTATCAATTTTATTCAAATACGCCCTCACATGGGTACCCAAATTGGTCTCCTTACCTATCATAAGACATTATAATATCAATAAACATTTAAACAAGTAATCATATAAGCACATAATGACATCAAAATGCAAATTATTTTAATTAGACCCTCGTTGGGCCCCACATTTATACCAGTCATGTCCTTTTAACAGAACTTTCATCTGTGCTCGCATTTGAGCACCTTTTCACATGTGGGTTCATAACCCCACCGTTAAACATCTCATGCATTAATTATCTTTAATTAACACACATTGATATCACATTAATCTTATTTTCCGGGTACGGATGTTACATTTCTCCCTCCCTTTTAAAAAGTTTGTCCCCAAACTTATTCTTACCTCATAAGTCGAACAAGTGTGGGTACTTCTCCCTGATCTCATCTTCTCGCTCCCAAGTTGCCTCTTCAACGCTATGATTACGCCAGAGGACCATGACCAACGGAATTATCTTAGTTCTCAACACTTGATCTTTCATATCTAGAATCCGTACCGGATGTAACATACGTCATATCTTCTCGGACTTCCGACGGTTCTAGTTCAAGGATATGACTCGGATCCGACACATAACGTCTGAGCATAGACACGTGGAACACATTATGAACATGTGACAACTCTTGTGGTAACTCCAACCTGTAAGCTACCGGTCCTACTTTATTCAAAATCAGAAAAGCTCTAACATATCTCGGACTCAACTTACCTTTCTTACCAAACCGCGTAATGCCCTTCGAAGGTGAAACTTTCAAGAATGCATAGTCACCAACCTCAAACTCCAACGGTCTTCTACCCGTATGGCCGTATCAGCATAACTTTTGTAGCGACTTTGTGCCACTTGCAACCGTTGCTTAATCAACTTAACCTTATCAGTGGTGATTTGTACAATTTCCGGCCCCAGAAGTTGCTTTCTCCCCAACTTCTGTCCAACACACAGGCGATCTACACTTTCGACCATACAATGCCTCAAAAGGCGCCATTCCAATGCTTGTCTGGAAACTATTGTTATGAGAAAACTCAATTAACGGCAAGTGAGTTTCCCAGTCAGCCTTGAAATCCATAACACAGACTCTAAGCATATCTTCTAAAATCTGAATAACTCGTTCCGACTGTCCATCAGTTTGCGGGTGAAAAGCTGTGCTAAAATGCAAAGCTATCCACATTGCTCTTTATAGCCCTTCCCAGAATCTTGACACAAAACGTGTATCCCGATCCGAAACAATTGATACCGGTGCTCCGTGTAATCTCACAATCTCTTTAATATAGAGTTCTGCTAACTTCATCGGGTCAGTAGTCTTAATCGGCAAAAAGTGGGCTGACTTAGTCAACCGGTCAACGATCACCCAAATACTATCATTTGATCTAGGAGACCTCGGTAATCCTGACACAAAATCCATCGTAATGTGCTCCCATTTTCATTCCGGTATTTCCAATGGTTATATCTCTCCAGCGGGTCATTGATGCTCAAGCTTTACCAATTGACACGTCATGCACTTGCCTACATATTCAGCAACTTCAAGTATCATACCACTCCACCAATAGACCTCCCTCAAATCTCTATACATTTTTGTACTACCCGGATGCACAGAATACCGAGTACCATGAACTTCTTCCAAAATTCTATCTTTTAAGTTGCCCACATTAGGCACACATAACCGATTGATGTACCATAGTACCCCATCATACAGACTGAACTCTGGTTGCTTACCCTCAGGTAATTCATCTACAACTTTTTTCAAGGTTGGGTCCAGAAGTTGATTTACTTTAATCTCTCCAATCAAGTCAGGTTGTGCTACAATTACTGCCATCAATCCACCTTTAACTCTAGGAATAACTTCTAATTCCAACCGTTCAAAGTCTTTCACCAACCCTTCTTGTGCCGTCAAAACACATGCTAAACTTTCTGATGATTTTCGACTCAAGGTATCGGCCACCACATTTGCTTTACCCGGATGATATTGAATTTTTAGGTCGTAGTCCTTCATTAACTCCAACCATCTTCCTTGTCGCATATTCAAATCCTTCTGAGTAAACAAATACTTTAAACTCTTGTGGTCAGTGAAGATTTCGCAAGTTTCCCCATACAAGTAATGTCGTCAAATCTTTAAGGCAAAAATTACTGCAGCAAGTTCCAAATCGTGGGTTGGATAATTCTTCTCATGAGTCCTCAATTGCCTTGAAGCATATGCTATCACTTTGTCCCCTTGCATAAGAACACATCCCAAGCCTTAATGGGAAGTGTCACTGTAAATACTAAATCCCCCGGTATTTGTCGGAATCGAAAGTATTGGAGCAGAAGTTAACTTACTCTTCAATGTTTGAAAACATTCCTCACATTCTTTCCCCCATTCAAACGGAATATCCTTTCTCATTAAGGTTGTCATCGGAGTAGCAATCTTCGAGAAATCCCGAACAAACCTTCTATAATACCCGGCCAAACCCAGAAAGCTACGAATTTCTGACACATTGGTTGGTCTCGCCCAATTCATAACAGTTTCTATTTTCTGCGGATCAACTGACACGCCATTCTTAGAAATCACATGGCCAAGGAAAGTAACACTTGTTAACCAAAATTCACTTTTCTTCAATTTTCCGAATAACTGCTTTTCTCGAAGTCGTTGTAACACCAATCTCAAATGCCTATCATGCTCTTCTGGACTCTTTGAGTAAATAAGAATATCATCAATAAAAACTATAACAAATTCATCCAAATACGTTTTAAAGACTCGATTCATTAAATCCATGAACGCAGTCGGTGCATTGGTTACTCCAAATGACATTACAAGAAATTCATAATGACCGTACCGAGTTCTAAAGGTAGTCTTTTCAACATCCTCAGCTTTTATCTTTAGTTGATGATACCCAGACCTCAAATCAATTTTTGAAAACACTTGAGCCCCTTGTAATTGATCAAATAAATCGTCGATCCGTGGCAATGGCTACTTGTTTTTGATAGTTACTTTGTTGATCTCACGATAATCTATACACATCTGCATCGTCCCATTTTTCTTTTTCACAAAAAGAACCGGTGCACCCCAGGGTGATACACTTGGCCGAATGAACCCCTTATCCAACAATTCCTGTAACTGAGTCTTCAACTCTTTCAACTCTACTGGAGCCATTCTATATGGTGCCCGCGAAATGGGTTGTGTTCCCGGTATTACATCTATACCAAATTCAACCTCCCTTTCAATTAACACACTCGATAAATCTTCTGGAAATACATCAGGAAATTCCCTAACTACGGGTATATCTTCTAACTTTAGTTCCGTACATCTAGTATCCGATATACTACAAAGAAAACCCTTACACCCCTTTTTCATTAAATGACAAGCCTTGATGGCGGATACGAGATATGGTGGTGACACAACACCCACCCCTTGAAAAGAAAAGACTCTACGAGTTGGTGCCTGAAATTCCACCCTTTTATTTTCACAATCGATGACCGCATGATTTACTGATAACCAATCCATCCCCAATATAACATCAAAATGTTGGATTACTAACGGTACTAGATTCACAGTTAACACCTCATCATTAATTTTAACTTCACAATTTCTATAAACCCCGCACTCACCAAAGATCTTCCCAATGGGACATCAACAGACAAATCATATTCGAGAAGTTCTAAGGGTACATTCATGTTCCTAGCGAATTGATGTGATACAAACGAGTGCGTAGAACCGGAATCCATTAACACATTAGCGGGTGTTAAACAGATAAGAACTGTACCTGACACGACCGTGTTAGCAACGGTGGTCTCCCCTGGATTAAGTTGGAAATAACGGCCCTGACGTTGCTCTCTTCCTTGTGATTGTTGTTGTTGTTGTTGAGGTGGTCGCGGTGTTGGTGCACTACTTGCGGTTACACTAAAACCTCCTTGCCTTGGCTTAGGACAATTGCGCATTCGGTGTCCAAGCTCCCCACAATTATGACAAACCATTCCACTATCGTCGGTACGTCTCATCGGCGCATACGTATTTGGCCTCACCCCCGGACAATTCTTCGTCACATGGCCCATTTGGCGGCAATTATTACACACCGTTGTCGGTAGATTACATACACCCCGATGAAATTTCCCGCATGTGTTACATCGTGGCTTGTTACCTCCACTACCCGAAGAACCCCCAAAACTTTGTCGTTTAGAACTCCCTTGACCGCTATATTGACTTGAACTCGACCTTTTGTATTGTTGAGTTGTTGGTGCTTGCGAACTTTGTTGATACCCCATATCTCTTTCAGCGATTGAAGCCACATCCAATGCCTCTGCAACTTTATCCAACCGTTGCACTGATACTTGGCGTCGAATCGCATCCCTCAGCCCCGTCACAAACTTTCTAGTTCGATCCCCTTCATTCGGTACTATATTTTCATAAAATCGTGCCAAACTTGTGAATTTGGCGGAGTACTCCCGAACTGTCATTCCCCCTTGTTTCAATTCCATGAACTCTTGAGCTTTCAAATCTTCAAAAGATTTCGAAAAGTACTGCTTCTTGAAGAGTATTACAAACTCCCCCCAAGTGTTCGGCCTTTCGGGTCCCAATTTTGTACGCCACCAGTACTGCGCTTCTTCTTTTAAAGTATCAGCGGTAAACAGAACCTGTTGAGCCTCAGAACACGGAAAAACTCGAAATATCCTTTCCATATCGGACAACCAAAAATCAGCTCTCATTGGATCGGTTTTCCCTCGGAATAGTGTCGGTTTCTGCTTGTAAAATTGTGAAATAGTGGTCACCTCCTCCCTCAGATTAGGATTTGGTTGTTCACGTCTTCCCTCTATTATATGAGTTTCAACTACTTGTACCAAACCAGCTACAACCCTTTCCATTCTCTCCATTTGCGTAGGCGGTGTTGAACCAGACATTTTCTCTCTGGCATTCACAATACATTTTCACACACACGTTATGTTTATACTTTTCAAAGCATGCTCAACATCATTCAACATGCTAAGTAAACGTGTATGCATGATTTCTATATTCATTAATCATTTATGCTTATTACGCGTCGTAATCGTCACTCGTCCCCAAAGGCTCTAACCTATAGCTTTGATACCAAAAATTGTCACACCCCAACCCGCCCCAGGCGGATTAGAACACGTGTAACAAAGCCCACACACCAAACCATACACTAATCATGAAGAAAAATATGTTTTAGACTCCATAAAAGATCTTTCTTGGCACAAATCAGACCCAAGGGAAAAATGGTCATTAATAAGATATAGAAAATTTTATACCAAAAGATAGGTCTTTGAGTCCCGGTTCCAACGCAAAAAACGGCGCGCGAATCCGAGTTTTGTAGAGAAAGTTATGCTTGTTTCCGTAAAAGTCAGCAGTTGCCAAAAACAGGGGCGGATCTATCCGCGAAAAGGGCGGATCGATCAATTTCCTTGATTTTGAGGCAGAATGTCCCCGGAAATGGGCGGATCAATCCACGGGAAGGCCGGATCAATCCGTCTTCTACAAAACAGCTCCCTACTGCTAAAAAACATCATTTTTCAAGCCCAAACCATTACCAAATATAATCAAACTTTGTAGGAACATCAAAGATCATTACTAAAACATTTCCAAGTGCTTAAAAACATTTGTCCAACACATCCAAGTATGAATTGGTAATCAAACACACAAATTATTCTCATGGATCATGATTTAGCATTAAAACTCCACCCCTTTTTCCCAACATTTGCAAGTCAATACAACAAAGAGTATCCAAGCTTAAGTTTACAACCAAAAACTTCCTAGTACCATTCAAATTCACCCTCAATATACATAACTTACAACTTGTAAACACAACTTATGGTTTGGTGCATAAACAACCAACAATACCCAACTTAGTATATTACAAGTCTCCCAAAAACACAAGATACAATTACATTGACAACAAAAGACACATTTCAAATATAAACTAGCTAGGCATATGAACATATTCACATGGACACCACTCCCACGCCCAACCCGTCGCGCGGATCATTTTCTCTCCTCTTCCCGTGCTGTACCTGCGATGGTTATTCAATAACCACAACAGAAAAATATATTTTCGTTTAAGCTTTCGCTTAGTGAGGGAACTAATCATGCTATTGGAATGTTTAATATGCAAATGCAACAATCAATATAAACATCAACCAATTGATCTCCGGAAAGTCAAGTAACTCAAGCCACCACCCCCGGGTCCTTCTCACCTCGGAATTTCTCACTCTTTTGGCGCATATAGCACAGCACACACTCTCTTGTGACCCCAAAGCCGTCACCAGCATTTCATTGTGGTCGTCACCACGTCCTACTCATTGAGGACTTCCTATCCCTTACATATGGGACCTATAAATGGTGCTCACTACTTGACTTTCCTTTGATCAACATAAGCATTTAAGCAACTTAGCATATAAGCATATAAGCATATCAATTTCATAACTTTGACATACTTTTTACTCAATTTCAACAACACATATAAATATAAACATGGATTAAGCATTCTAAGCCAACAATTATCACACAAACGTATCTAAACATCCAATTTTTGGGATTAGAGCTCTCACCTCTTTGATTTATACGCAAATAAGCTTAGAATCCCCAATTCCTTCCCAAGTTTAGCTCAATTTCTAGTTAATGATATTCCTACAAAAGTTTGGTACCAAGAACATCGTTTATCAAGAACGGTCGTCGGAAAAACGTTGACGAAAATGAAAATAAATGACGTGCATGTGATCCTCTTACCTCCACGAGTCCAAATCCGGTCTCGGTTCGTGAATCCGGCATCGAACGGCGAAGGAACGACGTCAAACGTTGTCGGAGCGATGTTGCCGACTCGAGAGCTCTCCGTTCTCTTGATTCTCTGGAATTTCCCACTGAATTATGTGCTCAAGACACATATGCTACATGCATATGTGTGTTGGCACAACTTTATCCTATTCTCATTTACCTCCCCCAACTTTTTTTAAGCTTTATTATAAAGCCCCCAGGTTAATTACGTTAACTACCCATCTTTTCTAACAAGATTTAATCTAAGTCCCGCGTGGGTCCCAAACGTGGTCCCACATAAATTATGAGGTTGCTATAAAACCTACCAGTTATCAATTTTATTCAAATACGCCCTCACATGGGTACCCAAATTGGTCTCCTTACCTATCATAAGACATTATAATATCAATAAACATTTAAACGAGTAATCATATAAGCACAGAATGACATTAAAATGCAAATTATTTTAATTAGACCCTCGTTGGGCCCCACATTTATACCAGTCCTGTCCTTTTAACAGAACTTTCATCTGTGCCCGCATTTGAGCACCTTTTCACATGTGGGTTCATAACCCCACCGTTAAACATCTCATGCATTAATTATCTTAAATTAACACACATTGATATCACATTAATATTATTTTTCGGGTACGGATGTTACAGTGCGTATAGAGAGTAACTAGAAATTGAGAGAGAAATTAGGGTTAAGGTTATTTAGGGAAGAAGGGTGGGTGTAAAGAGCACTTTGTTTTTATTTAGGGCAATGTGGACACTCCCAAAACGCACACCCAAGTACACACCCCACTCATATCACTCTGGTGGACTCCACACTGACGGTGGACCCTGTAGTCTCTTTCTCTTTTCCCATTGGTCTACCTTTGTGACGCCCTGTAAAAATAGAGCGTATTTCTATTGAAAAATTAAATGAATTACACTTTGATTCTTTAAAATAAAAGTACAATATTTCTTTAAAACTTCCAACAGGTCCATATTCTCCACGGATCTCTTATATATATCATCCTTAGCCTTATCTCCCTTCCAAGCTTCGGTTACCGGCACTACCTGCATCTAAAAACCACACCGAAAAGTATACAATATGACAGGAATAATTAAGGCTCAAAAGGATAATGACAATAAAATAAATAGAATGACATCAAATCAATTGACCAGTCTCACAACCCAACTGGTCACACTACCCAAACGCCCGTACCAATAGCATCATACCAGGTTCTTCTTGGTCACGTAGCAAGAGACACCTCACCCCACCTCACCCGTCTCCAGTACGTCGGTCCCTGAAGCCTGTTGGACTGTTGGTAGATGCTCCTTGCTCATAACCCTTTAGTCCCATAGCACTTAGCAATAAACAAATACAAATTGATTCCAAATGAAAGCACAACATAACTTCAAAAAGAGTACAAGTAGAGATAACAAAGAAATACTCCGGAGAATTTAGAAAGCATATTGTACACAATCCGGTACCTATAAATGATGTTGAACAACTCCCAAACACTTCTCTTCTTCTCATTCCTCTAACTTTCTCTTAGAAATTCTTTTTGACCTCTTTGAAATTTGGTATAAAAATAATGAAGCATAGCATCCATATTTATAGGCTACGCTTCTTGGTGGCCAAAATGAATTGGATGGCTACGATTGGTTAGCTTAGGTTAGGTAGTCTATTTGGTGGTCAAGATCATTTAGGTTAGGTAGTCTATTTGATGGTCAAGATCATTTAGGTTAGGTAGCAACTAAATATTTTGCTTGGTCCCCAAGTTGGTTGGATTTGAACTAAGTTAATTAGGATTCAACTAAATGTGAAAAGTACTGAAACTGATATATCTTCTAAACGGAGGTCGAAAAATCTTAACTTCCAACATGAATACCAAATCATTTAATCTCACGCAACTTTTCCCAAAAAAAATTATATTTTCAGTTCATGACTTATAAAATTGAAAAAATGACCAAAATACCCCTGTGACCAATTTTCGCTAAAATCGCACACGAAGTCTAAATCATCAATTTAAACATGAAAATACGGGTTACGACAATATACCCTCCTTAACAGAGATTTCGTCTCGAAATCTAGAGATAAAAGTATTTGGTAAATAACTTCATAAATTTCTTAAAATAATGTTTAAAACAAATAAAGTATGTTTTGTTTTGTAAAGCAGATATTTTCCTACCTTCTCTGACTCCTCCCCAGGCGATGTAGACTATCAAACCTCGATATAGTCCTACACTTCCGGCTGGGGACATGCTCTGTTACCATTTGTGATGCCCCGCAAAAATAAAACGTATTTCTATTGAAAAATTAAATGAAGTACACTTTGATTCTTTAAAATAAAAGTACAATATTTCTTTAAAACTCCCAACAGGTCCATATTATCCACGGATCTCCTATATCATCCTTAGCCTTATCTCCCTTCCAAGCTTCGGTTACCGGCACTACTTGTATCTAAAAACCACACCGGGAAGTATACAATATGACAGGAATAATACAGGCTCAAAAGGATAATGATAATCAAATAAATAGAACGACATCAAATCAATTGACCAGTCTAACAACCCAACTGCTCACACTACCCAAACGCCCCTACCAATAGCATCATACCAGGTTCTTCTTGGTCACATAGCAAGGGACACCTCACCTCACCTCACCTCACCTCACCTCACCCGTCTCCAGTACGTCAGTCCCTGAGGCCCGTTGGACTGTTGGTAGATGCTCATTGCTCATGACCCTTTAGTCCCATAGCACTTACTAATAAACAAATACACATTGATTCCAAATGAAAGCACAACATAACTTCAAAAAGAGTACAAGTAGAGATAACAAAGAAATACTCCGGAGAATTTAGAAAGCATATTGTACACAACCCGGTACCTATAAATGATGTTGAACAACTCCCAAACACTTCTCTTCTTCTCATTCCTCTAACTTTCTCTTAGAAATTATCTTTGACCTCTATGAAATTTGGTGTAAAAGTAATGAAGCATAGCATCCATATTTATAGGTTAAGCTTCTTGGTGGCCAAAATGAATTGGATGGCCACGATTGGTTAGCTTAAGTTAGGTAGTCTATTTGGTGGTCAAGATCATTTATGTTAGGTAGTCTATTTTATGGTCAAGATCATTTAGGTTAGGTAGCAACTAAATATTTTGCTTGGTCCCCAAGTTGGTTGGATTTGAACTAAGTTAACTAGGATTCAACTAAATGTGAAAAGTACTGAAACCGATATATCTTCTAAACGGAGGTCGAAAAATCTTAACTACCAACATGAATACCAAATCATTTAATCTCAAGCAACTTTTCCCAAAAAATTATATTTTCAGTTCATGACTTATAAAATTGAAAAAATGACCAAAATACCCCCTGTGACCAATTTTCTCTAAAATCGCACACGAAGTCTAAATCGTCAATTTAAACATGAAAATACGGGTTACTACAACCTTAGAGTGTGTGGGACTTGGGTATGTCCCAAACTTTACCAATTAATTTAAATTAGAGTGGTGTGTAGAGAGTAAACTAGGTAGGTGTAGATAGAATTTCCCATTATATATATATATACATACATGTATATATGTATGTTTTATAGTGTTGAACAGAATTTCAGCCACCTAGTTTAGGAGAAAATATTGGTTGCAACGATGACACCACATCACTACGTCACTGTGCCTATGTGGTGTCACTAACCAATCAGATTATTCTAATTCGCCCATTAAGTATCAGCAAAATTTATTCAATGTAAACGTCGCACTATATTAGCATACAGATGTGGGGTGACTTTTTTATTCCTTACCAAACATATACCCCCTATTTTCATGGAGATCATGACAAGTTGTCAGTTGTCAGATGACAACTTGTCATGATCCCCTGGAGATAGGAGGGTGTATGGTGTAGATGAAAATATCATACCACATTAGCATGGTTCCATGATATAATCGTCACACTGAATAATTTCTTCCAAAAATCTGATTGATTGGTGACAACACGTAAGCACGTTGATATGATGTCAACGTTACAACCAATATTTTTTCCTAATTTAGATGGAGATAGGAAACTCTTTTTATTTTTATTTTAAAATATGACGCTGTTTCGGTGTCTTAAATGGGTAAATAGTTGGTGTCTTTAAGAGCACTTTGTTACCCAACCCATATCCATCTCAAGCCCAAACCCATCTATGGTATGCCTAAACCCACTCAATTCCCAGGCTTATGGATGAGTAATAGGCTCAAACATAGGTGACCTTGATGTCTTGAATTACTTGTCAATTTGTCAATGTATCCACTAAAGTTACCTTTGGATCCTCTACGTGGGATTGGACAATTGGTCTATTTTAAATGTATTATTTTTAGACTAACAAATCCATCCAAGAGATAATTGGTTGGCAAAATTTAGAACTATTTAATTGAAATGGATTAATTGTTGGTTAATATGTGTTTTGGCCATATTTAAGGGCTAATAAAAGTGGGACCTACTTAGAGTTTAAGTGTGGTCTTTGTGAATTTGTGTTCTCCTCCATGAGAAGATGATGTTTGGATATTCACATGTCCAAAATTATTGATGGGTAAATGAGAAATTAATAATTAAAGGTTGCCCCATACAAGGAGTTGTTGAAATGAAAGAGGTTCACAACTTGCCTTGTCCCACATAGGAAAACTAGAAGTAGCCTTTCGTGTATTTATAAGACTACTTCATGTTTTGGGTTTGGGCCCCAAGGGGTACCCAGTTTTGTGGAAGGGGGAGGACCTAAGGCTCTTTGGGTTTACTCCACACACGCGCGCGTGCGCCACCGCCGCCGTCCGACCGTCCGTGTTGGTCGGGGGTGTGGGTGTGCGGGTGCGGCCCGCACAGAATATTTCTTTTTAGACCCCCAAGTTTCGTTTTTTTCCAATTTGTAATGAGAGACCCTTGAATTTCTGCACATGTTTTGCATTGTAGAAACCTTTGGGATTTCTAAACTGTTGCAAGATCTGAACAGGTTGTAGTTACAGAAAATGGAAAGGCATATGATTATCTTATATATATTCCAACTCTCCCTCAATCTATACACACGAAATTACAGAGTCTTCTTCCACTGTCATATTCTATCCTTGGTTTCCTGAGAGAGCACGAAGCATAAAAAGTTCGCCGGAGCAGTTGTATATTGTGCAAGTACTACTGCTAAAAGCCGCTGTATCTTGGGAGACAGACGCCGACGATTTCCTCAAGCACATCTGGTGAGGCGGCGAATCTGTTTTAAGGAAGCTGTGAATAGATCACAGGCCTCGGTTTGATAATTCTCCTATTTACTTTTTCTGTTCCTGTCTAAGTGTAATTTTCCTGTTTTCATTAGTTGTAATCAGAATCTGTTTCTGTTTTCAATTATATCAATGTAAATTTTTTCCAACACTAATAGTCCAACGCAAGAAGAAGGAGGCAAACATCCGACCATTTCAATGAAAATGAAGTAACAATCCAATTCTTTCCAATCTCTCCATTAATCTCGGGAGAAAAATGCAAGCCTAATCAATATCTAATGGACTTTTCCCGAGACTTTTAAAATTTAAAATCAACCGATGTCTAAATAAACATTGGCTCAAATTCCATACCATTTACTTAAAATGGACTAAATTTCCCGTGTGGGATAGATGAGGCAATGTCAAACTATTTCAAGTTAAATATATTTAAAGTCAATCCATCCAAATCCTATTAGAACCAAACGTGACCTTCCTTACTTGTCTTGGGTGGGTGCAATCAATTTTTTATTTTTTAAAAGGGATACTTAAGTTGGAGTTAATTTTATGTGGTAAATTTAGAAGTTAATTTATTATTATTTTTAAAATTTTAATATATATATATATATATATATATATCAACAGTAAGCTTGATTTTTTTTAACAATGAAAAAGTTATAGACTGATTTATAAAATTTACATAAAAGTTGATTAAAACATAATTATCCCTTTTAAAAATAGAAAATATTTTTTATTTTTTATTTTACTAAAAAGAAAACAATTTTGATGATTTCTCAAAAAATAAACTTAAAATGATGTCTGATACTAATCATACTATCCACCGCAACACAACCCCCCCCAACAAAAATATAATAACCCACAAAAATATAATAATAATAAGTAGAGGAAAAAAAAAAATGAATTATTATGTACATCCATGTATTTGTTATGCATACTACTCAAATAGTCAAATTCTTTTATTCTAATTATTTAAAAAAAAAAAAATTATTTTTAAAAAATTAAGCGATTTACACAACAAAATTAACGAGTTATAAAACAATTCCTAAAAAAAAAAAAAAAATTACAACCATCCAATCACAAACTAAGATAAATCAAAGTCCTTTCACTTTCCTAACACTTTGGAGATACAACAGCTAAAAAACCACCATAGCCATCCATGGCTTCTCTTCTATTTCAGTCTCCAACTCTCTCTTCTCTCTCTTCTTCATCATCATTATCTCCTTTTATCACACCCAATTGGAACCCACACACTCTCACACCTCACGGGCCGCGTAATTGTACGAAGAAAACCCTAATTCACCGATCAACCGTCAATCAAGTTGCCATTCTCGAACCTCCGCCGCCGTCGTCCGAGCTCATTGCATCTGTGAAGCTTAAGCTGCTGGTAATTGGTCTTTCAAATTACTAATACATGTTTCACTTTATGTATATATCTATATATATCTATATATATGTAGAGTCCCTGTACAGTGAATTTCACTTCTACTGCAATGATTAAATGAAGTCTGACGCTCAGATTAGAAGTCTTCATTTTAAGAAAATGAGATCCCTCGTTAGAAGAACTCTATATATTTATATATATAGATGTATGTATATATTGTGTTCTTTTTGGGGTTTGGGTACATATGGTTGCTGATGGGTTGAATAATTCAAATTACTAAGTCTACTTGTAGAATAACTGAATGGTCTATATCATTAAGATTGGTTAATTTGTTGTTTTCTTATACATTTAAGTTGATCAACGAATTGGGTTTAATTGAATTTTACAATTTTGATTGATGTGCTTTTGTCACTGTATTTGCTTTCTAAGATTGTATATTAAGTTGTACTCCGTACAATTTAATTTTGGTTGAATCATTTATATGTTTTGCGAGAAGCTTACATTTTGGGTTGTTCAAATTTGGGTATTGCTTGATTTTGGGTGCCCCTGTGATTTGTGCATTAGCATATGATATGGGCAATCTGCAGGAATCCTGATTTTCCAGTTTTTGGAGAGTCGGAACCTGGAAATTCAAATCTTGGTTGATCAAATTGTGATTCATGTCTCTGAATGTAACAATGAAGTTTAGCTCATATTACTTAGAAGCTGTTCCTTTTGTTCTAAGGGAGAACTTATATATGGGCAAATAATATATATATGAGTATATATATATTATAGCATTTAAAGAGGTTGAGGAGTGTAGTGATGGTGCTAATAATTAGAACAAGTTATCGGAATGTGTGTGCATGTAGAGCTGGTACGTAGTATTTTAAGTTAGATACATTTCCATATAAAAATTAAATAATGTTTCTAAATGAAGTATTCACCATATTGTGCAAGAATTGGAGTATGGGAGAACTTTGGAGTCACTAAATGCCCATTTGGTATAATTTATTTTCGTGCCAACAATTGTGGTGGAAAAATAGAGATTTCTATTCTTTATATTTGGCTTATGAGCTTTTAAAATTGATCTTCTATGTTAGGAAAAGAGTAATTCTTCCGACTATTACGAGAACAAGGTAGCAGCCTTGAAAATAGCTTTAATTTTGAGAAATCCTAATTTCTTGTCGACCTGGGGCCACTATCAGCCGCTATTTGTTTTTCCATTTATCACTTCTTTTTTCCTATGTTAAAGTACTTCCAGAGAGGGAGCTGAATGGTGTTGATGGCAAAAAAAAATTGAAGGCAGTTTATAAATTGAATAGACAAAGAATGCTAAACTAGAAAATTTCATTAGTCAGGAAGATAGAAACAGAAGATTCAAACAAAGATATATAGTGATTTGGCTATTCTGACTACATCCACTCCTCAAGAATACCTCTTGAAACATCGATCTACTGACCAATAATCTCGTTCAGGCCAGGTGTTGATCAAACCTCTTATAACCGAGTGTCACATACTTGTTCTTTTACAAGTGAGAAGAACTCTCTCACTCAAGGTTTACACAAACCAATATCAATCTCTCCATCTGTGAGGAGAAAGTTTATATAGACACAATAATCTCTCTGAACAATGAATGAACAAGTGAAAGCTCACAACCAATGCTCTCATGGATTTAAACGATGATAACTCTAGAGCATTCAATGAATGGATTGACTTTGGCTCAGGAACAAGAGCTAGTACTCGAAGGAAATGCTTCAGTAATCAAGAGGAGTGTCGGTATATCAAACGAGATGTCCAACGACCATTTGAAGTCTGAATAAATAGAATTTCGGTGTGTCCTAGCTGTTACTCAGTAATATAGGTCAGTTAAGGGTAAAACATCTTTTTGCTGGACCAAGGGTGAATAACTTAGAGCCCGTAAGGGTTAGCTTTTCCGGGACAACATCATTATAAGTGATTGTTTGAAATGATATGACCATTTGGATTAGCTTTCTTTACAGCATTTAAAGATCTGGCTAAAAACAGCTATTTAGAAAAGCTCCAATTTGTAGCTTTCTAAAAAAACTCTTATTCCAAAAAGTGATTATTTTAAAAGCTAACCCAAATGGGTCTTAATCTACTGCCAAGGATCAAGGCATGCGGTTCTAAAGAGCTTTATGTTCTCGTCTTTCTCATTCTCTCTTTTTTTGATAACCCTCTTTCTTTCTCATTCTCTCTCTTTGGGATATCTTAATGAGCTCTATGTTCTCTATTTCATAGAATTATTTTTCTCCCTCTCTTGTTTCCTTTACTCTCTTTTCTCTTCTCTATTTCATTCTCACATTATTATTATTATCCCAAAGTTCATTGCGAGATCAAGTTACATAAGATGCCAACTCCTTTCGCAGCAGCATTTTACCCAGTAATGTCATTCAGCTTTCAGTAATTGTTATATCCCAGATTTCAAGATTCATGTTCCACAATTTTTTATTGTGCGAGTTAAGAAATTACGGATACCACTGAAAACATTGAATATGACTGCCCTAGGCAGCACATGCCTTTCTTTCCTGTTTGTGTAGCTACTCAGTTACTGTGCTCCTATCACTTAACTCTTTTCACTCGGACCATTCTGTAAACTAGTTGCTGCAGTTCTAAACTTGAGTCGGGGTGCAATTGTGCTAAACGTTAACATATCCTGTATGAGGAAAAATGGGAAGAAAGAAGAGGGGATTGAAGAGGGGGGGGGGGGGGGGGGGGGGGGGGGGGGTGTTTGGGGGGGAGGGAGAGATATAGAATTCTGGCTGAACAACTTTCTTATCCTTGACGAGATATCATATAAAGGATAAAATGGTAAATTTGTGCGTATTAACCCCTCTATCCTTCCGTTGTCAGTTCTCGTCCTTACTAATCAACCAAACGTAACTAAGGAAGCACATCTTCCCTTCTGAGGGATACTTCTTCTCTCCTCCCCTTTGATTCGCTTAATTTTCCCATCCCACCCACCAAAGATAGCATAAGGAAAATAATTTTTCATCTGCTTACCAATAACCAAAAGACGTTTCACAACACGTGTGGTCAATTGCAGAGTGCTGTTTCTGGACTAAATAGAGGTCTTGCTGCAAGTGAAGAAGATCTTCAAAAGGCAGATGCTGCTGCCAAGGAGATCGAAGCTGTTGGAGGACCTGTCGATCTCAACGTTGATCTTGACAAACTTCAAGGGAGGTGGAAACTTATATACAGCAGTGCATTCTCGTCTCGGACACTTGGTGGAAGCCGCCCTGGGCCCCCCACTGGAAGGCTTCTTCCCATAACTCTTGGCCAGGTTTCTCGAAGCCTCCCTATCTACATAATATTGTTTCAGACTCTCTATTGTTTTCGTATTCATTTGTGTGTTTGAAAAATAGAAAAGATTTTCAGTCCATTTCATTAGAAACATTTCATCGTATCTCGGAATAGGATATGGACAAATCATAGCCAAGAAGAGGACGAAATGATCCGAAGGCTATGGAAATGGACTGAAATCGTGGTGTGAAAAATAAAGAGTGTAGCTAATGACATTTGAATATGTATTAAATGGACTTGTACTTGGCCCTCGAGCCGGAACATTGTTCGTAGGTGTACTAGCTACTGATACAGCATCAAGATCTTATGCAGCATCCGCCAGAAAATTGTTCTCCTAGGATTCTGTTGGGCTCCATTTGGTTCATGGATTTAGGGATGGAAACGAAAAGAAACACATATGAGATCACTTTGTTTTTGCTTACCAAGAAAAATGATGAGAAATGGAAGGAAAAAGAAAATGAACTTCAGTTTAGAATAATAATATAATTTGTTTTTGGTTTTATTTTACATTTCAATCACTTTCATTTTTCTTTGGTTTCCAACTACTTTTGAGAATTTTTAATTTTGTATTATGTAGTAGTTCAGGAGAAAGCACTAGGAATTTTGGTTTTTCTTCCTATTTCCTTCCCTTTTGCTTTCTTAGCTAAATCCGCAGACCAAACAAAGCATTAGTGACTCATTACCCAAAATAACCGTTTTCAACATTATTTTAATCGATTTGAGCAGTTTACTGTTACTTTCTGTTAACGTTCTAATAGTCTGTTTAACAATGACATTGTCAGACAGATTTGAGAATGTCATTAAATTGTTGGGGTCCTATATTTTACTTCCAAGCTATGTTTGTAACCTTGCGTTAGTTATTGAATACCCGCTTTCTTTATCTCTGTCGCTTAACACCAGTCACCAAATTCCTTTGACCAGGTATTTCAACGAATTGACATCTTCAGCAAAGATTTTGATAATATAGTGGAGCTTGAATTAGGT
The DNA here is from genome assembly GCA_033977485.1 of Hydrangea macrophylla. Taxonomy (NCBI): domain Eukaryota; kingdom Viridiplantae; phylum Streptophyta; class Magnoliopsida; order Cornales; family Hydrangeaceae; genus Hydrangea; species Hydrangea macrophylla. Next base: position 94,086,315 of record CM066998.1, on the reverse strand, counting down.
GCTCCATGGCCTCTTCCACCTGTTGAATTGACTGCCACATTAGCTCACAAGTTTGAACTCATAGGTTGGTTCTTCTCAAATTCATTTCTCGTATTCATGATTGCTTTTGCATCTTTTGCAATGGTTTGTACGGCTCCGTTTTGTTTGTGGATTTAATAAAAGAGAAGAAAAGGAGAAGGAAAGGAAAACTATTCCTTGGTGTTTTCCTTCATGCTCATGCTGTGAAGTGAAATTTTGAAATGTAATAGGAACATGGAAAAAGTACGGGAAGTGTCAAAAGTTCAGAATTTTTAGTTTATTCTTCACTATGTTTTCTTTTCATTCCAATTTTCCTCACTGTATTCTTTATTAAGTGAAAAGAGCAAAGTGTTATTTTCAGTGTTTTCTTTTCCCTTCACACGTACTAAATCCATAACCGTGCGCCTTTTTATTGTTCTTTGAATTCCTGAGGGAATAGAAAAGAGAACACAAAGGAAAATACTTTTATTTGTTTTGGTTACTATAGAAAATAAAGAGTAAATTAGGAAGAAAAATTTAATATGATGTTTATAATTTTACGTTTCATTTTCCTTGCTCTTATCTTGGTTTCTTATTATGTTTCGAAAATTCTTCCGTTCTAATAGTACTTCTTGTCGGGAAGAGCGCTAGAGAAATAGTTTCTCCTTCTCCTTTTCCTTCTCGTCGAAATCCGCGAACCAAACAGAGCCTAAAGAGACATAATATTGAATATCCTAAATAATGCTTCTACTCTTAACTTGAATAGGAACTTCCAAGATTAAAATAGTATTTGAGAAGACTACAGTCAAAACAACCGGAAATTTATCACAACTACCACCATTGGAGGTACCTCAAATTCCAGATGCAATAAGGCCACAATCAAATAGAGGAACTGGTGAGTTTGAAGTGACCTACCTCGACTCTGATACTCGAGTTACAAGGGGAGATAGAGGTGAGCTTAGGGTTTTTGTTATCTCATAAACATGAATCAAGTTTAGTTTCACTGCCATGCTTTCCAATTTACTCGTGTAAAAGTATTTGGAAATATATATGTTCTACACAATCATGTATAGAGATACAACAGGAAAAGCCGGTTTAAAGCAAAAATGTTGTACAACTGTTATATGAATTCTAATTTTTTGTGTGTGTATATTGTTCCTGTCCAGGGCTTTGGAAAAACAATATCAATAGAGCCTTATAGTTGTACTCTTTGAGTGTGTCTCTGTGACTGCAACTGTGTTTTTGTGTACAAATTTAGTTTTTTCTTTCGCACTTCTTGATTTGGCTTATCAAAAGCAAATGTAGTAGTCATAGGGCTGCAGGGCAGACTAAATCGAGACAGAGCCAAACCCGACCCGAGATTTGCCATCTGCCTTGGGTAGTATTTGTATGTATCTTGGACGGGCCTGAGGTAGAAAGTTCATTCTGACCTGCATTTTGGATTTCATTGGAAAAAGGATATGGGCATATGAAGTTACGGAGGTGGTTTTAACTACCCAGGTCGGGCTCTAGCTCAAGCTTAGGCTTCATCACGGGCCTGGGCAGACTCTAATAAATTGGGGTCGAGCTTGAGTTGGCCCGAGCCTGATAACCAAAAAAGGGGGTTTTGAGGTCAGATTTAACATTTGCCATCTATGATAAGATTAATGTTATGCTTCCTACTTTTGAATTTCAAATTTGGTTTCCAAATAGGTTACGCTTAATAGTTGAACACTTGAACCACATGATGTGGCAGTGATTGGAGGGTTTCACATGTCATTGCATGTGGTACAACTACAAAACATTTGAGAATCATAGCATTACTCTGAAAAAAGAAAAACATCACCTCAAAATGTATTGTTCATGCATTTAGAAATGGTACAATATTGGATTGTTTAAGCACTTAAGTTTGAGAATCCCAGTACAAGGTGAATCATACACCCAAACAATGGTAGAGTTCGAGTTTGATTTGTTCAGTTTCCTTCAGCATCTCATGTGTTGGAAAATTCACCAGTGTTGAATTTTTTTTTTCTTTTTCCATTTTTCTTTTACTCATATCAAAGGAAATTTCTTACTTTTGATTGTTTGACTGGCTGTAGAAACTACGTAACACCCACTAAGATTTGAGTAGTAAATTATGTTATTCTTTTATTTTCAATATTATTGCTATTATTTTTTAAAATTATCTATCTATCTATGAGTTATCTATGAGTGTAATTGTGTAAAGTGGGTGAGAGTATTTAACATCTCTCTCTCTCTCTCTCTCTCTCTCTCTCTCTCTCTCTCTCTCTCTTAAAAAAGTGCTCAAGGCAATATGACTAAGGGCAATGCTATAGTGAGCAGCTTCTCATATGAGAAGGCGACGAGTTTTAACCGTTGGATGAGCATCTAGCATCTAGCAATAAATGCTTCTCCAAATTCTTGTTAATCTTATGGCTAGATGCTCATCCAACGGTTAATGCAATAAATGCTTCTCCAAATTCCTGGGAATCTTATTGCTAGATGTTCATCCAACGGTTAAAACTCGTCTTCTCATATGAGAAGCTTCTTACAATAGACTTACCCTGTGACCAAAACTATCCAAATTGCCCTCACTCAAAACTCAAACATTAAAGTTGTCAATTTCTCTCTGTCTCGCAGATACAACACTTCAGTGCTTTCTTTCAGTCTATTTCGTGTTCCTTCTCAGACAAAGTGAAACTCAATATTTAAAAACTGATCTTTTTTTTGGGTTCCACCACCTTTGTGAGAGATAACATCACAAAATAGAGTGAAGTAAAGGATGGAAAGTGTTGTCCTTCGAACAATTAACTAACATGCTTCCAAAACTCAATTGGTCGTTGGCCTAACTCAATTGGGTTAGAGTCATAAAACTGGAGAGCAATAAAAAGACAAATCGTGACACAAAACAAAGACGTTATAGAACGTAACGGCTACATTTTAATTTAAACTTCAATAACAAACACACGCTTTTTTATTTCTTTTTCCCATCGTCTCCGTTCCTTTCCTTTCTCAGAAACTTTTCATAATTTCTTCCATTTCAGCTTTCTCACCAATTCTTCAGCTTCTCTCTCTCTCTCTCTCCCTCTCTCGCATCCTCAACTCAGATTTCAATAAAGTCTACACACAATCTTCTCTCCTGAATAACCATGAAATCCGCAAACTGTTCACTCAAACATAAGCACAAACACTTTCTAAACTCTCCATACATACGCACACCCAATACTTACTTTGTGATAAATTCTTGATTTCAACTTTTAAATCCAAAGAAATCAGCCGAACAATTCTGGATTCACCTCCAATGGCGCCTACACCTTCTTCAAAATCAAATCAAACCCATCTAACTCATTCAAGGACACCCCAATTGAAACACCGTCTTCAATTCAACACAACCAAACCATCACCAAACCCAAACTCTACAATCAAAGAAATTCCCATTTCAGAGCACCCGGTTGAAGTTATTGGTCGAATTCGAGACTACCCAGATCGAAAAGATAAACCGATTTCAGCTTTACAGATCAACCCAGACCGCGGTTCTCTCCGGGTTCATACAGAACTTGGGTATAGAGATTTTGGGCTTGATGGTGTATCAATGTCTGAAGAAGAAGATCTTGATGTGTTCTATAAGAAATTTGTGGAGTCTAGAATAAATGGTGTGAAATTGGGGGCTAAATGTACTGTAATGATGTATGGACCGACAGGTTCGGGTAAGAGTCACACCATGTTTGGGTGTGCTAAGCAGCAGGGGATTGTATACAGATCTCTGAAAGATATATTGGGTGGAGAGAGTGATGATAATGGTCAGAGTGTTGGTGTTGGAACATTTGTTCAAGTTACAGTTTTGGAGATATGTAATGAAGAGATTTATGATCTTTTGTCTACTAATGGTAATGGAGGTTTTAACCTTGGATGGTCTAAGAGCAGTGCTTCCAAGGTAAAAAAATTTGATCCTTTTTTCTTGTAAAAATAAATTGTTTGTGGGTAGTTGTTGATTAAAATTTTCAGTTCTAACTGTTGTTGGGTAGTGATTAGTTAAAATTTTGAGTGGCATTAGAAGTGAATTGGATGCATTAATTGTATTCATACTCAAAGAAATGATATTAAATTGTTCCATTTAGGTAAAATTGTGCTCATCTAAGAAATATTTTAGAGATGATCACATAACAATAAATTTAATAAGTATCCTATATAAATGGATTTATTCATGAGGCTGGATTGTTTTTTAACATAGGATATAAATTATGAATGAAGCTATTCAAATTCAATACCCAACTTCACATGCTATACTTATATCAGTTATAATGGTATTACTGAAATTTTATACTTGATGAATTTGATCTAGGTGTAGGTGTGCATTTCCACTTATTTATTATGCTCAGTTGTTCACCTTATTACTGACTTTGTATATTTGAAGCTTTATATTGGATTTTTTCGTTCTTTAAAGTGGGTAGTGGACTCTACTTTGATTTTCACATTGTTAAGTGTTAACATGTTATTGGATTTTGATCTTTACATTGTTAAGTGTTCACATGGTTATGTAATTTTGATTCGTCTTGGATTTTGTCTTCTCTGTTTCCCGAGAATGTCAATGAGGACCTTCTTTCAAATACAACTACTTAAGAGATTGAACTAGATGTTATTCTAATAATCATAAATATCTAATGCTCCGTTTGGAGTGGAAGTTATTTAGTTTGGAATACATGTATCAAGATTATTGATAGACGTTGGATATGAAGAAAAAAGAAGAAAAGAAATGTAGAGACTAAGACAGAAACATGATGTACCGAGAGTTACTTGCTATTTATATTGAGGAGCATGTGATTTTATTAACTAATGACTCATGTTCTCGTATCCAAAACGAAATCTCAACTTAAAAGCAAAAACAAGTAAGACCTGCTTTTTTGATAAAGTAAACAAGTTGGAAATGAAAAAGATAATGTAATTAAAATTGATGAGAGTGCATTACGCAGATGTCTCTCCAAGGACACCTTAGGCTCTACTCTATGTAGCATGGACACTTCAATTTGGGTTCATGTTTTTGTCGTGTTTGTGCCAAACACCGACACTCATCGGACATGCAACATCACATGTCAGACACGCAGCTGAAACGAGAGTGGAACATGATGGTGCTCGTTGGAAGTGTATTTAAAACTTAAAATAATAAAATGAGAGGTAAGTGATTGGTTTATTTGAGAATTTAGGTAATGGGAGAGGATACCAAATGGTATACCGAATATTTAATTAACAAATACAAATTCTTATATGCTATCCTACATTGTAAAGATTTGCATTGTGGTCGTATCCGTATAGTGTTGTACACATGTTTGTCTCCATGCTGCATAGCTGTTTGAAATTATTTAGCGGAAGGGGGGTTGAATTTCTATTTTTGCGAAAAAAAAAATTATTTCTGAATGTCTCATAGACTTCAACTCAAATGTGAGAGACTTGAAACACCACGTTATCCATTTTCTTAATTTTTTGGGGTCTTATGAGGTCACGTGTGAGGGTGGTTAGTCCCAAGACCTAATGGCTGATTTACATCGGAACTTTAGTGGTAGAAGAATGTGTTTGATTAACATGATTAGACCCAAAACCTCAAGACCTAATGGTTTGAACTTTTGGGATGTTTTGTGTTCTAACATGTATGTCAAGGCCTTCATTGTGAACTCCTGCTGTCCGTTTCGGGTGAATGTTAATTTTTTTTTCCCATATTCGACACAATGCCATTTTTTTCCCCTATAAGATGACTTGTATCCTATTTTTAGATTTCGAATGCTACCTTAGGATACTGAATCTTCCTCATCAATTTCAAGTTTGTTCTTTGCAACTGTAGGTGAGACTGGAAGTTATGGGAAAGAAGGCGAAAAATTCAACATATATATCTGGAAATGAAGCCGGAAATATATCAAAAGAGATACAGAAAGTAGAGAAGCGTAGGATTGTCAAAAGCACACTCTGTAACGAAAGAAGCTCTCGAAGCCACTGCATGGTTTGAACTTCTCAAAACTTTCAGATTGTCTGAACATAATTTTAAATGTTATATTTGCTTGAGTTAATGTGATATTTGTGGTCGTTCTCGTGCAGATTATTCTTGATGTCCCGACAGTTGGAGGACGGCTAATGCTAGTTGATATGGCAGGTTCTGAAAATATTGAGCAAGCCGGTCAAAACGGTTTGGAAGCAAAAATGCAGGTCGATTTGATGAAGATTCATTCTCTTTTCACCATCTTCTTTCACTTTTATCATTAGCTCATGCTTTTTTTCTGTTATCTGAATAGAGAATAACCAGAAAGTTACATTAAACTAAACCAGCATCTTCTATAAGTAAGATTAACAATCTATGGACTTCAACAATGAACACTTTTCATGATCTACCTTGCTATGATTTACTAAGGGCATGTTTGTGCGTCTACAAATTTGAATCCCTTTTATGATCTTCCTTGATATATACTTCTTGATATGATCTACTAACGGCATTTTTGTCCGTCTACCAATTTGAATGGGGTCATTTATGATTTAAAAAACATTTTGGTTTGGGAATTCATTATCTTGAATGAGGTCATTTTGGAAAATGGTACCTATGATGAAAAGTTATGCTTAAAATCATAAATTACATCACCGTAAGAGAACCTAGGAATTACTTCATAGGGAGAAATGTAGTGAGGTTCTCTATTTTGCTAAGTGAACAAATTCAAGATGATGGGTTTTTATATGAAAATCCTTTACAAATCGTGAATTCAAATTCTTGAAAAAACAGACAGGGAAGATCAACCAAGGAAACATAGCGCTGAGGAGGGTGGTTGAGTCAATTGCAAATGGTGATTCTCATGTGCCATTCAGAGATAGCAAGTTAACCATGCTTTTACAGGTAAGTCCCATGTTTGTTTCTCTTGGGCTCTGTTTGGTGCATGGATTTATGAAAGGAAAAGAAGGAAAAAAAAATAAAAACACACAAAAAGCATTTTTCCTTGTTTGGTTTACCAAGGAAAATGGTGAGGAAGAGATAATAAAAAAGGGAATTAGGGTGAAAATAGAATTAAACATTTCGAATTTGAGATGTTACTCCTCTTTCGTATTTTCTTGATTTCCTACACTTTTTGAAATTTGGTGTATTTGAATTCCAATATTAATGAAGTGTTGAGAGAAAAAGCTAAGGAATTGTTTTGCTTCTTCTTTCCGTTTCCATCGCCTTGTCCTTTTCCTTCTCTAAATCTGCAAATCAGACGGAGCCTCAACAACAATGGTGGTTTGCTCGATATATTTATAATCCAATGTTATTTCTGAGTTCTGACTTTTGTTTTTTGTTCTTCGTGTTCCTGTTTCTTAGGACTCTTTTGAGGATGACAAGTCAAAAATCCTGATGATATTGTGTGCTAGCCCGGATCCCAAGGAGATGCACAAGACAATCTCGACCCTTGAATATGGAGCAAAAGCAAAATGCATCGTTCGTGGTCCCCACACGCCAATCAAGGAAAAAATCGGTGGTGAAGATGCTTCATCCGCAGTTATTTTAGGATCAAGAATTGCAGCCATGGACCAGTTCATTTTCAAGTTACAAATGGAAAACAAACTTAGAGAGAAAGAGCGCAATGAAGCCCACAAAGAGCTTGTGAAGAAAGAAGAAGAAATTTCTACATTGAGGGCTAAACTTGAGCAAGTTGAAGAGAAGTGTTTGGGAACAAGTGAAGAGGAGATTAACTTGAAGGTGAACGAACGGACACAAATGCTTAAAATTGAATTGGAGAGGAAAGTAAAGGAATGTGAGAAAATGGCAAGCGAATATGTGGAAGTGGAAAGGAGGAAAATGGAAGAACGAATATGGGAACAGCAACGTGAAGTTGAAATGCTAAGGAGGCGTTTGGAGGAAGTTGAGTTTGAGCTTAGCCGTTCAAGGGATGGGGATGGAGGTGAGGATGGAAGCAAATTCGCCAAAAGGGTATTAGGGATTTATGCTGATGAGGACCCCGGGATGGAAAAATCAATGGACTTGTCCAAATCAATGGATGTGGACGTGAATAAACCAGAGATTTTCGTTCATGAGGTGAAATATTTAGATGGTAGTGACCGGGATAATCTAGATAACGACAGCTGCCAAACACTAAGTGAAGATTATGATTTATTTGCCAACAAAGTGTGTTTGAGCACTGTATTTGAAGAAGGAGAAGAAGAGGAAGGAAAGGAAACCATGGGGGATGAAGAAGTGAAGAAAGAGGTAATTGAAGAGAAAAAGTTGTGTTCTAGTAGTCTCCGATTCAATTCCAATGTGGATTTTGTTCATTGCTTCAAAGACAGATCAGAAAAAAAGCATCAAGGTTTGGGATTGATAAGTGCAATGGAGAATTCTCAAGATGACGTCTTATCTAGGCGAGTAAGAATACAAAATATTTTTACACTGTGTGGGAGTTATAGAGAGATTTCTCTGCACAATGGAACCCCAATTCCTTCCAAACAACGGTTAGAAGATTTTTATCACTTTTCTTCTCCGTTGAGGACTGGAGACAACAAGGAATCATTGGTGTCAAAGGAAAACTATAATCCACTAAATGAGAGCAATGGTAACATGGTCGAAGTGTACGTGAAATGGGAGGAGGCATCAAAGGATAATCCCAGAAAGTTTATCACTACACTTAAAGTTGTAAAAGATTCGAGCCTTGCAGATCTTCGGAAACTGATTGAGGTTCATCTAGGTGCAGATAAACAAGCGTTCACTTTTCTTATACTCAGGGTATGTTACTCTTCACCTTACATGTTTATATAGTTTTAAGAATACGGTTAAGACTGTGAGTTCTGTTTTTTTAATAGCATCTTTGGTTGAATCTTGAATTAGAACTAGCCTTATGGTCATTTCTTTGCTTTCTTAGAACGATAAAATCATCATTTTTTAGATAAGCACATCTATTTTAGGCGGAACCATATATATATATATATATGTATATTTTTTGGAAAGATAAGCGGAAGCTGCGGAACCATAAATGATCATACCCTTTTTAGTTAAAATGCATGTAAAAGTACGAGGACGTCTTCACATGGCCTAAGAGTATGAATTTCTATGTTTTCTATGAGTTTCTATCTGATGTTTTCCATATACTAGGACCCCTCGGGAGCTCCTGTGCCGAGAGAGAAGGAATCGACATTGCAGACGATCAAACTTCCCATTTGCAACAATCATTTACTCGGCCACTTGGCTTGCTTGCGCCCAATGCAGCGAGTCCAACGCCTAAATCATCTCCCACTCTCTCCCTTGGAAAATAAGCTATCTCTCACTCCAAATCCACATTTCTTGCAGCAAAGTGAAGGTTTCTCACCTAAGTTAGCACGAAAGTTGAGTTCCTTCATAACTATGCCAAGATAATAGCTATATAAAAATGTGTGTGTGTGTGTGTGTGTGTTTATAGCTGTGATTGTGATTTAGATGTATTTCAACCATGTTTAAATGTTGGGGTCTATAAATATATATCTATATATATATATATGTAGGTATGTATGTACTCTTGGTGCATAGGAATCTGAAGTTCTTTTTTGTATTCGTGGTGAGTGATGTACATCCAGTGATTCAACTTTGTATTCCAAAAATACAACATATACCTACATGTGTATTTTGGTTGCGAATTATTGCTGGTCCTTGGAAGATTTGAAGGAATAAGAAAAGAAAACACGAGGAAAAACGTCTTTCTTTGTTTGGTTACGAGGGAAAATAGAGAGGAAAAGAAGAAAAACAAATTACATAGGGGAGTAAATTAATAATTTTGAGTTTGTGAGTCACTTTCCTCCCTCTTTTCTTTTTTCTTTTTTCTTTTTTCCCTTCGATTAAAGTATTTTTGGAAAATGTTTAAATATCTTTCTAAAACAACAAGAAAAATACAAGAGAAAATACAAGAGAACTAGATTTCCTTTGCTTTTCTTTTCCTTCCCAAAATCCAAGGTCCAATCAAAGAAAATAAAAGGGAAATGAGAACCAGTAGGAAAACTAGTTCCTTGTATTTTCCCTTGTGATTTTAATTTCTTGTTGTTTACGTACTCTTAAAACTTATATATTTTTCAAAAAATAATTGTAACTTAAGAAAAAAGAAGGCTAAAGGACTCACAAACATAGTATTTTATTTATTCCTCACTTTAGTTTCTTTTATTTTCTATTTGTACCTCTTAAATAGTCAAATATAAATTAATTCGAAATCTAAAGTTAATCCAAAACTTTGGGGCGATCTGTGTTGTGGATCATCTTGGCAGCTTCCCACCCTTTCCCTCTCAGCCGGCTCAATTTCGAGCTTCGCCACAAACAGTTTCAGTTTCATCAGGGATTGGGGAGGTTTGTAGTATGGCTAAAGATGGTTTAGAAATTTTATCTATTCTGAAAGAAATCTTAACAGGGGGAGGTCCACTTTTGAAGCGCATGGGCTAAAGAGAAAATAGGTCTAACCACAGGGGATTACAATGTAATTAACCCTTAAATTGTAGCATAGAATTGCACACATTTATATGTAGAATCTGGAACATGGAACACTAACAAAAGTGTTAAAAATTTTTTTTTTAAAAAAAGTGAACAATCAAGCAATTCGTGTGAGATTGATTTGTAAGAGAAAATGCCTCAACAATACATCCCACTAACGAGTCGTGTGAACCTGATGGAAGGAAGAAACATGCCGGACTTTGTGAAAGTTTGGGAAGGGTAATACTTGGGGCACATCATCTTCAGACATGTCAAGTATAGTAAGTTGCTTCAGGGTAGTTGTCACGCCCCGACGTAGCATAATTCAGGAAAGCATTTAATTTCCTTTATGGACTCGTAGGTCGTGACAAGTGAGTATGACCAATTGTCCCTGCAACAAATAACTTAACAACATTTCTAAGAGAAAGGATACTAATAACATAAGCTCCGAAATTTAAAACTTACTAAACTATTACATAAGTCAATGTCTTAGGCACAAAACGCCCTTATTCCAAAAGCTATTCTCCAGTCTATTACAACTTCAGAAAATGAAAGACATAGGAAAATAATAAGCAGCCTCCTGGAAAGTTCCCTGCCTCTAACTAGCATAGTCGAAGTACCCTGGCTGCTCCTGCCCCTGAAAATCTGGACATACAGTCCAGGACGCATCAACGCCGTCAGCTTATGAAAGCTGGTGAGTAAAATAAACAAGTGCTCGCAATGTATATATAAGCAATTAAACAACGGTACCATTTAACTTTAACAGTAACATATTCAAGGTTCCAATTCCAACATAATCACGGGGGAATATAGTAATAAATAAATACGAAATTGTACATGAATTGTGAAACGTCTTATTTTACAAATTCTTTCCTTTAGAACAATCCAATTCAATCAACACATCATTTCAGCTACCAGGAGTAATAAGTATTCAGTCATCCAATTCATACGCTACACTATCGCCTCCAATACCAGGAATACTATCCGATCGGTATTGAAGTCACACACCACACTACTGTCTCAGATACCAGGAATACTATCCGATCAACATCCGAAGACGCGCGCCTTAGATACCAGGAATACTATCCGATCGATATCTAAGTCGTACACAACACTATTACCATTGCTTCGGATATCAGGAATACTATCCGATCAATATCCGAAAACACGCGCCTTAGATACCAGGAATACTATCCGATCGATATCTAAGTCGTACACAACACTATCGCCTCCAATACCAGGAATACTATCCGATCGATATTGAGGTCGCACACCAAAACGCCACCCTTTATTCTTTTCACGCTTTCTCACACACATGCATGTCAACACAACCTTGACCCAAATATGTATGTTAATGTTCATAGTTTTGCAGTATCGGTTAATAATTTCAAAGCTGAATATACGTTCAACATAAATCTCGATCTTAATCGTTCTTACAAGTCCAAGGTCTAACAGTGAGCCTTTAAAACAGTGTATTTGTCAAACAGTTCTTTAAAATTTCCCAAAACATTTTCCAAACAGTCCCTTAACAAAAATCACACAAACTGTCAAAACTGCCACCTCGCGCGAGCGGATCGCGCGAGCGAGGGGGAGGGCAGATCGCGCGAGCGGATCGCGCGCGCGAAAGGGCAGAACAGGTCGCGCGAGCGGATCGCGCGCGCGAGGGGGGGGAAAGGTCCGCGCGAGCGGGCCGCGCGAGCGAGCCTCGCGCGCGCGAGTTCTTGTAGAACGTCGTCTTCTTCGTTTTCTCCCCTGTTTCTGGTTTTAAAGCAGATTTTACCCATTTTCAGAATCTGTTCGTACTAGGACTTGTGACATATGGTTCTCTTCAGTTTTCCGCGTAGATTAAGAATACGCGATCAATTTTAACTAATACGGATTATATCACTAGTTATTCGCGATTAAAGGGAGGGTGTCAAAACTTTAAATCAACCGTTCGTCGCGATACGGATAAATTACTGCGTAGGATTCGAACCACAGCTTATCGGGATCAATATCTTCCATTCCCAATTTACAGAATCGATTTTGGTTACGATTTCTAAAGCTTCAATTTCCAAGCTTTAATGGTGTATTGATATATATACACCTATACACACATATATACACTGAAATACACATATATAGACATTGAGAGTGAGTTTAAATTACTCACTGAGGTTAATTACACAGAGAAATTTGAGACCGATAATAACCGTCGTCGATTCCGTCGTTTAGAAATTACTCCTCCGTTCTTGATTTTGGTAGCCCAATATATATGTATATATATGTGTGTCTATGTATATGATATACAAATCTGTGTAAGTGTGTGTTCTTTGAGAGATTGAGAGAATTGAGAGAGAAATTGAGATACTGAGAGAGAGTTGTGAGGGAGAGAAGGCAACGTATATACATATATACTGTGCTCAAAATTGGGCACCAAGCAATTCCCAGGAATTGCACGGTGTGGTTGAGCTCACGTGCTCCCACACCCAAGACGCGGCATAGACGCAGATTAAAACATAAACTGGTATTTTACAGTTGAAATAAAAAAATACAGAAAATTATATTAACGTAGGGATAAATTCCCAGTTGTACAAAAAGTATAGATACTATTTTTAAAACCATAGAAAAATATTTTGGAAATTACAGTTTGACCCCAGATGATATTATTATAAACAGAAATAAAATCAAATGCTCATGGAAATGAAATGCAGTATTTATTTATTAATGATAATAAAATACAGGGCGTTACACCCTACCCACCTTAACAGAGATTTCGCCCCGAAATCTTAGCTAACTAATCCTGAAACAACTCGGGGTATCTAATCCTCATGTCTGACTCTAACTCCCACGACGCCTCTCCTTCGTCATGATGCCTCCACTGAACTTTAACCAAAGGAACGTCTCTTCTCCTCAGCCTCTTGATACTCTGGTCGAGAATTCTCACAGGTCTATCCTTGTAGACAACATCCTGACTCGTCTCAATATCATCAAAATTAACCACATGTGAAGGATCCCGTATGTATTTTCTTAACATACTGACATGGAACACATTATGAACACCAGACATCTTTGGTGGCAATGCGAGTCGATAAGCCACTTTCCCAGCACGCTCCAAAACCTCGAACGGCCCGATGAAACGAGGTGCCAGCTTCCCTCTCTTCTGACCAAAACGTACTATTCCACGAACAGGTGAAACCTTAAGGAGCACGTGATCACCGATACTGAACTCCAAGTCCTTTCGTCGCCGATCCGCATAACTCTTATGCCTGCTCTGTGCAGTTTTCATCCTTTCCTTGACCAGTGAAATCTTCTCATTGGTCTCTCTCACCAGATCTGGTCCCAAAAGTTCTGTGTCTCCTACTTCAGCCCAACACAACGGAGATCGACAAGGTCGTCCGTACAAAGCTTCGAACGGCGCCATCCCAATACTCGAGTGATAACTGTTGTTATAAGCAAATTCGACCAACGGTAAGTGCGTCTCCCAAGACTCTTCAAAGTCAATTGCACAAGCTCTGAGCATATCTTCCATAATCTGATTAACACGCTCGGTCTGTCCATCGGTCTGAGGATGGAAAGCAGTACTCATCTTGAGCGAAGTTCCCATAGCCTTCTGCAAACTTTCCCAAAATCCCGAGGTAAAACGTGCATCGCGGTCTGATACAATCGACACAGGCGCACCGTGCAGTCGCACCACTTGCTGTAGGTACATTCGACTCATCCTTTCTACTGGGTAAGTCATATTGTATGCGATAAAGTGTGCAGACTTCGTCAAACGATCCACAATTACCCAAATCGCGTCATGATTCTGTTGTGACCGGGGCAATCCAACCACGAAATCCATAGTTATGTGCTCCCACTTCCATCCTGGAACAGATAAGGGTTGCAACAATCCCGAGGGTCTCTGATGTTCGGCCTTCACTTGTTGACAAGTCAAACATTTAGACACAAACTCGGCTACTTCTCGCTTCATCCCTTCCCACCAGAAGTTTCTCTTCAAATCCTTATACATCTTTGTTCCTCCTGGGTGTACTGTCAGTCTCGATTTATGTGCTTCTTCGAGAATATCTTTTCTCAAACCTTCTGAATCTGGCACACACAATCTGTCTCGACATCTGTACCCTCCATCGGCCCCAACCTTCCATTCTGTCGGGTCCTTTTCTGACATCTTGGCGAACCATACTTGAAACTTCTCATCTCCCTTCTGGGCTTCGATGATTTGACTCACAAGTGTTGGTTGTACTACGAGGCATCCAAAGTGCTTCCCGGCACTTCCCTCTGAAATCTGCATATCAAATTCTGCGATTGTCTCTAAAGCTTTCCATTCCCTCAACATCAATGAAGCAATCATTCCTCGAGGTTTCCGGCTTAGGGCGTCAGCGACTACGTTAGCCTTACCGGGGTGGTACTCTAATGTGAAGTCGTAATCCTTAATCAGCTCCATCCACCTACGTTGCCTCATGTTCAACTCCTTCTGAGTAAACAAATACTTAAGGCTCTTGTGGTCCGAGAATAAATCAAACTTCTCCCCGTAGAGGTAGTGTCTCCAGATCTTGAGCGCGAACACTACTGCTGCTAGCTCCAAATCATGAGTTGGGTAATTCAATTCATTCGGCTTCAACTGTCGTGAACCATAGGCGATAACCTTTCCGTCTTGCATAAGGACACATCCCAATCCTTGATACGAGGCGTCACTAAAAATAGTGAACTTCTCACCATCCCTTGGTATCGCAAGCACTGGCGCTGTTGTCAATCTCTCTTTCAATTCCAGAAAAGCGCGTTCATGCTTATCAGTCCATTCAAACTTCAAATCTTTCTTAGTCAAACCAGTTAACGGGGCTGCTATCTTTGAGAAACCTTCTACAAATCTCCGATAGTAACCAGCTAGTCCCAGAAAACTTCTGACTTCTGTAGCATTGGTCGGCCGAGTCCAATTCGCCACTGCATCGGTCTTTGATGAGTCAACTGCGATTCCTTGTTGAGAGATCACATGCCCGAGAAACTTAACTTCCTGAAGTCAGAATTCACACTTGCTGAATTTAGCATACAGGCGGTGATCCTTGAGAGTCTGCAACGCGATCCTCAGGTGTTGTTCATGCTCTTCCTCTGACTTGGAATAGATCAAAATATCATCAATAAAGACAATAACGAATTGATCTAAGTATGGCTTGAATACTCTGTTCATCAAGTCCATAAACACAGCCGGAGCATTCGTCATCCCAAACGGCATCACTAAAAACTCATAGTGTCCGTATCTCGTCCTGAAAGCAGTCTTAGGTATGTCTTCCTTCCGCACCCTCAACTGGTGATACCCTGACCGTAGATCAATCTTAGAAAAGGTCGTGGCTCCTTGCAACTGATCAAACAGATCGTCTATCCGAGGTAAGGGATACTTATTCTTGATAGTAACCTTATTCAGTTCTCGGTAGTCAATACACAACCGCATCGTCCCATCCTTCTTCTTTACGAACAACACTGGTGCTCCCCAGGGTGAAGTACTTGGACGAACAAAACCCAACTTCTCAAGTTCTTGAACTTGTTCCTTCAGCTCCAACAACTCTGTAGGGGCCATCCTGTAGGGAACCTTGGTTATAGGTCGAGTACCTGGCACCAATTCCACACAGAATTCTATGTCCCTTTCTGGCGGTAATCCTGAAATATCTCGGAACACTTCCTCGAACTCTTTGATTACCGGTATTGATGATACTGTCACCTCTGCACTGACAACCTCAATGTTTGCTAGGCATCTAGTGAGGAACATATCACCCGAAGGGTTACATTGGAAATCGAAGAGTTGATTCCCCTTGTCCGCAAATGTGATCTTCTTCCTTGCACAATCCAACTTCGCATGATTCTTCTCGAGCCAATCCATTCCCAGGATTATATCGAACTCCTTCATCGACAGAACCACCAAACTCGCCAAAAGTTCGCGGTCTCCTAACCGTAGAGGACAATCCTTACATACATGTAATAACTTGACTGTGGTCCCTAAGGGTGAGACAGCACTCAAAGCTTCCTCTAAACGATGCGGTACGATACCCAACTTCTGAACAATCTTAACAGATATAAAAGAATGTGTAGCACCCGTGTCGAATAAAACTTTAACATGAGAGTTAAACAAAGTTAGAGTACCTTCCACTGTCTGTTGCTCGGGCACTCTCTCCTCATAAGCACCTCCTTCATACCCTGTTTCTTCATAACCAGCAGCCTCGGGAATAACAGCATTCAGGCGGGCCTGTCCTTGCTGACCATAGTTACCTTTCCTAGGAGCCTTGCATTCTGGACTTATGTGACCTGGCATGCCACAATTATAGCACACAACTCCTGGACGATCCGCACGCCTAGGTGCTCTGCAATCTTTAGCTCGGTGACCAGGAACTCCACAATTGAAGCAGTTATTGTTTTTGGCCCCTTCTATTGCTAGAGGCTGATATTGCTGAACTGCTTGTGTCTGCTGTGGTTTCTTTCCTCCATCCCAGGTCCTTTTCTGTCCTTGAGGGTACCCAGGTTTCTGTCCTGAATAACCCTTCTGCGGAGGTCGATTTCCAAGCGGCTTCGAATTCTGACACCCATCATTTTCCAACCCCGTAGCCAATCTCACCAGAGCTTCAAATGACTGGCCCAAATGCCCCATAGTCAGATGTCGGAGAGACAAGTTGAGGCCACGGTGATACTTCTTGATTTTCTTCTGGGGCGTGTCCACCATATGTGGAGCAAAGCGAGACAGACGCTCAAATCGAGTAGTGTACTCACGGACAGTCAGATTCCCTTGAGTCAACTCCATAAACTCTTTCTCCCTCTTGTCCTTCTCTTCTTCGGGGAAATACTTCTCAAGAAACCTTTCCTTGAACACCACCCATGGCATTCTCCTTGCAGCTTCTTCCCCTATGGTCGCCTTTTCAGCATCCCACCAATCAGCCGCTGCATAAGACAACTGAAAGATAGCCAGACGCTTCTTCTCCAGATCAGTGCACTCTATGGTCTCAAAGATACGCTCCATCTGACGTAGCCACTGTTCCGCTTGCCAGGGTTCATCAGTTCCAGCAAAATACTCAGGTCGCAGAGCGCGAAATTCCTTGAGAAGCTTGTCTCCAGTCTGGTGGGCTTGCCTCCCATTCCCGTTGTAATTTCCATTCTGATTATTGTTTCTTGCGTTCTGATCACTAACCCTCTCCAATCTTCTTACAAAAGCCTCGAACATTCCGGTTGGATCTATTACCGGGGGTGCATCTTCAATAGCGGGACGATTCCTGAGATTTCTTCCAGCCATCGGATCGAGAGAACGGTACCTATCCATCAATCAACGGAATACGGTCAAACTCTCGGAAAGAAAGAAAATTCTAAACGATAGAAAGCGACTAAACACGGAACGAAGTCGAACTATCTTATCTCAATTCTATCTTAACGGAAGATCCTATGTGTCTGGACAATTGGTCGAGCCATAACCTGGCTCTGATACCAAAAAGCCTGTCACGCAAAAGCCTGTCACGCCCCGACGTAGCATAATTCAGGAAAGCATTTAATTTCCTTTATGGACTCGTAGGTCGTGACAAGTGAGTATGACCAATTGTCCCTGCAACAAATAACTTAACAACATTTCTAAGAGAAAGGATACTAATAACATAAGCTCCGAAATTTAAAACTTACTAAACTATTACATAAGTCAATGTCTTAGGCACAAAACGCCCTTATTCCAAAAGCTATTCTCCAGTCTATTACAACTTCAGAAAATGAAAGACATAGGAAAATAATAAGCAGCCTCCTGGAAAGTTCCCTGCCTCTAACTAGCATAGTCGAAGTACCCTGGCTGCTCCTGCCCCTGAAAATCTGGACATACAGTCCAGGACGCATCAACGCCGTCAGCTTATGAAAGCTGGTGAGTAAAATAAACAAGTGCTCGCAATGTATATATAAGCAATTAAACAACGGTACCATTTAACTTTAACAGTAACATATTCAAGGTTCCAATTCCAACATAATCACGGGGGAATATAGTAATAAATAAATACGAAATTGTACATGAATTGTGAAACGTCTTATTTTACAAATTCTTTCCTTTAGAACAATCCAATTCAATCAACACATCATTTCAGCTACCAGGAGTAATAAGTATTCAGTCATCCAATTCATACGCTACACTATCGCCTCCAATACCAGGAATACTATCCGATCGGTATTGAAGTCACACACCACACTACTGTCTCAGATACCAGGAATACTATCCGATCAACATCCGAAGACGCGCGCCTTAGATACCAGGAATACTATCCGATCGATATCTAAGTCGTACACAACACTATTACCATTGCTTCAGATATCAGGAATACTATCCGATCAATATCCGAAAACACGCGCCTTAGATACCAGGAATACTATCCGATCGATATCTAAGTCGTACACAACACTATCGCCTCCAATACCAGGAATACTATCCGATCGATATTGAGGTCGCACACCAAAACGCCACCCTTTATTCTTTTCACGCTTTCTCACACACATGCATGTCAACACAACCTTGACCCAAATATGTATGTTAATGTTCATAGTTTTGCAGTATCGGTTAATAATTTCAAAGCTGAATATACGTTCAACATAAATCTCGATCTTAATCGTTCTTACAAGTCCAAGGTCTAACAGTGAGCCTTTAAAACAGTGTATTTGTCAAACAGTTCTTTAAAATTTCCCAAAACATTTTCCAAACAGTCCCTTAACAAAAATCACACAAACTGTCAAAACTGCCACCTCGCGCGAGCGGATCGCGCGAGCAAGGGGGAGGGCAGATCGCGCGAGCGGATCGCGCGCGCGAAAGGGCAGAACAGGTCGCGCGAGCGGATCGCGCGCGCGAGGGGGGGGGGAAAGGTCCGCGCGAGCGAGCCTCGCGCGCGCGAGTTCTTGCAGAACGTCGTCTTCTTCGTTTTCTCCCCTGTTTCTGGTTTTAAAGCAGATTTTACCCATTTTCAGAATCTGTTCGTACTAGGACTTGTGACATATGGTTCTCTTCAGTTTTCCGCGTAGATTAAGAATACGCGATCAATTTTAACTAATACGGATTATATCACTAGTTATTCGCGATTAAAGGGAGGGTGTCAAAACTTTAAATCAACCGTTCGTCGCGATACGGATAAATTACTGCGTAGGATTCGAACCACAGCTTATCGGGATCAATATCTTCCATTCCCAATTTACAGAATTGATTTTGGTTACGATTTCTAAAGCTTCAATTTCCAAGCTTTAATGGTGTATTGATATATATACACCTATACACACACATATATACACTGAAATACACATATATAGACATTGAGAGTGAGTTTAAATTACTCACTGAGGTTAATTACACAGAGAAATTTGAGACCGATAATAACCGTCGTCGATTCCGTCGTTTAGAAATTACTCCTCCGTTCTTGATTTTGGTAGCCCAATATATATGTATATATATGTGTGTCTATGTATATGATATACAAATCTGTGTAAGTGTGTGTTCTTTGAGAGATTGAGAGAGAAATTGAGATACTGAGAGAGAGTTGTGAGGGAGAGAAGGCAACGTATATACATATATACTGTGCTCAAAATTGGGCACCAAGCAATTCCCAGGAATTGCACGGTGTGATTGAGCTCACGTGCTCCCACACCCAAGACGCGGCATAGACGCAGATTAAAACATAAACTGGTATTTTACAGTTGAAATAAAAAAAATACAGAAAATTATATTAACGTAGGGATAAATTCCCAGTTGTACAAAAAGTATAGATACTATTTTTAAAACCATAGAAAAATATTTTGGAAATTACAGTTTGACCCCAGATGATATTATTATAAACAGAAATAAAATCAAATGCTCATGGAAATGAAATGCAGTATTTATTTATTAATGATAATAAAATACAGGGCGTTACAGTAGTGACGTATGTGAGTCCATTTGACATCATCTTCAACATGGGACAAGATATAATATCTAGGTGAGAGTTTGGGAAATGCTCCCCCCTCCACCCTCCAAATCTCTAAGTTGAGTGCAAAAAACTAGTCTAAAAACTCTGGAGTTGAGGAAAATCCCTCGCCGAGCATACCATTTCTTTCCCCTTAAAACATTTTTCTCAAATCTCAAGATTAACCAAGGAAGGAAGCTTCTCCAGTGTTACCAATGAATTCATCGTCGAGTTTTGAGTACCCCGGAGGATTAACTTGGTTAGAGTTGGGGAGTGGTAGTGGTCTGTAACCTACTGCTTACACACCCTCCTATAACAAACTTATAAAGATGGTGGCACGGGCACCCTAAACAATTTTTTAAAAAAACAACTAGCTTTCTTCGGATTGGCAATTACAGTTCAAGATTCCGAGGTAAGTTTTTCGGAGTAGTGAACTTTTTGAGGTAATCATGGTATGCAGGTTGTGAATATATCAAATAATCAAGAAAACAACAAAGGGAAAAGAGAAAAGAGAGCTAGAGTTTCTCATAACATAAAAACTGAATGAATGAATACAATACAAAAGAAGAGACAATAATAATATATCTAGGTATACAGTATTACCCTATAAAGTAAAAAGACTAAACTGCCCTAAAGCTAATAAAACTGACTCTAATCCCCCCCCCCCTCCCTCAAACTCACGATACTGCAGCTAGAAGCGTAGATAGTTTGCCAACTAAAAAACGGAAACACTGAATCGGATGTGACTTTGTAAACAAATCAGCAATCTGCGCAGAAGAAAAAACAAAAGGCAAAGTAATAGCTCCATGCTTAAGGTGATGACGAGTAATGTGACAATCAATCTCTATATGCTTGGTCCTCTCATGGAAAACTGAATTGTGAGCAATCTGAATAGTACTCTTATTATCACAATACAGAGGTGAAGGGCGAGGAAGGGAGACACCCATATCTGTAAGTAGCCGGCGTAACCAAATAAACTCATGGGTAGTCGAAGCCATAGCAAGATACTCAGCTTCTGTGGAAGACACAGCAATAACATCTTGCATCTTGCTTCTTGCTCTTCCAAGAAATGAGAGAATCACCCAAAAATATACAAAATCCAGTAACAGACTTGCGATCTGTAGGGTCACCGGCCGAATCAGCATCAGAGTATGCACGTAGCTCCAAGGAAGAAGATGACGAAAGTAAAAGACTTTGAAACCGAGTGCCCCTCAAGTACCTCAAAATACGATGAACAGCAGCCCAATGAACAGTAGTAGGGGAAGTAACAAACTGACTAACAATATGAGCAATATTCGGACGAGTAATAGTAAGATAATCCAAGCTACCAACAATAGTGCGATATAAGGTAGGATCAGGCAAAGAAACGCCATCAGAAGGGGAAAGACGAACATTAAGCTCCAAAGGGGTATCAACAATCTTATTATCAGTGAAGCGAGCACGCTCAAGAATGTCACTTGTATACTTAGACTGAGAAAAAAGATAACCTTTTGGAGAAAAGGCTACTTCAATCCCCAAAAAATAACGAAGTGGACCTAAGTCCTTCATTTTAAAACAACGAGCTAATTCAGACTTCAACACTGCAATCCCATCAACATTATCGCCAGTAATAATCATGTCATCAACATACAAAGAAAGCATAATACGATCGGCAGTGGTACACCTGATAAAGAGAGCTGAATCATACTCACTCGGGGAAAATCCAAATGAGGTAATCACAGTGGAAAACTTCTCAAACCAAGCTCAAGGGGCTTATTTAAGACCATATAAGACTTTCTTAAGCCTGCAAACTTCACCAGGACCATGAAGAACACCCAGAGGGGAACCATATAAACCTCATCTTGGAGGTCTCCATTCAAGAAAGTATTTTTAACATTCATCTGAGTTATATGCCACTGACGAATATAAGCAACTGCAATAAGAGTACGAACAGTAGTCATTTTAGCAACAGGAGCAAAAGTCTCCTCGTAATCCATACCATACTGCTGGAAAAAACCCTTGGCAACCAATCTTGCTTTGTACCGCTCAACATACCCATCTGACTTGGTTTTGATTTTATAAACCCAACGAGAACCAATAGCACTCTTACCAGAAGGTAAGGGAACCAAATTCCAAGTGTCTGTCTTATATAATGCAGAGAGTTCCTCTGCCATAGCCTGCTGCCAAAGAGGATCAAGAGCTGCCTCTTTATAGGATAGAGGCTCAGAGAGATCATGAACTGAAGCTAAAAAGGAAGTAAAAGAATCCGAATAACAAGAATAAACAAAATCAGGTGATTGAGTGGACTTACGAGTGCGAGCAGGATAGCGAGGAGGTTCCACAGCCTCAATAGGTGCTTGGGTGGCCTCTGGAAGGGAGGTAGCATCAGGCGGCAATGTACCAGTATCAGCAGAAGTTGAACCATGAGGGGAGACTATATCAGTAGTGCATGGGGCACAAGAGGGCACACTATTGGTATCATCAGAAAATGTGTCAAGATGGATGAGATCAGATTTAGTCAACTCATGATGATTATCAGGAATAGAAAAGAAGGGTATGTGCTCGAGAAATACAACATGGCAAGAGACATATAGTTTCTTAGTAACTAGGTCAAACCAACGATATCCCTTCTGACCATCACCATAACCTAGAAAAACACAAATAGCAGACTTTGGTGACAATTTGGTACGCTCTACACGAGGTCGAAGGACAAAACAAGTACAACCAAACACCTTTAAGGAAAAATAATCAGGAGCATACCCAAACAATTTTTCAAAAGGTGACAGACCTGAGCAGTGAGAGGACGGAATTTTATTAATTAGATTGACAGCAGTAAGGACATCCTCTCCCCAAAAATCACTTGGGACATATGCAGATAATAAAATAGAGCGAGCAGTTTCAACAATATGCCGATGTTTCCTTTCAGCAATACCATTTTGCTCAGAAGTGTCTGTACAAGAGGACTGGTGAATAGTTCCATCTAAAGCAAGCAACTCACGAAATTTATGATAGGTATACTCTCCACCTAAATCACATCTAAAACATTTGATGACAGCAGAATGTTGAGTTTTGACAAAAGCACGAAAGGTATTGTAAATATCAAAGAAGTCTGAACGACGTTTCATAAGATAAACCCAATAGTAACGAGTGCAATCATCAATAAATGATACATAATATCGAGACCCCCCCTCTTATAGTAACAGGAGAAGGTCCCCACACATTAGAATGAACTAAATTAAATGGTGCAAGAGAATAAGAAATACTTCTATTAAAAGGTAAAGCTGAAAATTTTGCCAGTTTACAACCACTACAATCAGAAATATCATGAGTTTGTAAATCTCCTAATTTTCCTGTAGAAGCTAAAAATTTTAAACGAGAGGCTGAAACATGACCTAGGCGAGAATGCCATAAATAAAAACTAGATGAAGATGAGCTTAAACGAAAGGATGACAATTCAACACTAGAGGTTGCAACCACTAGTACATTGAGTTTGTCCAAGATGTATAATCCCCCTTGCCTACGACCTGTCCCAATCAGCGTTTGAGACTGCGGATCCTGCACATGACAAAAAGTAGAAGAAAAAGAGACTAAGTAACCTGCATCACAAAGCTGACCAACAGAAACAAGATTCATAGTAAGTTTGGGAATGTGGTAAACACTAGAGAGAGATACATGAGGTGTGACAACAAACCCAACATCTGTTAATGGCATGGGAGTACCATCAGCATTCGTAACAGGCAAAGAGGAAGCAGGACATAAGGATGCAAAAGACGACAAGTCAGGTGACATATGATTAGAAGCTCCAGAGTCTAAGACCCAAATACCTGAGGACATACCTGAAGACATACCTAGTGAAGAGGTGGCCATAGCATGTGGTTGTGTGGCAAGGAACTTCTGAAATTGCTCAGCACGGGAGGTCATGGACGGAGTAGATGGGGAAGGGAAAATGGGTCCAAATGAGTCTGATGGTGGTACAACTGCTGCAGTGTTAGGCTGTGGAGGCCTATACGAATGCTGCTGAGATTGATTGTCAGATTTCCAATGAGAAGGTTGAGGTTGTTGTTGTTGTGGTGGTCGACCATGTGAGGGCTGATTGCTGCTATTGGGCTGGTTTGCTCGACTCAACCTAGGACACTGGGCTTTCCAATGACCCTTCTCCTTACAGTAGCTGCATACATCACTACCAACTCTCGAGTAAGGCTTATTCTGATTGTTGGGCTGTGGTCGAAAAGGGCTGCTAAAACAGACGGAGTAGAGTCAGGGAGAATTTGTCACAGCCCGGTCCCACAATAGCAGAACCAGAGCCCGTGACACGCCGTCGAGGCTAACCCAATTCATTAACATTCCCAAAATTTAGTTTGAAGAACACACGCAGCGGAAAAACAAAACACATTTTAAAACTAGGGGTTCAGTCGACTGGGTCAGGACCTCAGTCGACTGACGAAAGCAAAGAGTTTTCAAAATAGTTTAACAGACCATTCAGTCGACTGAGACTGGGGTCCAGTCGACTGGGCTCCAACTTTCAGTCGACTGAATCTCCCCTTCGGTCGACTGAAGTAAGCAGAACCAAAATGAACACATAACCTTTAGAGGTCCAGTCGACTGAGGCAGGGCCCAGTCGACTGCTTTTGCCATAATACGAAGCAGTAGCTAGCAGGCACAAGGGTCCAGTTGACTGAACACTGGATCAGTCAACTGCTCCCCTGACAGCAGCCCAATTCTGCAGAAAACAAGTTTCAAAAGCTTTTTAAAATCAAACGGGGATCAACCACACACTTCCAAAAGTACTCCAAAGCAATCCTAACTGTATTAACATATTACCGAAGCACAGTTACAACATGTTACTAACTATTACAACATTTTAGATTCGTTCTAACATACCAAGTTAAACATAACTAAAAACCATAAGAATTCTTATTACAACATTTCTATTGTCCCAAAACTACAAGATCAACATTCAAGTTGCCTTCTAAAAGAACTCCCAACCCACGTGCTCACTTCTGCGATTCCTCGCCAGCATTTACACCTGAAATGGTTATTTGAATAACCACACATATTCGATTTGTTTAAGCTAATGCTTAGTGAAGAAATTAACATATGTACATGAATGATAAACATGTCCGCATTCACATCTCTACATTTCATACTAGCCGCCGGAGACTCACGTGCCCGTCCATACTCCCAATCCGCGACTCCTCGCCAATAAGTCCACACGAAAGGGTAAGACCCACGATTCTTCTCTTCAATCGTGCAACCTTAATGCCTATATCGGCTCCACAAAATGGCACGGTGACCACGTGCTCCTTCTGACCCAAATTAGCAACTTAACATGCTCAAATACATATCACCATGCTCGCGGTAATCAAAACATTTCATCGTGCTATTGGGCCTACTTATCAATATAAATGCCCAATATGAACTACACAAGATATCTCTAAGTATTAATACATGCTATTCAAACATAACATGAATACATGTCAAGAAACCATTCCAAAAATATAGTTGAATCACTCACCTCCGAATAACGCTCCTATAATTCAATCTGAAGAAAACCCGTGCACAAAGAACGTGCAGAAGTCCGTCTAGTACAATTCCTATGGATCAAAATTCCACTTATCAACTTTTATGAAAAATTCTAGAAAATGACTTTTCGGAAAATTTGGCCAAACAAGCCCTAACATATATCAAAACGAAGCTCTTGCCTCGAGGAGCTCGAATATGAAATCTGGGAGAAAACAGACTGACGGAAGGTCGTTGTTTGGCGTCTCAAAGCTCTAAGCAACTAATTCTCCCTTTGGCCTCCCCTTTGGCCTCCTTTTTGAACTTAGGTCAAGAACTTATGAAAATATCTCAACCATCTCTATCTATATATAGGCAAAACTCTCGGGAATTACGTTTACCTCCCCACGAGTTTTCAAAACTCCTAATCAGTCTCTGAAACTTTCTATACAGCTTATTCATAGCTTTACGAGTGAAAACTCAAAATAATAAAAGTTTTCGACTAAGTTTCGTTTGGTCGCTAAAACGCGAATTTCTACATGACATTTCTAAAGTTGTTAATTAGCCTACCTAATTAATAGCATGTTAATTCGTTCTCACCAGGATACTAAAACTAACAACAGATATAAATTCTAAGCCAGAAAATAATACAGATATTGAAATACACAGGTAAATATTTATTTTCAGATAAACATTTAAAGTGTTCCACAGTGACCGTCTCATACTCGGAGAGACGTCACAACAACAAATCCTCAATCACCACAGTTTCAAAGGGTTCTCTAATATAGACACCCAAATCAACTCGTGAGTCAAAACTCACTCAATCATGTGTCATAAGACATGCCACATCACATTATCATGCATGACAATGTAATGCAAATGCAATAACACAAATGTGGGTGTTATAGAATTCCCTTTCCAGACTGAGTCTTGAGACGTATTTCCTCGGCTACTAACTCATGGACAATAGAATCAACTGACGGAAGTGGGCTACGATGGAGAATGGACCCATGAAGGCCCTCAAAATCATCACGTAGAGCCATCAAAAACTAAACCAGACGTTGTTCCTCCCTACTAGCGATATATGGTGCAAACGCGCGCAATGCTGGCTACTCCATGAGAGCCAATTGATCCCAAAATCTGTCATTGTAGAATAGAACTCCTGATTACTCAAATTTTTTTGTTCAAGAGCACGAATATCATACTTTTATTGGTACCTTTTCGCAAAATTGGACTGTGTAAACAATTTAGCCAAATGATCCCACACCTCCTTTGCATATTCAAACTTTGCCAATTGCATACCTATCGAGGGAGCAACAGAGTTGTTGATCCAAGTAATGATTTTCGAATTGTTTGTTTCCCAAACATCTAGCAATTCTGCGAATTTATCAGCTTGTTCATTTGTAGGTTTACTAAAATCCCCATTGATATAACCCCACATCTTCTTCCCCTTCCGAAAATTTTTCATCACATAATTCCAATATGCAAAATTCTTTCCATCGAGTTTAACACTAATCACTTGAAGCGAATCATCACGTTCAACAGCCATTACGAAAACGAAGCAATTAAATAACAAAAAATAAACGAACCAAAATCAAAGACAGATACGAACCAGAATCAGTGACAAATCCAAAAAAAAAAAAACGAACGCGAATCAGTGCGAGATCCAAATACGAATCCGAATCAGCGAGAAATCCAAACACGGATCAGAATCATCCGAAAATCATGGATGAGATTCGAACCTGCTCTGATACCATGTGAATATATCAAATAATCAAGAAAACGACAAAGAGAAAACAGAGCTAGAGTTTCTCATAACATGAAAACTGAATGAATGAATACATACAAAAGAAGAGACAATAATAATATATCTAGGTATACAGTATTACCCTAATATAAAGTAAAAAAACTAAACTGCCCTAAAGCTAATAAAACTGACTCTAATACAGGTGACTCATGTCTGCAAATTCATTATGGACCCATGCTCTTTGTTCTTGAAGATTGTTCAAGTGCACTAGACCTTTAAAGTCACATTGCTCTGAATCCAAGTTTTCAAGTGTCTCCAAGTTGCTTAACCGATCTTGTCGCAATTTAGTATTATTTTCTACACAAATGTGTCTACGAAGATATAGATGTCTCAACCGTTGCAACTTCCATAACACATTGGGAATAAAAATAGCATGCAATGTTTGTAAATCAAGTGTTTGCAAGTATATCAATTCGCCAATAGATGGTGGCAATTTTCGCAGGGGAGTAAATCTTAAATTGAGGTATCTCAATTGCATCAGATTCCCAATTGCTTCCGGTAAACATAAGTTTTGGATATATGGAAACTCTTCAAAATTTGAAACTCTAAGCCACTTGAAGTCGTTTATGCCAGATCCACATTTTCGCAAAAAATCATAATTTTCATTCTTTGAATGGATCAAGAGTCTACATGTTTCACTAGTTGATGAATACATCAATAGTGATTCCTTTACGTTGGCCTTGAGAAAATTTCCTTCTTCTATCTTTGACAAGCATACATCTCTCATTAAGTCGTGAAGTTTGCAACTTTTGAATCTTCTTGTTCTAGATGTCTTCTTAACACGCACTTAGACCATGCTCCTCTGTGATAGTTCGCCCAAGTTACGTTCTGTAACATCCATCATTGTTTCTCCTTGTCGTCAATCATCCAATGATATGATTCATTCATCATTCCATAGGTTGTATAACTTTTCATCTCTTATTTTAAAATCTACTTGAAAGTTCCCCAAATAAAGAAAGCATCGCTTTAACTGGTAAGGCAAGTTTTTACAACTTAAACCCAGCATGTGTGATACTCTTCCATATTTGTCTCCAATGCCTTCTTCGCCCTTTGCCAGATATGTCTTGACATTTTGAAGCACCACCTCCCACTCTTCATATGTGTGTTTGGTCACCAATATTCCTCCTAACACGACCACAGCCAATGGTAAACCCCTACATTGTTTCACCATTTCTCTTCTTGCCCTTTCCATTCTCCGATCAACACTAAAGTCTGCACAACAACATATACATGCAATTAATCCCATTTAAGACCAAAACATATACATAATTTGGAATAACCAATTCATAAATATGAACTAGTAGCTCTTTCAAGCTTGTGTCAGCCTAGCGACAAAACAATAACAACAACAATCATAGTGATATTAAAAATCCATTTAGCGTAATTCCTATAATTGAACAGAAACAAAAGACTAAAAAATTGTTAGAATTCAGGTAATTTGTAGATATATACCTCTATTTTTCCATTTGTTAGTTGTCGTTTATGTGAGTTTAGCTTAATTGACTTCTAGTTGGGAGGTAAAAGGCTTGGTTGTCCTTCATATTCATACCCTCATAATCACTCAACTGATTGACTTAGATTACGTTTCGGATGGTCGTGCGAAAAAGAAATTTTTTAGAAACAAATATTCCCTAAAAGGGATTTCTTCTATGGACATCCTTGAAAAATTATTTAGTTTTTCGTATTGCTGTGAGAAAATTAGAGATTCTTGAGGTTTTTTTTTTATAATTTTTTTATAGTAGATTCCTAACAAAGCCAGTACAAGCTTATAGAACTAAGACTACACATTGAAAAATGGGTGTACAAACTTCTGAGTCAAACTGCAAAGCAATCCAAAGATGAATCACTTTAGCGTGGCTTGATACTGAGCAGCTGAGAGAGGAAGGTACTAGAGAGACCCACAAAAGAGATTACCGTATAGCTCTGTAGATTTGTGATGAAACCCTACCAAATGACAAATCTGGTGAAAGAACGCAAGATTTGACGGAAACAACGCCGAATCTGCATGAGTGGCTCACTAGATTTGAAAAGACAATGCCATAAATGCGAAGAGGACTAACCGGATCTGATCGTAGAGAGGAGCGCAAGGAGATTGCAAGTGGGAACAAAACGAAGCAAAATTAAAAAAAAAAAAAACCAAAACTCTCTACGAGGGACAAAATCTTCATGAAGAGGGACAAAACTTTGCTAAAGTGATTCTCAAATTTTGTGATGGACTAAACTACATTTGGGCTAAAATATCACATATGGGGGGGGGGGGGGGGGGGGGGGTTGAAACTACATTTCGGCTAAAATATGGATTGGGGGGGGGGGGGGTGTGTAGCGGGGGCGGGGGACTAGACTACATTTGGGCTAAAATATCACATTTAGTAAACAAAAACAATTCCAAAAAGTATTTGGGGGGGGGGGGGGGGGGGGTGTTATAGCCCGGGCAAGCCCACCAATGGCTCCGCCCTTGTGCGTGGCACTTATAGGTGCTTTGACCTCAGAAAAAAATAATTAAATAATAAATAGAGGAAAAGTCCTTCAAATTAGAAGGCTGCTACCAGACTTATGTCCTAATAATTTTATTTTTATTTTGATTTTATTAAATTATGAATTCCGCGGGATATGCTTACTTTTGTAATGACCTTGTAAAGGGGTATGGAGTATTGTTACCTGTATGATAATGCATGAGTTTGACCATCTCTGAGGGTTGGATGCAAGTGGGTACATAGTTTAGTGTGGATTTTAATTATGCTTTTATATTATTTACAATTTTAGTCAGTTTGCTAGGTGAAGTTTTTTTTGGTGAGAAATCACTTAAAATAAGTTAGCATAAGCAAAAACTCAAAGCTTTTGGCATTTTTAACTAAAGGCCTTTACTACTTTTTTGGTACTAATTAAAATTCTTTCTCATTTTTTTCTTTCTTTCTCATTTCTATTCTTTTTAACCCTTTGAGAGTTAGTTATTGTTGAAAATTGGCTTCGATTTGGAATTCTGGATTCTAGTTCGAGAGTCGCACGAGCTTCGAATGAATAGGAACTGAATCTCGCTCGCTGGAAGTACCGCACGAGCAGACCCTCGCTCTTGCTAGCACGCTATTTTGACGAAAATCTGCTCATTCATTTTGGATTTCCAATTGGATTTGGAAGGAAAGCTTCTACACTTATTTGGAATAGGGAACATGAGAGACCCTATATAAGAACCCTTTTTTTGGGTAATTGTAAGAAGCAGTAGACCTTTTGCAATAGGGAGATTTATTGTTCTTGGAGAACCTTTGGGTGTCTTAGGATCTCTTTTGTTTGTTTAGCTTTTTGGAGTGATTTTGCGAGGCTTTGTTTGAGCGATCAAATTTGATTTGTTTGTAAGTTCTTTGAGAGAGCTTTTGGTGAGAGTTGTGAACTTTCTTTGGTACGCTGTAACCATCAGTTTGAATTAGTGGAATTGTGCATTTGCTTTGGGTGTATGGATGTAGGCTTACATCGAACCACACGTTAAATCTTGTGTTCTTATGTGTTTGTATTTTTTATCTATTCTTTTCTCGTTTGTGTTTGTTTGACTTTGTGGGTGCTTCCGCACAACAAGTATTGCAATATTGTCATTACTTTTCTTCAAACTTTAAAATTACATAACTTCAATTTTCAAACTCAATTTTCATAAATTTATGTTTTTGAAATCACAAAATCAGGATCTTTGAAACAAGATCCATACGTGATATGAAATTATGAATAAACACATATTGTATTTTTAAGTTGGTTGATTAGCGATTTTATCTGTTTACGAACCAATAACTGATAACATTTGTAAATATGTCAAACTTTAGATGGTCACAACTTTCTCATTTTTTAGCTTTTTCGGTTGATTTATTTATTTATTTTTATTTTTTTTATTTCATGTATTTCTCGAGTTCTATGCATTGGACTTGGAAATTGTGCAAAACATGTGTTTTGGAACCTTGTTTTGAGCTTTTAACTGTCAGGACATATACTATTATTTATTTACATACAGCTATTGTTATCTACTTGAGTTAAACGACCGTAAGTTTCTAATTTTTTTTGGGCCTTTTTGGGTGACATATTTTGTTTTTAATTTCATGTATTTTTTCAAGGTCTACTCATTGGACTTGGAAATTTTGCAAAAATAGATAACTTGGAGCCTCGTTTTGAGCTTTTATCTGTCTGACCGGATAATACTATATGTTTACAAATAGGTAGTATTATCTATTTGAATTAAAAGACTATAACTTTCTCATTTTTTGGCATTTTTGGATGATATTTTTATTTCATGTTTTTTTTTTCTAGATCTAAGCAACTATCGATATCAATTTTACAAAAGGTTTATATATATTTTAGATTCATGCAAAAAATAAATATGTTTTCACTTTTTAGTTAAAATTTTTATTTTCTTTTCTCCCATGATTTAATAGTAGTAATGATCTTGTTTTTTTTTTTTTTAAACATATTCTGAAACATCAAATTTCACAAAAAGAGGGGACTTGTAGATCAAAAGTTATATTAATTTGAAGTTTTTTTAGGCATAAATGGTATTTTGACCAAAACAAGTGCGAAGGGTTTAATGGGTTAAGAAAAACACACATTGTGGATATCGCAGGTTTCTTTCTTTTTACCCACAACTTTTCTTTTAAATCTTTTCTAAATTTCAAATTCAAAAACAAATGAGTCGCCACTTAATTTTTAAAAAAAAATTAAGAAACCATTTTAAAGCAAACTGATCTTTTGCGAAACCAAAGATAAACTGGGTCCGGGGATTATGGAATGAAAGGGGAAGGAGCCCGGCGGACTAAAACACCCCCTTTCATCCTATCTCACATAGGCCTCTACTCAACATCCTTTTTAATCAAGTTATTAATCTAAGCATGTCCTCAATTAATACATATATAGGTATACATAACACAAGCATGTTGGAAATGGTGTAAAATTGCTAACGGTAAAATATCATTCATAAGTCACATAATTCAACTAGCAAACATCATGATATGCAAGTAAAGAACTGGAGAACTCATCCGGGATCCAGCGGCGAAATAGAAACGTGCAATGCATACACAAAATACAAAGCCTAAGAAAAGGTCTCTAATTCACATATTCACATAAGGCAAAACCTAAGCTAAGGTGTCGCACATGGAGTCGAAAATCAATTAAAATCAATGAAGTAAATTGAACTAGAGAAGGGCTGAGAAATTGTACCTCAAAGCGCTACAAAACAAAGATTAGTACACATGCCTTGAACAAGATATCAAACAATCAATCATAAATCTCTAGCTTAAATCTATTAAACATGGGAAGAATTGACCTCTTTGTGGGTTCCTTCTAATTAGTTGAGAACATATCACCTCTATAGATATGCAAGTCTCAACTAGGAGCCAATGCAATGTCCATATAGAGGTGGTATAATCCCAACACGATTACAAGAAATCCACAATTAGGTTCAATTAAGAGCGAAACAACCTATAGCTAGACCCTAATTACAAGTATGAATATACATGAATGAATGCATGATCGTAAACAAGAATGAGATATGAATTTATTCACTAATTTGGATCACTTAGCCTCTGGATTTAAACTAAATTATCATTATTCAAACATGATTTGGGTTCCAAGACATTTGGAAACCATTTAAGTTGAAATCAATATGATTAGATGAAAACAGAAGCAGTTTTTTGTGATTTACAGAGAGAAGACCAGACGTTCAAAAATAGGAATAAAATACTTCCAACGGTTGGATCTTAATGATTTTTGGATATGTTATGCCTCTGTGAGTCTAGTTTCTAACCCAAAACGAAAATCGAGGTTTCAACGGTTAGATCTCCGGGAATACGGAAATTACTAGACCTCACTCAGGATTTTATAACTCTCTGTCCAGAGATCTTGTATGATTTTTTAAAAATAGCAAGCAAATCTGAACTGCTTCATTCTTTTTAGGGAACCTTCCTAACACATTATGGTTCTTAGAACAAATTATTAAAGGTCATGAAAACTTGGTTAGGGTTCTGATCTATCAATTTTAAAACCGGTTTGCTGTTCTGAAATTTTGGACAGAGAATTGCTTATTTTGAAATCATAAGCCCAAACCATCCTAAGTATGGAATCTTATCAAAACAACAATCACAGCGGTACTCATATGAGTTATGAACACCCTCCAATTGGTCTCATCCCATTCCAATGGACCATGATTTTATGAAAAATCTTTGATCACAAAGGGTTTAAGGATTCACTGCACCAATATTGAATTAATGTTCATATTTTAAAACCAACTTGATCCATGATCCTACAAAGGACTAGAACCAAGCATGGTTGTGATTATTGGGACAAATTAATGACATAGGAAGATGTTCATAGATTTAACCTTGATGGATTCTTATCATAGATCTCATAGTTGGAGATCTATCAAGAAAATCCTAAGGTCTTACTTATTTTAAACATAGATTATGAAAGTCTACATCCAATTCTTCTCTCAAATATGTGATCCTTGAAGAATATAGAGTCAACTTATTCCCCTCTCAAATTAATGGTCCTTGGAGGCTAAATAAGACACAAATCTACTCAAACCTCTATGGAGTATAGTAAGAATTCCATAAGATTCTTAGTAAAGAGATCCTAGTCATGAGTTGATACTAGTATTTTACCAACTATGTGTAGATGTGACCATGATCAACCTTAAACTCCATATGAATCACAAGGTTATAGGAGAATAAGGAATCAAATTCAAAGAGTTTCAATGAGATATGGAAGATCTCATGAACCTTATGAATGAAATAGAAATAAAGGAAATCAAAGTTTTATTTAGGAATACAAATTCTTCAAAACTAATTTATCTCAAACCCAAGGCATTAATTAGATCCAAATGAATGAGATGTCATGAAATTCAATCATAAGTTCTTGGTGGTGTGTGATGAAATGGGGTAAGAAGAGAGGTTTTGAAAATGTGAAAAGTTCCTAGATCTAAGAACTTGTGATTGAATTGTCCTAACTCTACCAAGGATTAAGAGGTTACCTCTATGACCTCAAAAAATTCTTCGATTTCTTGTGAAGTTCTTCTAAGATCTTCAAATTCTTTTCAAAGTTCTTCCAATTCTTCAAGAAATTCTTCTCTTCTTCTCAATTCTCTATATGATTCTTCTCTCTCTTTTCTCTAAACTCAAGTATATATCTTGTATATATATAAAATGATTCAAAAGCTTCAACCTCCTCAAAATGAAGATGAAGGTCTGTTTATATAGACCCCATCATCTCAAGGATAAATGGGTAAATTCGGGTGGAGACCCATGTGCAAAGTTTTCTTCTAGAACATGTGAGAAAAGCAGTCTGTTACAGCCAGCGGCACTCGACGGGTGCCGGCGGCATTCACTGAGTGTCGGGCGACATTCACTGAATGTCGGGCGGCAACCTGTGAGTGCCGCCGGGTTTTCCGGGCCGGGGCTAACTGAATTTGCTCCTTTTTTTAAATTTTCGAAAGGAAAATTAATCTAAACTTAATTTTTGTGAGTTATCTTTATATATTCATGTATATTTGTGCTAAAATGCACCCAAGTGCATGGTATATTCTTCAATATACTATGCTTTTCTTATTATTATTATTCTTATTATTATATATTTTTTTCAAGAGACAATTTTCCTTTATTTCAAACTCATTTTTATCATTTTCATTTTATACTTTCTTTCAAAACCTTTTTATATGTATATTGAGCAAATTTTCAGACTGATTTCCTCATGTGTCCTTCAATGTTCGGGTTTCTCCCGAATACCCAAACCCTCTCTCTTTATTATTATTATTATATATTTTTTTATTTTTTATTATATATTTTTGAATTTTGCAATTTTAACTTGAAGAACATCTTGAAGATTTTGAATTTCTTGGAAAATCTTCGAACGTCACGGTCATCGTCATCATCAGTCTTTGAGAGGTAACCAATCCCTGGATTTGATGTTTGGTCAAAATTGGGGTGTCTATAGTTTGTCCCTCTTTGACAGAGTTCGTGGAGAAACGCGTATCATAAATGAATGTCAAAGCCTGTGTGAAAGACAAGCCTTTGACCAAACAGTCGAATCTAGGTAAAAACAAAGTGCGTTGCAAAATCGGGTGCGCGGAGAGCCAAGATGCTGGTCGTGCTCAAGGGTGAGCTGCCTACGTATCCCATCGGGAATCAGACCAAGACGTAGTTCGGCCACGGGACGACGAAACGCAAGCGCAGGTAGTCACACAGATGAATACTCCTATCTTATCGTGATGCTTATGCTCAACAAATTGGTGTCCCATGCTCCCAAATGTGACGATACAGAACTATGCTCCTTTCTAGCATCAGAAATGCACTAATACCTTAAGTTTTCCTATTATGACATCGTCCTATTCTGGGAACACGTGCATGCTCTATGCGAGTTTTGAGAATCGTCTGATTGACTGAGCCGCTTTATGCCTTATGCTCCATAATCTCCCAAAATCATCTAATCGACTGAGATGCGCTTCGCGCCTTATACTCCGGTGTCGAATCAGGTAGCACGCTGAAAGACTGAGATGCGCTTCGCGCCTTATACTCCGGTGTTTTCCAAGAATCATCTGATCGACTGAGATGCGCTTCACGCCTTATACTCTGGTGTCGAATCAGGTAGCACGCTGAAAGACCGAGATGCGCTTCGCGCCTTATACTCCGGCGTCTTCCAAGAATCATCTGATCGACTGAGATGTGCTTCGCGCCTTATACTCCGGTGTCGAATCAGGTAGCACGCTGAAAGACTGAGATGCGCTTCGCGCCTTATACTCCGGCGTCTTCCAAGAATCATCTGATCGACTGAGATGCGCTTCGCGCCTTATACTTCGGTGTCGAATCAGGTAGCACGCTGAAAGACTGAGATGTGCTTCGCGCCTTATACTCCGGCCTCTTCCAAGAATCATCTGATCGACTGAGATGCGCTTCGCGCCTTATACTCCGGTGTCGAAGTGAGTTTGCTCTGAAAAATCCGCAGCCCTTCGGCCCCGACAGATATATTTTCTCACAAATGATCCGCGACTCTTCGGCCTCGTCGGATATGTTCGCTCTGTATTCGGGGTCAATCAGACTCAAATTCATTTCATCTTTCAAAATCGGGAGTCAATCAGACTCAAATTCTTTTCAATTTTCAAAATTTGGAGTCAAATCGACTCAAATTCTTTTCAATTCTCAAAGTCATTTTATTTTTCAAAACCTGGAGTCGGACAGACTCAAATTCATTTTATTTTTCAAAACCTGGAGTCGGACAGACTCAAATTCATTTTATTTTTCAAAACCTGGAGTCGGACAGACTCAAATTCATTTTATTTTTCAAAACCTGGAGTCGGATAGACTTTACTCAATTTAATTCAAAATTTGGAGTCAGTCAAACTCGAATCAGTTCATGCTTTTGATTTTGAGAGTCAATCGGACTCGATTAAATTCAATTCGTTATTCGTGCTTGAAAAACCAGGAGCCAATTAATCTTAAATTAATTCACTCTCCTATAATCAGGCTTCAATTCACTTTAATTTTCAAAATCCGGAGCAAATCAAGCTCCAGTCAATCTCTTAAATCAATTTTTAGAATTCGGAGTCGATCGGACCCTGATTTATTCAATTTTCAAAATTCAGGAGTTAATTAGATTCCAATTCAAATCAATTTTCAAAAGGCGGGAGTCAATTAAACTTCAATTTATTCAATTTTCTAAATTCGGGAGTCAATCAGACTCCAGATCAAATCAATTTTCAAAGGTCCGAGTCAATCAGGTTCTAATTAAACAAATTTCCAAAATTCCGGAGTCAATCAGACTCAAATTAAATCAATTTTCAAAAGTCAGGAGTCAATTAGACTCCAAATTATTCAAATTTCTAAATTTGGGAGTCAATTATACTCCAAATCAAATCAAAAAAAAAAATTTAAATCAAGAGTCAATTAGACTCCTACCAAAGTTCAATTTCAGGGAAATCCGGAGTTGATTAGACCCAACTTATTCTTTTTCCAAAATCAGGAGTCAATTAAACTCCTACCAAAGTTCAATTTCAGGGAAATCCGGAGTTGATTAGACTCAACTTATTCATTTTCCAAAATTAGGAGTCAATCAGACTCGAATCAAAATTTAATTTCATAGAAATCCGGAGTTGGATCAACCTGATTAACTTACTTATCGCAAACGGGTGTTTTTTGACAGAATTTTCAACAAGCAGGGGCTAATTCCAATTTTCCAAAGGGCTTAATAACTTATTTTTCAAGTCTTGGGGGTCCTTTTGAAACGAGGGGAAATCTTTAAGGACAAGGGAGCAAAATTCGGGGGTTCTTTTGTAAATAGTGAAAATTAGGAGTAAAAGGGCCATCTGGCACACGCGGCGGCACTCGGTGAGGAGGACCGGCACTCACTGAGTGCCGGCCGACACGAGAAAAATCTTGTGCGCTCTTGTGCAATACCCAAGTGTAGGTAGACGTGCAAGTAATATCTGGTAAGACCAGGTCGATCCCACAGGGAAGATGTTGACCTATTGATTTAGACTATCCTCAAAGAAAACAAAATAAAATAACTAAGATTGAATGATGGTGCGGAACACGAAGTTCCACAAACAAGGATTACTAATGAAAATGATTGAAATAAACTAAACAAGCAAACTAACTAATTAAAACAGTACTATGAATTAAGGAGTTTAAAATTTAAAAAGAAAGTGTTGGGATTACACGAATCCACAGTAACCTAGCCATCTACCATGCATTTGCCTTGAAGCACAAAGGAGTACATTACCTACAGTTTTCCGTATTCCTCAAAAGATAAAGATTCTATGGCCCTTTCATGACCGGGACCATATCATCACAGTTAAATTAAAATACTTGAAAGCGGTTTAATCCAATAGTTAAGACTCGCATCCTCAATGGTGTTAGCATTGAAGATGGTTTGCAAAATGTATTGAAAGAAAATGCCTTAGGGCCTTAGTTTTAAAACTGTTTTGACAAACTGAGCATTTATTTGGGACAGAATGATAACAAGTCCTAAAACAAAAAGTCCTGGAATACTGCAGGGAACATCCTCAAGAATCCGGGAGTTCGATCGATCGACGCGCCTTCGATCGATCGAAGACCTTCATCCCTCAACCGATCGAACTGACTTCGATCGATTGACTGTCTCTGGTTCGATCGATCGAACTGACTTCGATCGATCGAACACAGCGATTATTCTGCTGCATGGCAGAGGCTGGAGATTACTGTTTCATCGTGTTCTCCCAATCTGGGACTACTCAGACATCGTCTGGAGTGTCACAGAATTATTTTTAACGTAAGAAAACATTAATACCCTGTTTGGTTGCGAGTTTTTCATTAAAAATCTAAAAACAATGGTTTTGACAATATTTAACATGCAATACTACGATATGAGCAATTAAACTATGCTTGCGAACTGCAGAATGTAAATACGTGATATATAGTTAACCTGGAATGAAGAATACTTGTATAAACTTCAAGAAATCCAATCCACAATACGAATATTCAATGAAAAACCTACAAAAACCAAGCCAACTCTCTATCTCTCCTTCTAAACTGTTAAAATGTAAAAGTGGGCGTCCTTATGGACGTATACAAAACGCATATATATAGAAAACCTAAGAAACTAGGGTTAAAAACCCGCATCTGCTGCGCACGTAAATGTTACTGGAAACACCCCGTTCGATCGATCGAACAGATCTCGATCGATCGAACCCTTAAGCCTCAAGCGCTTCTACTCTCTTCAAGCGATCGAACGCTCGATCGATCGAACCTTCTTAGAGCGATCGAACGTCACATTTTAGCTTTGACTTCTTTTGTTTGCATTCCAGCATTCCATTTATTCTGATGTTCAACTGTTCAGTCCACACAGCAGTAATCTGCACCAACAACAGCTAAAACAATACAACTTATCATAGATTAATCATATTGTATAAAAATTAGCCTTGTAATGCAAATTGCGGATAACATGGGAAGTTGTGGTAAAAACTAATACAATTCTTCCTTTTAGCGCGGTTGTATTTTACAAATACCCCCGCTTTGCACAACCCCCAACTAGCTTATTGCTAGTCCCTAGTGATAAAGCGAAAATAAAATAAACTAAAAACAACCTAAACTAAGATAGAAAGAAAAATCCTAACTCACTTTCGCAGGAATCGCGGTTGCATTTAGCGAATGCAACAAGCCGTTAAACCCCTAGGTTCCCCCTAGTGGACGAGTGTTGTCTCGTGAGGGTTTGCAGTGAATATACCCACAAAATTCTCAATTTTAAGCTCAAAAAGAATTAGAATAACTTGTAGAATTTACATTTCCATTAAATTGTTAATTCAACTCTACAATAATATAATATCCTCTATCAACCCATGAAAGAGACCCACATGCTCCCCTATATCACCAAGTAAAATATAACACATGTATTACCATCATGCACCCGTGTGTGTGTGAAATTAACAACCATGCGTCCAACCTTATTAAGAGTTATATAGACTATTGTACTTTGGAAAACTTGCAGTTTTAGCTCAATTCTCACATTGGTCACACTAAAAAATAACGTCTCTCAGAAACTTGCTTTACAATGATCGCACATCGTACGAAAGCTTTGATAAAGATGATATTATAAATGCTAATGCTTTCATACTGGACTCTATGAAAAACGAACATTTAAGAGTGTATAGTCTCATGAATGGAATACTACTTACTAGAGGAGCGAAATACCATGGATAACTCAACTCACACTTCCATGTTCAAATCAATTATTGAGATTCTTCAAGACTTTGACTTGCGGCTTTTATTTAGTAGGTAGGAGGGTAGTAGAGAAGAGTGTGCTTTTTTTAGTATGTGATGGAATTTCAACTTCTCTTTTTTATTCTTAATTCTTTTCTCCACCCAATCTCCCATTCATTTCTTATACTCTTTTTCTCTTCTCCTTCATTCATCATTCATTCATATATATATATATATATATATTTTTTTTTAGTTTACAACATCCCTCAACAACTTCCTTCCATTTCACATACTTTGATGACTCATTCTCAACAAATTTTATCAAACGGTTCAATGAGGTCAAGGTATAGATTAAGGATTTGGATTCTTGTGATTTCATTGGAAATATTTAATTGAGGTGGGATCAAGGATGAAAATAATTCAATGAATGTAGGTGAAACTATATTAGGTAAAAGAATGGGTAAACGATGGCTTGAATCATTTTCTCAACTTTCAATTTTTAGCACTTAAGTGTTCATCGAGTTTAATTGGTAAATCCTGAACGTTCTCCTCTAACAAGCAGTCAAAATTTTAAAAAAAAACTGAGACTTAACAACGAATTTGCGAAGTATATGCAAGAAACGACCATTCGACAATGTATGAGAATCCCCTCAGAAATGACGATTGGCTCAATAGCTCACAAAGGGTTATTAGCTTCCACTACTTGTTCTTTTCGCACAATATTCATATTAACTCAACTTTCAGGTTTTCTACATGGCTGCCAATTAGTGCACAAAAGTGTTGGGTACATAATAGCTTTACAGATGCAATTTATTTCAGCGATACAGAAAAACGCGTGGATTTAATCCATAAGAAGATGAGAATACTACAAATGTATCATTGTCTAATCAACAAGCAGGAGAGATTATTCAAAGTTATTCTATCAATATACTTCAGAAATTTTCAAAATTTTAACAGACTGTGTTCTCATTGTGTTCTCATTAAATTTAAAACATATCTAAGTGCAAAACCTGATTATTACGGGTGTATACCTATCTATTGTCTCCTACCCCCAACTGAAAACAACAAAGTCCCCAGAAGTTGATTTTCAATAAAAAAAAAGATGGGTATCACCTGTATAGAGCAAATGATGATCGCAAGCAAAGCAACCTAGCATAGAAAAGTAGAACACAATCTCCAAACAAACAGGATCAATAAATAAGAAAAACACGATAAAACCATGATCCAACAAACCAAACCACTGTAATATGAACATAATAAAATACAAACAGAGATACATAATGTCCATACAAAACCATCCAACCAAATAATACAACCAAAAGCCACCAACAGATATCCAACCAACCAAAAATACATAAATACCACCTCCCCGACGAAAACTAATCGACCCCAGACGGCGTATCATCGGCTATATCAGAAGGGATGTCGATGGGAGTAGGCGGCAATACTGTAGTAGTATGAGCAGTAGTAGATAGTGGATCTGCAACGGTGGAAACAGGATCAGCAGCCTCAGAATCTGGGGCAGCAGCAGATGATGGATCAGTAAGAGGTGGATCCGTAGGAGTAGCAACATGTGACGGATCAGCAGCAGGCGGAGCAGATGGGGTGGCCGTGGGATGGTGAGCAGAGTGAACAGCCTGATCAACCCCTATCTGAATCAAAATAGACTCCAGTAGAGTCTGGAGATGGTCTATCCTGCCCTCGAGTCTAATCCTGGCCTCTCTCTCCTCCAATAATAGCTCGTGAACTGTCGGGAGAGGCACAGAAGAAGAAGACTCTCCCTGGGCCTGAGTCTGCGACCGCTGTCGCAGCTCAAACTGCTGAACCGCAGCAACTGGTTCATCCTCATCATCCGAATCAAGCTCCTCCACCTCAGTAGGTGTCCCTGAAGCACCGGCCTCCGTGTCCGTCCCCCCTCGCCTCTTCTTCCTCCCCCGCACCCTTGCTTTCCCTTTCCCCTTTCGCTTCCTCTTCTGAGCGTCGGAGCGGCGAGCAGCCGCCTCGCTAAATCGGCGGGGAGAAGGGCGTATATCATCCCCAGCGAGCTCGAGGAACCCGGCATCAGCCATGACCCTCTGAATAGCCCAAGCACCCTTCAGGTGCTTCCTGGACGAGATATAACGGGTGGGGTGGACCATAAAATCAATATATAGGCGTGGTATACAAACAGGCTGACCCGTCCCCACTGCATATAAGACTCGCGCATACCAAGCCGCGATCTTCTCTCGATAGGAAGTCACTAGGAGGCAGTTGCTGAGGACCAAATGAAGCATGTGGTAGTCATCAGTGAGCAAGTGGTCCTCGATCAAAGCATCGCCATCCCAAGACGGAACGGCGCCTCCAGTGAGCTCCCTGATAATAGCGGATGGTGGGGTCACTGGTGCATCAGGCCGGTGGGGGCAAACATAATCTGGTACCTCTGGTACCCCCAACGCGGCTGAAACGGTGGCGGGACTGATGATGAACGACCGGCTCCGAAAGAAGGCATGGTAGGTGAATGGTGTATACGGGTCGCTGATCATAGTCGCGCTAGCACTGCGAATCCAAGACAGGTTGACACTCTTGGCCAACGACAGGAGGTGGAACCAATGAGGCATAGAGCGGATCCGTGTAAGGAACCATGGGCTCTCTGTCCAAATATGCTCAATAGGCCGCTCGACCATCACCATCCTCGTCTGAAAATATCGCTCAAACCACAGCCTATCCTCGTCATTCCGGAACCCGTGTGCGGGTACCGGATCTGGTATAATACGGCTGAGAGGCTTAGACTTATGGTAGCCCGTCACTGGATTCATCTGGCAGTCCTGAAAATAAGACCACATAAGATACAGATAAGAACGGGGAGAAAAAGAAACAAAACAAACACTGCTGGAGTTCGATCGATTGAACTTGGTTCGATCGATCGAACTGGAGTAGACTTCGATCGCTTGAACATTGTTCGATCGATCGAACAGCTTCCCTTCGATCGCTCGAAACCAGTTCGAGCGATCGAACACAGCGGTGTTCAGCTATCGC
The DNA here is from genome assembly GCA_033977485.1 of Hydrangea macrophylla. Lineage (NCBI taxonomy): Eukaryota > Viridiplantae > Streptophyta > Magnoliopsida > Cornales > Hydrangeaceae > Hydrangea > Hydrangea macrophylla. The sequence continues at coordinate 94,043,019 of CM066998.1, read as the reverse complement.
AGAAACGAAAAGGAAACAGAAGTTACGCTAACAAAAACCGCTCCTAAGACCAAGGGGACACCCCCTTGGGATTTTCTAACACAAACAGAGAGGAAAAGAAAAACACAAACGAGTGGGGCCTACCTCGGTGTAGAACTCGCAGTGGAGATGGAAAGGATGATGATGTGACGATGAGAATGATCAGAGGGTTGATCAGGGTGTCTTGTTGGATGCTAGAAATCAAAAATTGCCCAGTCGCCTTCTCCTCTGTCTTCGAGCGATTGAGAGTGAGAGTGAGGGAAATGAAGAGGTGTCCTGAAGACGCCTCGTTTAAATGCCTCGTTCGATCGATCGAACTATGTTCGATCGATCGAACACAAATCCCTCAATCGATTGAACATAAACTACAAGCGCTTGAACATCCAGGTTTCGATCGATCGAACTGGGTTCGATCGATCGAACACGAAAAACCCAGAATTCAATTGGGGCATGAACCACATCACCCCCAACTATCAGAAACAATTCTGGACATACAGAGAGACTGAAAAAACAGTTGAAGTACAAGCATGTATGACAGAAATTCATCCTCAGAATAGAAAATTGCAATTTATATATAAAAATAAAACTTTATAAGTGCATCCAAATTGCAACATAATTATCCCCAACTGTGGTTAAAACCTTATTTAACTAAAGAAAACCAAAAATAAAACTAAAACTAAAACTAAAAACATTTTGTCAAGGATTACATTCCAGTTGATAAATAAAAGATGAAATGAAACAGAAACAACTGAAATGCAGCACTAGTCTTCGAGTATAAAGATTCTCTCTTCCACAATCTCTTCAGAACTCGCCGAATCGTCAGAAGTGAAGTCCAAACTCGATGATTCCCTTTCCCAGAACAATCGAAAAGCAGCAAGGACATCATCAAACAAGTCTGGCATCTCCACAGAATTGAAAGCCCATGCAAGAGGTGATCCGGACGGAGACAAGGATAAAGGAGTGTGATTTCGCAACGGACTGTCCTCTCGCGGCGGAGTGTGTGGGGGCCTTATGTAGGGCCCAAGACCATGAATTAGTTGATGTGGGAGGAAAACCGGGATGCCATTTAGGAACATAGTGACAATCCTGGACAAAAAGACAAAAAAAAAAAAAAAAACTGAAATTAAAACAACAGAACACAAGAAACACGAAATAACAATGAACAGAAAAACAAAGAACAGAAACAAAAATACGAAGAAATGCGACAAGTTCCAACCTCACTATTGGCGTAGGTTCCCAAAGTGCACTAGCTGGTAAGGGGTATTGGAGCCTGAATAGCAAGTAGCTCAGGTGCACGTAGCGGTATGGGACCAACTCAGGAACAAGAAAATCGTCCACAAAAACAAAGACGGCATTGTGGCGATCTGGGACGACATCCTGAAGGTCATGATCCTCCCATGGCTCCCACATATCGTCATTCTCCCACTGGGCCATGAGTGCATCATCCACCATGCGTCCCATGTACAGGTCATCATCCTCCTCCACATCATCATCATCCTAAAATCCCATATTTTCGTATGGATTGATGTCCAGGAGGGCTGGTGGATATGGAATGTACCCTTGAGCAGCATCAATAGGAGAATGAGCTTCAGGGTCCTGATGAAGCAAGGGGCAGGGTATGAGTTCACCCTCAATCCAGGTGCCACAGCGACATTCTGAATCAGCCCAAGAACCGACAGAATGAACATCATCACCTCGCATCTATGTACCTGCAACAGAGTGGTTTAAGGTATAATGGATTAGAACGACATCACAAACACGAAATAAAGAACGAAAACCAAAAAGAAGCAAAAGAGAGAAAAACTAAAATGCAAGGAAAGAAAAGAAATACAACAACAATTGGAACTTCACTTTGGATTATCAATCATGAGAATAGCTGGGCTCATCCAGCTGGATGTGCTCAACTTCAGTTTGGAAGTTTTCCAAGAACGGTTTCAATCTCTGGCCATTGACCTTGAAACAATCATCGTTCTTTGGATTGACAATCTCAACCGCCCCATGTGGAAAAACAGTTTTTACGATGAATGGGCCTGTCCAACGGGAACGGAGTTTTCCTGGGAAAAGGTGGAGGCGAGAGTCATACAGCAAGACTTTCTGCCCCGGCTCAAATGATTTACGAAAAATCGTACGATCATGGCGAGCCTTCAACTTTTCCTTATGCAACCTTGCAGAGTCATACGCATCTCGTCGTATTTCCTCTAGCTCTGCAAGTTGGAGCTTACGTAGCTGACCTCCTTCTTGAATATCAAAGTTCAATGAGCGCGTTGCCCAGTAAGCTTTATGTTCAATTTCAACAGGAAGATGGCAAGCTTTCCCGTAAACCAATCTGTACGGGGACATACCAAGATTCGTCTTATAGGCAGTACGGTATGCCCATAACGCGTCTGTCAATTTGTATGCCCAGTCTTTTCGATTGGAACTAACCGTCTTCTCGAGAATATGCTTGATTTCTCGGTTAGCCAATTCTGCTTGCCCATTAGACTGTGGATGATAGGCAAGAGCGATTTTATGATGGACTCCGTATTTCTTGAGAAGTGACTCCAAGGGCCTATTGCAGAAATGCTTGCCTTGGTCACTTAATAAAGCTTTCGGAGTACCAAAACGAGACAAAATATGCTCTCTTAGAAATGACATGACCGTTCTGTGGTCATTTCGTCTCGTTGGTATCGCTTCTACCCATTTGGATACATACTCGACAGCAAGGAGTATGTATTCACAGTTATTTGACTTGGGAAATGGGCCCATAAAATCTATGCCCCAACAATCAAATATCTCAATTGTGATGATAGGGGTTAAAGGCATAGAATTCCTTTTAGAAATGGTTCCAAGCTTTTGACAGCGTTGGCATGTCTTGTAAAAGGAATAAGCATCTTTGAAGACTGTAGGCCAGTAAAAACCGCTCTGTAAGACTTTTTGTGCGGTCTTTTGTGACGCGAAGTGGCCACCGCATGCCTCAGAATGGCATGACGCTAATATGACGGTTATATCCTCATTGGGGACGCAGCGCCTGATGACCTGATCAGCACAGTACTTGAAAAGGTATGGGTCATCAAAGAAGAAGTGACGCGCGAACGAGAGGAACCGTTTCCTATCTTGGTTCGACCACTGAGTTGGTGTTTCACCAGTGACGAGGTAGTTTACAATATCAGCATACCAAGGCAGACTACTTACTGCCAGTAGCTATTCATCTGGGAACTCATCTTTAATGGATTGGGATTCAGTATTGTCAACAAAAGTCAACCGGGACAAATGATCCGCAACCACATTCTCTACTCCTTTCTTGTCCTTGATAGTTAGATCAAACTCTTGGAGTAAGAGTATCCAGCGAATAAGCCGTTGTTTAGCGTCTTTCTTTGTCAGCAGATATTTGAGGGCCGAATGATCTGTAAAACAGACGATTGGTGACCCTATCAGATAAGACCTAAACTTGTCCAGGGCGAATACTACAGCCAGCAGCTCCTTCTCGGTGGTAGTGTAATTCATTTGAGCGTCATTCAAGGTTCGGCTGGCGTAGTATATGACATGTGGCTTATTGTCCTTTCTCTGGCCTAGGACTGCGCCAATGGCGTAATCACTAGCATCGCACATTAATTCAAAAGGCAAACTCCAGTCGGGTGCCTGTATTATAGGTGCGGAGGTGAGGAGATTTTTTAGATCCTCAAAGGACTTTTGGCAACTCTCTGACCACTCGAAAGGTGCATCTTTGACAAGAAGTTGACAAAGGGGTCGAGAAATTGCACTGAAATTTTGGATAAATCGACGATAAAAACCTGCATGCCCCAAGAATGAACGGATGTCTCTTACTGTACGGGGGACAAGTAAATTTGAGATTATGTCGATTTTAGCCTTATCCACTTGAATGCCTTCATCGGATATTATGTGGCCGAGAACTATTCCCTTGGTCACCATAAAGTGACACTTTTCCCAATTCAAGACTAGGTGTTTATCCTCACACCTCATTAAAACCTGCTCGAGATTGCTAAGGCAATCTTCGAAGCTATGGACGAATACTGAAAAATCATCCATGAAAACTTCAAGGATGTTTTCGACCATGTCACTGAATATACTCAGCATGCACCGCTGAAAGGTAGCTGGTGCATTGCATAGGCCAAACGGCATTCGTCGGTAGGCAAAAGTACCGAATGGACACGTGAATGTGGTTTTCTCCTGATCTTCAAGAGCAATCTCAATTTGATTATATCCACTGTATCCATCCAAGAAGCAGTAATACTTGTGACCCGCCACGCGTTCTAGCATTTGATCCATAAATGGCAAAGGAAAATGGTCCTTTCGGGTCACAGTATTTAACTTCCTGTAATCAATACACATCCTCCATCCAGTGGGAACACGTGTTGGTATCAATTCACCATCTTTGTTCGGGATGACCGTTATGCCTGCTTTCTTTGGAACTACTTGGGTAGGACTAACCCAAGGACTATCAGATATAGGATATATCATCCCAACATCAAGTAGTTTAAGCACTTCCTTTTTAACTACTTCTTGCATGTTAGGGTTCAGACGCCTTTGCATTTTCCTTGAGGGTTTAGCGTCTTCCTCCAGATATATCTTATGCGTGCATATGGATGGGCTTATGCCTTTGAGGTCAGCAATTGTCCATCCCATAGCATCCTTATGCTTGGTAAGCATTTCCACTAGCTTACTTTCCTGTTCATGAGTTAATACAGATGAAATGATCACAGGATAAGTTTTTCCAGTCCCTAGGAATGCGTATTTTAGCTCTTTGGGAAGCTCCTTCAATTCTAACTCCGGGAACTGGAAACTAGAGGGCATTACCAACTTGGTTTTAGGAGGCAGTTGTTCATATGGCTGTATCCACATGCAATCGGCTCTATCCTCCTCTTTCGTATCCATCATAAGACACGTCTGGTTCAAGTCAGCATCCAATGGGGTGGACTCTGCAGGCTGATAAATATCGCCAAATTGAGTCATCACAACTTCCAAAGGATCTTTATAGTCGACCAAGTCAACTTCATCTTCAATGACCGTGTCTATATAATGGATTTCTTCCTCATCATCGTATTCTTCAGGTCGGGGATTAGAGAAGATCTTGATATTCAACGTCATGTTCCCGAATACGATAGTCATGATACCAGTTCTAATCTTGATTGTGGCATCAATGGTGTTGAGGAATGGACGTCCAAAAATAACCGGGATATGTGCACCAGGATTAGACACAGGTTCTGTGTCCAATATCACGAAATCAACCGGAAATACAAAAGTGTCTATTTGGACAAGGACGTCCTCCAATACCCCTCTAGGGTACTTTACAGATCTGTCTGCCAATTGCAAAGCAACTCGGGTGGGTTTGAGTTCACCCAACCCTAGCTGTTTATAGACTGAGTATGGCAGCAGGTTCACGCTTGCTCCTAAATCGAGAAGTGCGTTGTCTATCTTTTGATTCCCAATTCCGCATGAGACCGTAGGTGTGCCGGGATCTTTGAGTTTTGGAGGCAACTCATTTTGAATGATCGCACTGGCTTGACATGCGACATAAGCATGTTTCTTCACGCTTTGCCTCCTCTTGACCGTGCATAGATCTTTGAGATACTTAGCATAGGCCGGCACTTGCTTGATAGCATCTAGGAGTGGAAGGTTAATCTTAACTTGCTTAAACAGTTCCAGAAACTCCTGATTCTTCGTCTCATTCTTTGGTTTCTTCAACCGTTGAGGATAAGGTGCAGGGAAGGGGCATTTTGGTGGTTCCTCCTTAACAGACTCCTTCCCAGGCCTTCGCTCAACTTCTTCCTCTAGTCCAGGAGCTGCAATGTTTGCCTTGATAAGATCGTCATTGGTAGACTGCTCCTCCTCTTGAGTAGATGGTAGCTCAACTTCCTTATCCACCACTTCCTCCTCATCGTACACTTCGGGAGTGGACAGAGGCATGCCTTTCTCTATGATTTTTCCACTTCTCAGTGTAGTCACAGCTTTAGCATGTTCTTGATTGTTAGGACCATTGTTATGTCCCTTGGGGTTCTGAAGTGGTTGAGCAGGGAACGTTCCTCCTGAGCTCTCTTGCCGTGCATCTATCCTCTCTAGTGTAGCAGACATTCTACTCATCATTTGGATGAGTTGCTGCGTTAGATTGGCATTAGCAAGTGGCTCCTCCTCTTGTACCTTCTTGTGCGGGGGCACATAGGCATTGGTTTGTGGTGCATTGGAGGGTTGAGCTTGATTGTAATTATTAGTTCTGTTTTGATTGTAATGCTGGGCTGGCCTATTGTTTTGCCCTTGATATTGATTATTGTTGTAGGGCTGCTGTTGATATTGATTTTGGGCCCCAGCATTATTTCTCCAATCAAAACCGGGGTGATTCCATCTATTGTTATTTTGAAAATTATTGTTGGAATTCCCCGCCCCTCGAAAACCTTGCATGGCATTCATCTCTATAGGGGCTTGCTCTTGAAAATGTGGCACATTAGGACAATATTGAGTTGTATGTCCCAACATGTTGCATGTGCCACATGGTTCTTCAGGCAAGACTTGCCTAGAGCTCTCTCCTTTCATACTTAACTCCTCTACCTTCTTTGCCAGCTCTGCATACTTCGTCATGAGGTGATCTTCATTGGTTAGCTGGTATAGGCTTTTCTCCTCTACACAGGATATCTGTGAGCGTGAGATATTGTCAGAATTTGACCATTCATGAGCGTATTCAGCTAACCATTCGAAATGGGCTTCGGCCTCTTCAGTGTTTTTACGCAGAAATGGTCCCGAGCTCATCGTTTCCACCAACTTCTTTGTTTCACCATTCAATCCCTGATAAAAGAAGCTGATCGTTCGCCATTTCTCAAACCCATGGTGTGGGCACGAGAGAAGCAAATCTTTGAAACGCTCCCACGCTTGTGTGAAGGTTTCATTCTCTTTTGTTTATAGGAATTGATTTGACGCTGAAGGTCTGTGGTCATGCGAGTAGGATAGAATTTCTTCAAAAACGCGGTGCGCATCGCATGCCAGGTGAAAATTGAATTAGGTTTTAGGGAGTGGAGCCACGCCTTCGCTTTATCTTTCAAAGTGAAGGGGAATAGCATTAAATGCGTCACCTCCCTAGGACAAGTTTGCGAGAATGTTTTGCAAACATCCTCGAAATCGGTGACATGTAAATACGCCTTCTCGCTTTCCATCCCATGAAAAGTGGGAAGCAGTTGAATCATCCCATTGCGAAACTGGAATTCGCCATTATGCGGTGGGATTTGAATGCAAGAGGGCGTAGATGCATGTTCTGGTTGCATGAGATCGCAAAGAGGACGGAGTGCCTCATCGATTGGTACCACAACATTGTCACCATTTTCACTCTGATGATCATCCATTGATGCAGTTGGAGTGGCTATGGGGTTGATGGAGCTTTCAGAGTCAGACAGATAGAAAGGATTTCCAAAAATTCCTTCAATGGAATTCTCGGACATGAACTGAGAGGGTCCCTAGGGTGAGAACTTACCCAAAAGAACTGAAAAGAAGAGAAAATAAAAATAGAAAGAGATGAAGAGAGACTGAGGTAATCTAAGGAATTGATCGTCGCCTTCCCCGGCAACGGCGCCAAAAACTTGACACGAGAAAAATCTTGTGCGCTCTTGTGCAATACCCAAGTGTAGGTAGACGTGCAAGTAATATCTGGTAAGACCAGGTCGATCCCACAGGGAAGATGTTGACCTATTGATTTAGACTATCCTCAAAGAAAACAAAATAAAATAACTAAGATTGAATGATGGTGCGGAACACGAAGTTCCACAAACAAGGATTACTAATGAAAATGATTGAAATAAACTAAACAAGCAAACTAACTAATTAAAACAGTACTATGAATTAAGGAGTTTAAAATTTAAAAAGAAAGTGTTGGGATTACACGAATCCACAGTAACCTAGCCATCTACCATGCATTTGCCTTGAAGCACAAAGGAGTACATTACCTACAGTTTTCCGTATTCCTCAAAAGATAAAGATTCTATGGCCCTTTCATGACCGGGACCATATCATCACAGTTAAATTAAAATACTTGAAAGCGGTTTAATCCAATAGTTAAGACTCGCATCCTCAATGGTGTTAGCATTGAAGATGGTTTGCAAAATGTATTGAAAGAAAATGCCTTAGGGCCTTAGTTTTAAAACTGTTTTGACAAACTGAGCATTTATTTGGGACAGAATGATAACAAGTCCTAAAACAAAAAGTCCTGGAATACTGCAGGGAACATCCTCAAGAATCCGGGAGTTCGATCGATCGACGCGCCTTCGATCGATCGAAGACCTTCATCCCTCAACCGATCGAACTGACTTCGATCGATTGACTGTCTCTGGTTCGATCGATCGAACTGACTTTGATCGATCGAACACAGCGATTATTCTGCTGCATGGCAGAGGCTGGAGATTACTGTTTCATCGTGTTCTCCCAATCTGGGACTACTCAGACATCGTCTGGAGTGTCACAGAATTATTTTTAACGTAAGAAAACATTAATACCCTGTTTGGTTGCGAGTTTTTCATTAAAAATCTAAAAACAATGGTTTTGACAATATTTAACATGCAATACTACGATATGAGCAATTAAACTACGCTTGCGAACTGCAGAATGTAAATACGTGATATATAGTTAACCTGGAATGAAGAATACTTGTATAAACTTCAAGAAATCCAATCCACAATACGAATATTCAATGAAAAACCTACAAAAACCAAGCCAACTCTCTATCTCTCCTTCTAAACTGTTAAAATGTAAAAGTGGGCGTCCTTATGGACGTATACAAAACGCATATATATAGAAAACCTAAGAAACTAGGGTTAAAAACCCGCATCTGTTGCGCACGTAAATGTTACTGGAAACACCCCGTTCGATCGATCGAACAGATCTCGATCGATCGAACCCTTAAGCCTCAAGCGCTTCTACTCTCTTCAAGCGATCGAACGCTCGATCGATCGAACCTTCTTAGAGCGATCGAACGTCACATTTTAGCTTTGACTTCTTTTGTTTGCATTCCAGCATTCCATTTATTCTGATGTTCAACTGTTCAGTCCACACAGCAGTAATCTGCACCAACAACAGCTAAAACAATACAACTTATCATAGATTAATCATATTGTATAAAAATTAGCCTTGTAATGCAAATTGCGGATAACATGGGAAGTTGTGGTAAAAACTAATACAATTCTTCCTTTTAGCGCGGTTGTATTTTACAAATACCCCCGCTTTGCACCGGCAATCACCAAATGCCGGGCGGCATTCACTGAGTGCTGTCGGCTTTTGCATCGAGTGCCGGCCGGACTTAGCAGTTTGTTTTAAAACTTGGTTTCTTCTTCTCTTTTCTTCATTCTCCCCTCCTTCCTCTCTCGGATTTCCCCTCTACAATTTCATTCTCTCTTGATTTCCTCTTCAAGAACCACTCACAATCAAGGTATGTTCACTCTCTAACCATAAAGATTACATTTTTGCTTTGATCTTGTGTTTGAAATCATGTTTCTGCATGTTATTTTGAAAAAACTTTCTCATATAAACATTGACTTCCCCCTTTTCTTGCTTGCAGATCCTTCCATGGCTAGTGGTTCAGGGTCTTACGGTCCTCCAAAGAAGAAGTACAAACCCAACCCGGTTCATAACTCCTCACTCTTACTCGCCGACCCCGAGGCACATCTCTCGGCACGGGCTTTCAATCGATTGGTATACTCTAAACCCCCTTTATGCTTATGATGAGATAATGTAATGTAGTGCTATGAATGATGAGTAATGTATGCATGAATGCCTTTCCCCCCCTTTATGCTAATGCGGTGCCATGTAGTATGATACACAATGTATGCATGAATGCCCTTTATGGCTCTTATGTACTTAGATGTATTCCACCTTTTATGATAACACACCCCCCCCCCCCTCCCCTCCTCTTTTTTTGAATTGATTTTCTCGGGTAGAATGTTATGCTTGGGGCTCATTGCTTGGCATTTGGTGCTTTTGCTTATTGCCTCTATTAGGGTTCATCGACTTTTCATGCTTATGAATTCCAATGTTCTATTCGTCTGATGCTAATGAAGGTTTATACTAATCCCGCGAGGCATCCGGATGGACTGTGCTTTAATGAAACCAAAATTTATTGTTGCATTTTTCGAATCAATGAGTCGCTCACACCCATAAGAAACTTTCCTATTTTCAAATCAAGTGAGTCGCTTAGACTCAAAGATAAATTTTCGTTTTCACATTAAACGAGTCAGTTAATCTCACGGGAATTCTTTTATTTTTTCAAATCACCGAGTCGCTTAGACTCCAAAAGGATTTTTATTATTATTTTTTTTAAATCAATTAGTCAACGAGACTCGAGAAAATTCTCTTTCCTCTCTTTTTCTCCTTTTCTTTTACTTTTCGAATCACTGAACTGCTGCGATTTCAAAGATTTCTCTTTTTCAAATTGCCGAGTCGCTTAGACTCCAAAGAATTCCTCTCTTTTTTCAAATCACTGAGTCACTTAGACTTCAAAAGATTTTTTATTTTTCAGATCAATGAGTCAATGGGACTCGAGAAAATTCTCTTTTATTTTCCTCTCTTTTTCTCCTTTTTTTTTTACTTTTCGAATCACTGAACTGCTGCGATTTCAAAGATTTCTCTTTTTCAAATTGCCGAGTCGCTTAGACTCCAAAGAATTCCTCTCTTTTTCAAATCACCGAGTCGCTTAGACTCGGGAGTTATTTTCCTTATTCACGAAATTGAATTGCTTAAATCCTAAAAGAAAGCATTTATTATTTCCCCCCTTTCTTATTATATTTTTGTTGTTGTTTTTTTTTTTTTTTTTTTTTTTTTGCAGACTCCAGAATTTGTCCTCAAGGGTCATGGGAGCATGGCTCACGGCCGAAGATGGTACGAGGAACTTTCTGACGAGGTCAGAACTTTAGTCAATAATGCCGGGTTCGGGCTCTTCGCGTTGCTTTTAGAGAAGAGTACAAATGACCGGACCCATATCCAGGCCCTAGCGGAGAGATGGTGGGACACAACAAATACCTTCCACATGCCCTTTAGGGAGATGACGATGACCGCTTTGGACATCGCCATGATCACTGGCGTTCCGTTCGGTGGCCTCCCCATTGCTCGCTATAATGATCTCCAGACTCGTCATGAGGAGATTATTGACTTGCTCGGGGCCCATCCAGGAGATTTTATTGTGCCGACAAAGTGGTTCTTGGATACCTTCAAGGGTCAGGCCTTTACGGACGATCAGCTGGCTAGGGCCTACATTATGTATGTGTTGGGTTGCTCGCTGATGAGCACAAAGGGGGATACGATCCACCTTGGGTACTTGGCTTCCCTCACGGACGTCGATCGCATCTCTCAATATAATTGGGGAGGGGCGGGGCTGGCCACCCTCTACAACCACATGAGTGAGGTCTCCAGGGAAAACTCCCCTTCCACTGGCGGGTATTGGAGAGCCTGGGAGGTATAGCTTTATTATGTTTCAGAAGATTTCATTTTTATTCATCTCCCCTAATTTTATTTTGAAAACTGAATTCATTCTTTCCTTTTCCCTTTTGCAGATATGGTCTCATGAATACCTCCGCATGAGAGCTCCCCGTACTCGGGACAGCGAGGCCGCTATCATGCCCCAGGGCTTAAAATGGAGGAAGGAAGCAACGGGCCGGAAGGTTGGGACTCATGACTTTATTGGATATAGGAACCTCCTCATCAATCTACGCGAGGTTCACGTGGAGTGAAATCCGTGGGCGGCGGCGGCTCTCCCAGAGGCAGGTGAAGCGATTCAAGCGGCAGTGGCCTTCTCTAGATTGAGGATCCTGATGGTGGGCGAAGCGTGCCGAGAGTGGTACCTTGGTGAGAGGGTGACTAGGCAGTCTCTTGCCGCCCCAAACTCTTATGTGCCGAGGGCTCCTCCAGCTACTATGAGGAGCACGGAGACCGTGGATCACGACGACCTGGTGGCTGCTCTAGACGGGGAGAACATTGCAAACTTTCTGGACGGCCCAGATGGTTATGCGGCCTTCAGATTGAATTTCCTTATGCACAATTTTCCCCTCATGGACGTTGTCCGGGTAACAAACTTTATTCACATATAAACTTTATTTCTGTTTTCTGTTCTTTTTATGAAATATGCAACTATTCATGTCAAAACTCTTATTTGCAGCCTGTTCCTGGGGTCGCCGAACCCCCAGCCCTTCCGTAGTGGAATTGGAGTGTTCCAATGGTCGACATGGGTCAAGAGACCATGTATCAGCTGACCCCTTACACTCAAAATGCTCCAACCATCCCTCTGCAATATGATACAGTCCCCCGGGATTATGCTGAGGAGGGTCTGTCCTATGCGCACACCGTCCAGCATTGGATCCATGGACGTGAATGGAGGGTAAATTCCTCTCTTGTCAGAAACAAATCCTTATCACCATTATTTTTCAAAATTCAAAAGATTTTCTTATTTATTTTCAAAAAAATTCAAATGATCACCTTTATTATTTTTTTTGTAATTCAAAAGGGTTTTCTTATTTCTTCCCAAAAATTCAAATGACCTGTCACAGCCCGGTCCCACAATAGCGGAACCGGAGCCCGTGGCACGCCACCGAGGCTAAACCAATTCATTAATGTTCCCAAAATTAGGTTTGAAGAACACACGCAGCGGAAAACAAAACGTATTTTAAAACCAGAGGTTCAGTCGACCACTCAGTCGACTGCACAGTCGACTGCTCAGTCGACGGAGGTAGGCAGGGATTTAAATATCAATTCCAGTCGACTGATACTGGGGTCCAGTCGACTGAGGGCGGAGTCCAGTCGACTGCTGGAGGGGTCCAGTCGACTGCTTTTGCTATATAAGAAGCAGTAGCTAACAGACACAGGGGTTCAGTCGACTGCTCAGTCGACTGCTCCCCTGGCAGCAGCCCAATCTGCAGAAATTTCAAGTTTAAAAGCTTCCCAACTTTCACCAATGATCAACCACTTCATTCAAACTCAGTCCAAAATAATTCTAGCTGTATTAAAACATTTCTAAGCAAGATTTAACATGTTACTAACTATTACAACGGTTTAAAATCCATTCTAATATACTAAGTTAAACATGGGTTAAAACAACCAAATTCTTATTACAACATTTCTAGGATCCCAAAACTACAAGATTAACATTCAATTTGCCTCCCAAAAGAACTCCCAACCCACGTGCTCACTTCTGTGATTCCTCGCCAGCATTAACACCTGAAATGGTTATTTGAATAACCACACATATTTTGATTTGTTTAAGCTAAAGCTTAGTGAATAAATCAACATATATACATGAATGATAAACATGTCCGCATTCACATCTTTGCATTTCATACTAGTCGCCGGAGACTAACGTGCCCGTCCATATTCCCAATCCGCGACTCCTCGCCAATAAGTCCACGCGAAAGGGTAAGACCCACGATTCTACAAACAATCGTGCGACCTTAATGCCACTCTATCGGCTCCACAAAATGGTACGGTGACCACGTGCTCCTTCTGACCCAAATAAGCAACTTAACATGCTTAAATACATTTCACCATGCTCGCGGTAATTAAAACATATCACCGTGCTATTGAGCCTACTTATCAATATAAATGCCCAATATGAACTACATAATATATCTCTAGGAATTAATACATGCTATTCAAACATAACATGAATACATGCCAAGAAATCATTCCAAAACATAGTTGAATCACTCACCTCCGATTTACGCTCTTATACTTCGAATCAATGAAAACCCGTGCACAAAGAACGTGCAGAAGTCCGTCTAGTAAAATTCCTATGGATCAGAATTCCATTTATCAACTTTTATGAAAAATTCTAGAAAATAACTTTTCGGAAAACTTAGCCAAACAGGCCCTAATAGGTATCAAAACGAAGCTCTTACCTCGAGGAGCTCAAATATGAAATCTGGGAGAAACCAGACTGACGGAAGGTCGTCGTTTGGCGTCGCAAAGCTCTAAGCAATCAAATCTCCCTCTAGCCTCCTTTTTGGCCTCCTCTTTGAACTTTAGGTTAAGCTTATGAAAATATCTAAGTCCATCTCTATCTATATATATGCAACACTCTCGGGGAATTACGTTTACCTCCCCCACGAGTTTTCCAAACTCCTAATCAGTCTCTGAAACTTTCTATACAGCTTATTCTTAGCTTTATAAGTAAAACTTCAAAATTATAAAAGTTTTCGGCTAAGTTTCGTTTGGTCGCTAAAACGCGAATTTCTATATGACGTTTCCGAAGTTGCTAATTAGCCTACCAAATTAATAGCGTGTTCATTCGTTCTCACCAGGATACTAAATCTAACATCAGAGATAAATTCTAAGCCAGAAAATAATACAGATATTGAAATACACAGGTAAACATTTATTTTCAGATAACATTTAAAGTGTTCCACAGTGACCGTCTCATACTCGGAGAGACGTCACAACAATAGCTTTTCAATCACAATAGTTTCAAAGGGTTCTCTAATACAGACACCCAAATCAACTCGTGAGTCAAAACTCACTCAACCAAGTGTCATAAGACACGCCACATCACATTATCATGCATGACAATGAAATGCAAATGCAATAACACGAATACGGGTGTTATATGACCACCTTTAAAAAAAAAGGTTTTCTTATTTCTTTCTTTCTCAGGCTGATGGAGCAAGGGCCAATGCTGACCTTCAGGCCAGGGCTATGGTATCACAATCTTCCTTTCTCTTTTTCTTCTTCTTCTTCTTTTTTTTTTTTTACATTACTTATTTCATTTTATTCTCTCTTGCAGGAAGCTGAGATGGCTGCTCTGAGGAGGCAGATCCAGGAGTTCCAACTGAGCCAAGGCGGCGGCTATCAAGGGGGTGATGAAGATGGTGGAGAGGGCGGAGATGGTGGTGATGGGGGAGCTGGAGGAAGTCAGACAGCTCCGCAAGCACCCAGAAGGAATCCTCGTCGTAGGCGAGGATAGCTTATCTCCCTCTTTTTATTATCATGTTATGTTATGTCCCTGCGAGGACAAAAGAATTCCGAACTTTCTTTTCAATTTAGTTAGGCGAATTAGCAGTACTCATGCATGGTGGCCTGTGTGCCCATTTTGAACTTGTTTTATATTCGTGCTTGATTACTTCCCCGGCTTAGTTTTCAAACTTTATTCCCTTTGCTTGATTTAGAATATGAATGCCTTTTTCTTGGCTTTATTTGATGAATGATGCAAACAATAATGCCTTTTTCTCAATGCATCTCTTTCTTTTAGTTATTCATTGCTTCTTAATTGGGATTAATTTTTGAAGGATTCCAGTCAGACTGCATTATATCGAGGTCAAAAAAACATTACTTGAAATTACAACGTGTTAGTTGAACCAATCAGAAACTTTTACTGTGGGAAAGAGGTTTAGAGAACACTGAAGAAGGTATATTTTCTGTTATTTGCACAATTTTCTTCTTATATCTAGATTTGGAAAAGAAATAACAGAACACTGTAGTTATCCGCAATGAAATTTCTGAAAGTTGCTGATGACTTCTAATGCAAAAATTGTACTTGATAATGTGATGATTCTAAAATTATGTATTCATGGAGGGTTGAATATGAGATATTTTCTGTGCAGAAAATAATCTCTCCATCTCTCTGTTTTTTTTTCTTTCCCTTTCTGTAATCTGTTTCTGCATTTGCCATTACCATGATAATAGGTCTGACCTTGACAGAGGGGTTGCAAACCAAGATGTAAACCTTCGCAAAATTCTACCAAGACTGATAGGGCAATTTTATTTTGTATTTGGAAAGCCAATTGAAACACAAAGGTATGTTTATAACTGATCCTCATGTTTGAACTTTGAATTGTCTTATTTGGAATTGTACTGTCTATGGTGCCTTAAAGTTGTAAATAAGTTATTATTTAGAAAAAAAATGCTATGACCTCCTCCTGAATGCCTCAAATCAACTGATAGATTTCCTAAAATGTAAGTTAAAGTCTGGTTAAGGTAGTATAATGGTGCAGATTGTAGAATTTTCTCATAGACCATCCATAAATGTCTTATGGAAGTAAAATTAGCAAATCAAACGCTGTATTTTTTTACCACTTGTATTCTAAATGCGATTGAGTTAATAAAATCTCACTTGTTGCATCATGTATGGTTATTATACTTGAATTGATGAACAAGCCGGAGATATTACAAAGAAGACTTATTTGACATGGAACATCAACCCACAGGATTCAATCAACAGCCACCAAAACTAAGAGAAGCTCCAGCAAAAAGAACACTTAGCTGCCTTGTATCAACGGGAAAGAAGCATGGAAGTCTTTCCAAACTAAACTTGGGTTATATGTACAGTGTTTACCCCTAATTTTTTTTTTTTTTTTGCTCAAAGTGTTTACCCCTATTTATTTTCCTTTTGAATCTGCTGAAGCTCAACTTGGAAAGTTGAGTTCAAACAAATGGAGTGTTTAGCTCTCACCAAACTTATGTGTATTGTGTAGATAAGATTGACTTGCATACTCCTATTCAACAGCTTGACACCATTAACAATATTACAATAGTGTAATTTATAAAACATTCTACGAACATGGGCACGGGCACGTGCAACGCACGTGCTCCCCACCAATATGTATATATGTTTAAGATTGAGGAAAACTCAATTAGATATGGGTTTTGGGTAAGGCTTGGAGATGCCCCGACCTTACTAACTGGCATATGAGAAATTGTATGTAACTTTGAATTGCTTAGATTTCTTATCTTTCACAGTTTTTTTTTTTAGGAAAATTTTATTTCTTTTTTTGAATTCTACTTTTTGGAAACTCTATATTTTCCTTTGAGTAATGCTACAGACACAACACATTGCACAACACAAACCACAACAGAGCTTTAAATGCCTTATACCCTGTGTTGTTTCAATTTTTCGCACTTTTCTATGCACCACTTACACAGCATAGGGTACAAACATTTAAAGCCTTGTTGTGCTTTGTGTTGTGCAATGTGTTGCATCTGTAGCATTACTCTTTTCCTTTTCTTTTCTTTTGTGGCATAACTTCTCCTTTTCAAGCTACTGCAGGTAGAAAGGATATTCCAACCCTTAAAAGTTCAAGTAGGATTGCTTAACTTCTCATTTTTCATTCTGGGTATATTTTAAGGTGCGGGTTAATTGCTTTGTTGCTTCTACTCTGTTTGGTTTTCCAAACATTACTGCTTCTACTTTTATACAGGAAAAGAAGAAGAAGAAATTTGGCTTTTTATGCTTCTACTTTTTGCACAATTGGCTTTTAAATGGTATTACTGCTTCCCAAAATTGGCTTTTTTTCATTTTCTATTATGCAACTTCAGTCCATTATTGCCTTTTTTTTTTTTTTCCGAACAGTTAGATAGGTAACACAAATCGAGTATTGTAGTGCAACACAAGCACAGTCAATTGAATGGGAGAGGCAAGAATGTGCAATCTATTCATGTGCAAGGATTAAATAGCTTAATTTACCCAAAACTTGCGAATTTTTGTAACCAAAATTAAATTCTTCATTTACAAGTAATTACCTTTGTTTTTTTGGGCCGTGCCCATATTAAGCTAACTCAACCTCACACCATAGATGAAGAAGAGTAAGGTCATTCTTACCTCCCACTAAAAATCAAATTTGTTCTACCAAGCCATGTCTTGCTGTTTTTTTTTTTTTTTTAAAAAAAAAAAAATTGCTTTGGTAATTCAAATATTGTCTAAAACTCATTTATGTTACACTTTTGACCCTACAGATTCAAATTCAATCAATCCTGATGTAAGCTGGCCAACGTTTGATTGGTACTTATTTTTGGTGCTTTTATTTATTTATTTATTTTTCTAAATGTCAGGGATTTTGAACTGATCTGGACTCTATGAGCTAAACTGATAGTCTATATGCAAGAATGATCGAAAAACGAAAGTGTAAGAACCCGTTTTAACTTTTATAAGCTAAGTATGTTTTTGCCCAAAGTATATTAGTTTCAGATTAAGTCTCGCTTTTGTCTAATTTTTGTGGAAATCAAGAGCAATGTCTGTGGAATCTTTTTAACTCACATTCCTCTACTTGGGTTTTGTTTGAAGGTTGGATGGACATCATGTTGTGTTGGGCAAAGTACTATCTGGAATGGATGTTGTGAACAAGATTGAAGCTCAAGGAAGGGTCCCCAAAAGCAAAGTTGTTTTTTCAGACAGTGGTGAACTCCCTTTGTAATTGTTTTCCTTCCTTTAACCTGGGCTCGCTCACTCTATAGGGTTAAAACTTTGTACACCTTTTTATTTAGTAGCTAGGATGTCGGATATATGAAAAGTTCTATTAGGTTGGATTTTTTATTTTTTATTTTTGTGATCGATTATGTATTTTTCGGATATATGAAACTTGTTTAATGTTGGATGTGACATTTAATAGTATGTTATGTTGGAGAAGTATTGATTTTTCTATATTTGTAAATTGAATAAGTTTTGAAGTATTACAAGATTAAAAATAAATATTGGATTGCACAGTTATTGTTGGGGTTACTTTTAAGAGAACAAAATGGGCAAGGAATTATATTTTCGTTGCTAAAAATAACCTTTAGTAAGGAAATTATTTCCTTGTCTTAGAGTTATATAATTGGCAAGAAACAAATTTTTCCTTGCTGTAACTTTCCTTCAGCACGTGAATTATATCGTTGCCTTATGTTAATATCATTTGCAAGAAAACATGATTTCCTTGTTAAAAACAACTATTAGCAAGGAACATATTTCCTTGCCTTAGACTTGGATATTTAGCAACGAAATTTTTTCCTTGCAAATTGTTCAAATTAAAACACAAAGACATGTTTTTTGCAAGGAAATTAGCCATTTAGCAACGAAAAGTTGAGCACTAGCAAGTAAACTTTTCCTTGCCAAAAGTGAGAATTTGCAAGGAAAGTTGTTTTCGTTGCTAGAAGTTTTAGAGAGGAAGCTTCTGCAAGGAATTGAGTAACAAAAAATTTTCCTTGCAAAATGGTTTTGCAACGAAATTGTGGCATTTAGCAAGAAATTTATTTTCGATGCGCTTCCACCGATCTTTGTTTGATGTGATGGACCAAACCACACATAAAATGCCAAATAAACCAAAAAAAAACTGGTTAAGTCAATTCTATAGCATGGAGATTTGTTTCTTATTTATTTCTAGACTTTTGTGTCCATAGCATACATCAACTTTTTTTGTCCATGTGACCTCTTTAATTGATCTGTACCACTACGTTAATGGTAAATAACCACAACACAATTTCTCAAAATTTTTGTAACCATAATAGCATTTGTTAAGAAAAAAAGTAAAAATAAATAAATAAATAAAGTCAAGAATTGATTGAGATTGACCAGACGTATTCATGGCCACGTGCAAATTGTGGTTGAGATAGAGGTGTCAAACGGGGGGCGGTCCGACCCGACCCGACCATTTAACGAGTTGGGCGAATTTTGGCGAGTCACGGGGCGGGTCGGTGAAATAGACTGGCAGGGCGAATTGACTCGGTAAGTGATATAGGGTGATTCGCCCCAACCCACTAATTCGTGGGTCAACGGGGCGGGGCGAGGCGGGGCGGCTAACTCACGGGTTAGTTGGCAAATTAGCCCGCGAGTTAGTCCGCGAGTTGCTTGCAAAAACTTATTTTTAATTTTAATAAAAAAAATTTCTAAAAAATAGTTTAATAAAATACTTTATTTAAAAATAATTTGTTGAAAAAAGTATTTGGAAACTAATATTTTTTAAAAAAAATTATTTTCTACTTAAAAGTTTAATAAAATTGTTTATTAATAAATAGTTTATTTGAAAATAATTAAATAAAAATATTTTATTCACGGGTTGGTTAGGCGGGGCGGGGTAGATCCGCGAGGCGAGGCGAGTTGGTGGCGAGTCGGTGGGTTAGACGAGTTGGGTCAGGGGACGAGTTGTGGGTTACAAAAATGGAAGTCGACCTGGACCCATACCCAATGAATTGAGTCACGAGCTGAGTTCAACCACGAGGCGAGACGAGTTGCGACTCGCCAAATGGCGAATTAAGGCGGGCCAATTCGCCTCGTTTGACACCCCTAGGATGAGACATTGAACAACCAATCTGACCATAAACATTAGTCCCCACATGAGCTGTCCGTATTTGAATTGGATATATTTGTCGGCATCCACATTGTTTCACCAGTCTTTTAATAAATAGCCTTAGGCCAGCTCTACTGTCTAAGGAGTAATGGCTAATGTTAGAGTAAAAAGTGTCACTAATTTTTATTTTTTTGTCATTAAAATTTTTGTGACACTTTTTGCTTTTACATTAGTCATTGCTACTCTAACAATAACATTACCCATAACCTTATGCCTACATTTTCAGTTGCCACACTATGGACCTTAGAGAGAATCCAAAATGAAACTTTTATGTAATTACATGGTACTAAAATATTTTTAAACCTTAATTGATTTTAGCAAGGTAGTCGACTTGGTCATTTTTAATTGACGTATTGGACTTTGTCTCCCACCGGCCACCGCGTATTGTCTCCCTCCAATCCCCAACTAACATCCTAACATCTATTACCACTGAACAATTTTTATGACCCAAAAAAAAAAACTTTTCATTCCTTCAGCTTTGCCTATGAAGAGGACTAGGTACATTTCTTTATGTGCATTCGATACAATGTAGTAAATTTATTGATTATAAATTCCTTTAAGCAGCTCCAAAGTAGGAAAGAAAATATATTGAAATTTTGTTCATGGGAAAATTCTATTACAAACAACCTTTTTAGTAGTAACAACCTTTTTAGTAGTAGCATACTAGCAAAAAACATTGTGGTGGTTGCCCTCTCACTCTCTAGAGTTTTCCCCTAAAGTTCATCTCAGGTAATATATATATATATATATATGTATATATATTTGCTTCGTTTCCTCATAGGTCCGGTCTTCTTGTTCGATTTTCTTCTCTCTTCGATGCGCTTTCACCTATCTTTGTTTGACGTGATAGTCTAGACCACACAAAAAATACCAAATAGATAAAAAGTTAGCTAAGTCAATTCCGCAACATGAAAATTTATGTTATATTTATTTCTGAACTTTTGTGCGTAGAGCGTACATACATGCACTTTTCTTTTTTTAATCTATGTGACATCTCTGTTTGATTTCTATCGCCACGTCAACGATTGATGACCACAAAATAATCTCAAAAGTTTTGTAGCCATAATAGCATTTGTATAAAAAAAAAAAAAAAAAAAAAAAAGAAATAAATAAATCGAAGATGGATATCTTATAAAAACTGTAACACAAAGTCAAGAATTGACTAAGAATGACCAAACGTATTCATGGCCACATGAAAATAGTTGTTGAGACTAGAGACATTGAACAATCAATCTGACTATAAACATTAGGTTTAGGTCCCACATGAGCTGTCCATAATTGACTAGCTTGGATATTTGTGATTGGCATCCACATTGTTTCACCATCACCGGATTCTTTTACTAATAAATAGCCTTATGAAGAGATGGTGAACTTTTTCTGAAGAAAACACAAGTTATAAGTTCTAATTTTCAACAAATAGTGTTGCAAAGTCTATCTTGGGTTTTCAATTTCAAGGAATTAGAGAAATGGCTGAAGCTGTACTCACCATTACTCTTGAAACGATTCGTGATTTGTTGATTGATGAAGCCAAGTTTTTATTTGGAGTGAGAGGTGAAGTCGAAGAAATTGAAAGAGAATTAAAGCGAATGAAAGTGTTCTTAAAAGATGCAGATGCAATACAAGATGAAGACAAGAGGATTCGTCGACGGGTAGAAGAAATCAGAGAACTTGCCAATGAAGTGGAAATCGTGCTTGAAATTTTTGCCATACAGGTCACTACCGCAAAGCCAAGAGGAGGGGTCAAAAATGCTCTCAAAAGATATGCTTGTGTTTGCAACAAAGGCATAGCCTACCACCAGGTAGGGTCAGAAATTGTAAGTATTAAAAGCCGGATCACTGATCTCACTCGTAGCTTGCAAACCTATGATTTAGGGCAAGCTCAAAGCTCAGATTTGGCACAAGAGAGACAAGTACAACTATGGCAAAGGCAAACCTTTCCCCATTTTGAAGAAGATTTTGTGGGGATGGAGGAAGATATAAGACAATTGGTGTTCCATTTGGTGAATGATAGTAGAAAAGAAAATCAAAGGGGTCCAAGAGTTGTTTCAATATGTGGGATGGGGGGATTAGGAAAGACCTCTCTAGCTAAAAAAGTATACAATCACAATGAGGTTCAACGTTATTTTGATCTTTTTGCTTGGGCTTGTATAAGCCAACAATGGCAACCAAGAGATATTTTGCAAGAGGTCCTAGTCAGACTTGCTCCACAAAAAAAGGAAGCAATTATGAAAATGAGAGATAGCGAACTAAGTGAGCAAATTTATCATATCCAAAAGGACAAAAAGTGCCTTATTGTGATCGATGACATATGGTCAAGGGACGCTTGGGATAGCCTAAGACCTGCATTTCCAGATGGTAGCAAAGTATTGCTCACAACTCGTCATAAAGAAGTGGCTTTGCACGCAGATCCAAGTGGGTTCCTCCGTGAACCCCGGTGCTTAAATGAAGAAGAGAGTTGGAATCTGCTCAAGAAAAAAGCATTTCTAAGAAGTGATACTGGTCAGTTCCTAATTTACACACTCCAATTATGCTATTATATTTTAAGTTATGTACCCCTGATTAGTTCCCGTTCCATCTTATATTGTATAATCATTTATCAAAGAGAACAATAAAATGCATGTGAGTCATGAACATACTGCATGTTTAACAATAACTACGCAATAAACACGAAGAAATAACAAATAGCAAAAATAGAATCAAACACTTGGCTTTGTATACAATGAGTGAAAGGAAAGAAAAAACAACAAATTAACACGCTTCTTTGTTTAACTAATAAGAAAAAGATGGAGAAACATTGAATTGAAATTTAAATAGTGTAACAAATTGTGGTCGGGCCAAACGGGCACCCACATGTTATTGGACTGGGTCCAAAGAGGCTGGGCTTGGACACCAAGTAACGGGCTTTGGAGTCCTAAGACTTATAGGTTTTTATGTGCCTATATATATGCATATATACTACATGGAAAACCTAATGAAAATAATAATTTTAAGCAGCCTCTCATTCTCTCTCACGTTAGTTTCTCTCTCACACACGTTTTCTCTCTCTAGCTAATCACCAAAGGGGCTAGGGATCTAGAACGTGGCATCATCGGGGATTAAGAAGCATCTCTGCGACTGTACGAGACACAAGAGAGTGCACGGAGGTAGCTAGTTCGTGGTTCAAGAGGAGGGTTCGTAACAACGCCGTTCGAACGATCCGACGAGTTAATCCGCTAGGTAAACGCACCTATACTCGTCTTATATGCATGTGTGCATGTATTTTACAAATAGAGTTATAGAATTACCCCTGTGGTAAGTCTTTTTTTCAATTACCCTTACTTTAAATTGTGTCACTAATACCGTTGTGGTCTAGACTTAAGTGACACAATCACTTTTTTCGTTAAAGTTAACGGAAAATGGGTAAAGTTAGGCAATTGTGGTATATTATTATATATTTTGATATTATATTTTTCACTAGGGACCATTCTGTGGTCACTTTGGGGTTTTGTGAGAGCGAATTGGACACACACCACACACAGTCTGGGTGATAATTTTTATTTTTATTTTAGATCTTAGTATATCACTACATTGGGTTTCACTATGTGTGTACATGGGAAGATCAAAAATTAAAAATTAAAAAGGTAATATATCACCAAGACTCTGTGTGTTGTGTGTGTATGTCCAAGGGTAGATAAAATAAAATAAAATAATATATCGCCAAGACTGTGTGTGTTGTGTGTGTGTGTCCAAGAGTAGATAAAAAAAATTTAAAAATAAAATAATATATCACCAAGACTGTATGTGATGTGTGTGTGTGACCAAGGGTAGAACAAAAATAATATAAATGAAAAATAAAATAAATTCACTCTCACAAAGGTTAAGAGGGTGTTCTCATTAGCATGTAATAGGGGCAATTTTGTACTTTTACCTATTTTCCGTTTCCGTTTAACTTTAACGGAAAAAGTGAAAAAAAAAGTGACTGTGTCACTTAAGTCCAGACCACTGTGAGATATTACTGATACAATTTAAAGTACAAGACGGTAACTGAAAAAAAAAAACCTAACCATAGAGGGTGTTTCTATAATTAACCCAAAAATAAATTAGAGTGGTTAAAATTTGGGAGTCACTTTTCCTGAGTTCCTGTAAACTTATTTAAATTATGACTTCTTAGTATATGGAGGTTCCTTGCCATTTCATCACTTTTCTTTCTCTTTTCTTATATCTCTTTATCCACAAACCAAATGGAGCTTAAGGTAAACAACGAGGAAAAGAGGAATGTCAAAAAAACTGAAGGAAATTAAATTCACAAAAAATTTGGATTTTCTCAGTAATTTTGTTCCACTTATATTAATTATCATATTGAAAGGAAAAAAAAAAAAAAACTTTTAGCCTAATATATAATATTTGGGTACGAAACACTAGGGAAATTGATTTTCGTTGTCCTTTCCTTTTCCTTCCCTAAACCAGCAAACCAAACGAGGCCATAGTAGACCATGTATCAAATATGAATTTACCATGGAAAATATGTGATAAATAAATACTAGAGGGATCACCACAAGGCGTGGTAGCATGGTAAGACTTCTTGGATTCCTACCACGAGATCTTGTATTCAAGTATGCCCCTTGACATTTCGGAGTGGTGCGAGCTAACTGGTGTGCCCACCACACACAGACCAAAAAAAAACTAGAGGGTAATACTTGTTATATGTATGCATATAACTTATATACTAAATGTGAGATATATACACCACACAGTAATAATATGAGACAGTCTCTGCAATACCTGGACCAGACCCAACATCCTCAACATCAAAGTTACACCTTCCCTAAGATAAAGCAACAAACCCCAAAAAATCACCCAGAGTAACTATACAGTAACCCATGCACAGATATACACAAAGCAATTTTGACTAAAAAAACCAAACTTGGTTAGTCAGAGCTCTTGGCCTCCCAAAGGAAGCTCAATGGTTTGATACCCCAAGTGTCGTGTGAGTGGGTTGGAATGATGAATCTCAAGTAGCTGGGTTTGAATCCTACCATCCACTCGCCTCCCTGATTTACCTAGTGGTGTGTTGTGGTGGTCGCTCCACCTGTCCGGGGTTTGCCTCTGTCCTACTCCATAAAATGGCAATAGGTAAACCCTTTTGAAATAGTCGTGGACTGAGAGGATTTGTCCTCGTATCCCAACAAAAAATAAAATATAAAATTGGATCAAGAAGAAGCAACACAAACAAAGAGACGCAAACAACCCCGTCCACCAAACAACCGGGGGCCCAAATCCAAACCCAAGTTCACAAAGGAAAGTATCCGAGATGGAGACTGAATTCCCCCTATTGAGTTGTAACATAACCAAACTTACAAGGATAATGTGAAAAGCTTCCACATCCTGTGATGCCTTGGTTGAGGATTTAAAGAAAAACAACTTCTAGTTGTTAAGAAACCCATAGAATCGAATTCGAATTGGACTCCCCTAAAGAAGAATGATATAAGATCACTTCGATATGATCAGCCCATAACTTAACGCAAATGAATAGGTGGAATTGAAAATCACAGCCCCAATAAGAATTTGTCCCACTCCTTTAACTCCAACCATAACAGAACACTATAATATGATCAGCCCATAACTTAACGCAAATGAATAGGTGGAATTGAAAATCACAGCCCCAATAAGAATTTGTCCCACTCCTTTAACTCCAACCATAACAGAACACTATAAATGATTCTCATTCACCACATGCATTACCCTTTTTTCCACATCAAACTGAACAAACAATTCCAAAGCTTCTATGATAGCCTTAATTCCGCCAAATTAGATTCCCACACTACAAGAAAACATCTCCCATACATTTCCATTCCAATCTCATAGCACACCTCTACTTCTAGCTAGCTCCAGCTTCCCTAAACAAGACCCATCCACATGGAATTTATACCAGCTAGCCCGAAAGGCGAAGATTATACAGAGCTATAAGCACTTCTTCTTGGTTGAATATCTACACAAGCCTCAAGTGGAAGTAGTAGCATATCACTTATAGACACATCAAAATCCTCTTCTTTAAGCTAAAATCATCAAATTAGTCTAACCTTATAGACATATCCTTATCGAATCAACATCAAGCATTCCACTATTAAATAGAAAAAGATTTGACTGATACCCGACCTTTCAAGAGTTGCCAGCAGAGTTACTCCATCTTTGGGAGGTGCAATCCCTTTCCAAACAGATCCTTATTCAACTTTATCTGCAAACCATTGATCCTCCAGAGCTATCCAAAAAGATTTAGTACTAAAAAGATCACGCAAATCGAATTTATGAATCGAACCATCATTTCTTGATCTCGTAGGAACCATACTCCCAATAAGTTTCCCAAAAGACTCCCACTGATCCCCTTCACAATCAAACATATTTCTATCACCCATTTTCCAAAAACTAAGCCCAACTCTTCTTTTAGGACTTTTGAAAATATGGTCTTCATAACTCCTCCAACTGGTTGAAACCCAACATTATTCTACCTTCTTCGTACAACCGATGTCTATCCCTAAGCACCCGTTTTCAAAACCATTTGGATGAAAGTTCCATATACTTATTAATGATACTACAGCCCCCCAACCCCCCTTTCTGCTTGCTAATACACACAGTTCCCCATTCAAAAAGATGAAACTTTCTTTAATAGTTACTGTACTGACACAAAAACTCTTTTGCATAGCTTCCAACTTATTTTTTTGCACCACACAGTACTTTAAAAATCGATAAAAATAATTCTCCCGCTCATTGAAACTAACCCTTGCTTCCAACTTGCAAGTCTCTGGTCCAATTTTGAGATACGATCTTGTTCTGGCTCCAAATGGTATTAATCCCAGGTACATTAATGGTCAATAACCCTTTAAACGCTTCATTTATGGATACCATTCCTCCACTAATTCATCCCTCATATTAATACCCACAGTACAGCTCTTCACAAATTTGACTCTCAACCCTGAAATTAACTCAAAATGCTGGAGAGTATGTTTGACGGATAGTAACTAACCAAACTCTGCAATGCCCAAGAACCGGGTGTCATTAGAAAATTGAGATTATAGGATGGATAAGCCTCTGTTACCTATCTTTTTCCCATCATAGAACCCAAATAATTAGCGTTAGCCACACGAGCACTAAGTCTCTCAGCCACGATATTAAACATGAAAGGGGGAAGAGGAGATCCCTGTCTAAAGCCCTTTTCATAATTTCTCCACTTGGGAACCGTTGACAAGAACACACACTGACTTCGTAGAAATGCACTTAGACATCCTGAACTAGCATTTAACACACCAAACCAATTTTTTGTACCATAAAATCCATAAATCCCGAGCAATACTATCATATGTTTTTTTTTCAAAATACAGCTTAAAACGATAATCGACTTCAT
The DNA here is from genome assembly GCA_033977485.1 of Hydrangea macrophylla. NCBI lineage: Eukaryota > Viridiplantae > Streptophyta > Magnoliopsida > Cornales > Hydrangeaceae > Hydrangea > Hydrangea macrophylla. Next base: position 94,015,584 of record CM066998.1, on the reverse strand, counting down.
TTTTTTTGCTTCAACATAATTTCAAGTGCATGCAGAATGCTGTCCATAATTTGCCTCCCCTTAATGACACCCGATTGGCAATCACTAACTAAAAATGGCATGATCCTTTTCAACCTATTTGCCAAAATTTTGCAAGAATTTTGTATAGACTCCTAACTAAATTGGCAGAAAGTCCCCCTATTCCTCAGGGATTTTAGATTTTGGAATTAGTGCAATGAGTGATGCATTTGGTCGGCTTACCATTATCTTGAAATTCCCACAAGAATCCCATGAACTCTTCCTTCAGAATCTCCCATTTCTTTTTAACGAATTGAATTTAAACCACCCAGTCTGAGAGCTTTTCCACCATCACCGTCGAAGGAATAGTTTTTGAAGTGATTGATAATAGTCACGCACAGATCACAAGGATATAAGTATTCCACCCAATTAAGAATTAATATAATACCACATTATTCATTCTACGACGATTATGCACCATTGAATGGAAGAAAGTCGTGTTGTTGTCCCCGTCTTTGAACCATTTCACCTTGGACTATTGTTGCCATATTGCTTCTTCTAATCGGTATTCTCACAACCAGTTCATCAAGAACATTTAACTTTCCCTCGATTTTCTTGCTTTTGTGACAACGATTGTTCCCCTCTTATTTCTTCTACGCTTTAATTTTACCTTTGACTTTACAGAGTTTATGGGACAAAGCTAAATTGAAATTCCCCCCATCTACACTTCACAGAGCTCCCTAAATTATTCATCTCGTCCATGTCCTGGTATATGGTCCCAATTTGTATAGTCAGTCCAAATCACAATTGGATATGATTGGATAAACTGCTCTGCAAATTCCAATGTGTCAAATTTTGGAACCCCGAACCACTGAATCCAATCGTTGGATACCATGTATCGATCCAATTTTCTTATCCATTGCGCTTCCCGATTGTTAGACCATACGAAAGCCAGGCCCGTTAAGCTCAAATCCACGAAAAAACATGCCAAAGTAAATTATAAATTCCAAACTTGTCGAAGTACTAAATAATCCAACCTTTCTTTCACTTTCCTTTTAACAGCATTGAAATCCTAGACATAACAACTGGACGCATTGAATTGCTCTTTTAAATTCTGCAATTTCTCACCAAAACTATCCATCGATCCCTTCCTCAACCTCCTTGTCACAAAAAGGTCCATATATAGTTTCAACAAATGTATCTCCATGTGAAGGTGGTCCATGAAAAGAGTAACCACCCCATCTTTCTACCAAAATTACCACTCTTGCTAGCCCGTCGATGCTCATGAATGGTACTTCATTCCATCTTTTGCATCAAGTTGAAGATGCTTTTCAACCTGAATTAACTCCTCTAGTGAAGAGCTAGGACACTCAAAACTTACTGACCTTACGAACACCACCAACATGAGTGAACTAGGACGCACGGAAGGTTCCGACCTTATAGACCCGATGATGATCTTGGTACACAAATTAAATGATAACAATTGTAGTTTTCACTGGTTATTTCCTTTAAGATGGTGTATCGCTTTTGAACACTTTAATTAATTAGACCTTCAGCATCATGATCTGCTAGTCCTCGTTTTCTTTGTCAAATGTGCCCTTATGTAAGAGTCCAAAGTTTTCTGGAACACTATTGGAATCATCCTTTGAACCTACACGTCAATATTGTTAGAATATAAAAAAATTATAATTTAGTAAAGACTCAAGTAAAGAGAACAAGAATTGCCCAACAAAAATCTAAAGCATTGTTTATTTTTTCGTTTTCTTAATGTTTCACTTATTAACCAAACATAGAAAAAAAAATTTCCTTAATATTTTCTTTTCTTATCCATTAACCAAATAAAGCCTTAAGTTGGAGATTGGCCGAATTAGCTTTTGACGTTGAACTTATGCCAATATTAATATTAAAATAAAAAATAAATAAAAAAATAAAAATAAACCAAAAAAAACAAAAAAACAAATACCACTCCATAATTTGACAAATGTGAGGTTGTTGGCATCAAAAGTGAATGTACTAGTTGTACTCCTTATTCTAAAAAGGGCAAATTACACTTTTCACCCTGCAGCTTCGGTCCGATTTTACTTTAGTCCCTATGGTTTTAATTTTCTCAATTTAGTCCCCCAAGTTTGATAAGTGTTTAAATTTGGGTCAATATATAGCAAACATTTCATCACTAAAGACAAATATTTGTGACGAAATATTTATTCTTGGACCAAATTTAAACACTTATCCAACTTAGAGGGCTAAATTGAGAAAGTTAGAATATAGGGACTTCAGTGAAATCGGCCCCAAAAGTGGATGGTGGAAAGTGTAATTTACGTACTAAAACAATGTTGTAGGTTTTGGTATTCTCTAATATTGGTGTACAAATATGATTTTAAACTATTAGAACATGGACTATATTGCATCTTAATTCAGTAACTTAATAATAATTCTCTATTCTATTATAAAAACTTCAATTTGTTTAATTTCATATATGGCACTCTGAACGGTCAGATTTTACGGCGTTCCTTACAAAATACATAAAAATAAAAACAAAAGTAGGTACAAGAGAAGGCATCATGAATTACCAATCAATCCAGGTGAATGAATTATGTGTTATAATATGTCATATATCATTTTACTTCTTATTGTGGCTGCAGAGTTTATAGTCGACGCGAACATGGAAGAATTGGGGAGAGAGATGGTGAGACAGTGTAGCGGTTTACCGTTGGCTGTGGTGGTTGTAGGAGGAATATTGTTACGAAAGCACACGTCAAAAGAGTGGGGGATGGTACTTCAAAACATCAAGACTTATCTAGTGAAGGGCGAAGGCATCAAAGGAAAAGAGGATGGAGGACGCGTATCAAGTGTGCTAGCTTTAAGCTATAAGAACTTGCCATATCAATTGAAGTCATGTTTTCTGTATTTAGGGAATTTTCCAGAGGATGCTAAGATAGAGGTAGAGAAGTTGTATAACCTGTGGGTGGCTGAAAGATTAGTCTCGTTGGAAGATAAACTAGAAGGAGAAACAATGGTGGATGTGGCAGAACGTTACTTGGGTGAATTGGCTCAAAGGTGCATGGTTCAATTGCATGTGGAAGATGTCTACGGTAGAAGGGTGGAAATTTGTAGGCTTCACGACCTTATGAGAGAATTATGCCTGTCAAAAGTAAAAGAGGAAAACTTTCTCAAGAAGCTCATGATTAGTTCTCAAGAAAATGAGCCAGCATCGGAGGAATATCCCTCATCTTTTGCAACAAACAGCACTACTAAAACAAGAAGACTTGCAATCTATTGTAAAGAATCAAAGGATGATGGATTTCCCAAGTTTCTCAAGGAAGAGAGATGTGAGAATGTCCGGTCGCTTCTATTCTTCAAGGTAGGTGAAGCACTTTCGATTAACACAGTAATCGACAACATAAAAAACTTTAAATTGCTTAGAGTTTTAGATCTTGAAGATGCAGTTTCTGGGGGAGAGCTACCTGAAACAATCGGAATGCTATTGCAGTTGCAATACTTAAGTGTAAAGGGTACTAATGGAATTAAAAAGTTGCCATCATGTATAGAGAAATTGGTATACTTGCAAACCCTTGATCTACGAGTCAAATGGAAATATGGTGGTCACTTGTTAATTCCTAATGTGTTGTGGAAGTTGCAACAGTTGAGGCATCTATATCTTCCTTTTGACAGTAAAGAAAAAGTAAAGAAATTACGATTGGGTGGATTGAGATACCTGGAGACGCTTGTTAACTTCAATTCCAATACATTTGATGTCCAAGATCTCTCGGAATTACGCAACCTCCGAAAACTTAGTGCAGAGGTCGGTACAGGATTTGAGGACCAGAGAAATTTGATAACCTCAATTACCTCGAATAACTCACTGCTCAAGCAATCTGAAATTGAAATTTCGAATGGGAATTTCTGTTCAGAAGAAGAGCTAATTGTTTTGAGAAAACTATTAGGTTGCCATCATCTTATTCGACTGTTTCTACGAGTACCCATAAGTGAATTGCCAGAATATAATCAGTTAGCTCCAAGTCTAACCGAGTTAAACCTTTACAATTGCAAACTTGAGAAAGACCTTATGCCGACACTGGAGAAGCTTCCATTCTTGATTGGACTCGTCATTGGAAGAGATGCATTTATGGGGAAGGAAATGGTTTGCTCTGAAATGGGTTTTCCTCAACTCACAAAGCTGTATCTATGGTATTTGCCAAACTTAGAGAGTTGGAGAGTGGATGAAGGAGCATTCCCCAAACTCTCTGTTTTAAATATCATTGATTGTGACAAGTTGAAGATGATCCCGGATGGACTCTCATTCCTGACTTCCCTTAAAGAACTCACTGTTCAATCTGGTGAATCACAACTACTCATAAACAGGCTTCGAGTGGTAAATGGGGTAGGAGGAGAAGATCTTTACAAAGTCCAACATGTTCCTTCCGTCAAACTTTTGTAACAACATTTTCAAGGTAAATTAATTGCTCTCTTTCTCTCTCTAGATTATTATTATTAGAGGTTAAATATATCTTCATTGGCAGTAAAACTGCTCCTTGCTGATTATGCTAAAATCATTTTCATTGAACTATCTCTGAAGATTAAATAACTGTACAAATTGTTAGATAGTCATGTATATGTCCATTGTGCAGGAGAGAAGTGTTTCCAGATGGAATTCTGTATGCTTCACGAGAGTCACATTACTCCGTTTTTAAAGCAGCCCGGATGTACAGAATGGATTGTGTGAAGGTTGGCACTTTAGTGACAGGGGAAATTGATTGTGCAGATTTCAGAACAAAGCTTATTATTCCTAACAAGGACAAGCCAGCCATTATCAACGTAAACATAGGTATACTTTTTCTCTCTCTCTTAAACTTCCACCACCCCCCCCCCCCCCCCCAAATGGCAACTGGAGCTTGACTCACACTGTCACACACCAATCAACACCTCCATGAATTGATTTGTGTCTCATTGAATTGGCAGGAACAACGGTTAAAAGGAGCTGTTGATGATCTGGATCTTGTTATACAGACCCTTGAAGAATGCGGATTCTCACATGATCGATTTTACATCCACTGCGATGGAGCTTTATTTGGGCTCATGATGCCTTTCGTCAAACGTGTAAAGTACATTTGGTTTTTATGCTCATTGTCTTGCTTTGCTTGAATACAAGGCATTTGGACCACAATTTATGAGTTTCACTAGAGATCTCTCTGTAAATCTTCCAATGCATACATGTTACTGTTGGCTCGTACCATTGGAACAAACATTGATCAATTTTGGGGCTGATAGAATTACTTGAAGTTAGAAAATGTATTGCGTATCAATTTAGGAATCTTAAAAACTGCTCAAAGTGCAAGGTCAAAAGTGTCATTTGGCCAAATTTGTTTTAGACATATTAATATGCACTTTTCTTATATATGGTGGTTCATGATTTCACAATGTCTTTGGTCTCATTAGTTTTGGTGATGAACAGGCACCTAAGGTTTCTTTTAAGAAGCCTATTGGCAGCGTGAGTGTCTCCGGCCACAAGTTTGTGGGATGCCCAATGCCCTGCGGTGTCCAAATAACAAGAATAGAGCACATTAACGCCCTCTCGAGGAAAGTCGAATACCTTGCTTCAAGGGATGCCACAATCATGGGAAGCCAAAACGGCCACGCTCCGATCTTCCTTTGGTACACCCTGAACCGTAAAGGTTACAAGGGGTTCCAGAAAGAAGTCCAAAAAATGCCTCAGAAACGCTCACTACTTGAAAGATCTTCTTAGGGAATCGGAGATTAGTGCTATGCTCAACGAGTTGAGCAGCACCGTCGTGTTTGAGCGGCCTCTGGATGAGGAGTTTATCCGACGGTGGCAATTCGCTTGCGAGGGAAACATGGCCCACGTAATTGTGATACCCAATGTTACCATTGAGAAGTTGGATGAGTTCTTGAATGAATTAATCGAGAAACTATCAATCTGGTACCGAGATGAGAAAGTTCAACCTCCTTGTCTTGCAGCAGATATTGGATGTGAGAATTGCGTTTGTGCTCTTCATAAATGATTTTTGTGTGTCTCAACTGTTATATTTTAAATTCAGTTAGTTAGGCTCATTTGATAACCATTTTTTTTTTTTTTTTTTTTTTTTTTTTTTGTGTTAGAAATTTTTGTGTTCATTTAAAAAAAAGAAAATTAAAAATGCGTTTGTTAACTTTGTTTTGTTTTTTAAAAAGAGAGAACAAAAACAAAAAAAAAATGCGTTTGGTAAATTATATTTTTGTGTCAAAACTTTATAACTACTTAGTGAAATGACTATTTTACCCTTGAAACTTCAAAATATCATAACTTGTTAAAAACAAATTAGAATTTAACGTCGTCAAAGTCTATAAGCTCATATTATTATAAAAATAAGCATTTTGGAACCTAAAATATACATGCGTCGTAAAATGAGCAAATTGCCCTTGAGGCTTATATATAAGAAGTTAACATTGTTAAAATCTTCAAATAATACGAAGTGACCTACCCCAACGTTTTTTGACGTTCTGGATCTAATAGTAGGGTCCATTTGGCCTGAATATATTTGTAAAATGACTATTTTGCCCTTCAAATTTCAAATTGCCATAACTTGTTAAGACTAAACTAGAATTGAACGCCGCCTGAACCTATGAGCTCATATTTAAGACAAAGAACATTTGGGGACCTAAAAAGTACATATATGGTAAAATGACCAAATTGCCCATGGGGTTTACATATACGAAGTTAACTTTATTAAAGTCTTCAAATAATACAGAGTGGTCGATCCCGAGGTTTTTCGACGTTCTATATCCAATAGTGGGGTCCACTTGGCCTGAATATATTTGTAAAATGACTATTTTGCCCTTAAAACTTTAAAATGCCATGACTTGTTAAAATAAAATAAGAATTTAACGTCATCTAAGCCTGTTAACTCATATTATTATGAAGAACATTTTGGAACCTAAAAAATATATAGATTGTAAAATGACCAAATTACCCTTGGTGCTTACATATAAGAAATCAACATTGCCCTGGTGCTTACATATAATTAGGACTGGCAAATGGGCGGGCTTGGGCGGGTTCGGGCCGGGCTCGGGTTGGGTCGGGTTAAAAACAGACCGGGTTCAGACGGGCCTATATGTGTTACCGGTCCGGGCCGGGCCGGGTATGGCTCATTAACCCGTGTATTATTGGGTAAGATATGACACCATCCCACCACTTATTATTAACTCAGAAAAAATATGGAATTTTTTTTAAAAACAACTTAAAAAAAAAATTAGAAAAACTACAAACAAAATTTCCATAAAAATGAATACATTATAAGTCTGAAATTTGATTTTAGAAACCAAGGAAACAAATGGGAAATCATAAAAATCACATTGAGACACAAACCCATTAAATTGTTGATACTCACCATAGCTAACAACATCTTCAAAAAAAACCTTAACCCTCACATCAAATTCCCAATTTTCTTGAATTTCTACCTCCCTTTTCTATTTTGTAGTCCCTAGAGAGAGAGAGAGAGAGAGAGAGAGAGAGAGAGAGAGGTCAAAAGAAATAAAGTCTTAATCTGGGTAGGTGAAGAGGCTGAGAGAGAGAGAGAGAGGAGCGGCGTCAGTAGATGAAGAGAGAGAAATGAGATCTTGTATAGTTGTATCCCAAAATGATTGCTTTATTTATTGGGATGCTTGTTCACGGGCTACAATTTGGGCCCGCTAAAGCCCAATTTTTTGATCAACTTTTATGAACAAACCCGAAATTAGCCCGCTTTGGAAATAATGCAGGCCCGACTTCATATACTTTCGGGCTATTTTGGGCGGGCTTCAATTGGCGGGCTGAATTTGCCACCCCTACATATAATAATATGAGTCACATGCTTTGACGACGTTAAATTCTGATTTAATTTTAACAAGTTATGGTATTTCAAAGTTTTAAGGGTAAAATAGTCATTTTACAAATATATTCAGGCCAAGTAGACCCTACCATTGGATCCTGAACGTCGAAAAACCTCGGGGGTAGGCCACTTTGTATTATTTGAAGACTTTAACAATGTTAACTTCGTATATGTAAACCCCAAGGGCAATTTGGTCATTTTACCATATATGTACTTTTTAGATCCCAAATGTTCTTTGTCTTAAATATGAGCTCACAGGCTTAGACGACATTCAATTCTAGTTTAGTCTTAACAAGTTATGGCATTTTGAAATTTGAAGGGCAAAATAGTCATTTTACAAATATGTTTAGGCCAAATGGACCCTACCATTGGATCCAGAACGTCGAAAAATATTTGGGTAGGTCACTCCGTATTATTTAAAGATTTTAACAATGCTAACTTCTTATATGTAAGTCCTAAGGGCAATTTGGTCATTTTACCATATATTTACTTTTTAGGTCACAGATTTTCTTTATCTTAAATATGAGCTTACAAGCTCTGACGGCGTTCAATTCTAGTGTAGTCTTAACCAGTTATGGCATTTTGAAATATGAAGGGTAAAATAGTCATTTTACAAATAGATTAAGACCAAATGGACCCCGCCATTAAATCCAGAACCTCGAATGACTTTTGAGTATGACACCTTGTGTTATTTGAAGACTTGATTTTTTTTAATTTATTAGATGAAAGATCTAAGGGCAATTTGGTCATTTTACGATTCTGTACTTTTTTGGTTCGAGCAAAAAAAAAAATTTGCATGAGTTCATAAGTTATGACGACACTCAAGTTTGGTTTAATCTTAAATAGTTATGGCATTTAAAATTTGTAAGGGCAAAATAATAATTTTGGACACCAAAATCGATTTTGTTTTTTTTGGAAGCTACTTATTTTTGTTTTCATTTTTTGTTCCTTTTTTAAAATTATTTTTGAAAGAAAAAAACAAAATTAAGGGTGTGTTGATAAACCAATTAAGTGGTGAAAATGAAAATTTTCAGCACTTAATTTTTTCAGTGCGTTTGATAATGTACCACTTAATTGAAAAGCTGTCAAAAATCCATTGAAAATATTAAGTGAAAATTTTCTGCTGAAAATAATCATTGAATGCAGTTTATTTTAGTTCTTGAAACACTGTTTTTAGTTTTACTAATACAAATCACTTAAAATTTTCAGCACTAAAATTCAGCACTTAATTTTCAGTACTTAATTTTCAGTTTTATCAAACGCACCCTAAGTTTTTACCAAACGCTTTTTTTATTGCCATTTTCAAAAAAATGAAAACAAAAATAAAAAAAAAACCAAAACGAAATAGTTATCAAACAGACCCTTAGTATTTCCTCCTAGTGATGAATGTAGCTTTGCTTTTGAATTAATATCTAGTTCTATTTTATTTTATTTTATTTATAATTTATTTAAATTAGTATGTTATACTGCACCTTGTGAACAAATTAGCACAAGCATGAATAGGGGTGTGTTTCGGATGGAATGGATCGTAAATAACTGTTTCGGAAAAAATTCCCAAATTTTCAGTATGTAAAAAACATTTCCAATGTCAATTTTGAAATTTTGGAATTTTGATTCTATGTTCTGATTCTGAATTTTCGAAAATTTCGAAATTTTCGGAATCAGAAATTTTTTGATTCTTTTGAAAAGTTTTGAGGCACAAATAAAAAATCAACATATTATTGTTTCAAAATATGATTAGTAGATTTTTTGTACATTAGGACAAATTTGTTAAAAATTGTAGTCAAACCCCCGTTTTGATATAGGATATATATGTACTTTTATATATACCAATAAAAAAGTCCGAATATATCAGAATTTTTTAGAATTTTGTCAGAAAATATTCCGAATATTTTCGGATCGGAAATTCGGATTTTTCGGAAATTTCAGAATTATTCTAATTTCAATACGATTTTTTTTTTCCTTTTCTTTTCGGAATTACTTTTATGTTGTTAAAATCAGAAATTTTTTGGATTGGAATCGGAATTGCTGTTCTAATTTCTCTGTACATTGAATAAAAAATAAATTAAAAATTAAATAAAAAAAATAATAAACCAACAAATATTAAACTAAGAACATTTTTAATCGGTCTGGTTTTCTAATTCGTGGAAAGTCTATATATCAGGATCAAGAGAGAAGTAAGGATTTATTTTGGGTGCTGGTAAGGGCATGTTTATTTTTTAATTTGGGCATCTTTTTCTGGTAAAAAATAATAATTTATTGCTTCTTTTAAGGGTACTTCCCACAAATTATATATTTAAGAAGTTTAGACGGCGATAAAACTTTCATTCGCTCGTTCGTCGCAACCGAGATAAATTAGCTTCTAAAATTTGAAACAGAGTTTCGTGGGATCGAGACCTTTCATTTGATATAAAGAAATCCAGTTTTTGTTATAGTTTTTCTACCCACTATTTTCGGACCCTTAACGATATATACATATATATATATATATATAAATTCTATATATATATATCAATGACTTATATAAATTGAAATCATCTAAAAAATGGTATAGAAATCTTACCTAAATTGAATTACAATGAGATATGTAGAGAGATTCCAATATGAGAGATAATCTCCAAGCTTTAAACCAATCTCCTTGAATTGTATATATGTATCTGTCTACATATCTATGTGTGTGTGAATATATGTAGTAATATGTGTGTGTGTGTGTGCGGCCGAGAGAGTTGTGGAGAGGCAGAGAGTTGAGAGTTACTGGGAGATGTTGGGGGGGGGGGGGGGGGGGGGGGGGGGGGGTATTATATATAGATTAGTAATGCTTGGCCCCTAAGCACAAACACACACTACACACTAACACACACACTAACTCACACGCACAACACATATGCACACATTGTGCACAAAAAAAATGTTTGGGCTCCAAGTCTCAAATGGGAGATTCTTATGTGTGTTGAGCTCACGCGATGACGCACACACAGAGGTAAAAATTATGTTGTACAAATTCCCAAGCTGGCATTTTTTTCTTGACGAAATTAAAATTAAACTTTTAATATACGCTTAAACTTTTCGGGTCACTACACTCTACCCCCTTAAAAGAATTTCGTCCGCGAAATTCAAGTAAGGTCATCTGATAACAAAGTAATCGCAACGCTGCCCAAGGGATGTTTCACATTCCGTTTTACAACACAGATATTCATTTACGAGCATTCTGAAATATCGGATTGTAAGAACCTTTTGTAAAGTAGGTCATAACACTTTATCTCCTCTGAAGTAATTTTCTCAAAAGTCTAGTATCCTATCCTCAAATAGCATTCCTCGAAAATTCCAAAGGATATTCAATTCTCAGAGTCCAACATCTACTGTAATACAAGTTGAGAGATTTCTCTACCGCTTCATATATGCCGTAATATGATAACAGTGTAAATAGGTTGAGAGATTCCTCAACCATCCCATATACATTGTAATAGAATACGTCTTGAGATAATACCGTCAATAGGTTGAGAGATTCATCAACCATCCATATACACCGTAGTAGAATACATCTTGAAATATTACCGTTAATAGGTTGAGAGATTCCTCAACCATCCATATACACCATATTAGAAAACGTCAGGATAATACCATATTAGAATACACCGTAATATAAGATGAGAGATTCCTCATCTATATACCATAAACCGTAAACGAAATCATAAATAAATGCCATAATATCGCGTCGTACGATATTACCATAAGGTATACCTGTAAGATAGGTTGAGAGATTCCTCAACCATCCAATATCCACAGAATTATACTACTCTCAAATGCAAAATATCTCCAACGATGCTACTGCCAGTCCTTGATATACTCAACTCATATCCCGATGTACTCACGTCACATCGCATAACCCAAGTTCGAAACAGAGATTAATGTTCCCAATGTGTGAACCACAAATGCTTACCAGGACCAAGTCCAGATAAAATAGGAGATGCACTTTATGCTCCACCTCACGTGCTGTCTCAAATTTTTGTGCTCACCGCACATATAACTGTATATTACGATGTTCCTTATACATTTCTTCTGATGACATTTCTCAAACACCTAACGGTAGATATAATATCCTCAAAGATTCCACAGAATGACACGATCACAGAATGATATAATCACAGAATGATACTCTCTTTCCAGAAAAGCGTGTGAACTTATACAAAAAGATAGTCATACCTAAAAGCTCCACTAACATAACCAGTCATTCATATAAAAGGACAAGGATTTGTAAAGGCAAGCATACCCAATTCTTAAAGGAGTGAATTCAACTGTTCAAAAGAATTCCAAGCAATAGGGAGCACCGAGGTCTAACCCAAAGGAGAGACTACTCCAAAAGGTCAAGAAGTCACCTATAGTCGAACTCTTGAAACAGGGGGCATAGGAACAACACAAATGCTCTCACTACCCATTTCACACAAAAATCTAATTCAAGCTGCACTCATGGGTATAACACAATCGTGTACACGTCTCACGGGTATGCATAACAGCATAAATATATTCGTAGAAAGACATATTTCTAGCATGCTTGTCGCTTAACTAAACATGTAAGCATTTAAGCATATAAGCATCTTAAACAACGTAGCATGTGTTATATCACATAGTCTCGCAGGCAAGTAAACATGCTCGATCAATTCGTTTTCTCAAAGATACATGCAGTTAAAACTTTAAACAGTACATCAAAAGTTATCAAGTAGCAAATTAGTACATGATAATACGTTTCTCAAGTCATCGACTAACATGTCAACAAAACAATTTCTCAATCAACATGAGCACAAAACCCGGCGTTCCGAAGTATTCGACCCAGTATGCTTTGATACCATCTGTGGCGCCCCGCCCTACCATGTGTCCTGGAGACGGTGTGCTAATAATAGAATATAATAAGGCGAAATGACTAAACATACTCGTAATGCTCCGAGTCCTAGACCCAAAGCTACCTGAGAAACTCTCTTTTGGATAAACCAACGTTTAAACTTTAAAATCATTTAAACTCTGAAGCTCTGAAACATTTAAACTTTGAAACCTCAAAACTTTGATATCATTTTACAATGCCTCGAGTCCTAGACTCCAAGGGTTACTGTGGAAGCATAAAATAGCATTTTTAAATCTTTGATGGGAAATTAAAATCTTTAAAGACTCACGGATATGAGTAAAACGATAGCGGAAGCATTACACTAGTATTTTGAAAAGCTTTGCTTGTCAATTTAAAAGACATTAACAGAAAATCTGTATCGGTTCATCAAATGAACAATAATGCAGCAGAAAATTTACAGATCTGATAAACGTTTATCATACTTCTTCTCAAGTTTTATAAAACAACTTTTAAATAGAAACACAAACTTGGTTTCACATATCAAAAGTAATATAATGATCTACTTTCTTTTTCTCAAGCTTTAGAAACTCTTAAAATAAAAACGCAAGGTTCTTATTAATGTTTTGAAATCAATACAAAGTATCACGATCTAAAAAATGTGTCCATCATTTGGAAAATATTTATAAAACAGAAATCTGGTTTTCATGTAAAACATATCCTTTCTTGAAACAAAACGTTTTCAAGATAAGCAGTGGAAAATCATAGTAGATATCACGCTATTTAAAAAAAATGGGTGGACTAACACTTGTCCAATTGAATCATAACATGCTCTTTGAACCATCATTTAAATTAAAATCCCATAAACTCGGCCTTCAAATAAAGCGAAAGTTCATCAAATCTCGGGGGCCTTACCCTTATCTATATCACCTGAAAGAACTGTTTAATAATCCATAAGCCAAAATGGCTCGTATAGTCATATAACCACACAATAACATTTGTTATATAACATGCGTGAGTGCAATGAATGCCAATGTCATGCATGAAAATCATTTTCATGCCATTTCAAACACTCACCCTCGATCGTCAATATCATTACCCAGACCATGGGCTTCCCGTCCACGTAGGCCTAGCCTCAAACGTGCGGGACTTTGGGCCTTACGAATTAGACAGAGGCCTAGCCTTCACGTTACGGGGGTTTCTTGCAGCACATCCAGCAAATCGAGTTCCTAGTGGTACCCATTTCATATACCTACCCACAAATCTGGGATTTCTATCTTTTCAAAACAAAATCCCTCCTAGAGGGTTTTATGCATGGAAGTCTTTATGGTCTTCCCTTTTCAAAACCTAGAAGCCTCTAAGGTCTTCCCTTTTCAAAATTGAAAGCCTCTTAGGTCTTTCATCCCAAAATCATTTTCGTGATTTTCGTGTTTATGCTCATGCTTATGAAATGCTACGTGACATATGCGAGTTCTAAGCATCAAGACATATTCAACATTTCATAGATCACATATCAAATATGTTATCCATTTAAAGCAACACAATAGACATGCTGAAATCATCCAAGTAAACACATAAAGCATATGAATTCATATAAACATGTAAGTACACTGTTAACATAGTATATAACTTTATTGAGGGTTATACGGAACTACCATTCACCGAAGATTGACTGAATAAATTATCATAACAGAAATCGAAACTGCTCAATCTGTTACGACTATCGTCAACAGTAATACAAAAGTATTAGTGAGGTACAACACCTCTAAGCACAAGTACAACTACTATTAAAGTAAAGTACAACTCTTAAAGCTTAGGGTACAAGGTCCCTTAGCTCAATTCTGACTCAAGTACAACAAAACAAAAGTTTTCAATAAACTGCCTCAGGTCGATCGGGCGGGTCGCTCGAGCAAAATATGCTCAGAAAGGCCACGTGGTATTTTAAAATAGTTTTTAGAAAAGTAGCTAGGTCGCTCGCGCGGGCCACTCGCGCGATCCCTCTTTCACGCAGGTCGCGCGCGCGAGCTGCGCACCAGACTCCATTGTTGTCTTCTTCGTTGCTCTGTTATTTGAATCATTTTTCAAACTTAATAAAAACAGTACTTCCAATATATGAAACTCTTCGTTTTTCCGCATAGATTTTAAATATGAAATTGGACTTTCACGAATCGAATCGTAGCTCTCGATTTTATCGAAAAATCGAGTAGCGACAAAACTTTAATTTGTTCGTTCGTCGCAACCGCTATAAATTAGCTTCTAAAATTTGAAATAGAGTCTTGTGGGAGCGAGACCTTTCATTTTGATATAAAGAAATCAAGTTTTCGTTATAGTTTTTCTGCCTACTATTTTCGGACCCTTAACGATAAACATATAAATTCTATATATATATATATATATATCAACAGACTTATATAAATTGAAATAATCTTTAAAATGGTATAGAAATCTTACCCAAATTGAATTACAATGAGATATGCAGAGAGATTCCAATATGAGAGATAATCTCCAAGCTTTAAACCAATCTCCTTGAATTGTATATATGTATCTGTTTATATATCTATGTGTGTGTGAATATATGTAGTAATGTGTGTGTGTGTGTGTGTGGCCAAGAGAGTTGTGGAGAGGCAGAGAGTTGAGAGTTACTGGGAGATGTTGGGAGGAAAGGGGGGGGGGGGGGGGGTGTAGTATATATAGATTAGTAATGCTTGGCCCCCAAGCACAAACACACACTACACACTAACACACACACTAACTCACTCGCATGACACATATGCACACACTGTGCACAGGGTATCGACTAGTTTATTGTCTATTTCTGAATCAATTTCTGTTCACTTTTATACAATAGCTCATTATAGAAAAATTGATCTAGTCTATGGTGGCTTTCTTAAATGTTTCTAACAATACATTTCTTTTAAACTTGAACATATTATGACTCTATATTGTTAGGGATATATACTAAAAACCATGCTTTACGTAGTTGATTTATTATTCATTTAATAAAATTAGTTAATCCATTTTTTTTATGAGAATCTGTGTGGGCAATGTTTGTATTATATTATTTATTTAATATTATGCATGTGTGTCTCTCATTCTATATAGTAGGTGGTTTGGTGTGTAGAGTTCGGCTTGCACACGGAAGATCAGGCCATCAGATATTATAGAATGTAAGATTTTGGTTTACAGTCTTAGATGGGATTGGACACACCATCGGTAGGACTGCAACATGGTGTTGTAGTAGGTTTGTCTTGACTACGGAAAACGGTATAGTTTCACTCACTATGCTGGTACACTTTGTGTATTATACGGGACTGACTTGGGGTAATTATCTTTATACTGACTTATAAGATAATTAATACCTCATGGCTATTATGAGTGCTTATGCTCTAAATCCTAAGTTAATTTGTAGACACGTACATTTGATATTTACACTTTGATCCCTAAAAGGGTGAGATCCTTAAATGGGTCAATATCTCATTGGATTGGGTGGCAATATTAATTGTGTGGTGGATATTAATTAATGATAGAATCCATGTCTCAATTTTGGGATTGATGATATCCCCTTGAGAAAGCTTATAAGTTTTGATTATGTCAAACCCTGCAGGTGGATTTTGTATCCGACATATCAGATAAGTTAAGTAGAGGATCTCAAGGAATTTTAAGAAATTAATTAAATATGATTGTCAGTAATTATATTTAATTAATGGATATCTGTAATCTTAACATGGGGAGATAATAAGCATTTAACAATATGAAGCTCGAAATATATTTTTGAGATAAGGGTAGGAGTGCAATTATAATTCTTTAGTGGTATGAATTATAATTTATGAAAATAGGAATCTGATTCAGTTCGAATTAGGGTTTCCTAATTCCATAAGGAAGCCTATTCCTTATTGACTTCTTATGGTCCATATCGTAGCCTATATATATGCTGCTTTGGCTCTCTCCTCAGTTAGCGTTTTTCTATATAGAGAATTATAACTTGGAATAGAAAAGAGAGCGTAAAAGAGGGAGAGCAGAAAACAGAAAAGATTTTGAAATAGCCCACACTCAGTTCGATATTCTAGCAGCAAAGGAATATGGTAGAAGATCGTGAGCTGTTATCGAGCCCGAGTTCTCGATTCGTCTACTACAGCAATCCGTTTTAGCAGTTTAAGGTAACCCTAGTTCCGCCCTTGTAGGGTTATTGTAGTTCTCGCGTAATTTTTTTTGCAGTATCAACTTATACGCGCTGTCAATGGATTCTGGGAACACAGTTTCCTAACATATATATGGAAAGGTCCTTTCCATTGCTACCTAAAAGCAAGATAAGGTTGCATATTTAAGGAACATCAACATATAATGATATTTTGTTAATGGTGCCTATTATTCATGGGCACAGATAGGAGAATTATATGATACGCTGACGCCAAAAATCAAGAAACAGATATGGAAAATGATAGATACATCGTCATGAGTGAGTAAAACTAAGGTGCCTAATTACTTCTTAAAACCCTATTTCGTGTTGCACTTTCATATACCACATTGATGCCTAGTATATCGAAATAATGATGTTGAACAATTTTTATTATCCTTGATTCCATATTAGTGTTGTACTTTCAATATTAGTGTTGTATTTCTTGAGATATCTAATTGACCTATGCATTGGGGAGATAACTTGTAAATTATGTTCAATAATTATGAAGCACTTTGCTAGAGGTTATAATGAATAGATTGATTTCTTATTCACTGTGTGTACCAATTATTTCTCGGATAATGCAGGTACCTTAAAGAGCTTGAGAACAACCAGGACATTGATAGGAATGAGACACTTGGGCATTTCATTAAGTCAAGGGGTTACTCTGAGTTATTTCAGAATGCTTATCTTATGAGGCTTCTCAAGCATTATGTTATGTCACATCCTTGGACTCTGTTTGCTTCATGAATTTAGAGAAGGAAAGAAAAATAGAGAGGAAAATGTATTTCCCTCTTACTTAATTTCCACTAATATAATAGGGTTAATTACATTTCACCTCTTATAGTTAGGCCTGTTTTCACTTTATCTTTTTGTGGTTCAAAAATGGACACTTACCCCCTATAGCTGTGGAGTAAAGTGAAAAAGTTAAGATTTTTGCCAATTTTAACACCCAAACCTCCAATTGGAGATTTGAATGTTAAAAGTTTCGATCAATTTTAACTTTTCCATCAGTATTGATAGATTTATGGCCAACTATGGAGAGTTGAGTCAAAATTACCCAAAATAGGGGGTTTAAGTGTTTTAAATTTTGATCAATTTTACTCCATAACTTTTTATTCAGTATTGATAGAGATCTTGACAGTTTCACTTTAGTCCATGACCATAAAGGGTTAATTGTACACTTTTGAACAATTGTGACCTATTCAACTCCTAAAAACCCAGGTGTTAAGGAGAGGGGAACTAAGACTTTATAACCCGCACAGGTAACAACACATCTAAGCGATGTGGGACAACAACACGCCCCCGCACGTGTGGCTAAGACACACACATGGATTATGGAGATAGGGGACAAACAAGGCTCTGTTACCAAATTGAGTATGGAAAAATAATGAATTGTATTATTTCACAATTATGAAACTGTTTATATACAAGTTAGAAGGAAGGATTAGAAAGGAAACTAGATAAAGACATTGAAAAGAGAATAAAGATATTGGTCAACTACTAAAATAATATGATGCACATTCAGCGGCCTAACAATAGGTTTTGATAAAGGCTTAAAATCCTTCATACATTGATCAAGTATATATATATTTACAATGAGGAAGCTAAAAGGAAAGAAAATTAAAGACAATAAATGAGAATCAAATAAAAAAGGAATGGTCAACATGTATAGATAGAATAAAATCTCTAATTATTCTTTAATTCCAACACTCCCCCTCAAGCTGGGGCGAAGATATCGACGAGCCCAAACTTGTAGAGAGATGACTGAAGTAAAGAGAATTTGAAGAAGAGAACTTAATTTTCTTGTATTTCTTAAACTCTTTTCTACAGATTTCAATTGGGTTGAGTATATATACACAAAATCACACATGGTCACTTTACATCACAGCCACACTTCTACAACAAACTTATACACGTGTCAATGTATAAATGGATATCTTCTAACAACATTCTAACTACCTAAACTAATCTCTAATCACCCATAATCTTGATCTTGATCTGGTTCTCTTTCACCAACCCCCCCCCCCCTCTCAAGCGAATGGGAGAAGAAGCCACCACGAGCTTGGGTGTCAAATACTGGAGACGAGAAGGAGATAAGGCCTTGGTGAAGATATTAGCAACCTGATCAGTAGAGGAAATATGACGAATAACCACATTTTTAGCAAGAACTTGTTCACGAACATAGTGGTAATCCACTTCAATGTGCTTGGTTCGAGCATGAAACACAGGGTTAGAAGCTAGAGCAATGGCTGAGTGGTTGTCACACCACAAAATAGGATAAGAGGGAATGGTAATGTGAAGATCATGAAGTAGCATATGAAGCCAGGAGAGGTCAGCAGTAACCTGGGCAAGAGCTCTATATTTGGCTTCTGTAGAAGACTTGGCAAAAGTAGCCTGCTTCTTTGTAGACCATGAAATCATATTTGAACCGAGAAAGACACGATACCCTATAGTTGATCTTCTATCCTGAGCATCACCAGCCCTAGTTTTCCAATAGCCGGCCAATTCGTCAAAGTTGAATTTCAACCATCCTGGTTAGGGGGAGACCATTCCACACTAATGTGCCTGCTAATCCGATCCCTTTGGGCAGACGCTTTAGCCAAATTAAGCAAACAGTCGTCAACTGAGATTGACGTCCCATAATTGGATTTTAAGCAAGCAGCAATTTTAATATTAATCAACTCAACCATCTTGTCATCATTTAAAGGCTTGCCTTTAAAAATCAGCTCATTTCTCTTGATCCAAATTGACCACGTAGTTGTGAAAAAAGCAGTCTTCCATGCTAACTTGAAACTTGACTATGGACAGAGTGCTTCCCACTATTGCCACCAATCACATATATATAGCTCTTGAAACAACCCCTTGAACCTGCCACCACAAAATAATGTTCCAAATTTCTAAACAACAATACCGTAAAGAAAAAGATGATCAACTTCTTCCTCATCCGCTCCACAAAAGACACATTCAACATTATTAACTAGAAGTAATCCCAATCCATATAGTTGATCTTTACTGCAATTCAAACTTTCAAAAGTAACCAAACAAACATTTCAACTTTTTGTGGTGATGGACCACCTCACAAAAGTTTAGCCCCACATCTAGAACCCTAAAAAGATCCTCTTCCGCTCGACAAAAAGATTTAATTGAAAGGCGCATTGAGATTGAATTTCCAAACAATCTTGTCTTAAGAGAGTAGCATAATTTAGCCGAATTTAGACAAAATTGCAAATTGTTGCATTGATCCAATTCCCACCCGAAGCATCTCGTCCTAAGCTAAACATTCCAAATCCGATTTGACCCTTGCCACGACCCAAAGCTATCCACATAACCTTCCTTTCTAGATGATAAAGCATACATTAGAGGAAAAACGTCTTTAAGCGGCAATTCACCAACCCAAGAATCATTCCAAATATGAAGCCGATTACCTTTTCCCACTGCTAAACCGAGCCCTTCTTTAAGAACATTCGAAATATGTTTGCACTCGTGAACACTTTAATCTACCCTTTTAGGATCGGTGATGGACTACAAACGCGCGACATATCCAAGAGGAGACAATTTTGATCCAAACTGTACTTCCCACACAAATCCCTTCTCCACAGATGAAAAGATTCATTCCTGAACCTCCACAACCATTTTCCTAGAAAACCTCGATTCTTCGCCTCAAGACTTCCATACCAATCCCCACCTTATCTTTCCTTAATGTAACCACTTCCCAATTGATCCAATGAATTTTTCTTCTCCCACCACACCCACCCCATAGGAAGCCTTTTCATATTTTGTTTTTCCACTTTTTTCACCACCGAAGATGGAATTTAAAGAGCGAGAAAAAATACAGAGGTAGATTACTCAAAATTGATTTTTATCAAAGTAACTCGATCCCTAATATATATAAAAAAAATTCATTTTGCAGGTTACCAAACGGTTTTCGAACTTCGCTATCACCGGTTTCCACATAGAGATACAGTCTAAGGGTACACCCAGATACTTAAAGGGGAAAGAACCCACCTGACACCCGATGGCATTGGCCCATTTAGCTACTATATCTTCATCGATTCTCAAATGCCCCGAGGGGCATCATTTCTTTATTTTTTTGGGTTGGTTCACGCGGGCACAAATGAGCATCGGCCGCAACAACAAGAAACTATGATCGTGAACTTGGTCTTATGTAGGGGAGGGTCTCCATCTCTGCTGTATTGAAACTATTCGAAAGGCCGGCCTCCCACTCTCTTAATAAGCCTCTCTCAACCCTCCGTTTCTCATACGTCTTTTATTCAGGCATGTCTACCAGAATTGACCTGGTAAGCTTTTAAGTTCGACTGTGGGACGAGAAGAAGGTCATAGGTTTCTGGTGATATATGGTCAACGACTTTAACAGTATTTCTTTCACATAAGGTTTTTAATCCTTCTCCCCCGCTTAGGACAGTAAGGGGAAGTAGCGAGATTCCAATTCCGTCGTGGGGAATCAACGAAGGTAGCCGCTCCAACAACTTTAGTACTTAGTTAAGGTCCCAGTCCTTAGCCCGCGATGAGAAGGTAGATGCGGTAAGCCAACTCCTTTCCTTTTTGCTAACGGGGCATTCTATGCCATCTTCATTCTCTTACTTGCTTCGAAGAGCAACCCCTTCTAAATCAGATAAGGGAATGAAAGAAGCAAGCTCAAATTTAGAATCTCAGTTGTTTGATCTCTCTTCGCTCCTCGCCTCAAAACTGACCCACTGACCAAAGGGAAAAGTACGCGAACCTCCGCACTTTTTAGGTTAAGTAGTAATGGAAATCAAATTGCCGAAGTATGAGTTGATCAAATGCAGGGAATTGAAGCCCAGGCAATCCATTCCTATCAATC
Source organism: Hydrangea macrophylla (assembly GCA_033977485.1). Classification (NCBI taxonomy): domain Eukaryota; kingdom Viridiplantae; phylum Streptophyta; class Magnoliopsida; order Cornales; family Hydrangeaceae; genus Hydrangea; species Hydrangea macrophylla. Next base: position 93,993,868 of record CM066998.1, on the reverse strand, counting down.
ATTCATCATAAAGAAGTGGAGAAACATTGCCCTTTCTCTGATTGTCGCATTCTCCCGAACGTAACTTTGATTAGTCTGGTATTTTATGAAAGATTCTCTGGGTTGGGTTAAGTATTTTTCTTTGCCGTGTTACCCGACTCAGTTACTGTTGCTGTTTGGGCACTTGGTTGAACCGGTACCTCAACAGCACTTGTCCTTGCGGAGGCCCCGTCTTATGCTGATCTGTCAATCTTGGAGAGCCAACTAGAGTTTGACCCTCAGTTCTATTCCGAGCTGTCGCTCTAGAGCTTTAGTTCTTAGTTAAGATCCCATCCCTTAGCCCGTGATGAGAAGGCAGATAGAGTAAGCCAACTCCTTTCCTTCTTGCTAAAAATTAACCTACGGCATAACTATTGCAAAAATTAACCTTCAGATCGAAAACACAATCGAAACATCTAAAAACCCTCTTAGTGTTGATTAAGCATCTCTCATTGGCCTAAGAAAGAAATCAAAGTATCGTCTACGAATAGTAAATGTGAAATATCCAATACCCGTCTCCCACATTCAATACCTTCCATAAACTTAAGCTTAGCTGATTTATTTATCATACTGCTCAACCCCTCCGCCACAATGTTAAACAGAAATGGGGAGAGTGGGGCTCCTTATCGAACTCCCATTTCCATACAAAATTGATCCATTGGGGCCTCGTTGACCAAAACGGACAGAGACGCAGTGGATATACATTCCCAAATCCACAATCTCCATTTCAGGCCAAAACCCATCAATAGAATATATGCCTTCTCAAAATCCACCTTCAAAAGAATGCCATTCACTGCTTTTCTTCATCTTATCTACCAACTCATGAGCAATAAATAAATTATCAATTATTTGAAGCCCACCAACAAAAGCCATTTGATTTTCGCTGATAATACACTACATAACCCCTTTTAGATGATTAGCCAAAACCTAGGATATTATCTTGTACATTTATACTCCCAATTAGACTTATTGGCCTAAAACTTTTTTTACCTCCCATCCCCCTTTTCCTTAGGAATCAAAGCTATAAATGAACTGTTACACCCACTTGGCAATTTACCAGAAGTATAAACTGAGAGAACATCATAATAATATCGGATTTGATTCACCTCCAAAACTTCCTTACGAATTTAAGATTGAAACCATCAAGACCCGAAGCTCGACTCCCATCACAAGACTCAATTGCACTGATAATTTCTTCCTTTGAGAACGGTACTTCCAGTGAGTTAGCGACCTTGCTGTTTTTCGATTCCTTCTCCAATGATCAAAAACACCTTGTAAACATTTCCCTTATGGAATTAGCCTCCACAATCCCAACATGGGCTTCTTTTATAGCATCCTAAAATTTGAAAGAAGTCTATTGAATCAGATAGTCAAGAAAACATATACGATGCTCCGTTTGGTATGAAAGTACTTAATTCTTTTTCATAATACATAAAGAGTTATTTTCTATCGAAGTTGAGCAGTATGAGATATCGTCAATCACCGAATCATGTTCTCATGTGCAAAACAACATTTTCAAACTAAAAGCAAAAGTATATGAGACTTACTTTTGTGTAAGATAAAACATATATTAGAATGCTTCTATACATTAAGTTGATAATAAAAATTAAAGGTTACAGCTGTGGTATGAATGACAAATTCAGAATGTAATCTAAGTTGTAATTTCTTTATCCTGTTTATAATTATCTACTTAACCATAAAATAGATATATATATATATATATACATATCTCTTCGATATAACAAGTTGCTTGATATTTGCTTGATGTTGATATGAGGCATATATAAGATCAGATTTGGCCCCGGGCTATAGCCCAGGGCTGATTTTCAAAGGAAAAAAAAACTACACTATCTTCTAGCGTAGTCTATGTATTCAGCCCAATTTAAACTACACAGAGCCCATAGTTATTTCTTTGTTGTTCTTGTGTCCTTCACATTCTTGTTATTCTTATTGATGTACTAACGCATTATTGGCTTAAGGGGCTACCAATTAGTGTAATTTAACTGCTGTCATTGTTATTTCTTTGTGAATTGTGACGCCTAAGTTTTTTTTTAGTCTAAATTTAATTGCTCTCTATCCAACAAATTGCCTAAGTTTTATTGACTTATGATGACATACAATTTTAAATAATTGATATTGTTATTATTCTTTATTGTTATATCAGATTGGTATACTGTTATAAGTAATTCAATGATTCTCAAATTTTGTGTCCCAAATGTATTTCCCAACACATGTGCTAGTGGGCCCACTATTGCATGTATTCGGAATCATATTTGGGAGCAAATTTGGAAAGCATAACATTACTCTATTGTTATGGATCTTATGAATTCAAAGTTTTCACTTATTTTATTGTTAATGTTTCCACGAACTTTTTAGCTTAAGATAACTAATGTTTACTTTAATTTTTATAGAAATTTGGTATTAAATACCAAATTAGGAGAATTATTTGGTTATAAGATACAAGGGAAAAATATTTGGGGATAAGTCCATGATTAGATGGACATTAATAAACATAAGTACTTTGACCCATATAATACCATAGTTTGTGACCATTACACCCTTCACACATTTCCCCGTACCAGTTTGCAGTTAGAGAGAGAGAGAGAGAGAGAGAGAGAGAGAGAGAGAGAGAATACCAATCAGAGATCGGACCACCAACCACCGCCGTCACCGACCATTGAGAACTAGAGCCGAGACCACCGGTTACCACCATCATCTCTAGCGACTACCACCATTCTCTTCGTGCTCACCCAAAGCGAAAGTCGTTACGGCGTCTCCATCCACCGCCATCGCCGACAACCACCACTGACTACGTCCATCACCAACGACCACTGGCCACAACCATCAGCGACCACCACGAATTCCAAATCCACCACCTCCGCATGCAGATCCACCACCATTGCGATCATCTTTGTCTTTTTCACCAGAATTGGTGAAATCTTCGTTCTTCGCTACCGCAATGTAACAGAGAAGCCAACCACCACCGTCATCTCTAAAAATGCCCTGGTGACATTTGCTATTAAATACCAAAAATAATCGCCACCATCATCTCTAAGGAATGTTTTTTTTTTAACACATTTTGTTGAGAAATTTATCAAAAAAAAAAAATCAGTGAAGTTACTCAACAAATTTTTTTTCCAGATTTTGATATCAACTATGATACTTAATAGATATCATTGAGTAGGTTGTAAATATATAGATTTTATGCAAAAAATAATTTGCAGATCGATATGAATGCTCGAATTTGTAAAATGTTTTTGCAAAGTTAATTTGTTAACACATTTTTTTGTGAAATTTCACAATTTTTTTTTTTTTTTTTTAATTTCACTACTTTTTCGGTATTGGTATGAGAAAATTAATTTCAGAAACTTATTTTGTGATCATTTCATGTTGATGTAATGGTTTGGTTGTGAAGAGATCAATCAGGTGCGGTCGTGGTGGTGATCGGCAGAGGTCTGGTGTGACAGTGGTGGTTTCGTGGCATTTCACGAACTCTGTGAAATTTCACAACTTTTTGTTGATAAATTTCACAACTTTTGTTTTAAAATTTCACAACTTTTTTCGGTGATTTGATAAATTAACTTTCAAAAACTTGTTTTATGATCATTTTTATGTTGCTGTGGTGGTTTGGTTGTGAAGAGATTGAGAGATGTCTGGTGTGGCGTTGGTGGTAAACGGCAGAGTTCCGGTGCATGGGGTGGTGGTCGTGGTGGTGGTTACTGGGGGTTTGTTGTGGTGGTGGAGGTGCTCGTCGGAGGTCAATGAGCTCAGGCGAGGTCGCCGAAAGTGCAGAAACTTTGAAACTCTTTGTGTAGAGCAATGTTGGGGGTAGTTTGTCAAAAGACCAAGCAGTGGACCTAATTCTAAAAACTTTTCCTACTTATACTTAAACTACTATATTTTCTATAATTTAAATTTATCACTAATTGCCCCCTAATTCTTACTGGCTTAAGTTATAATCATTTAACCATACTGGCAAATAATCAACCACCACCCAAGCGAGGGAAAACTCGTTTTTTCTTTCTTTAATAAAAGAGAGGATGAGAACGATAATCAATCCACATCAGATATCCTTCCGCACCAAATGTTGAAACTTAATCTATCTCTTTCTTACTAGATTTTGTTTTAATATTAGCCAGCCCCTCTGTCCTTCTGAGAATTCCATGATCCGCCCTTGCATATATTAGTTATTATTTCCTCCAAATGACTGTATGCATGGTATATCACTTTAAAGTACGAGCATATATAATATGACCTGAGATTGGAAAATATTCAACAATGGTGGGTAAGTCAAGGTAGAAAGTACTATGTACTGCATAAATTCATTCCCACCTGGCTGTTCATATTTGACTTGAATAATTGTGATTGGTAGGGTTGTGGTTCAAGCACGAGAAGCTCTACATGACAAAAGCTCTCATGAGTTGTTTGTATTTGAATAAGCAGTTGTTAGCGTTACAGATGAGGGAAAATGTGTGGGTTTCACACCACCCTGATGCTTATAATAAGAGTAATGCTATACTTTTCAAATCATAATCTTAAATTCACTTCTCAAATGACGTGGCAGTGATAATGATGTTGCAGTGATGTAGTAGTGAGACCACTTTTAAAACATCATCCGATCAAAATCGAGTGCACTCACTGCACATCATTTGAGATGTGAATTTAGAATTAAGATTTGAGAAGCATAGTATTACTCTTATAATAAGGCTGTATAATGTATCGAAAGATTATAATAGTTAAATTTGATGATGTGGAAAGCCAATTATTCTTATGGGTAAGTCTATGTATGATCAGGATGCATACTTTGGAGTTTTTTTTTAAAAAAAAAATTCGAAGGTGGAGTAGTGAAGATTGCTAAGGTCCCTTTAGTAAGAAGGGGCATGCATAAAAGAAATAGTGTCTGTGTATTTGGTAAATAGGAAAAAGGGCGAAAAATATGGGGAAGAAATAAATTAAGATAAGAAAAATTAAAATTTTAATTCTATGAGTCCGTTCCGTTTTCATTTTAACATTAAAATTAAAAATTGATTGTATTTTTTTTTTACTTTTAATGCTATATAAGAATTGAGAAAAACATACAACAATCCCATTTCGTTTTCCTTTCTTTCTCTTAATCTTTGAACCTAAACGAAGTGATACAAGTCATACTTTATTCATTTCTGATCTCATAACTGGCGCGGACATTATTCCATGAATTTTTGAGAGTGTAGAATCTTCGAAATGTAACACTGACTTATTTGATATTTACGACTCATGTAAAATCATTTAAGCAAGAATAATAAATTTAATTATATTTTAGTTTGGACAACCTAGTTAATATACAACAAGCAAGTTGTCAGTGGCGCTCCAGGATTTTGTGTTAGGGGAGCAGGTCAAGTTCCATGTGGGGCTTCAAGAGTAGCACTCCCGAGATATTTTTTTTAGGTCTATTTATACATTTTTTTATGTGAGATAAAGAGTCGAATGAGTAGTTGTGACAATTAGATTTAGGCATTGTTTATCTCCCGAGTTGAATAAGGGGATATTGCTCTTCCCCTTCACAATTAACAGGGACTTTTAATGTCACACGATCACACTAGCAGATATTGTTATCAATCCAGCAATGTCATTCTTCCCAAATTTTTTTATCCCCAAATGTGATTCCTAACACTATACCATTTCAACATAGGGTGGTTCTATCTACACACACATATTTTACTCTTTACACCTGCAATAACTCTATTCAAAATGACATATAGGGACAAATTAATAAAAAAAGATTTCTAAAATAGTTACTCTTTATACCCACCTACTTAAAAAAAAACCCTAGCACTTCATCCCCTCTCAACAACATTTTTGTGTTGATTTGAGTATGTAAATAATAAATGTATATTTAGATATGTAAAGTATAGACATACATGCATATTATCGAATCAATATATAAACAAGTCTTGAGTCTTCTAAAAGTCTTCGATCATGAACCAAGCTCGTATCATCCATTACCAAGATCATTGGTTTGTTGGAAAATCATGTACTACTTTCAACCATTTTGCATATACCCACACACACACATATATATATATATACATATATATATATACTCAAACACATAATGTATATGTGGTTTCATTTATGGGTAAATTGAATCACAAGGTATTTCCATAACGTATGAGATTGAACCATTAAACTCAATCTGAATATAGCAGTTAATGTATGTGGTGAAAGGATTGTATAAAGAAAAGGTTGAAGAGATGTAAAAAAAAGATTGAAGATGGTGGGTGTAGATAGATGAAAGTTAGGTTTATTTTTTGTTTGAGATGGTGGGTGTAGAGAGATGAAGGTTAGGGTTATTTTGGAATGAAGGTGGGTGCAGAGAGTATTTTGTATTAACTTAAATTAGAATGATGTGTGTAAAGAATAAGTGGGTGTAGAGAGTAAACTAAGTGACTGTAGATTGAACCACTCTTCAACATAATGAAAGTCAAGTAGACACTATGGATATGTTTGATAACCCAATTAAATGCTGAAAATGAAAAGATTCAGCACTTATTCATTTTCAATGCTTTTGATAACGTACCACTTAATTGAAAAAGCAGCCAAAAAACCACTGAAAAATTTCTACTGAAAATAATTACTGAATACATTCTATTTTAGTAGTTGAATCACTGTTTTTAGTATTACAAATTCAATCACTTAAAATTTTCTGTACTTAAAATCCAGTACTTAATTTTCAACACGCACCCTATGTGTGTTAGGAACCTTTATATGTAAAGTCACAAATTTGGGAGGGGCCACTATGTAAAATGTTTTCAAATCTTCAAAATTTTATATAAACCCCTAAAACTTTTAAATATTTTGTAGGGACCAGAACCCCCAGGTCCCTCTATATATAAGTCCGCCCATGAATTAAACTATGTATAAGTTAAGGAGAAATTATAAATCTATCCATGAGTAAAAAGTGGTGGCTGCCGCTTATCTACAAAATACAATTCCAACCACCATTACAAGTAGTGGGTTATTATTACCTTGGCGAATTCGGAATTTTTTTTTTGGCTGAGAAAAAAGGGAAGAAGGGGGCAACCAGCGTAGCAATCTTCTTTGGGTGTGACTATAAGAGCCCCTCCCCGATGTGAAATGTCCGATTTGAGCCAAAGCTATTGTTGTGTAGGCGAGCCCGTCACCACACCCCCACCGAAGTGACCAGTGAGCCAGAAACCTATCCACATACAGACCACAAAAATCAAACTTTACTCACGCAAGCACTTTCAACTTACGTCCACATTCGAACTCCTGACATTGGGGTAAGGAATATAAACCCCGTCCAATTGGTCTACCACCACGGTGGTTTGGCGAATTCAGATTTGATAAAAGACACCGTGATCAGAGGAAGATTAATTGATAATTAACATAGAATTTGGTAACAACTCTTTGTCCTTCTCTTATTATTAATTTTTTTTTTGTGCGGTCAGGACCTTTATGTAAAGTTAATTATTTGGTTACTACAACAAAACAAAAGGAGATGTGACACCGTGCATTGCATTAGATGCAATTTGATAAAAGTAAACAAAAAAAAAAGGTACGTGTAGATATTGGTGAAATTTTTTTATAGGTGAATATAATGGTAAATTAGATACATAAGTGTATATCCACAAATGCACTAAGAAGTAATATAGTGACGATTTAAATGATTTAGTGTCAAAAGGTTAGTGAGTATATATCTATATCTATATCTATATCTATATCTATATCTATAATATATAATATAATATATAGGGTAAATATCACCTACCTCCCTTGAGGTTTGGCCTAATAACACTTACCTCCCTTCACGTTTCAGAACTAACAATTACCTCCCTTATTTATGAATTTCAGTAACACTTACCTCCCTTCCGTTAGCAAGCCATTAGAAAAACTAACAGAATGATGATAATATCACTTAATAGCGATCTAAAATACCAAAATTATCCTTCCTACTCACTTCTTTCATCAATCTAACTTACCCACTTAAAATATTTGATCGAAAACTAGCTTTCTATAGGGGTCTTACCCACTTAAATATTTGATAGAAAATCAGCTTTTCATTTTCAAGGGTCTGCTCAAGTAAGAAGTGAGTCAAGACGAAGAGTAATTTTGGTATTTTAGATCGTTATTAAGTAATGTCATCGTCATTCCGTTAGTTTTTCTAACGGTTTGTTAACAGAGGGGAGGTAAGTGTTACTGAAATTCAAAAATAAGGGAGGTAACTGTTAGTTCTTAAACGTGGAGGGAGGTAAGTGTTATTAAGCCAAACCTCAAGGGAGGTAGGTGATATTTACCCTAATATATATATATATATATAAATGTACCAATGTGCATAAGTGTTTTACACTTTTATCAATCGGTGCACTTTTACTTAACTATTCTCCTTAGAATTTAGAGTTTTAAAAGTTTAGTATACCACTTTTTTATTTGTAGTGTGTTCATGCCATAAGAGTCCTACAACTTAATAACAACATCTATGTGTTTGGTTGGTTTTTTCTTTTTGGACTCTAGAATAAACTAAATCTATTGTTTTTTTTTCGTTTTGTTGAACTCTTTTTTTTTTTTTTTAAACCTCTTTTTGTATAGATATTATACACATATGCATATTTGTATGTTATATATGTGTATGTTTATGTGCCTCATAGATCAACTTTCTCACTACAACCAAAAATAGGTTTTAGCAAAGAAAAAATTCCTTGCAAAAGACCACAATTTCGTTGCAAAACCCTTTTGCAAGGAAAGTTTTATTCCTTGCAGAAGCTTCCTCTCTAAAGCTTCTAGCAACGAAAAACAAATTTCCTTGCAAATTCTTACATTTTGCAAGAAATTTTTTTCCTTGCTAGTGCTCAGGTTTTTCGTTGCTAAATGCCTTATTTCCTTGCAAAAAACCTGTCTTTGTATTGTAATTTGGACAATTGGCAAGGAAAAAATTTCGTTGCTAAATTTACCCATGCGTTTCGCAACACAATTATTGAATGTAAAACTTAATTGAGTATTTTTCTTTATGAAAAGTTACTATTGTTATCTTTATTAGCAATAATTCGTAGAATTGTTATCATTGTTTAAGTTCCACAAGAAAGATAAGAAGTTAGCTAGACAAATTTAGCTTGTGATTATAACCAATTAGGTGGTAAAATAAAATTTTAAGCACATTTTTTGTACAATACATTTGATAATGTACCACTTAATTGAAAGAGTCACCACACTTAATTCTGCCATATGGCATACCATATCCTTTTGTAAGCATCTCTTTATGACTCTAGCATTACTCTAAATATTGAAAATGTAGCCAAAAATCCATTGAATATCTTAATTGAAAAAATTCGACTAGAAATAATCACTAATTGCAGTCTATTTCAATACTTGAAATACTCATGTGTTATGTACAGCAAATTCAACTGCTTAAAATTTTCAGTACTTAAAATTCAACACTTAATTTTCAATTTTATCAAATTAATGGACACCCTTGGGCCCTTTTTAGCTCATGAACAAAGGAAAATATTTTCCTTAGTGTTTTCGTTTCTTTCCTATCCCTCAATATGTGCACCAAATAGAGCCTAAAAGTATATTTCGATATAGATTATCAATACATTTTCAGAATTTTAGGACTTTAAATTAAATTAAAACTACCATCCTATTGGTTTTTTCTATTTTGGTCTTAGTGGATTCCATTTTTTTCCCTTCTTCTGTCATGTTTCAATATCTTTTCTCTTTCTTTAGGTGAACTCCATGGATAAGCAATTACTTTCTAATATCAATTCCCGTTATAAAATTTTTTCTTATGTGATTCTTTCAATTATATTGGCAATTTGGCAATAGAGACTTTATGAAAAATTTTGGTTGAAGATTTTAAGAATTTTTAAGCCACACAGCACAAAAAGTTTGACCATCTTGAACGTAGAGGGCTCTCTAAATCATTTTTGTAGGAATCAAATTTTAATGTATATATAAAAAAAAATATTTAAGAAAGCTAGATCATGATTGATTTGTAACTTATTCTAATTAGAACATATGAAATAATTTTATAGTTTAATAAATTACTATACAAACACTGTAAATTAATGAAATACTAACATATGTGGTCATACAATAAATAAATATATAGTCATTATTAAGTAATGAGCAAGGAAAATAGTAAATTCAAAATATTAAAGATGTAAGAAAGAATTCTAGCTAGGACATGTGGTAACAATTAAATAGAAACATAAAAAAATCATTATTGAACAAATAAACAAATGGTCTAAGAAGAATAATTCAACAGTTATTATTATTTTTACCCTATAAATTGATTGTTGTTGTGCTTTGTGTATCTTTTTTATTGTGGAAGTTGCATGAATTATTATTATTCTTCTTCTTCTTTTTATTTTTTATTTTTTATTTTTTTTATACCTAATTTAAGTGTTTTTTTAATTTTTTTTTTATTTTTTTTTATTTTGGCTTACTATTCCTAATTAGTTTTTAGACAGACACCGTTCACATGCAACGCACGTGCGTTTAAACTAGTATATATATATATATATGTATATATATATTTTTTTTTTCAAAAAATCAATTATATTGTAATTTAAAAAAAAATTAGGAATTTTATATAATAAAAAAAAAGTATTTTGTATATTTTGAATGTCATCTCAAAAGATTTCACTTTTGAATTGGCAATCACAGTTTAGGCTATTCTTGATATCATCTGTTATGAAGTATTCTACATGTTTACATATACGGATCATTCATGTATAAAATGTCAAAAATAGACTTAGCCTTGAAAGAGAGTGCCACAAATGTACTGAGGTGGCAAGATCAAAGGCTTTTGTCTCATATATTAGAGGTTGCATATCTATTGCAAATTAAAGTTATCTTTTCTGATCGTCACACTTTTGTGTTATGATTTAAATATCATGTGGGTTTCAAGTGGTATCTACCAATAATCTAGTGAGTTATTTTTGTGAAGGAAGTTGCCTTGCATGCTTGTTAGAGAAACTGCAGTAGTATAGATAAATGTAGGATAAATCTAAGCTAATGGTGGAGGGTCACAGTGGTATAGGAGTCCAAACGGCGGAGTGGTTGCCGTTTGGTGACCAAATGGCAAACATTTCGATGTTTGGTGGTTTTTTTTTTCCTTCATCTTAGATGAGATTGGATCAAAGAAGGAATTAAAAAAAAAAAAAATAGAAGGTGTGAACGGCAAAGAGTCTACCTTTAAAATAAATAAATAAAACACAACCAAACCAAAGCAAACAGCAAAGAGTCTGCCGGCTGACACTAGTCTTCAAGTACTAGTACAATTAAAATGCTAAGGGTTACAAAATTAAAGGCATCAGGTTTACAAATAACAATACGGGTACTAATTAATTATTAAAATGATACCACTACTAGAAATAATACATAGTAATAAAATACAACTGGTATTTTTTTTAATTTAAGGGAATTAGAAATAACAGGCTGTTACACAGTTGAATAAAATACCAGTTTTATTTTAATACTGTGAATTATTTCTAGTAGTGGTATTATTTTAATAAATAATTAGTACGTACCCGTATTGTTATTTGTAAACCCGATGCCTTTAATTTTGTACCCATTAGCATTTTAATTGTATTAGTACTTAAAAACTGCGCCCCTAAGATACCCTACGATTTGAGATAAAATTCATTAATAAATTATAATGTCACGTCACCTAATTTATTATCCCTAATAATTATGTTTGGAACATTTTCTAAATGCTAACAGACCAAATCGGACCAAATCAACCAGTTGCGTTATCCACGCGAATTGACGCGTCACTTGCATCAACTGATTGCGAGCAATCAAGTGCAGTTTCTATGGGAGAAATACTTGGGACACACCCAAAGACATAACGTACTTTTGGGACACAACTCAAGAGTTGTGTCCATCTCTCTCCTGTCACTGCAAGAGATGTGTCTATCTCTCTCCTGTGTCACTGTGACAGGAGAGAGATAGACACATCTCTTGAGTTGCTTCCCAAAAGTTGTGTCTTTGGGTGTGTCCCAAGTATTATCCGATTCAAAATATGTGATGTGTGTACATGCTTTTACCTCACCTTTTGTTACTGATTGAAAAACAACGATGATCATCTCGTGGACGATTCATGTAGTGAGGTTTGTGCTTATTCATCCACAAGTGTTACCTACCTCAGTAGTTGAAATTCTATACAAACACACACACAAGCAACACAAACACACAAAATGAAAGCATTCCCTCTCAATTGATCTCTCACTCTCAATCCCTCTCAATCACACACATTCTGGGAATCCAGTACAGTAGAGGAAAGGAAAAGAAATACAGTAAGGAAGAGACACAGTAAGGTTCAAGCCATAGCCATTGTTGTGGCCAAATTAAGTTTATATTTTGGAGCTTTCGGTTTTCTTCGACAGGCTCTTCCCGCCAAACCAGAGAACGGTGAGTCTTTTAAACTCATTCTTAATGTACTTTAAGTATATACGGGTAATCTTTTGGTTTCAAAAGTGGGTGTATACTATAACATCCGTATAAAGTGTTGTCGAATTCATTACATTGTCATGCATGATATAACCCGACCTGACCCGAAAGAGAGAAGGAGCCCGTGGGCCAAAGCCCAAGCCCGATCAATGTAGGGCAGGGCCGAGCCCGATGGGCCATTTTGACATCCTTATTCATTACATATGTTATTAAAAGTGTATTAGTTGAATAATTGCATGTTATATCTTGTCAAAATATTTGTTTAATATATAATAGTTGTCGCAAATTGGGTATATAATGGCCAGAAGAAATAGGAAATACAATATTATATTTTTTTATATTAAAAAAAAAATTGCATAAATTACCAACTTTATCAGCAGAGATTATAAGACAACAAGAGAAAAGACCAAAATAGCTCATGATCACAAAGTTATATGACTCGTGTAGTTTTTGTAAGAACATATAGTACTTTGATAAGTTTTTTTGTCTTACATTAAAGTTCGTGTTCAGTCTAATAAATTTTTTAAAATATATTTTAATTATGTCAACTCAACCTATAAATAATTTTTACAAAAATTTAATTAAAAAATAGATTTAAACTGAACCGAATCCTATATTAGATATTCCCAAACATCCTTAACTTTCCTAGACAAGCCTAAATTCTACTATTTGAACTTCGTTATTACATTTGATTTTCATTGTATACCTTGATTTACTCTGACATTCAAAATTTCAAAGAAGTCTACTCAATCAAATCATCCGAATCACATATGATGCTTCTTTTGGTACAAATGTGACTTTTGTTTAGTTGTACATATAGAGAGGTATTGATGGAGTATTAAATTTCATAGATATTTGTGGAAAAATCTCTCATAGCCGATGTTTAAGTTTAAAGGACATCTCAATTTTAAATTTAGTGAAAAGTACCTTATATTAATAAAATTTAACCAAAAAATCAAATCCTTTTGTTACAAAATAGGAGTAGCACATAACTACTTCTCAGAAATTTTCTTTTAACAGACCTTTACTCATGTAAAAAAGGGTTGGACGCAAGACCAAAGAAGACCATCTTAAATGAATTTTGACTGAAATACTATATATTCATAATCTAAAAACCTTTCGCGACCCTCAATTTAGCCAAATTTTCATTCTGGGCCCTCTAGAATTAATGGACCACGTAATACCTTCGATTGGATCTCAATTGAGGACTACTAAAGCCAATTAGTTTCATCTTGGTGACAATTATTGAAGGCCTCTAATAGTCATAATTGTCCTCATTAATTATTCTCAACATAAATTGAATGCATAATTTTGAGACCCTCAAGTGAATTAAACAATTAATTTTAGAGTGCTGAAATGAAATTTTGGACAAAAATCACAAGGTAACGAAAGTTTTTTAGCCTATATATATATATATATATATATACTAGCATGTAACCCGCGCAATGCGCAGGTACAATGTTTGTGATAATGTTGACATATCACTATTTCTATTTGTGATAAGCATAGTTTATTCCATAAAAGTGTGTGCGTAAGTAAAGTAACATGATCCCAAATTGGCATACTTAGATACTCTGGTATTGAAAATATATGCAGCTTTTTCTAAACATTACATAGGATGATCATGACGAGAACAAAATATAGTGATTGATAGCATAATTGCTTGCACATGTATATATGAAAACAAAGAAATCAAAGTTTTGGGTTTATTACTCTATTAATTTGTCCAAAGCCACATTAAAGATCCCAAAGCAGCAAGGGATATATGCTTAAACCTGCGTTATGAAATGAAGTAACAGGGTTGCTTATTGTTTCAAGGCCATAAATGATGTAATCCCAGGTAAAATCTAGCCTTCTTGCATCCGACAAAAGTGGTGCTAATCTGTGCCAAACAGAATCAACAAAAGCCAACCCCGCCAACAAAGAAAAGCTTGTGATCACAGAATTTTTTCAGCCCCCCCCCCCCCCCCCCCCCCCCCCCCCCTGCAAAATTCAGCATTTTCTAAAACAAATAGTCTGTGAATATAGGACTGTTTATTTGTCTAAATCAAGTAATTACTAAAAAATTGCTACACAAGATACCCTCAGATGAAGACCATAACCAAGGTCTTCCATTTTCCCTCGCTTAAGCCTCCAAGTTTTGGCTTTTCTCCCATTCCAGTACCATTCTTCTTTTCTCCTACCATTTAAGTGACAAACCCAAAAACACATAAAAGGCATCATTAACAAAAAAAAACACGAAAACTAAAATAAGAAAACTAAATACGGAAAAATACAAGGAAATTCGCAAACACAAAAAAAAAAAAAAAAAGAAAAGAAAAAGAAAGTAATGTCAAGCCAAAGTTCTCCATGACTTACCAGCATAAAACCAAATAGCATATAATTCTATTGTATTCATGGAATGGTCATGCAGGATGGTCTATCCAAAAATAGAGCCCGAGATGAAGATGCATTGGTTTGAGTTTGAGACACTCTTTAACATTAAACAAAGGCCTTTACACAGATGAAAGAAACAAGTGTAAGTCATCTGCGTGGTCTTTGTACTCTAATGCAGCGAGTCAAAATTGCGCAAGCTTAGATAACCTTGACTCTATATTTGACTTCTCTATCCTAGACTATGCTTTCCAACCCATGAAAACAATTTCTTGCCAAAAGTCCAATACCGAAGAAGTGGCTCACTAGGTGAAGATGTAGTTTTTGGTTTTCATTTTGCGTATTCATTATTGACTCTAATATAAGACGAATTCACTCTAAAAATGAAATCGAAAATCAAAAACCACAATCGTAACCTTGAAGAAGGAAGCTATTGATATATCAAGTGGAGAGTCATGTGAGAACACATTGGCAAAAGATTACTCATCCAACTACGAAAAAAAAGGGATATGTTACCAAAAAACACTTCATTCCACATCGCAATATTTAAATCCAGTGACCCCAAAATTCAAAGACAACATTTGAACTTATCATTTGGGCATTATTGCAGATAGAAATTTAGAACGGAGTGTATAGTAACATGTGCTTATTAAAATACAAAACTAAAAAAAATAAATGATAAACCAGCAATTGAACACATACAAATAAGTGCCTATATGTGTGTATACATTTGGAGAGAATAAAATGGATGGAGTGGGTACACATATACAAATATATATATATATATATATGCAAGGAGAGAGAGAGAGAGAGAGAGAGAGAGAGAGAGAGAGAGAGGGAGGGGGGGGGATACCAGATAGGGGTCACTTTAAGAAACGGCCATAGTCGGCGGTACTTGGAGGCAGTGATGGTGCGCCACAGTTGTGGTACCTTTGCAATTAATCAAAACTTGTTAGTTCTTTGACCAAAAAAACAAAACAATATGTTATTTCATATATTTATATATATTCTGAATTTCCAAACCTGGAAAGCCAATACATAAATAGAAAAGATTATATTCAAATCCATCTAACAAACTCCTCCATTTTAATGACATGCAAAAAGGAATTACATGAATTGAACCACAAAAGCTCTAAGAGATCAAAAGACTAAAAGTCGCCCAAACAAAGATCCATATTGCACAGCCAGATTTTCCACAAAGTAAAACATGAAACTCCAAGATCAATGCGAATAAGAAGCATCAATAGTGTTCTAATACTAAATCAGACTTCTATGACAACCCAACTCTATGCAATGCGATTGAATAGAAAATTAAGGATAACTCAATAATGAATTGCCAAACACAACTATGGTAAGAAAACAGTAGATAAACTTTGCCAAGATAATTATACAAATACAAAAAATAATATCACCGAATCAAAAAACGAATAGCATCCCGTTATAACATACGGACGTGGATGATAAACACCACCGAACACATGACGTTTCCTATCTTGCTATCTTCCAAATTGATGCTCAAATCATCAACCTCCTGTAGTTTCTTGTTCTGCAACCATTGGTATAGAGTGAAAGACAGTTGAAAAAATTAAACCCCAATTACAAAAATATTGATGTATCGATTAGGTCTTGAGATTTTACCATTCAAGTCTGAAATGTGCATTTGAGAGTGAAGGAAGATGAAAGAGAAGAGAGAGAAAGAGAGTTTGGGCACAAAAATGGAGGCTTGCGTCGCATCGTGCGTCCCCCTCGGTGTCGTAACGTTAATGGAATGCCAAGGTTCTGTATGGCTGACTGTTTCCTATTCATATGTTATGGCCTTATTCCCTGTCTAGTCTAGAAGTAGATGTATGGGTGTGTGTCCACGTGTCAATTTTATATTAATCCAAGGTTTTGTCCACGTGTCAGTCTTATATTAAACCAAGTTCATACTCTCCGCTTTTAGTTATCTATCTAAATTACTAATAGCAGAAGGTTTGAGCGGAAATAAACTTGGTGTTGACACGTGGCATTGGCTCTTTAATGCTCTTGAAAGTTGAAACGTGTTTCACTGCTCGAGAGTTAAAACGCCAAACGTCTCCCTCTCTCTCTTTCTCTCTCTCTCTCTCTCTCTCTCTCTCTCTCTCTCTCTCTTATTGAACGTCAAATGTCGAATGAGTTACTGTGTAGGGGTTTTGAGTCTCTTCCCTAAAAATCCAACTCCTTGTTCCTTCTCCAGTCTTTATCCGTGGTCACTCCAGTCCAGTAGTGTCAACGTGGTGAAGGTCTCATTTGAAGGAATACCAATTTGTCATCTCAGTAAGCAATTTTCCAATTTGTGTCCAATTTGTATATAGTTATTTGCTTGCCTATGTTGTATACAATTTTAGGGTTTTGTAAAAATTTCAGATTATGAAGAACACAAAGAACAGAGGAACAATACAGAGAGAACAATAGAGAGAAGAGAGAAGAAGAGCAGATGAAACTGAAAACGTAAATCTCATTAATTTTGCTAATGAATGACAAAGACTGATATAAGCATTGAGTCTCAAATCACCAAAACAGTTACAACTAACCACTACTAACCACTAAGCCACTTAGTAAAACAAAATTAAAAAATTCTTAGAAAACTAATCAGGTACAACAGCAGTCTATGAAGTAGTAATAGACTTCATGTGTGATGTGCAGCTTCAGTTAGCTGATCATCTAAATCAGTAGAGTCAACATTCCCCTGCAAGTTGATGGTGGCAGTGGAAACAACAACTTGGGACAACATGAGCTGAGACTTAAGTAACCTGAACATAAACACAGGCAAAGGCTTTGTAAATATGTCAGCAAGTTGATCAGTTGTTGAAACATGAGCTATGTACAGCTGATTGGCAGAAATCTTCTCACATATAAAATGATAATCAACCTCAATATGCTATGTTCAAGCATGAAAGACTGGATTAGAGGCAATGGAAAGTGCACTAATGTTGTCACAGAATATCAGTGGAGGAGTAGGCAAAGTGAGGTGAAGATCTTGCAGAAGTTGAGTGAGCTAGAGAACCTCAGCAGCAGTAATTGCCAAAGCTTTATATTCAGCTTCGGTGCTAGAACGAGCAACAGTCGGCTGTTTCTTGGCTGTCCAAGAGAGGAGATTAGGACCCAAGAAGATACAATAACCTGTGGTTGACCTGCGATCTTGATTATTGCCAGCCCAATCAGAATCAGAGTACCCAGTGAGAAGAAGAGGTCCTGACTGAAAAGCTAAGCCATGACCAAGTGTTCCCTTAAGAAATTTTAAAATTCTCTTGACAGTTTGAAAGTGAACCTGTAATGGATTATGCATAAATTGACATACCCAATTGACAGCATAAGCAAGATCTGGTCTGGTAATGGTCAAATACTGAAGAGAGCCAACAATACTACGATAGAGCAGAGGATCTGAGTAGGGACTGAGATCAGGTGGAGAAGAGGATTTAGTAGAAAGTGGAGATGCAGCAGGCTTGCATTCTACCATGGCTGCCTTTTTCAAAATTTCTGAAGCATACTTGGATTGGGACATAAACAGTCCACTGGAAGTAGTAGTAACTTCAATACCCAAAAAATAATGGAGGCTCCCCAAATCTTTCATTGAAAAGCAGAACCCATAGTGAGAATAAAGCTGTCAATAAGAGCAGAGTTGCTGCCTGTAATTATGATATCATCCACATACACCAAAATAACTAATATATGAGAAGAGGTGTGCTGCACAAAGAGAGAGGTATCAGCTTTGCTCATAACAAACCCATGACTAACAAGAAATCTTGAAAGAGTGGCAAACCAAGCTCTGGGAGCCTATTTAAGGCCATATAGTGCTTTATGAAGCCTACACACAAGGTGGGGCTGAGAAGAATCAAAAAAACCTGGAGGTTGAACCATATAAACTTCCTCATCCAATAAGCCATGTAGAAATGCATTAGAAACATCTACTTGTTTGATGGTCCATCCAAAATGAAGAGATAAAGACACAATAAGGCGAATAGTAGGTTGTTTGACTACTGGGCTGAAGGTTTTAAAGTAATCTAAGCCTTCTGTCTGATGAAAACCTTTGGCAACCAACCTTGCCTTGTGCCTTGAGATAGTTCCATCTGTATTTTTTTTAATTTTGAACACCTATTTACAGTCGATGGCCTGTTTATCAGCAGGTAAAGAAACCAGAGACCATGTATGTTGGGATAGTAAAGCATTATACTCAGCAGACATTGCCTCTCTCTACACAAGGGATTTATTGGCTTGAAGAAAAGTGGTGGGTTCTATAGAAAATAATGGATCAGGATGAGAAGTAGTAATGTGAGCAACATGGCTAAAAGGAATTTTAGGCTTGGTGATACCAGCCTTTGCTCTGGTAATCATGGGATGAGATGCTGGAGGGGAAGGAGAATGATTAACAGAAGGGGTAGATTGGGGACAAGGAGTGGAAGAACCAATAGACGAGGATGAAGGCAAAGAAGTAGAGTTTGATGCTGAAGATATGGGTGAAATAGGTAATGGAGAAAGAGAATGAGAAGAGATAAACTCAATGGGAGAAGAATGAGGGACCCCATGAGAAGAGATAGGGGATGAGGGTGATGATGAGGATGAAGAAGGTAGGGAAGTGGAAAATTGTGGTGAGAAGGAAAATTAAGATTCAAGAAACTTGACATGTCTAGAGGTATAAACTTGACCAGTGTAAATGTCTAGATACCTATAACCCTTTGAGTCAGAAGAGTAACCAATGAAGACACAACACCTAGATTTAGAAGACAACTTTGAGGTCCTATATGGTTGAAGCCAAGGATAACAGCAGCACCCAAATGACCTGAGAAATGTGTAGTCAGGAGGAGAGTGGAAGAGTATTTCATATGGAGATTTAAAATTTAAAACAGGAGTAGGGAGCCTATTAATGAGAAAAGTGGCAGTGAGAGTGGCATCCACCTAGTATTTTGTAGGCATGGAAGAGTGAGTAAGAAGAGCCAAAGTTGTCTCGACAATATGTCTGTGTTTTCTCTCACTCAGACCATTTTGTTCAGGTGTATAAGGACATAATTTTTGATGAACAATTCCACTTTGAGCAAGATAACATATCATAGGATTATTAACAAACTCTGTGCCATTGTCTGTCCTAAAGATCTTGATCTTAGCTCCGAATTGATTTTCAACAAGAGTCTTGAAGTGAACATAGTGTTGAAACACTTCAGATTTTTGTTTGAGAGGATAGACCCAGGTATATCTTGAAAAATCATCCACAAACAAGACATAATATTTGAAACCAGTAACCGAGGGAGTGGAGACTGGTCCCCAAACATCACTATGAATGAGTTGAAGTGGTGATGTAGTAGAGGTAAGAGAAGATGAGAAGGGTAATCTGTGACTCTTGGAGGAGTGACAAGAGTGACATGGTGGAGAGGAGGAACAAAAAGAAGGGATGAGTTTATGGTGAGATAATAGATGCATAATCCGAGGAGATGGGTGACCCAACCTGTAGTGCCAACTTTGAGCAGAAGAAGGAGTATGGGAAGAAGAAGAAGAAGAAGAAGAAGGGAACGAGGTGGAGAATGAGGAGGATGCAGAAGTAGTAACCAGAGCATTCAGTGATGAAGGTGAAACAAGAGATGTAGTGAGAGGATAAAGACCATGTTGAGAAGGACCTTTAAGAAGAATTTGATTTGTGGATTTATCTTGAACTACAAAGCCAGAGGAGTCAAAGATAAACCTACAATTATTATCCTTTGCAAGTTGGTACACAGAGAGAAGATTGTGATTGATATGTGGTGCATGAAGAATTTTGGAAAGGAAGAGAGACTTACCAGGAATAGGCAAAATACCATCACCAATGTGTTGAATAGGTACAATATTTCCATTTCCCATAGAAACTGACGCATGGCCTTGATAAGGAGTAAGCATATGCAATTGACTAGGATTATTAGTAAGATGATTAGTAGCACCTGTATCAAAGAACCAGTTGGTGGAAGTAGTATTAGCTAAAGAAGCCATATAGGCTTGAGGAGCAAAGGTAAAATCTGATGAAGGAAAATCAGGATAGTCATTAGGACTAGAACTAGTGGATTCATAGGGAGAAGTAGTGAACCAGTGTGCTAGGGGAGAAGATGAATTAGGGACAGGTGATGGAGAAGGATGTGGGAAAAGAGACAACCGAGGAGTAGGTAAAAGAGGAGACTGAGTAGGTAAAAGACGAGACTGTGATGGAGAGATGTGAGATTGACAAGAGACATTCATAGATTGATCTTCGGAGGGCATAGGCTGTGTTAGATAGGCTTGTGGAGAGTGACTTTGACCTTGAGTAAAATTGCTTTGTCCATGAGTAACATTGCTTTGTCCAAAGGTAGGAGTAGATTTTTGATAGCTAGGATTGTACCTATGGAAGCATTCAGAAGCTACATGGTTCCCTTTTCCATAAATCTGACAAAAAACTTTATTCTGAAAATTATTTCTGCCGTGGCCTCTTCCTCTAGAGAACTTATTCCTTCCTCCACCTCTAAATTGTCCAGAAAAATTATTGAACTATCCTTGTCCATTTTGAACCAGATTTTGGGAATTGGGTGAAGAAACATCAGATTTTCGTGAATTATCAACATTACTAGTCATAGCAGAAAAGGCGGTGGTGTTAGCAATTATTGAAGACATCTTTAGGTCTTGATTAACATGAATTTCTTCAGATCGCAACAGAGCATGTAAATCACTAAAGGAGATGGGATGAGATCTAGCTCTAAGTGTTGTTTTCAATGAAGAATACTCATGTGTTAAGCCATTAACAGTGTACAAAACTAGATCCTCCTCATCAACGGAAGTCCCTGCAACAGAGAGTTGATCTGTCCATTCCTTGATTCTATCAAGGTATTCATCCATTGAACAGTCCCTAGTGACATTGAGAAGTTTAATCCTAAGCTCATTTACATGCGATCTAGAAGTGGAAGCGTATCGCTTCGAGAGGTAGTTCCAGATTTCATGCGCATGATCAAATCCTATGATTTGAGGTAGTATAGTTGGTGCTATTGTCGCATTAAGGCATCTAACAAGTTGTCTATCAATATTCAACCATTCATCATAGCTAGGGTTCTGAGATCTATTACCTGATTCATCAAGAATCTCTGATAGTGGTTGTTCGATTGTTCCATCTACATAGCTGAGAAGATGATTCGCACGAAGAGTGTTTCTCATCTGTGATTTCCACACCATGAAATTGGATTGATCCAATTTTACTGTAATGAGATAATTTAGGTTTGAGACGAAGAAGATCAGGTTTGACGGTAGGTTCAGAGTTGTTGAGGATATCACCATTGTTAACCTTCGATCAATCAATAGAAGTCCGCAGGAAATCAAAGATCAGAACAAATTACCGATCTAAGAGCTCTGATACCATGTAGAAATTTCAGATTATGAAGAACACAAAGAACAAAGGAACAATACAGAGATAAACAAGATAGAGAAGAGAGAAGAAGAGCAGATGAAACTGAAAACGTAAATCTCATTAATTTTGCTAATGAATGACAAAGACTGATATAAGCATTGAGTCTCAAATCACCAAAACAGTTACAACTAACCACTACTAACCACTAAGCCACTCAGTAAAACAGAATTAACAAATTCTTAGAAAACTAATAAGGTACAACAGCAGTCTATGAAGTAGTAATAGACTTCATGTGTGATGTGCAGCTTCAGTTAGCTGATCATCTGAATCAGTAGAGTCAATAGGTTTCAGTTAGTTGGGGTTCACTAGAACTGACACAAGGTGGTAGTCGATGCGAGAAAGTGGTGACAGAGAGAGGACAAAGTGGTTGAGAATCTTCAGTTCTAGAAGAGCAAACACGAAGACATCTTGCTAACGAAGCATCGCAAAGGCCTTCAAGCTCAGGAATTCCCAACCGCATTCATGCTTCTACCATGGTAAAAAAAAAAAGGTCATTTTACTCTCCCTGTCATCTGGAGTGCATAAATCTATGTCGATTAATGGATAATGGATGATCTGCAACTTTAGGGTTTTATTACCCTTTGGTCTAGGTTTAGCCTTTAGGGTGAGCATTGAATTTGGTGATGAGATTTTGGTTGTTTACCCATTTCAGAGATTTCAACACAAATATTAATCAAAATGAAAATTTTTCAGAGTATGCGAATCATGAATTGGTGTTTTTGAGTACTGATTTTCATTTCTTATTGATTCCATGTTATTTGACAGTGATCAATTTCAAATTTTTTTTTTAAATGTAATATTAATCATTCCTATTCGTCTGTTTGAGTTGGGTTGCGAGAAAATATTGCCAAATTGCAATGTTGGATGTTAAGATTTTTCCTTTTGATACTCTTTCAATGTCCTTATGGCCCATTCATTTAGCTCTTCTTTATGATCGTTTTGAATAGTTTTCATTTCTATTTTCTTGGTTATCAATTTGATAAGCATTGTTGTTTTTTGTTTGTTTGAATTCTATTGAGCTTAAGGCTGCGTGTCTTTTGTGTATGTTTCGTTACTTTTGTATGGTTTACCTTGTTTTTTTGGATACGAAGGTGCTGAATTACTACAAGGATTATTTCTACCTATTAGTTATTTGTAGATAACTCTGTTAGAGGGTGGTTGGGTTGTGTTAAGGGGGCTGTTTTTGGCTTTGTTTTTCTTACATTGGTGTAATACTACCCTTATTTTAATTTTATTATTATTTATTATTATTATTATTATTATTATTTTCCTGGAGTGAGGGTGGGGGGATCTAGGGTCATTGATCATTTCATGAGTTTTTGAAGATTCTACAATAAAATTCACGGATAGGAAATGGGGAAAAAGTGTCACTTTTTGTGGAAAAGATCTTCACAACAAAAAAAAAAATAGAATTGTCTTCATTACAAACTTGAATCTTATATCACTTCAAAAGATTTCTTTTGCTATTTCCTAGATGAAATGTTGCAAAAACTAGAGATCTTTTAATTTTTTTTTCACAATCCTTTTCGTGTCGTTAAAGATTTTTAACGCAAAAACAACTTTGTGTGCTTTCACATTTATTTCTTCATCTATGTGGCTTGATTCAATGGTGATCTCATCCGTGAATTGAAGTAAATCTGGTCATTTACCATTATTCTGATTCAATGTTGGATCAAGTTAAGAAGTAAAGTTATTGATAGAGTTGCTAAAAGTCTGAAATTGATGGGTGATAGTGGCGTCACGGAGGAATTGCGACTGACATCCGTTGATGGAGAGTTCGTTAGGCAAAATGCAAAAGGGCAAAAAGGAGAACAGTATGGTACTATTGATTCGTATGACAGAACATTGAAATGCTGACATGGCAAAAAATTAAATGGTGTATGGTGTAAACAAACAAGTTTATGTATCATCCGTGTAACATTCAAAGCTTCTCTTAGTATTTTCAATTCAAGATTTTATTTTTATGTTTTGGAGCTTTAGCATGCCTTCTTTATGCGTTAATGAATTATGTTGTTCATTAGTATAGCAGGTTATGATAGAGTATAAGTATTATCATGCTTTTGCTTGACTTCCTAATAATTTAATTAATATACCAGTTGAGAGATTTGTATATATCTACATAGGGTGTACAGAATTACTATTACAATTGTTGCATAATCTGTCTTAATCTCATCTCTTCTACCCATCTTTATAATGCAGTGGTGTAAATGTTGTGTTGTGCACTTTCGATCATATGGCGAAAATATGCAAGACATAATTGTAGCAGAGCCTATCAGTGCGATTAGGCAACTGTCCGGGTAAGCTTCAATACTCTGAATGTTTTCCTAAATTCCTTCACTGGTCTAACCTCTTTACGGACTTTCTACAACTCTAGCTTATGGGCTTTGTTTGGTTAATAGATTTGGGCAAGGAAAAGAAAAGGAACCACAAAGGGAAACACTTTTCATTGTTTGGGAACTATAATTGTAGTAGAGCCTATCAGTGTGATTAGGAAACATGTGATTTTTAAAATAAAAAAAAACATTTCAATTACATTTTTTGGTTCTTCATTTCTAAAACTATTTGAGTGGAAATCAATTTTCCTTTTTCTTTTTACTAAATATGTGAACCAAGCAGAGAATTAGTTAGAAATTCATATTGGTTCTTCCATAATTATTTTCTTGAGAATGAACAATCTAATTTTAGGGAACATTGAACCTATTCATACATGCAGTGCAATAAACATATACATTGAGGATATAGCCAGAAATATACTCCCTCCGTCCCATTTTATGTGTCTATCTTTCCTTTTTGGGATGTCCCAAAATTGTTGTCCACTTTCCTAAATTAGTTTACAAATTTTACTTAGTTTCCCAAACTACCCTTCCTTGCAATCAACACCAAAACAAAACAAAAAAAAGAAAGTGCAATGATTATGGGCAATTGTGGAAAGTAGGTGTAGATTCTTTTTGTCCCCTTAAATAGTTGGATTCCCCAAAATGGACACATAAAATGGGACGGAGGTAGTATCAGTTTAGGGACGTGATTATTGTACAAATGGCCAATTATTACTATCACGTGGCACCTTAAAAGTTACTATCAAACGACAGATTGTTACTAGCTAACTAGGAAGCACAGGTGCGGGTGCTACTACCTTTACACACCCAGTGCGGGTATGGGTGCCTTTTCGAAGAGTTAGTGCTTCCTAGCTAGCTAATAGCGCCTTAAAAGCACTACTATCCTTGGCACCCAATCATACTAAATGGCAGTATGGCACATTGTCACTACATATTGGGACCTAAGAATTGGTTGTATAATACAACCAGAAGTGCATGGATGTATTAAAGAACTTCACAGGTTAGGTGGTGCAGCAATGGGGAATGTCCATGAAGGAGACAAGACAACTACCAATATCTGCAAGTATATTTCCTCAATTATTGTTGCCTTCACTGCTCTCTAGCTATTGCTCCCTTCCCAATGTTCGTTTGGTGTTTGGTATTTTTTGTTATTTTATCTGGCACCCAATGGATGTGGCACCCAGTGGTATCCCATGTGTTGAGTTAAGTGTGATGGGTCATACTGTCACATGGGATGTCACGTCCTTTTGTGAGCATCTCTTTATGACCCTTTTGTGTCCCAAACATTACCCTTCTACGAGAAACCTTTGGGATCTCAATTTATTAGAGATGAGTTTGGTCAAAAACTGAAAGTTGGATAGCAGATGCATCCTTTTTGGACATTCTACTACTCGAGTGAGCTTACTTTTGTATAGATTATACCTAATGAATTATGCAAATCTCTTATTACCAGATCCTTATCTGCTTTTCTCAACGACTGGTACATATGTTTATTTGTGGAATCTGTATTTTTTTTAAAGCAAGGAACTGAATCATAGAGTTAAATCTATTGAGGCTGAGCATCACTCAATATATCACCATATGCATGTGTAGTAGTAATTTTTCGGTTGTGGCATGTAACATAAGTTTTCATCTAAATCATTACCTTTTGCAATTGAAATCCAGCCTTTATTATTATTATTATTAATTTTTTTTTTGCAAGAACTACAAAGACAGCATGCCCGCGCATCACGCGGGTTACAAACTAGTTTATAGTAGAAGTAAAAGTAGATATGTGTATATGTACATATATATATATATATATAGAGAGAGAGAGAGAGAGAGATTTGCCATATAAGTTGAGTAAGACCAACTCCAACAATGGCAGCAAACCATTGCACCAAAATTATTTGCTCTGCCATGTCAGCAAAATGAGCTCCAAAGGGAGCATCAAACAGTAGTAGTAACTTTGCTGCCCTTGTCAATTATAGCAACTTTGCTACATTTGCCTATTGCATCAAATCTATTTTTTTAGAATAAAAAAGTGGGAGAGAGAGAGAGAGGGTGGTTGGATGATTAAAAGTGATTAAAAATTTTGAATATAAAAAGATGAAAAACTAAAGATATATTAAAATAATCAACATTTGGTGTATCCTTTGGAGAGCATGTGTGTGATTCATGAGGCAAATGCATGTAAATTATTGCATCAAATAAGTCATTTGATGTGTAAATTTTGCCTTCTCCTTTAGGGTATAATGTCCTCATTTACATATCACATATGCACAATCTCCAACTAAGATGCATAAATATTTGCTTTTGTACAAAAAAAGTACTTTTATTATAATGTATCTTTAAAATAAGTTAAATAATGAAAAGGATAAAGGTGTGTAATAATCCAGGTAGAATTAATGCACCATATGTTAATCGATTTCCTCCGATGACTAGTAAAGATGACGACTATCATGTACATGACCGTATAGGAGGATATAAAATGACTTGAGATTGAAGAGTACTCAATATTGGTGGGTAATAGTCCAGGTAGACAAATATGTATTGCATATATATATACACATATATAATGTAGTCCCCCCATAAGTTGTTCATATTTGAATTCAATGGTTGTAGTTGGTGTTGGGTTCCAATGTTCCATGTATTCTATACACATGAGATGCTTAATGGGCTTTGTCCTTTTGCTTTTTTCTTTGGACTTATTTGTATTAAGTCTTTATATATGGACTCTATGGGGCCCGTGGGCCATGCTTGCTAGCTAATTTATTTAGCTAATGAATAAAAAACAATAGGATGCTGTGAATCTTAAAAGAAGACCTGCGCAGCATATAGAGATACAGAGAGGTTTCTTGCAAGCATAGCAGCGGCGCGGCAACCAAGGAAGAAAGGTGTCGTAGTTCTTCAAGGGACTGTTTGGCTATCCAAAGTCTTTGAGATTTGGAGATTTGCTTGTATTCCTTATGGTATTGTGAACCCTAAAGGTAACCCTTGTACACACTCTCTAGTTGATTGAATACCTCAAGTTTAGGGCAAGAACTTGAGAGAACATTGCGTATTCCTTATTTTGATATAGTGGAATCTTTCGGAGTTGCCCTGTGGTTTTTCCCTCTACATTGGAGGGTTTTCCACATAAATCTTGGTGTTATTTATTTCTTGCTTGGGTGCTTTATTATTATATTGCTTGAGGTTGATTGTGGTGAAAAGGAAATTATTCATTGTAGCTTGGATATTATTTGTGCCTATTTAATTTACACTAGACAAGGTTAGAAAGTGTTGCTCCTAATATTGGGAATTTCCGCATCCTTTTTTCCCCAACAAAGTGGTATCAAAGCTTTAGGTTCTTTATTTATTTATTGTCTTGTGTAATTAAATGGAGGAATCATCAAATTCAATGATTAAGCTCACGGCTTCAAATTATGCAATTTGGAAACCGCGAATGGAGGACATCCTTTATTGTAAGGATTTGTATGATCCGATTGAGGGTGATACGGCCAAGCCTACAACTATGTCCGATACGGATTGGGTAAAATTAAATCGAAAGACAGTGGGTCAAATTAGACAATGGGTTGATCACACCGTGTTTCACCACGTTGCCCAAGAAGTCAGGAGATCGACTAGAGAGCAGAGGCCATTAGTCAGATATTCTAGTTCTGAGTATATTTTGCTTACAGATGAGGGGGAGCCAGAGAGTTTTCAGGAAGTTCAGACTCACAAAGACAGAGGCAGTTGGGTACAGGCTATGCAAGATGAGATGAATTCCTTGCATAAAAATAGTACTTATGAGTTGGTTGATCTTCCTAAGGGCAGAAAAGTATTGAGAAACAAATGGGTGTTCAAGTTGAAGAAGGATGGTGACAAGCTACTGAAGTACAAGGCTCGTTTAGTTGTCAAGGGCTTCGGGCAGAAGCATGGCATTGATTTTGATGAAATTTTCTCACCGGTGGTGAAGATGAGTTCTATTCGAGTTGCTTTGGGTTTGATAGCTAGCATGGATCTTGAGCTTGAGCAGCTAGATGTAAAGACCGCCTTCCTTCATGGTGATTTGGAGGAAGAGATTTACATGGTACAACCAGAGGGATTTGAAGTTAAGGGGAAAGAGCACTTGGTTTGCAAGTTGAAGAAGAGTCTCTACAGCCTTAAGCAAGCTCCGAGACAATGGTACAGGAAATTCGACTCATTCATGGTGGGTCATGAGTTCAAGAGAACCGCTGCAGATCAATGTGTTTATGTCCAGAGATTCCCAGATGGTAACTTTATTATGCTTTTACTTTATGTTGATGATATGCTTTTTATTGGACAAGATGTTAATATGATTCGCAAGCTAAAAGGAGAGTTGTTCAAGTCCTTTGATATGAAGGACTTAGGCCCGGCCCGACAGATTTTGGGTATGAAGATTGTTTGTGACAGGAAAGCCAAGAAGATATGGTTGTCACAGGAGAAAAACGTTGAATGGGTGCTTGAAAAGTTCAACATGAAAGATGCTAAACCAGTTAGCACTCCTCTTGCAAGTCACTTTAAGCTAAGTAAAAGCTTGTGTCCCTCTACCAGAGAATGAAGAGAAGAAATGGTAGTTGTTCCTTACTCGTCAGCAGTAGGGAGTCTTATGTATGTGATGGTCTGTACAAGGCCAGATATTGTTCATGCAGTTGGTGTTGTGAGTAGATTTCTTTCCAAATCCCGGAAGAGAGCATTGGGAAGCAGTCAAGTGGATTCTTCGATACTTGAAGGGTACTTCAAGTTTATGTTTATGTTTTGGGGGTTCAAAACCAATCTTGGAAGGGTTTACAGATTCAGATATGCAGGGGACATCGATGACCGAAAGTCTATTTCGGGTTTCTTGTTTACTTTTGCAGGGGGAGCTGTCT
The DNA here is from genome assembly GCA_033977485.1 of Hydrangea macrophylla. Taxonomy (NCBI): domain Eukaryota; kingdom Viridiplantae; phylum Streptophyta; class Magnoliopsida; order Cornales; family Hydrangeaceae; genus Hydrangea; species Hydrangea macrophylla. The sequence goes on along the minus strand of CM066998.1, from coordinate 93,964,430 downwards.
CGTGGCAGTCCAAGTTGCAAAAATGTGTTGCCTTGTCTACCACTGAAGCTGAGTATATCGCTGCTACAGAAGCAGGTAAAGAGATGTTATGGATGAAACGGTTTCTCCAAGAGTTGGATTTGAAGCAAGGTGAGTACGTGGTTCATTGTGATAGTCAGAGTGCTATGGACTTGAGCAAGAACGCCACATACCATTCCCGCACGAAACATATTGATGTGCGCTACCATTGGATTCGTGAGGTAATGGAAAAGCAAGAAATGAAATTGAAGAAAATTTATACAGAGAAGAATCCGTCTGACATGATGACAAAGGGTGTGACAAGAGAGAAGATTGAGCTTTGTAAAGCTCTAGCTGGAATGGACTCCAAGTAAGGGGTCGAGTTTGGGTGTTCTCTCCTCCCATATGTATAGAGGGGGAGATTTGTTGGGTTCCATGTATTCTATACACATGAGATGCTTAATGGGCTTTGTCCTTTTGCTTTTTTCCTTGGACTTATTTCTATTAAGTCTTTATGGACTCTATGGGGCCCGTGGGCCATGCTTGCTAGCTAATTTATTTAGCTAATGAATAAAAAACAATAGGATGCTGTGAATCTTAAAAGAAGACCTGCGCAGCATATAGAGATACAGAGAGGTTTCTTGGAAGCATAGCAGTGGCGCGGCAACCAAGGAAGAAAGGTGTTCGTAGTTCTTCAAGGGACTGTTTGGCTATCCAAAGTCTTTGAGATTTGGAGATTTGCTTGTATTCCTTAGGGCATTGTGAACCCTAAGAGGTAACCCTTGTACACACTCTCTAGTTGATTGAATACCTCAAGATTAGGGCAAGAACTTGAGAGAACATTGTGTATTCCTTATTTTGATATAGTGGAATCTTTCGGAGTTGCCCTGTGATTTTTCCCTCTATATTGGAGGGTTTTCCACATAAATCTTGGTGTTATTTATTTCTTGCTTGGGTGCTTTATTATTATATTGCTTGAGGTTGATTGTGGTGAAAAGGAAATTATTCATTGTAGCTTGGATATTATTTGTGCCTATTTAATTTACACTAGACAAGGTTAGAAAGTGTTGCTCCTAATATTGGGGATTTCCGCATCCTTTTTTCCCCAACAGTTGGCATCCACATTGTTTCACATACAAATAATATATTCTTACGAGGAAAGACTAAAGAGCCTATAATGGATAATCGATTTAGTCTTAACTCAATTGGCACTAACTTTCTTTCGAGTGGTAATAAAAAAATAAAAATAAAAATAAAAAACCAAAAGCAAACCATCAAATTATAAGTAAGTGCCAATCTAGTTGGGTTTCAGTAAAAACCACAACCAAAAAAGAAAAAAAACAAAAACAAAAAGAAGAAGAATAAAGAATTGGGTTGAATTGGTAATGGTAGAAGTCAGGACAGAGTTAATTAACTAAGTTCGGCTAGAGCTTCGACATACCAAAAATCAAGCCTAGGCCGCCTGTTTGCAACCATTAATTGCATAAAAAATGAGATATCAATTTTCAAAACATCTTGCATATGTCCTTTAATTCTTAGGCTGAGGGTACTTATAGTATTCTTTGGTTGTCATTTGAATTTGAACACTCCCATCATTAATAATTTGTACAGTGTTTTAAAATATAATCCCATTATCATGAATCAGTCCGTATAGATAAATAGGACTTCATCATATTTCTTCATATTATTCTTCTTTGTGTGGTCATTTTTATATTTTCTTGGAATTGTAAAAAATTCAGAAATTTATACATCATTTTCCGAACAAAAACATTTTTTTTTCCCTTTCTAAAACGAATAATTCATGCTATTCTAACAAAATGTTTTTACATCCCCATTTGAGTATTGTCTCATCTCGGTAGGCTTAGTTCAGGATACCAAAATGAGATCACAATAAATCAAGAAAGATTAAATATGTATCAATAGTCCCATGTGAACTGCTCATATTTTATTTTTATTAGTGGTTGGCATCCAGACCATTCTTTCACCAAGTGGGTCAGATGCATTTTTTTTTTCTTTTCTTTTCAAATGGAAAACATCCTTATAAAGAGAAGGTTAACCTGCGCTGAACTTATCACAACTTCACAATACACAAAGCAAATATAGAGCAGTACAAAGTCTCTTTTGCCTTTTCAACTGAATTCAAGGAGAATTAATAGAGAAATGGCTGACCTAGCTGTACTCACCATTGCTCTAGAAACAGTTCGTGATTTGCTAATGGAAGAAGCAAGATTCTTGTTCAATGTGAAAGGTGAAGTCGAGGAGATCGGAACTGAGTTGGAGCGAATGAGAGACTTCTTAAAAAGAGCTGACGCGAAAAAAGATGAAGACGAGGGGCTTCGTTATCGGGTAACAGAGATTAGAGGACTTGCTGCTGAAGTGGAGGACGTGCTTGAAACTTTTTCCATCGAGGTCGCATCCCAGAGAAATAGAGGAGGAGGCATAAAGAATGCACTCAAAAGATCTGCTTGCATAGTCAATGAGTGTATAACCCTCCACAACGTAGGGTCAGAGATTGTAAGTATCAAAACCAAGCTCACCAATTTCACTAACAGTCTACCAAGATATGATATTCCAAAAGGAGAAAGCCCAATTTCAACACATGATAAACAACGATGGCGAAGGCAGTCGTTTCCCCTACCTGAAAAGAATTTTGTGGGCATGGAGGATGATACACGCATATTGGTTTCTAATTTGGTGAATGACAATGAAGACGAACTAAATCAACACTGGCCACGAGTTGTTTCAATATGTGGGATGGGCGGTCTAGGCAAGACCTCTCTTGCAAAAAAGGTTTACCATCACAACGAGGTTCGACGTCATTTTGATCGTTTCTCGTGGGCTTGTGTAACCGAACGATGCCAACCAACAAAATTTTTGCAGGAGACACTAAGTGGACTTCTTTCACAAAATTGTCACCATCTGAATGATCAAGAGCTGGTTGATAAGCTTTATAAAGCTCAACAGGAAAACAAATGTTTGATAGTCATAGATGATATATGGTCAACTGGTGATTGGGACTGTCTTAAACATGCATTCCAAAACATGGAGGGTGGCAGCAAAATATTGCTTACCTCTCGCAATAGAAAAGTCCCTACGCACATCGATCCAAATGGATTCTTGCATGAACCAAAAGGTTTAAGTGAAGAAATGGGTTGGGAGCTGCTTCAGAAAATAGCATTCGTAGGAAAAGATATTAGAAGCGAAGGTCAGTTGATTTCTCCACTACCTCCTTACATTAACATTGCAGTACTTTCATGTTATGGTTTATTTGAGATTATATGAATTTTTATATATAGTTAGTAGGAACTTAAAAAAAAAAAGGGAAAGGGGGGGGGGGGGGGGATAAAATTTAAATGTGAATTTATTCAGGTGAAGATAAATGGTAAATTAATGTAACTAGAAAAAAAAAATGCCAAGCAAGTTAGTCGAAGCTACCTACTTATGGGTTTATCCAATGTCTAAAGTAGAGCCATAGTTTTTTTCTTTTTTCTTTTTTCTTATTTCATTTCCAGATCGTAAAAAAATACTTCAGAGGCTGGAATTATAATAAACAGCATAAAATGTCTATTATCTATTTATATATCTACAGATAGAGAGAGTTAACTTTATCGCCTAGCAAAAAAACAGCGCGATCGAGAAATAAATTTAGGGAATTCGGTGAACGGTCCATAAAACCGGGGCTATACAAATTAAAGTATGTCCGTCAGTTTCTTGTGTTTTTTTGTCCAGAAGAAATTAACATTTTATCGGTTAAAATTGAGCTAACAAATAATACTATATTACAATAAGGTAGCTAACATATTTACCCTTTAAACGACCATAAATTTTTTTATTTTAAATATAAAAAAAATTGATTCCGAAAATGGAGCAAAAACTTTGAAATTTTTACTCGATGCAATTAGAACTGAAAAATTATATTGAGATCTATGCTTTTGACTTGCCATTTTGCAAGAACGTATTATTTTGAGCCTCAATTGGACTATCTATCAAAATCCGATCCTAGTATATAACATCTATTTGAAATATGATATTGTCTGTTTTGTCTGTTTCAAGTCTGATATATGATACAAACTGAAATTAGTGTATAAAATCTGATGTTATATATCTGAATTAAACGACCATCACTTTCTCATTTTTTGTCCAATGATATTTTTTTGTCAAATACTGATGCAACACATAAGATTTATTTGAAATCTGATGTGAATATGCAATGATTTTCAAATTTGAATACCAAATCAGGTTCCTAAATGGCTAAACAATTGTACAACATGTTGTAGCAGTGATTGTTGGTACCGCATGCCACTGCATGTGGTACAACTGAGAAAGTATTTGGGAATCAAATTTCGGAAGTATAGCATAAGTCATCCAATAGTATCTGCTTGAAATAAATTACCGTAACTTTCTCATTTTTTTGGCTTTAGTCCCTACGAAAGGGAGCAAATAAAAGGAAACCTAATCTAAAAACTAGGAATAAAACCTAATTTAAGTTTTTCCTATTGACCATATAATTAAACATCCCATAAAACATGGAAAACAAGTAATAACATTCTAAAAATGCTTCTAAGACCTATGGTAACACATTAGGACCTAATTTTAGCATTTCGAATCTTTAAATAGCTAAAAAGAAAAAGAAAAAGAAAATAAAACCCTATGAAATTAAATACAAAAATTACAATTAAATAGGATACATCAAAATATTGGTATAAAAAATGGGAATTGCTATGTACACCTGTGTATTTGCTATGTACACCCAAATTCCTTTATTCTACTCATTTTTCTTCTAAAAATTCCCACTTTTATAAAGTTGAGCGGTGTACATAGCAAAAGTAGCGGTGTACATAGCAATTCCCTAAAAAATAAAATAAAATAAAATAAAATAAATAAAAATTGGTATTAATGGCTAGATGTTGTCATGCATCACTAGCTATAAGCCTATAATAGCTATACAGCCATTTTTAGCAAAATTTTTGGAGAAAATTTGGAGGGCATGGTTGGAGATGCTCTTACACAGTTAACTTTCAAACTAGCTGACACTTGGTTTAACCAAAAAAAAAAACTGGATACAAAAAACCCTCATGACATTATTTTGACGTTTTATTGTATTGAAAATATTAGATATTTATATATAATTTTTGTGAGGGTTAGACAACATTTCAATATCCTGCAGTTTTATCGAAATTTCATTTTAGGCCCTGTATTTTCAAATGCACAATTTGGTCTCTCAAGCTTCAAAATTGTGTCAATTTGGTACTAAAAATGTTGAAAACACATAGTCCCGTGTGAAACGTTTTGCACTGTCAAGGGCCAAAACGATGCACTTGAAAAAGGCAGGACCCAAAGAAATTTTTTTGCTAAAGCTACAGGGTTCTAAAATGTTGTTTAGTCTAATTTTGATCTTGTCATGTTTTACTACTTTGAAGGGAAAAAAAAAAGTTTTATTAGTTATCTTTGCCTCCTGGATGAAATTTCTGGGTCCGCCATTGCTTATCCCCATAAATTTGAGTAATGCTAGACCCACACAAAAACCCACACAAAATAATTATGGCCCTTGATTCCGGTAGGTCCCACATGTGTTCCCCACATGGGGCACACTGGAATCAAGAGTTAGGATTGTTTTGTGTAGATTATTATGTGAAATTTTGTGTGGGTCTAACATTGTTGCATAAATTTATCCATCAATTGCCAGATTTGGTGGATATTAAATTAACAATTAACAGATTAAGTAAGAGAGACAGGGAAAGAGAGCTACCCAGTTGACATGACCTTTTCTTCTTCAAAAAGAACTGATTTTTACGGTTGAGCAAATTATGACAATTTTGTGCTGAGCGTTTATCTAATTGTAATGAACTAGGTGGGTATCCATTCTATGCACTAAAACAATTTGCTATTACAAAAAGACTTAACAAATTATTTTGTAAGCTAAAAATCATTTATAATAATGCAATGAGAACAATTGATAAATACATGTTGAGAATAAGAAACAGTTATAAAATAGGCGATTTTTTTTTTTTTTTTCTTCCCCAAATAGAGAGAATTTGTGAACTTAATCAACTAATATTATTGTCCTAACTTAGGGACAGTATGAAAATAAAAATAAAATAGTGGTGTTTAACCTAAATCATACCCTAAAAAAGAATCCATAGAAAAGAAAATGTCCCCAAAAAGTCTGAGATTAAGGCTTAGTTTGCCCCCATTTTGTTGCTTCTCCTTTTTTAAAGCACAAATCCATGTTAATTCATTTGATAACTAGTTTATGAGCTTTGCAAAAATTGAACTTAGGACATTTTTGGAGGGACTAGAGCCTTTAAAAGCTCTAGAATGGAACCTTTAAAAGCTCAATATTGCTTTTTTATTTCATAATGTTTTATTGAAGAGTAATGTGTCACTTGTACAAAATTATCAAACAACTCAATAATAAATTTCATAAGCCACTTTTAAAAAGCCACATGGGGCCCAAACTAAGCCTAAGTAGAAGAGAGTAAAACAGGACAAGAATACAATAGAATCCCACCAAATCGCATTTCCAAAATTTTGAACCATTGCCTCCCAGAATTCATAAAATAGTTATATGTATGTTCATTATTCGATTCAATCAGATGTACAGCATATATATATAACAGATAGATACAAGAGAGAAAACAGTTATAACACTATTACAACTGAAAGAAGAGAAACAGTTCTCAAAATGATTCTAAACAAACTTCCAGTTCATCAATTACATGTTATGTTCCAGCTTAACATTAATCGTGGTGAAAGTGCGAATTCTATCAGAAGAATTCTGAAGCTAAATCAATGCTTAACAAAATGGACCTGACAAGTCAAACCATAACATACACCACAAATTTTGAAAGTGACATAAATAACATTTTTCCTTGTAGTGACATTTCCAGTATGGTCTTCACCCATGGAAAGATCTTAATTTCCCACTTACGCCCATTCCTAGCTTTGAAAGCTCGAACTACTTTAGTCTTTAGAGCCTCAAAATTCGCACAGTAACGGCAAAGACTCCCCTTACCTTCCGCCCACATGCAATCCCTTTGCCCCTGGGGCGACACGATATTGATAGAAGCTTCTTTTTCGTTCTTGGACAATGAAATCGAGAAGTTTGCGTTCGATGTTGATCGGGACACCCAACTAATAGAGTTAGACACTTCATCCTCCTTTACTTCAAACAACCAAATTGTACATAACAAAATTCGCAAGCACCTCCAAATCAAATGATCCTCCATTGAAAACATCATCATTTCTCACAAGCCCAATAGACCAATTATTCCGAGAGAGAGAGAGAGAGAGAGAGAGAGAGAGAGAGAGAGAGAGAGAGAGAGAGAGAGATTCGTCGTGCTTTACAAGTGGTATTTAGCGAGATAAATACCTTTGAACCAACCAATCATTTAGATGATTCGTCATGCTTTACAAGAACAAGTAGCGGGTATTTAGCGAGATAAATACCTTTGAATTTACCAATCATTTAGATGCTAGCTTGAACCAACCAATTCGGCATGCTTTACTCCCTGTTTACCCACTTACATCGTGAAAACAAATATTCCGCACTCCTCGGGATACTCTCCACATAAACTACACAAAGTGCTCCCATCCTAAAGACATCCACAAAGGACCTTAACTTGAACACCCCTCTATTGTGAAATTTCTAAATCATTTTAATCTCTACAAAATTGAAATGGAACCATACCACTAAGTTCATTACAGAAAAAAAACCCATATATCCACTTTCCTAACTGATAAAGACCTTCACGCCATCACATTCCACCTCCACCCATCCTCCCAATTTCAAAATTCACAAACATTACCCTCACCCTCTCTATTGGTTGCCAATACAATAATTCGTGGATCACGTTCGTTAAGAGGGAGATTACTAACCCAACAATATGCCAACACCTAATGCATGTTCTAAAAACCATTTCCCTAAGCAAACTCAAAGCCCGCCTCAATCACATTTGCGTAAACATCCTTGCCCTTAAGAATCAAGCAGCAATTCTTCATAACACATTCGTGTAAACATCATTGCCCGTACAAATCAAGCAGCAATTCTTCAAAGACAAACTACATTGAAGCTCCAACTCTTACAATAGATTGTTCTCATTTAGTTCATATTTAGCACAAATCACTTTCTTCTTCAATAGCCCATAAAAATCGCTAACCTCCATATCTATTCAGTCAACAATGCCTGATTCTTATAATTTTTTTTGCCAATTCCCAGTCAATCTTTCGAGTTACTGCAAGCTATGTTGCAATAAGGAAAAAGATTATTTCTCTCATCTAAAGAAACTCCCTACGTCTTCTTTGGATGGATTCTTGTTCCGGACCTATACAAAATAAAATAGGAGAAATGGAAAGAAATGTACACTTTTAGGGGGATTACGCCTCTGGTTAGTTTAATTTGAGAAGAACAAAAACTCCAAAACTCCTATAGTGATAAACAAACAATCTGAAAATTTTTACAATATCTACTCAAACATCCCACTAATTCAACAACCCTAAACTAGCTAAATACTCTATAGAAATAAAATAACTTATATACCAACTTCCTAAAAACAAGATGAATAATCTAACATCCTCAATATCCACATATCCACACTACACTACGGCAATGAAATCATGTACCCCAATCATTTCGAAATGCAACAAATGACTATTAAATAAATAATACTCAAATAAAATAGGGATGTAATAATTCTATTTTACATGCCACCCCACACGGAATATTAAAAATCAGATAAAATAAAGCAGTAGTCTTGTCAACACATATTTAATAAGAACCCCCTACCACCCATTGATAATATCTTATTCCATGTTGCAAGCTTTTTACGAACTTTTGCAATAATTGGAGACCCATTACCTCTAGAACATATAGGAACCCCCAAGGTATTTTACCAGTAGACCCCGTACTTTGCATTATATTACTGCTGCCCAAATTTTAACCCTTTTACTGCTAATATTAACACCGACTAAACAAGTTTTAGCAAAACTAATACTTAACCCCACACTATCTGAAAACATTTTAGTAATCGTTTCATGTTTGATTGGTTTGCAAAGATTAGTGTATCGTCAGCGAACAAAAGATGAGTCACGTTCCCCAATCCCCTGTTGGAGAAATCACATCTAATCTCCCCACAGGATCTGTAAGAAATCAATGCAAGAACGAAAGAAAATAAAGAACAACCACACACGAACACCAGATTTTTACGTGGTTCGGCCAATTATGCCTACGTCCACACCGTTGCAGAGTTGTATTATTCTTCAGGGTTTCAAAGAGAGTTGCAATCAATGTTTACAGCTTTAAGAAGGAGCATTTATAGCCTATACAAAATTTCTTAATGAAATAGCTTCCTAAACCAATTAGGAAATAGAATTCTGCTGCAGATCCCAGGTCCCGCCCAGGCGGCCCGCTCGAGCGGATTACCTAGCTGGCGACATTAATTCCAGCAAGTTCAAGGAAAACCTCGCTCCAAAACTCACCCCTTGCCCGCCCTAGCAGTAATGCCTTGCCCAACCTTCATCCTCCTTTTGCGAATAGAAGCTCCACTGAAACTATCCCCGAGCTCTTGGGATTAGGCTCCACCATTCCTATCAATCTCCCATTTGGAGACTAATCACACCGCTGTAACACATAGCAAACCCTTCTCAAAGCAACAATCATACCCTCTGCAACGTGTCTTGAAGTCCTACGCTTAAAGGCCAACTGAAGTTCCACACAACTTCAGTTTGTCAATGGTCACTGCATTTGTCAACGTGTATGCCGGATTCTGACTCCCACTGATCTTCTCAAGAGATAGCACTCCATCATCCAAGAGAGATCCTATAAAGTGATACCTCAATTGAATATGCTTTGTCCTCGAATGAAAATCGAATTCTTCACTATATGAGTAGCACTTTGACTGTCACAGTGCAAAACGCAATTTCTACACTCTTTCCCCAATTCCTTCAAGAACATTTGTAGCCAAACCATCTCCTTGCTTGCCTCTGTAACGGCAACATACTCCTACGCTTAAAGGCCAACTGAAGTTCCACACAACTTCAGTTTGTCAATGGTCACTGCATTTGTCAACGTGTATGCCGGATTCTGACTCCCACTGATCTTCTCAAGAGATAGCACTCCATCATCCAAGAGAGATCCTATAAAGTGATACCTCAATTGAATATGCTTTGTCCTCGAATGAAAATCGAATTCTTCACTAGATGAGTAGCACTTTGACTGTCACAGTGCAAAACGCAATTTCTACACTCTTTCCCCAATTCCTTCAAGAACATTTGTAGCCAAACCATCTCCTTGCTTGCCTCTGTAACGACAAGATACTCTGCTTCAGTAGTGGAGAGAGCTACGATCTTTTGTAATTGAGACACCCAACTCATAGCCGTACCACCCAAGTATAAACATACCTCGTTATACTCTTTCTGTTGTCCATATCACCCGCCAAATCCGCGTCTACATAGCCTTGCAGTACCATATTTGCTCCTTTGAAACAAAGAGCCATCTCCGAAGTGCCCCTCAAATACCTGAGAACCCACTTCAATGCCTCCTAATGCTTCTTGCCCGGATTACTCATGTACCTACTCATAACTCCCATTGCATGTGCAATGTCTGAACGTGTACATACCATGGCATACATGAGGCTCCCAACTGTCGAAGCGTATGGAACTCTTTCCATATACTTGTTAGGAAACTGGGTTCCCAGAATCCATTAACGGCGCATATAAGTTGGTACTACAAAAAATTACGTGAAAACTACAATAACCCTACAAGGGCGGAACTAAGGTTACCTTAAACTGCTAAAACGGATTGCTGTAGTAGACGAATCGAGAACACGGGCTCGATAACAGCTCACGATCTTCTACCGTATTCCTCTACCAGAATATCGAACTGAGTGTGGGCTCTTTCGAAATCCTTTCTGTTTTCTGCTCTCCCTCTTTTACGCTCTCTTTTCTATTCCAAGTTAATATTACACTCCTAGCCTTATCTCAAAAATATATTTCGAGCTCCATGTTATTAAATGCTTATTATCTCCCCACGTTAAGATCACAGATATCCATTAATTAAATATAATTACTGACAATCACATTTAATTAATCTCTTAAAATTCCTTGAGATCCTCTGCTTAACTTATCTGATATGTCGGATATAAAATCCACGTGCAGGGTTTGACATAATCAAAACTTGTAAGCTTTCTCAAGGGGATATCATCAATCCCAAAAATTGAGACATGGATTCCATCATTAATTTATATCCACCACACAATTAATATTGTCATCAAATCCAATGAGATATTGACCCATTTAAGGATCTTACCCTTTTAGGGATCAAAATGTAAATATCAAATGTACGTGTCTATAAATTAACTTAGGATTTAGAGCATAAGCACTCATAATAGCCATGAGGTATTAATTATCTTATGAGTCAGTATAAAGATAAGTACCCCAAGTCGGTCCCGTTTAATACACAAAGTGTACCAACATAGTGAGTTGAAACTATACCGTTTCCCTCAGTCAAGACAAACCTACAACACCATGCTGCAGTCCTACCGATGGTGTGTCCAATCCATTTAAGGCTGTAAACCAAAATCTTACATTCTACAAGATCCGATGGTCTGATCTTCCGTGTGTAAGCCGAACTCTACACACCAAACCACCTACAATGTAGAATGAGAGACACACATGCATAATATTAAATAAACAATATAATACAAACATTACCCACACCGATTCTTATAAAAATGGAATAACTGATTTTATTAAATGAATAATAAATCAACTACATAAACCATGGCTTTTATTATATATCCCTAACAATACTTTCGTTCTTCTTCAGTTTCTGGGCATTGCTCCTTTGATAGCCTAAAGTGATTAGCCAAAGGAGAACCCAATGATTTTGCATCTCCCATACTAAACCTGATAAGCACCCTCTTCACGTGCTCTTCTTGTGACAGTTTCAACATATCCGCTTTTCTGTCCCTGCTAATCCTCATCCCTAGGATTTGTTTAGCTTCACCCAAATCTTTCATCGCAAAGTGTTCGAACAACTGACTCTTCAAATTGTTTATATCTTGAATGCTTGATCCTGCTAACAACATATCTTCAACATATAAGAGCAAAATGATGATATCACTTCCAAACCTCTTCACATAATCACAATGATTTGCCTGACATCTTGTGAAGCCACTTGTACTCATAAAACTATCGAACTTCTTGTAACACTGCCGAGGTGCCTACTTCAAACCATACAAGCTTTTAAACCATTTCCTCTCTACTCGGTGCTTCAAACCCTAGCGGTTGCTTCATGTAGATTTCTCCATCTAAATCACCAAGGAGAATAGTTGTCTTCACATCTAGCTGCCCTAGATGTAAGTCCTCTGCCGTCACTATGCTCAAAACTACCCTGATTGTAGTTAGCTTCACAACCGAAGAGAAAATCTCGGTGTAGTCAATACCTTCCTTTTGCTGAAACCCTTTTATCACCAATCTCGCCTTATAGCGCATACTACCATCGTGCTATTCTTTTAACCTGTAAACCCATTTGTCGTGAAGTGCCTTCTTACCCTTGGGTAACTCGGTAAGTTCTCATGTCCCATTTGACATGAATGAGTCCATCTCATCTTTTATGGCTAACTCCCACTTAACCGAATCATCCACTTGTTGAGCCTCTTCATAACTTTCCGGTTCACCATTATCTATCTATAACAAATAATACAAATATGGAGAATACCTCTGTGTAGGTCTAGAGACTCTGGAAGACCGCCTCACCGTTAAATCCGATGTGACCAGCTCTTGCTGTGGAACTGTGTTTTGCCAACATGTTCTCATCCCCAAAATCTTCAATTTTTGAAGGCTGGGTTAGGTCAACATACCCAGACTTCTCAGCTTGAGCTTCCGTGCAGCTTGACTCTGTACCCGTTCTATCCTTGTATAAAACCTTCTCATTGAATACCATCCTTACTTATAATGATTAAACTCATTCGTGCCATAACCAATGAAACTGCACTTCCTCGATTTAGGGTCCAGCTTGCTCCTAGCTTCAGAATCAATATGCACATATGAAACACAACCAAACACACGCAAATAAGAAAGATTTATCTCTTTCCCGCACCAAACCTCCTCCGGTAGCCTCCCATCCAAAGGAACTGATGGTCCACGATTGATAAGGTGTGCAGCTGTGCTAACTGCGTTTGCCCAAAACATCTTGGGCAACCCATAATGTATCCTCATACTTCTGGCCCGTTCATTCAAAGTTCTGTTCATGCGTTCGGCAATGCCATTTTGCTGCAGGGTCCTTGGAATAGTCTTCTCCATCCTAATTCCATTGTTTGATCAAAACTTAATGAACTCTCTGTCTTTGTACTCCCCTCCATTGTCGGATCTAAGGCATTTAACCTTCAAACTTGTCTCATTCTCCACCAAGACTTTCCACTTCTTAAAAGTGCAAAAGACATCTGATTTATTCTTCAAAAAATAACCCATACCTTCCAAGAAGAGTCGTCAATGAAAGTCACATAGTACCTCGAGCCTCCAAGTGATGAAACTGTAGACGGTCCCCATACATCAGTACGAACAAGCTCTAACTTCTCTGTTTTCAAACTTCTCTCAGTCTTTGAAAAACTTACCTTCCTCTATTTTCGAAGACACAATCTTCACAGAAGTCAATCTAAACTAATTTTAGGCCTTGTAGCTTTCCCTTTGGCTATAGAACTTTCACCCCCTTCTCGCTCGTGTGTCCAAGTCTGCAGTGCCACAGATTGGACTCGTTCCTCGACTCAGCAACTGATATGGCATCTCTACTCCCCGCGGTCACATATAGAGTGCCCTCCCTTTACCACGAGCCAACACCATGGTCCCCTTGGTAACCTTCCAATCATTATTGGAAAACGTCATAGTGCATCCCACACTAGCAAGTTGGCTCACAGAAATCAAATTCCTCTTTAAGCATGGCACACGCCTAACATCATTTAACTTCCATGTTGCGCCATTGGGTAGCTTCACAGTCACCATACCCTTACCAATAATATTGCAAGGTTTATCATCCCCAAGATAAACCCACCCGAAGTCACCCCGAACATGGTCCTCCATGACCTCCATGTTTGATGTAGCGTGAAACGAGGCTCCCGAATCCACAACCCAAGATTCCGTCTGAGTATCAAGGGACAAAATAAGAGCATCTTCAACGTCACTAGTCACTGCATTTGCGGAATCTTGCTCCTTATTCTTCCCTTTCCCCTTATCACCCATCTTCATGCGATAATCTCTACTAAAATAACCCTTCTTTTCACAGTCCTAACATTCTGCATCGGCGGCCTTTACTTTTCCTTTAGACCTTCCCACCCTTGATATTGATCTTCCCCGGTTCGCATTCCTCCCTGGTGCTCTCCCTCTATTATCCATATACAATGCCAACCCTGATGATTCACCCAATTCCCTCCGTCGAATTTCTTCGTTGAGAACCAAGTCACGGACATCACCGTACTTCAGCGTATTGCTCCCAGAAGCACTGCTAACAGCTGTGACAATCCCATTCCAACTATCCGGCAAAGATGACAGTAAAAGCAAAGCCATTATCTCATCATCGAATTCAATACCAACCAAACTCAACTGTGTGGTTACAATATTGAATTCGTTAAGGTGATCTACTACAGATGCACCTTCTCCCATACGTAAGGTAAAAAGACGTCGCATCAAATATACCTTATTGGAAGCCGAGGGTTTCTCATACATGTTGGACAAAGCGGTCATGAGACTCTTCGTCGTCTTCTCCTTCGCAAATTAAAGGCAACGTTGCGAGCCAACGTTAACCGGATCACACCTAGGGCTTGTTGGTCTAACAACGCCCAATCCTCATCTTTCATCCCTTCTGGTTTCTATCCTGAAAGAGAAGCATAGAGTTTCTTCTGATAACGATAATCCTTTATCTACATCTTCCAAAATTCGAAGTCTGTACCATCGAATTTGTTGATTTTCATTTCTCCTTCTTCTTCCATCGCCCTCACCCAAACCAAAAGCTCTGATACCAGTTATTGGGGAAATCACGTCTAATCTCCCCACAGGATCTGTAAGATATCAATGCAAGAACGAAGAAAATAAAAGAACAATCACACATGAACACCAGATTTCTACGTGGTTTGGCCAATTATGCCTACATCCATACCATTTCAGAGTTGTATTATTCTTTAAGGTTTCAAAGAGAGTTGCAATCAATGTTTACAGCTTGAAGAAGGAGTATTTATAGCCTATACAAAATTTCCTAACGAAATAGCTTCCTAAACCAATTAGGAAATAGAATTCTGCTACAGATCCCCTATCAAGTGGTTACTTGGCGGGCGACATTCCAGCAAGTTCAAGGAAAACCTCGGTCCAAAAGTTGCCCCCTAGCTCGATCGGGCGGTCCGCCCGGGCGGTAATGCCTTGCCAGACTTCTTCCTCCTTTTGCGAATAGAAGCTCCATTGAAACTATACCCAAGCTCTTGGAATTAGGCTCTACCATTCCTATCATCCCCACCCCCTTCCCCTGCCGCACCACCACTACCACCCACACACACACATCAAAGCCTTTCAAGAGAGCCAGTGAGCTTGCTTTTCTCACCAAAGCTAAGCTCCCAACCCTTCAGCCACGATGTTAAAGAGAAACAGAAAAAGAGAATCGCCTTGCCTTAAACCTCTCATAGGACAAACCACTCACAAGTATAGACATCAATCACATTCAGGTTGTCTTAATAATCTTAAAACCAGTCTGAAAAAAATGTTCACCACTTTCACATCGAACGAACAAGTAGTTGTAAAATTTGAATGGCACCAGACCCCTATCAGCATCATCTACACCAAGTACAATCGGATTATGATTGATATTCCCTTAAGAAGGCTTTCATAATGCAATCACTGGAACTTCTGAACCCAAAGATCAATAATGACCAAGAACCGGTCTAGCCTTCCCATACATTGCCGCTCTCCCTATAGTTGGACCATGTAATTATGAAAAAGCTCAATCAGTAGTTAAACTCACATCAACATGAGGTCATACTCGAATGAATTTGATAAACTCTAAGCTAGTTCTACACATAAAATACCCAACGTTCAGCTTTCTCTTTAACTACATTCAAGTCTCTTGCAAATCACCAAGGCAGTTCTCATTGGTTCTTCAGTTCAATCAATTCCTTCAAAAAGATTCTCCTTTCACATTCATCACTTCGGGGCATAGATGTTACATATATCACAATGGAAGTTAGCCCCCAACAAGTAACCTTCAGCATAACAAACCTGAACCCGGTCCGAACCTTTAAAACTCTTACAAATTCATCAGTCCATAAGCATATCAAACTAGCTGAAGCCCCATTTGAACTCTAAAATTGTAAATCTGACAAACCAACACCTAGTTAAGAAGATTTATAAAGTACGAGAGAAAAAGTGTTTGCTACTTGTTTCTTTGAACGTGAATTCCCAAACAGAAAAGGATTGATTACCTCTCTCCATAAATAAGTCATTTTGCACATAGATCCAAGTGGGATCTTGCATGAACCACAATGCTTAGGTGAAGAATAGAGTTGGGGATCTACTACAGAAAAGCATTCCCAGTAAGAGATACTAGAACAAGTTCGTTCCTGATTTACCACTTTATATGTTATAATCATTTTAGTTCTACTCATTTGAAATAGACTTAAGTTTGATCTGGTTCCACTTATTTAATGTCATTTCACTCTACTGTCTTTCACTAGATATACATGTTTACGCTAGTCCTCTGTACAAAAATCTCATCACCTTATCAAGAATTTAGCAAATAGTAAATTAATGTTCATTTATGTATGTATTCCTTTATTATGATCCTTAGACACGGTGTTAATAACCACAAATCTACCACATAAATCCATAGAGCTTTGGTTAAAAGGGTGGTTAAAATTAGCTTCTTATTTTCTTCTTGTCTATATCTCTACCTTTTTCTCCATTCAAAACTTTCTTGACCGTTTTCAGCTTCTTGCACTCTGTGTAACCTTGCACTTGAGTTCTTGCCACACTAGAAAACAACTCTTTATACTAAGTAATTCTCTAAAAAAAATTCTTCAATTATGAATCCATTACGGAAAATCTCTGCAACGGATCTTGGAAAGTCCCTATTCCAAACTTCATTAATAAGATCCTGGCGGAAATTCTGGCGTAGCCATACTTCTCCTGTCATAGGGAAACTTATAACATTAGTTTGCCTTTTCTAATACACTGATTTCAACAAGCCCAAAACATGACACTTTATGATCAAAAGCAAGCTCTCTCTCTCTCTCTCTCTCTCTCTCTCTCTCTCTCTCTCTCTCTCTCTCTCTCTCTCACTTCCTTAACTTCAAGGGAACATTAAGTCGTACAGATCCCAACCACCTAAGTTAATCATATTAAAAGTAAAGGATATTAGATGTCTCACCAGAGTTCATCCCTATCGCCGCTGGCCAGATTTTGTTGTTTTCTCCTTTTTTTGTGCTAATGGCATTTTTGCATGCATTTTCTTTAATCCAATCCAACCAATGCTTTAAGCTTATTCTTTATCAGAGGTAATGTATGGACAACTATCTTTTGAGCATGGATTTAGGTTCTGCCTTCATGGAAAAATAATATGTACAAAGACACACCAAAGAAAAACATATAGTTTATGTCGTTCAGCAAAATCTTGTCCTACATCCTTGGGCGAGAGAGAATTCACTGTAAATACCCAAAACCAGACCCCCAACAGTATTTCTTTGTCTCCTCCGAATATCTCACTATGACACAAATACCTCACCTCTGTACCTCTTACAAATAACAAAATAGAAGTCCAACTCTTGAAGAGAAAGTAGGTGATATTCAAACACATAATAATCTATTGGGTTGATCTTCAAATATTACCCAAATTTTGCAACAAACTTCTTCAAATACATGTAGCCTTTATTTTTGAGATATTTAAATAACAAAATTTCAGTGGAGTTCTTATCCACTAAAGGAAACTCCAAGAATTCCACTAAATCTTTATGTTTTCAAAATCACACGAGATTGACCATGGGACAAACTCTCAATATGTGACCAAACCTCATGCTTGCAGGAAGTACAAAAAGTATAGATCCGCTAATAAAATCTACCTTGATAACAACCGAGTGGTGATTAGTATCTGTGTCCCAACTACCTGGTCAAATATTTTGGGGAGTTTACAGTAATTTCCATATAGTAGTTGCCGGCTTGCTGCTGTCCAATACTCCAAAAGCATATTCTAAAATTAGATTGCCATTTCTGAGAACCAAATGTCAACAAAACAAAAGACAAAGACCCCTTCAACAACAAAGACCCTATCTTTTATGCAACAGATTTTAGAGAAGAAATCCTTCCTCAAGTCCCATTCTATTAATTGCTTAATCTGGGCAACATTATTAATAACTATGGCAGCTTCTTCTTATCAAGAAAATAAGAAGGAATTTGGATTATAGTAGATTTAACATTTATTTGCAATGTGTTTGCCTCTTCTTGTGTCTCGACAGGGAATACAATCGTTAAAAAATTCGAAGACCTGGGAAGAGAGATGGTGAGACAGTGTGGGGGTTTACCATTGGCTATTATTGTGTTAGGAGGAATCTTAGTCACTACGAAAACACTAAAAGATTGGGAGGAAGTCCTTCAAAACATTAAGAGATATTTGGCGAAGGGCAAAGACATGGGAAAAGAATATGGAGGCGAAGGAGGAGTATCAAGTTTGTTAGATTTGAGTTATAACAATTTGCCATATCACTTGAAGCCATGTTTCCTTTACTTGGCCAATTTCCCCGAGGACTCTGATATAGAAGCAGAGAGATTATATCATTTGTGGGTAGCCGAAAGAATTATTTCATCGGATGATCGAAATGAAGGCAAAACAATGATGGATGTTGCAGAACATTACTTGGGAGAATTGGCCCAGAGATACATGGTTCAAGTTTGTGAGGACAAGACTGAAACAATGAGAAGAAGCTTCGAAAGTTGTAAGCTTCATGACATGATGAGAGAGCTATGCTTGGCAAAGGCAAAAGAGGAAAATTTTCTCAAGGTAATTGATTACCGAGTTGAAAAAAATGAATGCTCCGCCTCTTCTTCTCCATCAAATATTACCAAAACACAAAGACTCGCAGTCCATTATAGTGATGAAGTTGGTGGATGCCTAACCTCTTTAGAGAAATCAAGAGCTCGGTATGTTCGGTCACTTCTATTCTTTGAGGGAAATGCGGGATCTTGGTTTAAAGAAAACAACAACACAAACTGCTTCAAATTGCTGAATGTTTTAGATATTGGAGAAGCTTGTATGGGTGGGAAAAATTTTCCAAAAGCACTAGAAAAGATAATGTTGCAGTTGAGGTATTTTAGTTTAAATAGGAATCGGATTGAAGAATTGCCACCATCTCTAGGGAAATTGGAAAAATTGGAAACCCTTGATTTACGAACAAGGTATGGGTTGTTTATTCCCAATGTATTGTGGAAGTTGAAACGATTGAGACATTTATATCTTCCTGAGGATAGTGAAAAGGGAAAGAAATTGAGATTGGATGGCCTGAACAACCTCGAGACTCTAGTGAACTTTAATTCACATGCATGTGAAGCTAAAGATCTCCTCAAACTCAACAATCTCCGGAAACTAGAAGCATTGTTCTACAAAGAAGGAGAGGACCTGGCCCACCTGGTACAAGCGATTACCTCGACCAGTTCATTGCTCCGACAAACTAAGCTTAACATTTTACATTATAGTTTTGATTCAGAAGAAGAGTTAAATGTTTTAGTAAAATTGTTAGGATGCCATCGTCTTAACAAATTGTGGCTAGACGGACCTATTAGGAAATTACCAGAAAACTACAATTTATCTCCAAATCTAATCAAGTTAAAACTTACAAAATCGAAACTTGAAGATGATCCTATGCCAACATTGGGGAAGCTTCCTTCTTTGATTCATCTCGAAATTGACTCAAATGTCTTTATGGGGAAAGAAATGGTTTGCTCTTCAACCGACTTTTTCCAACTCGAACATCTTGATATTCAATTTTTACCCAACTTCGAGAATATGACGGTGGATCAAGGAGCCTTTCCCAAACTTTCTTATCTTAGAATTTGGGGTTGCTGGAAGTTGAAGATGATTCCAGATGGAATTACATTCCTCACAGCCCTCAATCAACTGCATATTGTTAGCATGAATCGAGAATTCGTAGACAGGCTGCAAGTGATAGATGGGAATGAAGGAGAAGACTACCACAAAATCAAACACATTCCTTCCATCATTATTTGGGTACATCGCTCTCTCTCTCTCTCTCTCTCTCTCTCTTTCTCTCTCTCTCTCACACACATACATTGGCAAGCGGTCCCATTTTCACCTATTTGTGCTTCTTAATTCTTATTATTGTACCGACACGACACATTACCACAAAATCTTAATTCTTATTATTGGATAGGACCGTGGCAAATAAAAGATTTTAAACTAGGTCGGCTAACGGCTAGAGCTTTTATTCTCTTAAAGGGTGTGTAAAGGGTTCGAAATTCTCAGAGCTAGAGGTATCAATTGGGTCGGGTTTGCCCAGCCCGAGTCCGGTCCGTATTTTTCGGGCCAAAAGTTCTTCCCGCTAGGCCCGGCCCTCTTCAATCGGTTCGGGGTGGACACTACTTATGATGTCCACGGCCCGGCCTGACCAGACCCGTTCTCTAGTCCGAAGCCCGACCCGCTAGCCCGCCGGCCCGGCCCGAAAGCCCGACATTTTTACATTAAATATGCCTAAGCCCGCCCCCTAGCCCGAAGCCCGGCCCGATCCGGCCCTAAGCCCGGCCCTAGTAGGCCCTGGCCACCGGTCTGGGGCGGACACCCCCCTTCCCCTCCCAAGCCCGGCCCGGCCCGGCCCGGTAGTAGGTGAAGCCTGGCCCGGCCCGGCCCGAAAGCCCGGTTGAGCCCGCTTTGACCGAGCCCGGCCCGGCCCGACCCGATTGACACCTCTACTCAGAGCTATGTCAAAAGACGAATTTCAAGTAGTTATACGAACTGTATTTAAAGTTTGGTGTGGGGTTCGAATTTTGTTGCCCATCCACCTATGTAATTTACCTAGTTTGTATGTTGTGAGATCGTGCACGTGTTCGAGATTTATCTCTCTGTCTTGCTCCATAAAAAAAGGACAATAAGTGAATCGTCTGAAATACTGACAGAAATCTCAAAGTCATAGAGAATGCTGAACGGATTTGTCATTGTATCCCAACCAAAGAAAAAAAAAAGGGAAAAAAATATTATATTATTTCAATTCATCAAAGATGATATCGCTCCATGTGCACTCCGGTTTTTGCAATCTTTTAATAAACGCATTACTCATCTCTAATTTATTATATTGGCACTTTTACCACTAAACTTTGAAAAAAAATTTAAAAGAAGCCAATTTTTTCACATATCCAACACCTATCCGTTACTACCTTTCAAGATTGAACAACTACATGTTAGACGTTCATTACGTAGAATTCTAAAAAGAATATAAAAATAATAAAAAATAGTTTAAAGAACTCATTAAAGACTGATCTGTTTGTGTTTTGTAGCGTACATAAAGTATAGGAGATGAATTTCGTAGTTGCTTGTTTGAAATATTCAGATTTGCATTTCTATTGTTAGAGACACTACTTCCTGGAGAAATCTATGTTACGATCAAGCGCGGTCATATCATATGAACAAAATATGAAAACAATTTTTGTAATACGGGTATAATGATTTTAGATTCGAATACAATGTTTTGAGACCTAACAAACCTTTTAAGTACTGTTTTTGTGACTTTAATACGATGTTTTGAGATTTGGGTAAAAATTTTGTGACCTACCAACTTTACTCATGACTTCTTCTCGGCCATCAAAGTTGGTTGTATGATATGACCAAACCAGTACTTATCATGTCATAGAAAATATTTTGTGCTAATCTGGAAGTTATTTCATTGTGATAAAAAAAATATTAAGTTATTTCATTGTGATAAATTTTTTAGTGCAAAATGACGAATCCTACATAATATTCCCAAAAAAATTATTTAAGGAAGTTATTTCACTGTGATAAAATTTTAAAACTTTTCATTATTGTCCTCTAAGTTTAAAATTTGAGTTTCACATCAAAAATTGGAAAGCGGGAGAGTCTTGAATGATATATAAACATTAATCTCATACATAGTTAAAGTTCATTGCCTCTTTCCTAGATCTTAATTCTGGACAATCCAAAATGGAATAAAAGGCTCTTAAATTATGGGGCAGGGAGAGGGGGGTAGGTAGCTTAGTACTGTGAATATACTTAGCTAGAATTTTTCTCTGCTAGTAGAAAAGCTACCATGATTACAGAATGAACAAATTAATGACTTGAATAAATAAAAGGCTCTACCAATTTAGAAAATATTTTAATTAGGAGGTAACCATTTATTACCAGGATAAAAGGGAGCGTTCTTTATGAACATCATGATAAATTATGTATCAGTCTCGTTGTGTTATGGTTGTGTGCTGCTATTTTCATGCCAAACGTGATTTCTTATTTTCAATATCCCATTGTGTTATGATTTATTGCATTTAAATTAATATGTTAAGTGACTAGAGGTAAAATGATGATAATAGTTTAAATTTGTTATTTTCATGCCAAACGTGATTTGATATGTTCAAATTT
The DNA here is from genome assembly GCA_033977485.1 of Hydrangea macrophylla. Classification (NCBI taxonomy): domain Eukaryota; kingdom Viridiplantae; phylum Streptophyta; class Magnoliopsida; order Cornales; family Hydrangeaceae; genus Hydrangea; species Hydrangea macrophylla. Next base: position 93,941,812 of record CM066998.1, on the reverse strand, counting down.
AATTATTTTTTTTTCGCATTAAATTTGCTTATGATGATAACATATAATCGCTCACATTTTACATGTTCTCATTGTTTTTTCTTCAGTGACCAGAGGTTCATATTTATTCACATTTTACATGGGTTGATAAACCATAGCTCCATGAGCAATCTCTGTATCAGGTGAGCTATCAATTTAAGTTCCTTTTGATTAGGATTTTGATATCCTTTTTACAGATATTGCCACTTGGCAGCATTATTGATACCAGATTATATACCAACTATTGTTTTCCTTTTAGTTAACTGAGATAATTCTAGTTTTTGTTTAGTTATGCTATCTTTTATAGTACTTTCTCCAAGTACAACATATATTTCGAAATGGTATCAATTATTGCTTGAATTGATTTTATTTTGGAAAATGCCTTAATTTTAAAATAACACTCAAATTTCTAGTGTATGATTAACATGATTGTTTCTTGATTTTATTTTATTTTTTTATTGACAGTGGTCCCTATCGTTATTGCCAGTAGACCCACTATCACATCAATTGGGATGAAAATTTGGGATGATATTTTGTGAAACATAGCATTACTTTTTATTTTGAAATAGCTTGATGATGGTTCGCTTAGAGCATCTCCAGCAGACTAGATATTTTAACTTTTCAGACAAAATAGCTAGTCAGATGTAGTTTTTTGTGCTCCAGTAGGCTAGCCATATGGCTAGCTATTCTAACATTTATTCTTTTGACTAGACAAATTTGTCTAACCAAGAATGACTCTCTATATTCTCTCTCCAAATTTCAACCTTTAAATCTTCCATTAAAGTTAAATGGCACAAATATCAACCATAGAAAATATAATAAATTTAAATGACTAGATAAAATAAAGAGAATTGCTGGAATTGAAGGCTAAATATTGAATAGCTAAAATGGTTTTTGGTTAAAATAACATGTTATATATTATTTCACTGCTGGAGATGCTCTTAGTGTTGTTATCCTGCAATTAGTTTGTATATATTTTTATCAACTCCTTTGAAGTTTGGGTAACATAGTTTCAATCCTAAATAGAAGAGTATGATATTTAATTTAGGGAACATTGTTTTATTTCCAAAGTAGAAGACGTTTAATGTGTAGTTTCAGCCTTTCAGGTATAGGAAACAAAGTGAAATTCATCCCAGCCTTCAAGAGTGACATGTGTAACTTACAGTCTAATTCATTGCTGGTCCTAACTTTTTTATTTTATTTTTAAAAAAATTTGGAAGAACTTCTTCTAAAAAAATACATTTTGCTTTATTTTATTCATTGTTGATTTTCAGGTCAATCTATCTTTAGGGTCAGGATCTATTGTCTTCCCACTTTCAAGATGATGTCTTCCCACTTTGAAGATGAATAAATTGTGGATCCTTTTGGCTGTTGGAACTGTTTTAGGGTAAAGAATTTGAATTTTTTGTGAATTTTTGTGTGGCCTTGACTGTTAGTGACTTTGCAAACTCAATTTTCAGATGTCTAAAGATAATTTAGTTGTGTAGAACTTAAGATTGTTCCACCTATGGATTTTAGCTTATTTGATTCCATTTTTCAAATGCACACCCTATGGCCTCATACTGTTAAATTAAATAAATTTATGATCCATTGCACATTAGTCCAAACTACAGAGATATTAATTACACATTTGAAATTACACTATACCAAAAGAGCACATTACTAACGGTAATTTACCGTTAGTAAAATTATTCTTAACGGTAATTTTCCGTTAGAAATAGAGTGTGACTAATAATTCTAACGGTAATTTTCCGTTAGGAAAATTATTTTTACTAACAGTAATTACTAACGGTAATTTACCGTTAGTACAAATAATATTCCTAACGGAAATATTCCGTTAGTAATAATTATTCTAACGGCTTTTTTTCTAACACTTTTATATACAAAAATACTAACGGTAAATTACCGTTAGTAATTTCATTACTAACGGTGTGTAATATGATAGTTTCTAACATTTTCGAGACAATTACTAACGGATATAAGCCGTTAGTAATTTTATTACTAACGGTTTGTTTTCTAATACGTGTAAGAATACTAACGGAAATTATCCGTTAGTAATTATTTTAAATATGAAAAATATAAATATTAAAATATGCTCCCAAATTTTATTTGCACCTAATTTTCATCACAGCCACATCACATTTACTATAAACATATATAATAAGCTCAAATCCAAACCATAATAAATACAAGCTATTAAATACAAAAAATATAATCCAAAATAGGCATAATTATCCTTAAATACAAACTGTTTCTAAGTCCAAACCAAAACTAACAAACCATGTCTGAAATTGAAAGAGTAAATCCATCCAAAACTAAACTAAACCAACTGACAAATAAACCATGTCTGAAATTTAAAGTCAGAAAAAATAAGACAAACATAGTCATCCAATCTTTAACCAACACTCAAGTCAAATCACAAATCCCCCTTGAATAAAGTGTGCCAATGTATCTTGTCCATCTTGAGGATCCCACAAACGAGCATCGGGCTCAAACACTTCCTCGATATAAACTTTCTTTTCGCCAATACCAACTTGTTTGGAGTGGCAGACATTAGCTGTAGCATTCGTCACAACATACCCATTTACCAATTGTTTACCAAACTTATCAAATAATACACATGGGGGCTTGTCGGTGGGAGGAGACATGGTAGGAGGCATATGATGAGTAGAAGGTGAAACACCCGTGGCAAAAACATTATTCAAGTTTTGAGCTAAATGAGTAGCAAAATTAACTGAATTTGATCCATAATCACTTAAGGGAGTAGTAACCATAGGTGGGGTACTCACATTTGAGAGTTTCAAAACTAAAGACATAATTATACCTTGCATATCGTGAAATTTTGAGTCAACATGAGAAATGATCTTATCCTCCAATGCGGCAACTTCTTCAGTTATCTTTTTTTTTTTCCCTCACTTTTGGACATTGGCAACCCGATATGAAGTAGTTGCCTCTTAGAGATGCGTGAACCCACAGCACGAACCCCTTCCCTTTTGTCCTTTCCAAATACTTGAGTTAACTCGTCATTGTCAAAGTCTTCACAATTATTACTATATCCCTCGTCAGTCAGGTCATTGCTTTTTCTTAAATTTTCAATTGCCTTTATTTCATCCTGTAGTCATTTAAAGTAAATATTGTGATAATACACTAAAAAAATTAAGCTATGAATTAAAAACTACAAACAATATGTTACTCACATATTTACTCTTAGCACTCTCTAAGACACTCCCATCACTATGCTCATGTGCCGCCAACCATTTGTCAACACGACTGTAGTCTTTGCCAGGATTTTCTTTTCGCTAGACATTGAAATTTAACAAGTTAGTTGTTGAAAACTTGCATTAAACAGAAAAAGTATAAGAAATTATACGCACCATTAAGTATAGTTTCTGAGCATAGGAATGACGCCCAAGACAATGGGGAATCTTAAGTTTTTTTTTTTCTGTTGTTCAAATTTCTAGCAATTTGCTCCACCTTTGTTGGATCTCTCTCATTTTCTAAAAACTTTGCCCATAAATGTGGATCAACACATTTTGGCACATCATGATGACCTTTCCTCACAAGGTTCCGCAAGTTGTTTTTGTATGTCCTAAATTTTTGGGGCCACGACTTCTCCGCAAATGGGCGAGCCACGGATTGTGGAACATCAAGTTCAAATTCAACCTAGTAGTAGAATAGAATAGTTATGTTAAAAAGAAAATATTAACTAAACCAACTAATTAAACAAAGAGCCTACACACAAAAGTTTACCATTAAAGCATTCCAAACATCGTCTTTGAAATTCTTTGGCACTTTTCGCCAATCATTGTAGCTAATTGGAATGTGATTTCTCACAAAATCTCCCGTACGACTACTCCATATCTTCGAGTATTCACCCACCACAGATCCGTCATTTTCAATTGTGACTTTCATTTTTTCTTTTGGGGCTTTGCCTCCCGATGACTCAGATGCGGGCGGGACTGAAGAAGGTGGTTTGATAACCCCATACCACATTGTTCAAGCATCCTTGAGCCTTTTATCACTTTTTCTTGCCCTAAATGTAGTCCATGCCTTCATGCAAACACCGCTATCTTGCGTGATAATAGTTTCGTCGTGAGACTTAGGAAAAAATACAAAACCATTAATGCGATACTTTTTGTATGTTTTGACCGTGTGCTTTGGCCCTTGAACTAACCGCCACAAATAGCATTTGTCTCAGTCTCACCGGAAGACACCAACTGTTCAATAGAAACACTCTCATAAGTACAATACGAATCTAACTAAATAAATTACATATGTTAGTATTCTTATTTCTTGTGAATAGAGGAATACCTTTTCATATAACCAAGGGATGAAAAAAGTTTGTATCTCTATTTCTGTGATTGTAATCTCCTTTCCTTTATCGCAAGCGGAATGTCTTAACGCTTTGTACTCACTAAAATTTGTAGTTTATATATTAGTAGTTATATGTGGATATGTTCAATATATATGTTACAAATGCCTCAAACCTGTAGTAGTCGTTGAGTCCGTGAATGTCAAGTCGAAATAGTACCCATCTACGTATTTGTTGAAATTGTTCAGATTCCAACGTTACAGTTTTATCGTCGAGCAAAGGTCCTTCATCAGAAAACTCGTCATTGTCCTCTAAAAAGGCTTCACGAGTACGTTTGTGATTTCCATCAAGTGGATTTGGCATATATTCCATGCATTACCTAACGGATTCTCCAACAACATAAGACTCAGCAATCGATCCTTGAACATACCTTTTATTGCTAGGTATGTCTTTAAATTCCTTCATTTGCCTATTCGTATGAGTAGAAAAAATATGTAAGTCTATAAAGCCGTGTCATTTGCCTATGGATGAATACATATAAGAAAATGAGTTTACCGTCCGAAAGGATACATCCATCAAGGTCCGGTAGGTCCACAAATCAATGCCTCATCAGCTAGATGCACCATGAGGTGGATACTGATATCAAAAAAAGATGGTGGAAAGTGTTTTTCCAACATACACAATGCCTCTGCAACCATGTATTTGGCTCTTTGGATATCCTTTCGAATCAAGACTTTTGAGCATAGTATGTTAAAGAATAAGCTTAATTGTTGGATAGCTCTTTGCAAATCTCGATGTTTTGGAAAGGCATGTTGAAGCAATACGGGTAACAAATATAGAACAATAACATGATAATCATGCGACTTCAACGAATGCAAACTGGGTGGGTTAAGAGTGACAATGTGTCACAGCCCGGTCCCACAATAGCGGAAGCGGAGCCCGTGGCACGTCACCGAGGCTAAACCAATTCATTAACGTTCCCAAAATTAGGTTTGAAGAACACACACAGCGGAAAAACAAAACACATTTAAAACCAGAGGTTCAGTCGACTGCTCAGTCGACGGAGGAAGGCAGGGATTTAAGAGCAATTCCAGTCGACTGAAACTGGAGGTCCAGTCGACTGCTTTTTCTAAAATAAGAAGCAGTTGCTAACAGACTCAGGGGTTCAGTCGACTGCTCAGTCGACTGCTCCCCTGACAGCAGCCCAATCTGCAAAATTTCAAGTTTTAAAAGCTTTCTAACTTCAACCAAGGATCAAACACTCAATCCAAACTCAACCCAAAGAAATTCTAGCTGTATTAAAACATTTCTAAAGCAAGATTACAACATGTCACTAACTATTACAACGGTTTAAAATCCATTATAACATACCAAATTAAACATGGGTTAAAACAATCAAATTCTTATTACAAGATTCCTATTATCCTAAAACTACAAGGTTATCATTCAAGTTGCCTCACCAGCGAACTCCCAACCCACGTACTCACTTCTGCAATTCCTCGCCAGCATTTACACCTGAAATGGTTATTTGAATAACCACACATATTTCGATTTGTTTAAGCTAAAGCTTAGTGAATAAAACAACATATGCACATGAATGATAAACATGTCCGCATTCACATCTCTACATTTCATACTAGTCACCGGAGACTCACGTGCCCGTCCATACTCCCAATCCGCGACTCCTCGCCAATAAGTCCACGCGAAAGGGTAAGACCCACGATTCTTCTCTTCAATCGTGCGACCTTAATGCCTATATCGGCTCCACAAAATGGCACGGTGACCACGTGCTCCTTCTGACCCACATAAGCAACTTAACATGCTCAAATACATATCACCATACTCGCGGTAATCAAAACATATCACCGTGCTATTGAGCCTATTTATCAATATAATTGCCCAATATGAACTACACAAGATATCTCTAAGTATTAATACATGCTATTCAAACATAACATGAATACATGCCAAGAAATCATTCCAAAACATAGTTGAATCACTCACCTCCAAATAACGCTCCTATAATTAAATCTGAAGAAAACCCGTGCACAAAGAACGTGCTGAAGTCCGTCTAATACAATTCCTATGGATCAAAATTCCATTTATCAACTTTTATGAAAAATTCTAGAAAGTAACTTTTCGGAAAACTTAGCCAAACAGGCCCTAACATATATCAAAACGAAGCTCTTACCTCGAGGAGCTCGAATATGAAATCTAGGCGGAAACAGACTGACGGAAGGTCGTCGTTTGGCGTCGCAAAGCTCTAAACTCCAAAAATCCCCTCTAGTCCCCCTTTTGGCCTCTTTCTTGAGCTTTAGGTTAAGCTTTGTGAAATATCTCAACTCATCTCTATCTATATATAGGCAACACTCTTTGGAAATTACGTTTACCTCCCCACGAGTTTTCCAAACTCCTAATCAGTCTCTGAAACTTTCTATACAGCTTATTCATATCTTTACGAGTGAAACTTCAAAATTATAAAAGTTTTCGACTGAGTTTCGTTTGGTCGCTAAAACGCAAATTTCTACATGACGTTTTCCGAAGTTGCTAATTAGCCTACCAAATTAATAGCGTGTTCATTCGCTCTCACTAGGATACTAAATCTAACAACAGAAATAAATTCTAAAACAGAAAAATAATACAGATTTTGAAATACACAGGTAAACATTTATTTTCAGATAAACATTTAAAGTGTTCCACAGTGACCGTTTCATACTCGGAGAGACTTCACAAACAATAAATCTTCAATCACAACAGTTTCAATGGGTTCTCTAATACAGACACCCAAATCAACTCGTGAGTCAAAACTCACTCAACCAAGTGTCATAAGACACACCATATCACATTATCATGCATGACAATGTAATTCAAATGAAATAACACAAATGTGGGTGTTATACAATGTTGCTCAGGTTAGATGAAAAACTAGTAGGGAGCTTCAAATCTTTCAAAATTTGGCAAAATTCTCGTTTCTCATCTTTATCCAAGTGGAATGATGCTTTTGGTTTTATCTGTTTCCCTGTGAGCTCATCTACTTGCATCCACTTGCCGCTGAGTATGCCAATGTGCTTCATATCTTCACGCGCATTTATTTTATCCTTTGTTTTATTTTTATCATCTAGGATTGTGCAAATTAAATGCTCAGCGACTTTCTTCTCAGTTTGCATCACATCAAGAACATGTCGAACTTGATGAGAGCTCCAGTATTCCAAGTCAAAGAAGATGGACCTTTTATACCATGCCTCTCTCGGTTCATCATCAGTGCAGCCCATCCTCCTTTTTCTACCCGAAACTTTTGGGATCTTTCCTGGGACAAACTTTATCTGATTTAACTTTTCTAAAAGTGCATCTCCATTTAACCGAGAAGGAGGATCACTATGTTCAGGTAACCTAAACCCCAAATACCCCCCATTCCTAAACGGATGATTCATGCTAAGGAAAATACGGTAGTTTGTGTACACTATTTTCTTACTATGCTCTAGTCAGATAGATCGAGTGTCATCTCCACAAACAGGACAGGCTTTATAATCATGTGTTACACACCCAGATAAATTCCCATATGCGGGAAAATCGTGAATCCCCCACATTAGCATAGCTTTCAACATAAAAGGTTGCATTTTGTACATGTTAAAAGTTGGCACTCCTTCCCATAGTTGCTTCAACTCTTGTACTAGAGGTTGAAGGAAAACATCAATGTCTTGACCTGGTGCCTTTGGTCCAGGAATTAGCAAAGACAACATTTGAAACTCTCGTTTCATGCACAACGATGGTGGGAGATTATAAGGCACCGTAATGACTGGCCAACAACTATAACTAGAGGATTGAATACTATGCGGATTAAACCCATCAGTTGCAATTGCAAGCCAAACGTTGCGCCCTTGTTTAGCAAATGTTGGCCATTTAATCTTAAACCTTCCCCACTAAGGAGAATCAGAAGGATGCCTCAGATACTCCCATGAAGAGATGTCATTTCGTGCGCTATCCATGGTATAGTATATAATCTCACAAGTCTTGGAATCAAAGGGAAATGTCGTAACACTTTCAAAGGCTCTTTGCAAACTTTACCCCCCTTCTTTGCTCTCACAGCATATCTCGGTTCTCCACATTGAGGACATTGTTCCTCATCTTCATTATCTTTCCAATATAAAATACAATTATTGATGCATGCATGAATAAAGTTTTCTTTCATCCCCAAGTCTTTCATCATACACTTCATGTGTGGATACTTCTCTGGCAACGTGTTTCCCTTTGGGAGCCACCTTTTCAAGATGGTTAAAAGTGCCGTCACACTATTTTCGGACCAACCAAATTGCTTCTTAATGTTGTGCAGTTCCACTATCGCAGAAAGAGTTGTATTAGGACCCTCACATGAAGGGTACAATTTCTCAGTTGATAATCTTTTATATTCATTGTATTTCTCATTACCCACATACAGTTCTTCTGAAACTCCAGCCTGACCACTATCATCTACATGAGTTTCTTCATGCATTCCGTAAGAAGCGTCAACAAGATTCTCCATCCCAAGCCCTCCAACCTCGATATTTTCTTCTTCAATGTTTTCTCCACGAATCTCTTCTACTAGCGGTTGATCTATCGAATTCATAGATGGTTTTTCACTATGGAAAGCCCATAGAGAATATGTCCTGTCTATGTCCCTCCTAACGAGATGATTTCTGACATCTAATGGTGTGTGTCGATTTCTATTTCGATACTTTACACACGGACAAGATAATGTTGACAACTGTCCAACATTATTTGTAATCGCAAATTCAAGAAACTCGTCAACCCCCTTTGTATATACTGGACCAACTATATTGCTTTCATTCATCCACTCTTTGTTAATGGGTCGTGACATTCTACAATTCAACATGAACTAGGTGAGAGGTCGTTAGGGTTAGGTTTCTGTTTGTTTTTTTTTTCCTTTTGATTTTTTCTGTGGAGGTTATGAACTAGACATGGTTTTAAACAAAGAGAAAAGGGAAAGGAAAATAATTGAAAATGTCCCCTTTAAAATGGTCTAATAATCCAAAAAAAAAAAAGAAAAGGGACAAAGGGAGAGGGAAAGGGCACCTGCAAACAAAGAGAATCCCAGCAAAGGATACAATCAATATGCAATCAACAATGTAAATAAAATGGGGTTCACGGGGGGAACACCCAGCAATTGTGAGAAGGGACTGCCCCCTTCCCACTCATCGTCCCAATTAGGGCACACACATTGCGACAAGTCACGGGGGACTTGTCGCGTGTTCAGAAACAATGTACATAAATTCAAAAGTAGCATGTGTGATAGATAGCCTCACTATCCTAAGGCTCTATTTTATAAAAGCAATGAAAGCATACAAAAAATAGCCAGGGAAAAGCAAAACCTTTGAGTGTGAAATGCGAAGCAATTCCTTGCAAATAGTAGCAAGCAAAACAGACGGGATGGAGGGGGATCAAATCCACAAATCCTGTTCAAAAATCATATATAAGTGTAGAAAGAACAGGCTATCCCTTAACCAATAGAGAGAGAGAGAGAGAGAGAGAGAGAGAGAGAGTTAATATGTATAAAGAATGGGCTACCCCTGTAACCAATAGAGAGACAAAGATAGCTTATATGTATATAAGATGGGCTACCCCTTAACCAATAGAGGGAGGGAGAGAGAGAGAGAGAGAATATGTATAAAGAATGGGCTACCCCCGTAACCAATAGAGAGAGAGATATAGTTTATATGTATATAAGACGGGCTACCCCGTAACCAATAGAGAGAGAGAGAGATAGTTTATATGTATATAAGATGGGCTACCCCTTAACCAATAGAGGGAGAGAGAGAGAGAAAGAGAGAGAGAGAGAGAATATGTAGAAAGAATAAGGCTACCCCTGTAACCAATAGAGAGAGAGTGAAATAGAGAAAGAGAGAGAGAGATAGTTTATATGTATATCGGGCTACCCCTTAACCAATAGAGGGGGAGAGAGAGAGAGAGAGAGAGAGAGAGAGAGAGAGAGAGAATATGTATAAAGAATGGGCTACCCCCATAACCAATAGAGAGAGAGAGAGAAAGATAGTTTATATGTATATAAGACGGGTTACCCCTTAACCAATAGAGGGAGAGAGAGAGAGAGAGAGAGAGAGAGAGAGATTATATGTATAAAAGACGGGTGCGACTGATTCTAGGACGGTTTAGCTCTAAGGCAATATAGCAGTAAGAAAAAGTACTAGAATACATGTGACAAAAACCATGAATCATTTCAGTAACACCAGACCAGAAAAAGAATTTAAAAAAAAGTGTGCGACTGATTCCAATAAAACCACAGATTATAAGCAAGAATCTGAGCAACGAAAGATAGAAATAAGACATTGAATTCTTATTCCAAACACTTCCGGTCCTCTAGAACTGGCCATTTTCCTCACTATTGTGACATGGGAGGAGATGTCTCGTGCCAACATATTGCTAATTGTTGGCAACGAGGTGGGTTTGTTGGTAAAAGACGGTTTGAATCAAAGTTTAAACGCGCAGCGGAAAAAGTCCAGTTATAAAAAACTTTTGGTATCCTTGGATCTACTACTCGTCAACTCCTTAGATGTGAACAAGGGTGCAAGAATAATATACCTTAGGTCTTGAACCCAATTCTGAATATGGCTTCCTTTAGCAATGTCTAGCAGCAACCTCTAGGTGATCTTCACTCTTATGTCTCCTCGAACGCTTCCCAGAGAGGCTAGAGATGGTGGGATCTCTAATGGAGAGGATGAAGAAGGTTTGGGAACCCTAAAACAGTTTCAGCAGCTTAAGGACGTTAAAACGACGAACTTCTTTCCCAGAACGCAGCTGCCCTATTTATAGATTCCCAGAACCGAACTTACTTTCAATCGATCGAAGTGACTTCGATCGATCGAACCTTCGATCGATCGAATCAAGTTCGATCGATCGAACCTGTCTAGCTTCAATCGATCGAAACAACTTCGATCGATCGAACCAGTCTTGACAGCATCCTCAATTGCCTTTCCAAGCATTCTAGCGGAGCTAAGAGTGGGACCTCCTAGGTTCTTAATTACTGGCTCCGATTAATTATTATTCCATCTAGTCAGTACTCTTGACTAAGGAATCAATAATTAATCAATTATCATTAATGCCACTATAAAATGATAATTGCACTCCAGTGCATAAGAACATAATCACACATACAAAAGTGATTGCTAGACTTGTATAATATGATACGGATGTCCCTCTACCAGGCAGTATTCGTATCTATCTTTGGGATGTATGTGTTAAGATAATGTCGACCCAATAGATAGTACATCTTATATTCCTCAAGTATCATTCACTACGCTTGGATTACTAAACATGTCAACAATAACACTTTGTTGACAAGGCTGGCCAGCTCTCAGTAATCACTCCTAGTGACATTCTCGAGGGAATACTTACTCTTCGTTTTATAGAAGAGGGTAGAATTCCATCTTGACAATATATGTTCGTAACATTGTATACCTGATTTACCCAAGATACCCATGTATTGATCTTGCAAGACCTCACTGATTGGTAAGTCAAAGCAATCAAGCATACAACTTGCGTTCATAACTGTCTCAGGTTTAAGGACATGTATCCCTATACAAGTTTTGAGTTCCTATTGACGGTGACAGCGTTTAGGTGTCAATAGGTTTAACTCAGGTCCGTCAATGCACCGAGTGCACTAGCATATTAACCAAGAGTCAAAGACTCTTATGAATGAGATTCATCATTCTACCCCGTAGACGTTAATCATGCTACAGTGTATACCTGATAAGTTATCCAGACTTATCATCCACTGTGACTTATTCGAAACAACAAGGATTTGTGATTCATATCTCACATGTGTAATCACATACACAAATGAACCAAATGCAATGTTATTTAAGGATTTCAGTCTAATATTCATCTCATGAACTAACATGCATAAATGCATTTTGATATTCCATTATCCAACTAACTAGTTTGAGGGCATATTCCCAACAGGGTTGGCATGGTGGCCCTTATAAAACCCGACTCCACCGCCCATAAAAAAAAAATAATAATAATAATTTTGTTCCCAGACATCGAGGCAAGATACCTGTCGGATTTAGAATTTATCTTTTAAATCATAATGTTCCTTCATTTCACTTCTTTTTTTTTTTTTTTTTTCATTTCACTGATTGTATAGTATTTAAAGCACCTAAAAGTTGTTAGATATGAATTTAAGCAGCATATATGCTGAGATGAGAATTTCAGAGGAGACATATTATTTTTGGTAAGAGAAGTGGCTTGGCTCCCCCATTGGCCCTATGGCTGTGACATGGGGGAATAAGTCCTACTGTTCAAAACCTTAAGATGAAATACAATTATGACGTTTTGGTGATGGGATGTTGGTGCCAAGCCCTACTCTAAATGGAAAAACTGTATATTAATCTTCTTCGCAATACAAAACTTGTAAGTTACTACCAAAGACCAAGTGAACTATGGGTATGTTTGATAACCTTATTAAGTGCTGAAAATGAAAAGATTCAGCACTTATTCTTTTTCAGTGCGTTTGATAATTTACCACTTAATTGAAAAAGCAGCCAAAAAACCACTGAAAACTTTAAGTGAAAAATTTCTACTGAAAATAATCACTGAATGCATTCTATTTTAGTAGTTGAAGCACTGTTTTTAGTATTACAAATTCAATCACTTAAAATTTTCAGTACTTAAAATTCAGCACTTAATTTTCAGCACTTAATTTTCAGTTTTATCAAACGCACCCTATGTTTTGTTTCCTAGTGACCAAAAAGAGAAGTTTTACCTCCTTACCAAATTCTGAAGGTTCAGGTATGTATATTGACTGAACAGGGCCTAGCTTGAAAAGTTGAAACTGAAAGTGCACAAGCATTACCACGAGATTTCTTTAAAATCCTAATGCAAACTTGTAGATGTTATATATACACACACATATCTAGTAATCAATGCCTATACATGAAAAATATATTTGTACTAAAAAGTTGTTAATCAAAGCTGTCAATATAGCGCTTCTATGATCCAAAGCATTAAAGTTAGTGAAAATAAGCACTTTGGTTTATGAAATGATAATTGAAAAGGGTAGTACCATCGTCTTACCTTAGTGACTTGTCATAGGGCTAACTTTTGAATCTCAAAACTCAAATCAACATTTAGTAACAGAAAATAGCTAAATTTACATTTGTATACCACATATAATTTTTCAATCCTTAAGCAAAATAAAACAATATGCATTAAGAAAAATCAGTTAGAACTTAGAGGCACGTACATATTTAAATGGGTATTTCACCATGAACTTTATTGATAGCTGTAGTACATAGAGCATCTACTTACCATTAGAATCAACAACTAGTGCACAAATCGAAGTCTTGGATCCATTTAAAATGAGGACTCCGAACTAACAATGATAGAGTTCTCCTTCAGTATTTGATATCTGCAAGTGCAGAAACATAGATAGTGTTTTGACATCTACAAGTGCAGGAATCTAGTTACACGTCCATATAGATCATGTGTATTGAAATATAGTGTAATCGTGTGGGTACTGGCAAATTTAACCCTTTAGTATTAATTATGAAAATATAGCTCCAATGAATATTCCCATATATGTCAGGTCATTCAAAACATAAAATCAAGAAATCTACATGTATTGATCAAACTAACGCTATGTTTCCCAAATTTGAATCCCAAATTTGGCTTATTTCATGACAATCCATGTTGGCATTTAAAATCAACAAAATAAAATTTTCTGATAATTAAATGACAATAGGAACAAAATGCAATCAGCTCAACCATAAGGACAGAGAAATAAAAAATAGCTAGAAAAGAAATTAGAGAGTTCTCCTGGAAAAATTACCTTTCACTACTTCATTAGCAAGAATTGACACATATACTCCAGCATGTGCCTCTCCAAAAATAAAATAAAAGCTCAGACCACCTGTGACACATAAATTATTGATAGAAACATGAGCAAATTAAACAATGTGAACATCCCCTCCGATCCATGATATGCAGGGACGGACATATGTAAGGGCAAGGGGGGACTCAAGCCCCCCCTTGATTTTTAAAAATTACCATACATACCCAAAAAAAATGTACTCCCTCTGTCCCATTTTACGTGTCCCCCTTTCCTTTTTGGGATGTCCCAAAATTAATGTCCACTTTCCTAAATTAGTATGCAAATTCTACTTAGTTTCCCAAACTACCCTTCCTTACAATCAACATCAAAACAAGGAAAAAATAGCTAAAATTACCAAAACAATAACTAAAATCATGGTTGTTGGCTGAATTAAAAGGGAATTTCTAAAAGACAAAATTGTTAGTTCTACAAAAGATTAACTACAGCCCCACAAAAAAGCATGGAGAAGTTTAGAAGCACATGCTACTGAAATTGCATGAATCACCTCCATTAAGAGAATAATCTAAAGCAATGAGGCAGTAGTGGTTAAAAGATAAATTCAAAGCATTGCATACTTCTAGCAAATCCCCCAAAGACTATCTACTAGTACTAGTAGTAATTGTCGTCCATAAATGACTAGTGGTTGTAATAATTCTTGCCCCAATATTTCCCTTTTTATTATTTCCACTTCTACTATTCCGCTCCACTACTTAGTAATCAAAGCCAAGGAGACTTTATGTCTCTACCACTATAGTACTGAGCTCCCGAAAAAATGAAAGACCAAACCTAAGACTCTACCACTATAGTACTAATTGGATATATGTAATACAATAACATACACATGTATTGTTGGACCCAAAAACTGACCTCCCGATACTTATATCTTCAATTAATCAACATAAATATTTGTGTCTATTACTTTGTTTTTTTAACAACAAAATTAATTGATAGGTAAACAATCATAAAAATTGGAAGAGATCCCATGGAAATTACAACCTTAGAAGCCCCAAAGACACCCCAACCTAAAAAATCTTAATGGAAATTCAACATGAGGAATTTTAACAAGCACCTTGAATGCAAAGCAAACCTGGGGATAGATCTAATACCTAAGTTCAATTTTTTCACTAACTAGTTCAAATATAGGGATATGAACTACAAACCTGAGTACAAAATTGTGATGCCATGGTTGGTCTTGATCGCTCTTTGTCCAATAAATAACAAGTAACATAAATCTGGAGAAAAAAGTGAAAAATAATCACGTATAACTACCCACTAAAGACCAAACCTGAGAGAATGATCGATGTTGGAATCATAGTAGAAATTTAGATTTGTTCTGTTGCATATGTGTATAAGGTGTATATATATATATATATATATGTGTGTGTGTGTATGTATGTCATATCTTTAAAAAAAAAAAAAAGAAAAAAAAATGAAAGCACAGTGTATAGATATAGATACATCTGTGAGTCCTCCGACGTCCTCCAATCACTCGCCCCCTAATATGAAACCCTAAACCAAATCTCATAACACAAACAACCTCAAAAATCTGAAAAATTCAACTAAAAAAAAGGGAAGCAACAACACATCCCCAAATCGTGAGTTCTAGAGACAGATCTAAGTGTGCGTGTGTGTGTGTGTGTGTGTGTGTGTGTGTGTGAGAGAGAGAGAGAGAGAGAACCTGGGGCGGCGGGAGGGTGGTGGCAGTGACGGGCCGGCACGGTGGGGTTGCGGCCGGATTGCTGAATATGGTCCTCCCTTTCTCCACTTCTCTTTCTCTTCTCCTTTCCACGCCCCCCCCCCCCCCCCCCCCCCACCCCCCCCTTATTTTCTCCTGTTTTGACCTAGAGCTAGGTATACAAGGAAGAGAGGGAAATTATAAGGGGAAAATTTGTCCATTTTGTTTTGGCTTATTTACAAAGATACCACCGAATTTTATTTGCAAAATTGCCACCATGTTTTCAATTTTATTGTTTTATTTACAAATATGCCACTGAAATTTATTTTTCTAAAATCTTTGCAGTCAAGGAAGAATACTAACGGATATGCCACTGAAATTTATTTAGCGTTACAAAGTTTTTTCTAAAATGTTTTCAATTTTATTGTTTTATTTTTCTAAAATATGCCACTGAAATTTATTTAGCGTTACAAAGTTTTTTAAACCTATTACAATATTAAATTTACCAAACCAAGGTAAATTACTAACGGAAAGCTAAATCTGTAATGGAAATTTACCGTTACAAATCTATAACGGTAAATTACCGTTAGAAAACCAAAAACCTCTGTGTTAGAAATTTGGCTAAATGGTGTAGTGTTACAGGGAACTACTGAAGCAAAAACAAAATAATAATAAATAAATAAAATAAGCAAAATGGTCACTGAATTACACATTTGAAACTACAGGGAACTACTGAAGCAAAAACAAAATAATAATAAATAAATAAAATTAGCAAAATGGTCATTGAACTAATAAATTGAAGAATTTAGAACCCCGCTTTGTAGTGACCATTTTGCTAGCCATTTTTGTTTATGGATCAAAGTGCAAATTAAGATAAATAGGAGGGTGGGAAATGCAA
The DNA here is from genome assembly GCA_033977485.1 of Hydrangea macrophylla. Taxonomy (NCBI): domain Eukaryota; kingdom Viridiplantae; phylum Streptophyta; class Magnoliopsida; order Cornales; family Hydrangeaceae; genus Hydrangea; species Hydrangea macrophylla. The sequence goes on along the minus strand of CM066998.1, from coordinate 93,925,029 downwards.
TTTACCCAAAAATAGTTCATCTGAGTTTCTTAATCTCCTGCTAATTTTGATTAACTAGGTTTTCTAATCCACCAAAAATCTGATAATTGAAGAACAAATAATTAATATTTTAATTTGAGGTCAAGTCATTTGCCATAGGTTTGATAGTGACCAAGCTTTTACCCAAAGAGTATATGTATGCCCTATGAGGAAATGGTTCGCTACTTATGACTCGGTTCAAAGTGGGACGATTTTGATGGGTAACGGTACTTCCAGGATTGGTTAAATCAAAATCAGGGTTCACGATGGAGCGTTGAGAACATTACAAGGTGTTCGACATATACCAAAATTGAAGAAGAACGTTATAGTGTTAGGCAGATTTGATTCCATTGGTTGCAAGAGTTCCACTAGAGGTGGAGTTATACAAGTAGACCGAGGATCTGGAATAGTAATGAAGGGTAAGAAACTTAGCCTTTAAGTTCTTCAAGGTAGTATGGTGGTGAGTACTACGACTGGTGGTTCGTTGGAGACGCCTCAGAAGTAGGTGGAGCTTCAAATGGTATAGTCGAGGAAAGTGTAGATTATTGCCCCAGTGCCTCAAAAGTATGATCAACTTCGGATGTGGCAACCCTATCGAGTACTCCGATTCATTGCGTTGAAGAGAATTGTCACACCCCAACCCACTTCATACGGATTAGGACACGTGTAACAATGCTACAAGTACTCAACTATACAAATTAACAAAGAAACACGCGAATTACTAAGAAACACGTGTGTTAAACAACATTAAGAAAAACTTTGTGGTGACAAAAACAGCCTCAAGGGCAAAATAGTCGTAAATAAAGTATAGCAAATTTTATACCAAAAGATAGGTCTTTGAGTCCCGGTTCCAACGCAAAAAATGGCGTGCGAATCCGAATTTTCTAGAGAGAGTTATGTTCGTTTCCGTAAAAGCCGTCTGGCTGAAACTAGACCTGCGGATCGATCCGCCCCAAAATCGGAACGATCCGGTTTTGGCAGAATGCCCTCTCTGCCTAACCCAGCTACTCCAGATCGATCCACCCAAGGCCCGGATCGATCCGGTTTCTCTAGAACTAAATTTTTAACAATTTTCCCCTGTTTTACAAGTCTATACACAACCAAATCACAACCAAATCTCATGAAACTTTAAGAAACCATTTCAAAACCATTTATAAACACGTTTAAACATTTCCAAACACAAATCCAAGCTCTTTCAAACATTCAAAACATTAACATAACCTCATTTGGATCAAACCAACTCATAGACACATCCTTTTGAATCAAATCAAGTTTTGAAATTCAACTCATGGTAAAAACTAATAACTCATGAAATCTTGTTGGCAAAGAACCCAAAGCTATAACCAACAACTTAAAACATTAGGAAACATTAGGAAACCATATCAAACCATTTCCAAACATTCTTAAGTATTACCAAGCATCTAGATTATGAACTCCAACTCTCACATATCCATAGTTATAACTTAAGGATATGCATAGGATTTACAAACGACCTTCAAATCATCCAACTCTTACCTAAACTAACTACTAACATAGAGAATTACATAAGTTTCTTCAAATATACATTAACCACGTGAGTCACGGAATTCCAAAACTAACTCTAATTCTTTCCAACACCACAACCACAAGTCAAGGACTTCAATCCACAAGTCAAGGACTTCAAGTCACAAGTTACACCAAATTACAAACTATAGACATAATTACAAGTCCTAAATTTCTCCCCCATTCCCGAGCACAATACTTCCTCCCTGGATGTTGCTCCGTACTTGCGGTGGTTGTTATTTACCACAACAGAAAAGGAAAATGATTTTCTTAAGCATTACGCTTAGTGAAAAATCTAAACATGATTGAGTGTTTAACATGGGCAATGCTACAATTAACGCATAATTCATATCCGTAATCGCCGAGTCATCGGTTCAATGACTCATTCAGACCCGAAGACCTTCCCTTGGTCCCATAGTCACTTCTATTCCTTGGACTTCTGTATTTATCGGATTCTTCCTCTTCCTATATTACTCCCAACAATGAATCATTTTCCGGTGCTCATTGATTACCACATAAGCATATAAGCATATAATCACATAAGCATGGCAACTTTTCACATATTTGATATGAAATCATAAATCCAACAATTTCATATCTTCTAAGCATGCTTTCAACAACCCAATTTATATAAGAAATATTGAACACCTTAAACCACAATCATTCTTAGGATAGTAACTTACCTTAGCAAGATTATACCCAAATTAAGCTAGAAAATGCTGAATTGCACCAAATCCAAGCTCAATTTCTACCCCAAAGTGAATCCTACAAGAATTCGGTAATCACGTGTCATCGAGTAACGTGAGCTACCAAAATTACGGCGATTAAAGCATAAATTAAAGGCATAGAAACAATTGTCTCACCTCCACGAGTCCGAACACGGCTTCGGTTCGCAAATTAGACGAACAGCGACGTCAGAATGGTGTAAAAATGGCGTCGATGTCTCAAAATCTCGTCGTCTCTCTCCGAGCTCTCTCTCTCTCTCTCTCTCTCTCTCTCTCTCTCTCTCTCTCCCTCTCTCTCTTTTCTTTAATTTCTGTAAAATGAGTTCTCATTTGACACCTACACATGCAAAGGCATGAGGTGTTTTGACCTCACTTTTTCATCTTTTCACTTATACCCCCAAAGTTTCTTAAGTTCTTATTATGAAATCCCCCCAAACATTCCATTAACTACCTAATTATCTAATGAGTGTTTGTCTAAATCTCATATGGGTCCCAACGTGGTCCCAAATATTTTGTGAAGTTGCTATCGTATCTAGCAATTATAAGTCTTTTTCAGTTATACTCTTATTTGGGTGTCCAAACTAACACATAACAATATAATATGGAAGCAACTTAGTAAATATCCATGTAATCATATAAAATGCATTTGATCATTTAAAATGCAAATTACTAATTAGCCCTTTATTGAGCCCCACTCCAGTATCTGTCCCACCTCACTGGGGAATTTTCCATATGGTGTCTTTTCTGAACACTTTTCATACGGGCGAGTCTAAAGCCTCCCCTTAACCATTATATACACTAATCACATGAATTAATGCATATTAACATATTAATTTACCCTTTTCCCGAGTACAGGTGTTACAAGAATTCTTGGAGAATACATATTGGTCATTCTTGATCGGATGAGAAGCATAGATTCAAATATAATTAGTGTGGCAGAGGATGTGGGGTTCAATGTTCCAGAATCGTAAAAGCAATTAATTTTGGTCAATGGGGTAATGACGCATTGGGTAATATAGTGAAGTCAACGGACAAGTTCAAAGATTCTTTGAACTGGGTCGAGTTTTGTCTTTGAGTATAAGAGAGTTTAGAGAAGGCAAAAGGAAGAAGAATGCCATAAGAAGAAGAAGAAGATCGAGATTCAGTTCTCCGGGATCTATTGGTTTTGTGGAAAAACGTTTCATGGTTAAGATTGTTGAGTAGTGGCTCATTATTTAGAAAATCGACAACTCGCCCGAGCAAGCTGGTCGAGCGAGGTTGTGACGTCGTGCTCAGGTAGCGAGAGCAAGGGCGAGCAAGATTTCAAAATGTTTAAGTTACCGGATCTCCTGAGCATGCTGTTCTAACTCCCCCAATAAACACGTAAAATCACATCAAACAATATTCAGCGTGCACACAAAAATGAAAATGCAGATTTCACTTGGTTTGGCAAAACCATGCCTATATCCACACCCAAGAGACCAATTCTTTCACTATTGAGAATAAACTCCAGTACAAGATACGTTGAATTAAATCACATAACCCAATCCGTAAACCCCTTATACACCCACTCTTGATACAGGTACCTTAAACCCCATTGTACACCTACTCACAAAAGAAAATCAATCAGAATATGAATTTAGCCAAATCAACAATCCCTAAATCAATGGGATTGTCCCACATGTGATAAAATCCTAACATATAGTAATGGTTATCGCAAACTCTCTTTTCTAAATCGTATCTTGGACATATGGCTGTTGAGATATTAAAATACAGAACCTCTCTTATAGTATGAAAAATTGCACTGAAGTCACCTATCATAAATAAAATCCTATCAAAGTACATTGTTTATGCAAAATTATCTTTATGCCCCTAAAATAACTTACAATGTATTAGCTAAGATGTCAACAGTTTCTTTCTTTGAGATCATTTGGTGCAGTGGTCTCGTACAATGACATAACTTTGGAAAACAATCAGCAAGCCCATCTTAATTTACTGGTCCCAAAGAAAGATATAATTAAATAGTGTTTTTTTTTTTTTTTTTTTTGGCTCATTCTAAAATTGTTCACATATTACTCACTTGACTCATCCATTGGCTTATGAAGATCTATGACTTTATACCATTGTTTAATCCCCATTTAATTATTGGTCCCACTCCATTTGCCAATCAATAATTTGAGTGAGCAATAGGTGCACAAATGTGAGGTGAGTAAAAATGCATTCGTAAATCAAATCTTTTGTGGTTTTGGTTTGCAAAAGACAAAGCCCACTCAATCACTAGGGTAATTGTCTTCTAGGCCTATTCATATCAGTCTTTAGGCCCACTGTGGAGGCCAGTAAGCTTGTTGCCCTTATTATATAGGATCAACCGTCCGAGTCCAATGATTGGATGTATGTGTCACAAAAACTATGGCCCATTTTTTCCCACTGTAAAGCCCAAAATAATTTCTGTACCATATTTTTAATGGGCCATCTGAACGGATTATAAGGCCTGTCAAAATGCTCATGCCTCAAGGACTATGGCCCAATTTCTTCTAATTCGCATTTTGATGAGCACCAACATGTTCAGTTAAACTAGTACTTATGGAAAATGATAATTGGTGCTTTAATGGTAAATACTTCTATAAATTCTGCAATTCCTACTTAAACAGAGAGACTAATTGGTTTCCTTAAAAAAAAAAAAGAAAAAAAAGAGTTATTATAGGAGCTGGTTGAGTTAGTTTATGACATTAGATAGCAAATATGACCCATATTTTTAAAGAATTTATATTTACGTCTGTTTTGTTGATGATTACTACTCTTGATTAAGTCAATGTATTCTTCCCGTGTAAATATGTAAGGTTTATATTGCTTTTATTTTCTTATTTATCGTAATTTTTCTCTGTCACTGAAGCTTATAGGATCTGCATCGTTCTGTAACATTTGTTTGATTGCTTAGTAAGGAAAAGAATGAGTATAATTTTTTTTTTTTTTTTTTTTTGGGTCAAAAGAATGAGTATAATTGAAAGAAAAAGAGATTAGGGTGAAAAAATAAAATGCATATTTATATTTTGTAAGTCACTTATCTTCCTATTTTCTAGATTTTATTATATTTAGAATTCATTTTAAATTTCGACGTTATTAAAGGGTGGAGTTAATCTTTAGAGAAGAAAAATGGAGGGGAAAGAAAAACTAGTCCATCCGTAAGGTAAAGTGAATTAATTTTCCATCTTATTTTCCTTTTTCCTCACCAAACCCATGAACCAAACAAACCCTACAGGGAAATGTGAGAAGAAAAGTTAATGACTCCCCACTCTGCCCCATTTGCCTCCAAAGCCCTGAAACCATTGAGCATCCTGTTAGGAAATTATATTTCCTAATAAGAGTGGGCAACATATTAATATCAATTATATTATAAAGCTATTAATTAAATGGGCTTATATTATGTGGTCTAATTGTAGGAAACCCATGGGCTTCTACTGGGTATGGGTTTAATGAGTGGATACCAAATACTGATCCTGTTAGAAATAATGGGAACCCTAACATATCAGTATATAAAGACATATAGGTTATGGTCCCCAATATGTCAAATCATTATATTACTTCCTCCTCCATCCCATCAAGAGCAGGAACCCATTAAAGAATTCAAGAGATTTGACTGAGGAAGACATAACCGGTCATCATCGTTCTTCTAAGGTTTGCTAATTGCTTCTATGGATATATGTATGTATTCTACTATATTATATCCTTGATAATCTAACATGATATGATCCTAGGGCTGTGATTTTACTACTCTAGGGTTCTATAGTTTTATAGATTTCAGATCTAACAAGTGGTATCAGAGCGGTTATCATGTCGATTATTAGGGTGATTGTGCATAATTTTTCATATATGTGTAATCGGTGTAAATTTTATGCATGATATTCTGATGATTCATTGAAAAAGGTTGAAAGAATAGATTGCTCTCTCGGAGTATTAATGTCAGACCCTAGATGAAATAAGAAATATAATACTACACATATATTCGGTTTAAAGTTGATTCGTTTGATATATGTTGATGTGATGCTTCACGATTGGCCGATTTTTGAATCAGATTGTGTGTTGACTATAATCCAACTTTGTATAGTCCACTTTTGGTACTTGTGGTTCCTTACTGTAATCTTTTGGGCCTTGGGTTGCTATATCGATGTATTGCACTCAACTTAACATCTACAGTACTTTTTTTTATTGAACTGATTTAACATGCATGACCCCACCGAATTTAATGGGACTCGAATGGATACATGGTAGAGATTTGCTTTAGTTTGAAAATTTTCCACCAACTATCTGCTGCTTCAGTTGATTTATAAAATTGTCACGTTTCTATCAAAAATTTTATGTATGGCAGTGCTTCAGTTTAGGATTTGGCCGATTACTGATTTTATGATATGACATTAGGTTTTCTGTAGCACTTCAGAATTTCTGGTTCAATCGAGTTGTGAATGTTTTTTTTTTAAGTATCATAAAATTTTGGTTGTTCACAACATGAATTAAGGTATTTTTACTGTGCTTTAGAATTTTGGTAATTCATCAAATAAATTAATTCTATGGTAGCTTAGGACTATATTTTTCGTCCTATTAAAATTTTTTTTTTGTTTGGGATCTATTTTAGGCCCCAATATAATATGTCTAATACTTCAAATAAATAGATTGAAATACTACGTTGTCAAAGTAACCTCTATTATTTAAAATTTATTTATTTTGAAATATTAAGATGGTATATCTGTTATTCATGCGATTAACAATCGGCCCAAAGGAAGATTCTTAATTGGCCGAATGATCGGTGTACATGTAGTGGTAAATATGTGAAAATTATCAAGTTAATTATCCATGTGGGCAGTGAGTCGGCTCAAAGGAAGGCTACTGTTTGACAGGACTTATTGTCAGTATTTGATCACTACACGGGGAGTACCACTTACAGTTGATATTTCTGTCCAAAGACTAAATATCAATGTTGTTCTAGGTATCTTGTGATGGGCCCCCCATTAAGTAAATTATTTAATGTGTCGTGTCATGCATGCATATATATAAAGTATTCATAATATGTTTATGTCATGACATGTTATTAATTATGAGCATATTATTTTATTTTATTTTGTTCTCTATTCAGTTTCTGCTACAGCTACAAATGTTTCTGCTCAAATTAATGCTATCCCAATGCTGAATGTGGGAAACTTTAAGGTCTGGAAAGAGAACGTGGAAATCGTTCTCGGATGTATGGATTTGAACCTTGCGCTAAGGACCGAACGACCCACTTCGACTATGGAAAACCCAAATGAGAGTAAAATTGAGAAGTAGGATCGCTCGAATCGCATGAGTCTGATGATTATGAAATATTCCATTCCGGAAGCGTTTCGGGGCTCGATCAATAAGAGCACAAATGCTAAGAAGTTTCTATCTGAATTACAACTATATTTTGCTAAAAAAGAAAAGTCGAAAACGAGTACCATTTTGGCTACTCTGATTTCCATGAGGTATAAAGGAAAGGGGAACATAAGGGAGTACATTATGGAAATGTCTCATCTCAGTGGGAAACTCAAGGCACTAAAGTTAGAGTTGTCTGAGGACATGCTCGTGCACTTGGTTCTCATATCTCTTCCTGCACAATTCAGTCAATTTAAAGTGAGTTACAATACCCAAAAGGACAAATGGACTCTTAATGAGCTCATATCTCACTGTGTGCAAGAAGAGGAAAAATTCAGCGAGACAAGACTGAAAGTGTTCATTTAGCATCAACCTCTCAGAATAATAAAAGGAAGAGAGCTAAGGATGCTGCAGATGTGACACCTTAGCAGAAGGAACTAAAGAAGCAAAATAAGGAATTCCTTTGCTATTTCTGCAAGAAAAGAGGCCATATGAAGAGAGACTGTCCCAAATATGCCGCTTGGCGTGTAAAGAAGGGTAAGCTTCTCATTTTGGTTTGTTCTGAAGTTAATTTAGCTTCTGTACCTAAAGATACTTGGTGGGTAGATTTTGGTACTACTACTCACATAAGTATGTCTATGCAGGGTTGCCTGTGGAGTCGGCCGCCAACTGATTCTGAAAGATTCATTTTTGTGGGCGATGGCAAGAGAGTTATAGTGGAAGCTTCAGGAAATTTTAGATTATTATTAAAGACTGGTGTTTATTTGGATTTGATTAAGACTTTTGTTGTACCGTCTTTTAGACGGAATTTAGTTTCTATTTCTAATTTGGACAAATCTGGTTGTGCTTGTTCTTTTGGAAATAATAAAGTTAGTATATTTCAAGATTCAAAACTTATTTGTACTAGTTCTTTGATTGATAATCTTTATATGCTAAACACTGTTACTTCCTATAATGAAATTCTGCATACTTATTCACGAGGTACAAAGCGAAAATTAAGTAAGATTCCGCCACCTTATGACACAAGCGATTAGGCCATATCTCTAAATAGAGAATTGAGAAACTTGTGCGTGAAGGAATTCTTGGCCCCTTAGATTTGGCAGACTTTCAAGTCTGCATTGAGCACATTAAGGGGAAACAGACAAACATAAGGAAATTAGGTGCCAACAGGTGTACAGACGTCTTAGAACTCATTCACACTGATATATGTGGTCCATTCCCTACAACCTCTTGGAATGGACAACAATATTTCATTACGTTCATAGACGACTACTAAAGATATAGGTACACATATTTGATACATGAGAAGTCACAGTCCCTGGATGCTTTCAAGTCATTTAAAGTCAAAGTTGAACTTCAGCTTTATAACACCCACATTCGTGTTATTTCATTTGCATTACATTGTCATGCATGATAATGTGATATGGCGTGTCTTATGACACATGTTTGGGTGAGTTTTGACTCACGAGTTGATTTGGGTGTCTGTATTAGAGAACCCTTTGAAACTGTTGTGATTGAGGATTTTTTTTTTGTTTGTGAAGTCTCTCCGAGTATGAGACGGTCACTGTGGAACACTTTAAATGTTTATCTGAAAATAAATGTTTACCTGTGTATTGCAATATCTGTATTATTTTCTGGCTTAGAATATATTTCTGTTGTTAGATTTAGTATCCTGGTGAGAACGAATGAACACGCTATTAATTTGGTAGGCTAATTAGCAACCTCGGAAACGTCATGTAGAAATTCGCGTTTTAGCGACCAAACGAAACTTAGTCGAAAACTTTTATAATTTTTAGTTTTCACTCGTAAAGCTATGAATAAGCTGTACAGAAAGTTTCAGAGACTGATTAGGAGTTTTGAAAACGCGTGGGGAGGTAAACGTAATTCCCCGAGAATGTTGCCTATATATAGATAGAGATGAGTTGAGATATTTCACAAAGCTTAACCTAAAACTCAAGAAGGAGGCCAAAAGGGGGCTAGAGGGGATTTTTGGAGTTTAGAGCTTTGCGACGCCAAACGACGACCTTCTGTCAGTCTGTTTTCTCCCAGATTTCATATTCAAGCTCCTCGAGGTAAGAGCTTCGTTTTGATACCTATTAGGGCCTGTTTGGCTAAGTTTTTCGAAAAGTTATTTTCTAGAATTTTTCATAAAAGTTGATAAATGGAATTCTGATCCATAGGAATTGTACTAGACGGACTTCTGCACGTTCTTTGTGCACGGGTTTTCTTCAGATTGAATTATAGGAGCGTTATTTGGAGGTGAGTGATTCAACTATGTTCTTGGAATGATTTCTTGACATGTATTCATGTTTTGTGTGAATAGCATGTATTAATTCTTAGAGATATATTGTGTAGTTCATATTGGGTATTTACATTGATAAGTAGGCTCAATAGCACGGTGATATGTTTTAATTACCGCGAGTATGGTGATATGTATTTGAGCATGTTAAGTTACTTATTTGGGTCAGAAGGAGCACGTGGTCACCGTGCCATTTTGTGGAGCCGATATAGGCATTAAGGTCGCACGATTGAAGAGAAGAATCGTGGGTCTTACCCTTTCGCGTGGACTTATTGGCGAGGAGTCGCAGATTGGGAGTATGGACGTGCACGTGAGTCTCCGGCGACTAGTATGAAATGTAGAGATGAGAATGCGGACATGTTTATCATTCATGTACATATGTTGATTTATTCACTAAGCTTTAGCTTAAACAAATCGAAATATGTGTGGTTATTCAAATAACCATTTCAGGTGTAAATGCTGGCGAGGAATCGGAGAAGTGAGTACGTGGGTTGGGAGTTCGCTTGGAAGGCAACTTAAATGATAATCTTGTAGTTTTGGGATAATAGGAATGTTGTAATAAGAATTGGGTTGTTTTAAACCATGTTTAATTTGGTATGTTAGAATGGATTTTAAACCGTTGTAATAGTTAGTGATATGTTGTAATCTTGCTTTAGAAATGTTTTAATACAGTTAGGATTACTTTGGTTTGAGTTTGGATTGAGTGGTTGATCATTGGGTGGAAGTTAGAAAGCTTTTAAAAACTTGAAGTGCTGCAGAATGTGCTGGTGTCAGGGGAGCAGTCGACTGATCCCTGCTTCAGTCGACTGGATCCTTGTATCTGTTAGCTACTGCTTCTTATTATAGCAAAAGCAGTCGACTGGGCCCCGCCTCAGTCGACTGGACCCCGCCTCAGTCGACTGGACCCCAAGTCTCAGTCGACTGGAATTGCTATTAAACCCTTTTGAAAACTCCCTGCCTTCTTCCGTCGACTGAGAAGTCGACTGAGCAGTCGACTGAACCTCTGGTTTTAAAAATATGTTTTGTTTTTCCGCTGCGTGTGTTCTTCAACTAAATTTTGAGAACGTTAATGAATTGGTTTAGCCTCGGTGGCGTGCCACGGGCTCCGGTTCCGCTATTGTGGGACCGGGCTGTGACATTTAGTGGTATCAAAGCATAAGTTTAGAGCCTTGGGAACGAGTGACGTTATATATGTTGAGTGACGTCGAGTGAAGTGTGTAATTGTAAAGATAATTGTTATCATTGTAGAAATGCTTCATGTGTTAGCATTTGTTGATTGTGATGAACTGTGCACATATATCTACATTGTGGCATAGCATGCATGGTCATTATGCATTGAACTCAACAGGATAATATTTGAAACATTATGGCTGATCCACCAAGAGAATTGTCACCGCATTCGCGGATGGACCAAATAGTAAATATGGTGGGAAATTTCATACAAGCGGTAAGTGAAAGAGAACAGATGAACGTTCAGCCTCCATCAGTGGAAATTCGTTATGCCAATGCACCACCGGCACCGCGACCTCAACACACAATCGTGGAACAGTTTCATAAACGGAAACCGACTTTATATCATGGACAGGTTGACATAGACTTGGCCGATCATTGGATGATGGACATGGAAAGACATTTCCGTCAGGTAATATGTACCGATGAGGAGAAAATTTTATGCGCATCCGATACGTTGATGGGCGAAGCATTGGATTGGTGGAACAACGTGCTTGAACAAGGGAAGCCAACCACGTGGGAAGCATTTAAAGAAGAATTCAACAAACGTTTCTTTCCGCAATCTGCTTATACTCAGAAACGTCAAGAGTTTGCAAGTTTGGTTCAAGGAGATATGACCGTGGGTGAGTATGTTTCTCGTTTCAATGCCTTGTTACGATTTGGGAAAACTACCATTCCGACCGATAGGGATAAGCTCGTAAGTTTGAGGAAGGGCTTAGAGAGAATATTCGTGGCCGTGTGGACATGTTACAACACCCGACCGTTTCTCTAGTCGAGGAAGCCGCCCGTATAGCTGAGAAGAGTGTCAACCGATATCGACAAGGGCAACAAGGAAAGAGGCCCAATGACAATAGGGGTAAGAGTCAAGGGATTGCGAAGAAACCGTTTATGCAAGGTTCGGGATCGCATATGAGTAGCCAAGGAGGGAGTACGTTCATGGGGGACTCGAGGCCGTTGTGTCCGACATGTAACCTGCGACACAGAGGAACCTGCTACCAATTGATCACTTGCTATTTTTGTAAACAATTGGGGCATGTGTCTAGAAATTATCCTTTGAACGCAAATTCAACTACACCAAACACAACCTCGAACACAAGGAATTACAACCCAGAGATGAAGGGAAAATGTTTTGACTGTGGACAACTGGGACACATATCGAAGAATTTCCCGAGTAAGAGACAACCGGGAATGAGTACCGGTGCATCGAGTGTGCCAAGCGGATCAAGGGTAGAACCTCGAGTGGATAAAGGGAAAGGAGTCGCACAACAACAAGGACGATACTTCCATCTCAGGCCGGGGAATACAGATGATACCATCGTATCAGGTATTCTTCCTATTTGTTCGTACCCTGCACGTATACTTATGGATTCTGGTTCAACGCATTCATTTGTATCACGTGATTTTGTTAAGCATTTAACTGTTAAGTCAGAACCGTTAGGATATGATTTGTGTGTATCATTGCCTAGTAGTGAACCGTTAGTTACTTCTTCGATATTCAAGTCATGTGAGATCAAGATAGGTGATAAAGTCTTGAGCGTTGATTTGATTCCGTTGACGGTGAATTACTTTGATGTTATCTTGGGCATGGATTGGTTGTCGGTTAATCAAGCCAGAATCGATTGTGAACAGAAACGGGTTAGTTTCTATCCGTCAGGGCGAGAAGAGTTTACTTTTCAGGGTAAGGGAGTGATTATACCGACGTACTTGATATCGGCGATTCAAGCAAGTAAGATGTTGAAGAAGGGTTGTTTGGGTTTCTTATGTTCAATTATCGACACGAGAGTTCTTGGACCACTAATAGAAAACATTTCAGTAGTTCGAGAATTTCCAGATGTTTTTCCCGATGAGTTACCCGACGTATTGATTGAAAGAGAGCTCGAGTTCACAATAGAAGTAGTACCAGGGTCACAACCCGTATCCAAAGCACCGTACCGAATGGCACCGATAGAGTTGAAAGAATTGAAAGTTCAATTAGAAGAACTGTTGGAGAAGGGTTTTATTCGACCGAGTGTTTCACCGTGGGGAGCTCCAGTCTTGTTTGTGAAGAAGAAAGATGGAACAATGCGTATGTGCATCGACTACCGGGAATTGAATAAGTTGACCGTCAAGAACAAGTATCCGTTGCCGCGAATAGACGATTTGTTTGATCAGTTGCAAGGAATGCATGTATTTTCAAAGATCGACTTGAGATCCGGTTACCATCAATTGAAAGTCAAAGAGGAAGATGTTGAGAAGACAGCTTTCAGGACTCGATATGGTCACTTTGAATTTTTGGTTATGCCGTTTGGAGTGACTAATGCACTAGCTGCTTTCATGGACTTGATGAACCGTGTCTTCAAGGATTATTTAGATGAGTTTGTTATCGTGTTCATAGATGACATCCTAATCTACTCCAAAAGCGTTGAAGATCACGAGCATCATTTGCGATTAGCTTTACAACGATTGCGTGAAAAGAGATTATTCAGCAAATTGAAGAAGTGTGAGTTTTGGTTGACCGAGATAGCTTTCCTTGGACATATAGTGTCGGCAAAGGGAATTTCTGTAGACCCTCAGAAGATAGAAGCAGTTACCAACTGGGTGAGACCAACGAATGTGACAGACATCAGAAGTTTCCTAGGATTAGCTGGGTATTATCGGAGATTTGTAAAAGACTTTTCGCGTATAGCAATGCCGATGACGCAGTTAATGAGGAAAGATATTGCTTTTGTTTGAAGTCCGGAATGTGAAAAAAGTTTTCAAGAGTTGAAAGGTCGACTAGTGAAAGCACCAATTTTAGCCGTTCCGTCAGGGACTGAAGGATTTATTATTTACAGTGATGCTTCATATAGAGGTTTAGGTTGCGTTCTTATGCAAGGTGATAAAGTTATTGCGTATGCATCAAGACAACTTAGACCGCACGAAAAGAATTATCCAACACATGATCTAGAATTGGCCGCCGTGATTTTTGCATTGAAGATTTGGCGTCATTATCTATACGGGGAGAAATGTGAGATCTATACGGATCACAAGAGTTTGAAGTACTTATTTACGCAACGAGATTTGAACATGAGGCAAAGGAGATGGCTAGAGTTGATGAAGGACTATGATTTGTCGATTCAATATCATCCGGGCAAGGCGAATGTAGTCGCCGATGCTCTTAGTCGCAAAGTACCAACCAACACCGCATCAGATTTGACTTCTCAGAAAGAACTGATACGAGATATGGAGAATTTGGAGCTTGAAGTGATTCCGAGGATTGAAAGTGGTTTTATGTCGACGATAGTGGCACAACCACTCTTGATTCACGAGATCACGGAGAAACAACTTCAAGACGTGGGTTTGAAGAAGATTTGTGATGAGATCCCGATCGGCAAACAACCGGGATTTACTTTTGAGAATGATGTTTTGAGATTGAGAGGTAGAATTTGTGTGCCCAATGAGAAAGAGTTGAAGCGAAACATCCTAGAGGAAGCACACAACACAAAGTATACCGTTCACCCGGGAAGCACCAAGATGTATAGAGACTTGAGACATGTGTATTGGTGGCCGGGAATGAAGAGAGAAATAGCACGTTATGTTTCGCGTTGTACTAGTTGTCAACAAGTAAAGGCCGAACGCCAAGTACCTTCGGGATTGTTACAACCGTTACCGATAGCCGAGTGGAAATGGGAACACATAACAATGGATTTTGTTAGTGGGTTTCCGAGGTCGAAGAGATCGAACACTATTATTTGGGCGATTGTTGATCGTTTGACGAAGTCGTCGCACTTCCTACCCATCCGAACAACTAAGCCAATGACGTTAGCTAAGTTGTATATTCGCGAAATTGTGAGACTACATGGTATCCCAGTTTCTATCGTTTCAGATAGGGATAGTAGTTTTACATCGAAGTTTTGGAGAGCCTTGCAAGAAGCAATGGGTACCAAATTGCACTTTAGTACAGCTTTTCATCCTCAGACGGATGGTCAATCAGAAAGAGTAATCCAGATTTTGGAAGACATGCTTCGTTTATGTGTACTTGATTTTCAAGGTGATTGGGAAGACCACCTACCGTTAATTGAGTTCGCATATAACAACAGTTTTCAGTCGAGTATTGGGATGGCTCCTTATGAAGCTTTATATGGTCGTGTATGTCGTTCACCAATTACTTGGATAGAGGTGGGAGAAAGAAAGATTGAAGGGCCGAAAATTGTACAAGAAACGACGGATAAGATAAAAGTAAATAGACAACGGTTACTGACAGCTCAAAGTAGGTATAAGAGTTATGCCGACAAGCGCAGACGGCCGTTGGAATTTGATGTAGGAGACTTGGTGTATTTGAAGGTGTCACCTTCAAAGGGAATAACCAGATTTGGTAGATACGGGAAACTTAACCCGAGATATGTAGGACCTTTTGAAATCATTGGAAAGGTTGGACCCGTAGCTTATCGTTTGAACTTGCCGAGCGAATATGCTCAAGTTCATAACGTGTTTCATGTATCATTGTTACGCAAACAATTAGTGGAAGATAGAGATCGAGTGATGACTCCGACATCGAATGAGATTTAGAGTGATTTGACGTACGTTGCGTACCCGGTAGAAATTTTACACCGGAAGGATCAAGTCTTACGAAATAAAGTAATATCGAAAGTGAAAGTGTTATGGCGTAGCCAAACTACGGAAGAGATGACGTGGGAGATAGAGGATGAGATGCGTACTCAGTATCCGCACCTTTTCGAGACATGAGGTAAAAGTTTGGGGACAAACTTCTTTTAAGGGGGAGAGTATTATAACACCCACATTCGTGTTATTTCATTTGCATTACATTGTCATGCATGATAATGTGATATGGCGTGTCTTATGACACATGTTTGGGTGAGTTTTGACTCACGAGTTGATTTGAGTGTCTGTATTAGAGAACCCTTTGAAAATGTTGTGATTGAGGATTTTTTTTTTGTTTGTGAAGTCTCTCCGAGTATGAGACGGTCACTGTGGAACACTTTAAATGTTTATCTGAAAATAAATGTTTACCTGTGTATTGCAATATCTGTATTATTTTCTGGCTTAGAATATATTTCTGTTGTTAGATTTAGTATCCTGGTGAGAACGAATGAACACGCTATTAATTTGGTAGGCTAATTAGCAACTTCGAAAACGTCATGTAGAAATTCGCGTTTTAGCGACCAAACGAAACTTAGTCGAAAACTTTTATAATTTTTAGTTTTCACTCGTAAAGCTATGAATAAGCTGTATAGAAAGTTTCAGAGACTGATTAGGAGTTTTGAAAACTCGTGGGGAGGTAAACGTAATTCCCCGAGAATGTTGCCTAAATATAGATAGAGATGAGTTGAGATATTTCACAAAGCTTAACCTAAAACTCAAGAAGGAGGCCAAAAGGGGGCTAGAGGGGATTTTTGGAGTTTAGAGCTTTGCGACGCCAAACGACGACCTTCTGTCAGTCTGTTTTCTCCCAGATTTCATATTCGAGCTCCTCGAGGTAAGAGCTTCGTTTTGATACCTATTAGGGCCTGTTTGGCTAAGTTTTCCGAAAAGTTATTTTCTAGAATTTTTCATAAAAGTTGATAAATGGAATTCTGATCCATAGGAATTGTACTAGACAGACTTCTGCACGTTCTTTGTGCACGAATTTTCTTCAGATTGAATTATAGGAGCGTTATTTGGAGGTGAGTGATTCAACTATGTTCTTGGAATGATTTCTTGACATGTATTCATGTTTTGTGTGAATAGCATGTATTAATTCTTAGAGATATATTGTGTAGTTCATATTGGGTATTTACATTGATAAGTAGGCTCAATAGCACGGTGATATGTTTTAATTACCGCGAGTATGGTGATATGTATTTGAGCATGTTAAGTTGCTTATTTGGGTCAGAAGGAGCACGTGGTCACCGTGCCATTTTGTGGAGCCGATATAGGCATTAATGTCGCACGATTGAAGAGAAGAATCGTGAGTCTTACCCTTTCGCGTGGACTTATTGGCGAGGAGTCGCGGATTGGGAGTATGGACGTGCACGTGAGTCTCCGGCGACTAGTATGAAATGTAGAGATGAGAATGCGGACATGTTTATCATTCATGTACATATGTTGATTTATTCACTAAGCTTTAGCTTAAACAAATCGAAATATGTGTGGTTATTCAAATAACCATTTCAGGTGTAAATGCTGGCGAGGAATCGGAGAAGTGAGTACGTGGGTTGGGAGTTCGCTTGGAAGGCAACTTAAATGATAATCTTGTAGTTTTGGGATAATAGGAATGTTGTAATAAGAATTGGGTTGTTTTAAACCATGTTTAATTTGGTATGTTAGAATGGATTTTAAACCGTTGTAATAGTTAGTGATATGTTGTAATCTTGCTTTAGAAATGTTTTAATACAGCTAGGATTACTTTGGTTTGAGTTTGGATTGAGTGGTTGATCATTGGGTGGAAGTTAGAAAGCTTTTAAAAACTTGAAGTGCTGCAGAATGTGCTGGTGTCAGGGGAGCAGTCGACTGATCCCTACTTCAGTCGACTGGATCCTTGTATCTGTTAGCTACTGCTTCTTATTATAGCAAAAGCAGTCGACTGGGCCCCGCCTCAGTCGACTGGACCCCGCCTCAGTCGACTGGACCCCGCCTCAGTCGACTGGACCCCAAGTCCCAGTCGACTGGAATTGCTATTAAACCCTTTTGAAAACTCCCTGCCTTCTTCCGTCGACTGAGAAGTCGACTGAGCAGTCGACTGAACCTCTGGTTTTAAAAATATGTTTTGTTTTTCCGCTGCGTGTGTTCTTCAACTAAATTTTGAGAACGTTAATGAATTGGTTTAGCCTCGGTGGCGTGCCACGGGCTCCGGTTCCGCTATTGTGGGACCGGGCTGTGACAAGCTTGGCAAGAAAATTAAGGCTGTCAAATCTGACCGTGGTGGTAAGTACTATGGTAGATATGACGGATCAGGTGAACAACATCCAGGACCATTTGCTAAACTCCTAGAGGAATGCGGTATCGTCCCTCAATACATAATGCCAGGCAAATCTAGCATGAATGGTGTAGCTGAGAGACGAAACAGAACGCTCAAGGACATGGTAAGAAGTATGATTAGTCATTCTTCTTTACCAAAATCACTCTGGGGAGAAGCTCTAAAGATTGCAGCATATATACTCAACAGGGTTCCAAGTAAAGTAGTAACCAAAACCCCTTATGAATTATGGACTAGAAAGAAGCCTAGCATTAGGCATTTACACATTTGGGGCTGTCCAGCTGAGGTACGGCCTTATAGGCCACATAAAAAAAAATTGGACTCTAGAACAGTCAGTTGCTACTTTGTTGGATACGCGGAACGCTCTCGGGGCCTTTAAGTTTTATGATCCCACTGCTAGGGAATTTTTTGAAACAGGAAATACAAGATTTCTTGAGGAAGTTGAGTTTGTGGGGGGGAGATAAGGTTAGAGACATTGACTTTGAAGAGGAATTTATTCCTCGTCATGTTGCTATTGACAATGTTCAGGTTCCTATTCCTGAAATTGTTTAAGATGCAAATCCAGATATTCGAGACAATGTACAAGAGCTCCTTGTGCAAAATGAACAAATAATACCTGAAGTGCAAACTCAACAACCTCAAGAGGAGATGCCATTAAGAAGATCCACTAGGGAAAGGAGAAATGCAATTTCGGATGATTATATTGTATTCTTCCAAGAACATAAGTTTGACATAGGGATAGTGGAAGATGATCAATTAACTTTCACCAAGTCAAACAAAGTTCCATCAATGGTCTCAAGCAGGCTTCCAGTCAATGGTATCACAAGTTCCATCAAGTAATCACCTCGTATGATTTTGCGACGAATATGGTTGATGACTGTGTATATCACAAGTTCAATGGGAGTATTGGGCAGATATTTGGGTAACCCACAAATGGATCATTGGAAAGCAGTCAAACGGGTTATGCGGTATTTACAGAGAACAAAGGACTACATGCTCACGTATCGGAGATCAGATCTTTTGGAGATCGTCGGGTATTCTGATTCCGATTTTGTTGGATGCCAAGACAGTAAGCGATCCACGTCAGGCTATGTTTATATGCTGGCTGGAGGAGCTATATCTTGGAAGAGTGCTAAGCAGACACTCATAGCTTTTTCAACCATGGTTGCGGAGTTCATAGCCTGTTATGAGGCATCCAATCATGGGATATGGTTGCAAAACTTTGTCACTGGACTGCGTGTGGTAGATGGCATTTAAAGGCCATTAAAGATATACTGTGACAATAAAAGTGTCTAGTTGTTAGAAAGAGTTTAGAGTCGTCAAATTTCGATAGAACATATAGGGACAAACTCCATGATTGCGGATTCGCTGACCAAGGGATTACCTCCTAAGGTCTTTCATGAGCACACTGCTCATATGGGTGTTAGGTTGTCTAACGATACTTTGTTTTAGTGGGAGTTAACTTTGGATGTTCTATCTTTGACATTTATGAGATTTTATTTTTCTGCAGAATAATGTTGATGGTTTATGGTTTATCTCTGAATCTAACTATTTTCTATATGCGGTTTTGCATTATTTCGGATTGATCTCACTAAAGACTAAATTAGGACCAGTTGGAAATAGGCATGTTTAAGATCACATTGCATGTAATTTCCATGCTACTTATCCATACTTGATCTATGTCATTGAATGTGTTGGTATGGTGACCATTGAAGGTCTAGTTACGATTAGGTGTAACGAAAGCCGCCTTGATCCCATATTAATATAGGAAATGGACCAGATTGAAACTAAAGTGAAGTCCAAAGATAAATAGCACAGGTGCGCGTCTAAGGAACATGTGATATAATTGTTTTAGGAATCATATGTAGCCCAAGTGGGAGATTGTTAAGAAATTATATTTTCTAATAAAAGTGGGCAACATATTAATATCAATTATATTATAAGGCTATTAATTAAATGGGCTTATATTATGTTGTCTAATTGTAGGAAACCCATGGGCTTCTACTGGATATGGGTTTAATGAGTGGATACCAAATACAAATCCTGTTAGGAATAATGGAAACCCTAACATATCAGTATATAAAGACATATAGGTTATGGTCCCCAATATGTCAAATCATTATATTGCTTCCTCCTCCATCCCATCAAGAGCAGGAACCCATTAAAGAACTCAAGAGATTTGACTGAGGAATACATAACCGATCATCATCGTTCTTCTAAGGTTTGCTAATTGCTTCCATGGATACAGGTATGTATTCTACTATATTATATCCTTGATAATCTAACATGATATGATCCTAGGGCTGTAATTTTACTACTCTAGGGTTCTACAGTTTTATAGATTTCACATCTAACACATCCTTGTTCTCTTGAGCCCCTGGACCCACTGTCTGATTTGGCTCCTCTCTCCAGTTATCTCCCTCTATCCCATAACATTAATAGATTTTATGATTCTCTTTACTCAACCTTGAAAAGGTTTCATGATGCTCATATTGATTTTGCTGATCAGCTGATAAATGGTCCCCAATTGCTTATACTTGCTGGTTGATGCTCATATTTTTGGAGTCTGCAATGATGTCAAAAACTTTCCTGCCAAGACTCCATGGGAAATTTTTGGAGTCTGCTGTGACATCTCCTCTTTGGTTCGTAACTTTGATGAAGCAATTCTTTTTGTGCCATCAAAAGACTAGCTAATCAATCAAAGTTCTGACTGGGTTGCCAATATGGCTAAGACTGGTTACTTGGAAGAGAGTGTTGACCCTTTTGCTCTTTCCTCTGTTATATTATTGTTCTTGTCTCTTAATAAACTTAGCTTTGACCAAAATATAAAAAAAAATCTTCACCCACCATTGAAATCTCAAAAAAAAAAAAAAAAACAACATAAAACAAAACAAGTCAGTGTAACTTTCCAAAACATAGTGAAGGTCCTTGCATTTGTCAGATACCTCAAGGGAGTTCAATGTATCAAACTTAGAAAAAGTCATATATTCTTATGGGCCTATTCTATGATATGACTAGTTGATCATACAAACAAACCTGAGAACAACTTGTAATGGTTTGGAAAAAAAAAAACATGTTATCTTTGGTATAAAATTTTGTTACCTAAGTAAAACCGTCATACCAAAATTTTGTATCCAAGATAATAAAATGTTATTTCCAAAATAACAAAAGTTATTCCTGAAAAAACAAGTTTTGTATAATACGACCGATCGGATCATAGAATTCTCCTATTCTTATGTAATGAATGTATTAATATTAATGTACTACATGTCTACAATATACAATGGCCATTTTTACTTTAACCATTATTTAAATTTGAGGGCATGAAAAAAATAGGATTCTAGCCATATTTTTTTTATTCAGCTTTTTCTTTTAGAGCTTTTGGAAAGTATATAACGTTAATTAGTTCATGAAGCCAAGCAAAGAATCTAGTTGTTTTTAAAGTAGAGTGAGGAATACTATGCGATTAAGAAACAACATGGTCCAAGTTAAGGAAAGAATCAAGAACACACATTAAAAAAAAAAAAAAGAAAAAGAAAAAAAAAATGAAGTAAAAGAATAAGGTTAATTTGATGAAGAATCAAAGTAAAGAATCAAGCTGGACACGCATTGCGAAATAGAAAGAGAAAGTAAAGCAAAAGAATGAAGTTTGACGTGGAATCAACAATTTCTTGCATCCATAACCAATATACTTTACTGAATGTGTAATACAGAAGTATTGGAATTGAGTGCATGAGAGATGTATAGCCGAATCCATCAATAAATAGAAAAAAAAAAAAAATTAAGAAAAAGAAAATGACCTGTTTTAAAATGTTGCTGAGGGTATTTCTCTAACCGTGGTTATTTGATCAACCAATCATAAAATAACCTGTTTTAAAATGTTAACATAGAATGTACCCGCAGATTAAAAGAAGTATTGTCTTCTTTCTTACATAAATATTGTAATTAAGCCCTGGCTTGAGTCTTGTATCCTAATACTACTGTCCCCACTTAAGCTGCATGTTCATGCAAATGTTTTTTTTTTAATTATTATATGAAACTAGCCTTATAAATAGACGGCAACCCACAATGAACATAACATAAACTCGAAATTACTATACACAAAGCACATGGCAGTGCAAAATCTCTTTTGCCTTGTCAATCTCAAGGAATTGGAGAAACGGCCGACACTGTACTCAACGTTGCTCTAGAAACAGCTCGTGATATGTTCATGGGAGAAGTGTGGTTCTTACTTGGAGTGAGAGGCAAAGTGGAAGCCATTGAAAGAGAATTAAAGCGAATGAAAGTATTTTTGCGAGTTGCAGACACAAAACAAGATGATGACGAGACGCTTGCTAATCAGGTGTTAGAAGTGCGAGAACTTGCCGATGAAGTGCAGGACGTGCTTGAAACTTTTGTCATCAAGGTATCATCCCAGAGGAGCAGAGGAGGCATAAAAAATACACTCAAAAGGTATGCTTACATATTTAAGGAGTGTATAGCCCTCCACACTGTAGGGTCAGATATTGTAAATATCAAAACCAAGCTCACTGATTTCACTAACAGTCTACAAAGATATGATGTATCGAAAGGAGAAAGCTCAGATTCAACACACGAGAAACGGCGATGGCTCAGATTGTCTTTTCCCATACCTGAAAAGAATTTCGTGGGTATGGAGGAAGACATAAGCCAATTGGTGTCTCATTTGGTTGATGAAGATAAACAACAGTGCCGAGTTGTTTCAATATGTGGGATGGGAGGTCTGGGCAAGACCTCTCTTGCTAAAAAGGTTTACCATCACAACGAGATTCGACGTCATTTTGATCATTTCTCGTGGGCTTGTGTAACTGAACAATGCCAACCAACAAAATTTTTGCAAGAGATACTTAGTGGACTCCTTTCAAAGGAATGCCACAAGCTAACAGATCAAAAGTTGGTTGAAGAGATCTGTAGAATCCAACAGGAGAAAAAGTGTCTAATAGTCATAGATGATATATGGTTACCTGATGATTGGGATTGCCTAAAACATGCATTCCAAACCACGGAGACAAGGACATGTAGTAAAATATTGCTTACCTCTCGCAATAGAAAAGTCGCTTTGCACGTAGATCCAAATGGGTTTCTGCATGAACCAAAAGGTTTAAGTGAAGAAAAGGGTTGGGAGCTACTTCAGAAAATAGCATTCCCGGGAAAAGATATTGGAAGTGAAGGTTAGTTGATTTCTCCACTACATTCTTGCATTAACATTGCAATTTCATGTTGTAGTTTGTTTTGAGAATATACAAAATTTTCCAATAATGCTAGTGGGAACTAGAAAAATAAAAAAGAAAAAAAAAATGGCTTCAACCAAAGGTCCCTAGATCCAAACACATCCTAGGAAAATCGCACTCATGTTTCCCTTAACCCATTAAGTCATTTGCAATTGTTT
Organism: Hydrangea macrophylla; assembly: GCA_033977485.1. Classification (NCBI taxonomy): domain Eukaryota; kingdom Viridiplantae; phylum Streptophyta; class Magnoliopsida; order Cornales; family Hydrangeaceae; genus Hydrangea; species Hydrangea macrophylla. The sequence continues at coordinate 93,901,513 of CM066998.1, read as the reverse complement.
AAGTTAAAAATACCCTTTTATGCCTAAAAACATCAAATTGTCTCAACTTTTGTTCTGCAAATTCGTTTTCTGTAAACCTTGATGTTTAGAATCAGAGAAATGAGATCTATATACTACAAGATCAATAATGACAAAGAAATTCTGGAAAGAGAAAACAAAAAGAAAAAATTTAAACTAAAACGTAAAAACGCATTCTTTGAATAAATATAATTAAAAACATGTTTCTTTTGAAAAATTGACATTCATATGTGGGCAGACCTTAGAAAAAAATACCAGAAATAATAAAATATATATGATCACCCAAAAAGTCCAAAAAAATACGAAAATTATGCTCATTTAATTCAAACAGATAATATCATCTTTTTACAAAATCTATTATCTATTTACAAACAGATAATGTTAGCTATTCAAGCTCCAAATGAGTCTCCAAACTACTGATTTCATGTATTTTTTGTCCAAAATTTATGCATTGGACTTGCCAGATTTGCAAAAACAAATAATTTTGAGCCTCAATTTGAGTTTTTCTGGTTGAATCAAACAACCATAAATTTCTAATTACGTATCTATGCATAAATTTGCTAAATTTTGAGCCTCCTTATCTGTTTGAATCAAAATCCATAAATTTACAATTTTTTGGCATGCTTTTGTATTTTTCATTTCACGTATTTTTTTTGTTATTTGCGTATATATCTATACATGCCAACTTTGCAAAAGGAACATATATTTGTTAGATTCACGCAAAAAGTAAATATGTTCTTGCCTTTTTAATTCAGATTTTATTTTTATTTTTGTTTTAAGAATTCCTAGTCAATATGAATCTTGTTTGATAGATCTCGATTTTCTGAGATTCTAAAAAGTTTAAAATTTACAACCAAAAAAAAAAAAAAATGCAATTGTATAACAAAAGTTATCGCATTTTGAAGGTTTTAAAATCATGGAGGAGCATTTCGTCAAAAAGTTGAGAATCCCAAATGTTGTTTCCAGTGACTTATGCCATATTCCCCATAAATTTATCCATCAATTGCCGGATTTAGAGAGAGACAGAGAGCTACCTATTTGACGTAGCATTTTCTTCTTCAAAAAGAATTGATTCTTTTTTTTTTTTTTTTTTATAGTTTTTGTGCTGAGCGTAGCTAATTAAATCAACTAGTTGGGTATCCATTCTATGCACTAAAAAAAAAAAAAAAATTGCTATTACAAAAAGACTTAACAAATTATTATGTAATCTAAAATCCGGCCATCTATAATAATATGCAATGAGAAACAATGGGTACATATATGGCTAATTGACTTGACTTAGAGTTACTATATACATGTTTGTGAATAAGAAACTAATTAGAATAGACAATTGTTTGTTTTTTCTTCTTCCCCAAACAGGGATTTCATGAATATTGTAACATGGATTACTAAAAGAATGAGACGATGGAGGAGTTTTGACCATAATAAGTAATAAATAACCCACCTCAATAACTTATCACCTTAAGCAACAAACTCTTTTGTCCTAATTTAGAGACAGTACAATTTTTTTTTTTTTTTTTTAAAAAGTTAATAATGATAATAATAATAATAAGGAACAGTGGTCATAGCTCCCTAATATATATATATATATATATATATATGGACGAAAAAATGCAATAGGTCCACGCGCTTTGTTATTCATTCTAAAAGTCTTTGAGTTTTTTTTGGACCAATGTGACCATAAAATGCTATTAATGTGTCTCTCCCCTTATTTTCAGCAATTGTCCAAAATAGTTTTTTTTTTAGGTTTTCAATCTTCAAAATGCCATAACTTTTAAAATACAAATCAATTTTCGATAAATTTTATATATCCGTAATCTACAAAATAAGATGCATATTGTATATTAAATTCTACAAAAATTAAAAAAATAAAATAAAATAAAATAAAATAAAAAATAAAATAAAAAATCGAAATTTCGAAGCTAAAAAACAGACATCGAAATAATAATTTTATTTTGTAAAACTGACACTTCCATTGTGTAGATCTTGAAAAATTAGCCCAAATCAAAAAAATAAATAATTAAATTCGTCCAAAACAGCCAAAGTATCACAAAGTTATAGTCATTTTAGCAGATGATATTATCTTTAAAGTTCTGCCCAGGTAAAGACAGTAGTGACATGATACTGTCAACAGTAATATTTTTTTTTAAATTGACCAAATAATTACAAAATCCTGACTAATTTATCAGATACTGTCTTTACAGTACTTTCCAAGTAAATACAGTAACAAATTATCAAAAACTAAACGTTTTTACAAAGACAGTAACATGTCACAGTTGCAAAAAGTTACATAATTATGGTCATTTAGCAGATGTTGCTGTCTTTAAAAGCTGTCCCCATTCGAAAAATAGTAACATATCATTAAAGATTAGCAACACGTTATTGAACAAAGAAACAATAACATGTCGTCAACAGTAGCATTTCTTCAAATTGACCAAATAATCGCAGAAGTATAGCCAATTTTCATTTGTTACTATATTTACATTACTGTCCAATTAAAGTCAATAACATATCATCAAATGCAAAAAATAAAAAATAAAAAAATATAATAGGGTAAATTGCAAATTACAACCCTGTAGTTTGAGGGTTGTGACAGTTTAGTCCTTGTGGTTTCAATTTTGGCAATTTAAACTCCATAGTTTGAACATTGTACAAAATCCACCCAATTACAAAAAAAGCAAGGGCACAATGGGAATGTCACATTATTTTCAGCCAAAAATGACCCCATGTGCAGGGGCAGACCCAGGAGTGTAGTTCTGTGTGAGCAGGAGCTTATACGGGAGTTTAGAGGCAGCACCCCAACCCGATTTTTGTGTTTTGTTTTATTTTGTTTGTAGAAATAGTATAATTCTATGTGGTTTTTTTTTTTTTACAAACTAATCTATCCCATAATTCTTTCACGGAAAAAATTGTATTACAAGCTTAATTAGTTATTGATATTTACCAATTTCACTTTGATATTTGTGTGGCAGTGCGTGTCCAGCTTGAAATATATTAGATTGTTTAAAAGATTATAAGATATATATCAAATGGTTTAAAAGACTATAAAATGTTATCAGATTATAAGCTTTAAGTATATCAAATTGTTTAAAAGATTATGAGTTATTTATGGGATAGATTAGTTGTACAAAAAAATCACATAGAATTATACTATTTCTATCCATAAATAAATAAATCGGGTCAGGGCACTGCCCTAGAACCCCTATATAAGCTTCTGCACCCACTGAACTACACTTCTAGGTCCGCCCCTACACATGTGGTCATCAGGGCCGGTCCCGAGTATTTGGAGGCCCGGGACGAACTACTAAAAGTGAGGCCCCTTATTCGGGGGTTCGAGGGCAGCGTCCCCGAGGTAATTTTTTTAGGATCTACTTATACATAATTGGCTATTTTTTTTAGGGTTTACTTATACAAAATTGGCGATTTATTGGGGTCTACGTATAATATGAGTCTATTTGTAAAACTTAAATATTGTATGGTATCTTTCAAAATTCTAGGGAGGCCTATTTCTAAAACTCAAAAAATTCTTAAACTAAAAGTGTAATTTTCAAAATTCTAGGGGTCTTTGCTTTTGAGTTATATATACATATATATATATATATATATATGTATATCAATATATATGTAGTTGATGACACTAAATTGGGCATAAATATAAGTTGAGGAGAGGCTTAAACATGATTAAAAGAGACCTAATTTAAAATGCTAAAAAAATCTCAAGGTAAAAATGTAATTATGAAATTTTTATGGGGGCCCTCAAAATTTGATGAACTTTGGTGGCCCGGGGCGGTTGCCCCACTGGCCCCCCCCTTTGGGCCGGCCATGATGGTCATTTTGGGCTGGATATAATGTGATTTTCCCCATTATGCCCTTGCTTATTTTGTAATTGGGTGGATTTTGCACAATTTTCAAACTGTAGGGTGTAAATTGCCAAAATTGATATCACAGGGACCGAACTGTCACAACACTCAAACTACAGGGGTGTAATTTGCAATTTACCCAGAATAATACAGTAATGAAATTCAAAGATAGTATCATGTCACTGTCGCAAAAGACACTGACATTACGTTATAGTGGTCTGACAGTGAGATGAAATTTTTAAAGTTTTTTTTTTTTTTTTTTGTAATAGTCACTATGGATCTTGTTTGATAGATCTTTTCTTCTAAATTACAGATATATAAATTTTATTCAAAATAGAGTTGTGATTTCAAAATTATGGCATTTTAAAATTTGAATTAAAAAAAAAATTGTTATGGGATGCATGTTGAGGTGGCATTAGCACATAGTTGTGAAAATGAGGGTAAATTTGTTAATAACCTTATTTTCAGTTTAAAATGGGCTTCATGCCAAACAATTCAAAAACTCATGTCCTTATCACTGAAAAAAAAAAACGAACTGGACTAATTACCTAATTCAGTCCTACACAAGGATCGTTAATTAATTCTCCCTAATAATAATAATAATAATAATAAAGGTGGTGTGTTTTAAGAGAAATCCTCCACTAAAAAATAGCCATAGAAAACAAAATGTCCCCAAAAAAGCCACGATTTCAGAGAGAGACCACACTCCATAAAAAGTAAATACTCTTACATATATATATAGAAAATCTGAACACTGTTATGAATTTTCAGAACCAATGGAAAAGCATACAACAGACTAATTAATACAAGAGAGAAAACAGTTATAACCCTATCACAATCACAACGAAAAGAGTAGAAACAGTTCTCTTAATTACTGATTCTAAACAAACTTCTAGCTCATCAATCCAACTCTTATTCCAGCTCATCAATTACATGTTATGTTCCAAATCATCAATTGTGGAGCTAAACCAAATACACCACAAATCTCATTTAAGTATAATATATAACTACATTTCCAGTATGGTCTTCACTCATGGAACTGCCTTTTTAACCACTCTCAATTTCCAACTTACGCCCATTCGTATTCTTTGAAAGAAACAAACTCATTTAAAACCTCCAAATTTTGGAAGCTAATGCTTTCTTTTGATACAATGATTATGTCCTCTTAATAAACTGGGTTTTTAAAGAGGGACAATATAAATATGGGGAGAACACTTGAGTGCTTTTCACTCAGTGCTTTTCGTACTGTTCCCTCTCACAGAAGTGGAACCCATGACAGTTTAAAAAAAAAATTGTTTTAAAGTGCTAGGTCCCACTTTTGTGAGAAGGAACAACACGAAAAGCATTGAGTGAAAAGAACCCAAGTGCTGTCCTAAATATGGGACGGAGGGAGTACCCAAAAAAAAAGAAAGAAGAAGAAATTTGCCATACTTTACCAGAACAAGTAGTGGGCCACGTACCTTTCCATTGAACCCACCAATTATTCAGATACAATGGAAATGGAATACAAGCTTTGAACCTCACACCCACCCAATGCAAATACTCCCTATTCTCCACACCTACTTGCATTGTGAAAACAAATGTTCCACTCTACCAGAACTAATTTTGTAGGAATTTTCCCTCTATAAAATTGCCAACAGAATACTTCAAGCTTTGGTTTCGTACTAGACCCAACTAAATAGCCCCATCCTCGTCCTATAAGGGGCATGGATATCTTCCACACTTCAACGGCTTCCACAAAGGACCTTATCTATTATCGAATTTCTATATCAATTTAATCTCTACGAGATGGACATGGAACCACACAATTTAATCTATATATGCCACCCCGCATGGAATCTTAACAAACACAAATGTAAAGTAGAAGACTTGTCAACACATATTTAATAAGAACCCCTGCCACCCATTGATAAGAACTTATTTTTCCATTCCGCAAGGTTTCTACAAACTTTTGAAATAATCGGAGACCACATTTCAGTAGCATTACCTCTAGAACTTATAGTAACCCCAAGGTAATTTACCGGCAGGCCCCGTACTTCGCATATAATTACTGCTGCCCAATTTTTAGCCCTTTCATTGCTAATATTAACACCGACTAAACAAGTTTTAGCAAATCTAAGTCTTAACCCCGACACAATCATCCCTGATAACACTTCAATAACTGTTTGATGTTTCAATTCTGATGTTTCATTGGTTTGCGGAGAATAGTGTATCTGTCAGCAAATTAAAGATGAGTCACATTCAACCCTCCCCCAATCCGAGGCTTTGAAAAGAGACAATGAACTTGTTTTTCTCACCAAAGCTCCAAACCCTTCAGCAACTGTATTGGAGAGAAACCAAGAAAGGGAATCGCCTTGCCTTAAACCTCTCATATGACAAAACTCCCTAATTGGGGAGCCACTCACAAGTTTTGAAATCAAGACCGTCAAAGTACAATCCTTAATCTATCACTCTTTTTCATAAAATCAAGTAACTCCCAACTAACGCAATCGTGAGCTAGCTTATCAAAGTCAATTGATGTTCAGTGATAATACTATAGAATCCACATTTGTATTCTCTCTAGAACGCCAAGATCACAATTCCTTCCAGATTACTAGTCTTCAGAGTCAATGCTATGAAGGATGCATTTAATCCATGTGCAAGTTTAGCAGATACATAAAAATCAACAAGAGACCTCATAATATTCCTTAGTGATTTCCCACCATAACAATCATTAATGGTATCAAAACTTTGGCTTCACTAAACATTTTATCAAGGCAGCCGCTTAATCAATACACAATGTTTACACTCCCAGCACCCCTCCATCAATGGTCTACTACTGAAGCTACTTTGAAGCAGTTCCTTAAATGGTCCAAAACCACTATTTGACCTCGATTGGAATAGGAACTCCCACCCCTTGATGACCCAAAATATTTACTCCAGTTCTCCTTACCCGGTTGTTAATCATAGCGTGAAAATATGTTGTATTATTATCACCATCTTTCAATCATTTGACTCTGGATTTCTCCATCCTATCAGTTTTCCACAGGTTGCACAACAACCTATCTTTCTCGGTCATCTCTTTAGAACTCAGCAAACACGATTCAGCCTTGACATTGATCACCCCACCTTGATAGCTTTAAATCTCTGGTTTAAACCAATCCAGGAAAACATTCATCACTTTTATGTCAAATAAACCACTAGTAGTTATAAAATTTAAATGGCACCAGACCCTTATCGGCTTCATCTACACCAAGTATAATTGGATTATGATCGATAGTCCCTTAAGAAGGCTATGATAACGTAACCATAGGAACTTCTGAACCCAATAATCAGCACTGACCAAGAACTGGTCTAGCCTTCCAATACACTGCAATTATCTCAAATATCTTCCTAGGGACATTAACTTGGTGGAGTGGCATATTATATACACCCCCACCGGTATTTCTCTGTCTCCTCCAAATATCTCACACAGTGACACAAATATCTCACACTCTATACCTCTTACTAATAACAAAATGGAAGTCCAAATCTCGAAGAGAAAGTAAGTGATATTCAAACACATAATAATTCATGTAAATGATCTTTATATAATACCCAAATAGCCTTATTTATGAGAGATTTAAATAACAAAATTTCTTGGGGTTCTTCTCCCAAAAGGAACTTCCAAGAATCCTAATAAATCTTCATGTTTTCGAAATCACATGGGATGGTCCCATGTACCATGTGGAAAAATCTCAATGATGTGACCAAACCTCTTACTTATAGGCATGGTTGTTAGAATCGTACGATTCACACTTTGATTCATCCGATTCAATTATATTCGATTCTCATACTGAACGATTCGAATCGTGCCTATGAATCGGAAATCACACTGAAACGGTGATTCACGATTCGGAAATGGGACTGCCACTGTAAGTTACACAATTCACGATTCGATTCGAGACGATTCACGATTCGGAATCGTGCCTGTGAATCAGAAATCACATTGTAAGTTACAGGAGGTACAAAAATAATATCCACTGATAAAATCTACCCCAACAGTAACAGAATGGTAATTTATATCTCCATCCTCAGTCTCAACGACCTGGTCAAAATATTTTGGGGAGGTTACAATATTTTCCTTATAGTACTTACCGGCTTGCCGATGTCCAATACTCCAAAGGCGCTTTCTAAAATGAGACTTCCATTTCTGAGAATTAAATGTCAACAAAAACAAAAACAAAGACCCCTTCAATAACATAGACCATGTCTTTTATGCTACAAATTTTAAAGAAATCCTTCCTCAAACTCCATTGTATTCCTTAATCTCTGGGCAACGTTATTAAGAAAATAGCAGCTTCTTCTTATGAAGTAAATAAGAAAGCATTTGGATTATATTTGATGTAACATTATTTGCAATGTGCTTGCCTCTTCTTGTGTCTCAGCAGGGTTTATAATTGAGCAGAGAATGGAGGACCTAGGAAGACAGATGGTGAGACAATGTGGGGGCTTACCATTGGCTGTAGTTGTGGTAGGAGGAATCTTAGTCACAAAACAATCACTCACGGAGTGGGAGGCGGTGCTTCAAAACATCAAAAGATATTTGGCAAAGGGCGAAGGCATGGGAACAGAATATGGAGGAGGAGGAGGAGTGCTAAGTTTGTTAGATTTGAGTTATAAAAACTTGCCATATCACTTGAAGCCATGTTTTCTTTACTTGGCCAATTTTCCCGAGGACTCCGATATAGAAGTGTCGAGATTATATCAATTGTGGGCAGCCAAAAGAATTATTTCATCGGATGATCAAAATGAAGGCGAAACAATGATGGATGTTGCAGAACATTACTTGGGAGAATTGGCCCAGAGATACATGGTTCAAGTTTGTGTGGAGGAGAAGACTGAAACAACGAGAAGAAGCTTCGAAAGTTGTAGACTTCATGACCTGATGAGAGAGCTATGCTTGACAAAGGTAAAAGAGGAAAATTTTCTCAAGGTAATTGATTCTCGAGTTGAAAAAAAGGAATGCTCCACCTCTTCTTCTTCATCAAATATTACCAAAACAAGGAGAATTGCAGTCCATTATACTGATGAAGTTGGTGGATACCTAACCACTTTGGAGAAATCAAGAGCTCAGTATGTTTGGTCACTTCTATTCTTCGGGCGACAGGTAGAATCTTGGTTTAAAGAAAACAACGTAAACCACTTCAAATTGCTTAATGTTTTATATATTGGAGAAGTTAGTATGGGTGGGAAATTTTTTCCAAAATCACTAGAAAAGATAATGCAGCAGTTGAGGTATTTTAGTTTATATGGGAATTGGGATATTGAAGAATTGCCACCATCTCTAGGGAAATTGGGATACTTGGAAACCCTTGATTTACGAACACGTACTGGAGAGTTGTTTATTCCCAATGTGTTGTGGAAGTTGAAACGATTGAGACATCTATATCTTCCTAAGATTATTGATTTGGAGAGTGAAAAGGAATTAAAGAAATTGAGATTGGATGGCTTGAACAACCTCGAGACTCTAGTGAACTTTGATTCAAGGCAATGTGACGCTAAAGATCTCGTCAAACTCAACAATCTCCGGAAACTAAAAGCCTGGTTCTTCAGAGAACGAGAGGACATGGCCCACCTGGTACAAGCGATTACCTCGACTAGTTCATTGCTCCGGCAAACTGAGCTTATAATTTTGTGTTATAGGTTTGATTCAGAAGAAGAGTTAAATGTTTTAGTAAAATTGTTAGGATGCCGTCATCTTAACAAATTGTACCTACTTGGATCTATTAGCAAATTACCAGAAAGCTACAGTTTCTCTCTAAATCTAATCAGGTTACAACTTAGCGATTCGGTACTTGAAGATGATCCTATGCCAACATTGGGGAAGCTTCCTTCTTTGATTCATCTAAAAATTTTTAGCAATGTCTTTATGGGGAAAGAAATGATTTGCTCTTCAACCGGCTTTTTGCAACTCCAACATCTTGAAATTCGATTTTTGCCCAACTTAGAGAATATGACGGTGGATCAAGGAGCCTTTCCCAAACTTACTTATCTTAGAATTGAGGGTTGCCGGAAGTTGAAGATGATTCCAGATGGAATTACATTCCTCACAGCCCTCAATCAACTGGTTATTAATCACATGAATCGAGAATTCGTAGACAGGCTGCAAGTGATAGATGGGAAAGAAGGAGAAGACTACCACAAAATCAAACACATTCCTTCTATCAGAATATTTTAGCCAAGTAATTGGGTACAATCTCTCTCTCTCTCTCTCTCTCACACACACACACACAAACATTAGCCAAGTAATTGGGTACATCTCTCTCTCTCTCTCTATCTAATTACCACTCGTAATCTCTAATTTACTTTAAAAGAAGCAAACTTTTTTCACATATCCCAACACGGATCCGTTCTAGCTTTCAAGATTGAACAGCTACATGTTAGATGTTCAGTACGTAGAATTTAAAAAAGAATATAAAAACAATGAAAGATATATATTTTATTTTAAAGTACTCATTAAAGACTGATCTATTTGTGTTTTGTAGTGTACCTAAAGCATAGGTGATGAATTTCGCAGTTGCTTGTTTGAAATATACAGATTTGCAATTCCAATGTTAGAGAGACTACTTCATGGAGAAATCTATGATAAAATCAAACGGTTTGGTGATATCATATGAATAAAATATGAAAACAATTTTTGTAATACAGGTAAAGTGATTTTAGATTCGAGTACACTGTGTTGAGATCTAATTACAATGTTTTAAGATGACCAAACCACCTAAGTGCAATGTGTCTTACCTGGGGGTCGGGGTGTTTTGTGACTTTAATACGATGTTTTTGAGATTTTGGTACAAATTTAGTGACCTGACATTTACTTATGACTTTTTCTAGGCCATCAAAGTTGGTTGTATGATATGACCAAACCACCCATCCTGTCATAGAAAATATTTTGTGCTATACTGGAAGTTATTTCACTGTGCTAAAAAGTTTAAGGAAGTTATTTCATTGTGATAAATTTTTAGTACAAAATGATGAATCCTTCATAATATTCCCAAAATATTATTTAAGGAAGTTATTTCACAGTTATAAATTTTTTTAACTTTTCATTATTGTCCATTTAAGTTTAAAATCTGAGTTTCATATCAAAAATTGAAAAGTGGGAGAGTTTTGAATGATAAACATTAATCTCATCCCAGGAGAGACATAAACTGTGGATGTAAGTGTTTATGAGATTTGTTTGTGCCCCAAATATTACCCAATTTTAAAATAACACTCATATTATGATTAACATGCATGATTGTTTCTTGATTTTATTTCATTTTTAATTTTTATTGGCAGTGGTCCCAATCATTATTGTTAGTGGATCCACTGCCACATCGTTTGGGACAAAAATTTAGAATGAGGTTTTGGGAAGTATAGCATTACTTTTTATTTTGAAATAGCTTGATGATGGTTCGCTTAATTAGTGTTGTTATCCTGCAATTAGTTTGTATATATTTTTATCAATTCCTTTGTAGTTTGGGTTACATAGTTTCAATCCTAAATAGAAGAGTAGGATATTTAATTTAGGGAACATAGTTTTATTTCCAAAGTAGAAGACGTATAATGTGTAGTACTTTCATCCTTTCAGGTACAGGAAACAAAGTGAAATTCATCACAAGCTTCAAGTGTGACCTGTGTAACTTACAGTCTAATTCATTGTTGGTCCTAACTTTCTTATTTTTATTTTTTTTAAAAATTGGAAGAACTTATTCTAAAAAAATATACATTTTGCTTTATTTTGTTCATTGTTGATATTCAGGTCAAGCTATCTTTGCTGTCAGGAACTATTGTCTTCCCACTTTCAAGATGATGTCTTCCCAGTTTGAAGACGAATAAATTGTGGATCCTTTGGCTGTTGGAACTATTTTAGGGTACAGAATGTAATTTATATTCCTGAATTTTTTGTGAATTTTTGTGTGGCCTTGACTGTTAGTGACTTTGCAGACTCAATTTTCAGATGTCTATTATTTTGGTTTGGAACACTCAGCTCTTCAGCATTTGATTTAAGAGATGCCTTGCATTTTATAGAATTGTTGAGGCTATTCAGAAATATCTACAAATCGAACGACATTCGTTTACGCACCCGCATGCCCGCTCAAGTTCGATTTTAAAGCCAAATCGAGTAGTACAAATTCGAGATGTGCACCCCCTGCACGCACATGAGAGAGCCTTTTCACAACACAAACTTACTAAGTTTAAGAAGTGAAATCATATATAAGGAGAAAAATGTTTCATGTTTAACCAATGTGTGATACAAGTCAAATCAAGATATAAGACTTTAGTTTGAGTTCTTGAAATTAAAGGCCCAAAGCCCAACAAAGATGAATTTAAAGTTTTACAACCCAAAACGAAACTGTGTAAATTAAATCCAATAAAGCCCAAATAATTTTGAAATAATTCCAACAAAATGTTGCAATTGAAGTAAAAGATCCAAAGCGAAACTACACCAGAATTACAGGAAGGTAAGAAAATAATTTTAATCTATGATCTTATTTAGGAAATGAGTAGGAATTGAGCGGATTTAGGAAGGAGGAAAGTTCTCTCTGGCACCATTTCATATTTTTTCCGAGTAGTGAACATGAAACTGCATAGCAAGAACTTCTCTTTGATTTCTAACTTTTTTCTCTCCCTTGAAAATGGGAAAAGAGGGTTATATTTTCTTCGAGTGGAAAGCGCGTTTGGACTTTGTCTCCCACCGCGTATTGTCTCCCCCGAGTCCCCAACTAACACCCTAACATCTCTTACCACTGAACAATTTCTATGACTAAAAAAAAAAACTTTTTTTTAACCATCTCAATTAGATGAGATGGCCAGGACTCATACCCCCAAGTGGGTGGTTGTGGGTTCGAATCCTTGGGGTCACATTAGGGAGTATTTCTTTAATGAGGGTTTTGGCTCCCCCTGTGCTTTCGCGCCCCATTTATATGTGTGTGTTACTGACTGCTAACCCTACTAACCCCGGCCACAGGGGCCTGTGACACCAATAAAAAAAAAAAAAACTTTTCTTTCCTTTAATTTGCCTATGAAGAGGACTAGGTACATTTCTTTATGTTAATTCGATACAATGGAGTACATTTATTGATTATAAATTCTTTTAAGCAGCTCCAAAGTAGGCAAGAAAATATATTGAAATTTTGTCCATGGGAAATTCTATAACAAATAACCTTTTTAGTAGTAGCATAACAAGCAAAAAAACATTTTGGTGGTTGCCCTCTCTCTCTAGAGTTTTCCCCCCAAATGCAATGGGACCCAAATGTAGTGGGATCCATGGTTTTACCCATTAATTAGTTCTCATTTAATCTTGGATCCCACTGTAATTAGGGGTGCTCACGAGTCGGGTGAGTCGGGTTTGGCCCTCATCCGCTCATCCATTCGAACATAGTCGGGTTTGCCCTCCTTCCACCCGTCATCCACTCGCTTTGTCGGGTGCACCCGACTCATCGAGTGGTCGGGTGAGTCGGGTCGAGTCGGGTGAAATCCGACTATCTCATTTGTCTCAATCAAGCAGTTGCTTTACACATGACTTTGTCTTCATTTTCTTTTTCTTTTTTTTTTTGCTTTGATTGTTTTTGTCTGCATAGTCATGGGCTAACCAAAGCTCTGATCAAACAAAAAATAAAAACATATTCATGTGCTAGTTTAATGTTTTAATGTTTTTATATCTCCGCTAATGACATATATTTTATTGATACAAGAATATAACATATATATATTTAAAGACTATATAATACATAATACATATACTGATATAAGCATATTATATATATATATATATATTAAAGACTATATAATACATAATGCATATATAGATATAAGCATATTATATATATATTTAAAAATAAATAAATAAATAAAGTGTGTTTCGAGTCGGGTCGGGTGAATCGGGTTTTCACCCCCCTAGACCCGTGACTCCACCCGAAACTGTCGGGTTTCCACCCCCAAAATCCGTGACTCCACCCACATTGTTTAAAAACCAATAAAAAGGCTTCGAGTGAGTCGGGTGGTCGGGTGAGTCGGGTGGGCGGGTGGATTTTGAGCAGCCCTAATTGTAATAGCCAATAAGAGAGTTGGATGAGCATTAGATGAACAATTTTTAGGTGAACAAAAATGCATTCATGCCAAATAGACAAAAAAAAAAAGCTAGTGAAGTCAGTTCTGTAGCATAGAAATTTGTGTCGTATTTGTTTATGAACTCTTGTGCGCAGAGTGTACATCAATTTTTTTGTCCAATGTGGCATCTTTTGTTTGATATCTACCACATATAATTTCTCAAAAGTTTTGTAGCCATGATAGCATTTGTAAAAAAAAAAAAAAAAAAGGAGGGTAAAAACTGTAACACAAAGTCAAAGAATAACCATATGCATTCATGGCCACATGAAAATTGTGGTTGAGACATTGAACAACCAATCTGACCATAAACATTAGTCGCCACATTAGCTATAATTGATCTTCCAAAATCTGGTTGCCCTCTCTATTCTTTTTTTCAGTTAATAAAAATTTCCACACTTTTCACCAATTGGCGTTTTGGCACACCCTTTTGGTGATCTTGGTGGAATGCCATTTTCTTAGATAAAGTCAGTAAATTGGCAGCTATTGAGTTTGCTGTTTGGTGGTCCTATTGGAGTTGCTGTCAAGTTTGAAGAGGGAAAGATATATGACTGGGACAGAGTGGGCAGCTTAATAAAATTCCAAATAGCACCTTGTTAGAAATGTCACGAACAAGAAGCAAAAAATGTCAAGGCATAGGAGGGCCATTCCTTTTTTTGTTTTATTTTTGGAAGAGAGAAGGAAATAAAGGTGAGAAAATCGCATCCATATCCTTCCTCCTATCAAATCACCAGAAAAGAGCAAAGAAAGAGAGCTTCTTCTTTAACATTTGTTATTCCTCCAAACAAACAAAGCTTTTTTTTTTTAAATAGTATATAGCATCTTGAATGTTTTTTCTTTTTTGAAAGGAAATATTTTAGTACCATGTGATTGCACGACAAGTTTCCCATTAGAAAAAAATAATACTAATAATCTAAGTTTTATTTCAGGTCTGTATTATTATTATTTTTTTTTGGTACATAAGGGAGCGGAAATTTGAATACTCACCACTTAAGTGAAGATGGTGGACTTTTGCCACCAAGATAAGACCATGGTCCATTTCGGGCTTGTATTATTGATCGTAACATTTATGGCTGTCTATTTGAAAACAAGTACTATTTAAGTACATTTGTTAATTGCATCCAAAAAAAAAAAGTACAGCATGGACCATGTCCATTGAGGAAACATGATTAAGTTTTTTGGAACCCTATAGTTACATCAAAATTTTATTTTTTTTCGAAACTAGTAATGATTGTCCTTAAAAGACATTTATTTACAAAATTAATTGTTGAAATTATTATAGAAGGCCTAAAGCGAAACTTTGAAGTAATTACAATGTAATAAAATATGTTCTAGTCTAGTTTTTCTATGATTCCTTGAGCCAATGCAAATATCTCTAATTCTTCTTATCTTGAAATTTTTACCTTCTAAAAGTTTTTCTAATTTTGTTTTTCTCTAATTCTTCTCATCTTGAAAATTTTACCTTCTAAAAGTTTTTGTAATTATGTTTTTCTCTAATTCTTCTTATCCGGAAAATCCCTTAGATGGTCACTAGGTGACGGAAGCGGTCAGTTGGTGGTTCGGTGGGCAACGGTGTGCCACCTGCTAGGTTGGCCACTATGAAGAGGCTACTATTAAAAGTAATTCTGATGTGGAGGGTCTATCAATAGTGGCAACCACATAACTTACTTTAATCTAGAGAAGCATAGGATTCAAACCACTAAAATAGTGGCTCTGATACCATGTTAAAGTGTTAGAGAGAGAGTTGAGAGAATAATACCAAAATATATTATTAAACATTACAATAGGTAGTCTTTATATAGGATAGAAGAAAACCCTACCTATGGAAATGAGAAGTACAAAAGAGAAGTACAAGAGTCGTACACAACGAATCTAGACAAAATGCACTATATGATACAATCCATAATGAACTTGAACAGAGTATAAAATTTTAACATTTATACTTTTCTATTCTTATGCATGCGGCAAATACAATTAAGGGTAAATTATAGTTTAGTCCATTAAACTATACACTTGTTTTCATTTGAGTCCATAAATTTTTTTTTTTCAATTGGGTCCTTGAACCTTAAAAATTCATTCAATCAGACTCAAATTCTGACACTATTAGCTTAAATTATTAGAAAGTATCACATATGTTGCGCGTAATACTTACCTATCACATGTTAGGTTAAGACAAACATGGGAGATTGTCAATGGCTAAAAAATGATGCGATTTTGGGTATGATCAGATTGAATGTAATTTTGGATCTAGTCAAATGTGTTTTCGAATTTGATAGAACGCGATTTCGGATCTGATTGAATGCGATTTTTCACAATATTCACAATCTCCCGTGTTTGTCTTAACCTAACATGTGATAGATAAGCATTACGCGCAACCCACGTGACAAATTCTAATAATTTAAGCTAACAGTGTCAGAATTTGGGTCTGATTGAATGAATTTTTAAACTTTAAAGACTCAATTGAAAAAAAAAATTATGGAACCAATTAAAAATGGGTGTATAGTTTAATTGACTAAAGTATAATTTGCCCTACAATTAATTACCATGAGTTTTCTAATAAAATTATTTTGGGCCCTCTGTGATCAAGTAAACCATCTAAGACACTCGAATTAATTTTCTTCTTCTTCTTTTTTTTTTTTATAGAAAGACACTCGAATTTTAATTAGTATCAATTGAAGATGAGATTTAATGGATATGATTATTGGATACCCTATAGTGTTAAAAAGAAAATGTTGAAACAAATAACGTGGACCCTTTTAATCTCTCACTACTTTAGCCAATGCGAGTGGATGTTTTACTTAAAATTAATTCTTTTAATTACTTTTTCTAATTTTTTATATTTATTTTAACTAAAAATTTTTTTTGGCTAAAATATATTACAGTACCCTCTAAATAAATTAAAGTTTCATTTTAATTTGCTTCGTTTCCTCATAGGTCCGATCTTCTTTTCCGATTTTCTTCTCTCATCTCCGATGCGCTTCCACTTATTTTTGTTTAATATGATGGTCCAGACCACACATAAAAAACCAAATAGACCCCAAAAAAAAAAAAAAAAAAAAAAAAAAAAACTGGTTAGGTCAGTTCTGCAGTATGAAAATTGGTGTCTTATTTATTTATGGACTTTTGTGCACAGAGCATACATCAACTTTTTTTGTCAATGTGACATCTTTAGTTGATCTGTACCCCACGTCAATGGTCAAAGACCACAAAATAATTTCTCAAAAGTTTTGTAGCCATAATAGCATTTGTTAAGAAAAAAAGTAAAAATAACCATCTCACTTAGATGAGATGGCCAGGACCCTTACCCCGAGTGGGTGGTTGTGGGTTCGAAACCTTGGGGCCACATTAGGAAATATTTCTTTAATGAGGACTTTGGCTCCCCATGTGCTTTCGCGCTCCGTTTATGTGTGTGTTACTAACTGCTAACCCTACTAACCCCAGGTCACAGGAGTCCTCTGACACCAATCAAAAAAGAAAAAAAGGTAAAAATAAATAAATAAATAGAAGATCGATATCTTATTAAAAACTGTAACACATGAAATTGACTGAGAATGGCCGACGTAATCATTTATGGCCACATGAAAATCGTGGTTGAGACATTGAACAACCGAACTGACCATAAACAATAGTCCCCACATGAGCTGTCCATATTTGTCTTGGATATTTGTGATTGACATCCACATTGTTTCACCAGAGCCTTTTAATAAATTGCATTAGTTTAGCTGTATTGTCAAACCAGTAATGTCTAATAGCATAGTAAAAAGTGTCGCTAAAAGTTTAGTTATATTTTTATTTGTTGTTAAAATTTTTACCGACACTTTTTGCTCTGGCATTAGACATTACCACTCTGGCAATAGCATTACCCATAGCCTTATCTCTACATTTTCAGTACTATGAACCTTAAAGAGGATCCCAAATGAAACTTTTGTGTTATTACAGGGTACTAAAATATTTTTAAACCTTAAGGCCATGTTTGGTGCGCCGGATAAATGGGTCGGATTAGATAAAAATTATCCAATCTAGTTTTTGGTGCACGCTTGGATAAGGAGTATTTTATCCCAAACTCCCATTTAATCCCATGGAGTTTGGGATAACTCTATACCAAGGAGGTTTTCGAATTTCTGTTTTTTTTAGAAATTTTTTTTCAGAAATTTTTTCTTCAAATTTTTTTTCCCAGATTTTTTCCCTTTTTTGTAACCTTTTTTTTTTTTTTTTTTTTAAATTTTCCCATATTTGTATTATTGCTTTTTTTTTTCCTTTCAACTCCCTTTTTCCCCATATTTACTTTTATTTTTAGATTTGTTTATTTATTTATTTATTATTTTTAAAAAAGCAACTCTTTTTCCCTTTTTTTCCAGATTTTTTGTTTTGGTGTTAAAAAACATAATTTAGTTATTATTCGAAACGTATATCCTGACACAACCAAACACAGGATTAGGATAAAACAGTTTATTCGACAGTTTTATCTAGCACGTTTTAAATACAGAACATCATAACATCTTATCCGACAGAATTACTAATCCAGTCCGATCCTGCCTTATCTTGTCCAATCCGACAGTTTTACCCAACTTGCCAAATGAGGCCTAATTGTTTTTAGCAAGGTGGTCCACTTGGTCATTTTTAATTGACACTGTTAAAAGACTATCTTTTAAGTGACACCCATTTAAAAATTAAGGGCCCAAAATCTTGCAATTAAAAGTAAAAGACCAAAGTGAAACTACACTATAACTACACGAAGGTAATTAGAAAATAATTTTAGCCTTATGATCTTATTTAGGAAAGAAGTAGGAATTGAGCGGATTTAGGAAGGAGGAAAGTTCATTCTCGTTGATTTCTAACCTTTTGTCTACCTTGAAAACGAAACAAAAGAGACTTGAATTTTGTCCATGTGGAAAGCGCGTTTGGACTTTGTATCCACCGCGAATTGTCTCCCTCAAATCCCCAACTATCACCCTAACATCTATTACCACTAAACAATTTCTATGACCCAAAAAAAAAAAAAAACTTTTCTTTCCTTCAGCTTGCCTATGAAGAGGATAAGGTACATTTCTTTATGTTAATTTGATACAATGTAGTAAATGTTGAGGTCGAGTCACTATGAAAAAAGAATCAGCAAATAAACATGAAATCTGTAAGGCTTTGAGGCACGTTTGGAACGTTTTCTTTAAGGAGTTATTTGTCCCCACTCACAAAGAGTTTGCTACAGAGTTCCTAGCAAATCCCCTCCATGATACAATAAAGCCGGAAAAAATTTATCAGATAGCAATTCTGTAGATTTTCAGGAAAGTCTCTAGAAAATTGGTTTTTAACTGACACATGAAATGATATGAGAGAATGTGTACTTAGTAGTTTCACATCTATCTAATGAATAATACCACTTGCTTATATAGATCACTTGGTGCCTCTTTCAAAAGATGGCACCCTTTCGTTATTAGACACCTATTTCTAATAGGTATCTTAATTAGACACATCTTAAAGGATAGTGACTTTTGATTTAAAAGACACTCCTTGAATGGAGTCTTTTACATTTATCTATTATTCTCTTCATATACATTTTAATGTTACAAACTATATTAATATATATTAAAATATACAACAGTAAATTTATTGATTATAAATTCCTTTAAGCAGCTCCAAACGTAGGAAAGAAAATATATTGAAATTTTGTCCATGGGAAAATTCTATTACAAACAACCTTTTTAGTAGTAGCATACAAGCAAAAAGCATTGTGGTGGTTGCCATCTCTCTCTCTAGAGTTTTCCCCTTAAGTTCATCTCAGGTAAATGTATACATCGTAAGGTCATCTCAGGTAAATGTATATATATTTTTTGCTTCGTTTCCTCATAGGTCCGATCTTCTTCTCTGATTTTCTTCTCTCTTCGATGCACTTCCACCTATCTTTGTTTGATGTGATGATCTAGATCACACAAAAAATGTTAAATAAACAAAAAGTTAATGAAGTCAATTCTGCAACATGAAAATTTATGTTGTATTTATTTTTGAACTTTTGTGCGCGTAGAGCGTACTTACATCCACTTTTTGATCCATGTGGCATCTTTATTTGATCTCTAACACCTCGTCAATGGTCGATGACCACAAAATAATCTCAAAAGTTTTGTAGCCATAATAGCATTGCATTTGTAAAAAAAAAAAGTAAAAAAGAAATAAGTAAATCGAAGATGGATAACTTATAAAAACTATTAATTCAAAAGTGTGGTTGAGACTTAAGACATTGAAGATGGATAACTTATAAAAACTATTAATTCAAAAGTGTGGTTGAGACTTAAAATAGAATTGACTGAGAATAACCAGACGTACTCATGGCCTCATGAAAATTGTGGTTGAGACTTAAGACATTGAACAATCAATCTGACTATATACATTAGGTTCCACATGAGCTGTCCATAATTGACTTGGATATTTGTGATTGGCATCCAATTGTTTCATCATGTACTTTAATAAATATCCTTATGAAGAGACAGTGAACTTTCACTTAAAATAACACAAATTCTAAGCTCTAATACACAACAAATAGTGTTGCAAAGTCTCTCTTGGGTTTACAATTTCAAGGAATTAGAGACATGGATGGAGCTGTACTCACCATTACTCTGGAAACAATTCGTGATTTGTTGTTTAATGAAGGCAAGTTCTTATTTGGAGTGAGAGGCGAAGTGGTGAAAATTGAAAGAGAATTAAAGCGAATGAAAGCGTTCTTAGAATATGCAGATGCAAGAAAAGATGAAGACGCGATGATTCGTCTTCGGGTAGACGAAATCAGAGAACTTGCCAATGAAGTGGAGATCGTGCTTGAAAATTTTGCCATAGCAGTCACTACCACAAAGCCAAGAGGAGGGGTCAAAAATGTTCTCAAAAGATATGCCTGTGTTTGCAACAAAGGCATAGCCTACCACACGGTAGGGTCAGAAATTGTAAGTATTAAAAACCAGATCACCAATCTCACTCGTACCTTGCAAACCTATGATTTAGGGCAAGCTCAAAGCTCAGATTTGGCACAAGAGAGACAAGTACAACTATGGCGAAGGCAAACCTTTCCCCATTTTGAAGAAGATTTTGTGGGGATGGAGGAAGATATAAGACAATTGGTGTTCCATTTGGTGAATGATAGTAGAGAAGAAAATAAAAGGGGTCCAAGAGTTGTTTCAATATGTGGGATGGGGGGATTAGGAAAGACCTCTCTAGCTAAAAAAGTATACAATAACAATGAGGTTCGACATTATTTTGATCTTTTTGCTTGGGCTTGTATAAGCCAACAATGGCAACCAAGATATATTTTGCAAGAGGTCCTACTCGGACTTGATCCACAAAATAAGGAAACAATTATGATAATGAGAGAGAGACGACTAAGTGAGAACCTTTATCAGATCCAAAAGGACAAAAAGTGCCTTATTGTGATCGATGACATATGGTCAAAGGACGCTTGGGATAGCCTAAGACCTGCATTTCCAGATGGTAGCAAAGTATTGCTCACAACTCGTCATAAAGAAGTGACTTTGCACGCAGATCCAAGTGGGTTCCTCCATGAACCCCGGTGCTTAAATGAAGAAGAGAGTTGGAATCTGCTCAAGAAAAAAGCATTTCCAAGAAGTGATACTGGTCAGTTCCTAATTTACACACTCCAATTATGCTATTATATTTTAAGTTATGCACCCTGATTAGTTCCCTTTCCATCTTATATTGTATAATCATTTAGCAAAGAGAACAATAAAATGCATGTGATTCATGAAGATACTGCATGTTTAACAATAACTACGCAATAAACACAAAGAAATAACAAATAGCAAAACTAGAATCTACCACTTGGCTTTGTCTGATTTATAGATTCAATGAGTGAAAGGAAAGAAAGAACAACAAATTAACACGTCTTTTTGTTTAACTAATAAGAAAAACATGGAGAAACATTGAATTGAAATTTAAATAGAGTTACAGAATCACCCATGTGGTTGGTCGTTTTTTCAGTTACCCTGTATTTTAAATTGTGTCACTAATACCCTTGTGGTCTAGACTTAAGTGACACACTCACTTTTTTTCGTTAAAGTTAACAGAAAATGGGTAAAGTTAGGCATATGTAGTATATTATTATATATTTTGATACTGTTGTCACTTCGGGGTTTTGTGAGAGCGAATTGGACACACACACACACCACACAGTCTGGTTGATAATTTTATTTTTATTTTAGATTTTAGTACATCAGTATGTACATTGGGTTTCACTATGTGTATTCAAGGGTAGGTCAAAAATAAAAAATTAAAAAAGGTAATATATCACCAAGACTATGTGTGTTGTGTGTGTGTGTCCAAGGGTAGATAAAATAAAATAAAATAATACATCATCAAGACTGTGTGTGTTGCGTGTGTGTCCAAGGGTAGATAAAAAAAAAAATTTAAATAAAATAATATATAACCAAGACTCTGTGTGTGTGTGACCAAGGGTAGAACAAAAATAATAAAAATGAAAAATAAAATAAATTCACTCTCACAAAGGTAAGAGGGTGTTCTCAATAGCATATAATAGGGGTAATTTTGTACTTTTACCAATTTTCCGTTAACTTTAACGGAAAAGTGAAAAAAAGTGACTGTGTCACTTAAGTCCAGACCACATGACAAATTAGTGATACAATTTAAAGTACAGGACGGTAACTGAAGAAAAAAAAAAAAACCTAACAGTAGGGGGTGTTTCTATAATTAACCCAAAAATAAATTAGAGAAGTTAAAATTTGGGAGTCACTTTTCCTGAGTTCCTGTAAACTTATTTAAATTATGACAGCTTCTTAGTACATGGAGGTTCCTTGCCATTTCATCACTTTTCTTTCTCTTTTCTTCTACTCCGTATCTCTTTATCCACAAACCAAATGGAGCTTAAGGTAAACAACGAACAAAAGGGGAACGTCAAAAAACTGAAGGAAATTAAATTCACAAAAATTTTGGATTTTCTCAGTAATTTTGTTCGGCTTATATTAATTATCATATTCAAAGGAAAAAAAAACTTTTAGCCTAATATATAATATTTGGGTACAAAACACTAGGGAAATTGATTTTTGTTGTCCTTTCCTTTTCCTTCCCAAGACCAGCGAACCAAACGAGGCCATAATAGACCATATATGAAATATGAATTTACCTTGGAAAATATATGATAAATAAATACTAGACGGATCATCACAAGGTGTGGTCGCATGGTAAGACCTCTTGGATTCCTACCACGAGATCTTGTATTTGAGTAAACTCTTTGACATTTTGGAGTAGTGCGAGATAACTGGTGTGCCCACCAAACATAGACCCACAAAAAAAAAAAAACAAAAAAAAAAACTAGAGGGTAATAGTTGTTATATGTATGCAAATAACATATATACTAAATCTAAGATATACAACATCAAACACCTTCCCTACCTCCCCAACATCAAACACCTTCCCTAAAAAGCAACAAACCGCCAAAAATCACCCAGAGTAACTATACAGTAACCCATGCACAGATACACAGCAATTTTGACTAAAAAAAACCAAAACTTGGTTAGTCAGAGCTCTTGGCCTCCCATAGGAAGTTCAATGGTTTGATATCCCCAAGGGTCGTGTGAGTGGGTTGGAATGATGAATCTCAAGTAGCTGGGTTTGAATCCTACCACCCACTCGCCTCCCTAATTTACCTATAGTAGTGTGTTGTGGGGGTCGCTCCACCTCCCCTGGATTTGCCTCTGTCCTACTCCATAAAAATGGCAATAGATAAACCGTTTGAAATAGTCGCGGACTGAGAGGATTTGTCCTCGTAGCCCAACAAAAAATAAAAAATAAAATTGGATCAAGAAGAAGCAACACAAACAAAGAGACACAAACAACCCCATCCACAAAACAACCGGGGGTCCAAATCCAAACCCAAGTTCACTAAGGAAAGTATCCGAGATGGAAACTGATTCACCCTATTGAGTTGTAACATAACCAAACTTACAAGGATAATGTGAAAAGCTTCCACATCCTGTGATGCCTTGGTTGAGGATTTAAAGAAAAACAATTTCTAGTTGTTAAGATACCCATAGAATCAAATTCGAATTGGACTCCCCTAAAGAAGAATGGTATAAGATCACTTCGATATGATCAGCCCATAACTTAATGCAAATGAATAGGTGGAATTGAAAATCACAGCCCCAATAAGAATTTGTCCCACTCCTTTTAACTCCCACCATAACAGAACACTATATAAGATTCTCATTCACCACATGCATTACCCTTTTTTCCACATCAAACTGAACAAACAATTCCAAAGCTTCTATGATAGCCTTTAATTCCGCCAAAGCTAGATTCCCACACTACAAGAAAACATCTCACATACATTTCCATTCCAATCTCATAGCACACCTCCACTTCTAGGCTAGCTCCAGCTTCCCTAAACAAGACCCATCCACATGAAATTTATACCAGCTAGCCCGAAAGGCGAAGATTATACAGAGCTATAAGCACTTCTTTTTGGTTGAATATCTACACAAGCCTCAAGTGGAATTAGTAGCATATCACTTATAGACATTAAAACATCTTATTTAAACTAAAAGCATCAAATTAGTCTAACCTTATAGACATATCACTTATCGAATTAACATCAAGCATTCCATTATTAAATAGAAAAAGATTTTGAGGTAAACAAATCATCCAAATCACAATATAAACACAGATACTCCACACTTTCTTAAACTCAAGACATAAGCCTTTCCATTGGTCCCACCATAATCTCAAATTCCCGAGGCACACGACAAGTTGCCAATTTACTTCCTTCAGAAGAACCGCATAATATGGTACACATTGGATCATTGCCACCCAAACAACCCACTCTAGAAACCAAAGATTTGACTGATACCTGACCTTTCAAGAGTTGCCAATAGAATTACTCCATCTTTGGGAGGTGCAATCCCCTTCCAAACAGATCCTTATTCAACTTTATCCGCAAACCATTGATCCTCCAGAGCTATCCAAAAAGATTTAATACTAAAAAGACCACACAAATCGAATTTGTGAATCGAACCATCATTTCTTGATCTCGTAGGAACCATACTCCCAATAAGTTGCCCAAAAGACTCCCACTGATCCCCTTCTCAATCAAACATATTTCTGTCACCTATTTTCCAAAAACTAAGCCCAACTCTTCTTTTAGGACTTTTGAAAATATGGTCTGACCCTCCTATAGGTTCTGGCAGGTCTTCATAACTCCTCCAACTGGTTGAAACCAACACTATTCTACCTTCTTCGTACAACCAATGTCTAAGCACCCGTTTTCCAAAACCATTTGGATGAAAGTTCCATATACTTATTAATGATACTATAAGAACATGCACTGAATTCGTAGAAATGCACTTAAGGCATCCTCAACTGGCATTTAACAACAAACCAAATTTTTGTACCATAAAATCCATAAATCCCGAGCAAATACTATCATATGCCTTTTCAAAATACACCTTAAAAGATAATCAACGTCATTTTTTTTGCTTCAACACATCAATCATTTCAAGTGCATGGAGAATGCTATCCATAATTTGCCTCCCCTTAATGACACCCGATTGGCAATCACTAACTAAAAAAGGCATCATCCTTTTCAACCTATTTGCCAAAGTGAACATACTAGTTGTACTCCTTATTCTAAAAAGGGCAAATTACACTTTTCACCCTCCAGCTTTGGTCCGATTTTACTTTAGTCCGTGTAGTTTTAATTTTCTGAATTTAGTCCCCTAAGTTTGAAAAGTGTTTAAATTTGGTTCAATATATAGCAAACATTTCATCACTAAAGACTAATATTTGTGATGGATTATTTATTATTGGACCAAATTTAAACACTTATCCAACTTGGAGAACTAAATTGAGAAAATTAAAGTATAAGGAATAAAGTGAAATCTGCCCCAAAGTTGGATGGTGGAAAATGAAATTTTCCTTGTAAAACAATGTTGTAGATTTTGGCATTCTCTATTGGTGTACAAAGACGATTTTAAACTATTAGAACATGGACTATATTGCATCTTAATTCAGTAAGTTAAGAATAATTTTCTATTCTATAATAAAAACTTCAATTTGTTTAATTTCTATATATCGCCCTCTAAATGCGTTCTAGGGCTTACATGGTCAGATTTTATGACATTGCTCACAAACAAACACAAAAGTAGGTACAACAGAAGGCAGCATTAATTATTAGACAATCCAGGTGAATGAATTATGTGTTATAATATATCATATATCATTTTTCTTCTTATTGTGGCTTTGCAGAGTTTATAGTCGACCGAAAGATGGAAGAATTGGGGAGAGAGATGGTGAGACAGTGTAGCGGTTTACCATTGGCTGTGGTGGTTCTAGGAGGAATATTGATACGGAAACACACGTTAAAAGAGTGGGGGATGGTACTTCAAAACATCAAGACTTATTTAGTGAAGGGCGAAGGCATCAAAGGAAAAGAAGATGGAGGAGGCGTATCAAGTGTGCTAGCTTTAAGCTATAAGAACTTGCCATATCAATTGAAGTCATGTTTTCTCTATTTAGGGAATTTTCCAGAGGATGTTGAAATAGAGGCAGAGAAGTTGTATCACCTCTGGGTGGCTGAACGATTGGTCTCATCGGAGGATAAACTAGAAGGTGAAACAATGGTGGATGTGGCAGAACGTTACTTGGGTGAATTGGCTCAAAGGTGCATGGTTCAATTGCATATGGGAGTGGATCCGTTAGACGATAAAAGGGTGGAAATTTGTAGGCTTCACGACCTTATGAGAGAATTATGCTTGTCAAAAGTAAAAGAGGAAAACTTTTTCAAGAAGCTCATGATCAGTTCTCTAGAAAAAGAGCCAGCATCGGAGGAATATCCCTCATCTTTTGCAACAAATAGCACTACCAAAACAAGAAGACTTGCAATCTATTGTACAAAATCTGAGGAGGATGATGGGTTTCCCATGTCGCTCAAGGAAGAGAGATGTGAGAATGTTCGGTCGCTTCTATTCTTCAAGAAAGGTGAACCACTTTCGATTAACACAGTAATGGACAACATAAAAAACTTTAAATTGCTTAGAGTTTTAGATCTTGAAGATGCGGTTTGTGGGGAAGAGATACCTGAAACAATTGGAATGCTATTGCAGTTGCAATACTTAAGTTTAAAGGGTACTAATGGAATCAAAAAGTTGCCATCATGTATAGAGAAATTGGTATACTTGCAAACCCTTGATCTACGAGTCCGAAATGACTTCCCAAGTTGTGACTTCATTGCTATTCCTAATGTGTTCTGGAAGTTGCAACAATTGAGGCATCTATATCTTCCTCGGCTACTCTATTACGATGGAGAAAAAGAGACGAAATTACGATTAGATGGATTGAGATACTTGGAGACGCTTGTAAACTTCTACCCAGATTCATTTAACGTTAAAGATCTATGGGAATTACGCAACCTCCGAAAATTTAGTGCACTGGTCCGTACAGAACTTGAGGACCAGAGAATTTTATTAACCTCAATTACCTCCAAGAACTCACTGCTCAAGGAATCTGAAATTGACATTTGGAGTGGGAATTTCTGTTCAGAAGAAGGGCTAATTGTTTTGAGAAAACTATTAGGTTGCCATCATCTTATTCGACTGGGTCTACTAGTACACATAAGTGAATTACCAGAATACAATCACTTCTCTCAAAGTCTAACCGAGTTATACCTTTATAGTTGCAAACTTGAGAAAGACCCTATGCCCACACTGGAGAAGCTTCCATTCTTGATTCAACTCACCATTAGAGATAATGCATTTATGGGGAAGGAAATGGTTTGCTCTGAAATGGGTTTTCCTCAACTCACAAGGCTGGATCTATCATTTTTGCCAAACTTAGAGAGTTGGAGAGTGGATGAAGGAGCATTCCCCAAACTCTCTGTTTTAAAAATCATTTATTGCAGGAAGTTGAAGACGATCCCGGATGGACTCTCATTCGTGACTTCCCTCAAACAATTCACTATTCACTCTAATGAATCAGAACTCAAAAACAGGCTTCGAGTGGTAAATGGGGAAGGAGGGGAAGATCTTTACAAAGTTCAACATGTTCCCTCTGTCAATCTTATTGAATAGGTAAATTAATTACTCTCTTTCTTTCCCTAGATTATTAGAGGTTAAAACTGTTGATTTTTTCAAATTTTTTTTTATCTCTGAAGATTAAATAACTGTATAAATTGTTAGATGGTCATGTACATTGAATAAAAAATAAATTAAAACATAAAGGAAAAAATTAATAAACCAACAAATATTAAACTAAGAATTATTTTTAATCGTTATGGTTTTCTGATTCGTGGAAAGTATGTTTCAAGATCAGGAGAGATACACATATTTATTGGGTTGGGTAAAAAAAATTGTGTGAATGATTGTTTCCCAAGTATTACTCTTTGACTATTGATGTATTGTAAACTTTTTAATCCAAAGTTGATGCTTTGAAGGGTGGTTGGTTTGATTTGTGACTGTAGAGAAGTAAAATGTAAATATTAAAGAAAAATGACAAGAACAATCCTTATATTTAATTACAATTATTTTTAAAATGTATGGTTTTCTCCTCTATTATTCTTTGTGTTTAGATATAATAAAAAATAGAAATTTAGTAGCAAGTCCGTACCTACCATGGTTGTGCATCAATAGGGACTACCCCTTTCTTAATTTAACAATATATCCCCACCCTCTCAACGTCTGTAGTAATAGGTCCTTATCCCCATGTAATTACAATTTTTAATAACAAATTTACCCTTGCATATATAAAGATTATATATATATACGTCTATATATAATTACATACATTTATGTCTATTAAATGGTCAAAGTTTGTTATAGAAGGTGAATCAAATTAGCATTTAAGCATATTTAAATCAGAACCAAATCAGCTTGGCATATCCACAAATCAAGGAAGATGTTTTGTTTGATTTTTCACATTACTTCACTTTCGAATTGTTGATATCTTTAAGATTTTTGAAGACTTTATACTGATTGTGAAGATCAACAGTTGCAGAAGTTCATCAGTTTGAGAATCATACAGTTTTGAAGCTCATCAGTTTGAGAATCATTATTTTCCGAGATTTGTTGAAAGAAAGAAGAACGGATAGTGCTTGTTCATTCTTTACGGTAAGTGGTAATCATATTCAACCATTTTCTCACGTTGTTTGATTATGTTTTTTCCCAAATCTGTAAGTTTTTCAAATATGTATGTTTTTGTACAAGATATAAATAATTTTCCAGAACAAAAATGATTTTTAGAACTCAATATCATTTTCCAGGATTTTCAATGTTTTCTTGAATGTGAAATTTCTTATCACCAATTTTGTTTGTTCACACATTTTATTATAATTTCATTTTTTTTTTAACTACAGAGATTGTTTTAAATGGAGGATCATACGATTCTTTGCTACACATACGCCGGCGAGACTACTGTGACTAATATTTATGTTACAACGAGATTCAATGAGTTAGTGGATTTTGTTTGTCGAAGATAGCCTAGCGTTGTGAAGGATGATATGTCGCTACTTTACATACTTGCTGGGTATGAGAAATGTATATTGGATAGTGAAGACGAATTGAATCTCAAAGTTTGGATGTAAATTTTCACATCCCCAACGCATGAAATTTTCCAACAGCAGTCTGAATGTGAAATTTCACATCAGTAACATGTGAAATTTCATAACTGCAAGGTTTTTTTTTATCAGTAACATGTGAAATTTCATAACTGCAAGGTTTTTTTTTTTTTTTTTGGTTGGGGTGTGTGTGTGTGTGTGTGTGTGTGTGTGTTTTGAAGATTGTGAAATTTCATAACAATAAATTTTTTTTTTTTTTTTTAAATTTCATAACAGTAAGTTATTTGTTGAAATTTAATAACAAAAAGTTTTTTTTGTGAATTTTCAATTGAAATTTCATAACATTAAAACTAGTTGTGAAATTTCATAACAGTAAGTTATTTGTTGAAATTTCATAACAAAAAATTTTGAATTGAAATTTCATAACAATAAGTCTGATTGTGAAATTTCACATCACAAACATGTGAAATTTTATAACAGACAGGAAGAAAAAAGATATATGGAGATTGTGTTAGTGTCCTCAAAATATGGGGATGTGGTTTGATTTTGCTTGAATAGAGTTGAAATTACAGCTAGAAATTATTTGAATTTCAAACATAATTTTTCAATCAATTACAAGTTATAATTGAATTCCAAGATTTTAAGAAAATAATTAATAAGCACTAATTTCTATATATGTATCGTGCATATACATATATATGTCTTTTATTTAGGTGTATTTATTATGGAATAAGGGCAAAAGTGTCTAAATAAAATATGAGGGACCTATTACTAAGAAGTTTATTGGACTGGACTAATTGCTAGAAAAGCCTAGTAGTTTAGACTTTATATTGAAGGACTCAAAAAAAAAAAAAAAGAAAGAAAGAAAGGAAAGTAACTCATTACCATTCTATATTTTTATTCGCTACTAGAAAAGCTACCATGGTTATAGAATGAATAATTTTTTTAGTACATGGGGGAAGGGGAGGGGGAGGGGTTCGAACATAGAACGTGGATACACAGGAGGACACTGTGTCAAACCTTTGCCACTTGGGCTATGAGTTCTTGTGTTACACAATGAACAACTTAATGACTTGGAAAAATAAAAAGACTTTACCAGTTTAGAAAATATTTTAATTAGGAGGTAACTATTTATTACTGGAATAAGTGAGTTGGTGGAATAAAATGGGCATATTCAGTGGCAGCGTATTAGAAACTAGCATTCACATGAGATGCCTAGTAGCATTGCCTTGGAACTCAAAGCGCCTTAATTTGTTGAGAGGTATATGATTTCTGAAATCCTTCCACTTTTTAGGTGGAAGTGTTCTTTATGAACTTGATGATAATATTACAGTTGTGTATGAGTCTCGTTGTGTTATGGTTGGGGATCCTCGGCAGCAAGCTTGGATGTTGCCAAATGTGGCATATGCAGGACAACAAAAAAAAATATATATATATATATATATATTTTTTTTTTCATTTTGTAAAATAGACCTTTTTTTTTTTGGGTCTTGCACATGCCATATGGGGTGTTGTCCATTTGACTGCCGCAAGTGGCTGCTGAGGATCCTAAACCGTTGTCCGTTATGTTTGTATACCAAACGTGATATGCTTATGAGATGGGTTGACCCATTTAAATCAATAATCGCTCACATTTACTTGTTCTCATTGTTTTTTCAGGTTGGTTTATCAATGTTAGCTAAATTTTTGTACTTGAGCAATCTATGTAGCAGGTAAGCCATCAGTCGATGTAGCAGGTCACTTTGATCTTCCACAGGTCGTAGTTTTTCCCATTAAGCTTATTGTCTTTATTAAGTTCAGCAATGAGTTGGTTGGTTGCCATTTCTACATTTGAGATTACTATAACGCACATTATTCCAAAAATAGTTTGTTTTTAAAATTCAATTAAAAAGAAATTTTCTTTTATTACAATTTTAAGATCAAAAATCTTCATTGCTCGTAGTCATCACTTTACTTTTGTAACTTAAGAAAACATTTTCTAATTGATTTTTCTTAAACAAACACACATAGATGGTACTTAACTTATCTATTGTCATCTATATGTAATAAAGTGCGCCATACAAGAATTGCGCATGGATCCTACGTGGATCCATATTGACAATTTTAGAGCTCATGCTAGAATAATTCAAATGTATAATTTATGATCAAAGAAATTCGTCCCTTTACAAAATGGCTTTCGCAAAACATAAAAATAAAGTCTCTCATGCTCACTTTACAATTATAGCCATGAAAAATAGGAATGCTTTGCTCCATAAGTATACATGAGAACAATTTTAAACATACATCGTGACAACACACGCTCTCCTAATTGTCAATTTTATAGTCCATTCACATTTAACTGGATTAATACAATCACATTCAATAAGCACTCATGTAGTATAAATTAGAAGTGAATGGACTTGCCCTCTAGGAAAAGGGCAATAAAGGTCTAAGATCATACAATTATCTACCCAAAAATAATTACTACACGACCAATAATTCATAGAGCCTCTAAACAGAACATTTGAAATATTTTAATTACATTGAAAGCAAAATTTTCCATAATAAATAAAAATTTTCATAATAGATTAAAGGCCCATTGAATATCAAGTTGATCTAACTAATTAAATCAATTTAGTTTAAATAATTAATGTATAGATTCCCAGAAATCTATTTAAAACAATTCATAAAAAATTTTAAATTTGTCAAAAATCATATAGGAAATTTTGAAATATTCAAAAACTGATTTTTAACATAAATAGAAAATTTTCAAAATTTATGGGAGTCTTAAACATTAATTTAATTAATTTAACAAATTGAATTGATTTATTGTCAAACAAATCAACAACAAGGCATAAATTCCTAAAAATACAAAAATTTGAAGGAACCAGCCATTCCTTAAAGTTTCACATGGCCCAATATAGTGTACTAAATACATCATATTAATTATAATAATTAGCATTCATATTTGGATATTTTAAGCAATTAAAATAGTATCCAAAAACACATTTTAATGCTCTAAAATACCACAATTATGCACGACAATCCCTAAACTTTTTCTCAACACTCCAAATAGTATACTCTCTGTCACATATTAATTACAAAAATTAATATTGTGTTTTAGATATTTTTAGCAATTAAAAACACATACTTTTACATATTTAATATGCTCAAAAATACCAAAAATAATGGAATAATTTCACTAAAATTATTCTGGGTCCCACACGATGCCTTTAACATAGGAAAAATAAAAACAAAATTTTCCTAAATTTTTTTAGAGTTTAAACCAATTAAAATAGTTTTTAGCAAATTAAAAACTAATTTTTAAATAACGAAAACTGTTTTAATTATATAATAAATAATTAATCTTTTCAGAAAAATATTTAAAAATTATTTTATGGACCAGGACCCGATGTGGGACCCCCACTCGCTGAACCCATGCCCGCCAGACCACCACCGGCCGGCAAGTGGGCCCCATTATCTACAGTAAGAGTGGGCGTGGGCTTGGGGTATCTTCTTCCTCAAGAAGAACACCCAGATTGGGCTGCGCAGGGCTGCCCGCGGTGCCCACTTCGCAGCCTCGCCACAGCTTCGTTTCACAACGAAAAGTATGTGTAATATATGGCTGGAAAACCCTCATGGAGTAGATGAGGTTTGTGCCAAAAAATAGACCACTTGGACATCTAAATCGTCCAGAAAAATGGCTCAAAGTTGAGAAAAAATTTCGGATTTATTGGTTTATCAAACTAGGGTTTCATATATCTCTTTTGTTTGAGATAATTATGCCATGAAACTTTGAGGGTAGCCTCATATGATATATTAGAACATATTCGTATC
The DNA here is from genome assembly GCA_033977485.1 of Hydrangea macrophylla. Taxonomy (NCBI): domain Eukaryota; kingdom Viridiplantae; phylum Streptophyta; class Magnoliopsida; order Cornales; family Hydrangeaceae; genus Hydrangea; species Hydrangea macrophylla. Next base: position 93,868,156 of record CM066998.1, on the reverse strand, counting down.
AAAAAATCATAAGAATATTAAAGTTTACATGTAGAGCCATCACAAGATTTGTTTTGGATAAAAACGGTCCAAAAACGAATCTTGAATACGATGGATCCAAATATAGGCGAATCAACCTATAGGCTCTGATACCAATGTTGAAAAACTCACACACATGCATAGGGTCGGGTTTAGGACTTACCTAGTGGGATTGAACCCGACGGATCGGAGACCTTTGATCGTCAGTGCTGAAAAATACCAATCGATTGGTAAAAGTGCCAATCGATTGGTATACATGCCAATCGATTGGTAATGATTCCAATCGATTGGTAAACATGTCAATCGATTGGCATCAGCAGTTTCTCCCCTGTTACGAATTTAAAGCCTCTTTTTGACCCATTTTCAAATCCGAATGCAAACATGACTTGTAATATATGGTTCTCTCCGTTTTTCCGCAAGGATTATGAATACGTGATCAGTTTTAACCAATTTCAATCGTAGCTCTTTGATTTTACGAAAAACCGAGGGGTGACAAAACTTCAACTCTAATACATCATTTTCAGAAGACCAGTTGCTCTAATCTTTGACCAGCGGACCCCACGTAGAAGCTCCAGCACATTACTCATCATTTTGACCCTTTAAAATTCTTGCTACAATCACTCCTCGGGCCCACAAAAACTTCATGGCAATATTAAAAAACAAGTCCACTAAAGGACCCTATTCTGAATAACTCCAGCATAGTTTGGTAAGCAAAAAATCGGGCCCACCGCTTCAAGTACTGCACCTACTCCAGACTGCTTGAATATGGCAATCATGAATAAAACATGTGGATAGGGCTACATGCTCCCATATCTCATTAATGGACCATAGGCTGTAAAAAAACTCATCGGCCATATCGCTTTGGCCGAATTAATTTGGCAAAATTTTTATTCATCCTTGCAGCACATCATCTAGCACTTTTATTTTATTTCTATCTTCTCGGTCTGGTAAGGCAGCCCGAAAATATTATTCTTTTGACCGAATTAATATCTCTACTTTGGTCTTTAGTATTTTTCAATCTTTTTCGATAGTAATATTGGTGCAACAAGACCCACCAAATCAATGACAATTTTTGGTGACACCCACACAGCCATCGTGGATGTAAATCAACCCAAGTCAAATATTTAATTGGCTTAAAATAAAAATAATAATCAGTCATTACAACAAGACCGGAATATTTGAACAATTCCTTAAGGGTGAGTTTCCTGAAGGAAATATGTTTAAAAACTTCATGGACCGATTTATAGTCAATCGGTCTCTGCGAAGCTTGCCCCCCGAGCGCTTCATCGCTAATTTCTTCCTCAATAATGGGGTCTTCATCATCGTCCTCCTCATCACTAGGGGGCTCTATAGTCGATACAAGATCACTCGGCCTATCACACTTTTCCTCTTCGGCCTCAATAGAAATTTGAGGCTCGTCTTGAATTTTGCCCCCCGAGCGATTTGGACAGCGTGGAATCAAGATGACCAGAGACATCGGTCTCTTGATTTAGAGTGGTAACATCGGCCTTCTCGGGCCGTTGTCGTGACTTTAAAAATTGTTCGATCTTTTGCCCTTGAGCCTCTAGTATTGCCAGGCTTGCTTTTGTGTCTTCTTCAAATCGGCTAAGCTTTGCCTGCTGTTCTCTCGAGTGCGCCTTCATATCCTCAAGAGCATAATGAATGTTGTCACAAAGTAGCTTCTTTCGCCAGTCACCATATAGAAAATCGTCTAGAGACATGAACGAATTTCCCTCGGGCGGCGGTTCATCAGCTCCACTCGAAGCTTTGAGGAGGCCGATTTCTTGATTAAAAAATCGCGTGTCGGCCTCAAAACGGTCTATCTCATTGTAAAGATGACCAGTTTCATTCCAATATCCATCGTTGTAGAGACGATAGATTTCTTCGCAAAGTTGGCGTATTGACTCATTCCGCCAACCAATCTGGTTGTAGTAGAAGTGTAGCCATGCTTCGATGTGTGCATGGCTCATCACTTGGCTGTCCCACTGGGCGTGCCCAATTGTTTGCTATATTTGTTGTTTGGGCATGCCAGAGCCTTGTTAGGTAGACCCAAACTAATAAACACAAAATTTTCTAAATCACTTGTGTGAGTGATACACAAGGTTTTGAAAATTTGACTTCTAACGGGCGATTGTGAAAAGTGAGTAGGAAAGTACCCTCACTTAAAGTTCTATGGCAGTATTGAAGCATACAAGCCATACAAGTGATGAAAGAAACGGAAAGAGAAATTAAATATAAAAAGTGACTTTTATTTAATTGTAGAAAGAAAAATTACAAGAAGTAATTGAAAAGCTAGGAAAATAAAAGACTGCTTTATTTGCCTAAACTAAGAATGCTAAAGGATGCATTTGAGATGCGGTGTATCGAGATGACGTGGAGTGATCTGAATAGTTGGTCGGCCTGTTGATTTATAGGCCTGGCTAAAGCTGATAATGATGAGGAAAGAAAAAGTCTTCAATGAATAATCTGGTAAAAAATACCAGATTATCTCCCAATCTGATCTTGACTTCCATAATTATCTGGTACAAAATACCAGTTTTTCCTCCCAATTTGATAAAATCTGCCATATATTCGAATAATACGTATATGCCCATACATATCTTGAAATATATATGTATATATACAGGTGTATATATATGCAGCTTGAATCTGGTCCATCTTGTGGCTTGATTCGTCTGACTTCCCCTCCAAGTAAGAGATAGCTTCCATAATATATTGATATTATCTTTCCATAAAGTGATGATATTTATTTCCCAAATCAGATAATATCTTGAAACATTATCTTTCCTATTATGATAATGTTTCCCCTATGTAACAATATTATCCCTAAAACTGGTTGATATTATCTCTTTCTTTATTAATATATATCACATAGGGAATTTGTAGGAGAGCCCGATTGAACATGTACACTAATCCGAATGAAGTAGACCCATTGAATTGCTGATAGCCATCAATCATGACGTGGCCCAACCATAACAATATGTTGTCAACGTTGCTAAATTGATAAGCTCATCCCAAGGATGGCCCGCCATAATGTTACATCAGCAAGTATACACCAAATCTTGGTCCACCAAGCAATTAGACTTGAAGCCATCCATGTATCCGTGCATTACCATGCCCGATCGGTCTCCTTAGGCCAGTCCGATTCAAACATGAAGTCAGTCCGTTTAAATATTCATTCGGTCCTATCAACTTTGAATCAATTACTTGACAATCGGTCTCTTAGTCCGATCAAAAAGTCACAATCGGCCTCTATCAATTTTGACTAAAAAAATGTATATTTTTTGGGTGCAAACAGTTAGTAGTATCATGGATTGTATTAATTCAATTTTGGAGTGTTCCCTTCAAGAATTGGAAAAAAATCTACAACTTTTATCGACAAATGATCGCTAAATGCTTGGAACTAAAGTAATTAGTCTTTAATAATACTCAAATTAGGTCTACGTTCTTCAACTTTTGAAGCATACCAAATTAAGGAAAATTTTATGTGCCTAAGTTCATATAAGGCATCATTGATGATGAACACATGATTTACATAGTGCGTTATTGTAAAAAGAAGAAAAAAGCTAATGGAAATGCAGCAAGAACAGCAAATCAAGAGTTGAAAAAAAAAAAGAAAAAAAAACTACAGTTTCCATGCTGACGACTTCAACTTTCAAGATTTCTAGTATGCGAGATAAAATTTTGAAAATGTACAAACAATGTACAAAGTACTTTAAGCTAATTACCAAAAATCTGGAAACGAACTGAAGAGGCTTAATAGAATTGAAGGAAACTAGGTCATCGACAAATGAATGATAAATGCATAGAATATATTAATTAGTCTTTACAATACTCAAATTAGGTCAACCTTCTTGAACTTTTGAACTGAACCAAAATAAAAAATATGTATATTTTTTGTGCCTACGTTTATAGTAAGGGCATCATTGACATTGAAACAATGACATACATGAGGCGTTATTGTAAAAATAAGAAAGAAGTTGAAGAAGATTCAGCGCGAACAACAATTCAAGAATTGCATAAAATCTATAAGTTCCCTATTGATGACTTCAACTTTAAGAATTCCAGACTACGCAAGCAACTTTCAATAATCGATATACGAACAACTTTTAGCTGATAAAAAGATTGAAAACGAACTGAAGAGGCATAATAGAATTGAAGGAACTAGGTCATTGACAAATCATTGCTAATGCATGGAACTATAGTAATTAGTCTTTATAATACTCAAATTTGGCCTACCTCCTTCAACTTTTGAAGTGAAACAAATTGAGGAAAATCTTTTCTGTGCCTACATTCATATAATGTGCATCATTGACGATGAAACAATGACATACAGAGGGGCATTATTGCAGAGAGAATAAAGTGTAACGCGAATAGCAATTCAAGAATTACAATAAATCTATAAGTTTCCTATTGATGACTTCAACTTTAAGAACTCAAATGTGCGCAAGTAAATTTTGAAAATCTATAGACAATGTACGAAGAACTTTTAGATGATTACTGAAAAAACAAAAACAAACTGAAGAGGCTTATTGGAATTGAAGGAACTGGGTCATCGACAAATGATTGCTAAATGATTGGACCATAGTAATTAGTCTTTATAATACTCAAATTAGGCCTACCTTGTTCAACTTTTGAACCAAATTAAGGAAAATCTTTTATATGTCTACGTTCGTATTAAGAGCATCATTGACTTTGAAAAATAAAAACACACATTCATAGGACGTTATCGTAAAGAGAAGTAAGACACTGAAGAAGACATAAAAATTTGGGGGTCTTACTTCACTTTAGCATCGTCTAGAATTGGAAAAAATTATTGTTCGCATCATCTTTAGCGTCTTAATTCTCTTTTACGTTAATGGCCTATGTATGTGTTCATTTTCCATGGTCAATGATGCCCTTACTACGAACGTAGACACATAAAAGATTTTCCTTAATTTGGGTCACTTTAAAAGTTGAAGAAATGCCTAATTTGAGTACCATAAGGACTAATTACTGTAGTTCCAAGTATTTAGCAATCATTTATCGATGACGCAATTCCGGTCCTTCAATTCCATTAAGCCGCTTCAGTTCGTTTTTGGTTTTTCGTAGCTAAAAGTTCTTCATACAGTGTCAACAGATTAAGGAACTTCAGTTCCTTGAATTAAGCCACTTTGGTTCATTTTTCTATTTTTCGGCAATAAACTAATGTTCTTCGTACAATGTTGGAAAAAATTCAAAATTCGCTTGCACACGCTCGAATTCTTGAAAGTTGAAGTAATCAGTATGAAACTTACAGATTTTTTCAATTCTAAAAATTACTGGTCTTGCCGCAACTTTTTCAGGGTCTTTTACTTCAAAAACGGAGTACGATGACTTTTGAAATTTTGCAAAAAGGTGGTGTATTCGTGGAAGTGTAATACTTGGAGCACAATTTTCACACAGTTTTCACACAACGTTCCTAAAAGATGTGTTTATCTTTCTCTTATGATGTCAATGGTCAATGGACCACACAGTAACACAGGAGAGAGATAGACACATGTTGTAAAAAAAAGTTGTGTGAAGGTCGTGTCCTAAGTATTACTCTTCGTCGATCCCCTTTGGGTCATCTCATCCTTCAAGGGCATGTTATGGCCTCTCCAACGGTCCACAAAACTTGTAATGATAGCCTATCTCGAATAGAAGGCTATAACCCATTTACATATCTTGGTACTCTTTGGTTCTCCGTCTCTGCAAGATTAATTTGATCCAAAAAATGGTTAAATTCCTTAAGAGCCTATTTGGTTGTCCCTCCATTTTGAATGATTCTATTCAATTTTTTGTATAGAAGTTAAAGGCAAAATCCATCACCATGAATGAATCCATTTACAAATATGAGAGACTTCACCATATTTCTTCTTATGAGGCAATTTCTTCACTTTTCTAGAATGCAAAAATTCAGGATTGCAAGCATCATTTTTTAAGACTAGCATCATTTTTCTAAATGGAACTATTCAAGCTCATCATCCTTTTATGTAAAATTGTGTACGAAATATAAATGCAATTATTGCATTCAAGGACAACCGAACAGGCGCCCTAAGACATTCAACAACTGTGTTGTTACCTTTAACACAATTTTGATAGGAAATTTACCTTGCTGTTGCCTGGTCCATTCTAATTGATCCCACCAAACTGCTGCTTCACCCTTCAGCCTGAAAGCAACAAGTTTCGAGTTCCCAAGAGCCAATCAAGAAAATCCTCGATGTATAGGTTTTCATTAAAACTGGAGAGTTTTAATTCAGTAATCGTCATACTCTCTATTCATTCTTTCCACCGGTTTATAATCAACATTGATTACTTCTTCTTCTTCTTCTTCTTCTTCTTCTTCTTCTTCTTCTGATCCAGCACTGTAGACAGGCTGTCTTTGGTAACTTTCATCGCGAATAGGCTTACGAATTGGTTTGTCTATTGGTTCATCAACAAGACGGCCTCGAGTCAATCCCTCAGCGCGATTCCTATTAACAGTTGGATCTGTCTTAGCAGTGAGAGTGAGGGTACGGTTTTGCAGTGCTTCCTAAATCGCGTTGATCAGCTCCCCTTGTCACTCAATCGTAGGCCACAGTTCTCCGATCCCTCGATCGACCAGCGTCGACAGGATTGTTTATTTCGCCTCTACCAGTCACCATCAAGGTAGGAAAATCCTCCCTCCGATACCAACTGACGCAGCACGAAATCGTGAAAAGGACTCAAATGTCATTGAAATCCTATGCAACCACCTCGGAATATACCAATGGGCTTGGAATACACCAAAAACTCACAAAGAACACTCTTTGATAGAGAAAATAATATATTGATTGATAAAAGTTGATTAAAACCTTTGCAAATCTAATGACAAAGGAATATGGGTAATGCTATGTGCATATAAAATGTGCACAGAAAGTGTGCACATAAAGATTTGGGCCATTTATTTTGGTGGGGTCCATTTCTGCACACATGGAACCCACTAAAATGAATGAGTTAGATCTTCATGTGCACATTTTATGTGCACGAATCATTACTCAAAGAATATTTATAATACTTAACAACCTAAACATACTAGGAAACTAAAATATTGAAGAAAAAGGCAATAAAAATGAATTAAAGAATTCTAAAACTATAAAACTACTTAAATTGTGTATATGTTGCAGCGTGTCTCACTCAAAGGACGCTACCTCGCTCGAACGACTTTACAGTCTCTCAGCTCGCGCGGGCGACTTGGTTAGGCAAGATTTTACCGTGTTTTCAGCGTGTCTCACTTAGAGTTTGTTTTTTTTTTTTGTATGCAGCTCTTCGGCCGCCGTCAGTGGCTTACTGTCAGACGGCGTTCACATAGTTACATCAATATATAAGGTGATTGAAATTCTCTCCTCTGCACTTATAACAAGTATTCATGTTAAGGTCATCAATTACAAGAGAAAATCAAATGAGATACTATAACTAACTATGTGGGAATAATAATGAACAGGTTAGAGAAGCGTTGGAGAGAAGGGGTTGTCAAATAAAAAGCTCTTGTGTGTTTCAACAGTTGATGAAGGTGAGTTCTGATGGTTATAGTTGCTTCTTACTTCAAATGAACATGTATTTGTAAAAATGTTGTGGTATAATCCTTGACATTGATTTAGTATTCCGATCTGATCATTCATACGTGATTCAAACAATTTGGATAGAAGTGAGGTGAAAACTTTAATGCTATGTCTGGTAGGAAGGATGGAAATTAAAATGGAAAGAATGGAAGGGAAGAGGGAGGGAAAGTATCCCTAGAGAAAAGAAGGGGCTCTTCCCTCATTTTTTTTTTTTATAAAATATGAAGAAATTGAGGAAAGAGAGGTGGGAATATTATATGTTTTACTATTATACCCTTGCATAGAAAAAAATATGATTCTCTTTAAGGCAAAAATGTCTACAAAGAAAGGGAAGTATTTTCCCTCTCTCCTAATCCATCCACAATTTGACAAATTGAAAATTGTAGGTCCGGAGGGAAGACCGATCCTTCCTCTCTTCTTACTATCCCCTCTTCCATCCTACAAGACAAGTGATTCTATCATCTTTCCTCTCCCCCGCCCACCCCCCTCCCCCCTCGCGTTCCCTTTTTTTCTCTTACTAAACACGCTATAAGAGTTAGTGGAAACATGAGGAGAGCTGCTAGGACTAAAAAAATTATAATTCAACTTGAGCAACTACTAACTGAAGTGACACGAAACGTTGATATAAGGGTCATTATCCACTGGGGTGACCCCGTCCACACATGGTGCTGCGAAGGATATACTAGAGACAGTGGATGTTCTACTAGATAGGTAGCTAGAGAAGATCGCAATGATAAGATCACTTCTAGAGACTAATATATGGATACCAATTTCTTCTTCTTTAAAGTGTTGGACTGTCCCACATCACCGGGGCATAGTCCCAGTCTGTGCTTCGTATAAGCCTGAGAAATCCTCCTTTTACAAGGCGTCTTTTGAGCATGAGTCAAGCCCATTAGTTTTCTCTTTTTTCCCTTTTAAGGTATAAAATGCTAAAACATTTTAATATGCCTTGGACACTTTTTCCAAAGTTGAAAACTATTTTTAACTCCTAGAAACTTCCAAATAATCTTATTTAGAAAAACTATATATAGGATTTGATTTTGATTAGATCTATTTGTGAACAGCATAGACAAATCTTTTTTTAACAAGAATTTGTCACGACTGTGCAAGTTGTAAAGCAACTAATTACATTTTTTACCCTTATTTCTCTCTCTCTCTCTCTCTCTCTCTCTCTCTCTCCCTCTCTCTCTCTCTCTCTCTCTCTCCTCTCCTTCAAAATAAAAGTTGTCTAAATGGCCAACATGGTAAACAGCAATGATTATTAGTGAAAATTATAGTTCGTGACAAACTAAGGAATTCTTACATTGTATCGGAGAATATACATGAGCCAATACAGAAAGAGTTTTAGTATGTTGCATCATATTCGACACTAGCATATCAGGAAAATGATGAAATTCTAATTGTAAATGTGAAAGGTGTTAAGCAGGTTGCCTTATAACTTGTGAAGACGTTCACAAGAAATCTACGATGGATGTATAATCGCCACCCACGCCCCAGATGCTCTCAAAATGTTTGGGAAACAAGCAACATACGATGAAACTAGAATACTAGGTGCTTTCCACTATGTCTACAGGTACTGTATTTCTTTTCCCTTATGTTAGTTATATACTGCATCTTTGGAAAAAATTTTCATCTTCTCTGCAAAGCCAACTGCACTTTTTCATACCTCTGCATATATTTCTGTTTTCTATGGCGGCTACATGAAAATGTGGATACTTGTCACACCCCAACCCGCCTCGTGCGGATTAGGACACGTGTAACAATGCTACAAGCTCCCAATCACATTAATTTGTAAAGAAATATACGAATTACTAAGAAACACATGTGTTTAACCCCATTCAACAAGTCTGTTGTTACAAAATAGGCCCCAAGGGCAAAATGGTCATTTATAAAGTATGTAAAATTTTTATACCAAAAGTTATAATTTTGAGTCCCGGTTCCAACGCAATAAACGGCACGCGAAACCGAGTTTCCTAGAAAAAGTTATGCATGTTTCCGTAAAAACGGACATGCTGGGGAAAAATACAAGGCGGATCGATCCCTTCATAATGGGCGGATCGATCCATTTATATTAGTCTCCCGCAGAATGTCCCCTTGGAAGGGCGGATCGATCCCTTCACAAACCGCGGATCGATCCCCTTCACAAATCTGCTGCCAAATTTTGTTTGCTGTCAAAACAAGTTTTAAGTTACCAAAACACAACCAAATCACATGGAAACATTATGAAACTTTGGGAAAACAATCCCAACACATTTCTAAACATGTTTAAACTCAAATTAAGCATGGATCATAAAATCATATTCACAATTTGATCAAATCAACCATGAACTCATTTCATTTGAAATACAACAAACTTTTCAACTTAAATTCTCAATTCTTATCCAAAATACATGAAGCTTGTTGGAATTCAACTCAAAGTCATAACTAACATTATAACACTAAAGAAACATGTCCAAGACACTAACGACACACCCGGACTTGCCGAGATGGTCAAATCCATTACTTACACCCTACTAGAACAAAACGAGAGAGATTACACATACGTTCTCAAATTTACCTCCAACTCTCCAAAATACATGGTTGTGACCCAAGTTCACTTCCAACAACTTAAATATGAACATTAACATAAAAGACACCATACTTTACATCATTTTACAAGTTTCAAAAGAAATTTACAAGCATGAGGCTCAATCTCCCCCATCTCTCCCATCTCTCCCCATCTCTCCCATTCACAAGTCAAGACTTCAAGCCTCAAGTCGAGAACCTTAAGTCACTAGTTACATATAACACAAGTTTGAAAACATATTTACAAGCTCTAATTCTCCTCCCCATTCCCGAGCACGTCACCTTCTCTCCGGATATCGCTCCGTACCTGCGGTGGTTGTTATGTACCACAACAGAAATAGGAAAACGGTTTTCTTAAGCAATTTGCTTAGTGAGCATTCTAAACATGACTGAATGTTTAACATGTGCAATGCAACAATCAACATATAAATCATATTTGTAGTCGCCGAGTCACCGGTTTAATGATTCATTCAGACCCGAAGACCTCCCTTGGTCCCGTGGCCACTTCTATTCCTTGGACTTCCGTATTTCTCGGATTCTTCCTCTTCACCACCCTTATTACTCCCAACAATGAACCATTTTCCCGGTGCTCATTGACTACCACATAGACATATAAGCATATAAACATGTATCAACACATAAGTCTCATACAACTGATATGAAATTCACAACCCAACAATATAATTGCTTCTAAACATGAATTATCATCTCTAAAATCACTTCAACAACACAATATATATACAAACATTGAACACCTTAAACCCCAATCATTTTTAGGCTAGAAAACTCACCTCACTCACAGCTTATACCCCAAATCAAGCTAATTATGCAGAATTCCTTAGTAATTCTTGCCCAATTCTTTCCCCCGGAGTAATTCCTATACAAATTCGGCAACCTCGGTCACCGATTGGCGTAAGCTACCAAAATTACAGCGAGTAAAACAGAAATTGAAGGTATAGAAACGACCGTCTTACCTCCACGAGTCCAAAAGTGGTTTCGATTTGTGAATCCGACGAACGACGGCAACGGAACGACGAGAATTCGGCGTCGGTGACGTTTTACGTCTTCTCTCGATGCTCTCTCTGTTTTCTCTGGATTAATTCCAGCAGATTGAGAGTATTAACTCTCTGTTTTGACACATATTGCATGTGTAGATGAGGTGTCTTCACCTCAATACTCATTATTTCCGTTTACACCCCCAAAATTTCTTAAGTTCTTATTATGAGATCCCCAAACATTCCATTAACTACCCAATTATCTAATGAGGGTTTGTCTAAGTTTCGTATGGGTCCCAACGTGGGTCCCACATATTTTGTGAAATTGCTATCGCACCTACTAATTTTACATCTTTTTCATTTATACCCTTATTTGGGTGTCCAAACTAATGCTAACACATATCAACATGTAATATGAAAGCAACTTAGCAAATATCCATGTAATCACATAAAAATGCATTTAATCACTTAAAATGCAAATTACCAATTTACCCTTCAATGGGTTAAATTTCAATACCTGTCCCACCTCTCTGGGGACTTTTCCAACTAGTGTCCCTCTCTGAACACTTTTTACTTGGGCGAGTCCAAGCCTCTCCTTAATCCATTTTATACACTAATTTCACTAATTAATGCATATTAATACAAATAATTAACCCGTTCTCCGGGTACGGGTGTTACAATACTTGATAGGACCGTTACATCCTGTTGCATCTGATTAAATCATTATCCTTAAGTTTATCATTTCAAAATGAAATATCATTCTTTAACTCTGTATGGCAGTGATATTTTCCTTCACCGTGACGAAACTTTAATACCCAAAAACCCAGCAGCATGGAGCGCGTGGAATCTTCTTGGAAATGAACAAGAAATTGTGTCTGACAAATTGGCTCAATGTGTTACAGGTTTGTAAGCACATTTTTTCCTTTGGTGATCTAAGGGGTATTTATGGGTTTGTGCATTAATTCATGTTGGAGCACGCAAACACACCCCTAATTGCTCTATATACCCTCCTAGACATACAACTTTTCAATGCATCTAGGTGGGCATAGAGAATAATTAGGTGGGGTGTGAAAAAGGTCAAAAAGAACAAAGATTTAGGAAATAAACATAGTTTTTGCTGCAACTGTAAAAACTCATTAATTCTACTAATTTTCTGATTATGAAGAACATTGCTGAGACAGACTTACCTTATCTAGTACTCTTAATCCACCTAATACACCTTAGCATACCTTGGTTAAGTGGTCAACTGAGCATTCAGTACCATAAGTTGCTGCCACAAAAGCTGCACTTGAGCTTGACAATATTCAAGGGAAAAGAGGAATATGGTTCTACGGAGCGTACCAATGTGAGCAATAGCATTCTTCCAAGAAAATCGATACAATTAATAATATTCTTCTATACATCATCTTTATTGCACCAATTTAGCACCTCTATCTTGAAGCATTGAGCTCATTAAGTAACAAAAAAAAATCATAAATAAATAGAATCAATTGTTTGTCAATATTAAATTTAGGGGAATTGTTAGTACAGATGATTGTTGGTTTATAACATATCATCCATTGTAGGAGTCAGTTGAAAGCATCAATTGTAGGGGTCAACTTAAGAATGTTTGGAATTGGATTACATGTTAAAGGGCTAGTGTTGCTTATGTAACCTTTATGCTTGTTATTCATGTCATGATTACCCCCAAAAAAAAAAAAACAAAAGTTGATTTTTTTAAATATGTTTTGCATGTGCCCCCTGCACCAGCATCCTAGATTGCTGGGTAATCAACGAATCCATTACACCTGCACCCACACTTGCACCTGTGCTTTCTAGTTAAGAGGATATCGCCCTCATTTGGATGAGCATGTACATATTGTTGCCTCAACTCTGGGTGAAGTTTAAAGCACCGGTTTTTGGTGTGACCCGGACCATTACAATAATGACAGATAACTTTCCGATTATCAGGACCAGTGCCAGTATTGGCCACAAAGGCTATCTGATCAGGAACAAGAGGAGGCTCAGTGACGGTAGTAGAAGGAGCCGGAATCAAACGTCGATGGCGCTCATCACCATCAAGAGTAGCAAAAGCCTCGTAGAGATAAGGCATAGGAGTGGTGTTCAAAATTTGAGTGCGAAGAGACTCGAACTCAGGTTTTAAACCCATCAAAAACTAATACGTGTGCAGATCTTCCAACCGTTTAACAATAATCTCCGTAACCTCGGCAGGGAAGTCACAAATAGGCTCAAACTGGGTCAATTCCTTCCAACGTGACTGGAGAAAACCAAAATTGTCAGCAATACTGAGTCGAAGGGAATCCTGGGAGGCCTGGGAGATTTCCCGATGAAGCTCAAAAATACTGGTGGCATTATGAGTATGAGCGTACATCTTTGGAGGAAGATGCTGAGGTGGTTCTTCCCAGCTCGTTCAATGCTGAAAAGAAAGAAAATGAAAAACATAAAGGAAAGAGAGAAAATTTGAAGGAAACTGTCAGGAGTACGGACGAGGAAACCTGTAGTACGCTACAGCCCAGTCTGAGCTCTCGGATCTTCAGGTATAGTTTGTTGACACAAACTCACATTTACATCTATATCGCATAATAAAGTTACCCACGCTATTACAGACTAGAAAAGTTTGCTTTTCTTGCACAAACACTTTCAATATTTTTAGAGACTGTTACTGTGGAAAGACATTGCATCATAAAAGAAAAACCTTAGCAACCTCTTAATTAACAAGTTCTAAATACTATGCTCTCTAGTTATAAATAAATTACTTTCTCTAAACTAATTACTTCTTTTGAGTTTTTACATTTCAATTTTGTCAAAATTTTAAAATATCTGCACAAAACAGGCAGTTGGAGGTTATCGTTTTTTTTTTTCTTGGTATGTTTCTGTTTTCTGTTTATCTCTAATTCTTTTCATCTTTCTGTTTTGGTTGCAGGGCGAGGGCGAATCAATTTATGAGTCTTTTTATTGCGTTATTTGTGGTGAAACAATTTAATTTATGTTTGGTTGTATCAGTTAATGAATGTTGGAATGTCCCACATCGCCCATTTATGCCCTCTCTGTGCGGTTTATAAGGCTTTAGTTCCTCTCTCCTTAACACCTGGGATTTAAAGAGTTGAATGGGTTGTGCCTTACAAGGTGTACCTGAGTAGGTTATTGTTGGGCCCAATTTGTCCATGTGTGCTACACGTCACCCTATCTCAGTAATCCACGTGTTTGGCTCTCAGTCATGCCACACGTGCGGGGGCGTGCTGAGATTGTTTGTCCAACATCGGGGACTTATGACCTTGCTATTCAATATATAAGTTCAAGGGGCCACTCCAACCATAGCCAATTGGTTTTGGGTTGGATGCTCCAATATAACATGGTATCAGAGCAGGTTATTGTTGGGCACAATTTGTCTACGTGTGCTCCACGTCACCCTATCTCAGTAATCCACGTGTTTGGCTCTCAGTCATGCCACACGTGCAGGGGCGTGTTGAGATTGTTTGTCCCACATTGGGGACTTATGACCTTGCTACTCAATATATAAGTTCAAAAGGCCACTCCACCCATAGCCAATTGGTTTTGGGTTGGATGCTCCAATTTAACAGTGAACAATTTGTGGTAGTTGTGGTGTATGATTCATGTAAGAATGACCATGCCTTTATTTTGTATATGTTTTCCATTTAATGTTGGAAATGTCAATCGTTATTCATTAATTAGTAGATTTCTTTAAATATAGATGTTACATTGTTTTTTTCGTTGTTCATCTTGGAGAAAATAGTCCGTGCATAGCACATGTTATCGTCTAGCTCATATATAAAGAGCAAAGTTGTGTTCTAGTTGGCTGCTACCTTGCTGCAATCTTTGGCACATGCCACTGCTGCACATCCTGCCCACTGCCCATTTGGCCTGGGCCATCTGCTCTCTTCATTTGGACAAGCCTTTGTTGTTGCATGTGCTCAATTGGTTTATCCTCTATTGGCTGCTTTGAATCTTGTTACAAGCAGTGAAAAACTTCAAACTTGATTCTGTGTAGGACTACTCGTAATACTGGAGAAAAATCTCGATCCTTCTATAATTATCTTCTCCCCTCCAGGTATTTCTTGCATTATGGCATCCATTTGGTCCGAGAATTGTCTTTTAGCATGTTCATCCAGTCCTACATGAGGTGCTTAGACTACCTCATTTTGAGGGATGTTTCACAGAATTCCCTTTTTTGTTTTAAAAATTTAACTGTTATGATGAACACACATGCCTCCCTTTCCCACCCTATTTATTCTTATTCCCATTTTGAGAGATGGCGTGCAGGATGCACGCACAATTTTTTTATAAAAAAAAATTAAACAGGAACATAAACAATTAGCCGTGACACCACATGAGGCAACAACTTCTGCCATCAAGTAGCTGCCTACTTCAAGTAGGCGCCTGAATGCAGGTGTGAAGTAGATGGCTAAATAGAGTAGAGGACTAAAACAGAGAGTAGGTGCCTGTTTTGACAGAAAATAGGTGCCTGTTTTGACAGAGAAATTTTGATTTATGGAAAGAGTACAAATTTGGCATCAATCTATATTTGATTTATGTGTAATTTGTGTGATTGTGTTATAGTTTTATTATTAATAAAAATATACAATAGTGCTATCGATATTGTATATGACATTCTTCTTGTCGGGGTTTTTCGATAGTGCGATTCTACTGCCCGAAAACTTTGAGTATCAGAGGGCTTTAGTTAGAAATGCCAAAAACTTCAAATTTTTGCTTGGACTACCTCATTTTGAAGGATTTATCACCAAAATCCCATTTTTGTTTTAAAAATGTAACTGTCATGATGAACAAACCAGTCGAATGACCTTTTAGCAGAATTCCCTCAATGCTGCAGAATTTGGCTTAAGGCATCCAACCTTTACCATTTTACACCACTCCAAACATGCATACTACGTCCGTATGATTCCACCCATTCACGAATGTATAAATACTATGCATGTATGACAATAACATAATCATGTATGTATAACAACATACCATATGCATCAAATATCTCTACAATATGTGGATGCGTTCTTGAATATGTGTCAATTTACTCAACACTTCACTCGACGTCGCACGTTCCCAAAGTTTTGTTACCTGTAGCTTTGATATCAATAAATATCACGACCCATCCTGCTAAGGGCGAAAATAGGACATGTGGCACGCCACCGAGGCTCATTTAATTCATTCTATAACTCTAGCAGTGGATAGGAAAGTTAAACAAACTCTTTAAAACAAAGTTCATTTTGGAAGAAAAAAAAAACATTGAACTATGAGTTCGTAAAATTCGTATCAATTTGAAAAGTTAATTATATTTCAAATTAACCATAAAAGTGTTATTAGGGACCCCAAATGTACCCTAAAAGCAAAATAGAACATTTCAATATTTTTCGAAAAATGTACTTCCTTTGTAAAAGCACTATTCACGGGCAGCTCACTTTTGCCTTTTTTTTTTTGAAAACGTCGCAAACACGACAAAACTCAACATACAAATTCCCAATCATTCTGAAACTTTAACAAAGGTATATATACATATTAGACAGTATGTCTAAGTTTTGAAAACATTAACAGAACGAGTCAAAGACTCGTTTGGATTAAATCTCATAAGTGCTACAACAAATTCATAAAACATGAAATTCAACGTGCAAAACATCAAGACGCGAACTCAAGAGTTCCAAGTCACTTCCAACCAACTTAAAAAGGTTTTCAAAAGATTATTACATCAACTCAATAATAATCCAGAGCTTCTATGATTCGATTACAAAAATCTATACCCCAATTCCTCCGAATGATCCCAACGGCCTCATCCCTCGCATTCCATCTTTCCTTTCTTCATACCTGCAATGGAGTAAATCTACATTGCTCAGCTATAGACTGGGTGTACAATTCTAAACATATGCATATGGGCAATTCATGCTTTAAACATCTAAATCACATAATTTAGTCTCTTGGGAGAGAGATACACATTCATCCGGTACATCGGCAAGTTTTAAATCTTAAACCGCGATGCCAATGGTTAGCCAAAGATCACTCAACCATTGCATCCATTTGCTCTAGTTGGCCAATTCCCACACCAAGCAAGTAGTAGTCACTACTATAACTTTCAAACACCGAGAGGCGTACCTCGACATGAAATTATACCAAACTCCCCTTTGACCCACATAGACATTTAGTATACTCATATAACCATATCATCATGCTTTTCAATACGTACTTGCCCCAAATTAGCGGACCTATTTTAACACATGAATTTTGCCCGGATCACAATTTCATACACAATATCCAAAGCATCCAAAATTGTCTATATAACACAAGTTCAGAATTCATAACTCGAGCAATCGTCCTATAACTTTGAGAAAAGCACTAGTAGCCCGATTAAACGTCGGATCTCCGATTAGGAGTGATTCCTACAAGTATTTACATGTTTTTCCCAAATTTTCATAAATTAGATATTTGAAAAAACTTAGCCAAACGAGGCCTAAGTGGTATCAAAGTGTAACTCTTACCTCGAGGAGCTCGAATATGAAATTTGGCTGAAAGCTGACGGACGAACGGTCGCCGTTTGTCGTCGGGAAGATTGTAGCATCAAATCTCATTTCTCTCTCCTCTCTCTAGATATTTTGTAAGTTTGGATGATAATGAAATCTCATCCACTACTACATATATAGGCACGACTCTCGTAAATTACGTTTACCTCCCCACAAGTTCTCAAAACTTCTAATTAATTGCTGAAACGTCACACACGTCCATTTTATGACTTCACAAGTTCAAACTAAAATTTATAAAAGTTTTCATCTAGGTTCCGTTTGGGTCCGAAAATCACGTTTCGAAACTAATTTCGTGGAATCTCTAGACCACCTACCTTTTATGACACGCATCACTCACGTTCTCAACACAGTATTCATAATAATCTAAGATAGGATCAAACTACCAGAAATTATACAAAACAGGTATAATTACTATTCATGAAAATCAGGTAAAGTCAAATAACATTTAAAATCACATAAATGTCATTTACTCATGTCAATCCCTCATTGATTATCAAATCTCTGTGTCCTCGATTGACACTCACCGTTGACCCACGTCAACCAAATCCACAATTATTAATCAACATTGATAATTCACAATAAATCAATTTTGTATTTTAAAATAAATAGATTTCCTGGGACGGGTGTGACACAATGATACCCTTACTTCTTTTGGAAATCTTGTTGATGTTGCCAGAGTGCTTCTTCTTGCTCTGGAATGTCCAATTTGCGTGCAAATTATTAGAGAAGGTAATAAGGTAGCCCAAGAGCTTGCTAAGTTTGCTTTGAGTTGTAGATGTTTCCGAGTGTGGATGGAGAAGGTTCCCTCTGACATCCAACGCTTTGTGGAGTTTGATGTATCTCATCTTAACGATCTTCAATAAATTGGTTTCGGTTTTGTGATAACAAAAACAGTATTTCGTCATACGACTCAAAGAAAGCGTGTCCAATTTTTTTTTTGCCTTCCTCTCTCTAGATAGCCTCCCCCTTGGGAGCCTTTGCTCTTTTTTCTTGCTTTGAATAATTTTCTCTATATGAGAGGTGGTTTCCCTCTTCATTGGGGGTATTTTCTCCCTTTATGAGAGTTTTGGTTTTTTGTTGTTATGCGTTCTCATTCTAGATCTCTTTATCTCTTTATGTTTGGGTTAGATCTGCTTAATTACTCCTTTTTCCAGATGCGCGCAGTTTTGTTTCTTCAGATCTGACGAAATATAGAGTTTTGGTAGGTTTAGCTCTTTGCAATCACAACGAGTTTTGGTGCTTTCTAAGTTTGCGGGGCTTTTTGGCAGCTTCCTCCCCCAAGTCAGTTAGTTTTTGCACCACAGACAGTTTCATTAGGAATTAGAGAGGTTTGCAGGGCAGCTTAGAAGTTTTGTGATTGCATTTTATTATTTTGCTCCATTCTTTTACTTGTACTGGTTTCTAATTGGGATATGCTCATAGGAATGAATGATGTTCATGTTATAAAAGAAAAAAATAAGCATTTCATCATGCTAACCATAAATAAAAGGGTTAAATACACTTACACCTCTAGTGGTTATTTCGCCATACTATCCATAAATAAAAGGGTCAAATACACTTACACCTTCTGTAATTCGCTGGTTTTCACATACCCCTATGCTTTAAATTTTGGTACTAATAATTCTGTGGTTCAGACTAAAGTGTAACCGTGAGTTCTGCCATCCATTAGCGGTTTTACACTTTTAAGTCTTAATTTGAAGGGTAAAAATGTCTCTTTTGCCCTTGAAAGTCACATTAAAAGGAAAATAAGGTTTGATAACCCAATTAACTGTTGAAAATGAAAGTTTTCAACACTTATTTACTTTCAGTGTGTTTGATAACGTACCACTTCATTAAAAAAAAAAGCCAAAATTTCACTGAAAACTCTAAGTGAAAAGTTTTAACTGATAATAATTACTGAATGCAGTCTATTTGAGTACATGAAACATTGATTTCTGTATTACAAATTTAATCGCTTAAAATTTTTAGTACTTAAAATTCTGCACTTAATTTTCAGTTTTATCAAACAAAGCCTAAGTCATAAGTCATTTTCTTTGGGTCAAGCACACGACCTAAGCGAAGAAAACCCAAAAAAATGTCAAAGGTTCTTTTTAACCCAATTAAAAACTATAGATTTTTCCCTAAAATTTGAAATAACAGCATATGCTCTAAACACTGTTAGGGTGGACATTCGGTTGAAATTTAGATGAATTCCTCATTACATAATTATCTACATAATGGTCGGGTGTACTATCACTTTCATGACATTTTCCTCCCACTAAAAATAAAGCTAACTTCTCTTTTTTGCTTTATTACTTCACTTTGATGATGTTTTGCTCCCACTAAAAATAAAGCTAACTTCTCTTTTTTGCTTTATTACTATGATTGAAAGGAATCACTTTGCATGACATTTTTCTCCCACTAAAAATAAAGCTTTCTCAAATTTGCTTTATTACTGTTATGAATGATAGGAATCACTTTTCATGATAGTTTTTTCCCCACTAAAAATAAAGCTAACTTCTCATTTAATAAAACATTTACTAAAATATACTGAAACAAAATGCATAACTCGACCAAAAAAACTACATGCAATAAAATTATATCACATGCGTTAGTCAACGACAAAAAAAAAATATCTAATCAGTCAGAAGAGATTTTTAATTTTTAGTAAGAAATTTAGATCAATTCCTCGTTATTACATAATAATTATATACATAACCAAGGGTAAAGATATGCTTCCTAAATCTAAATCTTAAATCCTCATCCCAAATGATGTGGCACCAATCAAAATTTAGTGGACCCATTGACCACTGCGGACTCACTTCAATATCCTCCAATTAAAATCCAGTGGACCTACTGACACATCATTTGTGATAGAGATTTGAAATTTGGATTTGGAGAACATAGCATTACTAAAAAAAAAAAACAAACAAACAAACAAAGAAGAGGAATGACTATTTGGAATTTTATTGAGCTGCCCACCTTGTCACAGCCATATATCTTTTCCTCTCATGTTTGAAAAATGTGTCAAACTTGACAGCAACTCCAACAGGATCACCAAACGGCCAACTCAATAGTTGCCAATATGGAGACTTCAGCTAAGAAAATGGCACTCCACCAGGATCATCAAAAGGGTGTGCCAAATCGCCAATGGGTGAAAAGTGTGGACATTTTTATCAACTAAATTATAGCTATTGGTATGTCATGTTAAAATGCACCCATGGTTGTAGTATACCAACACCAAAATATTAGGCTAAACAATATTAATTTTAGTACCTTGTAGTTTTTTGCAAAATTTCATTTTGAGCCTGTATTTTCAAATTCAATATTTTTGCCCCTCAAGTTTCAAAACTGTGTCAAGAAGTTAAAATTAAAGGGTCCAAGGTGAAACTTTTTGCACCGTGAGGACCAAAACGTTGCATATAAAAACGCAGTGTCCAAAGTGAAATTAGGGTAGGACAATGATGTTTAGCAAAAATATTAAAACAAAAACTCATTTAACTATTATTGTTGGAGTATATTTGATTAAAATAACAATTTGGATAGTGAAATACACTCTTGAAGTAACCACAATAACATTCTGCCTACTCAAATGCCAATTCCTTGTTGGAGATAATATGAGACAACCTACATCAAGTCTGAGGTAGAAATTACAACTTCTTGTTTCTGGTAAAAGTTGGTTCTGGATTTGTACAGTGGAGAGATCCTTTAATTTGTGCAATCAAATCATGTTTAGTGTGATGTGGCCGTTTGGGGATGGGTATGTATTAGTTGTGCAGTTTTGGCTGATCCTGTTCGTCTTGATAATCTCGAAACCAAGTATTTTCATAATGAAGCATGCAACATCAAGGCTGTTCCTAAACACCTTATTAGAGCATCTCCAGCGGTGTGATTTATGTAGGGTAAGTTAAGTTTTTTACACTACACACTCACGCAGTGGTGTAGTTGGTAGAATAAGAAAGTTAAGTATATGGTCGAGAAAATTAACTTTACACTGCTTAAATTCACTTACCATACAGGTAGACGGCAAAGGGTCAGCCGGCAAGGGCTTAGCCGGCGGAGGGTTAGCCGGCAGACCCGTAGCCGAATACCTCTAGCCGGCCACTACAAAAGGGCCTAGTCGGCAGAGTGATAGTCGGCCACCTCTAGCCGGCAAAGGCTAGGCCGGCCACGCTCTAGCCAGCATTCCCATAGCCGGCTACTCGTTTACATCGCTGTATATTTTAATTCATCTGTATAAGAACGTAGTTTAAATTTACCCTATACACATGACCACAGCCGGAGATGCTCATAGAACTTCTAATCCTTCAAGGGTGGTTGACGAGGATAGAACACTTTCAGATCCTAATTCAAAATACTCTCACGCATTCCAAGCTGATTGCTGCACTGCAAGTGAGGCCCACGTACCTATACATTGTTGGAAAATTGGACTTGAAATATCAAGTTTTTGTAAACTTTGGCTCCAATTTAAGGTGGGTCCCACAGGTCTTTAGGGGCGGGACCACATTGGAATGCGTTCTCCTCCGTGAGGAGATGAACGTCGTATATTTACATGATCAAATCCAATAAGGGATGAATGAGAAATTGTCATCCAAAGTGGCCCATGTGAAACATTGGTGAAGGAGGAAAAATGTGGGAAACTTTGGTTGTCCCACATAGGAAAAACATCAAAGAGCTAAAGGGTATATTTAAGAGGGAAGCCAACTAAGGGGCATGCCCCTTTGGGGTACCCACCTTTGTTAAGGGGGAAGGACCTAGGCATTTGTGGGAATTATCCCACGCGCGCGCACACACACACACACACGCGCGCGCGGCCGCCGCCGCCGACTGGCTGGGCTGGGGCGCGGGTCGTGGGTCCATGGTCCTGGGCCTGTTGACTATTCTTTTTGGAGAAAATTTATTTGAATTTCCCTCCAGTTTTTTTTTAACAGTCATGTCCCTCCAGTAATAA
This sequence comes from Hydrangea macrophylla, assembly GCA_033977485.1. Taxonomy (NCBI): domain Eukaryota; kingdom Viridiplantae; phylum Streptophyta; class Magnoliopsida; order Cornales; family Hydrangeaceae; genus Hydrangea; species Hydrangea macrophylla. The sequence continues at coordinate 93,845,523 of CM066998.1, read as the reverse complement.
GGCTCCGTTTGGTTGTGCAGTCACCACTCCAACAGACGCTCTGTTTGGATGTGTTGATTCGTAGAGTCACCACTCCAACAGACGCAATGCTCTGTTTGGACGTGTTGATTCTAACAGTCACTATAATTGTTTATATATACTCCTCTGATTACATTTTCAAAGCACGAAATAAATCTCTCTCTCTCACTGCATATCATTTCATAGTGTTCGAGTATTATACAGTATTGTGTTCGCTGTGTTCTGAAGATTGAAGTGCAGCTTCTTCAGAATTGAAAATCCGTTCTATCTTGGGAGACGATTGCTTATTAACCTTGTGCACCGAGAGGGAGCAAATTCGTCTTAAGGAAACAGTTCTCTGGGCTCGGATTCTGTCTCAAATAATTATTTCTGTATTCTGTAACAGTGAGTTTAATTTTGTTTTCTATGCAATTACTGTTTCCTTTTGTTACCAGTTTATTTTTCCTATACAGATTACCACATACGAATAACAATCTTAAGACGAATTTCTGTTATTTTATTCTTGGTAATCTGAACAAAACTTAAATAGTAATTCTGTTTCTGTTCTTTTTAAAAAACTGTTATAATCTGTTTTGTTTAAACTGTTAGTGTTTATTAAACTGAAATAGTAATAAACTGTTAGTGTTTATTAAAACTGGTATATGTTTATTGTTTATTTAATCTGCTGTATTATTAAAACTGCTTTTTATAGATTATAAACTGTTTAATAGAACTATCTTATAAACTGAAAATTGTTTTTCGTTTCCTAATTAGTTATTAAATCAGTGTTTATTACTTTTGTGATAATAAAGAAATAAATCGTGTTAAAATTTTCAGAATGGCAACTACTTCATCTATTCCTGTTCCTACCGTGAATCTGTCTCATGGGGAAAAACCAGAAAAGTTCAATGGCACCGATTTTAAACGATGGCAACAAAAGATGCTCTTTTATTTAACCACATTGCATTTGGCTAAGTTTCTTCGCGAGGATCCTCTGGAACTCGTAGAAGGAGGAACCAATAGTGCCGCTGTTGATTCATGGAAAAATTCCGATTTCTTATGTCGAAATTATATTTTAAATGGATTAGACAACACTCTTTACAATGTATATTGTAAAATGGAATCAGCAAAAGCACTATGGGACTCTTTAGACAAGAAATACAAAACTGAGGATGCCGGCATGAAGAAATTCATAGTTGGTAAATTTCTTGACTATAAGATGATAGATGCAAAATCTGTTATTAGCCAAATTCAAGATCTTCAAGTACTTCTACATGATATTCATGCCGAAGGGATGTCTCTAAGTGATTCTTTCCAAGTGGCTGCGATTATTGAAAAATTGCCGCCTACTTGGAAAGACTTCAAGAATTATCTCAAGCACAAACGCAAAGAGATGAATCTTGAAGAGTTAATTGTGAGACTAAGGATTGAAGAAGATAATCGTGGTTCTGAAAAGAAGAATGTAAATTCCTCTCTTGGAGCAAAGGCCAATGTTGTGGAACATGATCCAAAGAAAAGGAAGCATGATGGCGGAGGTCCAAGTCAAGGAACTCATGGTCCTAAGAAGTTTAAAGGCAAGTGCTATAACTGTGGCAAAAATGGACATCGTGCAAAGGACTGTCGTAAGCCAAAGAAGTCAAGTCAACAAGCTAATGTGGCCGAGGTGGAGACACTTTCTAATAATGTTTCTGACATCAACCTCTCCGCGGTTGTTTCCGAATGCAATCTAGTTGGTAATACCAAAGAATGGTGGGTGGATACTGGGGCTACGCGCCATATTTGTTCAAATAAATGGATGTTCTCTACTTACAAGCCTGTGACTCACGAAGAACAACTCTATATGGGTAATGCTTCAAGCTCTAAGGTGGAAGGACATGGGAAAGTGATTCTGAAAATGACCTCGGGCAAAGAACTAACTCTCAATGATGTGCTTCATGTGCCCGATATTCGCAAGAATTTGGTTTCGGGGTCATTGCTTAGCAAGAATGGTTTTAAATTGGTGTTTGTTTCCGACAAGTTTGTACTCACTAAGAATGAGATGTATGTAGGAAAGGGCTACCTTAGTGATGGGCTCTTTAAGATGAATGTAATGACTGTTGTACCTAATGCTATTAATAATAATAATGCTTCTTCTTACTTGCTTGAGTCTTCTAATATTTGGCATGCTAGATTAGGCCATATTAATTTTGATACTTTGCGTAGATTAAGTAATCAAGATTTTTTGCCAAAATTTGATATTGATAATAAGAATAAATGTGAAATATGTGTTGAATCTAAAATGACAAGACCTCCTTTTAAATCTGTTGATCGTGATACTAAACCTTTAGATTTAATACATAGTGATATTTGTGATTTAAAATTTGTACAAACTAGAGGGGGTAAAAAGTATTTTATAACTTTTGTGGATGATTGCACTAGATATAGTTATGTGTATTTGTTAAGAAGCAAAGATGAAGCAATAGAAATGTTTAAACTTTATAAAAATGAAGTTGAGAATCAACTTAGCAAAAAGATTAAGGCAATAAGAAGCGATAGAGGTGGTGAATATGAATCACCGTTTGAGGAGTTCTGTGGAGAACATGGAATCATTCATCAAACTACCGCTCCTTATTCACCTCAATCTAATGGTATTGCTGAACGCAAAAACCGAACATTGAAAGAAATGATGAATGCTATGTTGTTAAGTTCTGGACTACCCCAGAATTTGTGGGGGGAGGCGATACTCTCCGCAAATTATATTCTCAATAAAGTGCTTCACAAGAAAACCCGAAAAACACCTTATGAATTATGGAAAGGTCACAGACCATGTTACAAATTCTTAAAAGTGTGGGAGTGCTTAGCAAAAGTGGCGGTCCCTAAACCTAAAAGGGTGAAAATAGGACCCAAAACCATTGACTGTGTATTCATTGGTTATGCCAATAACAGTAGTGCATATCGTTTTTTGGTACACAAATCTGACATTCCCGATATTCATGTCAATACATTTATAGAATCAAGGGATGCCACATTCTTTGAGGACATATTTCCTTATAAGAATGCTTCAGAGTCAAGAGTGTCCAAAAGACCTCTAGATAGTACGAATGATACTCCAATAGATCAAGACCCTACGGACTTGGAACCTAGACGGAGTAAGAGGGCAAGAGTGGCAACATCTTTTGGCCCTGATTTTCTAACAAATCTGGTAGAAGATGAACCTCGAACGTTCAAGGAAGCAATGTCCTCTCCAGAAGCTTCATATTGGAAAGAAGCTATCAATAGTGAAATTGAGTCTATTTTGCAAAACCATACTTGGGAATTGGTGGATCTTCCATCTGGTTCAAAACCTTTGGGTTATAAATGGATCTTCAAAAAGAAGATGAAAGCAGATGGATCAATAGATAAGTATAAAGCTAGACTTGTAGTCAAGGGCTATAGGCAAAAGGAAGGACTGGATTATTTTGATACTTATTCTCCCGTTACAAGAATAACGTCTATTCGGATGCTCATTGCTATAGCATCACTGAATAATCTTGAAATCCATCAAATGGATGTAAAGACAGCATTCTTGAACGGCGAATTAGAAGAAGAAATATATATGGAACAACCCGAAGGGTTTGTAGCTCCTGGACAAGAGAATAAAGTATGCAAGCTTGTTAAGTCCTTATACGGCCTAAAACAAGCACCGAAACAATGGCATGAGAAATTTGATAGTGCAATATTATCAAATGGATTCAAAATCAATGAGTGTGACAAATGTGTGTACGTGAAGAACACTCCCAAAGGATATGTCCTTGTATGTCTCTACGTTGATGACATGCTTATTATAGGTAGCAATTCTGAGATGATAAGAATTACAAAACAATTCTTATCTAATAGGTTTGATATGAAAGACATGGGTGTTGCAGATGTTATATTAGGAATTAAAATTTCTAAAACATCTGAAGGACTAATATTGTCTCAATCTCATTACATAGAAAAAGTACTTGAAAAATTTAAGAAGTATGAGATCAAACCTAAGAAGACTCCAATCGATATGAGTCTTCACTTAGCTAAGAATAAAGGAATGAGCATTTCTCAACTAGAATATTCACGTATCATAGGCAGTCTAATGTACATTATGAACTGCACTCGACCAGACATAGCATACTCAGTGAGTAAATTAAGTCGATTTACAAGTAATCCAGGAGAAACTCACTGGAAGGCTATACTAAGAGTTTTGGGATATTTAAAGGATACTCAAAACTATGGATTGCACTTTACCAGATATCCACACGTACTCGAAGGTTACTGTGACGCAAATTGGATATCTGATTCTAAAGACTCAAAATCCACAAGTGGATATGTCTTTACAATTGGAGGTGCAGCCGTATCTTGGAAATCCTCAAAACAAACGTGTATTGCAAGATCTACAATGGAATCTGAATTCATTGCCTTAGATAAAGCTGGAGAAGAGGCCGAATGGCTTCGTAACTTCCTAGAGGATATTCCAAATTGGTCACGACCTGTGCCTGCTATATGTATACATTGTGATAGCCAATCTGCGATTGGTAGAGCACAGAGTCACATGTATAACGGTAAGTCTCGTCATATTCGTCGACGACATAATACCGTTCGACAGTTGCTCTCAAATGGGATCATATCCATTGATTATGTAAAGTCAAAGGAAAACATAGCGGATCCACTTACAAAAGGCCTAACGAGAGAACAAGTAGAAAGTTCATCGAGGGGAATGGGTTTAAAGCCTATGCATTAAACAAGAGTCGTCATGGTGGCAACCCAACCTAGTTGATTGGAGATCCCAAGATCTAGGTTCAATGGGCAAACCGAACTATGTAGTACTCGGAATACACTGAGAAGACTTGTATCTTCCTTCTCCCATTTCAAAGATGAGTCAGTGTTTATCTGCCGCGAGAAACAGGATAAGATATGCTTTTAATGGTCTCTATACTTTGAATAACGTCCAAGTGGGGTATTGCAGGATACTCTTCATAGATACCACCTACGTGAGTAAGAAGGGGCCGCTTCTATGAGAATTTAAAGGCTGAATTCTCTAAAACACTCACGGAACCAAGAGGTGTTCAAGGCCAAAACGAACACAAACGTGAGAACCAAATTTGTAAGAAGAATTGCTGTGTGAATTCTATTGTCTTGGTTTACACAAACGACTAGGAGTTCAAAGATAATCTCATCTACTCACTGGTTAGTAAATCCGATAGTTTTACACTAGGGCAAGTTCAAAGCCACTAGGCTACTTAGTCTGAAGCAGTAATTCTTCGTCGATACTCGAATTGTGTCAGCATTTTCATTTACATTGTTAGGTCGCCAATTTCATTCATGTGGGGGATTGTTGGAAAATTGGACTTGAAATATCAAGTTTTTGTAAACTTTGGCTCCAATTTAAGGTGGGTCCCACAGGTCTTTAGGGGCGGGACCACATTGGAATGCGTTCTCCTCCGTGAGGAGATGAACGTCGTATATTTACATGATCAAATCCAATAAGGGATGAATGAGAAATTGTCATCCAAAGTGGCCCATGTGAAACATTGGTGAAGGAGGAAAAATGTGGGAAACTTTGGTTGTCCCACATAGGAAAAACATCAAAGAGCTAAAGGGTATATTTAAGAGGGAAGCCAACTAAGGGGCATGCCCCTTTGGGGTACCCACTTTTGTTAAGGGGGAAGGACCTAGGCATTTGTGGGAATTATCCCACGCGCGCGCGCACACACACACACACACGCGCGCGCGCCACCGCCGCCGCCAGCTGGGCTGGGGCGCGGGTCGTGGGTCCATGGTCCTGGGCCTGTTGACTATTCTTTTTGGAGAAAATTTATTTGAATTTCCCTCCAGTTTTTTTTTAACAGTCATGTCCCTCCAGTAATAAGGCTCCGTTTGGTTGTGCTGTTTCGTACAGTCACCACTCCAACAGACGCTCTGTTTGGATGTGTTGATTCTTAGAGTCACCACTCCAACAGACGCAATGCTCTGTTTGGACGTGTTGATTCTAACAGTCACTATAATTGTTTATATATACTCCTCTGATTACATTTTCAAAGCACGAAATAAATCTCTCTCTCTCACTGCATATCATTTCATAGTGTTCGAGTATTATACAGTATTGTGTTCGCTGTGTTCTGAAGATTGAAGTGCAGCTTCTTCAGAATTGAAAATCCGTTCTATCTTGGGAGACGATTGCTTATTAACCTTGTGCACCGAGAGGGAGCAAATTCGTCTTAAGGAAACAGTTCTCTGGGCTCGGATTCTGTCTCAAATAATTATTTCTGTATTCTGTAACAGTGAGTTTAATTCTGTTTTCTATGCAATTACTGTTTCCTTTTGTTACCAGTTTATTTTTCCTATACAGATTACCACATACGTATAACATACATACAGATATGTATATGCCCTACAGGCTACAGCGGCACAGCCTCTCTAACGGTCATAATATGGATAAAGCTTCTTTACATAGCATAAGTCTATCAAGCCTGAAATTCAAGAAAAATGCTGACAAGCTTTACATGGGAACTTCTAATCTGTCCTTAAAATATGGTGACAAGACCGAGCATACTTTGTTTGCCCAAGAACAATTTTTATTAAAGTATAGTTGCACAGCTGCACCCAAGATTATAATATTCAAGCTAACAATCAATCTGACCATAAAATTAGGTCCCACATGAGCTGTCCATATTTGACTAGGATATTTGTGATTGGCATCCACATTGTTCCACCAACTCCTTTAATAAATAGCCTTGTGAAGACATGGTGAACTTTCACTTAAAATAACACAAGTTCTAAGTTCTAAGAGTACACAACAAATAGTGTTGCAAAGTCTCTCTTGGGTTTTCAATTTCAAGGAATTAAAGAAATGGCTGAAGCTGTACTCACCATTACTCTGGAAACAATTCGTGATTTGTTGTTTGATGAAGCCAAGTTCTTATTTGGAGTGAGGCGAAGTGGTGGAAATTGAAAGAGAATTAAAGCGAATGAAAGCGTTCCTAGAATATGCAGATGCAAGAAAAGATGAAGACGCCATGATTCGTCTTCGGGTAGACGAAATCAGAGAACTTGCCAATGAAGTGGAGATCGTGCTTGAAAATTTTGCCATAGCAGTCACTACCACAAAGGCAAGAGGAGGGGTCAAAAATGCTCTCAAAAGATATGCCTGTGTTTGCAGCAAAGGCATAGCCTACCACAAGGTAGGGTCAGAAATTGAAAGTATTAAAAACCAAATCACCAATCTCACTCGTAGCTTGCAAACCTATGATTTAGGGCAAGCTCAAAGCTTAGATTCGGCACAAGAGACACAGGTACAACTATGGCAAAGGCAAACCTTTCCCCATTTTGAAGAAGATTTTGTGGGGATGGAGGAAGATATAAGACAATTGGTGTTCCATTTGGTGAATGATAGTAGAGAAGAAAATAAAAGGGGTCCAAGAGTTGTTTCAATATGTGGGATGGGGGGATTAGGAAAGACCTCTCTAGCTAAAAAAGTGTACAATCACAATGAGGTTCGACATTATTTTGATCTTTTTGCTTGGGCCTGTATAAGCCAACAATGGCAACCAAGAGATATTTTGCAAGAGGTCCTAATTGGACTTGATCCACAACATAAGGAAGAAATTATGAAAATGAGAGATAGAGAACTATGTGAGCAACTTTATCAGATCCAAAAGAACAAAAAGTGTCTTATTGTGATGGATGACATATGGTCAAAGGACGCTTGGGATTGCCTAAGACCTGCATTTCCAGATGGTAGCAAAGTATTGCTCACAACTCGTCATAAAGAATTGGGTTCACACGCAGATCCATGTGGGTTCCTCCATGAACCCCGGTGCTTAAATGAAGAAGAGAGTTGGAATCTGCTCAAGAAAAAAGCATTTCCAAGAAGTGATACTGGTCAGTTACTAATTTACACACTCCAATTATGCTATTATATTTTAAGTTATGTACCCCTGATTAGTTCCCTTTCCATCTTATATAAAATCATTTAGCAAAGAGAACAATAAAATGCATGTGATTCATGAAGATACTGCATGTTTAACATTACCTACGCAATAAACACAAAGAAATAACAAATGGCAAAAATAGAATCTAACACTTGGTTTTGTCTGATTTATAGATTCAATGAGTGAAAGGAAAGAAAAAAACAACAAATAAACACGTTTCTTTGTTTAACTAATAAGAAAAATATGGAGAAACATTGAATTGAAATTTAAATAGAGTTATAGAATCACCCCTGTGGTAAGTCGTTTTTTCAGTTACCCCTGTACTTTAAATTGTGTCACTAATACCACTGTGGCCTAGACTTAAGTGACACAATCACTTTTTTCGTTAAAGTTAACGGAAAATGGGCAAAGTTAGGCATATGTGGTATATTATTATATATTTTAATATTAAATTTTTCACTAGGGACCATTCTGTGGTCACTTTGGGATTTTGTGAGAGCGAATTGGACACACACACACAACACACACAGTCTGGGTGATAATTTTTATTTTTATTTTAGATCTTAGTACATCACTACATTGGGTTTCACCATTTGTCCAAGGGCAGATCAAAAATAAAAAATTAAAAAAGCTAATATATCACCAAGACTGTGTGTGTTGCGTGTGTATGTCCAAGGGTAGATAAAATAAAATAATATATCACCAAGACTGTGTGTGTTGCGTGTGTGTGTCCAAGGGTAGATAAAAATAAATAAAAATAAATAATATATCACCAAGACTCTGTGTGTGTGTCCAAGGGTAGAACAAAAATAATAAAAATGAAAAATAAAATAAATTCACTCTCACAAAGGTAAGAGGGTGTTCTCATTAGCATGTATTAGGGGTAATTTTGGTACTTTTACCCATTTTCCGTTAACTTTAATGGAAACAGTGAAAAAAGTAACTATGTCACTTAAGTCCAGACCACTTGGTATATTAGTGATACAATTTAAAGTACAGGATGGTAACTGGAAAAAAAAACCTAACCATAGGGGGTTGTTTCTGTAATTAACCCAAAAATAAATTAGAGAAGTTAAAATTTGGGAGTCACTTTTCCTGAGTTCCTGTAAACTTATTTAAATTATGACTTCTTAGTATATGGAGGTTCCTTGCCATTTCATCATTTTTCTTTCTCTTTTCTTCTATGTGTTTATCCACAAACCAAATGGAGCTTAAGGTAAACAACGAGGAAAAGAGGAATGTCAAAAAAACTGAAAGAGATTAAATTCACAAAAATTTTGGATTTTCTCAGTAATTTTGTTCCGCTTATATTAATTATCATATTGAAAGAAAAAAATAAAAGCTTTTTGCCTAATATATAATATTTGGGTACGAAACACTAGGGAAATTGATTTTCGTTGTCCTTTCCTTTTTCTTCCCTGGACCAGTGAACCAGACGAGGCCATAGTAGACCATATATGAAATATGAATTTACCTTGGAAAATATGTGATAAATAAATACTAGAGGGATCACCACAAGATGTGGTCGCATGGTAAGATCTCTTGGATTCTTGGATTCCTACCAAGAGATCTTGTATTTGAATATGCCCCTTGACATTTCGGAGTGGTGCGAGCTAACTGGTGTGCCCACTACACACAGACCAAAAAAAAAACTAGAGGGTAATACTTGTTATATGAGATATATACACTACTGTAATAATATGCGACTCGCTGTGCAATTTCTTGACCAGACCCAACATCCCCAACATCAAACACCTTCCCTAAGATAAAGCTCCAAACCCCAAAAGATCACCCCAAGTAAAACTATACAGTAACCCATGCACAGATATACACAAAGCAATTTTGACTAAAAAAGCCAAACTTCGTTAGTCAGAGCTGTTGGCCTCCCAAAGGAAGCTCAATGGTTTGATATCCCTAAGGGTCGTGTGAGTGTGTTGGAATGATGAATCTCAAGTAGCTGGGTTTGAATCCTATCACCCACTCGCCTCCCTGATTTACCTAGTGGTGTGTAGTGGGGGTCGCTCTGTTGAGATTTACGCAGCGGAAATAAACGAGCACACAATGAAAAGAAAAATAACAAGGGAAAAAGAAAAGAAAAATACAAGAGAATTCTACGTGGTTCGGCAAAACCCTGCCTACGTCCACACCCAAGAGATATTTCCTTTACTATTGAGAATAAACTGGTACAAGAAACCTTGGATTAAATCACATAACCCAACTCACAAACCCCTTGTACTCACTCACTCAATACCCCAAAGAAAAAACCCTCACACAATATTTTTTCTCTCTCTCACAAGCCCTCAGCCGAGTGTATATCATTGCCCACAAGTATATGTTATACACACATATCATATGATATATACTACTGCTTGCTTTTCTTGCTGATGAAGACTTCCCAATATTCATGCCACCTAATTGATAAGCATATACTTTCCATATCCAAATCCAATTAAGTTTAGATAGTATCCTACTTTGTGATTCCTGTCAATACTCATGGCTAGCATAATAAAAGATGCCCAATTTATTTTGGACTACATAGGGATGGACCCTACAAACCTCCACCTCCATGCCCATGAGAGAAAAAAAAAATATCCCACCTTGATCAACCCGTCAAAATGTCCAAACCATTGGGCAAAAAAAAACCCAGTTACACATACCGAATCAATATAGTAACAATTTGATTCACCATGGCCAATGAACATGTGTAACCATCTTCCGTTAATTTTACTCATTAACACCGGAGTAGGGTCTCGATCCACCCCCTCCACCACCAGCAGTATTTTTCCCCTCACCATCGTCTGCTCCTTGGAAACCTGTTACTCGTGTCTTCGCCTCCACCGCAAAAGAAACACGTCTAGGGTACCCTTTTTCCTGTGCACTCCGTTTCCAAACACAAATCGAGTTTTTCTTCATTGTACTTCCAATCAGACGATACAACCCACCACACTTTTCTCCCTTCATAAGAACCATGCAGCCACGTGTGATTTTCATGGCTCCACCTGCAGCAGAATACCTGCACCCCATGGAATCCATCTGGCTTAGTGATAATAGATTTTTTCGCATCTTTGGGACATATCTCACACCACCCAAGTATGAACCACTCCATTTTAATTTTAACTGTCCCAATACCCATAATTTTGCACGAGGACCCGTCATCCAATGACACCTTCTCCAAATTACCTTTTTGGAACTCATTAAAATATTCCCTCCTGAAGCATATATGGTTTGTACAACCAGAATCCAAAATCCAATCATTACGAGAAATAGTGTGCATACCTTCGGAGACTGTGAGGACATCTCCATCATCTCCCAATAAAACCAGAGACTTTTCCCCATCACCATCTTTCCCACCATTGTCCTTCCCTTTACGTTGAGGACAGTATTTCTTGACGTGACCCAATTCTTTGCACATATAGCATTGGACTTCTCTTCGTCTAGAACTAGATCTAACCCTACTGCTACCTTCAGATCTATATTTTATCCTTCCCCGATTCCCACTTGCTACAGCCAAAGTAGCTTCATGTCCACCTTCACTAGTTGTCTTTCTCTGAGTGTCGTGGGACACTAGTGAAGCCTCCACCTGCTCCAAAACCACTGTATCTTTACCATACAGCAACGCAGTCACGAGGTAAGCATACGAATCTGGAAGAGAGGTAAGAAGTAGGAGAGCTTTATCTTCTTCCTCAATCTTGACATCAACTTCCGCAGTTGATCCAAATACCCGTTGAACACACTCATGTGTTCCATGAGATCCCCGCCTTCTTCCATCTTTAGCCGGTACAACTGTCGCTTCAGATGCAGTTTATTAGTCAAACTCTTGGACATATAGAGTTTTTCCAACTTTTCCCACAAGCCTAACGCAGAATCTTCATCCATAACATTATTAATAATGTTATCAACAATACAGAGTCGGATCGTGCTAACACACCGCAACTCCAACTCCTCCCACTCGTCAGCTTTCATGGCCTCCGGCTTTCCATCCTTTCCCTTCAAAGCCTTGTACAAGCCTTGTTGCACAAGTATGTCTTTTACTCTTCTCTGCCAGAGAGTAAAATTGCCCTTTCCATTAAACTGCTCCACCGTAAATTGTGAGTTGATCATCGCCTTCATGGTGAATTGACTGGCACACTGAACCTGGCTCTGATACCAATTATTGAGATTACGCAGCGAAAATAAACGAGCACACAATGAAAAGAAAAAGAAAAATTACAACGGAAAATGAAAAGAAAAACACAAGAGAATTCTACGTGGTTCGGCAAAACCCTGCCTACGTCCACACCCAAGAGATATTTCCTTTACTATTGAGAATAAACTGGTACAAGAAACCTTGGATTAAATCACGTAACCCAACTCACAAACCCCTTGTACTCACTCACTCAATACCCCAAAGAAAAAACCCTCGCATAATATTTTTTCTCTCTCTCACAAGCCCCCAGCCGAGTGTATATCATTGCCCACAAGTATATGTTATACACATATATACATATGATATATACTTCTGCTTGCTTTTCTTGCTGATGAAGACTTCCCAATATTCATGCCACCTAATTGATAAGCATATACTTTCCATATCCAAATCCAATTAAGTTTGGATAGTATCCTACTTTGTGATTCCTATCAATACTCATGGCTAGCATAATAAAAGATGCCCAATTTATTTTGGACTACATGGGGATGGACCCCACACGCTCCATCTGCCCTGGGTTTGCCTCTGTCCTTCTCCATAAAAATGGCAATAGGTAAACCGTTTGAAATAGTCACGGACTGAGAGGATTTGTCCTCATATCCCAACAAAAAATAAAAAAATAAAATTGGACCAAGAAAAAGATTCTCATTCACCACATGCATTACCCTTTTTTCCACATCAAACTGAACAAACAATTCCAAAGCTTCTATGATAGCCTTTAATTCCGCCAAATTAGATTACCACACTACAAGAAAACATCTCACATACATTTCCATTCCAATCTCATAGCACACCTCCACTTCTAGCTAGCTCCAGCTTCCCTAAACAAGACCCATCCACATGGAATTTATACCAGCTAGCCCGAAAGGCGAAGATTATACAGAGCTATTAGCACTTCTTCTTGGTTGTATATTTACACAAGCCTCAAGTGGAATTAGTAGCATATCACTTATAGACACATTAAAATCCTCTTCTTTAAGCTAAAAGCATCAAATTAGTCTAACCTTATAGACATATCACTTATCGAATCAACATCAGGTATTCCATTATTAAATAGAAAAAGATTTTGAGCTAAACAAATCGACTAAATCACAATAAAAAAACATAAACTCCACACTTTTTTAAACTCAAGACATAAGCCTTTCCATTAGTCCCACCACAATCTCAAATTCCCGAGACACATGACACGTTGCCAATTTACCTTCTTCAGAAGAACTGCATAATATGCTACACATTGGATCGTTGCCACCCAAACAACCCACTCTAGAAACCAAAGATTTGACTGATACCCGACCTTTCAAGAGTTGCCAATAGAATTACTCCATCTTTGGGAGGTGCAATCCCCTTCCAAACAGATCCTTATTCAACTTTATCTGCAAACCATTGATCCTCCAGAGCTATCCAAAAAGATTTAGTACTAAAAAGACCACGCAAATCGAATTTGGGAATCGAACCATCATTTCTTGATCTCATAGGAACCATACTCACAATAACTTGCCCAAAAGGCTCCCACTGATCCCCTGCTCAATCAAACATATTTCTATCACCCATTTTCCAAAAACTAAGCTCAACTCTTCTTTTAGGACTTTTGAAAATATGGTCTGACCCTCCTACAAGTTCTGGCAGGTTTTCATAACTCCTCCAACTGGTTGAAACCCAACATTATTCTACCTACTTCGTACAACCGATATCTATCCCTAAGCACCCATTTTCCAAAACCATTTGGATGAAAGTTCCATATACTTATTAATGATACTACAACCCCCCAACCCCCCTTTCTGCTTGCTAATACACACAGTTCCCCATTCAAAAAGATGAAACTTTCTTTAATAGTAACTATACTGACACAAAAAGTCTTTTGCATAGCTTCCAACTTATTTTTTTGCACCACACAGTACTTTAAAAATCGATAAAAATAATTCTCCCGCTCATTGAAACTAACCCTTGCTTCCAACTTGCAAGTCTCTGGTCCAATTTTGAGATACGATCTTGTTCTAGCTCCAAATGGTATTAATCCCAGGTACATTAATGGTCAATAACCCTCTATATGCTTCATTTATGGATACCTCCTCCACCAATTCATCCCTCATATTAATACCCACAGCACAGCTCTTCACAAATTTGACTCTCAACCCTGAAATTAACTCAAAATGCTAGAGAGTATGCTTGACGGATAGTAACTAACCAAACTCTGCAATGCCCAAGAACCGGGTGTCATCAGAAAATTGAGATTATAGGATGGATAAGCCTCTGTTACCTATCTTTTTCCCATCGTAGAACCCAAATAATTAGCGTTAGCCACACGAGAACTAAGTCTCTCAGCCACGATATTAAACATGAAAGGGGGAAGAGGAGATCCCTGTCTAAAGCCTTTTTCATAATTTTTCCACTTGGGAACCGTTGACAAGAACACACACTGACTTCGTAGAAATGCACTTAGACATCCTCAACTGGCATTTAATACACCAAACCAATTTTTTGTACCATAAAATCCATAAATCCCGAGCAAATACTATCATATGTTTTCTTTTTTCAAAATACAGCTTAAAAAGATAATCGACATCATTTTTTTTGCTTTAACACATCAATCATTTCAAGTGCATGCAGAATGCTATCCATAATTTGCCTCCCCTTAATGACACCCGATTGGCAATCACCAACTAAAAAAGGCATCATCATTTTCAACCTATTTGCCAAAGTTTTGCAAGATTTTTGTATAGACTCTTGACTAAATTGGCTGAAAGTCCCCCTATTCCTCAGGGCTTTTAGATTTTGGAATTAGTGCAATGAGTGATGCATTTGGTCGGCTTACCATTATCTTGAAATTCCCACAAGAACCCCATGAACTCTTCCTTGAGAATCTCCCATTTCTTTTTAACGAATTGAATTTAAACCACCTAGTCTGAGAGCTTTTCCACCATCCCCGTCGAAGGAATGGTTTTTGAAGTGATTGATAATAGTCACGCACAGATCACAAGGATATAAGTATTCCACCCAATTAAGAATTAATAAGAATTAATATAATACCACATTATTCATTCTACGGTGATTATGCACCATTGAATGGAAGAAAGTCGTGTTGTTGTCCCCGTCTTTGAACCATTTCACCTTAGACTATTGTTGCCATATTGCTTCTTCTAATCGGTATTCTCACAACCGCTTCATCAAGAACATTTAACTTTCCCTCGATTTTCTTGATTTTGTGACGATGATTGTTCCCCCCCCCCCCCCCCCCCCCCCCCCCCCCCCCAATCCCATTTACACTTCACAGAGCTCCCTAAATTATTCATCCCGTCCATGTCCTGGTATATGGTCCCAATCTGTATAGTCAGTCCAAATCACAATTGGATATGATTGGATAAACTGCTCTGCAAATTCCAATGTCTCAAAATTTGGAACCCCGAACCACTGAATCCAATCGTTTGATACCATGTATCGATCCAATTTTCTCATCCATTGCGCTTCCCGATTGTTAGACCATATGAAAGCCAGGCCCATTAAGCTTAAATCCACGAAAAAACATGCCAAAGTAAATTATAAATTCCAAACTTGTCGAACTACTAGATAATCCAACCTTTCTTTCACTTTCCTTTTAACAACATTGAAATCCTAAACATAACAACTGGACGCATTGAATTGCTCTTTTAAATTCTGCAATTTCTCACCAAAACTATCCATCGATCCCTTCCTCAACCTCCTTGGCACAAAAGGGTCCATAGTTTCAACAAATGTATCTCCATGTGAAGGTGGTCCATGAAAAGAGTAACCACCCCATATATCTTTCTACCAAAATTACCACTCTTGCTAGCCCCGTCGATGCTCATGAATGGTTCTTCATTCCATCTTTTGCATCAAGTTGAGGATGCTTTTCAACCTGAATTAACTCCTCTAGTGAAGAGCTAGGACACTCAAAACTTACTGACCTTACGAACACCACCAACATGAGTGAACTAGGAAGCACGGAAGGTTTCGACCTTATAGGCCCGACGATGATCTTGGTACACAAATTAAATGATAACAATTGTAGCTTTCACTGGCTATTTCCTTTAAGATGTTGTATCGCTATTGAACACTATAATCAATTAGACCTTCAGCATCATGATCTGCCAGTCCTCATTTTCTTTGTCAAATATGCTTTACTCGAGTTGAAGAACATAGCTAAAAGCACACACTTAACTAAAAGTGTCAACTCTCTAAGCTCTACACACTAAAAAACGGGATATAGAAATTACTAAAGAAGCTCCTAAAATTGAAAGTATAGACATTCGTAGTTACTGACTATTCACCTCGAGATTCTTGCTTGGTACAAGGGGTAATAGTTTTGTGGGACAAACAAGAAACTAGAAGACTGTCAAAAGTTTGGAACTAGGAGATACTAATTTCTACAAAACCGTCAAAGGTTAGGTTTGTTTTAAAGCTTCCCCAAATGATGTCATAACTAGAGAATGACCTTTCTTACATTGGTCGACTTCAGAGTGTCAGGTCTCTAAGGCTCCATATGGTTTCCATATTTGGAGAAAGAAAGGAATCAAAAGGAGAAGTGTTTTCTCATTGTTTCACTTAGTATGTGCCCTAATGTAAGAGCCCAAAATTTTCTGGAACACTATTGGAATCATCCTTTGAACCTACGCGTCAATATTGTTAGAATATAAAAAATTAATAAATTATTAAAGACTCAAGTAAAGAGAAAAAGAATTGGCTAACAAAAATCTAAAGTATTGTTTTATTCTTCACCATTTTTTTCATTTTCTTAATGTTTCACTTATTAACCAAACAAAGAAAAAATATTTCCTCAATATTTTCTTTTCTTATCCATTAACCAAATAAAGCCTTAAGTTGGAGATCGGCCGAATTAGCTTTTGACGTTGAACTTATGCCAATATTAATATTAAAAAAAAAAATTAAAAACAAAAAAAAAAAAACGAATACCACTTCCTCCATAATTTGACAAATGTGAGGTTGTTGGCATCAAAAGGGCAAATTACACTTTTCACCCTCCAGCTTTGGTCCGATTTTACTTTAGTCCCTATGGTTTTAATTTTCTCAATTTAGTCCCCTAAGTTTGATAAGTGTTTAAATTTGGGTCAATATATAGCAAACATTTCATCACTAAAGACTAATATTTGTGACGACATATTTATTCTTGGACCAAATTTAAACACTTATCCAACTTAGAGGGCTAAATTGAGAAAGTTGGAATATAGGGACTATAGTGAAAGCGGCCCCAAAAGTGGATGGTGGAAACTGTAATTTGCCTTCTAAAACAATGTCGTAGGTTTTGGTATCGATTGGTGTACAAAGACGATTTTAAACTATTAGAACATGGACTATATTGCATCTTAATTCAGTAACTTAATAATAATTTTCTATTCTATAATAAAAACTTTAATTTGTTCAATTTCATATATGGCACTCTAAACGGTCAGATTTTACGGCGTTCCTTGCAAAAATACATAAAATAAAATAAAACAAAAGTAGGTACAAGAGAAGGCATCATGAATTATCAATCAATCCAGGTGAATGAATTATGTGTTATAATATATTATGTATCATTTTACTTCTTATTGTGGCTGCAGAGTTCATAGTCAACCCGAATATGGAAGAATTGGGAAGAGTGATGGTGAGACAGTGTAGCGGTTTACCGTTGGCTTTGGTGGTTCTAGGAGGAATATTGGTACGGAAAGACACGTCAAAAGAGTGGGAGATGGTGCTTCACAACATCAAGACTTATCTAGTGAGGGGTGAAGACATCATAGGAAAAGAAGATGGAGGAAGCGTATCACGTGTGCTAGCTTTAAGCTATAAGAACTTGCCATATCAATTGAAGTCATGTTTTCTCTATTTAGGGAATTTTCCAGAGGATGCTGAGATAGAGGTAGAGAAGTTGTATAACCTCTGGGTGGCCGAACGATTGATCTTATCGGAGGATAAACTAGAAGGAGAAACAATGCCGGATGTTGCACAACGTTACTTGGGTGAATTGGCTAAAAGGTGCATGGTCCAGTTACATGTGAAAGAGACTTGGAATAGAGGAAGGATTAAAAGTTGTAGGCTTCATGACCTTATGAGAGAATTATGCTTGTCAAAAGTAAAAGAGGAAAACTTTTTCAAGAAGCTCATGATCAGTTCTCAAGAAAATGAGCCAGCATCGGAGGAATATCCCTCATCTTTTGCAACAAATAGCACTACTAAAACAAGAAGATTTGCGATCTATTGTAAAAAATCAAAGGATGATGGATTTCCCAAGTCGCTCAAGGAAGAGAGATGTGAGAATGTTCGGTCGCTTCTATTCTTCTTCTTCAAGGTAGGTGAAGAAGCACTTTCGATTAACACAATAATCGACAACATAAAAAACTTTAAATTGCTTAGAGTTTTAGATATAGAAGGTGCGGTTTCTGGGGAAGAGCTACCTGAAACAATAGGAATGCTATTGCAGTTGCAATACTTAAGTGTAAAGGGTACTTACATCAAAAAGTTGCCATCATGTATAAAGAAATTGGTATACTTGCAAACCCTTGATCTACGAGTATATAAGGACTTGCTTATTCCTAATGTGTTGTGGAAGTTGCAACGGTTGAGGCATCTATATCTTCCTTGGTATAAGATCAATTTCAATGGAGAAAAAGGAACGAAATTACGATTGGATGGATTGAGATACCTGGAGACGCTTGTTAACTTCAATTCAAATACATTTGACGTTAAAGATCTATGGGAATTAGGCAACCTCCGAAAATTTAGTGCAAAGCGATGTACAGAACTTGAGGACCAAAGAAATTTGATAACCTCAATTACCTCCAAGAACTCACTGCTCAAGCAATCTGAAATTGACATTGGGAAGGGGAAGTTCCGTTCAGAAGAAGAGTTAATTGTTTTGAGAAAACTATTAGGTTGCCATCATCTTTTTCGACTGAATCTACTAGTACCCATAAGTGAATTACCAGAATACAATCAGCTCTCTCAAAATCTAACCCAGTTATCGCTTTCCAAATGCAAACTTGAGAAAGACCTTATGCCCACACTGGAGAAGCTTCCATTCTTGATTAGACTCACCATTAGAGATAATGCATTTATGGGGAAGGAAATGGTTTGCTCTGAAATGGGTTTTCCTCAACTCACAAAGCTGGATCTACGGCATTTGCGAAACTTAGAGAGTTGGAGAGTGGATGAAGGAGCATTCCCCAAACTCTCTGCTTTAAATATCATTTATTGTGAGCACTTGAAGATGATCCCGGATGGACTCTCATTCGTGACTTCCCTCAAACAACTCACTGTTCATTCACAACTCATAGACAGGCTTCAGGTGGTAAATGGGGAAGGAGGAGAAGACCTTTACAAAGTCCAACATGTTCCTTCCGTCAGACTTTTTACTATATGGGATGATGTCATTTTCCAACCTCGCTCTCTAGATTATTAGAGGTTAAATATATCTTCATTGGGAGTAAAGCTGAACCTTGCTGATTAGAGTAATATTTGGGACACTAACAACTTTCACTAACACTTACTAACACACTCTATCTCTCTCCTAGTGGTATTGTGGGGTCCGCAGTGGGCCCCGCAGTACCACTAGGAGAGAGATAGAGTGTGTTAGTAAGTGTTAGTGGAAGTTGTTAGTGCCCCTAGCATTGCCCTGCTGATTATGCTATTTTTTTTTTTTTTTCATTGAACTATCTCTGAAGATTGAATTACTGTATAAATTGTTAGATGGTCATTTACATTGAATAAAATATATAAAATAAAGCATACAAAAAATTAAATTAAATCAAAAAAAATATTAAACTAAGAATATTTTTAATCGATTTTCTGATTCGTGAAAAGTATATATTTCAGGATCAAAGAGTGGAGTTAGGATTCTATTTTATTATTATCATTTTGAATATGGGTGGGGGAGTTCAATGCATGTGCATTCAGTGGTAGGACTATAGATGTTGATTTTTGGGACAATTTACACGTATTTTGGGGCAAAAAATTTTGACATATATATATATCACTTTTTTTTTTCCTTCCATAATACGAGTTGATTAAATGTGTTGTGCTAAATATTAGGGTAGCTAGGCGAGACTACAATTGGGCAAGTGTCTGACATGTAATTCTCCCTTGATTGAGATATAGCATTTTACCACTGAAGAGCGATATTGGGCTTGAATTACTGTTTTACCTAATACAACTCCGTATGTGATTAGAATGAATCACAAAAAGAAAATAAAGCTATCAGGGATTTGATTATTGATGTATTGTAAACTTTTTTAATCCAAAACTGACGCTTTGAAGGGTTGGTTTGATTTGTTGCTGTAGAGAAGTAAAATGTAAATATTAAAGATAAATGAGAAGACCAATCCATATCTTTAATTACAATTATTTTTTAAAATGTATGGTTTTCTCCTTTATTATTCTGTGTTTAGATGGAATAAAAAAAAGGAATAGGAAAATAACTCACTTATCCCAAACTCACTTATTATCCCACCAAATAAAAAAAAATTCCCAAATATTATCCCAAACTCACTTATCCCACCAAATAATCCCCCATGGTATAGAGTTATCCCACTCTTCATGGGATAAAAGGAGAGTTTGGGACTAACTTATCATATCCCGTGCACACGCCAAACGCTGGATAGGATAATTTTTTTTATCCTACCCGACCCCCATCTCTGGCGCGCCAAACATGGCCTCGTTGTTTTATGGTTGGGGAAGGGAACTTCTATGTGAATGTACTTCTCTTACGGATACACCATGACTTGTAGATATATCCGGGGCAAATGTGCACTTGACGGACCAAGTATGCTGGCCAAGATTCGCTAAGAAATAGGGCTCACTCAGGGGGGTTCGAATGTAGAGTGACCCAAGAATTTTTTTTGGATCCATTTATATATTTTTTCCAGGTAGATTTTCTATATTAATAAATTGCAGTGATGTTTTTTTTTCCCTCCATATTTTGGGAGTTGAGTGGTATGGTGCTTCTAGTCTTTTTTTTTTTTTTTGGAAGTATTATAGATCTTGATTTTCTTTGTTGAAATACATAACTAAATTGATGATTTATGAGGGATTGAGTTACAATTAATGGTGTACTATGTATATTTATTTATCTAGACTGTTTCGTGAGAATATAAAATTTGAGAGGGTAATAGGTAAATTAATTACATTTGCATAATTATCTTGCAGTCTATGCTTAACATTAAACGTGAAGCACTGATCTCCTATAGAAGGTTTTGAAATTTGTTGGGTTGGCACTTGAATCGATATATGTAGCATTAGCTAATATCGGGATCACCAAATTCATTCAGTCAAAGTACTACCATTTCATCTAGAATAATGATTGGGGCACAAAAGGATACAAAAAACTTCCACAAAATGAGTGGAAAGTCTATGTGGCACAGTGGGACCTGCCAGCAATTAATGGAAACAATGCTTAATTACTGGCGGGTTCCACTGTGCCACATAGACTTTCCACTCATTTTGTGGAAGTTTTTTGTATCCTTTTGTGCCCCTAGCATTGTTGTTTCATCTAATTGAAATGTTAGGGCATTATTTTGAGCATATGACTCAATTTCAATCTTCCCTTCTCTGCGAGTCAGCATGGTGTGATTATGTGAGTTATGCTATTTATTGTCATGCATTCATTTTGAGTAATGTTTTGCTTTTCATATCATAATCTCAAAAATAAATCCCAAATGATGTTATAGTGAGCCCCTAGATTTTGATTGGATGCTAGCAATAATGACGCGACCACCACTTCAACATTATCCCATCAAAATTCAGGGGGCCCACGACCACATCATTTGAGATTGGAATTTGAAAGCACAACATTACTCTACAAAAAGTCCAATCTGGCTACTTGTGCATTTTCCACTTCTATAAGAACTTACGTGGCTCACTATTCCAGAAGGGTCTCTTTCTCTTCTAGAGGTGGCTCTTCCCTTCCAACCAATGTTTCAATATAGTGCCTAGCAAAATAAGCTAAACCCATCTCAATTTAGAGCAGTGCTATGTTCCCAAATTTGAATCCCAAACATTTGGTTACTTTTAGCTTTGTCAATTATACCACATGTAGTGGCATATAGTATCATCAATCACTGCCACAATATGTAATACCTATAATGTACAATCCGTGCATAGCACGGGGTATCAACTAGTTCATTTTCTTATTTCTGAATCAATTTCTGTTCACTTTTATACACCAGCTCATTATAGAAAAATTGACCTAGTCTATGGTGGCTTTCTTAAATGTTTCTAACAATACATTTCTTTTAAACTTGAATTTATTATGACTCTGTATATGGAAAGGTCCTTTCCACTGCTACCAAAATGCAAGACAAGGTTGCATATTTAAGGAACATCAACATATAATGACATTTTGTTAATGGTGCCTATTATACATGGGCACATATAGGAGAATTATATGATACGCTGACGCCAAAAATCAAGAAACAGATATGGAAAATGATAGATACATATTACAATATTATCGTCATGTGTGAGTAAAACTAAGGTGCCTAATTACTTCTTAAAACCCTATTTCATTTTCATAACTCTAAATATTCTTAAATTTTAAAATCTTTATTCTGCTGTTGCACTTTCATATACCACATAGATGCCTAGTATATCGAAATAATGACGTCGAAGAATTTTTATTATCCTTGATTCCATATTAGTGTTGTACTTTCAATATTAGTGTTATATTTCTTGAGATATCTAATTGACCAATGCATTTGGGAGATAACTGTAAATTATGTTCATTAATTGTGAAGTACTTTGCTAGAGGTTATAATGAACAGATGGATTTCTTATTCATTGTGTGTACCGATTATTTCTCGGATAATGCAGGTACCTTGAAGAGCTTGAGAACAACCAGGACATTGATTGGAATGAGACACACTCTGAGTTATTTCAGAAGGATTATCTTGTGAGGCTTCTCAAGCATTATGTTATGTCACATCCTTGTTTGCTTCACGAATTTAGAGAAGTAAAGAAAAATAGAGAGGAAGGAAAATCTATTTCCCTCTTACTTCCCACTGCTTATATAATAGGGTTAAGTACATTTCACCCCTTAGGGTTAGGCATGTTTTCACTTTACCTCTCACTGGTTAAAAAAAAATGGACACTTAACCCCTATAGTTGTGAAGTAAAGTGAAAAAGTTAAGATTTTCGTCAATTTTAACACTAAAACCTCCTATTACCCCCAAAATAGGAGGTTAAAATGTTAAAAATTTCGATCAATTTTAACTTTTCCATCAGCATTGATAGATTTATGGCCAACTGTGGAGGGTTAAGTCCCAAAATTACCCCAAAATAGGGGGTTTAAGTGTTTTAAATTTTCGATCAATTTTAACTTTTCAATTAGTGCTGATAGAGATCTTGACAGTTTCACTTTAGTCCACAATCATAAAAGGGTTAAGTGTACACTTTTAAACCATGTGGGATCAAGTGAAAACGGACTATAATTATAGGGGATAAAATGTAAATAACCCTATATAGTATTACAAAGGATTAATTACACTTCACACATACACTCGGTGTCACTTTGCCCCTGTATAGTGTAAAAAAGTTGACAAGAAGTTTCTTATTTGTGTCAATTTGCGCCTTTCCTCAAAATCTGTTAGAATAGTTGACATAACTTAAGAGATTGTAACGGAGGATGCAATTCGATATAAATTAGAACTAGGGTCTAATATTTCAAATTTTAAACGATGGGGGCAAAGTGACTTGCTCATATGATCTACAAAGGTAAAAAGTGTAATTAACCCTATTTACAAATTAATCTTTTTTTCACACATAGGAAGGAATCAAGAAAAAAAAAAAAAAAAAAAAGAACAAGGAACATGGCATCTAAAATAAATTTTCATCTTATTTTATTTTCCTTAATGTTTTTGCGGTTATTCGGTTCATTGATTTAGTGACCTAAAAGAATAGAAAACACCTGTTTTTTTGTGAGTCATTTCCCTTCGTCTTTTTCTCTCTCTTTTTTTTTTTCCAATGTTTTATAAGTACAGAAGAAAACACTAGAAAAATAGTTTTCCTTCTCTAAATCCATATACCAAACATAGTCTTAGAGTTTGTTTTTCTTTTGTATGCAGCTCTTCGGCTGCCCTCAGTGGCTTACTGTCAGATGGCGTTCACATAGTTATGTCAATAAGGTGATTGAAATTCTCTCCTCTGCACTTATAACAAGTATTCATGCTAAGGTCATCAATTACAAGAGAAAATCAAATGATACTATAACTAAATATGTGGGAATATTAATGAACAGGTTAGAGAAGCGTTGGAGAGAAGGGGTTGTCAAATAAAAAGCTCTTGTGGGGTAGATTCTGTTTCAACAGTTGATGAAGGTGAGTCCTGATGGTTATAGTTGCTTCTTACTTCAAATGAACATGTATTTGTAAAAATGTTGTGGTATAATCCTTGAGATTGATTTAGTATTCCGATCCGATCATTCATACGTGATTCAAACAATTTGGATAGAAGTGAGGTGAAAACTTTAATGCTATGTCTGGTAGGAAGGATAGAAAAATGGAAAGAATGGAAGGGAAAAGGGAGGGAAAGTATCCCTAGAGAAAAGAAGGGGCTCTTCCCTCATTTTTTTTTTTTTTTTATAAAATATGAAGAAAATGAGGAAAGAGAGATGGGAATATTATATGTTTTACTATTATACCCTTGCATAGAAAAAATATTATTCTCTTTAAGGCAAAAATGTCTACAAAGAAAGGGAAGTATTTTCCCTCTCTCCTAATCCATCCACAATTTGACAAATTGAAAATTGTAGGTCCGGAGGGAAGACCGATCCTTCCTCTCTTCTTACTATCCCCTCTTCCATCCTACAAGACAAGTGATTCTATCATCTTTCCTCTCCCCCGCCCACCCCCCTCCCCCCTCGCGTTCCCTTTTTTTCTCTTACTAAACACGCTATAAGAGTTAGTGGAAACATGAGGAGAGCTGCTAGGACTAAAAAATCATAATTCAACTTGAGCAACTACTAACTAAAGTGACACGAAACGTTGATATAAGGGTCATTATCCATTGGGGTGACCCCGTCCACACATGGTGCTGCGAAGGATATACTAGAGACAGTGGATGTTCTACTAGATAGGTAGCTAGAGAAGATCGCAATGATAAGATCACTTCTAGAGACTAATATATTGATACCAATTTCTTCTTCTTTAAAGTGTTGGACTGTCCCACATCACCAGGGCATAGTCCCAGTCTGTGCTTCGTATAAGCCTGAGAAATCCTCCTCTTACAAGGCGTCTTTTGTGCATGAGTCAAGCCCATTAGTTTTCTCTTTTTTCCCTTTTAAGGTATAAAATGCTGATACATTTTAAATGCCTTGGACACTTTTTCCAAAGTTGAAAACTACTTTGAACTCCTAGAAACTTCCAAATAATCTTATTTAGAAAAACTACATATAGGATTTGATTTTGATTAGATCTATTTGTGAACAACATAGACAAATCTTTTTTTAACAAGAATTTGTCACGACTGTGCAAGTTGTTAAGCAACTAATTACATTTTTTACCCTTATTTCTCTCTCTCTCTCTCTCTCTCTCTCTCTCCAAAATAAAAATTGTCTAAATGGCCAACATGGTAAACATCAATGATTATTAGTGAAAATTATAGTTCGTGACAAACTAAGGAATTCTTACATTGTATCGGAGAATATACATGAGCCAATACAGAAAGAGTTTTAGTATTGCATCATATTCGACACTAGCATATCTGGAAAATGATGAAATTCTAATTGTAAATGTGAAAGGTGTTAAGCAGGTTGCCTTATAACTTGTGAAGACGTTCACAAGAAATCTACGATGGATGTATAATCGCCACCCACGCCCCAGATGCTCTCAAAATGTTTGGGAAACAAGCAACATACGATGAACCTAGAATACTAGGTGCTTTCCACTATGTCTACAGGTACTGTATTTCTTTTCCCTTATGTTTGTTATATACTGCATCTTTGGAAAATTTCATCTTCTCTGCAAAGCCAACTACACTTTTTCATACCTCTATATATATTTCTGTTTTCTATGGCAGCTGCATGAAAATGTGGATACTTGATAGGACCGTTACGAGCTATTGCATATGATTAAATCATTATCCTTAGGTTTATCATTTCAAAATGAAATATCATTCTTTAACTCTGTATGGCAGTGATATTTTCCTTCACCGTGACGAAACTTTAATGCCCAAAAACCCAGCAGCATGCAGCGCGTGGAATCTTCTTGGAAATGAACAAGAAATTGTCTGACATATTGGCTCAATGTGTTACAGGTTTGTAAGCACATTTTTTCCTTTGGTGATCTAAGGGGTATTTATGGGTTTTTGCATTAATTCATGTTGGAGCACACAAACACACCCCTAATTGCTCTATACCCTCCTAGACATACAACTTTTCAATGCATCTAGGTGGGCATAGAGAATAATTAGGTGGGGTGTGAAAAAGGTAAAAAATAACAAAGATTTAGGAAATAAACATAGGTTTTGCTGCAACTGAAAAAACTCATTAATTCTACTAATTTTCTGATTATGCAAAACATTGCCGAGACAGGATTACCTTATCTGGTAACTCTTAATCCACCTCATACACCTGAACATACCTTGCTTAAGTGGGTAAACTGAGCATTCAGTACCATCAGTTGCTGCCTGTAATAACCCTCAAATTTCTAAGTGTATAAATAATTATTTTAATTATTATTTTCAGTTAGTAATATTATATGAGTGTGCCTATGTAAGAAACGTGTTTGAAAATTTTAAGTGTTTGGTGGACATATAAATTAAATCATTAGTGAGCCCTTTAGTTTGAATGCTACATTTTATTAATTTAAATTTATTTTAAAAAAAATGAAGGGTTGATATGTATTTTTTTATATAGTATTTACAGGCCCGCGAATGTGTCAAATAGTGTATCTGGTATTGAAATTAAGTACCCGGGTATGAGCACCCTTTGGGCTAGCCATTTTAGTGGTTTGTGTTACATTCTGGGCTCATATGGGTCTCTTTTGTTAGCCCATAAAAAGAAAAACGGGATTATTAATATTTGTGTGAGTAATATATGTATTGTGTGTGT
Organism: Hydrangea macrophylla; assembly: GCA_033977485.1. Lineage (NCBI taxonomy): Eukaryota > Viridiplantae > Streptophyta > Magnoliopsida > Cornales > Hydrangeaceae > Hydrangea > Hydrangea macrophylla. The sequence continues at coordinate 93,818,366 of CM066998.1, read as the reverse complement.
ATTATATGTATATAGATAGATAATATATCTTAGGGTTAGAAAAAAAAAAAGAGCAGCCTCGAGAGATCGAGAGAGAGAGAGAGAGAGAGAGAGAGAGAGAGAGAGAGAATAAGAGACAAAGAGAGAAGAGGCAACCCTAGCCACCTAGAAGGAGAAGAAAAAGAGAAGAGAAGAGAAGAGAAGAAAAAAGAAGAGAGTTCACCATCATCAACATTATCTTGCTTTTCCCAATTCGGTGAGTAAACATTTAGATTTGTCGGGTTGATTCGTAGTTTGATTGATTTTTGATTTGTGTTCATTATAGTTTGAATAAATCGTATGGATGGGTGTTTATATAGATACGGATCTATAGTGATATATACATATACATTTATATATATAGATATATCAAAGGTTAGATATAAGTTATTTAGAAAATTGAAGAAAAAAAAAGACTAACACAAATTCGGATTTGGGTAAAATTGAAGAAAACTCTCAGATCTGTTTTAGAAAATAATTCGTATTAATTCATACATTTTGTTTTTGGTAAAACTGTCACCCGAAGGTCAGTGTAAAACGCGATTCTGCACGTTTTTCGTCTAATGGTATTTTTCTCAATTCTGCACTGTTTGGGCAGAAAATTCATATTACAGTAGCAGTAAATGTTAACTCCGAATTTCGAATTATGTTTATGAAAATTGTTAGAGATGTTTCTTTGTACGGTATTATTATGAAGAACCATTTCAACCCATGCTGGTTTTGGGGTTGTTTAATATAACATTTGTTTGGGACACTTTTAAATAGTGCTGTTGAATGCCGATTTTAAAAGCTATAACTTATGCTATGTGCGGTATTAAATGATGATTGTGGAAATACTACGTTAGAGACGTGACTAGAAGTTTGGCGCAAGGGCCTTATTGTGAATAATCTGATAATGATAATCCATGTAATAAATGATAAATTTTCGAAGTGGTTGATGACGTGATTAAATCCTCATGAATGGTACTTGTGTGAATTAACGTAGATGGTAAAAAAAAAAAAAAGTGGTTTCAAGTTCCTTAGTGTTCACCGCTTCCCGTTGTGTGATATATTTTTTTTGGTAGCTCGACTTGCTGAGTATACCCTTTTGCCAGTGGCTTCGTGATCAAGCTGGCCTAAGCCTTATGCCCGTCTTATTTGTTAGACGTCTAGGCATATTGACTGGCTTTCTATGTGTATACCTGGTTTGGTTGATACCCCAACCAAACTAGCACCAGAGTGGATGTTAGTAGTATGTCCGGGCACACATGGGATATATGTGTGGGTGTACCATAGAGGGTGACCAAGTGGTGAAGCTAGGAAATTGAATAATGAATCGTTCATAAAAAGTAAGTTGACCATGAGTAAGGTGACCTTAGTGGTGAACCTAGGGCAAGAAAAAAATGACAGTGATTGTAGTGTGTCAAATACAAATGGATAAACTATTGCGAAACATGAAATTGAAAACCCGAAATGGTTATCATGGTATAATGCGAAGAAAATTGATTAAATGATTTGGCATTAGAGAATTGCTTATTATGATACTAAGGATTTGTGCTAACTCTCGAGTTGCAGGATGGTGGGCCCACTAACCATTGTATGCAGGCTTTGGCTCACCATGTCATTTAAGAGTAAGTGTTTTTTTTACTTTGTGGGTGGAACAAACTGCCGCCGTGACTCGAGGAAACTACCGTTTGTCCTCACTCACGTGTGGAACTACAGTTCTGCCTACAACTTTGTATGTGTTTGTGGTCAAGAGAGGGAGGGAGTCCAGCGGATTCCCAACCTCCGGGAAATTTATTGAGTATTATTATGTTTAATTGATTATTATTGGGTTGGAGTTGAGGGGACCACGAGTGATCCTTGAGACTGGAGCGTGTTTACTCATACCAGTGTTGTTATACAATGCTGACCCGTGTGATGTTTATCATGCGGGGGCGTTTCTCGGGAAACGCAGCCGTTTTGCAGATTAAGGAGTAGGCCGATATGACTATTGGATTGCATGGATTTGCTTGAGGGCATGAAGACCTTTACTGTTCATTTGCTATTTTCATTTATTTGGCATTGTGGACCATTATTGTAGTTGGTATTGGGACGTTTAGTAGCTCTGACCAAACGTTGTAATAGAGGTTATTCTTTCAAAGCTTTAATTGTAAATTAAAAGATTTTTATTCTTAATGAGAATTTAGAAATGTTTATTCAGCTTCCGCTTTTCAATATAAGTGATTTAGTAGTTGTAGCTTTAATAAAATATATTTGAGTATTTTCGGAACCGCATGAGTGTTTTTTTTTAAATGGAAATGTGGTGGTTTTGTTTTTAAAACATAAATGGAAATTTATTACAAATGATTTAACCAGGTTTCTAAGAACATCTATTTCCATTAAAAAGTTTTATTAGGATGGGCTTCGTGGAGTTCACTCCGATAGTTGGGCAGTCGAATAGTAGTCTAGATTTAGTTCTATGCTGATTATTTGGCTTTCCAAAAATCGGGGTGTGACACTGCCACAAAAGCTGCACTTGAGCTTGACAATATTCAAGGGAAAAGAGGAATATGGTTCTGCGGAGCGTACCAAGGTGAGCAATAGCATTCTTCCAAGAAAATTGATACAATTAATAATATTCTTCTATACATCATCTTTATTGCACCAATTTAGCACCTCTCTCATGAAGCATTGAGCTCATTCACTAACACAAAAAAAATCATAATTTAATAGAATCAATTGTTTGTCAATATTAAATTTAGGGGAATTGTTTGGGAAGGCAAAGAACCGATTCCATAACAATTCAAGTGTTTCATCAATGTACATTACTTGCACACTAGTCTTTACCCAGTCTAATACAACAAAACTGGTTGTTTGTCAAGCTAACATAACACATAAGAACCACGTAAAAAGTGTGATAGGACTGAACTACATCCTATTTCAATCATTCCCAGACAGGCCCTTGAGATGAGAAATTATTGTTTTCCGGATATTATAGAACATATATATGTGATCTCAGGTTCAACGTCCTTATTCTTGAACTAAACATCTCGGAAAAATCAGCTGATTGTTTTTGATGAAGAGTACAATATATGACATGAACGCTCCGTTTGTTTCGACATAAAATGTTTTACATTGAAAAATATTTTACAGGTAAGACATTCTCATGTAAAACAATTGTCATTGCATCTGTTTTCCGGTGTTTGGCAAATGATGAAAACATTTTCTGGAAAATGTTTTCTGGTGTTTGGTACGATTTAAAAAACCCAAAATTTTAAATCCATACACTTTTTTTTCCAGCAAAAGCATATATAAATAAATCCATACAAACACAATTTTTTTTTAACAGTAGAGAATTAAAAAGGCCAAAAAGCTTTGACAATTACAATTGAAATTCCTTTTAACCACCACAACCTGCAACAATACTTTTTAAGATCACTCAAAAGCTAAAAAATAATTATATATTCCAGGCACCAAACACAACTTTAAAAATTAAAAGTATCATCACCATAAAGATAGCAATCCAAACAATCCACAACCCACACAACTTGAATCCTACTCAACCGATACTAGGAATTAAAAGTATCATATATAATCAAATAAGGTTCTCAAATTTAAAAAGAAAAACAGAGTAAAAAAGGACACAAACATATACTAAAAATCATAAAAAGTTTAAGGCAACTGCTTTTGAAAATTCTCAAGCCAAAACTTTCGAAGCCTATGATTTTTTGCTAAAAAGGCCCTTGCAAGCATTTCATTCTGCACCAAATAATCAAAAGCTGAGGCCAGAAATTCCTCATCAAAATCTTCAGTCTTCATTACCTCTTCATAGAGATTGCCAACAACAAGACGATCCTCAGTCAATTTGCCAAGCGCAACAGCAACCTCTCCAATTCTATCAGAAATCTTAGCAAGTGAATCATCTTCGGTATAAGTCGTACGATTTCTCTTACGATGTTGTCTTGATTGGGATGAGGTTGTACTTGACGAGCTTGTTTGTTTTCCACCCTCCTTCTCTTTTGGGACTTCTTCAAGACCAATGTCTACATCCAAATCCACAGGTATTGACTCAAGTTGAGGTCAACTTTCTAGGTTTATATCACCAAAAGACTTGGCAAAATTTCCTTTTGCTCGGTCCTTACCAACAACTAGAGCCATTTCATCAAACATCTCTATTTTCTTGTTAAGATACTTTTCATAACTCGGATTTTCCTGTTGACGATATAGCAGTATAATGATTAATAGGCAAATAGTATAGTAGTAATTACCTAAGAAAGATCCCAAAAAAAATATTAATAATAATAATAATCATAAGAAATACATACCTGGACATATTCATCATAGACACTTGGACTAGCAGTGATCTTCTTCAAGCTATCATCCTACCCCAATCCAGTTTTATCTAAACGAAGTTTCTCTATAATGGACCATGAACTTCTTAAAGTTCTAAGATGATGCTCCACATGGGTAGATAAGCATTCAACTCCATATTGCTCTTTTACGGCATTTGCTACCCGAGTAAAAGAGCTAATTCTATATACGTTGTTGGGTTTATTCCCATTTTTCACCTCATCAGCAAGAATTTCCAACAACATGCGCTCCATTGGTTTTGTCCACCTAAATTGCTTACTCTTGACAGCTTCTCCCTTTTTGCTCATTTCCATTCCACCAATTTAATTTGCAAGTTAATTTAAAACAAATGCATCTACTAAGGTCAAACAATAAACCTCAAAACATAAAAGTTAATTATAAACCTCATTGTTAACAATAAGAACTTAACATCTAAAGAACAAAGTTCATTGCGTTACCAATAAGTAAATATCAAACAGTAAACCTCATTGTAATATAGTCTCAAAACATCAAACAATAAACCTCATTGTTATATAATCTCAAACCATAAAAGTTAATTATTCCTTCTACTTCTATAGTCGACAAACATTGCATGTGTTATGGCATCTCTTTTCATAATCCAATCCCTATTCTCCGCCATCTCTTCTCTTTGTGTTAGTTGGACTCTTTCACTTTGAGATTGAAACTCTTGATTGGCAACTTGCATAATTAAGTCATTTGGATCAACTCCCATTATATAGTTGTGTAAGATACAACATGCTAGCACCACATCTACTTGGATTGTATACTTCCAAAAGGGCTCTGCGTCGAGCACACGAAAGCGTTTCTTCAAAACTCCAAAACAACATTCAATTGTGGTTCGCAAAGAAGAGTGACGAAGGTTGAATAGCTCTCTTTCATTTTCAGGAGGGTGATTACTGTACTCCTTTAAGTGATATCGAACACCACGATATGGAGGAATGAACCCATTTCGAATACCGTACCCCAAATCCACAAGATAATATTTATCTACAATTTAAGAAGAGTTGTTATAGTTTATTATCCATTCTTATTATGATAATAGGAAAACATCACGATAAGTTAATACCTTTAGGGACTTGAAGGCCCCTTGGCCTTGAAAGTACATCATTTAGTACACGTGAATCGTGTGCCGATCCTTCCCATCCAGAGAGCACGTATGTGAACTTTAGGTCAAAGGAGACTGTAGCGAGGACATTTTGTGTTGTTGTCCCCTTTCGACCACGAAACCTTCCTTGAAGTTCAAGGGGGACAGATGCACGAACATGTGTCCCGTCAATAGCTCCCAAACAATCCTATTTTAATTAGTTATAGAAAATGTTAGACTAGAGATTTGTTTTTATAATTTAAAAGCCTAATTCACGTCATTCTTAATTGTTACTTACAGAAAACCACGGGTAGAATCTTTGATTTTGCCGTATTTCTAGAGGAGTGGGAGTGGAACTATCTGGCTGTCTTATCACATCTGGATACAACTTTAAGATTGCATCAAGAACAATTAGAAAGTATCGATGAACCGTTTCTATTGACCTAAAGAAGCGTGAACCAATCACCCGAAATCTTACATTATGATCGAGTAGATGAAGAAATATGATCACTTGTTCGATCAAAGACATGTGAATTGTTGCCTGCAACAGTTTTTCCTTTCGAGAGTATCACATAACTCAAAAAAAACAGTAGGGCTCATACGTATTTGATCTATACAATGAGCTTCACTGCAACATAATATGCTATTAATATAATTCTCCCTTTCGTGACTCCTATCAATACGAGGTTCCTTAGGTATCCTAGACCTATAGGCTTTAATAACTGCAAAACCTGCAGCTATAACTGAAGTGGCAGCACCTACTACTGCTGCGCGAGTGATAATTCCATCCTCTGTATTTTGGTCCATCTACACAAACCCACGAACGTCATTAAGTTATTTATGCATGTTGCGACCATACTAATTAAGAGCAATTTAGTAGAACAAATACTAACAAACCATTGCATTTCAGCACAATCACAAGTCAAAGGCAATTTAACAGATAGAGTATTTAATTAGAACTACAAATATATGTACCTCTTGCAAGTACTTTCACAATTTCCAGAGTGAGGGATGTAACCTGAAATTACAGAGGAAAAAAAAGTGTCAGTATTAACCTTATTGATTAGTAAATTTAAACTAAATTAGCAAAAACCATGTGCATTGATCTGAATGGATAATTTGCCAATTTTTGTGTGATGACAAATAAAAATTTGAAGCATTTGTATAAAGAGGTTGTAATTAAATCTTATTAGCAACTTAAAACGCAAGACAAGTCCGTAGGTTAACTAAAAAGGTAGCCAAAGTACCATAAACGGGGCCAACGCCAAAATCATTTTTAAAAACTTCCGCCAGAATATACTAACCACTTTTAAAAAAGAAAATACTTTTGCTCACCCAAAAAATGGTTCACCAATGCTCACCCAAGCATCCCATTGGCCAATGCAGTGGGACCCAAGATTAAACATCATTTGTTTCATCCTGGGTCCCACTACATTGGCCAATGGGATGCTTGGGTGAGCATTGGTGAACCATTTTTTGGGTGAGTAAAAATGCCCTCTTTAAGAAAAAGCTTCAGGAACCAAGTTCTGTTTCATTATTGATTGAAGCAGGACAAGGCACTGTTTGGTTACACTCATTTACAAAAAATAAGCATTTATCAATCTAAAGAAACCCATCTTAGAAATTGCTGACAATACACTAAAAACATTCAAACCCAGCTTGGGGAGTATAGTGCTCTTCACTGATAAATCACATTAGTGACAATTTCAACACCTAACCTAAAGCAATCCACAAGATGTCATAATCTATGACAATTTTCATCCATCATAATAAGCTAGCACATGGGTTATGGGTTTCTAATTAAAACTTGATTATCCTTTAGAAATGGACTGTCAAGTCCACGGGGCCTTAGGTATATGTTACTATCTTACATTTGCAAAATTGTACACACAAACAGATAAATTAACTTAAACAGAGACAGATGTGCACTTGTTGATATAGTAATTTGAATGAAATTTAAAAGAGATGAAGAGATATACACAGAAATCATATATATATACATATATACACACAGCAGAAATCATATATATATATACACACAGCAGATCAAAACAAATGCTAAAATGGCTACCTGATCTGATATGTGGGCGCAACAAATGCTAAAATGGCCTTACCTGAAGATCGATTAAATCCAAATACAAAAATGGAAGACACAGCCAACAGTGTACTTACTGTAGAGATCCCTAATGTATCGACACCGATCAATGAGGATAAGTAGAGAGATGAAGGGAAAGGCAGAGCCGGATTGTGTGTGTCAGATATATACACATGAAATATGTGTGCGTGTGTGTATATATATATATAGAGAGAGAGAATATACCTAGCAAAACTAAAACCCTAGATTCGAAGAGGTTGAACCTTCCATGGCTGCTGAGCAAAGGAAGAGACCCTAGCTTTCTTCGTCTGGAGATACAGAGAGAGAGCGAGAGCGAGAGTCGGGCCCTGATCGTGAAAAGTAAAATGACTTCCTGATTTTTCAAGGGTAAGTCATTTTACATTAGTGAAAGTAAAATTGTTTCCTTTGTAAAATATTTTACCTGCTTATTAGGGTAATCAAACACCGGAAAATAAGAAAATGTTTTCTAAAAAATATTTTACGTCAAAACAAACGGAGCGGAAATTCAATTTGATTTACATTGATAGGGGAGTTTTGATATACTGAAGAGTATTAATTAGTGCAGATGATTGTTGGTTTAGAACATATCATTCATTGTAGGAGTCAGTTGAAAGCATCAATTGTAGGGGTCAACTTAAGAATGTTTGGAATTGGATTACATGTTAAAGGGATAGTGTTGCTTATGTAACCTTTATGCTTGTTATTCATGTCATGATTACCCAAAAAAAAAACAAAAGTTGATTTTTTAAAATATGTTTTGCATGTGCCCCCTGCACCAGCATCCTAGATTGCTGGGTAATCAACGAATCCATTACACCCGCACCCGCACTTGCACCTGTGCTTTCTAGTTAAGAGGATATCGCCCTCATTTGGACGAGCACGTACATACTGTTGCCTCAACTCCGGGTAAAGTTTAAAGCACCGGTCTTTGGTGTGAACCGGACCATTACAATAATGACAGATAACTTTCCGATTATCAGGACCAGTGCCAGTATTGGGCGCAAAGGCCATCTGATCAGGAACAAGAGGAGGCTCAGTGACGGTAGTAGAAGGAGCCAGAATCAAACGTCGACGGCGCTCATCACCATCAAGAGTAGCAAAAGCCTCGTAGAGAGAGGGCATAGGAGTGGTGTTCAAAATTTGAGTACGAAGAGACTCGAACTCAGATTTTAAACCCATCAAAAATTGATACGTGTGCAGATCTTCCAACCGTTTAACAATAATGTTCCCAACCTCGGTAGGGAAGTGTAATGATTCAGAATTTTATTAAAGGGCAATTGGGTAATTTTACCTTTTCCGTTGGGGGCTCTAAATTTATTCGACTGTATTTAAATTTATGGAGCATGACTATATTATTTTATTTTACCTTTCATGTGCTTTAAAAAAAAATTATGTTCATGTGGATATGTTTATTTAATTTTGGGGTTACACCGTTGGGTCAGACTGTCCGTGGGAACACCAAACATTTCATTTTTGTAGCATACAAGAGAGTGGGTCACACCCCACTCCCCTATATGGCCGGCCAAACTCCCCCCTCCCACTCATTCATGTTAGTTTCCTCTCCTCCTTCATTTCTTCTTCTTCTTCTCCTTCCAAGAGCCAAAAACCTTCAAAGATCTTCATCCCTCTTCCATCTCTAACTTCAAGATTGCTAAGGAAGGTCAAGCTCTTCATCTTCAAGCTCTCCTAACAATCCTAGGGCTTGACATCCTTCCATTGGTAAGTTTTCTAGAAACCCCCAAATTCTAGGGTTTCATTAGTTTTCTAAATTTTGAGTTATTCATGGACTTCTTTCACTTTGTATAGCTTCCTTGGAGTATATAGAGTTCCTCTTTCATATCCTAACCATTTCTATGGAGGATTTCTAAGGTGGGTAAGTTTTCCCAATCTCTAACAACCTAGGGTTTACTAGTTTCATGATTTCTATCCTAACATTGGGTTGTTCTTGATTAATGGTGCATACTTGAAGCATCCTTCAAGATCCTAGCACAAGCATTGAAGTTATTTTGGATTTGCTTAGCTCTCTTGAGTTGCCATTGAATTTTGGAAGCTAAGCTTTGAGGTAGATTTACATTGTGCAATTATATATGTTATACTTGTCTAAGAGGCCTTGAGTTCACTTTTATGCTAGGAGAGGACTTAGACATATGTATTAGGACATTCCCACAAAATTATAATGTTAGGGATTTTTGCCTAAATGTGAATTATATACTTTGGTTGTATATACTTTGGTTGTACTAGTTGAAAATTTGGGGTGTTAAATGTAATTAAAATGATATTGTGAGAATAATTTAGACACATGCATTAGGTTTTTCCCAAAGTTGTAAATTTATGGTTATATGCCTAATTGTGAATTTACATGTTTTGGTTGTTCTATAGTTGCTTATGTGATGCTAGACGTGCCTAGGATGCTCCCTTTATGTGTAAAAGCATGCTAGGACATTAGTATAGAAATCCTTGTTAGGAACGTTAAATTATGAAATTTAATTACTTTCTTTGAAGTTCTTGATATCATGCTAATGGACTAAATTATTGCTTAGTCTATTGTAGTGGATCATCTTTAATGCCATTGTTAACATCATATGCATTGAGGCCTAATCGGCAAGCATTCATGTATCACGACATAAATGTTTTATTTGGAAAAGAGAGAAAAACCCCATGTGTGGGAATTTGATTTAAGAAATCCGGACATGGGTTGTGATGTGAGACAGGGAGAATGACCCTTAGAAACATTCAAACTCCAAACTATATTCGGGTAGCTCCCGGAAGTTGGTATGCTACACTCCATGCGTGGGTGGCTCATGGTCCGGTAACGAGAGAGATGTGCATTTATCACGCATAGCCTTGCGGCTTTAAACATTTCATTGTAGCCATGGTGGCGATTCATTACACCTCATTTCATTTTAGTCATGGATAGCATATAGACTTGTTACAATGTTTTCTACGAGCCGTCGTTCTCATAAAAATGACAAAACATTTTTCAGGTAAGCTTGATAAGGACAAAGGGCATATGTGACCCGACGCGTGAACTATGAGTCACTTTGTTCTCTTTTGAAGACTCATGCTTAGTTATATATATGAATAGCTCTCTTGTTGATTCAGTCATTTTGGGAGATTGTAAATGTTTAATGCTTTGAAACTTAGAGTATTAAGGTTTTACAAAACCTTCGTGAGCTTAGGCTCTTATCTCTTGTATTTGAGAAGTTTCTTTGATTTTAATGGGACAAGTGTTAGCCCTTGCTTTCATGTTTATTTCTTTCAATTGTTAAACTCACTTTATGATGATGTATTTACTTTCCGAGGTCGTTGAACCTCTTTAAGTTCTTGTCTTTTTGATTTACATGTCAATTGTTTGTTTTTCTATTTTGTTTGAATCCTTGCCGGAATGGTTTGGGTAGTTGCTTTTATGAGAGTTCATTTGTTGTAGTTTAGTTCGTTTTATAGTTGGGTCCTTGTCGGATCAAACCCCTCTTTTAATTTCAACAAGGTTTCAAACATTTAAACGTTCTAAATCTCTCCCATTCTCTTTCTCCCCTCTCCCCTCTTTGATCTCTTTCCCTTTCTCAAATATTCTTTCCTTTTACTTATGTTGGAATTATGTATATATATGTTTTTAAAATGTTTCCGAATGTGAAAATACACATGTGTGTGTGTTTAGAATACATTCATTATATCTCACTCCCTATCTCTCCCTATATCTCTCTCCCAATCTCTCCCTCTCCCTTTTTTCCTCTCTTTATCTCTTTCACTTCTCGTTCTTAATAAATTTTGAGTACTTGAAGTTCCGTTTGGTCTAGGCACGTGTTATATGTCATTTAGGACTTGTTTAGTCATACATTGATGTTTAAACTTGAGGATTTAACATCGTTGGGAACATTTCAACAAGCTGTCAAAATGCTGTCAAAAGTTGCTGTCAAATAAAAACTGCTACTGTTATTTCAATTTTCTGCCCAAACGGTGAGGATTTGAAAAAAATTCTATTTGACAAAAGTTGTGCAGAATCAAATTTTACATGGACCTTGACGAACAGAATGTGAATATTTCAAAGATATAGTTACTTACGGATATTTTAAAATTCAGCAATTATCCAAAAATGGTCCTTATGCTGTCAAAGTTGCTGTCAAATAAAAAACACTGCTACTGTTATTTCAATTTTCTGCCCAAACGGTGAGGATTTGAAAAAAATACTATTTGACGAAAGTTGTGCAGAATCGAATTTTACATGAACCAACGCAAACAGAATGTGAATATTTCAAAGATATAGTTACTTACGGATATTTTAAAATTCAGCAATTATCCAAAAATGGTCTTTATGCTGTCAAAGTTGCTGTCAAATAAAAAAAAACTGCTACTGTTATTTCAATTTTCTGCCCAAACGGTGAGGATTTGAAAAAAATGCTATTTGACGAAAGTTGTGCAGAATCGAATTTTACATGGACTTTAGCGGACAGAATGTGAAAATTTCAAAGATATAGTTACTTACGGGTGCTTTAAAATTCAGCAACTGTCAAAAATGACCTTTTATTAAGTTCATTGTAATTTTTCCTTCTCTCCTTGATCTAGTGCTTCCCCGGAAAGTCTTTTAGGGTGATTTTCAAATGCTTTCATCTTTGATGGATTTGTTAACATGTAAGCCTATTTTGGATTTACGTATTAGTAAGCCATCCTTGTAGGAACCCCCGTGGGTTTCTAAAGTCGCTTCCGCATTTGTGATTGGATTTTAATTCTTTTCTTTCTATCTTTTTCTCTTTCCTCGCGCTTCGGTTTCCGGGGCGTGACAGGAAGTCACAAATAGGCTCAAACTGGACCAATTCCTCCCAACGTGACTGGAGAAAACCAAAATAGTCAGCAATACTGAGTCGAAGGGAATCCTGGGAGGCCTGGGAGATTTCCCGATGAAGCTCAAAAATACGGGAGACATTATGAGTATGAGCGTACATCTTTGGAGGAAGATGCTGAGGTGGTTCTTCCCAGCTCGTTCAATGATGAAAAGAAAGAAAATGAAAAACATAAAGGAAAGAGAGAAAATTTGAAGGAAACTGCCAGGAGTACGGACGAGGAAACCTGTAGTACGCTACAGCCCAGTCTGAGCTCTCGGATCTTCAGGTATAGTTTGTTGACACAAACTCACATTTACATCTATATCGCACAATAAAGTTACCCCGGCTATTACAGACTAGAAAAGTTAGCTTTTCTTGCACAAACACTTTTAATATTTTTAGAGACTTTTACTGTGGAAAGTCATTGCATCATAAAAGAAAAGCCTTAGCAACCTCTTAATTAACAAGTTCTACATACTATGCTCTCTAGTTATAAATAAATTACTTTTTCTAAACTAATTACTTCTTTTGAGTTTTTACATTTCAATTTTATCAAAATTTTAAAATATCTGCACAAAACAGGCAGCTGGAGGTTAGCTTTTTTTTTCTTGGTATGTTTCTGTTTTCTGTTTATCTCTAATTCTTTTTATCTTTCTGTTTTGGTTGCAGGGCGAGGGCGAATAAATTTATGAGTCTTTTTTCTTTTTATCTTTCTATTTTGGTTGAAGGGCGAGGGCGAATCAATTTATGAGTCTTTTTATTGCGTTATTTGTGGTGAAACAATTTAATTTATGTTTGGTTGTATCAGTTAATAAATGATGGAATGTCCCACATCGCCCATTTATGCCCTCTCTGTGCGGTTTATAAGGTTTTAGTTCCTCTCTCCTTAACACCTGGGATTTAAAGAGTTGAATGGGCTTTGCCTTACAAGTGGTACCAGAGTAGGTTATTGTTGGGCCCAATTTGGCCACGTGTGCTCCACATCACCCTATCTCAGTAATCCACGTGTTTGGCTCTCAGTCATGCCACACGTGCGGGGGCGTGCTGAGATTGTTTGTCCTACATCGGGGACTTATGACCTTGCTATTCAATATATAAGTTCAAGGGGCCACTCCACCCATAGCCAATTGGTTTTGGGTTGGTTTTGGGTTGGATGCTCCAATTTAACATGGTATCAGAGCAGGTTATTGTTGGGCACAATTTGTCTACGTGTGCTCCACGTCACCCTATCTCAGTAATCCATGTGTTTGGCTCTCAGTCATGCCACACGTGCAAGGGCGTGTTGAGATTGTTTGTCCCACATTGGGGACTTATGACCTTGCTACTCAATATATAAGTTCAAAGGGCCACTCCACCCATAGCCAATTGGTTTTGGGTTGGATGCTCCAATTTAACAATGAACAATTTGTGGTAGTTGTGGTGTATGATTCATGTAAGAATGACCATGCCTTTATTTTGTATATGTTTTCCATTTAATCTTGGAAATGTCAATCGTTATTGATTAATTAGTAGATCTCTTTAAATATAGATGTTAAATTGTTTTTTTCGTTGTTCATCTGGGAGAAAATAGTCCGTGCATAGCACATGTTATCGTCTAGCTCATATATAAAGAGAAAAGTTGTGTTCTAGTTGGTTGCTGCCTTGCTGCAATCTTTGGCACATGCCACTGCTGCACATCCTGCCCACTGCCCATTTGGCCTGGGCCATCTGCTCTCTTCATTCTCTGTTGCTGCATGTGCTCAATTGGTTTATCCTCTATTGGATGCTTTGAATCTTGTTACAAGCAGTGAAAAACTTCAAACTTGATTCTGTGTAGGACTACTCGTAATACAAGAGGAAAATCTCCTTCTATAATTGTATTCTCCCCTCCAGGTATGTCTTGCATTATGGCATCCATTTGGTCCGAGAATTGTCTTTTAGCATGTTCATCCAGTCCTACATGAGGTGCTTAGACTACCTCATTTTGAGGAATTTTTCACAGAATTCCCTTTTTTGTTTTAAAAATTTAACTGTTATGATGAACACACATGCCTCCCTTTCCCACCCTATTTATTCTTATTCCCATTTTGAGAGATGGCGTACAGGATGCACGCACAAATTTTTTTTTTTTAAAAATTAAACAGGAACATAAACAATTAGCCGTGACAGCACATGAGGCAACAACTTCTGCCATCAAGTAGTTGCCTACTTCAAGTAGGCGCCTGAATGCAGGTGTGAAGTAGATGGCTAACTAGAGTAGAGGACTAAAACAGAGAGTAGGTGCCTGTTTTGACAGAAAATAGGTGCCTGTTTTGACAGAGAAATTTTGATTTATGGAAAGAGTACAAATTTGGCATCAATCTATATTTGATTTATGTGTAATTTGTGTGATTGTGTTATACTTTTATTATTAATAAAAATATACAATAGTGTTATTGATATTGTATATGACATTCTTCTTGTCGGGGTTTTTCGATAGTGCGATTCTACTGCCCGAAAACTTTGAGTATCAGAGGGCTTTAATAGAAATGCCAAAAACTTTGAATTTTTGCTTAGACTACCTCATTTTGAAGGATTTCTCACCAAAATCCCATTTTTGTTTTAAAAATTTAACTGTCATGATGAACAAATATGGCGAAGGCATTGAGAATAGACACTTGGTATATTTAACGAATGTTATTTTGGGATAAGATTAATTTGTCATGTGAATGCTATGTAGACTAATTAATAGAAGAGTATAAAGAATTTACCATAATGTCCTCAAAATCTACTACGGCTTTCCATCGATCCCATTGACTCTTTCGGTAAGAATTCTTTGATATTTTGGAGATTTCCTTGCTCCATCCTACCATCAAAGGAATCCATCTATAGTCTAGAGAAATTCCCGTCGGCTTAAAATTTGGGAACCGCGAGTATGCCCAAAACTGAAAGAATTCAATAAATGATCAATGCCAACGGTATCCTAAACATTTCCGCTGAGGATAAGACAACCAGCCAGAAGAACAAGATCACCATCAGCAACAACAAGGGTAGAATCTAAGGATAGAGAGATGACAGTCCAGGAAGTAGAGAAGTACAAGTCAGGATTACCATCACCAACTACAAGAGTAGAATCTTTGAGAAGGAGATAGAGATGATAGTTCAGGAAACAGAGAAGTACAAGTCCGGATGAAGTGCACAAGTAAAGGGTTGAGGCAGAGAATGCTTTGGAGAATTAATCACACAACACGAGGGACATGATGAAGGACGAGAAGATTGCGTTCTTGTATATTTATAAAAAACTTTTAAAAAAATATTTACCATGAGTAGAGCTGCATTCCCTGCAAGATGTACAGTTCCATGGGAAAAAGGAGCTCTCATCAACTGTTGAATCAACTGGGCCAGCATTGCGGAGCCCCATGAATAATTTCTGATGCGATCAGCATCTTCTAGGAAAGACAGATATATTGAATCAACGGTCGCACCTGATCCGTTCGGAAGTATAAAAGTACCTACAAGAAATACATCTGTATATATTTAGATTTACATGTCTAGGCACAAGGTCAAAAGCTTCAATTGCACATGGGAAATATAATTACCAATAATATACAGCATGTATGCCTTTGCAGAAAACATAATTTCTTCATCTGTTGCTCCATCCACCAACTTTCCAAACGTATAAAGCAACCACTGAAATCTTATTGCTGAACCATTATAAGCTCCCGGACGTATCCCCCGACCAAGAACTCTTGTACACAAAGAATTGATGTCCTTGTCTTCCTTCCATACAATTGCATCACCGTCGATTTTTAGACCAGTCAAACATGTAACATCCTCAAGGCTGATCATATATTTACTGTTGTTTAAAGAGAATGTGCATGTTTTGTTACTAAAACGGGAATATAATAGTCAAATTATTTCTGGATCACAATTAAAAGGTGCAACATGCCGAACCCATCCAAATACGGCTCTATCTATGAGAGTTAACCTTGGTTTCTACTCAAGAGCTTTATGTATATGGACACGAGTAGTAATTTTCTGCATATGAAAAGTGCAAAAGAAAAAAATACTATAAATGGGAGATACACATACAAGATAAAAATTTGAAAAAGTTCATAAGATCTCATACCGGTGGGATATCTCGAGCCATATCCTTTTTGCATTTGGCTGTTTAGAAAACATGTTAGAAAGAGAAGTGGTATCCAGATGGTTCTATAGAGCTTGAGTTTTTCATAGTTTTTGTTGTGATAGATCATAAAAAGGGGATCTGTAATGACTTAGAATAGAATAGGTAGAAAGATATATGAGAATAACTTAATTTTGTTTGTTCTTTAACTTCTGAAAGTCAAATAAAAACAACAGTTGCTATAAGTGAATGTCCAACTTAAATTTAAAAACACTAGTGTATAACTTATGTTTTGAAAATAGGACAAAATTGGGAAATCGATGTAAGAAACAATATCAGTTCCCACTATAAACAGTGAAAATTATGATAAATGGATAGGGGAAAGAAACAATATCAGTTCCCACTAGTGTGTAACTACCACTAGTGTTTGGGAGTTTTATTTTGGAGAAAAAAGAAGAGAGAAAGTGTTCCCTTGCTCTTTGTTTGGGAGTTTAATGAGGAGAGAAAGGGAGAGAATAGGAGAGAGAGTTTTCTAAAGTTTTAATGAAGACTCTCTCCAAATTATGATATATGGCTAGGGGAAATAGATTTCATTAAAAAAAATGGAGCAGTCCCATGATAGGAGCATAAGAATGGAACGAGATAAAAGGGAAAGATAGAATATAGTTTTGCCACTCATTACAAGGTGAGTGGTAGGGATAGAAGTGGTAGTCTAGAGGTGAAGCTACATTTGGCAAGACCTCAAGGGTACAACTATGTGCATGTATTTGATAATGAATGGTGACTCATGGGAATTAAAGAGGTTAAAAGAGGCCAGAAACAGTCTCACTATCGACTAAAAAAGTGTCTGAATCAGTGAGAATCTCTAATTTAGGCATAACTCATTTTATAACCTCCAAGGCACCCCTCCTCTTTCAAGCCAGTTTTGAAGGGTAAGTTCTACATAGTGGGTTCATAACACCTTTGTAAGGATAAAGTAACGGTCACGGTGTCGTGGACTCAGCCTGTAATGGGCGTAATGTAACGAGAACATTAAAAAAGTAAATGCTAAGAAGTTATAAAAAAACATCAAATTAAAATAAAAATTCATCCTTGGAACACAATTTTCAGCTAATTGACATTGGATAAAGATTTTAAGGTCAAATTACCATAACGTACAAAGCCCCAAGAAGAATGAGAACAAGAAGAGAGGGAAGATACCTTCCGGGGAATTGGTTTTTCCAGCGAGATTGGTTGCCCGACGAACTTTTTTTCTGGTGACTGAGGGCAGAGAGACTTGATATACAGAGAGAAATGACATGTGCTTGTATAGAGAGAGAGAGAGAGAGAGAGAGAGGGAGGGAGGGAGGGATAGAGGGATGGAGGCGAATCGAAGTAGCACAATAGAGAAGATTCAAAAAATTGAATTTGGCAAGTCTACTAATAGCCCGTTAGCTTATGCGAATGGGTCTAAGGGTCTGTTTGGATTCTTTGGATTCACTTGCAAATGTGCTTTCAGGTCCACAAGTGCTTCTGAGACCCAAAACGTGTTTTGGAACCTATTTAGATGAATTTTAGGAAGCATGTGATATGTACCGAAATATCCCATAGGTGTTGGTCGCCACCTTAGCAGAAAATACCAAATCACCCGAAAACTGTACTCAGTGTGTGGTCGTCCTGTGAAAGTATCGCAAACCGCCCGGTAGGGTCCAATCATACATAATTAGTCAGGTATACAGTGCGGGCCCACCTCGCGACGGGGGACAACCAGGCACGTCGTAGGATGTAGTCCAGAAGGTTTCAGACAATTTCCTATCTCAGCTAAAAGGCTAATGAAAAGAGAAGATAGTTGCCTAACCACTTAGGAAACTCCCACAATTTGTACTGATCAATTGTGATTAGATTAGACTGTCTAATCAGGCCACTTACCTTGTACGAGTGGTCTTGCATTTATAAAAGAGACCACTCACCCCCATCAAGGGGGATTGCATTCTTAGTAAGTTTCATAGAATAGCAAAAATTATACTCATACACATACACCCGGCCGGTCTCTAGTAGTGCCGCTCACTCTGTTGGCTCACCAAAGGTTGTCGCCGATGATTTGCTAGTACAAGTGCCCAGACATACACGTGGACGTAGGTCTCTTAATTAACAGGGCCGAACCACACTCAAATCTCTCTTGTGTTCTTCTTTTTCTTCACCAAATTTAGGCATCGTCAGATTGGCGCCGTTTGTGGGAACACGACAAGTTTCTCATAAACAAATCCGTGACTAATCATGCCTCCAAAGAGATCCAAGAAGACTGCTCAAACAGAGCCTATGACTCCAGAACAAATCACTACGGCACTAGCGCAGCTTTTGGAGGGTCAGTGTCAGACCCAACAGCAGATTGAAGCTCTAATAGCCCAACAAAGTAAGCCTCCTTAGACCGAGGAGCAAGCTGGGGATGATGCACGTAACCGGGCGCCCGTTCAGGCCCGACGATGTGCCCACACTGAACCAATATCCCCCCCAGATCTCGAACGGCAGGGGAATGATGAGCATAGCCACGGTCCCGAGTGGATTCGGCATAGTGCCCCTGTCACAATCCATCCCGCTAATGTGCGAAAACAGGACACGTGGTATGCCACCAAGGCTCAACAAATAACTATACGCAACGGGAAAGAACTTTAAACAACCTTGAGTATAAAAAACTTTTCGAAACATTACCCTCCAAGTTGTAAAATCCGTATAAAATTGAAAACGTAATTATATTTCGAATGAATGATTTTTATGTTGAAAGGGATCCCAAAGGTACCCTAAGAACCAGTCAAAACCTTTTAATAATTTCTGGAAGAGATAGAAAAAGAATTCTGGCAGGGGGTATTTCGACCAGTCGAACGACCCCCTTCGACCGATCGAATGACCCTTTAGCAGAATTTTGTCAATGCTGCAGAATTTTGCTTAAGGCATCTAACCTTCACCATTTTACACCACTCCAAACATGCATACTAATTCCAACTATACAAGGTATAACATGCTATCAAAACAAGGTTTAGGCTTACTAACCATGAACAAAAATAATAGCGGAACAAGCTAAGGCTTGTTTGGCGCAATTCACAAAACTCTATCCATATTCCTTTAAACCTCGAATTTGACAAAGCAAGCATTCAAAACACGAATCCACGAGTTCGGATTTATTACCACATAACCCAAAAGAGTTTTAATACCTATTACAACATCATGAAATCCACACTAAAACCTCCAAGTTAAATCCATGGTTCTAGCTATTCAAAAGCTCATTATTACAATGATTGGCAAAGAAGACAAAACATATATAAGAGGATCCCCGGTATTCCCATCGGCCTCACTCTTCTCGCTTCCTCTTGCCTTTCTTCATACATGCAATGGAATAAATCTCATTTGCTCAGCTATATGCTGAGTGCACAATTTCTAACATATGCATATATGACAAATCATGCTTTAATTTCATCATAACACATAACTATTGGTCTCTAGGGAATAAGTGCACCTTCACCGATCCAAAGTCTTACGACTCAACCACGACCCATGCCCCTTCGACATGTCGCATTAATGCCTTTCTCGGCAAGTGACCGTCGTCACTACTAATCCTCTCCCTTCGAGAGGACGTCTCATAGTAAATTAGCACAAATTCCCCTTTAACCCACATAGGCACATAAACATACTCATTCAACACACATACGTGCTCGCGTAAAATTAGACATGCTTTTCACATTTAAGCGCGTGCATAATTAACAGGCCTAAGATTGACACATGGATTTTGCCCCGATCACAATTTTGTCATCAAAATATAAAACATGTATTTCACCTATATAACATAGGCTAGAAATTCATACCTCGAGCTATCATCGTATTACTTTGAGGGAACGACTAGCAGCCCGATTAAACGCCAAATCTCCGATCCTACGCGAAACCTACGAGTTTGCTCGCGTTTTCTCCAAATTCCTAGATTTAGAAATTTATAAAAACATAGCAAAATGTGGCCTAAAGACTATCAAAACGTAGCCCTTACCTTGGGGAGTTCAAATATGAATTTTGGTTTAAAACAGACGGACGAAAGGTCGTCGATCGTCGTCGCAAAGCCCGTAGCAATAATCTATCTTTTCTCTCTACTCTCCAACGATATTTTGTAAAGTTTATGACAAATGAAATTCTCACCCTTTGCTATTTATAGACAAACTTTCTAGAAATCGCGTTTACTTCCCCGCGAGTTTCTCAAACTTCTAATTAATTCCTAAAACGTCGCACACGTCCATTTTATAACTTTACGGGTGAAAACTATAAATTACAAAAGTTTTTGACTAAGTCTCGTTTGGGTCCAAAATTACGTCCGAAAACTAAATTCTGTGGAATCTCTACACAACCTACCTTTTAAGCAACGTATCACTCACGTTCTCACCACAGTGTTCAAACGATCTAAAATTAGATCAAAACTATCTGAAATTATACTACATAGGTATAATTACTATGCATGAAAATACCAAATAAGTCAAATAACATTTAAATCACATAAATTTCATTTAGCTATGCCAATGCAACATGATTTTCCATGTTCTCGTGTCCTCTCTTGACAACTTTCGTTGACCCATGGTCAACCTCATCCACAATTATTAAACCACGTTAATAATTCTATTTAAGACATTTATGCCTTTAAAATAACAAGATTTTTCGGGACGGGTATGACAACTCTCCCCTCCAAAAAGGAAGTTTGTCCCCAAACTTATACCATCTCATCAAGCTACAAGACTTCTCACAAGTACTTCCAACGTTGGTCTCATTACAAACTACACATCTCCTCCAAGATATTACAATCTCACGAGGAAAATAAATCCTCAGGCTATTAAGGAAAATAAATCCTTAGAGCCCCTGTCTCAACCCAATTGAAGATTCTCATCGAATACTAACAACACAGAAACATCTCGATAAATAAGAGCATCAATGCATGAGTAAAACATAATCAATAGTCATTCTTGACATTAAATCATATCATGACGTCACACGTCAACCCACACATACCTTCATTGTACTTGTCACATCTTTTTTGAACTTTAAAGTTCATCCCAATAGCCAAAACAAAATCAATAACTCACCTCATTTTCACCCATCTTTCTTTTCAACTAACTGTCGTTTCCAACACGTCTCAACTGGTTAACAACCATACACAATTTTTCATCTCAAAGTAATCAAAACTGAGTACTATCATATATTCATACACTATCGATAAATCAATGCCTCAATCAACTATTTCATATACCATGAATTCCATCCCTTATCCTGTTAATCGCGGAATACCCGTAGAACGATATCATGTTTTCAAACGACTCTCATTCCTTATCAAATTCCAGTTCGGTTTAATCCAACCTCGTATTTTACTTCCAATCATACATGCCTCATAAGATACTATCCAGATTCCTAATTGGCAATTTCATATCATTCTACTTTCCCGAATAGTTAGACACACTTGTCATTTATTTCTCCAATTCTGTATTCAAACTACCGTTGATTCGCATAGAAGATTACACCATAAAATTTTGATTTAAAACTTTTAACAAAGTCAAATACATTTTTCATTCATGTTTTAAAAAAATTTGATTTAAAATCTCACATAACACTTTCATCTCATTTCGCAACATAGTTGCCCCAATATCTGTAGTAACAATTAACATTGTTAACCAAAATCAACTTAGACTCACCCTCGTCTCACAGAATTCATTACAACGTATATCTACGTCCAGCATGTAACTCATCACTGTCTCTAATCATTGATTATTCACAGTCCATCCGATTCTTATAATGTACATATATCCTGATTCAGTAACCTTTCTATTGGAGATCACAACCCCATAAGTCTCTGGTATTTCACTTTCACCTTTACACAAGCCCATATCAATCACACTCCTATATTTCAACTCTTACTGGTTTCCTCACAACCCTTTATACTGAGCATATATTCTTTGTATAACATCTCAAATCACTATACCTTATTCAACAGTTCATATTTCATAATTTTAGTCAGCCTGACTTAACTCCAATTCAGATTTCTCTAATCCTTTATCTTTGCTATTCTGATCCTAAATCCATTATTCTCGAAGGACCTATTGTTCAAGTATTCATACTATTCTCGTAACCATTTGAAGTCAACTCAGTAATTTAATCTTCCCAATGAAGTACCATAGTCTCACTGTGTTTAATAAATTCCCTATTAACTCCCAATTCACATACCTTTCGTGTCCATACTCAAGATCACGCATTCATAACTATTGTCTTTAAGTGCTTCACACTTTACGAATCTCATCAAGTTCCTAAATGTTCAAAACTTCAAATCATTCATAACCTCGGGTTATTTAAATACTTAAACCAAGATCAAGTTCCCTTTAGAACAATACCTAAATCAACTCGTTTAGTGGTACTACCTCCAGCTTACTACCTCCAGCTTACTAAGTCCAAGTGTACAACATTTTACTAATCCATTACGTTAGAATTTCCAACTTTATGACCTGGTCATGTAGAACTCATTCATATCCTTCCACGATACTCGTCCTCCAAAGTCTACTTGATACCTTATTATAAGTATTTAACAAAATTGTCTTACTCAAATAAAAGTTTGATTTTTAAAACATTTTAAACACTTTAAAATTTCCGTGGGATGAAATCTGACATTCTCAAAATTCTCCAACCTTGTTGGAATCCAGGATGACCGAGATAGCATTCCACTACATTTACCATTATCCTCTAACCATTTTACATTCTTTCTATCATATCCAATAATGTACTCAACGTACTCCCAAGTCTTCATCCCACTTCTACCGATCTTGTCCACCTTCTCATTAGAGATTCATCTTCCCAATCTACACTTTCACTCTTGTGATCTGACTTACCCAAAGTCTCTTTACTCTATCCATTTCCACAGTTGTTCTTGCTCAGTATCGTAATACTTGCCATACTCCAACTTCTCGTTGACAACCACTCATTATAAATACTTAATGATGTTTTACAATCATTAAAAGATCTTTCACTTTATTTGAAATACAATAATTAGCAAAGAGAGCATCAATTAGACCTCTTAAAAGAACTTTTCTGTGACAAAACAGCCCAAGGGGAAAATGGTCATTTATAAAGTATGATTAAATTTTACACCAAAAGATATCTCTTTGAGTCCCGGTTCCAACGCAAGAAACGGCGTGCGAATCCGAATTTTCTACAAAGAGTTATGCCTGTTTCCATAAAACTCGACGAAAAAAATATTTTCGAAATCATTGTTTGGATCAGAAGGGTGAGTTCAACCGGTCCAAGTACCCCCTGGACCATATTTTACTCCATTTAACATCTTTAAAAGTCCCCAACCTTATAAGGAATTTGGGGCTAATTCTCAACCATTCTAGAACTACCCGCAAGTGCTTGAAAACATCAAAACTCATCAAATCACACAACAGTTGGACTCAGGTTCAGGTTTATCCTCATTACAACCCTTTGTAATAACAACCTCCTCTACAAGATTCTCTAATAAGGTCCTCTTATTTCTATGATATCCAAATATCAACTCGATTCCTCTGACTCTCTTATCACGTTCAATCAATCACACTTACCTTTTTCCCTCAGTCTCATGTTCTCACTTCCTTTATTCTATTTCCTTGGACAACCCATCTCAACAATAAGGAATTCTTATTCCTATTCATTTCCATTCATTTATTTTTTCCCAAGAAACACTAAGATTCCTCCTTCAACCTATGTCGTCCTTCAATCCTTATCATTACACTCACAAGTGTATGATCACCCCGTCTAAACACTACTCCAATATTTCACTATCAACTACGCTTCTACCAAGTGTAGCTTCAAGCTATTCAAGCACACTCTATCATTTCCATTCTTAACCACTCATCTTAGGTCAAGCCTTAAATCCCAACATTTTCACTTATTTCATCAATCCGATAGCATTCGCTACTAATCCTTATATGACATCTGATCCCGCTATGGTACCACGACCATTCGAAACTAGGTTCAGTTGAGAGATTCCTCAACAACCATGATACTCATAATCCGATGAGATATTCCTCAACCCCCAATACATACCGTAAGATAGGTTGAGAGATTCCTCAACCATCCAATACATACCGTAAGATAGGTTGAGAGATTCCTCAACCATCCAATCATCTCAATACCATAAAATCAGTTGAAAGATTCTTCAACCACCCATCATACACCGTAAGAGAAAATCATAAGATAACCCATACGATCACACCGTAGGCTTACACCGTAAGATAAGGTGAGAGATTCCTCACCTACCCCATACCCGAGTAATACGTGTTGCTAAATTACCTTTCTATCATGTTACCCAATCATACATCTCTATTCTCTCCCGAGACGGAACTCTTATCAATCAATCTCAATTCCAAAACTCGACTACGAACAATCACATTTCATTCTCTACGTGAACTATAAGGAAATCTCCCCTGACATTCACTACTCAACTTCGTTCTCGGTTAAAGCCCTCAAAGAGTACTTATTACTATCACGTTAAATAATTAACGATTCGATCCAAAAATCATTTCATATTCGTTTGAAAATTCAACTGCTCGTCACAATCAGGATACCATCACTCCCTCGTATCACCCCACAAGGTCTATGATAGCCCACAGAAAACTTCATCTCACCACACAGTTGTACGTCCGCATGATTCCACCGATTCACGAGTGCATAAATAATATACATGTATGCCAATAACATAATCATGTATGTATAACAACATACCATATGCATCAAACATCTCTACCATGTGTGAATGCATTCTAGAATATGTGTCAATTCATTCAACACTCCACTCGACGTCGAACGTTCCCAAAGTTTTGTTACCTATTGCTTTGATACACTAAATGTCACGACCCATCCCACTAATGTGCGGAAACAGGACACGTGGCACGCCACCAAGGCTCAACAAATAACTATACGCAGCGGGAAAGAACTTTAAACAACCTTGAGCATATAAAACTTTTGAAAACATTACCCTCCGAGTTGTAAAATCCGTATAAAATTGAAAACGTAATTTTATTTCGAAACGAATGATTTTTATGTTGAAAGGGATCCCAAAGGTACCCTAAGAACCAATCAAAACCTTTTAATAATTTTTGGAAGAGGTAGAAAAAGAATTATGGCAGGGGGTATTTCGACCGGTCGAACGACCCCCTTCGACCTGTCGAATGACCCTTTAGCAGAATTCCCTCAATGCTGCAGAATTTTGCTTAAGGCATCCAACCTTCGCCATTTTACACCACTCCAAACATGCATACTAATTCCAACTACACAAGCTATAACATGCTATCAAAACAAGGTTTAGGCTTACTAACCATGAACAAAAATAATAATGGAACAAGCTAAGACTTGTTTGGCGCAATTCACAAAACTCTATCCATATTCCTTTAAACCTCGAATTTGACAAAGCAAGCATTCAAAACACGAATCCACGAGTTCGGATTCATTACCACATAACCTAAAAGAGTTTTTAATACCTATTACAACATCATGAAATCCACACTAAAACCTCCAAGTTAAATCCATGGTTCTAGCTATTCAAAAGCTCATTATTACAATGATTGGCAAAGAAGACAAAACATATACAAGAGGATCCCTGGCGTTCCCATCGGCCTCACTCTTCTCGCTTCCTCTTGCCTTTCTTCATACTTGTAATGGAGTAAATCTCCATTGCTCAGCTATATGCTGAGTGCACAATTTCTAACATATGCATATATGAAAAATCATGCTTTATTTTCATCATAACACATAACTATTGGTCTCTAGGGAATAAGTTTACCTTCACCGATCCAAAGTCTTACGACTCAACCACGACCCATGCCCCTTCGACATGTCGCGTTAATGTCTTTTCTCGGTAAGTGACCATCGTCACTACTAATCCTCCCCCTTCGAGAGGACGTCTCATGGTGAATTAGCACAAATTCCCCTTTAACCCACATAGGCACATAAACATACTCATTCAACGCATATACGTGCTCGCGTAAAATTAGACATGCTTTTTACATTTAAGCGCGTGCATAATTAACGGGCCTAAGATTGACACATGGATTTTGCCCGGATCACAATTTTGTCATCAAAATATAAAACATGTATTTCACCTATATAACATAGGCTAGAAATTCATACCTTGAGCTATCGTCGTATAACTTTGAGGGAATGATTAGCAGCCCGATTAAACTCCAAATCTCCGATCCTACGCGAAACCTACGAGTTTACACGCGTTTTCCCCGAATCCTAGATTTAGAAATTTATAAAAACTTAGCCAAACGCGGCCTAAAGACTATCAAAACGTAGCCCTTACCTTGTGGAGTTCAAATATGAAGTTTGGTTGAAAACAGACGGACGAAAGGTCGCCGATTGTCGTCGCAAAGCCCGTAGCAATAATCTCCTTTTTCTCTCTCCTCTCCACCGATATTTTGTAAAGTTTATGACAAATAAAATTCTCACCCTTGCTATTTATAGACAAACTTTCTAGAAATTGCGGTTACTTCTCCGCGAGTTTCTCAAACTTCTAATTAATTCCTAAAACGGTGAAACTATAAATTACAAAAGTTTTCGACTAAGTCTCGTTTGGGTCCAAAATTACGTCCGAAAACTAAATTCTGTGGAATCTCTACACAACCTACCTTTTATGCAACGTATCACTCACGTTCTCACCACAGTGTTCAAACAATCTAAAACTAGATCAAAACTATCAGAAATTATACTACACAGGTATAATTACTATGCATGAAAATACCAAATAAGTCAAATAACATTTAAATCACATAAATGTCATTTAGCTATGCCAATGCAACATGATTTTCCATGTTCCTGTGTCCTCTCTTGACACCTTCCGTTGACCCATGGTCAACCTCATCCATAATTATTAAACCACGTTAATAATAACATTTATGACATTTATGCCTTTAAAATAACAAGATTTTCCGGGACGGGTATGACAGCCCCAGCTGACCCGACCCGACTCGAGCGCGAGACGCCAGGGAGATCATCAATAACAGGCGAGCTGCCCGAAGAGAAGGGCAAAACCAAATGGCCCGGGATTGCCCGGCCAGGAGCCGTGGTGACCTTAGGCATACGATTAACCAGAGCCAGATTCATGCCCTATCCCTAAAGACTGCACACTTTGACGAAGAAACCTCCTCGTCCGACCCGACCAACAAGACAGAAGCAGAGAGGAATACCGGCCAGGGGGACGTCGAGGCCCGAATCAAGGACCTACAGAAACAGATCAAAAAACTAAAGAAGCCGAGTCGTGAATTCACCAACATGAAAACTGAGTCCCCGTTACCGATTGGGTCTCCGGATTTCAGATCCCCCACAAATTCAAATAGTCCCACCTTGGCTCTTATGATGGTACGGGAAGTTTGATTGACAACATTCAGACTTACAAAGCCCAAATGGCATTGACAAGCAGCGCCAACGAACTACACTGCTTGGCCTTTCCGAGCACCCTCAAAGGACCGGCCGCGCAATGGTTCCATTCCCTCAAAGCTCGATCGATTGACGGGTTCAAGCAACTCAGCAAGCTTTTCATCAGCCAGTTTGTAGGGATGCTAGATTGGCCGTAGCCGAACACCTAGCTTTTAGCAGTCAAGCAACAAAAATGAGAGTCCTTGAAGGACTATGTCGACCACTTCAATTAGGAAAAGCTCAAAGTCCGTAACCTGAATGAGACGGTCACCATCATGGCCTTCTGCTCGGGAGTCAACATACCAAGTGTGCCGCATCATTCCACAGAGACTGACCGAAAACCTTGGTCGAGCTCTCGGAGAGGGTCAGAAAATACATCAACACCAAGGAGTTCATAAAGGCAAAGCGAGCAAACGCTACGAAAGATGACTCCTCGAGTGTCAAACTAAAAAGGAAAAACTCAAAAAGGGTTCAGGAAAGAAGTAGAGGCCGAATCAACAAAAGGGGGATCGGGATCAACCCCAGATAGCCTTCACACCCCTTTTTCGGCCCATCAGGAAGTTATGGCCGCAGCCGAGGCCCAGAGGTTACTCAAGCAGCCGCTGAAACTGAAGGCCCCACCTGAGAAGAGAAATTGAGATAAGTATTGCAGGTACCATAAGGACCACATCCACAACACCAACCTCTCCGCTGGCAATTGCCTTCTCATCCACAGGAGCTCCCCTAGCACCAAAGCTCTTCTAGAAGTCAGACTCAGCCTATGAGTAACTGAGACGTCCCCAGGTCTATGGCTAACGCCTTTATCTTCTCCCTCTCCACGAAAAGGGCAAAGTCTGAAGCCTCCTGCACGGCCTTTTCTGTGGAAAGGGTACCGCAGTAGCGGCCAGCTTCTCAATCACCCCGGGCATGTAGGCCTCGGCCCCCGCCACCAAACAACTAGTCTGAAAAAAAAAACAGGCAAGTTAGTCACCATGAACAAAGGAAAGGTGAGCCACTTACCATATAGGAGATGCTATAAAGCCACTCCATCAGAGCCTCAGGGCCCAACCCTGAGCACCTGTCAATCTAACTTTGGAGTAGCTATGGCTAGACTCTCGCTCAGATTTCATCCGCAGCTTCTGTCAATGGAATACCGGTCGGGATGCTTTCTGTGGGACGCTTGGTGGTGGCGGCGACCTCGACTCGAGGGATTGACATCCTGACCGAATCATTGCAAGGCCCTTGGTGAATTCGCTTAAGCTGCTGGCCACCAGCAGGGTCTTCTCTTCTCCTACTCTGGCTGGCCTACACAGCTAGGGCCGCCTCTTTATCCTTCAGTGTAGCAGCATCCCTAGGAGCCATCTCTGTAAAAGGGGATAACCAGGCGAGTAGGTGGTCAGGTAAGTAATAAAAAGTGGCCAGAGGCGCAATAAAGTTGATTTGAGGGACGAGAGCTTACCTGGGATGATTGAAGGAAAGATGGGTGCTATAAACGGATGGGTAAGCTCGTAGCTGACTTTCTGGTCGTCCATCTGGGTCAACACGTCAGCAATGTTTGTGCAATCCTTAGCCAAGGCCCTAATCCGATCCTAGCACTCATCGGGAATGCTCGGTGAGTCAACGACCTCCATTGCAAAATAAAGCACAAGACAGTTAAGTCTATAGTAATAGCAAAACAAAAAGGAAAACATGTACTAAACAGGGGCTTATTCCTCAACTTTCCCGCCTAGGATCTTCTCAACTGAATCCCTAGAGCATCCTCACAACCCCGAGGGTGGATACTTGGAAAAAAAATTTCTTCCACCCCTTATTGTTGCTCGGGCATTTGTCAATGATCTTCCTCCCCTGCCAGGCTCCCAGAGATAAGAAGCCGACCTCCCCATGCAACCGGAATGGTTGGTGGGTCCACAAGAACTCTAGAAGGGTGAGTTTATACCCAAGAGCTTAGGGCTAGAGAGAGATGGCCCCATCAGGAACCTCCATCCGTTCGGGGTAAGTTGCCCGGGGGCGATCCCGAGGTAGACTAACACCTCTCGGGCGAGTGGATGGATAGTGCCATAAAGGTGTCCTAGTACAAGGTGACAAAACCCGACCGGCGCAGATGAGCCCCATCGGTGAGAATCGCCAAGGAGCAGTGGACGGGAATGTCGTATCTATCCCTAATCCGTCCCAGGTTAGAAGCAAGAAGACTACTCGAAATCCACTCGCAAGAAAAGGTCACATCTGGACTCCCAGGGATCGATTCCTCATCTCCCGCCCCTGCGATACAGAGGCTTTCTAGAGCCCCTGGCTCACCTTATCGTCAGAAATTTAGACGGGAATTCTGCCTTCGCTATGATGGTCTAACGGAGTCAGTGAAGAAGGGTCCAGGCTGGTGTTCGGGGTCCCTGACCTGGATTGCTCATCTTCTGCTTGGGAAGACGAGTTAAAGTCTGAATGACACATTTCCAAGGTTCCTACAACTGGATGAGGGAGTAGCTGACAACCTAAGTAGGGGTCGGGAACCCCAAACCTAAGGTACAGAGGAAGAAGGGCTAAGAGCCTGTATGGTAAGGCATTTCATAGTCAACACTCGGTCAGGACAATCATTGGATATCCCGATCGGTTCAACTACTTTACCAAGGAAAGGGAACCACCTTACCTAAGGAAGAAGCAGAAATTAAGGAAGAAGCAGAACTTAAGGAAGAAAAAATCCCACTCTCTTGTGAGCCCTAACGGGTTCCTATTCTTTAGCCTCGTACGAGAATGTTAACAAATGAAGAGAATAAAACCATAGTGAATCGTAAGGATGGAAGGACGATGACTCACAAGAATAAGTGCAGAAAAGAGCTCGCAAAGCTTGACCGGACACTTTTTCTTTTATATCGCTCGATAAACTTAGGAGATGGGTAGCAGAAGTAGCAAAACTGCCCAAGTGTTGCTTTTATAAAGTGCACGGACGATCTACATGATCTCAGATCCAACGGTCCATCCAGTTTCTGGCCTAAACCTCCAACAGCTGGCATCTCGAGCAGCCAAGCAGTGCCTCAAGCGTGTGCATTAATGGCACGACGTGACGGTTTGGTTAGGATGTGACTGTCCGGTTACACTTACACCGATCTTGTTGGATCCTAACAAGACCAACCACTTCTTGACATGTGACAGGCACCGACCCCAAGCTCCCGAGTCAACCGATCTGTAACGTCCTGTATTTTATTATCATTAATAAATAAATACGGCATTTCATTTCCATGAGCATCTGTTTTAATTTCTATTTATAAATAATTATCTGGGGGTCAAACCGTAATATTTGAAAATATAGAAAATATTTTCTATGGTTTCAAAATCGATATCTATATTTTTGTACAAACCGAGAATTTATTCCTACGTTAATATAATTTCCTGTATTTTTATTTCAACCATTAATACCAGTTTTATTTTAAATCTGCGTTTATATCGCATCTTGGGTGTGGGAGCACGTGAGCTCAACCACACCGGGCAAAATCCCTTGATTGCTTGGAGCCCAAAATTCCTCAGTTTATATATACGTTAGTTTGTGTCTCTCTCTCACATTTTTCTCTCACAGTGTCTCATCTCTCATTCTCTAATCCTCTCCATTCTCTCTTCTTCTCAAGAACAACATCACACACACACAGTTTGTATACATACACATACATATACCATGATACATACATAGTTCTATATATATATATATATCAATCAAGAGAACGGAGGAGTAATTTCATAGACGACGGATTATTCGGCGGAATTCTCGTTCTCAAAATTCTCTGTATAATTAGCCTCGGTGAGTAAATTAAACTCACTCGCCATGTTTATATATGTGTATTTCAGTGTATATGAGAGTGTATATGTGTATATATATGTGTTCACCATTGGAGCTTGAAAAATGGAGTTTTGTAAAAGTAAACCAAATTCAATTCTGTAAATTGGGAATGGAAGATCTTAGTCCCAATAAGCTACGGTTCAAATCCTACGCAATAATTTATCCGTATCGCGACGTATCGTCGATTTAAAGTTTTGACACTCTAAGTTTAATCGCGAAAATCAAAAGATACAATCCGTAATAATTAAAATTGATCGCGTATTCGTAATCTACGCGGAAAACCGAAGAAAACCGTATATTGCATGTATCGTTTGAAACAGAAAACAGAAATGGGTATATAACAGTTTTGAAAACTGAAAACAGAGGAAAAACGAGGAAGAAGACGACGTTCTGCAAGAACTCGCGCGCGCGACCCGCTCGCGCGAGGCTCGCTCGCGCGGCCCGCTCGCGCGGACCTTTCCCACCCCTCGCTCGCGCGATCCGCTCGCGCGACCTGTCCAACCCTTCCGCGCGCGCGATTTCCCCTTCCCCTCGCTCGCGCGATCCGCTCGCGCGATTTCCCCTTCCCCTCGCTCGCGCGACCCGCTCGGGCGACCTGAGGCAGTTTTGACAGTTTGTGTATTTTTGGTAAGGGACTGTTTGGAAAATGTTTTGGGAAATTTTAAGGGACTGTTTGGCAAATAGACTGTTTTAAAAAAAAAAGGTCCATGGTTAAGAATTTGATGAACCAAGAATTAATTAGATCAAATATGAATGAAGTTTACATTGAATGATTATTCGGCTCTGAGATTAATGAATGGGATTATGATTTTTGATGTTATCATACATAGCATGTGCTAAAGTGTGATTTGCAACCTCAATATCGATTGGATAGTATTCCTGGTATTGGAGGTGACGATGTTGTGTCCGGTTTAGATACTGATCGGATAGTATTCCTGGTATCTGAGGCAATTGTGTAGTGTTGTGTACGACTTAGATATCGATCGGATAGTATTCCTGGTATCTAAGGCGCGCGTTTCGGATATTGATCGGATAGTATTCCTGATATCCGGAGCGACGGTTGGTTGTGATCGGCCTAGATATCAATCGGATAGTATTCCTGGTATCTTAGGCGGTAGCGTGGCGTGTGACTTCAATACCGATTGGATAGTATTCCTGGTATTGGAGGCGATAGTATAGCGTGTGAATCGGATGAATGAGTAGTTATTACCCCTGGTATCTGAGATGATGTGTTGGTTAAATTGAGTTGTT
This sequence comes from Hydrangea macrophylla, assembly GCA_033977485.1. Lineage (NCBI taxonomy): Eukaryota > Viridiplantae > Streptophyta > Magnoliopsida > Cornales > Hydrangeaceae > Hydrangea > Hydrangea macrophylla. Next base: position 93,785,420 of record CM066998.1, on the reverse strand, counting down.
TTAAAGAACAGAATGGGTAAGGTAAGATGTTACAAGAATCATGTGCAATTACATATTTATTGTTTACTATCTTCCCCCGTGACTTATGTTGGAATTGGAACCTTGAATAAATTACTGTTAATGTTGAATTGGACTTTTGTTTTATATGCTTATATATATACATTGCGAGCACATGTTTATTTTGCTCACCAGCTTGCAAAAGCTGACGGCGTCGATGCGTCCTGGACTGTATGTCCAGATTTTCAGGGTCAGGAGCAGCCAGAGTTCGTTGACTATGCTAGTTAGAGGCAGGAGTCTTTCCAGGAAGCTGCTTTATATTTCTTATGTCTTTTATTTTGGGTTGTAATAAACTAAGTTCTTAGACATTTGAATAAGGCGGTTTGTGCCTAAGACTATGACTTTTGTAATAGTTTAGTAAGTTATTGGAGTTTATATTTATTAGTAACCTCTTGATAGAATGTTGTTTAAGTTATCTGTTTGCAGGGACAATTGGTCATACTCACTTGTCACGACTTACGAGTCCATATAGGAAATTAAATGCTTTCCTGAAATATGCTACGTCGGGGCGTGACACGATCGGTCCAGGCCCCGATTGATCAAAAGGATCAGTACGGCCCTGAGTAATGTCCTGAGCTGGGTCCCGAACGATTTTTTGAGCGGTACTAATTTCTAACCCTCTTCTAATGAGGCATCATACTAGCTTCAAAAATGGAGGGCAGCTGATATGCACAAAAATATCCAGTAAAAGCAGAGCTCCGCTCTAGCCCGACCTGAGTGGAATGCCTAGTGCCATCTGGTTTCGACCAACAAGTCGGGCATACATCTCTGGCGCGGTTTGTCATAGGCACCACCCGGTGAGGCCAAGGACGTGATCCAGAATATTCCAGACAGTTTCCTATCTTAGCTAGATGACCAATGGAAAGTGTAGATCGTTTCGTAATTCGATTTGGAAACTCCCATGATTTGTGCTAATCAATCCCAATCTGACTGATTATCTTATCAGCTTACTTACCTTGTACGAGTAGGTCTCTTGTATCTATAAAGAGGTCACTTACCCCCTTCAAAGGGATCGAAATTTGGTTGCACACACATACATTTACCGGCCGGTCTTTGGTAGCTCCATCCCCATTGTTGGTTCACCAAAGGCCCCTGACTGTTTATTATCATAGTGCAAATGATCCGACATATCCGTGGACTCAGATCTAGGGGTGGGCAAATAGTTCAGTTTACCGAAATTCGAACCGAACCGAACTAAAATTTCATTTCAGTTCAGTTAATTCAGGTAAAAATTTCAATTCAGTTTAAAACTGAACTAAAATTTATAATACAGTTCGGTTTTCGGTATGAAATTTTAGAACCGAACCGAACCGAACCGAAAAAACTGAAATATTAAATATGTATTATAATACATATATATATATAATAGTATAAGTTAATAACTTAAAGTCTTAAAAGAGAAACCCTAAATTCCTTTACCCTCTTCATTTCTCAAACACTCCAGCCGCTCGGACCACTCCAGCGGCCCAGCCGCAGAGAGCAGCGATTTGGCGATTCCACAGCCTCCACTCCGGCGGACCAGCACAACAACACTCCAAGTCTCTAACCTCCATCCCCTCTCATGATCTCAACCTCCATCCCCTCGGACCCCTCTCAGGCTCTCACGAGTCAGTGGAGTCACGATCTCATCTCCTCCCCACGAGCCGCCGCAAGTCTTCCTCTAGATTTCAGTTTTCAAGCTCTCTTTCCAAATTTTATTATTTCAACTTTCAAGGTATACGTATATATTCATGTATGTATATATGTATATTTATTTATATGTATGAAATTATGAATGCCTGATATATCATATATGTGACTATGTCTATGTATGAACTACCAAATCACTATTTTTTTTCAACATTTGAAGCCTTCCAACTTTTTAAATCACTATTTTTTTTCAACATTTCTAGTTTTTTACAGTTTGATGTATCATGTATGAGCTAACTTTGTTACAGTTTGATCATTGATGTATCAGCTAACTTTGTTTCATATCATTTGAATGCATGAGCTAAACTTTGTTACATCTTAATTTGATACTTTGATGTTTGTTGACATAATTTTGTTGATGTAATTTTGTTATAACAAATACCTCAAATGTCACTTTGTTTGTTGATGTAAGTTATGTAACAAATACCTCAAATGTCATAATTTTGTCTATATTTTAATGCCCATTTGGTAATTGATTTAGGCCTTAATTTCACAGCACTATCACTATCACTATGTCGGGTGGAAGTGAGACTGAGAGTGAGCACATAGCAAGCCAAAGTACACCTGATAGTATAAATTCAGAGAGTGGCAAAAAAAAGAAAGACATGGCTCCTAGATCTTTGGTTTAGAAACATTTTACTAAGTTCACTAATGATAAGGGGTTTAGGAAAGCGAGGTGTAACTATTGTGAAAAACCATATTCGGCTGATCCAAAATCTTGTGGGACTGCTACATTGAAAAATCACATGCTTAGTTGCAAGGCAAACCCGTATAATCATGATCTTAGCCAAACAAAGATTACTGGTTATCCACAAACAGGAACAGGAAGTAATGAAACTGGGGTAAATACTATGGGTACTTGGAGGTTTGAGACTGTGGCTATTAGGAAGGCACTAAAGCATATGTTAATTATTGATGAGTTCCCATTTAGTTTTGTTGATCGGCCCGGGTTTAGACAATTTGTCTCAGTTGCACTACCCCCTGATTTCTCTCTTCCATCACGTAGGACTATTAGCAGAGATTGCTATGATCTCTATATACAAGTTGAAGGAACCAAATAGAAGAGTGTGTCTCACCACAGATACTTGGACATCTGTGCAAAGAATCAACTATATGGTTCTCACGGCACACTTTATTGATAATAATTGGACTTTGCAGAAAAAGATCTTAAATTTTTGTCTAATTAAAAGTTATAAAGGTGAGGACATAGGTATTGCAGTGGAAAAATGCTTACTTGATTGGGGTATTGATAAAGTTCTTGTCATTACTGTTGACAATCCAAGTTCTAATGATGTGGCAATTTTATATTTGAAGAGGAGGTTTGATACTTGGGGAACAAATGTGTTAGGTGGCAAGCATCTCCACATGAGGTATGTAGTACACATTATAAACCTTGTAGTTGTTGATGGCATCAAAGAAGTGGGTGAGTTTGTTATTCGAGTTCGTGGGGCTGTTAGATACATAAGGCAATCATTAGCTAGATTGAGAAGATTTAAAGAGTGTGTTGAATTTGAAAAGATTGATAGTAAGAAATGTTATGCCTTGATGTTCCTACTAGGTGGAACTCCACATATTTGATGTTGGATACAGCTGAGAAGTTTGAGAGGGCCTTTGAAAGGTATAGCATGCAAGATTCAACTTATAAATCTGATCTTTCAGGTAGTGATAGAAAAGGGGTTCCAAGTGAGGAAGATTGGGCTAATGTTAGGCGTTTAGTTTGATTTTTAGAACATTTTTATCACCTAACATTGAGGGTCTCCGACTCTTTATATGTTACATCCAATTCATTCCTCGGTGAAATTAGTAAGCTTTATCTTTTGTTGAAAGGGTGGCAATCTAGTGATGATTTTGAATTAAGTTACATGGCAACAAAGATGAAGGCAAAATATGACATGTATTAGGGAGATCCAGAAAAGATGAACTTGTTGATTTTTATCAGTATGATGATGGATCCCCGTCATAAGTTTGGTTTTTTGGAGTTTGTCATTATCCAAATGTATGGGGAAGTTGTGGGACAAGGCATGGTTAAATTGGTGAGAAAGGGAACATTTCAGATGTTTAATGAGTATAAGAGGTTTAACGAAGGTCCAACCACTAAAACTTCCTCTTCCCATGCATCATCTGGACGATTTAATGTGTCTAATGTTGAGCCTCAGAAAAGGAGGAAAACCTTAATGAAGAACGAGTACGACAAGTATAAATCTGAAAGTGGGAATGTGGATTCTAAGTCAGAATTGGATAGGTATCTTGGTGAGGCTACCGAGGAGGATGATGATGACTTTGACATCTTGAAGTGGTGGAAGGTCAATTCACCTCGATTTCCTATACTTGCACAAATTGCTCGTGATGTGTTGGCAGTTCCGATTTCTACAGTTGCTTCCGAGTCAGCATTTAGTACTGGAGGGCGTGTTCTTGATGCATTTAGGAGCTCCATGACTCCAAGGATAGTACAGGCTATTGTGTGTGCTCAGGATTGGTTGCGTCCCCAATCTCGCCTGGTTTGTGTTGAGGAGGATTTAGATAGTCTTGAGAAGATCGAGGAAGGTAAGCAAATCTTTATGTTTTCGACTTTTTTAGTTGGTACTCCGTACTTATATTATATGTGCTAATTAATGTTAAATTTTTTTTGTGACTATTGTAAATATTTTTGTATTTGTAGAATTGTTGAAGATTACAAATGACTCCAACAATATTCTAGATCTTTGATGATTGATCATTGCTTGTTGACAATGTTGAAGGCAAAGGTTTGTTGTTCGTTGGTAAATGGTAGTTGGTACTTGGTGATCATTTTACATTTCTAGACTTGGGAAGTAAGTTTGTTAGATATATTTGTGAAGTAGTTGGTATTTGGTAACTTGTAATGTTGTATTGATTTGAGAATTTGTATTTTTTACATTTTGTAGACTTTGTTGATGTTTTAACTTTCATGCTCATTATTTTCTTTGTGTGTGTTCTATATTATTGGAACTTGGAAACTTGGCTTAGGAGTTGGAAATATATGACTATGTTCAATGTTGACAGGTTACACGTACAAATGCAATGTGAAATGTCTATTGAGACATAATATTCTGTGTGGTTTGTGACTTAGTATTGCACTGTTGTGGTCCTGTGGAGTGTGGACTTGTCACCTGTGGTTGTAAAATTGAGACATAATATTTTCATCATTTTGTGTGGTTTGTGATTGTAATATTAAAGCGTGTAATATTTGTGTGGTTTGTCTTTTGTGGTTATAATATTTTGAATTGTCTATGTTCAATATTTATAGGTTATAGGTTCATTTAATTGTTATGACATATAAGTTATATAACCGTTGTAACGGATTATCAAACCAAGGGGGGGGGGGAGAAAAGAAAAAAAAAAGTGTGTAAAATATTTTAGTTAACCGAATTACAAAACCGAATCGAACTGATAATTTCAGTCACCGATCCGAAATAACCGATTTTTAATTCAGTTCAGTTTCAGTTTCTATTTGTCCAAACCGAACCGAACAAAACCGAACCGAAATGTTCAAAATTGAACCGAACCGACCGAATGCCCACCCCTATGCAGGTCTCTTAATTAACAAGGCCGAACCACATACAATCTCTCTTTTCTTATTCTCCTTCTCTATAACCAAATTTAGGCATCATTAATAAAGTTTAAATTAAGATGGTCTTGTGCTAGAGTATTGTTGGAAAAATTACATTGATACAATTGGAAAACAGAAACAGATTCTTGATTACAAACTGGAAAATAGAACTTAAATAGAAACAGAATTACAATATGTAAACAGAAAGCAATAATTGGAAAACTATAACAAAATAAGATCAAACCGAGGCCTGTGATATTTCACAGTTTCCTTAAAACAGATTCGTCGCCTCACCAGAAGTGCTTGAGGATATCTCCGACGTCTGAATCCCAGGATACAGCGGCAATAACCAGCAGTTGACAAGCACGGTGTTCGACTGCTCCGACGAACCAACTATGTTCTGTGTCACTCTCAGGAAGGAATATAGGAAGGAAGGTAATAGCTCTTGTTTTTCTGACTCTGAAATTTCTAAGGAGAAAGCTCATAATATATAGGACTAAGGGGAGAGAGGATTCATTGGATGTACATTATGAATTTGTGGATTCATCCATGTATATCCATTATGAATCTATAGATTTATCCATGTATATACATGAGTACATTATGTATTTGTGGATTCATCCATGTATATCCATTATGAATCTATAGATTCATCCATGTATATACATGATTCATCTATGAATGTGCATTATCCATGAATGAGAATAAATACATTCATGTATATACATTTCTCATGCATTATACATTATAATAAATTATATACATTTCCCATGCATTCATGTATGTACATTATATAAATGTATTCAATGGATTAATTTCTCATTCACTCAATAATAATTTTGGACATGTAAATATCCAAAGTTCATCTCCTCATGGAGGAGAACACAAATCCACAAGGACCCCATTCAAACTCTAAATGGGTCCCACATTTATTTGACCTCAAACATGGCCAAAATTAATTTTTATCCAACAATCCCCTACATGAATGAAATTAATCGAAACGATGTGAGACGACTCGACAAGAGAGAGAGCACAACGAATCACTCCTGCAAAGGATAGGTAGCTTTTGGCTTTGAACCTTCCCTTGTGACAATCTATCAGATTTACTGGCTGACCAGTGAACGTATAGTCTTGAACTGATTGCCATTAGTGTAAACAACCGACAGACCTCACACAGGAGCTTTCCAAACATAGTTTAGTTCTTACACTTGTGTTCATTTCGGCCTTGAACACTCGCCTGGTTCAGTAAATGTTTATCAAAGAATTTTGCCCTTCTCAAATTCTTTTAGAAGCGGCCCCACTTCACATTCACATAGGTGACTATTTAGAGTATCTTGCTATACTCCGCTAGGTTATACCAACACACATAGTCATTAAAAGCTAAGCCTCACACCATGCAGGTATCACTGTTTTATCCTTCGAAATGGGCTGGAGAGCATTTCTCCTCAATGATTCTCTTAAGGTACATGAAATTAGGTTATCCCTTTGAACCTAGATCTTGGGATCTCCAGTCAACTAGGTTGGGTTTCCATTCCAGTCCCTTGTAATCGTCATAGGCTTTAGTCCCATTTCTCTAGATGATTTATCAACTAACTCTCGATTTAACCCTTTGGTTAGCGGATCCGCAATATTGTCCTTTGACTTTACATAGTCAATCGTGACAATCCCACTTGAGAGTAGTTGCTTAATGGTATTGTGTCTACGACGAATATGTCTAGACTTACCACTATACATATTACTTTGTGCCCTTCCAATAGCAGATTGGCTATCGCGGTGTATGCAAATAGTTGGCACAGGTTTTGACCATCTAGGAATATCTTTTACAAAATTGCGAAGCCATTCAGCCTCTTCAGCTGCCTTGTCTAGCGCAATGAATTCAGATTCCATTGTCGATCTAGCAATACAAGTTTGTTTGGAAGATTTCCATGACACAGCTGCACCACCAAGTGTGAAAACATATCCACTTGTAGATTTTGAATCTTTCATATCGGATATCCAGTTTGCATCACTGTATCCTCCAATACAGCTGGATATCTCATGTAGTGCAGTCCCTGATCACGTGTAAATCATAAGTACTGCAGTACCGTTACTATCCCTTTCCAGTGTTCAACACTAGGATTACTAGTATATCTACTTAGTCTATTAACAGAAGAAGCAATGTCAGGCCTTGTACAACTCATGAAGTACATCAAACTTCCTATCACTCGAGAATATTCTAGTTGAGAAACACTTTCACCAGTATTCTTAGATAGGTGTAGACTTAAGTCCACAGGCATCCTGGCTATACTAGTATCAGACTTGTTGAACTTCTCTAGAATCTTGTCTACATAATGTGACTGTGACAGAGCAAGTCCATTAGTATTTCTAGAGATCTTGATGCCCAATATAACATCAGCAAGTCCCATATCTTTCATGTTAAATTTAGAATTCAACATTTCCTTAGTAGATTTAATGATCTTATCATTACTACCCACTATGAGCATGTCATCAACATAAAGACATAATATGACATAGCCTTCAATTGTGTCTTTGACATAAACACATTTGTCACACTCATTGATTTTAAATCCACTAGAGAGTATAGCTTGGTCAAATTTTTCATGCCATTGTTTTGGAGCTTGCTTTAAGCCATACAATGATTTGACACGCTTACAGACTTTATTTTCTTGCCCTGGAGCAGAAAATCCTTCAGGTTGTTCCATGTAGATTTCTTCATTCAAATCTCCATTAAGGAAGGCAGTCTTAACATCCATTTGATGTAATTCGAGATCTCGCAATGCTGCGATCGCAATAATCATACGAATGGATGTTATTCTCGTAACAGGATAATACGTATCAAAGTAGTCTAGACCCTTCTTTTGTCTATACCCTTTGATGACAAGCCTTGCCTTATCAATAGTACCATCCGTCTTCATTTTCTTTTTTTAAAAATCCATTTGTAGCCCAACGGCTTACAACCAGGAGGAAGATCTACCAGTTCTCAAGTATGGTTTTGTAGGATAGAATCAATTTCACTCTTGATTGCTTCTTTCCACAAAGGACCATCTGGTGATCTAATAGCTTCATTATAGCTTTGAGGCTCACTTTCTATAACATAAATTAGAAAGTCTGGACCAAAAGATTTTGAGGTTCTAGCTCGTTTCCCACGTCTAGGCTCAATATCAACATTTTCTTCTTGGGTTTTACTAGCTTCCCCAACAGTCTCAAATGTGCGGTTTTTAGAACTATAATCCTCTTTACAAGGAAATATATTCTCAAAGAAAGACGCATTTCTAGACTCCATGATCGTGTTCTTGTGTATATCTGGGTTTTCAGATTTATGTACAAGAAATCGATACGCATTACTATTATGTGCATAGCCAATAAATAAACAATCAACAGTTTTTGGACCTATCATTTCTTTCTTAGGAGTAGGTACAAGAACTTTTGCAAGACACCCCCACATTCGTAAGAACTTGTAAGAAGGTTTTCGACCATTCCATTGTTCATACGGGGTTTGATCAACTTTCTTTCGAGGTACCTTATTTAAAATATAATTTGCGGAGAGAATTGCCTCCCCCCACAAGTTCTGTGGCAATCCAGAACTTATTAACATAGCATTCATCATTTCTTTTAAGGTACGATTTTTCCTTTCAGCAACTCTATTTGATGGAGGCGAATAAGGTGCGGTGGTTTAGTGAATAATTCCATTTTGTGCACAAAACTCACCATATGGCGCTACATATTCACCACCCCTATCACTTCTCAACACCTTAATCTTTTACTTAGTTGATTTTCAACCTCTGTCTTGTATAGAATGAACTTATCCAAAGTTTCATCCTTACTTTTTAGCAAATACACATAACAGTATTTAGTGCAATCATCAACAAAAGTAATAAAATACTTATTGCCGCCTCTAGATTGAACCATTTTTAAATCACATACATCAGTGTGGATTAATTCCAGAGGTTCAGTGCTTCTTTCAATTGATTGAAATGAAGTTTTTGTTAACTTTGCTTCAACACAAGTTTCACATTTATAACTTGCATCAATATGAAAGTTTGGTATGTGGTCTAATTTAATTTATCTTCGCAAAGAATTAAAATTAACATGTCCTAGTCTACCATACCACAAATTGGAAGACTCAAGCAAGTAAACTGAAGAGGTACTCATTTTATTAACTTTTGGGAATACAGTTGCTACATTAAGTTTGAACATCCCATTACACATATACCCCTTCCCCACATACATTCCCGCTTTGGTCAACACCACCTTGTCTGACTCAAAGATCATATGGAAGCCAGGCTTGCTTAGGAGAGATCCGGATACCAAATTCTTGTGAATTTTTGGTACATAAAGGACATTGTTGAGAGTTAGCTCCTTTCTTGAAGTCATTTTCAGAACTATTTTCCCTTGTCCTTCAACATCTGAGGAGGCAGAATTTTCCATATATATCTTCTCACCATTAGAAATTGGTTCGAAGGAAGTGAACATAACTTTGTCGGAGTATATGTGGCGAGTAGCACCAGTGTCTATCCACCACTCCCTTGGGTTTGAATCCACCAAGTTCACTTCAGAGACCACAGCAGACAGATTAATGTCAGAGACATCCCTTGAGATATAATCTAACTCTGTCACATTTGTCTCTTGGACTTGACTGCCTTAGCACTGGTCTTGACCCTATACACATTATAGAGTGTATCGTCTAAGTCATTGAAGACATAGTTTCGGCACAAAAAGTCCGAGTGCTTCCAAGCATCAATAGCTAGCACAACCTCACGGTCTTGTTCATTTTCATTAGGCACAGGAGCCTCTTCCTTCAAGAACCTCGCAAGGTTCAAAGTGGTAAGGTAGAACAGCATATTTTGCTGCCACCTTTTGAAATCCACACCATTAAACTTCTCGGGTTTCTCCCCGTGGTTCACAGGAACCGTTTGGATTGAGGGAACCTTCACAGGTATGGAGCCAATCACCACGGTGTTGGAGCCTGTAGCACCATCAATTGCAATAGGTGGGTTTGCAGCAGTGTTCACATTCTGATTTTCCATTTCTGAAATTATCACAGGAGAAAAGAAATTAAATCTAATATTTTCCTTTTAATTTTAACAGCAGCAGAATTTCTTTTCCCAAATAATTGTTAGAAACCGAATGAATTTTCAGATTCTATTCGCGCTAACCCAAGCAAAATAGGATTGTGCACACTTTTCGTCTAATGCAATTTTTCCTGATTCTGCACCGTTTGGCCAGAAAATGAGGATTACAGTAGCAGTTTTTTGTAAGACTGTTTTTAAAAATAATTTTGTTTTTCCAAATCCGAATCTGTTTTTGTTTTGTAAAAAATATATAGAATCTGTTTTAAGATTGTTGGAAAAATTACATTGATACAATTGGAAAACAGAAACAGATACTTGATTACAAACTGGAAAATAGAACTTGAATAGAAACAGAATTACAATATGTAAACAGAAAGCAATAATTGGAAAACTATAACAAAATAAGATCAAACCGAGGCCTGTGATATTTCACAGTTTCCTTAAAACAGATTCGCCGCCTCACCAGAAATGCTTGAGGATATCTCCGGCGTCCTTCTCCCAAGATACAGCGGCAATAACCAGCAGTTAACAAGCACGGTGTTCGACTGCTCCGACGAACCAACTATGTTCTGTGTCTCTCTCAGGAAGGAATATAGGAAGGAAGGTAATAGCTCTTGTTTTTCTGACTCTGAAATTTCTGAGGAGAAAGCTCAGAATATATAGGACTAAGGGGAGAGAGGATTCATTGGATGTACATTATGAATTTGTGGATTCATCCATGTATATCCATTATGAATCTATAGATTCATCCATGTATATACATGAGTACATTATGTATTTGTGGATTCATCCATGTATATCCATTATGAATCTATAGATTCATCCATGCATATACTTGATTCATCTATGAATGTGCATTATCCATGAATGAGAATAAATACATTAATGTATATACATTTTTCATGCATTATACATTATAATAAATTATAGGGTAACTTAATATATAGTCCTAATATATGCATCTAACTAGAAATAGGCTCCTTTTTCAAATGAATCTAGAAATAGGTCCCTATAGTATTTTAAGGACAAAACTGCCCCCGTATATATATATATATATATATATAATCAAGGTTTCAAATTCAAATCAGGGAATTTCTCACTTTTAACACGCTTCCCACTTTTTTGTGAGAAATTCTCACATTTTACACAGTCCGTTTTTTAAGGTCCACTTAAGAGCCGGATATATATTTAGATAGAGAGAGAGAGAGAGAAAGAGAGAGAAAATCTGCTAAAGAGAGAAAGATGAAGATAGAGAGGGAGAAAGAAGAGAGAGGGGGTCACAGCCCCTCCACCGCCACCAACGACCACCCACCACCTTCCTCCTCCTCCCCTCTCTATCTCCCTTCACCTATATCAACCATGCACCACCATCTCCGGCCACCACTCTCCACCGGTGACCACTATGTGGACAAATTACTCACTAATTCGTGAGAAAAAAAAATCAAAATATCTCACTGAAATCGAATCGTTTTAAGCGCGAAAATTCGATTTCACCTTTGTTCTCGAAAATGCGAGTGAAAAGCAAGGTTTCAAATTTGCAACCTATCATCAACAAAATCAACCGATTGCGAGACGATGCAGAAGACGATCACTCCGAAATGGTTCATGGATTTGATGCATTCATCGACGGTTGTGCCATAGATTTACTCACTTCCATGAATTTGTATACACAATCCGAACTGTGTAAAAGGTGAAAAATTCTCACAAAAACGTGCGAATTTCTCATATTTTGAAATTTCTTTAGGTCCGATTTTTAAGGTCCGCTTAAGATTCGAACCGTTTGTATACATACATATAGTATTGATGAGGATCTCCTTATTGTACAGGCTGTAAGAAATTCTTCACTTGTTATGTAGATGAAGTTAGTGAGAAATTTCTCACTTTTATAGGCTGTAATAAATTGCTCATTTGTTATGTAGTGAAATTAGTGAGAAATTTCTCACTTGTATAGGCTGTAAGAAATTACTTCCTCATTGTATGTAGATTAAATTAGTGAGAATTTGTTCACTTGTATAGACTGTAATCAATAGATAATGTATTATGTAAATGAAATTAGTGAGAAATTTCTCACAAAAAAATAAAAAATTCCCACATCACTTTGTTAAACTGAAAATCCCTTGATTATAGGGATATTAATTCCCTTATTCATGATCTCCTAAAAATACGTTTCCCAAAACTGCATATAACACAATTTTGGAAGTTTTTTGAACTTACAAAACAGTATATACCAAAAAAAAAAAAAAGTGAGAAATTCTCACATTACTCTGTTAAACCGAAATCCCTTGATTTTAGGGATATTAATCCCCTTATCCATGATCTCCTAAAAATTCGTTTCCCATAACTATATATACACGATTTTGGAAGTGTTTTGAATATACACAGCTCTCTCTCTCTCTCTCTCTCTCTCTCTCTCTCTCTCTCTCTCTCTCTCTCTCTCTATATATATATATATATATATATGAATTTCGCACTATATTAAGAGAATTTCTCACCTTTTTCTCAGCAACCTTCAATAAGGAAACTTCTTGATTTTAGCACTTAGTATTTAGTCCTAATATAGATACTTAATTAGCAAACAAATTTGAAAGTTGAGTAAAATAAGGAAACTTCTTGATTTGAGCAATATGTATACTCTTATCCATGATCTGCATGGATTACACTTGCCATACCCGTCATTCACACGTCTTATTTGTGCGGGTGGTACATATATACATATGTACATCTAATCATATGGCCTATTCCGAATGCTCTAATAACAAATTTCTCACTTAGTAATACAAATTTTTCACTTTTTGATTGGATATAATACGAAATTTCTCACAACTAAGTCACTTCTTCCAACAAGCTTACCACCAAATTCTCAGATTATAAATTTCAGCATGATTTCGCACTATATTGTGAATTACAATTATGAATCTCGCACTACATTGTGAGAATTTCTCACTTTTTCATCAGCAACCTTTAATTTTCCACACAAAATTATCTGTTATTTCTATGATTCGAATTAATAAAACATACAAATCATTTTCTACTATAAAACATATTACATACAGATTTTAAAAAGGCATTGTTTTGAATCACAAATCAGCATGATCTTTGGGATAAAAATCATTATCCATGATCTCCTAACAATCTGCTCCATTTATTAACTACCTTATTTAACTTTAATTAAATTTCACTTGTGTCATATATATGTGTATATATATATAGTTATGTATACATGTATGATAAGGGTATAATGGTCCGGATTTATACTAACCATTTAGGAATAGGGACTAATTATTGATTTCTATTGCAAATTAAGGATTAATTTCTATACACCAAAACAAGTCGGGATCAATTTCTATTAATGGCCATATTTAGGGACCAAATTGTATATTTCTATAAATTATATACATTTCCCATGCATTCATGTATGTACATTATATAAATGTATTGAATGGATTAATTTCTCATTCACTCAATAATAATTTTGGACATGTAAATATCCAAAGTTCATCTCCTCATGGAGGAGAACACAAATCCACAAGGACCCCATTCAAACTCTAAATGGATCCCACATTTATTTGACCTCAAACATGACCAAAATTAATTTTTATCCAACAATTATCACCTAAGGTATTATGTATGATGTAAAATATTATGCGAACTTAACTATAATTTAAATTTAAAACACCAAATTGGGCGGTGCCGAAATGAGATCAAATGGATATAATAAAGCTCTCTTTAAGCTCAATTAAATAATCTAGTACGAGAAATGTTGTTTGCGATTTTTTTTATTTAAGGTACATTCGTGCTAATTTGTGATATAATTGATTCACTTATGCAACGATTGTCTGCTACAAAGATATGTGGCACAATAATAACAGTACCAAATGCACGTAAGAATATGTTACGTGCGATCAGGAAGTGTCCCACATGTTAAGAGTATTTGGGTCAATTGACTGTTTGTAACTAGTTTTTGGACACCCTCCTTGCAAGTAAGTTTTCAGATTATTGGTAGCTTTTCCTCATCTTTTTCTAGTTTGTTAAAGAATTATTAATGGAACATTTAGTCAGGACTGGGTATTTGGTCAGTTCGATTCGGTTTAAACAAATTCAGTTCGGTTTTGTTCGGTTCAGTTTGAAGAAATGAGAACTGAAACTGAACTGAATTATATTTCAGTTCAGTTTTGGTCAATTCGGTTCGGTTCAGTTCGGTTCGGTTTGAAAATTCGATGAACTGAATATTAAAAAAACTATATTTTCTTTTCTTTTTCTTTTTCTTTTTCTTTTTTCATTTCACAACCTTTTTATATATTTTTTTTCCCATTTTTCTTTTATATTATAAAGAAAACATATGTTTATAGTTACTTATATATAACATACTCATATATTTATAATATATGTAGTTGTATATAAAAATATATTAATAATATATAAACTAAAAAAAATTTCAGTTTTTCGGTTTGGATTAGTTTGGGACAGTGAAACTGAAAACCGAACTGAAAAAAAAAAAAAAAAAAAAAAGTATAGTTTGATTTGAAACTGAACTGAAATTTTTTAGCTGAATTAACTTAACTGAAATGAAAATTTTAATTCGATTCGGTTCGAATTTCAGTTAACTAAACTATTTGCCCACCCCTACATTTAGTGTTAAGAGTAAAGTAATGCTTTCCAAATTTTACCCAAATATGTAATTCCCAATAGATGTAGTTGTGAAACCATTCAAACATATTTCAACAAATAGGGCAATCTCACAACAATTAAATATGTCACATGAGTTGGAACTAAATATTAGATAAAAACTTGGAAAAAATCAGACTTTTGCTTTTTCATGCATGCTTGTTTTCTTGATATTATTTCTGCGACTATAGATTTGGAGCTAATCAGGTATGGTGCCCGCTCTGACATATTGAGGGTCATAAGCGAACTTCGAAGATGGGGTCGTATTCATTAGAAAATTTTATTTGACATGTACCAACATGGGCTACATATAATAAGAGTAATGATATGCTTCCCAATTTTTTATCTCAAAAGTGTTTCTCAAATAATGTGACAGTGAGCCCAGATAAACAACTTCCAATCAAAATTCAACTAGTGCCACTGTATTAGACCTGACACAACTGCCACATCATTTGACAAATACTTCTTGGATAGAAATTTAGAAAATTAAGCATTACTCATATAATAAACTATTATTTTGAATGGAGTCCTATTAAAGTAGAAGGCCCAAAACAATTATTTAAGTGGCTTTGTGCTCACACCTGCCCTACATGTTAAACTATGTCAAGCGAGAGAGAAGGAAAATTCGGCTGCTTCCTTTGCAACGAGAACTAGGCACGCATTCCATATCCCCATAAACGCACTTTGGACATAACATTATATGCTCTACCACGACATTACATACATATGGAGAAATTATCTCATCTGGCCATCAATTCTGTGTGATTATTTGAATATTTTGTTGATCCCACGAAAATTCCGTAATAATAAAGAAATCATATTAACTTTTCACACATATGGCGGTAATATATATATATATATATATATATGCTTTTTACGAGTTCGCAATTCGGATGGTAATGTAACATTCTATTGGTTCATAATAGCACATTCCTGTCTCTTTTAAAACAGCAAAGTCAGCCCATTATTATGGTACGATACTAATTAGAGCAATGTTTGGGACACGAAAATGTTTTAAAGAGACGCTCACATGATAGAGAGTCGAACCAAATTATTATCCTCTATCAAATGAATGGAGAAGACCCCATACATATAGGTTGTACAAGACTTTTCAAATGATGAATGTTCGTCAATAATCACGACCATTCAAATTAAGAGTCTGTTAATCCATAATCAAAGACACTATATAAGTCAATTTCCCATTTAATTTTCCAACAATAAGTCCCCAACAATAAGTCCACATGATTGCATTAGTTTATAAATGTGCACAAATAATTGACTACTTCTCAATCACACACTAGTCTTTCAAAGTGAGTGTATGAGTACCAGACCAAATGTAAAACTTCATGACGTACATGTATATACATACACTGCATATAAACCAATAGAAACGGTAGGCAGTGTCCAATTTGCATTTCATTTTATATCAAAACCGGGAATAAACAGTGTGTAAAACAAAGACTTACACTGTTTATTCAAACAAAGTTTCGTAACAAGAACAGAATATATAGAGAGTCGAACCAAATTATTCTTCCAGATTAAAAACAGATTTATACAAAATAAAAACACTATTTGCTTTAAGGATATAGTGTTCAATACTAAACTCAATTTATTGTCCGATTTGCATGTATACCAAATTCTGTTTTATTTTATAGTATTTACTTATTGCAGTGTTGTCGGTTCTTGATTTCATATTTATATACATATACATTAAATTTAGATTCATACACTATTTGCATTCTAATATATTTTGTATAACACTTTGAGTCTACCACGTGGCAACCTTGATGGTAACTTAGCCAACGTAAATGGATCTTGTGAGTGGGCCTCCACTTGACCACACCTCATAAACATGAAATAGTGGGAATGTAGGTGGGTTTCAAGACCAATAACTCTCATTGGCTATAAAGTACAACATAAGAGTGTCACACATTACCTTCAAACGAGAAGTTATTTAGTGAGCCTGTCACTCCATGTCAGTATACAGACGTGGTGTGACCATTTAATCTTAACCACCTACTTGCCCCTTATTTTTAAGGAGATCATGACAAGTGGTTAATGGAATTTCAAATTTCAAATATTGTTAACCACTTGTCATGATCCCCCTAGAAGGAGGTGGCAAGTGAGTGGTTAAGATTAAATGGTCACACCACATCAACATACTGACGTGGCGTGACAGGCTCACTAAATAATTCTCTCTTCAAACTACGTAAAACTTATCCCAAAAAATAGTGTCTCCAATGAACCTGCCAAAGTTCATGCTAATGCCTGAATTGTAGCATGAGCCTAAAAGAATATCAATCTAATTATGTGCTAAGTCATGGCAAACTATAATAATGCTATGTTATTTTTTGGGTAAAATGTATTTTGCAACTCCGAACTATACTCTATTTTGTACTTTGGTCTCTAATTATTTTTTTTTCCGCATTTTGGTCTCTTAACTAATATTTTGTGGTAGTTTGGTCCCTCAAGTAACATTTTGTGGCAATTTGCCTACTCCGTCACTTTTAGCCGTTAAAAGTAACGGGAAAAGTTATTTTAATTACATATATACCCCAATTTGAGCTATGTTTGGCAACAACTGTCATTTTTTCAATACTTACGAAACTCCAAAAGCTAAAATTAAATATTTAGCAAAATAGCCTCTACAATTGCAATTGTCCAAAAGGCAAAAGCTACATTGGACAACTCTTACCATTTGCAATTTTTGTGTGATTCAATTACATAAGAAAAAGAAGCTGACAAACAGTCCACAAGGGGTACTTTTGAGATCTTTTGATAGATTTGTGTCTTTTATTGAGCTCTCCTAATTGTTGAAGTGTATTGTACATCTTCATGATTTTTTCATGTCTAATAATACTTCATTTTGATTGACCAAAAAATAAAACAATTGTATGACTGATGGGGTGGGCTAGAGGCAAGCTTAAAAACTTCTTGGACATGCTGCCTTGGGCTACAGCCCAGGTCAGCCCAGCCCCCTATGCACCTGTGCATATTTCACTATCAATATGTATAAATAGATCACAAAAAATATATATTCTAAAATGGGAATTGTTATTTCCACTCCATCATTGAACCAATGCACTCCATGGTACCACTATCAGAGCATGTGGTACCATGTATGTAATGCATGACATGCATGTACCACATGCTTTAAAAATAATATTATGGAGTGTCTTAGTTCAATAATGGAGTGGCAATAGCATCACCCTCTAAAATTGCCCGTTAACTTCCTCTGCCCCCAAGAGAAAATTCTTAGGCTCCGACTTCTGCCCTAAAAGAAGAAATGCTTCAATAAACCATTCACATTTTCCCTTTTCTCCTTTCTTTTCACTTCTTTCTTTCATTCCAAGCACATTTTGTTATCAATGAGAAGAGTAAACAACTTAACCATTTCTTTGACTCTTTCCATTTTGAGGGCGCCCACACTTCAAAAGGACTCTAATGACCAAGAGTAATCACGGGTGTGTAATATGACCACGTTGCATTGGGAACTACTTGTAACTTAACCATCCGAAAATGTGGTTAGTAACATATTGTCAAAATTTCTGAATTCATAATTAAGTTTTTTTTTTTTGGGGGGGGGGGGGTCAAAAGTTGGCAACAAACAACCAATCGTTGACGGATTTCTACCCTCAAAAGTTTTTAATTGGGAACTACTACATACACGAACCTGATTGTTTTATTGGAATTTGGTTAAAAAGTTTTAATTATGGGTTTTGTTAACATGTGTCCTTAGGACATATGTTAAGGTTTTAAAAACAAAAATAAATAAAGGGAGACAAACATTGAATTCATACCGAACATTAAAATTCACACTATACCCCTTATTTCTTTCCATTTTTAGAACCTTAATATGTGCTCTAAGGACACATGTTAATTGGGTTTAAAGTTCACCACTCATTTATAACATTGGGTTTAGAACCTTAATATGTGCTCTAAGGACACATGTTATTTTTATCTCAGTGTGGGCTCCTTTTATTTATTTATTTATTTTTGTTTATCATTTTAAGTGTTTTAAGATGTCTCCTTAGGGTACATGTTAACATTTCCCTTTATAATTTTGTTCAAAAGTCCCTTATTAATAAAAATTAATCACGAAATCCTTATATTACAATACGAAATTTTACATAACCATTTACCGCTAATGAATTTTTACTAAAGTAAAAAATTGGTTGGACCTACGATAAAAAAAAATTTATTTTAGAGGACTTTTGAATAAATTTTCTTGTTTTAGACACTCATTTAAACAACTAGTGATGTTTCATATACAAAGATGGATGAAAGAAAGTAATTAAGTGGATGTAATTGGCAACTTCCCTTTTATTTCTTTAAGTATGAAGGGTTAATTACACTTTACCCCATGTGGTTAGGCCCATTTTTAGTTTACTACCATGTGCATGCGTTAAAAGAGGACAGTTAACCTTCAGTAGTTCCAGACTAAAGTGAAACTATTAAATTTTTCCTCAAAATAGCCCCACATGGGAAATAAGTGTTAAAATTAACCTCATATTAGAGAGTTAAATTTTTTAAATTAACCTCACATAAGAGAGTTAAAGTGTCTAAATTATATACTTTCATTTCTACTTTTTAACTACTACTATATACTCCGTAATAAGTTATTGAATAATTTGTGTATTGCTATGTTTTTTTTAAGTTTTTTAAATATTATTAGTTGATTTTTAATAACTCAAGTGTCTTTTCATATTTGTAATTTGTTCATAAACACGTCATTTTATCAAATGTATAGTAAGGGCAAATTTGTAAAATTACAAGATCCGTTAGCAACGTCTTTTGATAATTAATGGTAAGGGAGGTAAGTGTAATTTTTCACTATAAGAGGGAGATCCGTGTAATTAAGTCAAACTTCAGAGGTGATCCGTGTAATTTATTCTAATATTTATCATTGGAAATGGTCTAAGAACTGTTTAGAAAGTTTAGAACCAGCTACGTGGTTCACAAGTGAGCTAGCTGTAGAGGTATTTTCATGTGCATGTGACTGTGAGTCTATGTTCATACTAAAATTAATCTTAAAATATGTTCTTTATCGAAGGAATACGATATTGTTTTTTTTATAAAATCCAAATTTATTAATTCGGAGTAGGACTGAATCTAGTCATGTTAATCACATTCCCAACAGCCCTTAAGAGAATAAATATGCTTCAAAAAAAAAAAGAAAAAAAAGAGCATTTTATTTTATTTAATTCTGGATCCCACTATATTGGTTAATAGAATACTTGAATGAGCATTAGTAAATTATTTTTTGTATTTACAAAAAAAAAAAAAAAAAAAAAAAAAAAAAACCATTCACATTTTGTTGACAATGAGAAGAGTCAAACAACCCAACCCTTTCTTTGACTTTCCATTTTGAGGTGCCCACACTTCAAAAGGACTCTAATGACCAAGGGAAATGCTAGATGCACAAAAAAAAGTGCACAATGAAATGCACAACTAGCTTGAAATTGTTGGACTTTGTGCTGAAAAGTCTGTACACACAAAAAGACAAAAAAAGGAGTGTACAGTTTCTTCAGCACGAGGTCCAACAAATTAAAGCAGGTTGTGCATTTCGTTGTGCACTTTTTTTTGAACATCTAGCATTACTCAATGACCAAGAGTAATCACGGGTGTGTAATATGACCACGTTGCATTAGGACCTCCTTGTAAACTAAACTATCCGAATATGTGGCCAGTAATATATTGTCAGAATTTCTGAATTCATAATATTTTTGTCAAAAGTTGGCAACAACCATTCCTTGTCCGGTTTCTACCCATAAAGTTTTTTAATTGGGAGCTACAACATGCACGAGAGAAATTCTATAGTGGGGATACATTTTCCTTCACTTTGGGGGCAAAATCACTGTTTATATGTCACACATGTATCCATGTGTCACACAACATGGATTGGAGGTAAAATGAAAAAGTTTGCCCGGTTAATATTCTGTTGGTTAGACTTTTCTGACCTTAGTTAGACATTTCTTAGCAACGTTTCTACTTTAATTAGTTTAGTTAATTTGGACATTTTTGAGTAATATTTGGAATATAACTATTTATACAATTTTTTCTACATAATCTAATAAATGTGTCTATCTGTCTCCTATGATGTCAGTGGATCCCACAGTGACACAAAAAAGAGATAGACACATTTATTGAGTTGTGTAGAAAAAGTTGTGTGCATGGTTGTGTCACAAGTATTACTCAACATTTTTTTAGCTTAATTTGTACATTGCTAAAGGTTGAGCGAAATAAAGAAAAGCTTACACACAATTAATGCTTCTGACGGACAATTGATGCTCTGTCGGTTAGACTTTTCTTAGCAACGTTTGGACATTTCTTAGTTTAGTTTGTGCATTGATTAGTTTAGTTTGGACATTTCTTAACTTATTTTATACCTATGTTATTTGCAAACAAATGCTAAGTTTATTATCGAGGTACAAATAGTATTTTAATAAAGTCCAAAGGTTGGTTAATAAAGTCCAAACGTTACTAAATAAGGTCCAAAGATTTGTAAGAAGAGTAATGTTAGGGTACAACTATTTTTTACAACTCATTTACAACCATCTCTATCTCTCTCCTAAGTGGCACTGGCCTGGGCCGGGACCAATTGAAATTTAACCGGATCCCACAGTGTCACTTAGGAGAGAGATAGAGATTGTTGTAAATGGGTTGTAAAAAAAGTTGTACACCTAGCATTACTCTTGTAAGAAATGTACAAACCAATGTTCATAAGTCATAACCACCTTAATTCCCCACGTGTCGTGCAGAAATGAGAGCTCAAACTCATCTAATGGCCAAGAAATTTTGGCTTCATGTGGGGCGAAACCACTTTGCTCCACTTTAAAATTTCCCCATACTTGAACATGATTGTTTTATTAGAATTTTGGTTTAAAAGTTTTAATTGTTTGGTTTTAAAGCCCGGTCATTTATAATTTTGATCAGAAGTCCCTTACTAATAAAAATTAATCATCAAATCCTTATATTACAATACAAAATTTCACAAAACTATTTTGGGTCGAGGGATTTTTACTAAACTAAAAAATTGGTAGGACCTAAGACCAAAAAAGTCTATCCTAGAGAACTTTGGTCTAAAACTCCCTTATTCTATACACTCATTTAAACAACTAGCAATGCTAGGTGTACAAATATTCAATGTACTTATAAGGTGGATGAAGAAAGTAATTAAGTGGGTGTAATTGACAACTTCCCTTTTACTTCTTTCCTAAGTAGTAGGAGTAAAACTTAATTTGAAGGGCTAATTACATTTCACTCCACGTGGTTAGACCCATTTTCAGTTTATTCTCATATGCTTTAAAATTAGTGGACACTTAACCCTCTAGTCGGACTAAAGTGAAACGATTAAAGTTTCTCTCAAAATAGTCCCGTATGAGAATTAAGTATTAAAATTAGCCCTATATATAAGAGTTAAAGTTTCAAATTAACTCCACACAGGAGAGTTAAAGTGTCAAAATTATATGCTTTCTTCTACTTTTTAAACTACCACTAATAATTTCTTGAATAATTTATGTACTGCTATATTTATTGAGTTTTTAAATATTCTTAATTGATTTTGAATAACTCAAGCGTCTTTTCATATTTTTCTCCCTATTTAATGCCCTAAACAATTTCAAATGACTTGAAAGTTATCTATGTTAAATCCATGCAAAGTTAAATGGTTCGTCAATGTAAATAGATGTATGTATCATTAAATGATACTTGCTGAGAAAGTATATCTTCCTTATATCAAGAGTTTATAATACTGTACTAGCTTTGAGAATAACAAACAACACCTATAAACTAGGAAGGCTAAGTAAACACCTAATCGGCTAATCCTAAGGATAAGACTACATTTCTTTTTAACAGAAAGAATAAGTCAAACTGAAATAAAAAAAAATTGGAAAATATTAGGTGCACAATGAATTGTACAATTAATTGTACAAACGTGTAGCGCAAGGTTAGACCTTGTGCTGAAAAGCCTGCACACACTTTTTTGAGTGTACATGCTTGATCTTGTGCTGCACATTTATACAATTAATTGTGCAATTTATTGTGCACCTAGCATTACTAAAAAAGAATTACATTTGAATACATCTTATATGTTTGAGGTTAGATACATATATTAATTTTATAAATATTTGTGTAGTCAATTCAATTTTATGAGTCAAGCAGTTATTTTTCTGTTTTTTCATTGAACACTTTTTTCCAATTTTATTTTATTTATTTATTTTTAATGTTTATTTCAGTTTTTGCTTTTTGGAAAATTTTTCATGCAACGCTTTAGGACTTGTAATACCAATAATGATATACTCACTCCCTCAACCACACCCTCAACCACATTCAGCACATATTGTTCATTGATTTTAGTGGGTCCTATGTGGAACTCATGTGAAACCCACCATAATTAAGGACAATCAAAAATTATGATGTGTTGAATGTGGTTGAGGGTGTGGATGAGAGTGTGAGTGTATCATTACATTTCCTTTTCAGAAGTTGGTTGCCATGTGGCATTTAGAAAGGTTGTTCCGTGAGATGGCTACCTTTTGTTTATACTTTTTAAGTAGCATTATTTAATGAGTAAATGCTATACTCCCAAAAAAAAATGAGTAATATTTGGGGCACTAACAACTTTCACTAACACTTACTAACACACTCTATCTCTCTCCTAGTGGTACTGTGGGGTCCGCAGTGGGCCCCGCAGTACCACTAAGAGAGAGATAGAGTGTGTTAGTAAGTGTTAGTAGAAGTTGTTAGTGCCCCTAGCATTGCCCAAAAAAAATTTCTCGAAAAGTGTTTTTCAACACATGTAACAGTGAGATCCTCTTTAATAATGGAAATATCACTTCAACATCAATCAATCAAAATCAACTGGATTCACTGCCACATATGTTGGAAATCACTTTTGGGAAAAAAGATATTTGATATGGTAGTGGGGTCCGATAAAAAACTTCCAATCAAAATTCAACTAGTTCCACTGTAATAAACTTGACCCCACTGCCACATCATCTGATAACCACTTTTGAGAAGAAATTTTTTTTTGAGAAGCATAGTAGTACTCTATATTTATGGGCAATTAGTGATAAATCCAAATTACAGAAAATATAGTGATTTAAGTATGAATATGAAAAGTTTTTAGAATTAGGTCAACTCCTTGATCTTTTGACAAAACTACACCCAACATTACTCTACACAAACAGTTTCAAAATTCCTGCACCTCTGGTGACCTCGCCTGAGCTCCGACGACCACTACCATGACATCGCCTGAGCTCTGACGACCTCGCTTGAGCTCCGGTGATCTCGCCTGAGCTAGTGTGAGCTCTGGCGAGCACCATCACCACCACACCAAACCCCCAGTGACCACCACCACCACCACCACATGCACCGGACCTTTGCCATTCACCACCAACGCCATACCATACCTCTCAATCTCTTCACAACCAAACCACCACAACAAAATTTATCATATCATCGAAAAAAATTGTTAAATTTAAAAAAAAAAAACAAAAAAAAACAAAAAAACAAAAGGTTGTGAAATTTATCAACAAAAAGTTGTGAAATTTCACAGAGTTCGTGAAATTTCAAGAAACCACCAGTGCCACACCAGACCTCTGTCATTCACCACCACGATCTTAGTGGATCGTTCTCTTCACAACCAAACCACCACATCAACATGAAATGATCACAAAAAAAAGTTTCTAAAATTTAATTTTTCATACCAATACCGAAAAAGTTGTGAAATTAAAAAAAAAAATAAAATAAAAAATAAAAAATAAAAAAAAGTTGTGAAATTTCATAAAAAAAAAAGTGTTCTAACAAACATTGCAAAAACTTTTTACAAATTCGATCATTCGTATCGATTTACAAATTATTTTTTGTATAAAATCTATATTTTTACAACTTACTCAACAAGATCTATCAAACAAGTATCATAGTTGATATCAACATCTGGAAAAAAAATTGTTGAGTAACTTCACTGACTTTTTTTTCGATAAACTCAACAAAACGTGTTAATAATAATAATTATAATAAATAAATAAATAAATAAAAACCCACCTCCACGCCATTCCTTAGAAATGACGGTGGCGATTATTTTTTGTTTTAATACCAACTGTCACCAGAGCATTCTTAGAGATGACGGTGGTGGTTGGCTTCTCTGTCACATTTCGGCGACGAAGAACAAAAATTTCTCCAATTCTGGTGAAAAAGACAAAGATGGTCGCAATGGTGGTGGATCTGTTCGCGGATGTGGTGGATCTGGAATTCATGGTGGTCGTTGATGGTCGTGGCTAGTGGTCGTTGGTGATGGACGTAGTCGGTGGTATCGTATTTCATTTCATTTGTCATGCACGACAATGTGATGTGCATTTTGTGGCACATGTGTGAGTGTGTTGTGACTCACGATTTAATTTGGGTGTCTGTGTAAAAGAACCCTCTGAAACTGTGTGATGTGGATGTTTTGTTGTTGTGAAGTTTCTTAGAGATTGAGACGTTCATTGTAGAATACCTTAGATGTTTATCTGAAAAAAAAAATGTTTACTTGTGTATTCCACTACCTGTATTATTATGTGGTTTAGAATACATTTCTATTGTTAATTTTAGTATCCTTGTAAGGACAATTTAACACACTACATAATTGGTAGGCTAATTAGTAATTTCGTAAAGTCACGTGAAATTGCGTTTTAGCAACCAAACAGAACTTAGATGAAAACTTTTATAAATTTTAGTTTTCACTCGTGAAGCAATGAATTAGGCGTATTAAAAAGTTCGAAGGATAATTAGGAGTTTTGAGAACTCGCGGGGAGGTAAACAAAATTTTCAAAAGTTGTGCCTATATATAGAAAGAGGTGAGATATTTCTCATTTACAAAGTTTCTAACCTAAAAGCTAGAGAGGCCAAAAAGGGAGATTTTAATCCTCGAGCTTGCGACGCTCATTTTCGGTGATCCATCCGTTGATCAAAATATTTTATCGGACATTCGAACTCCTCGAGGTAAGGCCGTCGTTTTGATATCCACTAGATCTTGTTTGGATAAGTTATCTTGAAAACTCATTTTCTAGAATTTTCATAAAAAGTTGTTAATCGGACTTTTGATCCATATGAATTGTACTAGAAGGACTTCTACACGTTCTTTGTGCTCAGGTTTTCTTTGGATCGAATTTTAAGAGCGTTAAATAGAGGTGAGTGATTTAACTATGTGTTTTGGGATAATTTCTTGACATGTATTCATGGTTGGTATGAAAAGTATGTGTTCGTTCATAGATATACATATTGTGTAGTTCATATTGGGCGATTATATTGATAAGTATGCCCAATTGTACAATAGAATGTTTTGATTATGTCGAAAGCACGGTGAAATGTGATTTGAGCATGTTGAGTTGCTATTTGGGTCAAAGGAGCACGTGATACCAAGCCATTTGTGGAGCCGTTATAGGCATAAGGTCGCACGTTTGAAGAAAAGAAACGTGGGTCTTACCTAGTCTCGTAGACTTATTGGCGAGGAGTCGCGGACTAGGAGTGTGGAATGTACACGTGAGACTCCGGAGACTAGTATGAAATGTAGAGATGTGAATGCGAGCATGTTTATCATTCATGTGCATTATTGCTTATTCACTGAGCGTTAGCTTAAACGAATCGAAAGATGTGTGGTTATTCAAATAACCATTGCAGGTGTGAATGCTGACGAGGAATCGGGAAAGTGATCACGAGACATTGGGGGTTCAGTTATGAGACAACTAAGTATGTTTACCCCATAGTTTTGGAAATGGAAATGTTGTAATTAGGATTTCATGACTTTAATCTATGTTTATCTTAGAATCTTAGAACGGATTCATAATGTTGTAATAGTTAGTAATATCTTGTAATTATGTTTTAGTAATGTCATAATCCAGTTAGGATCACTTTGAAATGAGTTTGGAATGTGTGTTTGGTCCCTGGTTGAATTCAGAAAACTTTTAACTTGGGAAATTCTACAGAATGCTCTGCTGCTTGAAAACAGTCGACTGGTTTATGATAATAGTCGATTGGATCCTTTTGTTGAGCAATTCACTGCATCATTATTTTGAAAAGCAGTCGACTGAGTTATGTTTTCAGAACCAGATATTTTTTGCTTAGATTAGACTTCAGTCGACAGGATCTACTAGTCGACTGAAGATTTGAAGCTGTAGTTGTCACGCCCCGGAACCACCCAGATGATCCTAGGACACGTGGCACACCACCAAGGCCTTACACAAGTGATTAAAGTTCCAAAAATAAATTTAAAATAAACTTAAACCAAAGAAGCTCAACAATAATAAATAAAATAAAAAAACAAAATCCTGTCTTTGCAATCATCCAAAATAACCCTGTTTTAATAAATAGTAACTTCTCAAATAACACTACCAAATCATAGTCATGAGCTCCCAAAGTCCAAGCAAGAGTTTTTAAATACTTTAAGAGAAATACTAAATATAACAATTTACAACCAACCCAATAAATAAATCTCCAAGTTCAAACGTCCCAATCTGATAACATTAGTCATAGTAACACTATGATCAAATAATCCCAACTAACACAGTCCAACCTCATATTACAGGAGTTAAGTTACAATCCAACTAAAGTATAAAGTTTAACTAGAAATATTACATAAGTCTTAAACCAATCACAGTATGACTCGTACTACAATCCAGATTAAAATCGATTAATTACAACTATATTGCAAGCTTTAAACTAAAAGGCAGGTAACTATTAACAAAATTACAACTTCCCAAACCCTAGCCAAGCCACTTCCCAGCTCACTTCCTCGATTCCTCGCCACGATCACCTACGATGGTTATTCAATAACCATTACAATATATAAGATATATGCTTAGTGAGTAATGCTAATCATGATTATGGATAATTGACATGCTCAATTCAACACATTACAAATAACTATAGTCTCTGGCAATTACTAGTTCACTCCCACCACTACCGGCTAGCCCGCGGCTCCACTCCCCAAGCTCACATGACTAGTCATAACCCACGCCCTCACACGTGCGGTCCCATAGGCCTCTGGCGGCCGTGGTCGTCACCACAAAGATTACCTCATGGTGGTATAAAACTAGCAATTTCCATTGACCCAAATAGGCAACTCAACATGCTCATTTAATCATACACCGTGCAATCACAATCAAATTGGGCCTAATTTAACCACATGGATTTTGCCCAATAATAACTAAGTAAACTAGGTTAAGCTAATTAGGCATGCTTTGGCATTACAATTGAACCCAACGTGAAAATCATCCAAATATCAAAATTAACATCACTCACCTCTTGGGTTTCGCTCCTAATTGTGAAATTAAAGCCCTACTATGGACCTGGTACAAATCCTATAAATAAATTACAAGTTATGAGCTAAAACCCTAAAATGGGTCGCGGAAAAACTATCACAGAACTCAATAAGATTAGTACCAATAGATTAGACTCACCCCCAGGAGTCCGAATATGTAGCCTGTTTTAAAAACTGACGTCGTTCGGCTCGTCAACCGTCGTTGAAAACGTCACCGTCAACGTCGCTAAAATTCTCGTCTTCTGTCTCTGTAATGTATTCTAATACTAAAATAAAGTAACTAAGGATGAGAAGTCATCCTTTGATGTGGCTTGTTTATATAACTTTCTCATTTTCATTATGAAACCCCCACTAGTTTGCTAGTTTTGTAATTACGCCCCCTACTAATTATTAAACTGTATTAAAATTATCCCAAACCTAAATGGGTATTTGTCTATGTCTCGCATGGGTCCCATAAGTGATCCCATATAATTATATGAAGTTGCTAATTAGCCTACTAATTATGAAACGTGTTCAATTCGTGCTCACAAAGGTACCCCTAATTGACCCAAAAGTGGTCATCATTTAACAACATGATATTATTAGCAATAAAATAATAAATCATTTAAGCCTTAATAAACATTTAGGCACATAGGGTGTTCCACATATTACTCTCCCATCTCAAGTAGGACCCATCAACACATATCCCAACTTGGGATTGCCATACTGGCCAAAACTGGGTTCCTAACAGGACGCCCAAAAACAACTTAGTGAGTTAAATCCACTTCCAATAAGTGTCACATAACACATCAATTAACATTAACTCATGATTATGCATGCTAAAGCAGTATTAAATATAAACCGCGGGAGCGGGTGTCACATCTCTCCCCTCCTTAAAGAGGAGTTTGTCCCCAAACTCGTAGTACCTCAAGTTTCAAACAAGAATGGATACTTCTCTTTCATTTCATCTTCTCTTTCCCACGTGGCTTCCTCAACGGAGTGATTCCGCCACAGCACCATAACCAAAGGAATAGTCTTTGTCCTCAGAACTAGTTCTTTCCTGTCAAGAATCTTGACTGGATGCTCGATATATGTTAAGTCTTCCCTGACTTCCAACGGCTCTGGAATAATCACTTTCTTCGGATCTGATACACATCTTCTTAATATTGATATATGAAATACATCGTGTACATTAGCTAACTCCGGTGGCAACTCCAACCGATAGGCTACTGGTCCAGCTCTACCAATGATCTCAAATGGCCCAACATACCTTGGATTCAACTTCCCAAACCTTGTAATACCCTTTGAAGGTTTTACTTTCAAGAATACAAAATCCCCAACTTCAAACTCCAACGGTCTCCTTTTCAAGTCCGCATAGCTTTTATATCTACTTTGTGCTGTTTGAAGTCATTATTGTATTGTCTTTACCTTTTCTGTGGTCTGCTGAACAATTTCAGGCCCTATCAATCTTCTCTCACCAACCTCGGTCCAACAAAGTGGAGAACGACACTTACGCCCATATAAAGCCTCAAAAGGTGCCATCCTAATACTGGATTGATAACTATTATTATAAGCAAATTCAGCCAATGGCAAGTGCTCTTCCCAATCACCTTTAAAATCCAAAATACAAAGTCGAAGCATATCTTCTAGTATTTGAATCACACGCTCTGATTGTCCATCGGTTTGAGGATGAAAAGTTGTACTGAAACTCAATCTTGTACCCATTGCTCTCTGCATTCCTTGCCAAAATCTGGATGTAAATGCATTATCTCGATCTGAAACTACAGATACTGGAACTCCATGAAGTCTCACAATTTCTTGAACATACAATTCAGCTAATTTCCTTGGATCATTAGTCTTAATAGGTAGAAAATGTGCAGACTTAGTCAATCGATCAACGATTACCCATACACTGTCATTTGACTTTCTAGATCTCGGTAAACCTCCCACGAAGTCCATTGTGATATTTTCCCATTTCCACGAAGTCCTGGTACAAGTAGTGGTTCCAATTTTCCCGCTGGTTTCTGGTGTTCCACCTTTACCCTCTGACAAGCCACACATTTTGCCACGTGCTCAGCTACTTCTCGTTTCATTCCTGACCACCAATAGTTTTTCCGCAAATCACGGTACATCTTAGTACTACCCGGATGGATTGAGTACCTCGTATTGTGCGCCTCTTCCAAAATTACTTCCTTGATACCATCTATGTTGGGTACACAAACCCGATTCTTGAATTTCAATATACCATTCTCAAAAATGAATTCTGGTTGCTTACCTTCAAGTATCTCATCATGAATCTTCTTCAATATTGGATCTTGAAGCTGTTTGGCTCGAATTTCATCAATAAGGGACGGATGTGCAATAATGGCTGACATTAGACCACCTCTAGTTTCTGGAATCACCTCCAACTTTAGCTGCTCCATCTCCCAAATTAACTTTTCTTGTGAAGTCAAAGCATAGGCCAAATTAGTTGTAGACTTTTGACTCAGCGCATCGGGCACCACATTAGCTTTTCCTGGATGATATTGGATTGTTAAGTCATAATCCTTCATTAGCTCTAACCATCTCCTCTGCCTCATATTCAAATCCCGCTGTGTAAACAAATATTTTAGACTCTTATGATCTGTGTAAATTTCACACTTTTCCCCGTAAAGATAGTGCCTCCAAATCTTCAAGGCAAAGATCACTGCCGTTAACTCAAGATCATGTGTTGGGTAATTCACCTCATGTGGCCTTAATTGTCGTGAAGCATATGCAATCACTTTGTTGTTTTGCATCAAAACACACCCTAAACCTCGACAGGAAGCATCACTGTATATCACAAACCCCTCAGTACCCGAAGGAATAGTCAATATTGGTGCTGTCATCAAGCGAGTCTTCAATTCAACAAAACTTTCCGCACACTCTGAACTCCAAACAAAAGGAACATCTTTTCGCATAAGTTGTGTCATTGGCATCGCAATTCTTGAAAAATTTTCCACGAACCTTCGGTAATATCCAGCTAGTCCCAAGAAGCTTCGTACCTCCGGCACACTTGTTGGCGACTTCCAATTGGCTACAGCTTTAATTTTCTGCGGATCTACTGATACACCCTCCTTTGATATCACGTGCCCCAAGAATGCTATCTCAGTTAACCAAAATTCACATTTCTTCAACTTTTCGAACAACTTCTTTTCACGGAGTCGCTGTAGAACCAACCGTAGATGCCTCTCGTGATCTTCTACACTCCTGGAATATATTAAGATATCATCTATGAAGACAATTACAAACTCATCTAGATAGTCTTTAAATACTTGATTCATCAAATCCATAAATGCTGCCGGTGCGTTCGTAACTCCTAAAGGCATGACAAGAAATTCATAATGACCATAACGGGTCCTGAATGATGTCTTCTCCACATCCTCTTCCTTGACTTTTAATTGATGGTAACCCGATCGCAGATCAATCTTAGAAAAAATCTGGTCTCCTTGAAGTTGATCAAATAAGTCATCAATTCTAGGCAACAAATATTTGTTCTTGATAGTTAACTTGTTAAGTTCTCGATAATCGATGCACATCCTCATAGTCCTATCTTTCTTTTTAACAAACAAGACTGGTGCACCCCACGGCGATACACTAGGTCGAATGAATCCCTTATCTAGAAGATCTTGCAGCTGAATCTTCAGTTCTTTCAACTCCACCGATGCCATTCTGTACGGTGTTTTCGATACTGGCTGAGACCCCGAGGCTACTTTAATAGTAAATTCAATTTCTCGCTCAACTAGTACATCAGGTAGATCTTCAGGAAAGACATCTGGAAACTCTCGTACAACTGAAATATCTTCAACTCTAGTCCCTGTGACCCGTGTGTCAATTATCAAACATAAGAACCCCCGACAACCTTGTTTCAATAACTTGCCTGCTCGTATTACTGAAACCAAATATGGTGGTGCTACAACACCAGTTGCCTGAAAACTAAACTCCCCTTGTCATGTCGGTCGAAAAGTAACTCTTTTCTGTTCACAATCGATAGTAGCTTGGTTTGCGGATAACCAATCCAAACCCAAAATTACGTCAAAATAATTAACGGCCAACGGAATTAAATTCACTGTCAACTCCCTATCATTCACCCTGATGTCACATGCTTTAAATATTGATGAGGTCACCATAGATTTGCTTAAGGGTAAAGATATCGACAAATCATACCCCAAAGGTTCTGACATGCTGTCTAAGTATCTAACAAATTCATGTGCAACAAAAGAATGTGTTGACCCTGAATCTATTAAAACATGCGCCGGGTGTGAACAAATGAGTAATGTACCTGACACGATAGAGTCGGCTGCTGCAGCATCCCCCGGCGTTAGTCGATAATACCTTCATTGTCTTTGTTCTGGCCCTTTCCCTTTGTCCACACTTGTCCCTGGTTTTACCCTAGTTGATGCCACAGAACCTGTCCCTCGCTGTTGTCTTGTTGGGCATTCTTTGGCTTGATGTCCTAGCTGGCCACATTCAAAGCATTTTCCCCTATTGTCTAGATTTATGCTCCCCGTACTTTGAGTTCGAGCTTGTGAGCAATTTCTCGTTATATGCCCCTTCTGCTTGCAGATATTGCATACTAACGTCAAGTGGCATACACCCCAATGTTGACGATTGCACGTTGGACATAATGGGCGACTCTCCCTAGATAAGGAACTTCTCCTTTGAACTCCTGAGCTAGAACTAGAACCTCGTGAGAACGGCTTCTTAAAGAAACCTTGTCCTTTACTTTTTCCCTCGGCTGGCCGCTTATTCTGTTGGCTCTGTTTATACTTGTCAATATCCCTTTCTACGATCAAAGCAACATCTTGCACATCGGCCACCTTTCTGAGTTGATGTGTATCCACTCGGCTTCTAATATTATCTCGTAGGCCTTCTTCAAATTTCCGTGCCCTATCCACTTCCCTTGGTACTGTTCGATATGCAAACCGAAGTAAACTGTTGTACTTAGCTGCATACTCATTTACTGTCATATCCCCTTGTTGTAGATTTGCAAATTCACGGCCCAACTGTGTCTTGACGGATGCTGGAAAGTACCGCTTGTAGAAGACCTTTACAAATCTGTCCCATGTCTCTGGTGCCCCTTGTTCAATCACATTTGTCCACCAGTTTTGAGCTTCGCCCTTCAAAGTGTCGGTAGTACACATTATCTTTTCCTCATCTGTACACTCTACTGTCCGAAAGATACGGTTCATATCCATCACCCAATGGTCGGCTTGTGATGGATCTGGGCCTCCATCAAACTGACTTGGTTTTCTTTTATAAAATTGTTCAATGACTCCTCGCTCTGCCCGTGGTTGTGGGTTTGCAGGTCTATCATGTCCCATCTGATCACTTACTGCCCTTACAAAATTGCTTACCACATCTTCTAGGTGGTCCATCCTCGAATGAGGTGAACGTTCCCAATCATGATCCATTTTCTTACCTGTCAGTCAATTGACATAAAGATATTGCATGCTATGCCAATAGGTTATATAACAACATAGCAACAATTATTCATATGCATTCATGAAATGCATTTACATGCTCGTCATCTACGCGTACTCTCAATCGTCGTCTCTCGTACCCAAGGCTCTAAGCCTAATGCTCTGATACCACTAAATGTCACGCCCAGGAACCACCCAGATGATCCTAGGACACGTGGCACGCCACCAATGCCTTACACAAGTGATTAAAGTTCCAAAAATAAATTTAAAATAAACTTAAACCAAAGAAGCTCAATAATAATAAATAAAATAAAAAAACAAAATCCTGTCTTTGCAATCAGCCAAAATAACCTTGTTTTAACAAATAGTAACTTCTTAAATAACACTACCAAATCATAGTCATGAGCTCCCAAAGTCCAAGCAAGAGTTTTTAAATACTTTAAGAGAAATACTAAATATAACAATTTACAACCAACCCAATAAATAAATCTCCAAGTTCAAACGTCCCAATCTGATAACATTAGTCATAGTAACACTATGATCAAATAATCCCAACTAACACAGTCCAACCTCATATTACAGGAGTTAAGTTACAATCCAACTAAAGTATAAAGTTTAACTAGAAATATTACATAAGTCTTAAACCAATCACAGTATGACTCGTACTACAATCCAGATTAAAACCGATTAATTACAACTATATTGCAAGCTTTAAACTATAAGGCAGGTAACTATTAACAAAATTACAACAACTTCCCAGACCCTAGCCAAGCCACTTCCCAGCTCACTTCCTCGATTCCTCGCCACGATCACCTACGATGGTTATTCAATAACCATTACAATATATAAGTTATATGCTTAGTGAGTAATGCTAATCATGATTATGGATAATTGACATGCTCAATTCAATACATTATAAATAACTATAGTCTCTGGCAATTGCTAGTTCATTCCCACCACTACCGGCTAGCCCGCGGCTCCACTCCCTAAGCCCACGTGACTAGTCATGACCCACGCCCTCACACGTGCGGTCCCATAGGCCTCTGGCGGCCGTGGTCATCACCACAAAGATTATCTCATGGTGGTATAGAACTAGCAATTTCCATTGACCCAAATAGGCAACTCAACATGCTCATTTAATCATACACCGTGCAATCACAATCAAATTGGGCCTAATTTAACCACATGGATTTTGCCCAATAATAACTAAGTAAACTAGGTTAAGCTAATTAGGGATGCTTTGGCATTACAATTGAACCTAACGTGAAAATCATCCAAATATCAAAATTAACATCATTCACCTCTTGGGTTTTGCTCCTAATTGTGAAATTAAAGCCCTACTATGGACCTGGTACAAATCCTATAAATAAATTACAAGTTATGAGCTAAAACCCTAAAATGGGTCGCGGAAAAACTATCACAGAACTCAATAAGATTAGTACCAATAGATTAGACTCACCCCCAAGAGTCCGAATATGTAGCCTGTTTTATAAACCGACGTCGTTCGGCTCGTCAACCGTCGTCGAAAACGTCACCGTCAACGTCGCTAAAATTCTCGTCTTCTGTCTCTGTAATGTATTCTAATCCTAAAATAAAGTAACTAAGGATGAGAAGTCATCCTTTGATGTGGCTTGTTTATATAACTTTCTCATTTTCATTATGAAACCCCCACTAGTTTGCTAGTTTCGTAATTACGCCCCTACTAATTATTAAACTGTATTAAAACTATCCCAAACCTAAATGGGTATTTGTCTATGTCTCGCATGGGTCCCATAAGTGATCCCATATAATTATATGAAGTTTCTAATTAGCCTACTAATTGTGAAACGTGTTCAATTCGTGCTCACAAAGGTACCCCTAATTGACCCAAAAGTGGTCATCATTTAACAACATGATATTATTAGCAATAAAATAATAAATCATTTAAGCCTTAATAAACATTTAGGCACATAGGGTGTTCCACATATTACTGTCCCATCTCAAGTAGGACCCATCAACACATATCCCAACTTGGGATTGCCATACTGGCCAAAACTGGGTTCCTAACAGGACGCCCAAAAACAACTTAGTGAGTTAAACCCACTTCCAATAAGTGTCACATAACACATCAATTAACATTAACTCATGATTATGCATGCTAAAGCAGTATTAAATATAAACCACGGGAGCGGGTGTCACAGTAGTCGACTAGACATGGGAGGCAGTTGACTGGACAGACTGCTGAGATTTTGAGCTTTCTGTAGTTTGCATTTCCAGTTGACCAGACTGCTGATCAGTTGACTGGATTTCTGGTTTTAAAAATTATTTGTTTTCTTTCTGCGGCGTGTTCTTAACAGATTCTTTTGGGAACGTTAATGAATGGATTTAGTCTTGGTGGCGTGCCACGGGCTTCGATTCTGCTATTGTGGGACCGGACTGTGACAAGTTGCTAGTTCTATTCCACCATGAGGTAATCGATGTGGTGACGACCACTACCGCTAGAGGCTTATGGGACCACAGGTGTGAGGGCGTGGGTCATGACTAGTCGCGTGGGTTTGGGAGTGGAGCCGCGGGCTAGCCGGTTGTAGTGGGAGTGAACTAGTAATCGCCGGAGACTATAATTTCTTGCAATGTGTTGAATTGCGTATGTTTATTATCCATGATCATGATTAGCATTATTCACTAAGCATTTAGCTTATATATTGTCGTGGTTATTGAATAACCATCGTTGGTAATCGTGGCTAGGAATCGGGAAATGATTCAGGTGGTGATAAGTTCCTGGGTTTTGGGGAGTAGCTGAAGACTTGTTTATAGTTCCTGCTTTAATTTAGAACTTGTAATATGGTTGTAATCGGTTTAATCTGGCTTAGTATTGGTTCCAAACATAGGTTGAAGGCTATGTTTTGTTTATAGGTAGTTCCTTGTAATCGAATTTGTAAGTTGTGTAATTGACGGATTATGGTCAGCTTGTGAAATATTAAGGTTGGATCATGTTAGTTTGATTCTATCTCACTGTGGCGTACCTATAACTTATGTAGTTGTTATAGAGTGAGTGAACTCGGAATTCTTACTCATTGAGTTTGGTTGTTGATGGCTATAATTAGTACTTTTCTTAAGATGTTTTAAACTCTTTCTTGAACTGTGGAAGCTCATGTTTATGAGTTCGGATGTTTTAAAATAGTTTAAAGTTTGATGTAGAATACAACTTGTGTTTTGGTAATGATATATAAGGATTTCTAAACTTGAAAATTAGGGTTTTGGCTTTTTGGTGTCCCAGAGGAGTGTTCGACTGATCGAAGGGGGCCGTTGGATCAGTTGAAGGCACTCAGACTGAGGGGCTGTTCTGCAGAGGATAGTTCGACCAGTCCAAGGGGACCGCTCGACCGGTTGAAAAACCCACTGTCAAACTCCTTGCTCTATATGTTCCCAATGTGTCCACCAGTCTTAGGGAAAATCATATATTTTAATAAGCATATGTGGAATCATGTGAAATTATTAACACTGATTAACAATTATTTTGAGTTAACGTGGGTCAATGGTAGTGTGTCAGTTGAGGACACTATAATCAGAGAAGTCATGATGCATTGACATGAGGAAATGACATTTATATGATTTAAATGTTATTTGACATTACCTGAATTTTTTATGAATAGAAATTATATATGTGTAGTATAATTTCTGGTAGATTTGATCCTGTTAGAGATTAATTTGAGTTACATAGCGATAACCGATAGGATGCGTTGCATAAAAGGTAGGTTATCTATAGATTCCACGAAAATGGTTCCAGACTTGTGAAGTAATAAAATGGACGTGTGTGACATTTCAGGAGTTAATTAAATGTTTTGAGAACTCGTGGGGAGTTTAATATAATTCCCGAGAGTTGTGCCTATAAATAGGAAACTCGAGATATTTTGTTCATAATCATCCAAGCTCCAAAATATCTAGAGAGAGAGAGAAAGGGGATTTTGTTTCCTACAATCTTCTCGACGATAAACGACGACCGTTCGTCCGTCAGTCCTCGAGGTAAGAGCTTCATTTTGATACATCTTAGGGCTTGTTTGGAAAAGTTTATTTGAAAAGCTAATTTTAGAAATTCGGGAAAAACATGTGTAAACTTGTAAGAATCACTTGAGATCGGAGATTTGCTCCTAGTACTTCCCCTGAAGTTATAGAGTTATAGCTTAAGGTATTAATTCTTAACCTATGTAATATAGGGAATTTTGGATGTTTTAGATATTTTGTATGAAATTGTGATCCAGGCAAAATTCATGTATTAAAGTGGGCCCGTTAATTTTAGCGAGTTCGTATTGAAAAGCATAGTGATATGGTTATGTGAAAATGCTAAATGATTATGTCGGTCAAAGGGGAGTTTGGTATAATTTCATGCCGGGGTATGCCTCTCGGTGTTTGAGAGTTATAGTTCCTTGGTTTGGGAACCGACCCAGCCAGAGTAGTTGGATGCAATAGTTGAGTGTGTTAGGGATATATACTAAAAGCCATGCTTTATGTAGTTGATTTATTATTCATTTAATAAAATCAGTTAATCCATTTTTATGAGAATCTGTGTGGGCAATATTTGTGTTATATTGTTTATTTAATATTATGCATGTGTGTCTTTCATTCTACATAGTAGGTGGTTTGGTGTGTAGAGCTTGGCTTACATACGGAAGATCAGACCATCGGATCTTGTAGAATGTAAGATTTTGGTTTACAGTCTTAGATGGATTGGACACACCATCGGTAGGACTGCAGCATGGTGTTGTGGTAGGTTTGTCTTGACTACGGTAAATGGTATAGTTTTAACTCACCATGCTGGTACACTTTGTGTATTAAACGAGACCGACTTGGGGTAATTATCTTTATACTGACTTGTAAGATAATTAATACCTCATGACTATTATGAGTGCTTATGCTCTAAATCCTAAGTTAATTTATAGACACGTACATTTGATATTTACACTTTGATCCCTAAAAGGGTGAGATCCTTAAATGGGTCAATATCTCATTGGATTGGGTGACAATATTAATTGTGTGGTGGATATTAATTAATAATGGAATCCATGTCTCAATTTTGGGATTGATGATATCCCCTTGAGAAAGCTTATAAGTTTTGATTATGTTAAACCCTGCAGGTGGATTTTGTATCCGACATATCAGATAAGTTAAGTAGAGGATCTCAAGAAATTTTAAGAGATTAATTAAATATGATTGTCAGTAACTATATTTAATTAATGGATATCTGTAATCTTAACATGGGGAGATAATAACCATTTAATAACATAGAGCTCAAAATACATTTTTGAGATAAGGATAGGGGTATAATTATAATTCTTTAGTGGTATGAATTATAATTTATGGAAATAGGAATCTAATTCAGTTCAAATTAGGGTTTCCCAATTCCATAAGGAAGCCTATTCCTTATTGACTTCTTATATATGGTCCCTATCGTAGCCTATATATATGCTGCTTTGGCTCTCTCCTCAGTTTGCGTTTTTCCATCAAGAGCATTATAACTCGAAATAGAAAAGAGAGCGTAAAAAAAGAGAGAGCAGAAACATAAAGGATTTCGAAGGAGCCCATACTCAGTTCGATATTCTGGCAGTAAAGGAATACGGTAGAAGACCGTGAGCTATTATCGAGCCCGTGTTCTCGATTCGACTACTACAGCAATCCGTTTTAGCAGTTTAAGGTAACTCTAGTTCCGCCCTTATAGGGTTATTGTAGTTTTCACGTAATTTTTGCAATACCAACTTATACGCGCTGTCAACGAATTCTCAGAACGCAGTTTCCTAATAGAGTGAACTTGGCTAGCCATTGGCATCGCGGTTTAAGACAGACACTAAATTATGTGATTTGGATGTTTAAAACATGAATTATCTCATATGCATTTGTTTAGAAATATACACTCAGCATATAGCTAAGCAGTGGAGACTTACTCCATTGCAGATGATAAGAGGAAAGGAAGAAGAAGCGTGAGGAATGAGGCCGAGGAATGCCGGGGAATCACTACTTGTTTATACTTTTGTAATTCCATTCCAAATGATGTAATATGGATTCGATATATATTTTAACTTGTCAAATTCGGAATGGTTTTGTAATATGGTAGTCACTAGTAAAAACTCTTGTATTGTATGTTTTGAATCGTTGAAATATAATTGTGTTTACATTGGAATTTAATTGGAAAAACTTGGTTTGG
This sequence comes from Hydrangea macrophylla, assembly GCA_033977485.1. NCBI lineage: Eukaryota > Viridiplantae > Streptophyta > Magnoliopsida > Cornales > Hydrangeaceae > Hydrangea > Hydrangea macrophylla. The sequence continues at coordinate 93,745,477 of CM066998.1, read as the reverse complement.
AATTGCTGCAGAATGTGCAGAAATTTGAGGGATCAGTCGACTGAGTCTCCGACACAGTTGACTGGACCCCTGTGTTATAGAAACATTCCTTCTGTTTTTAAAGGCATCAGTCGACTGGAAGATGGGAAACAGTTGACTGGTTTCTGCACGAAAACATTACATTCTGCTTGAATGGGTTCAATCGACCGGACAAGGGTCAGTTGACTGAGAAATTGAGACACCAGTCGACTGAGTCCCTGACATAGTTGACTTGACTGGGCTGTTGAACTTTGATACCTTTTGCATTTGACCTCCAGTCGACTGGGTCCCCACCACAGTCGACTGGACCACTGATTTCAAAATGGATTCTTTTTTAAAGTGTTTCAATAGAGCAAAACTTTTTATAACTCTGATTTTAATAGTTTTTACTTATATTTTCCCGCTGCTATTTTACTTTAAAGGAATTGGATGAGGATGGCTGTCACGCCCCGACGTAGCATAATACAAGAAAGCATTTAATTTCCTTTATGGACTCGTAGGTCGTGACAAGTGAGTATGACCAATTGTCCCTGCAACAAAATAACTTAACAACATTTTTAAAAGAAAGGATATAATACACATAAGCTCCGAAATTAAAACTTACTAATTATTACATAAGTCCTGCTCTTAGGCAGAAAAGCCCTTATTCAAATGTCTAAAAATAGTTTATTATAACCCGAAATTAAAAAGACATAGGAAATATAAAGCAGCCTCCTGGAAAGTCGCCTGCCTCTAACTAGCATAGTCGAAGTACCCTGGCTGCTCCTGACCCTGAAAATCTGGACATATAGTCCAGGACGCATCAACGCCGTCAGCTTATGCAAGCTGGTGAGCAAAATAAACAAGTGCTCGCAATGTATATATAAGCATATAAGCAACGGTGCAATTTAACTTTAAAAGCAATAGATTCAAGGTTCCAATTCCAACATAAGTCACGGGGGAATATAGTAAGCAATAAATATGCAACCGTGCATGAACAATGTAGCATCTCATCTTTCTGACTCTTTTCTCTCAACCAAAAACCGACTCAACCAAACCATTACCTCAGATACCAGGAATAATATCCGATAGATATCCAAAACAGCACACCATACCATCGCTTCAGATACCAGGAATAATATCCGATCGATATCTAAGCCGCACTCAATACCATCATTTCGGATACCAGGAATAATATCCGATCGATATCCGAAACAAGCGCCCTAGATACCAGGAATAATATCCGATCGATATCTAAGCCGTAACTCAATACCATCATTTCGGATACCAGGAATAATATCCGATCGATATCCGAAACAAGCGCCCTAGATACCAGGAATAATATCCGATCGATATCTAAGCCGTAACTCAATACCATCATTTCGGATACCAGGAGTAATATCCGATCGATATCCGAAACAAGTGCCCTAGATACCAGGAATAATATCCAATCGATATCTAAGCCGTAACTCAACACTGTCGCCTCCAATACCAGGAATAATATCCGATCGATATTGAGGTCGCACACCAGACCGCCACTCTTTACTCTTTTCACGCTTTCTCACACCCATGCATGTTGACACAACCTCGACCCTAATATGTATGTCAATGTTCACAGTTTGCAGTAACAGTTATTTATCTCAAAGCTGAATATTCGTTCAACATAAATCTCAGTCTGAAACGTTCTTACAAGTCCAATTTCTAACAGTGAGCCTTTAAAATAGTATATTTGTCAAACAGTTCTTTAAAAACTTTCAAAACCTTTTCCAAACAGTCCCTTATATAAAAATACAGAAACTGCTCAAACTGCCTGGTCGCGCGAGCGGGTCGTGTGCGCGAAGGGGGAGAACGGGTCGCGCGAGCGGTCCGCGCTAGCGAATGGGCAGCGGGTGTCGCGCGAATGGGCAACGGGTGTCGCGCGAGCGAGTCGCGCGCGTGAAGGGGGGAATGGTTCGCGCGAGCGGGCAGCGCGAGCGAGCCTCGCGCGAGCGGGTCGCGCGCGCGAGTTCTTGCAGTTTCATCATCTTCCTCGTTTTCCCCTGTTTCTGGTCTTAAACTGAAATTACACCCATTTTCAGATTCTGTTTCAAACATATCGTGCAATATATGGATCTCTTCAGTTTTCTGCGTAGATTAAGAATACGTAATTAATTTATACGATTACGGATTATATCTCTAGATATTCGCGATTAAAGTAAGGATGTCAAAACTTTAAATCAACCATTCGTCGCGATATGGATGAATTACTCCGTAGGATTCGAACCATAGCCTATTGGGACTAAGATCTTCCATAATCAATTCACGGAATTGATTTTGGTTGAGTTTTGTAAAACTCCAATTCAAAGCCTTCAATGGTGTATCTATATATATATACCCATATACACACCTATATATACTGAAATACACGTATATAAACATGGCGAGTGAGTTTATAATACTCACAGAGGTGATTACACAGAGAATTTTGAGACCGATAATATCCGCCGTCGATTCCGTCGTTTGAGAATTTTCTCCTCCGTTCTTGATTTGATCTTGAGATATATATATATAACTACGTATCTATGTAAGTGTATATGTATAATCTGTATATGTGTTATGTGTGTTCTTGAGAGAGTTGAGAGAATTGAGAGAGTTTGAGAGTGAGAGATAAGAGACTGTGAGATTGAGAGAGAGACACTGATACATATATATAACGTATGTGTTTTGGGCTCCAAGAAAGGAGAAGATTTCTCCCAGTGTGGTTGAGCTCACGTGCTCCCACACCCCAAACGCGGTATAGGCACAGATTTAAAACATGAACTGGTATTTTCCGGTTGAAAATAAAAATACAGAAAATAATATTAGCGTAGGAATAAATTCCGGGTTGTACAAAAATATAGATATCGATTTTGAAACCACAGAAAATATTTTCTATACTTATGGAAATTACAGTTTGACCCCAAATAAATATTACAAAGAGGAATTAAATTGAAATAAACATATATTAATGGAAAAGAAATACAGGGTGTTACAATGGCATGCCACGTGTCCTATTTTTGCCTGTAGCGAGATGGGTCGTGATACAATGTTTTTTTTAATTTAAACCATTTACTTAAATGGGGTCTCTTGAGACTCTGTTGAACCCTAGAAAAGAAACTTTTGAAAACGGACTTTATTAAGGCTTGTTTGGGTGTATGTCGGTCCAAACTTTTGAAAATGTTCATTGTTGGTTGAACTTCTTTGGTTTAAGCTTATTTTAAACTTAGTTTTGGAAATTTGATAACTTGTGATGAGCCTTAGTGGCGTGCCATGTGTCCTAGGATCATTTGGGTGGTTCCGGGGCGTGACAGTACCCACCCTTCGTCTTTTGTTGCAGGTGTTCGAGGAGTTGTCATCCAATCACTGTGCGATACAGATTTTGGCTACATCAGCATCTATATAATTTTTGGTAAATGTGTTTGGAGATTGTTGAGAATGGCCTTTTTAAGAGGAAGCTCGTTTGTAGAAGTGCAGTATGTCCAAGCATGAAATCCGTCCTTCCAACCCACTCATACGACCTCTAAGGATTCGATCCCTTGACCTTCCTTAGAGAGGTCAACAGTCCTGGCCAACTCGACTTCCATTTGGGTAACGTCCATGACGGAATAAATGAAAGTACTAAACTACCCCTACAGTAAATTACACAAACGTCCCCTAAACTATAGTCTAATTACACGAACCTCCCTTGTATTTTGAAAATTTACACGGACCTTCCTTTTTCACTCATAAAACCCTAACTAGATTCAAAGTTTGTACAAATGTATTATTAATCCTCAAAAAAAAAATTTGCAATGAGAAAGGGTTTGGGTTAAACTTTTCATATCACTAAGAAAGTGTCTCTTTCAATTTCTTTAAATTTTTTCGATTTTCAACACCTGGAATTTCTTCTATCATTTCTTCAAATTCTTCAAATTCACAATTTAAATTTCTTGTGTTTGGTTTTTTTTTTCTTTCAACTTTTTAGTTTCTCTTATTTATGGAATAAATATGACGGATATGATAGGTCAAAAGAACCTGGGAATCTTCGATTTAGTTTGTTGGAAAGTACTTTCTATGCTTCATAGAAAATTGGATGGATTATGAAAAATGGTAAGGGTAATGTAGTCATTTTGAAAAATAAGAGATGATTCTAAATTTCAGAAAAAATAATTTAATTTTTGTTGAGAGACGATACAAGGGAGGGAAAAAAAATTAATAAAGCATTTTTGTAATAAGGGAGGCCTGTGTAATTAGGCCATATCTCAAGGGAGGTTTGTATAATCATTACTATTTTTATTAGGATAAGCAAGGGTATTTTTGGTATTACATAATTAAAAATCACTTATATCATCAATTTTCGTCAGGAGGATAGATGGTTCACTAATAGAGGGGAGGTGAGTGTAACTCAACCTAAACCTAAAAGGTGGTCCATGTAATTTCTAAAAATGTAAGGGAGGTTCATGTAATTTCTAAAAATGCGAGGGAGGTCCGTGTAATTAAGACAAACCTCAGGGAAGGTTTGTGTGGCAGTAGGACCAAATTAATTGTATACAATGGAGCCACTTGTATTTTCATTGAAAGTTATTTTGGATAGTCTCATTGTCACACGTGATAAGAAGCACGTTCTAACCATTTTGAGGCGGTGATTTCATGCGATGACATAAATGTAAGGACTTGGGGGAGGGGGGAAAGGTACGAACTCTGATATGAACGTAGGATGGTAATCCTTTCTACCAACTAAGTGAATCTGTCACGCCCCGGAGCAACAAAAATAGAGAAAAATAAATTTCATTTTTGGATTCATAGGGAATGACAAGTGAAAGTCACTAATTATCCACACCCGCAGTACTAGTCCAACTAAAACAACAGGAACATTAAAACTGAAATATAACAACAATACTATCTATTTCAAAACATCAGAATGTGATCCTCAGGATCACAACAGGTCTAGAGACAACATATGCCCAAGTAACTAACAAAGTTCAACAGTAAAGTAAAGCTTAAACATAAACTAGATAACTATTTCTAGATCTTCAGCTGGCGTACACGTCAGCGTAGTAGTCCTCCCCAGCATAGACATCATTGGTGGGACCATCCTCGGTGTATTCCTCTCCCAGATAGTAGCCATCGTTGTAAGCTCCGTCACCTGCAAAATAAGGTACAGGGTGGTCTGGACGGGGAAAAGTCCAGGCAATAAAGGCCGTCAGCTTACTGAGAGCTGAGTGAGTATAAACTAACAAGGTACCAGTTATCTGAAGTAAAAACAAGCGTATGCAGACACAAGTTAAGTTATAATAATAATATATTGCTTCTTATTCAACATCATTAACCAACCCTTATCGTCTTGTTACTCGAAGACCGATGATCAACATACTCTCTAGAAAGAATAGACTCAATCGTATCACATATATAGATATATCATCATTCTGTCCATTGCTAGTTAAGGATATAAATGTCACGCCTCGGAACAACATAAATTGAGAAAAATAAATTTCCCTTATGGGTTCATAGGGAATGACTGGTGAATGTCACTAACTTCCACACCACGCAGTTCTAGATAACAGAAAAAAAAACCCATAGTAATATAAAGGAAACCTATTATATTACCAACATCAGAGTTATTACAACAGTAAAGCTACAACGGAAGTATATAAGGTTTAGAAACAACATATGCCCAAGTACCAAATATAACAAAACAGTCTAAACAGAAATATAAACTAATAACTATCTCCAGGTCTTCAACTGGCGTAGACATCTGCATAGTAATCTTCCCCGGCATAATTGTCATCAGCGGGACCACCCTCTGTGTACTCCTCTCCCATATAGTTACCGTCGTTGTAGGACCCGTCAACTGTAGAATAAAGTACAAGATAGTCTAGACAGGGGAAAAGTCCAGGCAATAAAGGCCGTCAGCTTACTGAGAGCTGAGTGAGCATAAACTAACAAAGTACCAGTTATCTGAAGCAAACACAAGCTTATGAAAACACAAGTTAATATTTTACTATAATAATAATAATATCTTACTCCTTTATTCAACCTCGTTAACCAACCCTTATCGTCTTGTTATTCGAAGACCCATGACCAACATACTCTTTAGAAAGAACAGACTCAATCGTTTCACATATACAGACATACCATTATTCTGTCCATTGCTCGTTAAGGATATAAACCATCCACCGCATTCATGGACACCACGTTATTCCATCCCCCACTCATTAAGGATATAACTATCCACCGCATGTCAGGGATACAACGCTTTAAACAACATCACATCAAATCTATTGCCACGATTTCTAGCTGTATACTAGTGATCCCCCATCCACCGCTCGTTAAGGATATAACATGGATCATCTGGTTACCTTAGGACGATATGGTCTTGCCCACTGCTCGTTAATGATATAAACCATCCACTGCATGTGAAAGCATATTATGACCAGGCGTCTTTCCACGCATCATTCCCAGAACTTATCAAACCTATTTAAACTCAGCACTACTATCGACACATGACAATTCCCATGTGGCCTAACTACTCTGATTAAAAGAAACGGATGTCAAACTTATACCGGAAAGCAACATGTCACCCACGTCGTCACGTTAATCCATTATTCTTAATCATACTTTATCTTTGTTGTCACATTACCCCTGATCAACCCAGAATCGCATAACAGAAGTTCGAATCGAGAAACGAACAATCGAACCTCTTATAAAATAAACAGGAAAAAGAATCCATGTTCTGCCCATACCAATCGATTTGGATAAGGTCCAATCGATTGGGATAAAAATCATAATGGTAATCGATTGGGATGTCAATCGATTGCTATCAATGGTAATCGATTGGGATGTCAATCGATTGGAATTCGATCCAATCGATTGGGTCCAGACTGATGGCAATCGATTGGTAATTATGCCAATCGATTGGCACTTCGTCTTCACCAGCAGATTGTAAAAACATCATATATAAACGTAAAAACTCTGCATTTAACACATCTAATCTCCATATTAACTTGTATAGACATCCAATAAAGGGACCAAGTGAGTTAGGAACTCACCTAGGGTGTGTTTGGGTTGGTGTGAGCTTGAAAACCTCCAAAGCTCTCTCTCTCTCTCTCTCTCTCTCTCTCCTCTTCTTCTTCTCTCTGCTTCTCTCTATCTCCTTTGTCTCTCTTTCTCTTCTTCTTTCTTCTCTTCTTCTTCTCCCAGGCTGCCAAGGCATTGAGTGTGTGTGTGTGTGTGTGTGTGTGTGTATAGGTGTGTGGATATATCTATAGATAGACATATGAATATATGTATGTATAAAACAACACACACACTCTCTCTCTCAAGGTCTGAAAATAGCCCCAAGGCCAAGAATACTCTCATATATATAAAGGTTGAGAGTGCCACACGTCTAAAGCTAAAGAAAGGAAGAAAACTTGTCTCAGCTTATGCCAATCGATTGGTATAAATGGCAATCGATTGGTAACAAATATTAGAAGGCAATCGATTGGAAAAGATGGCAATCGATTGGGATGTTGCCATGTCATTACTTTTAGTCGGTATAATGGCAATCGATTGGTATAATGGCAATCGATTGGCATCTAAAAAGTGGCAATCGATTGGGAAACAAGGCAATCGATTGGTAACCAAGTTTCACCAATAGAAAGAAAAAGTTTATATAAGTATATAAAACGAAGCTTTATTTATTAATACTCTCTAGAAATTCAGGGTATTACAATAAACCATCCACCGCATTCATGGACACCACGTCAGTCCATCCCCTGCTCGTTAAGGATATAAACCATCCACAGCATGTCAGGGATACAACACTTTGAACAACGACACATCAAATCTATTGCCACGACTTCTCGCTGTATACTAGTGATCCCCCATCCACCGCTCATTAAGGATATAAACCATCCACCGCTCGTTAAGGATATAACATGGATCATCTGGTTACCTTAGGACTACATGGTCCTGCTCACTGCTCGTTAAGGATATAAACCATCCACCGCATATGAACACATATTATGACCAGGAGTCTTCCCACGTACTATTTCTAGAACTTATCAAACCTACTTAAACTCGGTACTTCTATCGATACATGACAATTCCCATGTGGCCCGACTACTCGGATTGTAATGAACAGAACGTCGAACTCATACATGAACCGAATCATCTAACGTCATTATGTTAATCCATTATTCTTAATCATATTTATCTTTGTTGTCACCTTATCCCTGGTCAATCCAGAATCGCATAACAGAAGTCCGAATCAAAAATCGAACAATCGAACCTCTTATAATTAATAGGCAAAGAAATCCATGTTCTGCCCATACCAATCGATTGGGATAAGGTCCAATCGATTAGAACAAAAATCATAACAATCGATTGAGGAAACTGGCAATCGATTGGGTCCAAAACTATGTCAATCGATTGCTAACATTGGCAATCGATTGGGATATCAATCGATTGGAATTCTATCCAATCGATTGGGTCCAGACTGATGGCAATCGATTGGGAAAATGCCAATCGATTGGCACTTTGTCTTCACCAGTAGATTAATAAAACAACATATATAAACGTAAAAATCATGCATTTAACACATATAAACTTCATATCAACTTGTATAAATGTCAAATATAGGGACCAAGTGAGTTGGGACTCACCAAGAGTGTGTTTGGCTTGTGTGTTTTTGAAAAACCTCCAAGTTCTCCTTCTCTTTCTCTCTTCTATGTCTCTCCTTTCTTCTTTCTTTTTCTTCTCTTCTTCTTTTCCTAGCTGCCAAGGCTAGGGGTGCTCGTGGTTCGGGTGAGTCGGGTTTGGGCCTCATCCGTTCATCCATCCATGAGCTATTCGGGTGGCCTCCCCTCCACCCGTCATCCATTCACCAAGTCGGGTGAACCCGACTCATCGGGTTCGGGTGGATTTGGGTGAAACCCGTGTGGTTAATGGTGGACTGTTTTGGGTTGATTTTTAAAAACTTTGGGCTAATTTTTACATACTTTTAGGCTAATTTCCACCTGATTTTGGGCTGAATTTCTACCTGTTTTTGGACAGAATAAATATACTAATATAGTAATATTTAAATGCTTTCAACTTTCAAGTTTCAAATGCACAAATTCTGCCAAAAGTCCCCAAACTCACAAAATATGGCAATCACATTGACCAACTAAACTATTACATGCTTCCACATTCAAATTACAACAATAAAACATTACTCAATAGTAGTCCAAAACATAAAGTTCACCAAATATTACAGAGCCATCCAAGTTATCCAACATCAAAGTTAATTAGCTAGAGTATAAGATATAAATATTCATATTCAAATTCCAAGGTTCCTTGGTCACCAACTTCCTCCAGAAATATAATCTCCATGCACTTCAACTAGAACTCGATCCAAATTTCAAATCTGCTACAAAATGATATTTCAAACAATAAATTAGACATAAAGACCAATCCATGTACTTCATTATGCCTAAGAAAAAGTTTGCAAAATAACTAAATATATACTTGGTTTACAAGAATCTTCAAGTTCCTCAACATGGTCAAACATTTGTTGAAGATTAATTGGCAACGACGCTTGAAGCCAATTTTGGGTGCATATAAGACTTTGAACCATTAGAGGAGAGAGTGAACTAAGAAATGAGTCAAGTATACGCCCTCCCGTACTAAATGCCGACTCTGAAACAACTGTTGAAACTGGGACTGCTAAGACATCATGTGCTACTTGACTCAACACTTGGTACCTACCACAATTGTTCTTCCACCAACCTAATATGTCAAACTAATCATCACTTATTCCTTCTGGATTTTCAACCAAGTACTTTTCAACCTCATTCTTACACCCAATAGCGAATCTCCCCTCTAAATAATTTTGAAACCTAGAGGCAATGAGCTTATGTGGATCATTTACATCAATGTCCATACTTGAAGCCCCACTTACTTGGAACTTCCACGATTGGTGACACAATCGAAACATAATGATCATACAATCGTATCAATACACCCTTCACCCTTTCTTTCAAATCATGAGCTACAACATCATCATACATCTCAAAAAAAACAAAATTGCAAGTAAGACAATTTCTTTCTAGGATCAAGCACCACCGCCACATACAAAAGGAGGTTTATTTTATCCGCATTACCCCAATATTTGTCATACTTGCCTTGCATATTCAACGTCATTCTAGTAACCACATGCTCTCGTGATCTAATTAGTTGGTTTATTGAGTTTTGAATCATAACAATCTCATCAAAAAAAGTATTTGATGTGACATACAACGTGCCCGAGAATCGTTTGGTAGCTAAGTAAAAGAGTCTAAAAAACTTAACAAAACCCTACACTTTTCCCAATCCTCTTCACTTGGAGGCCCCCTTGAACTAGATGTTTCAGTGTATGCTTTGTAATTAGCATTCTCATCCTCCAATCTCTCAAACACCTTTTGAAATTTTCCAGCACTTTCCAACATTAAATAAGTGGAGTTCCACCTAGTTTGTACATCTAGACTCAAAAGTTGCTTGGAATCAATTTTTAGTTTCTCAACCCACTTTTTGAAAGTTTCAAATCTATTTGGAGAGGACTTTACATAATTTACAGCATCACGTACCTTGACAACAGACTCATCGAGTTCTTTCAACCCATCACATATAATCAAATTGAGAATATGAGCACAACACCTCATGTCTAAAAACTCATGCCCTAAGACCGTACCCTTCCAATCTTTAGATACTCTCGTCAAGAACCTAATGGCCCCGGCATTAGAACTAGCATTATCTACCGTCAACGTGAAAATGCTACCTATGCCCCACTCAAGCACACACGACTCAATCTTTTTACCAATGGTCTCTCCTTTGTGGTCATTAATTTGACAAAAGTTAATAATCCTCTTTTGTATTTTCCATTCATCATCTATAAAATGGCATGTAAGAAACATGTAATTTAAATTTTAATTGAAGTCCAAGTGTTGGTTGTAAGGCAAACCCTACAATCTCTCAAGACTTCTCTAAACTTCTTCGTCTCCTCATTGTATATCTTAACAACATCTCTAGCCACTGTGTGCCTAGATGGGATATTTCAGAATTTTGGTTGCATAATTTTAAAAACATAATTCTCAACAAACCTAAAGGGTAACTCGTCAACAACTATCATTTTGGCAAGAGCTTTTCTAGCAGCCTCAACGGTGAAGCTCGTTACAACAAGATTAAACCCCTATTCTCCTTCCTTTTTGGGTTGAAAAGACAGTGTGCTTTGGCCCTGAGACCTTTTGTCCTTCAAACCCAAAGGATCACTAGGACAAACTTCCAAATGATTTTTTAAGTTAGTCGTCCCATGATTCTTTAAATCGGCTCGATATGATCTTTTGCAATGCTTGCACACTGCCTTTAATAAACCATCATTACCTTATACTTTCTCAAAATGATCCTATACAATAGATTTCTTTCTACCAGTATTTTCATTAACATTTCTCACCGTGGTTTTAGGTGGAAGAGGCGGTTTCTCAGTCAATGTAGCTGGATTGGCAGTGATTTCACCAGTTTCACCAGCATTTTCTGCATCCTTCGGTTGCTCCTGGTTAACTTCAGTACCTTCAGGGGGCTTCAACAGTTGTTCAAGATTCCATCTTGTAACAAAATAGAAGATTTTCATGTTACAAATAAAGTTCAGAATTCACTAATTCAGAAATATATTTATATAAGAGCTTCAAGCCTTCAACATAACTTAGAAATACAAACTTAGAAAATAATAAGAAGAAAATGAATAAACAAACTTAGAATATTAACTAAGAGCTTCTCGATATTATACAAATACAATAAGATCATCTACATAATAAGATTAAGACTACAGTCTACATCGACAACTAGGACTACAGTCTTCAGATCATTTCTTATTCTAAATAGGTGATTTAAAAAGAAGAAAATGAATAAACAAACTTAGAAAATTAACTAATTAAGAGCTTCTCTATACTACAAAAATACAATTAGATCATCTATATAATAAGATATTAAGACTATAGTCTACATCAGCAACTTGAATACATACTTGAGTAGTTGGTGTTTCACTAAAATACAGATCTGGAATAATGGAATGTGTATTGTGTATACTGTACCTCAAAATCTAAAAAAAAAATTCACAGATCATAAAAATTAGTCCAATCCATGGTAGATGTTGAAATTGAAACAAGAAACAAATGTAAAGAAGAAATTATGAAAAAGATATATAAACTCGAGATTCTAGACAGAGAAGTGAGAACCATTCTGTAACAATCCTAAAATTTTTAAGTGTGTAAATAATTATTTTAATAATTATTTTTAGTTAGCAATATTATATGAGTGTGCCTATGTAAGACATGTGTTTGAAAAATTTAAGTGTTTGGTGGACATATCAATTAAATCATGAGTGAGCGCGTTTAGTTTAGGAGTTATATTTTATTAATTTATATTTGTTAAAAAAAAGTGAAGGGTTGATATGTATTTTTGTTATATAGTGTTTACAGGCCCGCGAATGTGTTAAATAATGCAATTAACATTAAAACTTAGTACCGGGGTCATGGGTACCCATTGGGCTACTCATTTTAACACTTTGTACTGCATTCTGGGCTCATATGAGTCTCTTTTGTGAGCCCATAAAAAGAAAAACGAGATTTATATATTTGTGTGTGTTTTATTGGCATGTGTTGTGTGTGTAGTGTACATATATACTTATATTAAAAACTCTAGCCCCCCATATTAAAACAAAAAAGGAAGAGAAGAAAAGAGAGAAGAAGAGAGAACAGACGTTTATGTGTGTGTGTATGTGTGTGTGTGTGTGTGTGTGAGAGAGAGAGAGAGAGAGAGAGAGAGAGAGAGAGAGAGAGAGAGAGGAAGAAGAAGAAGAAGAAGAAGAAGAAAGGAGAATGGTCTCGGGTTCGTGGGCACGTGGGGAATCGCGGAGCATTCGTGGGTATCGATTTTTGATCAACGAGGTGAGTTAAATTTTTGTGTATCCGAGTATATATATACACGTATGTATATATACATGTACACGGGAGTAAATTAAGTTAGTATATGTTTAATTTAATTATTAGGGTTAAATCTTTGTAATGGATACGTTGTTATTGTTGAAGTAATCTAGATATTTTCTTTTCCTCGAAAGGGTTAGGTAAATAGTTAGTTTGATAAAACCATATGTGAAATATTCATGGTGATTAAGAAATATATGTGAAATTCGTTTTTTTTTGTAATTTATACAGTTGCAGAAACTTGAGAAAATTATTAGAAAATCGTAGCTTTGAATTTGAACATTCTGTCCGCGAATGTCTGTAGGAAACGCCATTCTGCACACTTTTCGTCTAATGGAGTTTTTCCTGATTCTGCACCGTTTGGGCAGAAATTGAAGATTTCAGTAGCAGTTTTTAGTATATTAAAATGTACGAAATTGGAGAAATATGATTCGTTGTGTTTATTTTTATTCGTTCGTATGACTTAACGTAAATTACTTAGAGATACATGAATTCTCATATAATATTGAGCTATAAAAAAAATGGGTGATAATCATTAACGTTGAGTCCGATGAAAATATTGTGGAACGATTGTTATAATACTTTACGATATGAGAATTTGAATTTTTATTATGTGATTCTTGTAGGCGGATATTGAATGTTGGGTTGAGGTTATTGTACCTGAAACAACTGACTTTATTGTGTGGTCATTTTGATAAAACTGAGTAAATTAGATACGTTGAATAGTAAATTGGGGATCTTGTAATTTGATTGGAAATTTTTGAGAAAAGATTGTTATGGGTTAATTGATAAAACCCTTTATTGCAAGAAATTAGAATACATCTAAAAGTTAGAGATGTGATTGGATGATGAGACGGAACTATGCGATAATCGTGAAATTCACAATTATTGGGATAATACGAACGATAAGTGATAATTGCAACATAGTTCTATAGTGTTCACCGCTCCCCGTTATGTGATATATTGTTTTTGGTAGCTCGCACTCTTTTGCCAGTGGCTTCGTGATCAAGCTGGCTTAAGACTTGCTGAGTGTACCCTTTTGCCAGTGGCTTCGTGATCAAGCTGGCTTAAGCCTTATGCTCGGCTTATATTGTATAGACGTCTTGATATATTGACCAGCCGTCCGTTGTGTATACCTGGTTTGGTTGATACCCCAACCAAGCTGGCACCGGAGTGGGTGTTGGTAGTATGTCCGGGCACACATGAGATATATGTGTGGGCTGTACCATGGAGGGTGGCCAAGTGGTGAACCTAGGAAACATAAAGATAAATTAAAGGCTAATAAATAATGACAATGGAGTATTTCATAAGACTGATAAGTTTGGAATAATGAATGCGACATTTAAGTTATAATGTGGACGGCTTATGTATGGAATTATTCGCCTGGTTTGTGATCATTCGATTTACAGGATGGTGGGCCCACTAACTTTTATGCAGGGCTGGCTCACCATATATATCCAAGGTAAGTATAAAACTCGTAATAACTTTGGATTTTGGGCAAGAAACTACTTGCCATCACATAAATGGAAACTACTCTTTTGTCCAAATATGTGTGTGGAACTACATGTCTTGGCCCAATAGTGTTGTAATGTGGTTTGTAGTCTACGGGTTCAGGTTGGAGCCCTCAGATTTTATTATTTTTGTTTAACTCATACCAGTCATGTGACTGACCCGAGTGTGTTATGCATTCGGGTACGTTTCTGTTTGAAACGTAGTTGGATGACATGTGCAGGATATTGCTTTTGATGATGTGACCGTTGTGCTTGGCTGTGGAGTCTTTGGGCATTGGAACATTGTAGTTGCTCTGACCATCGGATGTATAGATTTTATTTCTTTTTTTCTGAACTTTGTAAGAAATTTTATTTAATGAATTTTGTATTCCTTTTATAAATTAAAATGGTATTATATTTGTAATAGAATATTATTTCTTTTATAATGAAATGGAGGATTGGGAATATAAGTTTAATAATACATAGTTTTTATATTAACACAGGATCATGTGTCCTTATTTAATGAGTATTAAATTCTATTTTCAAATAAATTATTTATTAGCCTGTGTGAGGGTGTCACTCTCGGTGTTTTGGGAAATTGAATATTAGTCTCGATACATGCTCTGGATTAAATATTTGGTTGTCCGAAAATCGGGGTGTGACACTTTCTTCGATCTAAAGAGCTGCACCGCTGAAGGACTAAGGAGGCTTGATGGCGAGGGAAAAGAGGTCAAGAGGTAGGTGAGGGTGGCTGGTGGTACGTGACTGGTGGCCGGTGGGTTGGTGGAGACAGAAAAGACTCAAAAGAGCCTTGTGGTGCCTGGTGAGGGCGGCCTTGCACCGCTAGTAGTAGAGAGAGTCAGGGAGATGAGAGACTGACATATAATCAAAACCTAAAAAAACCTAAAGACTTTATATACTTCTCAGTCTTCTCCATATTAAGTATAATAAATTAAAAAAAATATAGGTATATGGGATCATCGGGTCGGGTCGGGTCAGGTGTGTCGGGTATTGGGAACTCAAAATCGAAGCCCGAACCTAACCCAAGAAATTTCAGATTCCTCCACCCGCGACTCCAACCATAGGATTAGAAAACCGAATTATTTGCATCAGGTGGGTCGGGTCGGTCGGGTTGACGGGCCAAGTTGATCACCCCTAGCCAAGGCAGTGTGTGTGTATGTGGGTGTATATAGATATATAGATATATATATATATATATCTCACACGATATGTGTATGTCTCTCTTTCTCAAGCTGTGCAAAACTGGCCCAAGGCCATAAATGAAGACATATATATATATATATATATATATATTATGAAAAGTGTCACACGTCCAAAGCTCAAGTAAAGAAGAAAACTTGTCTCAACTTATACTAATCGATTGGGACACATGGCAATCGATTGGTAACAGATATTTGAAGGCAATCAATTAGAAAGAAATGGCAATCGATGGTATGTTGCCACGTAATAAATTTTAGTCGGTAGTATAGCAATCGATTAGGAACATGTCAATCGATTGGTAACCAAAAAGTGACAATCGATTGGGAAGAATAGCAATCAATTGGTATCTAAATTTCACCAAAAAGAAAAGGAAATGTTATACAAATATAAAATGATATATCAAGTCTTATTATATATATAAAAATAAATAAAGGGTATTACAGAATCGTTACTCTATTGAGAACCAAAGTGCATATAATATTACTTTATATTCTTTCTTTCTTTCTCGAAAAATAGGGTGGGAAATTATTCTGTGGTCCGGGATCAAATCACGTGGTGGTACTGCCAGTGTGATATTGCCATGTGGCATTGACAAAAATTGTGCACTTAATACATGGTAGTTCCCTATTAACCAAGACCACACGACCAACTATCTGGACCGTACAATCAAGGGCGGAGCCACTAATAGGCTCGACCGGGATGCAGTCCCCCAAAATCTGAGATTTTTTTTGACATGTGATATTCTAGCCAATTTAGTTTAGCCCCCCCCCCCCCCCCCCCCCCCCACACACACACACACACACACACACACACAAAACTCATGAAAGACATTGTAAAATATTCCCAAAACACGAATTTGATACGTTAAACATTCAAAACATGAACTCACGAGTTCGGATACGTCCCCCCTCCCCCCCTCCCCCCCCCCCCCCCCCCCAAAAAAAAAAAAAAAAAAATTAATAATAAAATAAAAAATTATTAATACAGATGATATTTTAAGCCAAATGCAACCTAGTCCACCCAAAAATTTGAGATTTTTTTTTGTACATGTGATATTTTAGCCCAAATGTAGTTTAGCCTACCCCAATTAAGTATTTCAAACTCAATTTGACACTATGCTTTATTGATAAATAGACCCCAAAATGTATAAATATTAACCCAAATAATAATATTGTAATTAAATAAACCTAATTTTATACCATATCTCATTATCAAATATGTATAAATGAACCCAAAAAAAAAATTCAAGAGCAGCCCCTTTATAGCTTTCTCAGTCCCAAAAAAAATTCACGGCTCAGCCTTGCATATAGGGGTGGCAATTTTCGACCTGACACGGCAATCTGACACAACCCGACACGAAAATAAACGGGTTTGGGTGACTCGTATGAGGACACGGGTCATAAACGAGTCGACCCGTTTGACACGATTAATAAACGGGTTTAAGCGGGTCAACCCGTCTAACATGTTTGACCCGATTAAGTACTTAAGTGCAGTTGAGGCATTTTTTTTAATTCTAAAAATAATTTTTAATAATATGGAAATCTAAAATACAAATAATATAAATAAGAATTAAAAGATATCTATTTTTTAAATAAAAATATAAACTAAAATTGTTTTTTTTTTTCTTTTTGCTCTCAAAGCAAAAAAAAAAGAGTAATTACCAACTTACCAAACAAATAAATATATATATAATAATTAAAAACTAATGTAATAAAAAAAATAATGATTAATAACTAATAAGTTTATAATAGTTGGAAATTGTTATATTTGTAGTATTTTGGTATTTAAGATGATATGTAATACGTATTAATAATTGATAGATTTAATGGGAAGACTTGTTTGTGTTTTTAGCAAGGCTGTAAGCTTTTTTTGAATAACCAAACCGAGCTAACTAGTCAATTTTCGTAAAATTACCTACAACTAAAAAATCGATCCAACCGTCCAAATTGGCAAAATCAACCAAAAGTCAAAAAATCGACCACTTCAGTTAGTTTTCAAAGCATGAAAAAATCGAAAATAAAAAAATAAATGAAAATTCAAACCGAATTGAACCGATGACACCCTACACGGGTTAGACTGGTCAAATGGGTGGCCGAGTATGACCCGGCACGATTATGACACGTTAAGAATGACACGATTATGACCTGACACGATTATGACTCGACACGATAATAACCCGACACGATAATGACCCGACCCGACCCCGACTGCCACCCCTACTTGCATACAATAATTTTCTTACTGCACATTGACATTGTACACATTTTTTTGGGGGCAAATTACACTGACCTCCCCTGAGATATATGATAATTACAGGGACTTCCCCTCTAGTTTGGAAAATAACACTCACCTTCCCTTTACCTACTTTTTGAATGCAAAATTACCAATTTACCCCTTATCTTATATATATATATATATTTGTATGTACATGTGTGTGTATTTGTGTGAGTGTGTGTGCGCGCATTAGATAAAATTGTATACTCTCTCGTCCCGTATTTTAAGTCCACCTTTGGGCAGTGCCAGTGCAAGGCGTGTACTAATAAAGTTTAATTGGAGCAGCTCATTCACAATTAGAGATGTCAAACAGGCCGGGCCAGGCCCGGTCAAAGTGTGCCTTGATCGGGCTTCGAAGCTGGCCGGGCCGCGCTTCAAAGCTGGCCGAGCCGGGCTTCACCAAACATCAGGCTGGGCCGAGCCAGGCTTGCGAGATGAGGGGGGTGTCCACCCTGAACCGGTGGCCCGGGCCTTACGGGCCAAAAATTGAGCTCGGCTCGGAGTATGTGAACTGGGCCTAGCGGGCCGGGCTTGGTGGCGGGCCGGGCTTTTAGCTAGAAAAAATATGAACCGGGCTTGGGCCAACCCTGCCCGTTTGACACCTTTATTCACAATGTTGGGAGCAAGTTCACAAATTTAAAAATATTAAGCAGACAAAAATACAATAAAACTATTCATTTTTTTTAAAAAAAAATATTGATGTTTTTTTTTTCTTTTTATTATTGCTATTATTCTTTTCATTTTAAAGTGGTAGTATAATTTTGTTGATGATTTTTATGTCTTTTAAATTTTCTGTTGATAGTTTTTTTCAAAAAATTTAGTAAAAGCTTGATTTGGTGTATACTAAAATTTTGTCAATGATTTTTTTTATTTTTCATAATTGTTCATATTTTTTTTTTCCATTTTTAAAAGTTAGTGGATAATTTTTTTTATGATTTGTCCAAGAGTATAACAGTCATTTTTAAAATAGTAGAAAAATGAGTGTAATTTTTTAAAACACAGAGAAGGTCCCTATAATTATCAGATACCTTAGAAGAGATCCGTAGAGATCCGTGTAATTTGCCCCTTTTTTTTCTATAAAACTGAAAAACGTACCACTTACCAAGTTACCGATACCTTCTCCGCTTATCTACTTCTCTCTTTCTCTTTCTCTCTCTCTCTCTCTCTCGTTTGCTTTGAATTCAGAGAGAACAGAGTCGTGGCCCCTCTGTTGCCTCCCTTTTCTTTAATGCTCAAAACTTTTCGTCTCTTGGTCTGACGGATTGCCTTATTTTGATTCTCCTATTCCCAACATACTACTACTAATTTAGTTTAAATATATAAATAAATACATATATATATATATATGAGTGTAGGTATAGAGAGAGAAAGCGCATGGGCATTGTGATTGGTAGAATTTGATAAGTTTTGAGCGAATGCCAGTTGTTTGAGCTATTTTTCTGCTTTTGGATCTACGAGAACTTGAAAGGTTGGGCGACTGATATAGGTATTTCTCTCTCTCTCTCTCTCTCTCTCTCTCTCTCTCACAGTCGCAAAATCTGTGGACAAAAATGTACTGTTCTCTCACTCTGCTAAATGAAATTAAGATAAATACACAGACTACACAGTTCAAAAACATTTTCTGATTTTTAATTTAAATTAATGTGAACAAAAATGATTGACATTGTATTATTTTGGGAGATATTTCCAAATCAAGGTTTAAGAACATAATAGTACAAACCTTAATTTTGCTAAATTAACTTGAGATTTCTTTAATAGGATATGATAAGTTGATGAGTTCCGATTTGCGTATATGATTGTACAAAGCTAATTTGTAATTACTCTCTATCTCTTCTCTAATTTGATTTTCAGTTTAATAATCTTCACATTTCTCATTACTCCCTAATTACTGGACATTCATTTTCGCCCCTCTTTCTCTCAATCTCCCCAATATGTACATAATATATTTATATATATACAGAGCCTATACAGAGCCGATGAACTGCGGACTACAAAGGACGGACCAAGTAGCGGACGACTTTTTGTGATGAAAATATCACTTTTTTGCGGTTAAATTTTTCGTTGCTAAAAGCAATGATTTTTTGCGACAAAAAGTGACATTTTTGTCGCAAAAAGTCTATCTGCTCCTTGATCCGTCCTTTGTGGTCCCTCGGAGATCCGGACTGTATATATATATATATATATGTAAAGTGCGTTCGGTTGTATAATTGGAAATTTAGATTAGATTTAACGCAAGTTTTGTTGAAAAAACATGGATTTTGCTCTGTTTAATTAACTTCACATTTCTCTCTCTAGCTATTGTATTTTTATCTCCAATTACTGGATCTCATTTTTTTGTTTACTGTTTCTCTCTTATCCATTTGGAATACATTAAATACTATAGGAATGATACTTCGCTTAATGCCACAACATTTGATTCAAATGGCTAATTACCAAATTGAGTAATGTTATGTTTTTCAAATTTTATCACATATTTTTCAACACATGTGGCATTGAAAATTTGGAACCACCTTCGATCAGAATCAAATAAATACACTGTCACATGTATTTGTGAACCATTTAAGATACAAATTTTGAAAAACATAACCCTTATTATATAATGAATAATGCTATGTGCACCGAAAAGTGCACATAAAAGTGCACCGAAAATGATCAAGGCCATTGATTGCGCGCGGGGTCCACGCCTGCGCGCATGGGACCCGCCGCAATCAATGGCCCTGATCATTTTCGGTGCACTTTTATGTGCAATTTTCGGTGCCCCTAGCATTACTGTTATATAATTTCTATCAAATTTTGAAAAATATATCATTATTACTCCTTACTCCCCAGATACTTTTCGTACGTCCACATGAAATTTTTTTAGTGTTTTTTGTGTCTAGGTGTTCGTGTCCATATCCTACTATGATATTAGTGCATGTTAGTCCATATCTGCAGTGGCGTGTATGAAGCACTTGGGAATGAAATCCCAAAATAGCAATTCTCAGCATTTAATTTCTTTTTCGTTCACTCAGTCTCAATTGGGTGATATGAGTCATATTTCAATCTCATATTGCTCCTGTAAAGTCATGTTCTATTCTAATTTTATCCCTGTAATATCAACATAACTACTGAAATGAGATATATATTACCGAGTAGAGACCCGAGTAAGCAAAAATGGTTTTTTTTTTTTGGGGTCTGTGGATCTAATTGGGAATCTTTCTTTAATGCAGGGTAAGATTTTGGGGACAAAATTTGGGAAGATGAGGGTGGCAGTGGTGGGGTCGGGTATAAGTGGGCTGGTTTCAGCCCACGTACTGGCAAAAGGGGGCGTGGACGTAGTGTTATACGAGAAGGAGGATTACTTGGGCGGGCACGCGAAGACCGTAACCGTCGATGACTGTGTTGATTTGGACCTTGGCTTCATGGTCTTCAACCGAGTAAGTACTTTTCTTTTTTAGACCAAACAACTTGGGTGACATAAAAAAACGAAATTTGTTTTTATACTTGCGTAGCTTCGATTTTATACTTTACTTGCAATGAATTAGCTAAGATATTGAAGTTACTAAGAGGGTGTTTGGAAACCAAAAAGAATGGACTTCTGAAAGAAGAAGTCCATTTACATAATTGAAATTTGTTTGGTGAGATTTGAGAATGGACTTCTTGACAAGAAGTGCATCTCTAGAATACCCATTTCTAGAAGTCAAAAATCCTGACTTCTCAAAACTGTGATTTTTGCACTTCTCCAGAAGTCAGGAGCTTTATACACAAAATCACACTTTTATCCGTTTTATAATTGATGTCCTCTTTAACCAAACCTCATACATGAATTATTTAGCCTAATCGAATCCCTATTGTTTTACAATTCCTTTTGAAAATAAGTCATTAAACTAACATTGTAGTTAAAAGTGTTTTTTCTTTTTTCTTTTTCTTTTTTTTTTTGGTTGTTGCCCAATTTTAGTTCATTTGACATGATAGTTATGGATAAATATTTTTAATTTATTTCAGCTAACTATTTTGTAGTCTAAAATTATATACTATAATATGTTATATCCATTTAGTTTTAAATTCATGATTAAGGGTAATATTGGTAAGTAAGTATAAGTTTGTATTTTTAAAAAGTTGTCATCAAACGTATTTGCACATTTAGATGCACTTTTTATTTAAAAAAACACTCATTCAGTAAACAAATTCTTCTTTTAAAAAAAAAAATCCATTTTAAAAATTCCATCTTCAAAAGTCCATTCTAACAATGGACTTCTGTGTGAGAAGTTTCGTCAAACAATACCTAAATATTGCAAGTCGGAGTAAAATGAGTATACCACGTTTAGTGCCAAACTGAGTATTAAGTGTCAGAGAGTGTTCGACCACTCACTCTATCCTTAAAATAATAATAAAAAAATATGACAAGTTAGAGCATATCTAAGAGACTAGTCAAAATAGTAAATTAGGCAAAACAATAAGTCACAAGTCCATTTTTTAAGTTCTAGCTCGCTAGCTATCTTGTTAGCCATATTGTTTGTTTGGCTAGCTAAATCTTTTAAGAGACTAGCTAAATTTGGCTTACCACTTTTGACTCTCCAAATTACCACCATTAAGTCTTAACAATATTAATTGTCATATATATTGACCTCGAAAAAATAATATAAAATGATTAGTTTAAATGGAGAGCATTGTTGGAATTCGTTGTAAAAAGGTAACTAGCTAAAATATAACAAAATAAAAGGTTTAGCTTAAAACGTGTGCCAAAATGGCCAGTTTTGAAGTGAAGAACCACTTTATCCCATATGGCATGTGCCAAAAGGTAACAAATCATGTGGCATGTGCATCAACTAGTTTTGAAGTGAAGAACCAATTTATCCCATATGTTAAAAGTATAGATGACATTTTGACATTAACTCTGGTATGTCAAATTTGACATAATGCAAAGATATATGTCTTTTGTGATTGACTATTTTATTAATGGATCCCACTATAAAAGCATATTGAATAGAGTTCTTATTGGGTGGCGTTCTTCTTGCATGAAATGTACACACAGTTAAAAATTCATCTTTGACAAGAGAGGTTAGTATAATTTTTAAAACTGCTAGAGACATCCGTACATAGGAATGCCCGAGCCGTGTCGAGCTGAACTCAAGCTTAGCTCAAATTGGTAGGGACCAACTGAGTTCCAGCTTGAATTAAGCTTAGAAAATCAAATAATCTATTTACATTAGAGGTATATATATATATATATATGTATATACGAGTAATTGTCCATACCCAGGGGTACGGTGCCAAAAAAAAAAAAACAATATTACGATAATTGAATAATTGAGTGTGTTCGGCACTAACTCTGCGTGTCTCCGACTCTAATATCCAAATAGCCCTTAAGCCTACAATTAATTTTTTTTTTTTTGTTTTTTGAAAAGACCAAAAATTAAATCAATTATGACCATTAGATTAAAGACTTGGGTTGAATTTGTTTGGGCTATATTTGTTTGAACCAATGGAGAGAGAGAGAGAGAGAGATAGAAAAGCCTTGAGTGATTGGCAACCCGTAGAAAATGTCTTTCCATATGAAGGCATTCATCCTTTATTATATATATGAAGTCCGGATCTTAAGCGGGTGTCAAAAGGATTTTGTGACGGATCACTTTTAGTTACAAAAATGTCGTTTTAAGCGATGAAATTTTTCGTTACTAAAAATGATTAATTTAGCGACGAAAAATTTTATCGCTAAAAATCATCCGTCCCAAAGTCCGCTCCTTCACGCCCACACTTGATCATTGCTATATATATATATATATAGCTCTAT
Source organism: Hydrangea macrophylla (assembly GCA_033977485.1). Classification (NCBI taxonomy): domain Eukaryota; kingdom Viridiplantae; phylum Streptophyta; class Magnoliopsida; order Cornales; family Hydrangeaceae; genus Hydrangea; species Hydrangea macrophylla. Next base: position 93,721,748 of record CM066998.1, on the reverse strand, counting down.
TTACAGCATAGAATTGGAAAGGAGAATATATTCAACCAGGAACTAGTAAGATTACAAACGAGTATCACCATCAGCTACGTGGGCAGCATATAAATGCGTTATAACTTAATAGTTTTTTTTTTTTTTTCGGGCAATTGAGGGTGTCCAGACTAGTTTGCGCGCACCTCGATTAATCCCCTGAGGTTCTGGAGTCGCCAGGTGAATAGCGGCCACGCTCTCCATGACTCGAACACTAAACCCCTTGTATAGTACGCCTAAAAAACTTACCACTCGACCACAAGAGATATTATTATAACTTTTAGTATTTAACTTGCCGTGAATATGAAATCGGGAGCATAATTGTGGACCCCACCTCACGGATCGGGGAACATTGGTGGTCACCAAATTGGTGGTTCGAAGTGTCAGATTGATTAGTTTGTTTATTGGCTAAAATATACTACCAAACAAAAATAAAAACCTAAATATAATGCTAGTGAAGCATAAAAAAATCATATTGCGCCAAATAGAGTTACAAATTTAATCATTGTTGTATGATTAAAATTTTAAAAGGTAAGTTTGGTACGTTGTCCTAACCCGAAAGGACATCATCAACTCTGTTATCCAATACTAAGAGGGCATTTGGGTTAGCAATGTCTTTTTCGTTGAAGTAAAAATTGAAATCTCAATCACTATGCAACATTGGGAATTAGTAAGAAAAATAACTCAAATTTGCCTTCTTGCATCATGTTCGCTTCGAAGTACTTCTGAATTACTTTAGACAATACGTATCTTTAGGACTCCAAAGTGATTCATTAAATTTTGAGAAACAAAGTGATTCATTGAATTTATTTAAACAGATTAGGAATAAGCAGTAATAAGTCCATTTGTGAGTACTATTTCACCAGGAGTTCCACAAAGGAAAATACTTTAAGAAACGGTTATAGGAATTTTTGTAAGACAAAACTACCCCTAGTATAAGTATACATGTACATTTCTTCTCATTTTCGAAAAGTGTCTTTTTAAAGGTACTAGGTGTACAATATTTTCTTGACTCCCGATTCATAAATTGCAACTTTTTATAAAATTAATTTTCTACTTATTTATTGTTATATTTGGTAACTAAAGAGTATTTTTAAAGTTTTAGTGATCTGCGTTAGCAGGTGTATTTCTTAGGTGTATATTTTAGGTGTACCTAGCACTTCTTATAAAATAAATAGGGTAAAATGCAATTTGCACTCTCAAATTGTACCCTATTCTGCACTTCGATCCCTAAGCAATTTATTCCCCCGTATTTTGGTCCATCGACTAACATTTTGTGGCAATTTGGTTCTTCAACTAACATTTTGTGACAGTTTACCCCCCTCCGTCACTTTTAGCTGTTAAAAGTGACGGAAAAAGTTGTTAAAATTACTTGTTACCCCCTGTTTGGGACATGTTTGGTAGCAACTGTCATTTTTTCAATACTTATTAAACTCCAAAAGCTAAAATTAAATATTTAGCAAAATTGCCTCTGCAATTGCAATTGACCAAAAGCAACATTGGACAATTTTACCAATCACAATTTTATATGATTTAATTACATAAGAAAAAGAAGCCGCCAAACAGTCCATAAGAGGTACTTTTGGGTTCTTTGATAGATTTCTGTCTTTTATTGAGCTCTGCTACTTGTTGAAGTGTGTTGTACCTTCTAATGATTTTTTCATGTCTAATAAAACTCCCTTTTAATTGACCGAAAAATAAAACAAAGGACAAAGTGAAAAGGAGTGAAAAGGTCCGACTACAAGGGGTGTATATATAATTAAAATAACTTTTTCCGCCACTTTTACCAGCTAACAGTGACGGAGGGGACAAACTGCCACAAAATGTTAATTGATAGACCAAAATACAAAAAAAAAAATTTGTTTAGAGATCAAAGTACAAAAATATGGTATAGTTTGAGGGTGCAAAATACATTTTACCCAAATAAATAACTTAAAAGTGTTTCAAACCAATGAATTGCGATAGGCAATGGTCATACGGCCCATACTTTATATTGGAGAATGGATTCTTATCCGATGCACCGCATAACTCCAAACAGCACCCTTCAACACGACAAGCTAAAAGTGGCTGTGCAACTTGGCCATGTGAAGACGTGGTTAAATAAGGGAGAAACAATTTAGAAGTGCAAAAACGAAGATATAAATTATAATTAGTTCATTCATTTTTTGTGTCTTGGTATTTATCCTTAGAGTAAAAGTATCCCCAATTTCCAATTTGGTCTCTAAAAGTGCTAGTAAATGACACTCGTTGCACACAAAATTGTACCACATCCAAAATCCACCACGAGGCTTTATATGGGATCAAGGAGCAATATTATGTTTAGAACCTATGCATTTTTTTGTCGTGCGCAATACCCCAACTTATGGTTTTATGCAGAGTGCAACAACAAGACACGTTTTACACCCTTAAATTGTACGGAGTATTACCATTTTTGGGAACACGTCATCTGGGTTTATCAAAGATCTAGAAGGGATATTTTATCAAGAACGGCAATTTTCTCTTTGATTGTACGAATTAAGTAGGGTCTAAATGTGGGGTGGGGCCCACTGAAAGCATGTGGGGGATATATGCCCTGGTGATCTACATGTGTAGTGGGGGGATTGCCAACCCAAGGTAGTGTCCTTTTGCCAAACATTTGCCGGTCATTGTTGAGATTCTGGTTCCCAATGCTGGGTTGGCTAGATATTTGTTTCTACGGTTGGCCCAGCAAATAAAGGGCTTTTAAAACTCCACATATGCCTCCCCAACATGTGGCCAAGAAATAGTGGTGGTGAGCAAGGGTGTCAACCGGGGGCACAATCCTCCGCAGCCATATGAGGTAGTCAAAGTGGGCAGCAACCATATGGCTTTCTCATGACCACATTATTTTTTTTCAACTTGTGCCAAAAAAAAGGAGAGATTGGGTGCTGCCCACTTTAACTGCCCCATATGCCTTCTGAAGATCCACAATCATCAACTGATCAGTTCGGTCCATTATTTTAGTAAATCGATTGATATTGAGTCTGTTTGGTTTAGTGTATTTTATCAGTTTGGCTTGGTTTTTACACTAGAGAAAATTTTTAAAACCGAACCAAACCGAATCTGTTTTCTTGACACCCCTAGTTGTGGGACCCACCAAGAATCTGGAAAAATTCTAAACTAAGAAAATGATAAGATAGCCTTTTACAGCTGTTTGCAAATAAAATTTTGGTGTGGTGTGCGTCGGGCGTGCTAGAGTCTGCGTGGACTCAAAGAGGTCGTGATGACCTGATCTTACTCCTTATTCAAACGATCGTTGGTAACTAATGGGTCTTAGCTCTACTCTGATGCAAGTAAGCAAATTACAAATGAAATTGAAAAGGACACAAGACAAGCACTGAAATTGAGGATACCTCCACGGAAATCTTCTTCTTCATTGATTGAATGTAGGTAAAGTAATTACAGACGCTCAAAAGAACAATAAAAAGTGCTCAAAGAACAAAGAAAACTCACAACTCACTCAAAGAACAAAAGCGGAATTGTTAAATGAGGAAAAACCAAAGCCTGCTAGAGCTGAATTGGCGTGTGTGTTAGCCCTCCTCTAATGTTGCCCCCTCTACTCTATTTATAGACTCGATTACATAACCGTTTATATTAGTGGGGTTAGTGGGGTTAGTGTCCCCTGATTTCTAGGTGTGGACAAGTTACTGCTCCCAATATGTCCCAGGACCAACTTCCACGATCTGTTTGATGATCCTACTTATGTAACTGTTTCATGTAACTGTTTCCTCTCCAGCTCAGCATCTCCTAGAACACACGTTCTCGTCCCTGCTTAACTACCTAACAGCCTTGTGAGCAGGTCCTAGGTGACCGATAGCACCCCTCTCTTAGTCGCTTGATCTTTGCTGGTTAACGGATCTCGGTCTTATTCTCCGTAGGAAGTCTCCTTAGTGACCATCGGTCTCGATTGACCGATGTCTTCTTAACTATAGATTATTTACCAATTATTTCCCAAGCTCGATATTACATTTCCTTTCTTTCAGCCCCAACTCTTTAGGACCTTCATTGGTTGGTCATCGGTCTTGTTTGACCGATGTTATGACTTTCGTCGCACCTGCTTTGCAATTCTGATCTTGCTTGTTAAGGCCGAGGTGTTTCTTTGAGAACTACATATCATCCCTTCCTCGGTCTTGACACCGATATTCACATATGGGATGTACCATCCTTACCTGAAGCTACTTTCCTCTGTCATCGGTTTTATCACATGTTTATCTACTTATCTGCTCCCGTGATGAAGTCATTAAGCCAAGCGATTGTCATTTGCCTTGGAAATCCCAAATTAGGGTGTAAACAATGCCCCCCAAACGTCTTGTCAAACGTTATGCAATTAGTTTGATGAGATGTTTGAAATTCAAATTAAATGCCCCCTACTTCCCCTTAGTTGTAGAAGACAATGAGTTACTTTACCAATCACCTGATTTTGAATGGGGTACCCAGTATGCCCCTTCAAATCCTTGAAGAATTGGCCTATCCCTTCTGCCGATTGGATTTCTTGGGTAGACCGAGTATCTGTGGTGAAAAAAGACCTTTGGAGGGCCTTGGACATATATGACGCAGTTATGCTTAGCCGAGAGAGATTCTTTCTTGACAAGCCTCTTTTTTTTTTCCTCCCTCTTTTTCTGGTCGACCTCGGCCAACGCCTTTTTCTTCCGTTGTGGCCCGATGAGCCCAACAATCCAAGATGTTTGCTTCCTCACCGGCCTACCAGCCCATGGTGAAGAGATCACTCCTAACCTTTCTTCCACCCTTAAATTTGAACACCCTAGGACCAATACGGGCAAGGGTTCTCGGGTCATCACTGGCTTTGATCCTTTTATCTCGGTCAGCATGGGACAAAGGGAGGTCACTGAGCAAGAGCGCGTTGCCTTCTTGATCTATTGGCCGAACCGCTTTGTCTTTTGCTCGGCCTCGTATGGCATAACCAAGGAATACCATCACATTGCCCCTTGCTTTGGCCGAAGGCCAAAGACTTGCACTTACTCCTCTCGTCCTTTCCCATCTTTACCGTGGCATCCTAGAACTCATTTTTTCAGGTTTCAAAACCTCAGGGGGAGCCCTCTGGCTTCTCCAATGGTGGCTTCAATCTTATTTTCCCGAGAAGTGCTTGGTTGATACCTTTGACCCCACCACTGTGCCAGAGCATTCCTCGGCCTTTGCTTTCCATTTTTCCGGATTTGGCCCGAAGGGTCTTTCTTTTGATCATCTTTTTTCTTTCTTTTATGAGCATATGGGCAACCGGTTGCCCAAACAATTACTTCCTTTTCACCCTCGGCTCCGATGTCCGAGCTGGCTTCTTCATAATCCAGGCCAGGCTCCTGAGGCCGAGCAGAATGAACATGAAGCTATTTGGGCCAGTTTCCTCGTTGGCCGAGATCTATTATACAGCCCTACCATCCCTCAACATAACAACAAGTGTGGGGTGGAATACTACAATGCTCCGGCCTTAGCCCGACAATTCGGGCTCAGGCAGCTAATCCCTCTTCCTCCATTCAGAACCTTTAATCGATCCATGGCCGGGCGATCTCTTTTCTCTGATCTGGCCAGAATTGAGAAATGTGCGTCAAACAATGAGGCTGCTTGGGCTAGCCTGGAGTTTATTCCATTTCGAGAGCTGCCTTCAACATCCACCGAATTTGACATTTGTTGGTCCAAAAGTATTTCAGGCTTAAGATCTAAGCCCATTTTTTCTATTCTTAAACGTGTTTGCCCTCCTGTTGCCGAGAAACTTTCTTGTTCCACCAACCCCTCTGTGGTTCAGGCTGCAGGTCAAAAGAGGAAGGCCCAGACATCTAAAGGTGAATCCCCTTACCAAGCCGTTCTTGCCTTTGAAAAGTTTTTTAAATTCAAGTTCGATCCCAAAGTGCCCGAAATCATGCGGTCTGATATAAAGTGGCATCTGAGAGCGCTTGAGCAGGAACATAAGGAAAAAGCAGCAAGAGCATATAAAAACTACTTGCAAACGGCTGATTATTCATCGGTAATTCCTTTCGAATAGTTCCTCAAACCTTTTGAGTGTCGGCCTCCTCCGCTGCCCGAGGCCGATTTTGCCATTGCCGTGCCGATGGTGAATAAGCAGACATCGTCATCAATGGAACCTTGGGAAAAAGTCACTTATACCAGGCTGCATGATTTGGGAACGGTCGATCACTCGTCGGCCATCTGGGTTATAGAAACTAGAGCACCAGTTTTAGGTATTTCCCTCTATGTTTTATTCCGCCTTCCACTTCTCTAACTGATTTCATTTCTAATTCTTGTTCAGAGGCCCTTCCAAGGGAAAATCCATCTGGAGCGACCGATGTGGAGTCGAACGAAGATGTCCCTTTATCCACTCGTCAATGTCGCAACGTAGCCACGACCACCGTTAAATCGGGTAAAGTATCAGTTTTCTTTTTGGTTTATTTTTTCTTCTATGAATAGGCTGAGGATAATCTTTCTTTTGCATGGAAACAGGGGGCCAGTGGTGCTGCTCCCAAGAAGACTGGACAGGCAACAATGAAACTCCATCTTCTCGGGTAAAGATGCCGCCGCCTCCAAAATCTCCTCTCAAGCCTCCAACTTCAGCTTCCTCCCCAGCCGTTCCAACTGAGGCCGCTCATCAGATGACTTACGAACAACTGATGGCCGAGCTTCAACGGTTAAGAAAGCTGGATGAAGCCAGGCAGGCCATCCTAACAGGTGCGGCCGAGGTATTGTCACCTACCACTGACAGTACCGGCGCTGGTGACACCTCGGGAACTGCTGAGGACGAGAGGCCCGTTGAATCGGATCACAATGATCCCATTGATCTTAGTGACCCTAGATCCCCTCGGGACATCGAGATCATGGGTGAGAAAGAAGTCCCCGTTCAGCCTCCTTCTACCGGTGGTTCTCGCACCGAGGCATCGGTCTCTCCACCGGTTCAGACGCAGGCACCACCACTTGCAATTTCTTCGACCAGCTCCCCCTCGGTCCAGGTAATCTGGCTTATTCGTTTGATTTTTCCTGCATGCTCTCTCTTATTGTCTTTATGCTTATTGGATCTCCTCTTGCAGGTTTCCAGCTCTCTCCCCATTCCCGACTTCTTCTCGGTCTCTTCCGTCGAGGCCTTCTTCGCTCTCCTGAATCCCGAGCAGCTCCTTCAGGCCAAACCGATGGTGGCTCAAGCCAGTGCTGCTCCCTCTGCTGCTGAGTATCAAAGGGCCGAGGAGTGGTTTAGGACTACGGTCCAACATAAACTCTCCCAACTCCCTGACTTTGAGGAGTTCCACTCGGCCATGGGCCTGCTGCTTTCTTGCTTGGATATAACTGATGAGATGAAGGCCCATCTCAGGGATTTGGTGGTGTGATATAGACAATGGAAAAAAGGTGTCCATCCAGTGACACTATGCGCTACACTGTTAGCGCATGATCCCTTTATTTTGGCCTCGTCCCACAAATGCTTCGAATCAAATTTTTTAATATACGGTTAGCCACCTTAGTCTGTTCGTCGGTTTGGGGTTGAGCTGTTGTACTTTGGTTCAAGGCAGTGTCAAACATACTGTTGGATGTTATTACTTTTTTATGTTATGAGTTGAGTAGTATTTAGTTTATATTAACAGGGCACTCTTGTAAATTTATTTTTTCTCCTCTTAATTTGATTAATAAAACAAGAGAGGGACACTTTGTCTCTCTAATCTTTGGTGGAAATATTTCTCAACATGGTATCATAGCCACCCTAAGTAGGGGAACCCAAATTTCCACCACCACCACCTACACTGCCATCAGCCACTGATCACCACCACCTGCGCAGCCTTCTTTCCTCACCGCCCAGCCTTCGCCCACCACCCTGAGCCCTAGCCGACCCTTCACCTTGGCTTTCTGGGCTGCGCTACAACCTCCTGAGGCAGCTTAGACCCAGCCGATCCTCCTTTTTTTAGGTCATCCAGTCACCAAACTGGCCTGAGGCTTCCCTTCCTTTCCTCCTTCCTTCTTTTTCTCTCTGAACTATAGTTTTTTGGGTCAATTTTCAGTCTGTGATCTGATCACTATCCGTGTTCTTCCCCTTTACTTGTTAGGTCCGTGTTTCGGACCCATGCATAGTCCATAGAGTGGCTAGTACACCTTTTCGGTGTCTTTGACGACTAGGACTGCCTTGTTTTGCCTCGTGTAAATCCTCTGTGAGTTTCTTGATCCCTCACGATGTCTAAAGACGGTGTCACCGGCGAGAAATCTGGTGTTGGTAATTCTCCTATGGGTACTGAGAAGCATTCCCTCATTGCCGAGAATCCTGGGTCGAAGATTACTACAGAATTATTTAATGGCGAAAACTATAGGTCGTGGTCCCAATCCGCCACCTTCTGGCTCTGCAGTCGGGCCAAGTTTGGTTATGTTGATGGCATACTTAAGGCACCTAGTCTTGATGATTCCACCTACGGGAAATGGGAGGTGGAAAACTTTTTGGTTATGAGTTGGCTTGTCCATTCAATGGAGCCTAATATTGCAGCCTTTTTCTTGGAAATGGAGACTGTACTTGATATATGGGATACTCTTGCCCAGACATATGCCCGAAAAGGAAATGTGGCAGAAGTGTATGAGCTAAGACGGCGGATCGAAGCCAAGGTTTAAGGTGACCGGTCAGTTCTTCAGTATTTTACATGTTTAAGTACAATGTAGACCCGTCTTGATCATTTAAAAAATTATCGCCCGGTTTGTTATACCGATGCTACTAGCTTCAAAGAATACATTGAAAGTGAACGATACTTCAAGTTTCTCGCCGGGCTTAATTATGAGTTTGATCCTGTGCGAAGCCGTGTTCTGGGGTTAGAGCCTCTACCCTCCCTTCGCGAGGCCTTTGCTTATGTTCAAAATGAAGAAAGTCGTCGTTCAACAATGCTCCCTAGTCCTTCTACCGATCGCTCTGCACTTGCCTCATCTGGTCAGCGAGGGGGTAAAAGTTTCGTGCCAAACTCTCGGAAGGATAGTTCTTCAGATGGGACTGGGGCCAGAGACACGTGGTGTGATCACTGTAACAAACCGGGGCATGTCCGTGATACTTGCTGGTAGCTTCACGGTCGTCCACCCTTGACTAGAGGAGGGCGGGGTGGCAGTCGTACTGGTGGGCGAGGAGGTGGCCCTCACGCCCATTTATCTACTGGTTCCGATTCTTATTCTTCTGAGGAGTTATCATCTCCATCCTCATCTCCCTCACCCGTGACTGGAGGTATTTGTAGTGCCGATCTAGAGACTTTGCGCCGTATCATGGCACAATTTGACACATCCACGGGACCGTCTACTTCTTTTGCTCTCGCAGGTAATGTTGCTAATTTTACTAGTACTATAGATGATATCTCTCACCAACCATGGTTCATCGACTCCGGGGCCTCCGATCATATGACTAGTCATTCTCCTTTTTTTTCTACATATGTTGCATGTTCAGGTAGAGATAAAGTTAGAACTGCTGATGGTAGTCCTTCCTCTATATCTGGTAAAGGTGTCATTCATGTTTCTAACTCACTGTCCTTGTCTTCGGTTCTTCATGTTCCCAATTTTTCTACAAACCTTCTCTCTATTAGCCGTATTACTTGTGATCTCAACTGTTGTGTGACTTTTTTTCCCACTCACTGTGTTTTTCAGGATCTCTCCACAAAGATGATGATTGGCAGTGGTAAGGAAAAGGATGGACTCTATTTTTTGCTACCTAATGAAGCTGTGAGTAGTGTGCCTAGGAGTGATAATCATTCAGTACGGACAATTCTACCCCGATAGGCGTGGTTATGGCATCAGAGACTAGGACATCCTTCTTTTCATCTTCTTCGTTTTTTGTTTCCTTCATTATTAAATAATCAGATATTTTTGACACTCTTTGTGAAGCGTGTGAACTTGGCATGCATCATCGTGCCACGTTTAATTTAAGTTTAAATAAAAGTTCTGTTCCTTTTCAATTGATTCATACTGATGTTTGGGGTCCTTCGCATATCTCTTCCTTAAATGGGTATAAATGGTTTGTTACATTTATTGATGATTTCTCTCGTACTACTTGGGTGTATTTGATGAAAGAGAAAAGTGATGTGTATTCTATTTTCAAAACTTTTCACAAATTGGTATGCACTCAATTTAGTATCGTTGCTAAAGTTGTCCGTTCAGATAAAGGAGGGAAATATATTTATGGGCGCCTTAAGGATTTCTTTACTGAACATGGCATGATCCACCAAACTTCTTGCACTAATACTTCTCAACAAAATGGAGTTGCTGAGCAGAAGAATCGCCATTTGTTAGAGACTGCTCGGTCCATGATATTTTCTACCCACGTTCCGAAAAGTTATTAGGGTGAGGCGGTGTTAACTGCTGCCTATCTTACTAATCGTTTACCCACTCGTGTTCTTGGAAAAAAATCTCCAGTTGAAGTTCTTCTTCGTCCCTCTTCCCTATTTCCTATTCCTCGTGTGTTCGGGTGTGTTTGTTTTGTTCACAATTATTCTCCTTCACGGAAAAAATTGGATCCCCGTGCTCTTAAGTGTGTCTTTGTTGGTTACTCTCCTACTCAAAAGGGGTATAAGTGTTACCATCCTCCTTCCCGTAAGTGGTTTGTCTCCATGGATATCACCTTCCATGAAACTTCCTCTTATTTTTTAGTGCCCCAGTCTTCCCAGCCACCTATTCAGGGGGAGAACGGGCGGTGTGTACTGTAACATTTACCATTGGCACAGTAGATGAGGAAGACATAGTAGCAAGGAGAAATAGAGAAGGAGATGACATATTAGGAGAGAGTGAGGTAACAAACCAGGAAGACATATTGAGAGAGAATAATGAGGGAAATGAGGGAAAGGGAGATGAGCTGAGAGAAAGTGAGGAAGGAAATAAAGGAGGAGGAGTCCCACTTGAAGAGAGAGGGAAAGAGTTGTTGACATACTCGAGACAGAAGGAGCGAAGGAGGTTTGGGGCAGCAGATTTAGAAGCTGGTTCTTTTCCTCCGTTTCAACCAATCTCTTCAAGTGGTGATGATCCAGGTATGCCTTCGTCCCTAGTTTCTGATCCTAGTAATGATTTAGACATTCCTATTGCACTTCGACAAGGTACTAGGACACGTACTAAACACCGGTATCCTCTTTCGGATTTTGTATCTTATGCTCGGTTGTCTCCGTCTTATAAAACCTTTGTTTCTAGTCTTTCCTCTGTTTCTGTTCCTAATTGTGTCCAGGAGGCATTATCCGATTCCAAATGGAAATCTGCCATGGTTGAAGAGATGAGAGCTCTCTCCAAAAATGGTACTTGGGAATTAGTGGAATTACCTCGAGGGAAGAAGACAGTAGGCTGCAAGTGGGTGTTCACAGTGAAATACAAAGCTGATGGAACCATTGAGAGATATAAAGCAAGGCTGGTTGCTAAAGGATTTACTCAAACTTATGGAGTGGCCTATCAAGAGGCGTTTGCTCCAGTGGCTAAGATGAACTCTGTAAGAATACTATTGTCCCTCGTAGCAAATTTAGACTGGCCTTTGCACCAGTTTGATGTAAAGAACGCCTTCTTGCATGGGGACTTGGAGGAGGAGGTCTACATGGATGTTCCTCCAGGTTTTGAGGATACCAAAACTGAAGGTAAAGTCTGCCGTCTGCGAAAATCATTGTTTGGGCTCAAACAATCACCTAAAGCGTGGTTTGATCGTTTTTCTCAAGCTATGGTAAAATACGGATTCAAACAAAGTCAAGGTGATCATATACTATTTACTAAGCACTCTCCTAGTGGCAAGGTAACAGCCTTGATAGTCTATGTCGATGATATTGTCCTCACTGGGAATAATCTAGAAGAAATGGGGAAGTTGAAGACCTACCTGGCTAAGGAATTTGAAATCAAAGATTTGGGAAGCTTGAAATATTTCTTGGGTATTGAAGTGGCTAGATCCAAAGATGGGATTTTTATTTCCCAGAGACAGTATATGCTGGACTTACTAAAGGAAACAGGGATGCTTGGAAGCAAGGCAGTTGATACTCCAATAGATCCAAATCAGAAACTTAGTGATGATATAAGTAGAGAACCTGTAGAAAAAGAGAGATATCAGAGAATGGTTGGTAAGTTGATTTATTTATCTCACACCAGACCAGACATTGCCTTTGCTGTGAGTGTGGTAAGTCAATTTATGCACTCTCCAAGGCAAACCCATCTTGATGTCGTCTTTCGAATTATGAGGTATCTGAAGTCAGCACCAGGGAAAGGTCTATTCTTTGGTAAGCATGGTCACACTCGAGCTGAAGTCTTTACTGATGCGGTTTGGGCAGGATCCGAAACTGATAGGAGGTCGACAATGGGGTATTGTTCCTTTGTTGGAGGGAATTTAGTAACCTGGCAGAGCAAGAAACAGCCTGTAGTGGCTAGATCTAGTGCCGAAGCAGAGTTTAGATCTATGGCGCAAGGGGTGTGTGAGCTATTATGGATTCAGATTATCTTGTCTGATCTTGGTTTAAGTCCAGAAGAATCAATGAAATTATATTGTGATAGTAAGGAAGCCATTAGTATTGCCCACAATCCTCTCCAGCATGACATGACTAAGCATGTAGAGATTGACTGTCACTTTATCAAAGAAAAGCTAAATAGTGGGCAGATCTGTACTCCATTTGTGAAGTTTGGGGAACATTTGGCCGACATTCTCACTAAGGGTCTCGCAAGTAGATCATTTCACTTCATCCTTAGCAAGCTGGGCATGAGAAATATCTTTGCACCAGCTTGAGGGGGAGTGTTGGATGTTATTACTTTTTTATGTTATGAGTTGAGTAGTATTTAGTTTATATACAGGGCACTCAAGTAATTTTATTTTTTCTCTTCTTAATCTGATTAATAAAACAAGAGAGGGACACTTTGTCTCTCTAATCTTTGGTGGAAATATTTCTCAACACATACGTCATAGGGTCACCCAAAAGTGACTCAAAAACTTGGTGTCATGGGAAACCCCATATAAGCGAATAATCTCTTGAAAGAACAATTGTGCAATATGAGATGCATCAGATGTCTTCCGACATGGTAGGTGTTAGAAAATATGCAAGTCATGTGTATTGGAATTGATTAACAATGTCACACGAGGGGCCTTTATATAGGCAAGTCTATTACATCAGTACATCATATCATATTATATATATTATATTCATGTATTAGATAAAATCATATCATAACACATCAATTTCATATATACTAGATTATTTCATATCATGATAAGAGTAATGCTAGGTACACCTAAACAGGACACCTGAACTATCCACTTGCTGATGTGCCGTGGCAGTTTTGAAATTAATTCAAACTTTGTTTGGTAAGTGATGAATAATTTTGGGAATCCACATCAGCAGGTGGATAGTTTAGGTGTCCCGTTTAGGTGTAACTAGCATTACTCATCATGATAATTATCATAATAATATCTTCTACTATATTCCAATAGCATGAATTGTGTCAACTTAGAGAACCTATCCACAACAATAAGTACGGAATCCCCTCCTCGCTATGTACGAGGTAATCTCAACACAAAATCCATAGACAAATCCTCCCAAGAGTCATTAGGAACAAGTAAAGGAGTGTAAAGATCAGTATTTTAAGAGTGACCTTTTGTTGTTTGGCAAACATAACATCTCCACACAAAATTACCGACATCCTTCTTTAACTATGGCCAAAAATTTTATCACATTAAACTAGCAATCGTCTTGTCCCATCCCAAGTGTCCGCTTAATCCACCACCATACGAATCCCGAAAAAGCTTCTTACCTAGTGATGACTTTTGAATAGCAGGGCAATTGCCTCATAACAAGAACCCTCCATTAAAATAGAAATCATATGCCGTTTGTGACTCCTTACATTTGGCCCAATTTGTCAGAAATCTTCATCTTCCACGAAAAGCTACTTCAAGCAATCAAACCCAACAATTTTTGTGCTAGAGTGACAAGCTAGGTGGCCCCCGACTTAATGCATCCGCCACTTTGTTGGTCACGCTGGACTTTTGTTTGATAACAAATGGAAACTTTTGGATGAATATAGACCACCGGATGTGCATCTTGTAAAGGTGCTTTTGATTGTTGATAAACTTCAAGGCTTAGTTGTGCATATACAATACAATCTCTCGCTACTCAAGATAGTGCTCACGTTGCTTCATGGCTCGTACTACGGCATAGAACTCTTTGATCGTACATGCTCCAGCTTTTTCGGGCCTTGCTAAGTTTCTCACTCATAAGGCTAGGGGGTGCTTTTCTTTAGAGAGGACCGCCCTAATGCCAACCCCACAAGCAGCACACTCCACCTCGAGAACTGTCTCAAAGCATGGGACTGGTGTGGTGCATAGTTTCACCTTAATTACGGCAAAGCTCTAAGTAGCCTCTTCACCCCCAATAACTTTCCTTCTTGCAGGGGAAAAGCTAGAAATTTTGGCCAGGGGGTCTAGGCTATATAGGGGTTTGGGGGCAACACCCTGAAGGCGATTGTTTTGGGGACTATTTATACATAATTGGCAATTTTTTTAGAGTCTACTTGTATATAATTGCGATTTTTTTGGGATATGCTTATAATATGAGTCTATTTGGTGACACATAAATATTGTATAGTATCTTTCAAAATTCCAGGCGTCTTTCCTTTTGAGCTATATATACCTGTATATCAATATATATGTAGTTGATGGCACTAAATTGGGCTTGGACCCTTTGGGGCCTAAACATAAGTTGAGGGGAGCCTAAATGTAAAATACTATAAAAATTTAGGGTAAAATTTTAATTCTTAAAATCTCAAGGGGGCTGGGCCCCCCTCGTCCCTTACTACCTCCGACACCGCTTTCTTGAGACACTCCATAATGGGTGTCGTAATAGCACTAATATTGCGGTTGATCCTCCGGTGGAAGGTTGCTAAGCTATGGAAACTACGGGCCTCAATCACAGTTTTCGGAGTTGGCCACACACGGATGGCCCAAACCTGATCCTCATCAACACGTATACCTTCTGCACTAACAATATAAACTGAAAACTAGAGTTTGATAGTAAAAAAATTACACTTCTTAAGATTCAGATACATTTGATTTTCATGAAGAACCATCAATACTTGTCGGAGATGATCCAGCCTCCAGGTGCTCTCTCTGGGTCTTGCTATAAATGAGGATATAATCAATGTACACCATGGAAACGTTTCCCACAAAAGGCCTTAATGTTTGGTTCATGACTTGCTGAAACTGCTAGGAGCGATGGATTACCCAAATGTCATCACTAACCACTCAAACAATCCATCCTTCATCTTGAACGCTGTTTTGCACTCGTCTTTGGACTGGATGCGAATTTGATAGTAAACACTTCGAAGATCAATATTTGAAAATAAGTTGAAAGCGCTCATCATGTCATTCAAGTGCGGAATTGGAAACCGGTACTTGATAGTAATTTTGTTGATGGAGCGACTATCCTGGCGTATCCGCCAACTTCCATCCTTCTTGGGTATCAACAATGTCAGTATGACACACGGGGTTATGCTCTCTCGAATGAAACCCTTATGTAGTAACTCTTCCACCTTTTCTCACAAAATTTCATTCTTCGTACTTATCCTGTAGTGTGCTAAGTTTGGAAGACTAGCTCCTGGTATAAGTTCTGGTATAAGTTCAATTTGATGTTGAATATCCCCTCATGGGTGGCAATTCATCCGGAAGATCCTCGGACACCAAATCACTAAACTCCCTTAGAAAGGGTCGAACTTTGTTGCGCACTGCTATAGTCGTGGTAGTGATAGGATCGGGAACAAGTGCTCTCACCACCATGACCTCTTGTGCCTCATTTGTTTTTGTCAACGACCTCTGACCTGGCCATAGTAAGAAAAGGACTTTCCATCCACTTTAGAAACATCATTAGTAATAGAGACTATAGAGTTGGATTTCATAGGGGACATGGCAACTTTATGGATTCTTCAATTAAACGTCTAAACATTATCTCTACCCTGTTATATAATTTCCACATCAAATTGCCAAGGTCTTCCTAACAATTTTTGGCTAGCATCCACATCGACAACGTCGCAAACAATAGCATCTCTATAGTGTTTACCAACAGAGAGAGGAACTTGCAATATGGCATTTTCGTTACCTTCACCGAGTCCCTTCTTGATCCACCCTTATGCTGTAAGGTGATGGATGTGCCTCCGTTGGTAGCTTCAAGTGATCTACTAACCTTTGCAAAACAAACTTCTCACCACTACCCATATCCAAGATCAAATCACAAACCTTCCGGTCAATGGCACATTGTGACCAAAAGATGAGATGGCGTTCGCTCTCCACATCTTGTTTGGACATGAACAAGACTTACTGCACCACACATGCAATTCGTTCATTTCTTCCACACTCCTCATCTCCCCCTTCTGCTGTGACCCCCTCATTTTCCCACTAGATTCACATTCCTGGCAATTGCTTGAAGTGTGACTGGGCTTCCTGCAACGATAGCAAATAATGGAACTTGGTCGGATATAAAAGGTTTTGGTTTTTAGTAACAAGTTTCGTTGCTGCAGTATTAGTGCCTCTATTTTGGCTCCTTTGTTGCACTAGTTGCTCCGGAGAAAGATCGGATGTCGATGTCGTTGCTTGCGGCACTAAAGAGAAGAAAGAAGCTAAAGAAGATGCAGTGCAGCAAGAACATCAATTAAAAAAGGGAATTGCTATCCTCACTCCACGGATGAACCAATGCACTCTATGGAGTGCATTGACTGCATAGTATGTCAGTAGTATCATGGAGTGCATTAGTTCGATTTTGGAGTGGGCATAGCAACTCCCTAAAAGAATTAGGAAAAATCTACAACTTTCAAAAATCCAGCTTGCACAAGCAAATTTCAAAGATTTGCAAACAGTGTACGGAGAACATTAAACTGATTCCCGAAAAACTGAAAACGTACTGAAGAGGCTTAATGGACTTTACGTCATTGACAAATTATGCCTACCTTCTTCAACTTTTGAATTTAACCAAATTAAGGAAAATCTTTATGTGCCCAAGTTCATATTAAGGCATCATTGATGATGAACATATGATATACATAACATTTCTCCTTTTCAATTTTTATTGTGAGGGTTGTGTGTTCTGGTTTGGTGGATTCCAGCATTTTATTGCTTCGTGCTGTCATTAAATATCAATAACAGATACATTTGGATGTGATAAATGCATAATTGATGATTTTTGTTGATGTTGAGATGTTAAATAATGAAAATAATTGATTATTCGACAGGTAACATATCCAAACATGATGGAGTTCTTTGAGGATCTGGGAGTGGATATGGAGGTTTCTGATATGTCATTCTCAGTGAGCTTGGAGAAAGGCCACGGCTGTGAATGGGGAAGTCGAAATGGTTTGTCAAGTTTGTTTGCCCAAAAGAAGAATGTTCTCAATCCGTATTTCTGGCAAATGATTCGAGAAATTGTTAAGTTCAAGGATGATGTCTTGAAGTAAGTATTAGATACAAAACACACCTATACTTAATTGTCTATCTCTAATCAATCTTTAACTAATTTCATAAACACGGAGAGGAGTATTAATCATTGTCTATTTTTGAATCAGTTTCTGTTCACTTTTATACACCTGCTGATTATAGAAACTTGGGCTTTTTTTTACTCGGACTATTTCCATATTATCATCATGTTTGATAATAAAGATCCATAGTAAAACAAAGATGCCTAATTACTTATACTTTTGAGAACCTATTTCGATTTCATAACTCTAAAATTCTCAATTTGTAAAATCTGTTATTATGCTGTTGCACTTTCATATACCACATTGATGCCTCTATCAAATAATGACTTTGAAGAATTTTTCATTATCCTCGATTCCTCATGCTTGAGAGGTCCCTAATCACTTGCAATTTTTTGCTTTATTTTCCAAAGTAGAAACAATATTTCACTCGGTTGCCAAAGTATCTAGGTAGTCATGTGTCTTATGTGTCCATGAACAAAAGAATTAATTAAAAAGCAGGACACAAATTTTGATGCCTGCCACGTGTCAAGGAGTGTCTTGGTTATGTTATGCACGATAACATTGTTGGACACGGAAAATGACCCTTTAGAAGTGCCCGTTCTTCCCAGGATGGTGCCACGTAATTGGTATGTGACAATGATATGGTGAAATATTACAGTTCTATTTCTTGAGCAATCTGATTGACCAATGCATTTTTGGAGATAACTTGTAAAGTATGTTCATGAGTTGTGAAATACTTTGCTAGAGGTTATAATGAACAGATTGATTTGTTATTCACTGATTATTTCTCGGATAATGCAGGTACCTTGAAGAACTTGAAAACAATCCAGACATAGATAGGAATGAGACACTCGGGAATTTCATCAAGTCAAGGGGTTACTCTGAGCTATTTCAGAAAGCTTATCTTGTGAGGCTTCTGAAGCATTATGTTATTTTTTCCTTCTTGTTTTCTTTGGTAGTCCTTCAGTAACTCCATGAATCAAACAAAGACTTAAGCTTGTACTTCAAGAGTATGAATTACATGTTATGTATCAGGAACTTATTTTTAAATTTATACAGATTCCAGTATGTGGTTCAGTATGGTCCTGCCCTTCAGAAGGAGTAATGAGCTTCTCTGCTTATTCTGTTCTTTCATTTTGTCGCAATCACCATCTGCTTCAGGTAAACTCCCTTTGCACTTACATTATTGTAGTTCCTGATTTTTCCAAAAAAAGGCCTGGTTTGGCCATTTTGGGATGGTCAATTAGTATACTACTTTAGTTTTTCATCTCTTGAGTACTTTTGAAGTCTTCGACCAAAAAAGAAAAATACTTTTGAAGTAATGCTTTGGCTCTATTTGGTTCATTGATTTAGTTAGCTAAGGGAAAAGAAAACACCTTTTTTGTTGGTTTCAATTAATAAAGAAAATGGAAAGAAATAGAAAATAGAGTGAAACATAAATTCAACACTCTTGAATTTTTTGAGTCATTTCCCTTCCTCTTTTTCTCATGTTATTTTATATTTTTTATTTCCAATGTGTCTTAAGTACAGAAGAAAACTCTATGAAATTAGTTTTCCTTCTCTAAATCTGTATACCAAAGAAAGTCTTAGAGTTTGCTTTCCTTTTCTATACAGCTCTTCGGCCGCCCTCAGTGGCTTACTGTCAGATGGCGTTCGCATAGTTATGTCAAAAAGGTGATTGAAATTCTCTCCCCTGCACTTATAACTAGTATTAATGCTAAGCTCATCAATTATAAGTGTAAATCAAATGATGCTTTAACTGTATATGTGGGAATAATAAAGAACAGGTTAGAGAAGCGTTGGAGAGAAGAGGTTGTCAAATAAAACGTAGTTGCGGGGTAGATTCTGTTTCAACAGTTGATGAAGGTGAGTTCTGATGTTTATAGCTTTTCTGTTTTCTTTTTTGTTTAGCTGTAATGTGTTTATATAGTTTTATGTGCTTCATATGAACATGCTTTTCCAATCAGTTAGTTGTAAAGATGTTGTGGTACTATACTTGACATATGTTTAGTATTCCTGTCATTACATAGATAAGTCAAACAGTGTGGACACGAATGACTTGAAAACTTTATGGCTATGTGTGGAAGGATGGAGAAATTAAAAGGAAGGGAAGGACGAGGGAGGAAGAGGTATCCTTGGGGAAAGGAACGGGGTCTTCCCTCTCATTTTGTTTGGTTAAATAAGTAGGAAAGAAGGGAATATTGTATGTTTTACTATTATACCCTTAAACAGAAAAAATATGATTCTCTATTAAGGGGCAAAAATGTCAATAGAGAAGGGAAGTCTTTTCTGTCTCTCCTAATCCATCCACTGGTGAGGTATAAAATTGTGGGACCAGATGGAACCAATCCTTCCTCTCTTCTTTCTATCCTACCAGACAAGTGATTCTACCATCTTCCCTCTCGCCCGATCTTTCCTTCCGTTTGTTCCTCTTACCAAACATGCCACAAGAGTACTAGAGAAACTACTAACTAAAGTGACACAAAACGTTGATATATGACCCCGTCCACACATGGTGATGTGAAGGAGCTAGACAATCTTGTAGTGATAAGATCACTCCTAGAGACTAGTACATAGACATCATTTTCTTCTTCTTTGAAGCGTTGACAAATAGTTTTCATTTTTTCTTTTTTCCCTTTTTAAGGAACTCAATGTTGACACATTTTAATATGTTTTGGACACTTCTGACAAAATTGTGAACTACTTAGAACTCCTAGCAACTTCCAAATAATGTAATTCAGATAAACTCTATGATTCAATCTTATTTGTTAACACACATAGACACATCTTCTTGAACAAGAATTGTCATGACGACTGTGTAAGTTGTAAATTAGTCAAAATTATAGTTTGTGACAAATTAAAGAATTCAAATATTGTATCAGAGGATATACATGAGCTCATGCAGAAAGAGTTTTAGCGTGTTGCATCATATTAAGACACTTGTGTATCAGCAAAAATGATGAAATTCTAGTTGTAAATGTGAAAGGTGTTGAGCAGGTTGCCTTATAACTTGTGAAGACGGTTCACAAGAAATGTACGATGGATGCATAATCGCCACCCATGCCCCAGATGCTCTCAAAATGTTAGGGAAACAAGCAACATTTGATGAAACTAGAATACTAGGTGCTTTCCACTATGTCTACAGGTATTGTATTTCCTCTCCCATATATTTGTTTATAATCCATAATATATACTGCATCTTTCTAAAATTTATGCATCTTCTCTGCTATGGTTATCGGTATAATTTGTAGACATATTAGAAGTTGGCATGGCCATTAAGTGCATTAGAAATTTAGAACTATAGTCTCAATCTGAAATTCTCCAAACTGTGAGATCGTTTCTTGGTAATGATGGACCGGTTTATCCTGGATTTGTATGTCCTTTATGTTTCTGAAAAATAAATTTACCATTCTCATTAAGTTAATCATGTCAAATTGAAATTCATTCTTTAACTCTTTATGGCAGTGATATTTTCCTTCACCGTGACAAAACTTTAATGCCCAAAAACCCAGCAGCATGGAGCGCATGGAATTTTCTTGGAACTATGAACAAGAAAGTGTGCCTAACATATTGGCTCAATGTGTTACAGGTATGCCAACACATTTATTTCCTTTAGTTGTCTAAGTTGTATTTGTGGGTTTTAGCCTTAACCCACGTTGGAATACGCAAAGTTATAATCAAGGTCTTAAGAAAAAGGGAGCTACTAAATACACACACCCCTAATTGCTCTCTATACCCTCCTAGACAAGTGGTGTTGAATATACAGCTTTTCAATGCATCTAGATGGGCATATAAAATATTTAGGCTAAAATGCTTTTGAAATTGGACAATCATTTGACTCAAAAGCCAGTCTTACCTTCTAAGAAAACGTGGTGCTGATGTGGCATATATCCTGCGTGGCAGCAACAAGTTATATGGCTCGGAAATGATTTTGAAGTTGTCCAAAATTAGATGCAACTGAACAACTCATTAATTTCTACTAATTTTCTGATTATACAGAACATTACTGAGACAGGGTTACCTTATCTGGTAACTCTTAATCCACCTCATACACCTGAGCATACCTTGCTCAAGTGGTCAACTGGGCATCCAGTTCCATCAGTTGCTGCCTCAAAAGCTGCACTTGAGCTTGACAATATTCAAGGGAAAAGAGGAATATGGTTTTGTGGAGCTTATCAGGGTGAGCATTCTTCCAAGAAAATAGATACAACAATATACTTCCATACATCATCTTTATTCTAGGAAGCACCGACACTTCAAAGAAGGTAGCGTTTCAAGTATCGTATCGTACTCTTTTCCTGGAGTGTCGACATGCAATTTTTTAGGATTTTGTTGTGTCGATGTGTCTGTGTCGTATTGTATCCGTGTCTGTGCTTTGTAACCATTATTGCATCAATTTAGATCCTTTCACTTGAAGAAAATCAATTGTTAGTCAAAGTTGTACTTAGTGAACCGTTCCATGAATTCAATTCCCTGGTGAATGTACATTTCTTGCATACAAATTCATGCCCAGTCTAATATTTCTCTAAAAACTGGTTATTTGTCAAACTATTATGATATTGGTTGTCGTAAAAACTAGATAGGAAGTGAGATGGGACTGAACTAGATCATATTCTAAACATTCCCAAACAGGCCCTAGAGGTAAGAAACTATGGTTCGCTATCTATTACATAACATTTACAAAAGATGTGATTTCAAACTCAGTGCCTTCTTATTCTTGAGTTACACAACTCAGAAAACTGGGCTGATTGATGTTATTGTTGGAAAGCGCAATATATGACTTGAAAAACACAAGTTTTCATCTACTTTGAAAAACACAAGTTATCAATTTTCTTTTCTAGTTAGCTCTCTTATTTACTTCCACATTTTGTATTGCATTTCATCCAGGATACGGCTTTCACGAGGATGGGTTAAAGGTATCATTCATTTTCAGTATCAACACAAAACAATTTCTATTTAGAGCACAAATGGGGTCTTAGTATTATGTGGCAACAAGTGATGTGTACTTCTTCTCAGGCCGGCATGGTTGCTGCACATGGTGTGCTCAGGAAAAGTTGTACTGTTCTGTACAACCCCAAACATATGGTACCTTCTTGTGTAGAAACTGGAGCACGGCTTTTTGTTACTAAGTTCCTTCGAAATTATATCTCTACAGGCTGCTTAATGTGAGTTCCCTGGTAATAACTTTTACATTATCTTCGCCCAGTTTGCAAATTTTTATTTGTTTAATCGGTATACCAATATATGATCTAATCAAATAATTCCGTAACTTTAAGTTTTATTCCTCAAATGAGTCGAATCTCTTTGTATATACCTCAGTCTGCACATATTTAAACATTCATATTTGCGAAACTCTAAGCTCATTTGTTTTTAAAAATCCTGACATTTGTTCTAGTCTTGTTGTCTGTTTTGTGTGAGTTCTTCACAGAAGGAAATTCGAAGTTTATATGTATATCGATTGATATGATGTACTTCGTGACACTGCAGATTATTGGAGGAAGGAGGTACAATTTTCACCTTTGAAGGAAGCAGAAAGAAAAGTCTTCTTAAAGTTTCTATTAGAATTCGCAGTCCACAATTTTACTGGAAGGTAAGTATGCATTTCCTACATTTTTTTAGTAGAGTTTAATATTACATGTAATTGAACTTAAAGGACATGCTTAATGCTGAAATTATATTAAAAATTGAACAAAAAATAGGCCAAGCATACAACTTTTGACTGCAATTTACTCACAATTCCATTTTACACAATGGCCCATTCGGAACGAGAACTCCACAATACATTCTAACCAATTGTACTACATTATATAGACATATTCAACTTGTTTAAAGATGTGTTCTAATATATTTTTACTATTTCAGAAAGTAAGTCTTGCTTGCTTCTGCTTTTAACGGTGTTTTGCATATAACTCTCACTTGATCATGTTTTTATCTCCATCTCTACCACTATTCCATTTTTTCCCATCTCTATGTCTGAGTTATACTAATATTCATACATGGCCATCAAAAATAAAAGTCATTATTGTTCCAAATGCGGCATAAGTTACTCACAAAGAACTCTCTAACAGGTTGCTACCCAAGCTGACTTAGGCCTTGCAGATGCATATATTAATGGGGATTTTTCCTTTGTTGATAAAGATCAAGGTCTTCTTGATTTTTTCATGGTACGAAGGCTGATCTGAATTCAATTTCAAGTATTTTTTTCCACTGCTATTTTCCTTCCTGAATTTTACTCTGCAGATTTGTATTGCCAACAGAGATTTAGGAACTTCTGTCTCAAAAACTACTAATAAAAGGTAAAAAATTGACTTGAACTAGCCAAAATATGGCATTTCTTTAAATTATCTCCTAAGTTTCAGTTAAATAGTTTAAATCCTATGTTGGGTTTAGGGGTTGGTGGACACCATTGCTTTTTACCGCTGGAATTGCATCGGCAAAATATTTTTTCCACCATGTGTCAAGGCAAAACACGCTTACACAAGCTCGCAGAAATATCTCTCGCCATTATGATCTGGTATGATTTCTTTAAACAAGTTTGGAAAAATTGTACGTTTTGAAAGTTTTTGTTATCCATTTACACATTATTATACACTACTAGTATACACTAGCATGTAATTATGGCAGCATCAACTGAAATATCCATGTGGTATGTGCAATTGTGCATACATGAAACCATGGATCAAAATATAAGTTGAATGTGTTTTATTCATTAAAAAATCATAATTGTTCCAATTTTAGATTTGAAATGAGGGGAATTTATCTGAAAGACTAAGAGGAAAAAGTTCTAAGAACCTCAAAAAAAGACGTTGTAGTGATGAGCTCATACAACAATCAATGATAGTCATATCTCTACAGTATGTTTGATTCACCTAATTTGGTTGTTTCATAACAAGGTGAAAATGGAGGAACAAATATAAATATGCTCTTGACGTTTAGAACCTATTTAATCACGTTCTCATGTCAGTTGTACACTTACCAATTACTATTTTTGAATATTCTCGAAGGAGAAGATTATTCTCTTTCCCAAACATGTGTATCCAATCACGATCTTATAACAAGGACTAGAAATCGTTCTCGATAAATCCTTGTCCCCTCATTCTTCAATAACCAGAAAGATATTTTTCAAGTTTGACTTTGTTCATTAGACTTTGGGCTTCTACTTCATCTTTATTGCGCAAGTTGCTGGAATGATACCGCTAATATGACATAATGGTTCACTTAGTGTAAGCTGACAATTGGTTGTCTTACCAGAGTAATGAACTTTTTGCTCTGTTCTTGGATGAAACAATGACATACTCTTGTGCGATATTTAAGGTTCGGATTGCAAACCATTCATTATCAACCTTAAAAAAGAAAATTTGTTTTCTTCATTCTATTTAGGTTTGTAATGTTCTAATTTCATTTTGAAATCTGCATAGACTGAAGGTGAAGACTTAAAAGTCGCACAGATGAGAAAAAATTCAC
This sequence comes from Hydrangea macrophylla, assembly GCA_033977485.1. NCBI lineage: Eukaryota > Viridiplantae > Streptophyta > Magnoliopsida > Cornales > Hydrangeaceae > Hydrangea > Hydrangea macrophylla. Next base: position 93,696,845 of record CM066998.1, on the reverse strand, counting down.
TTCTGATTGAAAAAGTAAGGCTTGTTTCAAACACTTGGTTCAATTTCGGGGTAAATTTCTATGAACAATAATTTAGTTTGCTCTCTCTTTTCTGGCCATTGTAGGCAAGAATCAATAAGAATCATGAAGTTCTTGAGATTGGATGTGGATGGGGGAGCTTAGCTATTGAAGTTGTAAGACGAACAGGTTGCAAGTACACTGGCATTACCTTATCCGAGGAGCAGCTCAGATTTGCACAAATGAAAGTGAAAGAAGCTGGCCTTCAGGTATTTGCCTTTTTGACTCCGATTGAACCCACGTAGAATTATTTTGACTTCCGTGTCACAATTTTTTGTCCACGTTGGACAATCCTTTTATCTCATGGCGTTGTTTTCAGGGTCGGGAAACCTAAACCACGTGTGTGAAAGAAAGAAAAAGACTTGTGTACGTGTTGTTAGATGTGATTGGTCCACATGTGCAAATTTGTCCTGTGCAACATATGTGGACCAGTAACTTTTTGGATAAGAGAAATACGTAAGGATATATGTTGGAGTATTGTACTGAATGTAAAGCACACAAGTTTGTTGTAAGATGCTTAGATTTTCTTCTGTAGATGGAAAAATCTATCGAGTTTTAATTAGCATGTGATTGTTGGAAAGGGAAAAAAATAAAAAATAAAAAATAAAACAATAAAAAGGATTTTTGCATTTCGTACTTGTATCATTGTTATATTCAAAATTTCTACAGGCAAACAATATACAATTGTTGTATTCAATGATACAATGATAAGTGATAGCTGGTTGTCCAAATTGGAAATGTCTAAAATGGAAGGATGTATTTTTTTTTTCTTTTATCAAGAGCCTTTAGTTTTCCCTTCTGTTGGAATATTCGGATTGATATTCACGTTATTTATGGATAGCAATGTTTTAGGAATAAATTGATTTAAGATGATTTGGTCTTATCTTGTATTTTTCCTTTCTTTTCTTTTATTTCCTTTATTAGTTTCTCTTCATAGTTGTATATATACGGTGTAAATTGACAGTGAATAATAAGAAAACACAGTTTCTTCTTGGTATCAAAGCCAAAGGGAAATCAAACACTAAAACAAACCAAACCACCACCACCCGCACAACCACACCACCTTGCGCCGCAACTACCAGCCACCAGCCAGCCAGCGCCGACACTACCAGCCACCTCCACAACCAGCGCCGGCCAACCAGCCCCTTCCCCACTCTCAGCGCACACACCCAGGACCCCGCAGCCCCTTTTTGGTTAGCCTAGGCTAACCCTTGCGTAGCTCTAGACTGCGTCTTGCCCTGTTCTTGGGTCTTCTGATGGTTTAGAGCCCCTTTGTGCTCTCTTTTTCCTCTCTTGGGCTACCTGGGGTGTTCCGGTAGCCTCTGATTGCTGCTGTTTGTTCTTTTCCCAGCAGCCTTTTCAATCCGTGGTTTCTCTTCTACGCCTTGTTGATTCTTTATTGGGGTTTCTTGATTTTGCAACAATGACTGAAACTGGAAAGGATAAGGGTACTAATCAGTCTCCTCCCGGTTCACATCCACGCTCGGATCTCTCTCTGTCCCTGACTCCATATTCGCCTGCGCAAAGGGTTACCACTGTTCTCATGGATGGGCAAAATTTTGCCGCATGGTCTCATTCCATTCGTCTTTTTCTTGGTGCCAGAGGCAAGTCTAGTTGGCTTCTTGGCACGACACCTAAGCCTGCTCCCACCGACTCCACCTTTGATCAGTGGAATATGGACAACTGTACTATCTTGGGTTGGTTGTTCAATTTAATGGAGCCTCGTATTTATCATATGTTCATGTATCACACGTCTGTTCATGGCTTGTGGAATGCTTTGACTCATATGTATGCACATAAGCGCAATGAATCCCGGATTTATCAACTTCATCGCGAAGTTTCTTAATCGTCACAGGATTCTCTCCGGCTAAGTGTCTCTGATTATTTTGGATATCTTCAGTCCCGTTGGGAGGAGTTGACTCAGTACGAGCCCCTTGGGGATATTCCTGCTGAAGCCGCTACTGTTATTGTTCAGCGTCTCGGCCGTCTGCACACTTACCAGTTCTTGATGGGTTTGAAATCTGAGTTTGAATCCCTTCGCACTCAGATTTTGAACACGTCCCCTAGGTCGGAACCCGAGTTGAAGAAACAGTATGCCAACCGAGGTCGGAACCCGGGTCCAACCCGCTTCGCTGCTATTGCTGAGACCGGCCCGGAACCCAGTACTCCTGATCTTAGCCAGCTGCACCACAATCAAAATATGCTTCAATCTCAACTTGGACAAATTCAGAGTCAACTTGGCTCCCTTTTTCAGCAGCATCAGTCTGGCCCTTCTTCCACAGCTGCCATTGCTATAGGTACTTCCACTGCTTTACATGTTAAGACAGGAACTCCAAGGTGGGTTTTGGACTCAGGAGCCAATGATCATATGACTGATGAGTTATCCCTTTTTTCGTCCCCTCTTATACCTGTTAACCAAACTGTGAGTATAGCCGATGGTTCCACCACTCGTGTCCAGGGTAAGGGTGATGTTTGTTTGTCCTCACAGCTTACTCTGTCTTCTGTTCTTCATGTCCCTCAGTTATCATTTAATCTTTTATCAGTTAGTCGCCTCGCAAAGAGTTATAATTGTGTTGTCATTTTCTTACCTGACCGTTGTCTCTTGCAGGACCTGACTTCGAAGAAGATTTTTGGTACGGGCCATGAGCATGATGGACTCTACTTCTTTGGGGAACCTCCACCACCACTTGTGTCTTCTAGTTTACAGGCGTCTGTTTTACCTCGTTCTAGTTCTAGTTCTTTCTCCCATAAAACTATAGAGTTGTGGCATGTCCTAGCTTTTCAGTATCTGTGTTTACTTTTTCCCGAATTAATAAAAGCCTATAAGACTCATAAATTTCAATGTGTGGTGTGTGCACTTTCTAAGCATACTCGTTAATCTTACATTCCTCGCATGTCTTGTGCACCTTGTTCTTTTGATGTTATACATTCGGATGTATGGGGACCATCCCCTGTTACTGCTTTATATGGGTATCGGTATTATGTTACGTTTATAGATGATTATTCACGGTGCACATGGGTTTATCTACTTAAAAAGAAATCTGAAGTTTTTCCATTATTTACTTAATTTTTACAAATGGTTAAAACTCAGTATCAAACTGTTGTTCGCGCTCTCCGATCTGATAATGGCCGTGAATATGTTTCTAATAACTTCTGTTCTGAACTTAATAAAAAAGGTATCCTCCAACAACTCACTTGTACTTATACCCTGGAACAGAACGGTGTGGAAGAACGAAAGAACCGTCACATTATGTCTGTTGTCCGGTGTCTTCTTCGCGGTACGGCGGTACCTAAATACTTGTGGCATTTAGCTGTTCTCACAGCTACGTATCTTATTAACCGTACCCCAAGTCGTGTCTTAGATGGGAAAGCTCCTCTTCATGTTCTTCATCCTGATTGTACACTCTTTCATGTTTTACCACGTGTCTTTGGCTGCACTTGTTTTGTTCAGGACCGCAGCCCTCTTCGTACTAAGCTTGATGATAAAGCTATACGTTGTGTTTTTCTAGGTTACTCTTCCCACTCTAAAGGATATAGATGCTATGATCCAATTGGTCGTCGTTTCTATAATTCTATGGATGTTACTTTTTTGGAAGATGTCCCTTATTTTGCAGGTTCAAATACCTCCTCTGCCTCCGTTCCTCAGGAGCCTCTCATTGTCCCCAACAAGTTACCTCGTCCGGTTGTTGTCCTTGATTCCTCTCCTTCTGAGGTTTCTGAGGGTACTCTACCACCTGTAATTACATCTACGCCAGAATTTCGTTATTCCCGACGTTCACAGACTCGTGCTTATGCTCCGCCACCAAATCCTTCTTCGGATCCAGGTCCTGGTTCTCCTGTACCGGTAAGACGCTCTACCCGGATTTCTCGCCCGGTAAATAGGTATGGTCATGCTTGCTCTACTCAACATCCTATTTCCCAATATATCTCTTATTCAGCCCTTTCACAGCCCTATCAAGCTTTCCTTGGTCAGGTTGATTCAGTTTCCATTCCCCCGTCTGTATCTGAGGCTCTCCAAAATCCACATTGGGTCCAAGCCATGCAAGCAGAAATGGATGCACTTCAGCAGAATCGTACTTGGGATCTTGTTTCTCTTCCCTTTGGGGAAAAGACAGTTGGTTGCAAATGGGTCTTTACCGTTAAGTACCTCCCAGATGGTTCTATTGATCGTTATAAGGCCCGGCTGGTTGCAAAAGGTTTTACTCAGATTCCAGGCAAAGACTTCAGTGCCACCTTTGCTCCGGTGGCCAAGCTCACTACTGTTCGTCTTCTTGTCTCTTTGGCTGCTTCTCAATCTTGGCCTCTTCATCAGCTTGACGTTAAGAATGCGTTTCTGCATGGGATCTACAGGAAACCATTTATATGGATCCACCTCCGGGTTTTCGGGCTGAGGGGGAGTATTCTGGGAAAGTTTGTCGGCTACGTAAATCACTCTATGGATTGAAACAATCTCCTCGAGCATGGTTCAGTCGCTTTAGTGATGTTATTCTGTCTATGGGGTTCACTAGGTGTCAGTCTGATCACACCTACTTCATTAGACGATGTCCGGATGGTCGATGTACTATTTTGTCTGTTTATGTTGATGACATCATTATTACAGGTAATGATACTGCAGGGATTATAAGAGTAAAAGAGAAACTTGGAACGGCTTTTGATGTCAAAGACTTGGGTCCTCTCCGGTATTTCCTTGGTATTGAGATTGCCCGATCTCGTCATGGAATCTCAATGAACCAAAGGAAATATATCTTGGACCTCCTTAGTGATACAGGTATGATGGGGTGCCGTCCTGCTTCCACACCTATGGATCCAAATATCAAAATATCATCTGAGTTAGGAGAAGTATTATCTGATCCAGCTTCATATCAGCGCCTTGTTGGCCGTCTAATTTATCTAACCAATACTAGACCTGACCTCGCTTTTGCTGTAAGTGTAGTAAGTCAGTTCATGCATGCTCCGCGTACTGCTCATATGGAAGCTGTTCATCACATTCTTGGTTACCTGAAAACTTGCCCAGGACTGGGTCTCTTCTTTGCTGCAGGAGCACAATCTGAGGTCACATGTTATACCGATGTTGATTATGCTGGTTCCAAGAGTGACAAGCGTTCAACTTCAGGTTTTTCCACGTTTTATGGCAAACATCTTATCTCTTGGAAAAGTAAGAAACAAGCAGTCGTTTCAAGATCATCTGCTGAGGCTGAATATCGTGCTATGGCACAAGGTACTTGTGAGCTTTTGTGGCTTCGATCTATCTTACAAGAGTTGGGGTTTCCAGTATCTGAGCCCTCTACATTGTTTTGCAACAATAAGTCTGCTATAATGCTCACGTCTGACTCCGTTCTGCACGAGCGTACAAAGCATGTCAAGGTTGATATCCATTTTATCCGAGAGAAGTTGCGTTCTGGTATTATCTCTCCATGCTTTGTTCCCTCTTCAGATCAAACTGCTGATGTATTTACTAAGTCCGTTGGGCCCTCTCTTCTGAAGTTGTCTATTGCCAAGCTGGGACTCGTGAATACCTTCGCTCCAGCTTGAGGGGGAGTGTTGGAATATTCGGATTGATATTCACGTTATTTATGGATAGCAATGTTTTAGGAATAAATTGATTTAAGATGATTTGGTCTTATCTTGTATTTTTCCTTTCTTTTCTTTTATTTCCTTTATTAGTTTCTCTTCATAGTTGTATATATATGGTGTAAATTGACAATGAATAATAAGAAAACACAGTTTCTTCTCCTTCCCTTCTAATTTCCTTCACTGAGTCACAAAACAAAGCATTAGTAAGCAAAGAAAGAAAAATGTTTCCTTAGTGTGTTTTTTTTTTTATCCTTTCCCTCAGTACTTAAATCATATATGTTTCCCTTAGCATATTATATGCCCTAAATTTGTGAATCTGCTTTAGATAATCAATTGTCCTTGTACTTTTAAAACTACAGTCTAGAAACCTTAATTTTGCATGAACTTCGAAAATGTTGGGTCTTTCCACTCTTCATTAGATTATCATTTATTTTCTATTATTAAATTGCAAACATTGTTTCCTTTTAAGTCCATATTTGATCTACTTCATTCTCAGGACCAAATAAGATTTCTTCTTTGCGACTACCGTCAATTACCTGATACGTACAAGTATGACAGAATCATCTCCTGGTGAGTACCTTCGTCTCCAATTTTACATTGGAATAGTAAAAAGGTTAACAAGGTGAATATATACACATATACATAACCTTATTTTATTTTTTATCATTAATAGTGAGATGATAGAAGCCGTAGGCCATGAGTTCATGGAGGAGTTTTTCGGTTGTTGTGACTCTGTATTGGCTGAAGATGGACTTTTTGTTCTACAGGTAATGACATATAAGAGTGCTTGATTACACTTACATTCTTGATCTTAAATTCATATTTCACTAACAAATAAGAGTGGTTGATTTTTATTTTTTTTCCTTCCTTTAGTTCATATCAATACCGGATGAACGGTACGAAGAGTACAGAAGAAGCTCGGATTTCATCAAGGAGTATATTTTCCCCGGTGGTCACCTGCCTTCGTTAAATAGAATCACTTCAGCCATGGCAGCTTCATCCAGATTCTGGTAAAAGCTAACTTTGTTTTTTTCAACTTTTTTTTTTAACTATATTTGTTAATGAACTATTTTTTTTTTCCATGAAATTTAGTGAATCGCTCATACTTTTAAGTGCAGTGTTGAGCACCTGGAAAACATAGGGATTCATTATTACCAAACACTAAGATGTTGGAGAAAAAACTTCACGGAGAAGCAGAGGTAAGCAAGATTAACATTTACGCTTTGAATTTTTTTTACTTTTATTTATTTACTTATTTTATCCAAGGAGCTTAGTGTGATTTGAGAACTTGGCCAATTGTGGTCAGTATGACTTGAATGCCTTGGAATTGAAGATCATATTAGTTTAAACTTTTACTTGTTTTTGTTCCTTTGCAATTCCAAGTTCCAAACATAGCCTTAACCCGCATCAACCTTTTTAATATGTAGTTTTTCCACTGTGCTACAATGGTTTTGACTAAAATATGATATACAAGTCTAGATGTCTTGTATACAAGTTAGTATTGGCATATATTAGCTGGTTTTTCTGCACTATATGACATGTTTAGGCTTTGGAATTTCTTGGGCAGCCTAGCTAGATATAAAGGACTTAGCTATATTTTTTCAGACAGCATTGAAGCAAAATAGTATTAGTTCTTTTTTTTATCTCTGGTGGTTCTTATGAGCTTCTTGAGTAATTTTAACAACATACCATCTTATATGTGTTCCATTATATTAACAGTCCCAAGGTGCTAATATTTGTGTTTTCAGTAAAATTACTGAATTGGGATTTGACAAAAAATTCATACGGACATGGGAGTACTATTTTGATTATTGTGCTGCTGGTTTCAAGTCACGTACGCTGGGAAATTATCAGGTACTTTTCTAGAAAATATCGTTTAACTCCAGCTTGTGTTTTGTGTCGTCATAATAGTTGCTGATATATTAATAAAAGGCATAATTAGGATGTTCCATGCGAGTGAAACTTTGCAACTGTTCATCAGTAATAGTATTTGAATTCACAGGGGAATTTTATTATTATTGATTTTTGGGTATTAAAAACATCTATTGTGACAGCCAAATGATGCGATGTTTGGTAGGAGAGAGAAAATTGGAATGAAAGGGAGTCCCCAGGGAAGTGAAGGGTTTCTTTCCTTTTGTTTGGTTAAATAAGAATGAATAAACGAATACTATTTTGTGAAAAAAAGAATAACAGAATACTAGATGCTTTTATTGTTCGGCCTAAAACGTGATCTTTGTGCCAAAATTCGAAGAGAATGCAAGTCTTGTCGCTCTCTCAATGCGTCCACTTCTGGACTTGTGAGAAAGGGTGGGAATGAAGTGATGGCTGTTCTCTCCCCCTTCCTTTCCCTCCCAACGAATGTCTTTCTCCTTTTTCCTCACTCCTTCCTTCCTCTCTCCTTTTTTCTCACGTCTTTCTTCCTCTCCTTCATACCAAACACACAATTTACCACTCTTGCAAAGAATTCTATATGAGTAATTTCCCTATGTATTTGTTTGAGGAGACTTGCACGTTTCCCAAGGATTAGACGGTTTCTCCAAGAGACCCAAGTACCACCTAATCTTATAAACACGCACACCCCAAAAGATGCCCATAGATACATGTACAACAGCATAGCTTTTTGTTTTGATACTATCAACATTTGCGCGAAAGCATATATTTTTTAGTGGAGGAGAAAAGAGATACTATTGATCAAATTGAAATCCAATAGCGTATTCATTTGGTTTGAAGCAATTTATTTACGGGTTCAACGCTAGTTAGTAGAAAAGGCTATAACAAAGTAGTGTTGTTTTTAGAACTTCACACTAAGAACTTGGAAGTTATATTGTGCTAAAACTCAGACGAAATTTTTGAATCCTTTTAATAATTGCAGATGGTGTTCTCCCGTCCGGGCAATGTCACTTCATTCAAAAATCCATACAACGGTATACCTTCCGCTTATTGATTGTATCATCTGTAAACATATAAAACCTTGTTTTTCAGCTTATGGATTACATATTTGAAGGGAAGTCAAAAACCAATTCAACCCAAGTCAAAATGGCTCATGGCTCTGGGTCATTTATTCTTTCTCTGCCTTTTGTTTTTTTCAATTGTTGGAGCAGGACTTAAATTGGGTTCTTGATCATAATCAAACGAGTAATGGTAGACCCACACAAAATTCCACACAAAACAATCATGGCCCCTTGATTCCAGTGGGTCCCATGTTTCCCACTGGAATCACGGGCCAGAATTATTTTGTGTCTCTAGCATTATTGTATTCAAAATGGCAACCAAATTATATATCTGTGACATTGTAATTTTATAAATTTTTTTTGTAATGCCACAAGTCTTATGATTGTGTTTCCATGTCGAATCTGTATAAACATTAATAACGATGAATAAGAAGTGTTTTGGATTGGAATATAAGAGTTTGTTTGGATAAATGAGAATTGATTTTGTTGTTCGTAAAAGAAGCAGTTCTACATAGTTTGGGTGTTTGTGTAACTGCTTTTTACCTGCACATCCACTATCTAGTTTCTTGCCTTCTGCGGTGCCCCAGCATGCCTTTAAATAGGCAAGAGTATGTAAATCAGTGATCTGTGCCTATACAAGACACAGATCAACCTAGGAACAATGTTGAACCAATAACTAATCTGCATCCAGCATAACTGATGTGCAGATGCGTCCCCAACTGCTAGGATAGACACCAAAGATGTAAAGACAATAATGCAGAGGCAGTAAGGTATCTCTGTGATACAGTGCGGTGTCCCCCATCGGCTGTGTACTGGGTTATCTTTGGGCTTATTTATTGGGTGACCCATTCCTCCCATTAGCTTAGGCTTTTAGGAGTGAATGTTACTACATTAGTCTGCACCCAAACAGCCCATCCAAATATGTCCTATTTAAGCCATGCAACTGCTCTGAACCTCTTCTAGCCGGAAAAAAAAAAAACTGCTCTGAACGTCTTGAGGATATGGTGTAGCCGTGTAGCCACCCAAAAATTGGGAATAACATTCATTATAACGGTTATTTGGATGACATGGTATCTCAAACCAATGTAATATGAACTCTTTGTTTGTCCACATGTCCCCCCAATTTTCAGGGGAAATCTCTCCCACATTATGCAAAATTTTCAAATCTAATAGTAACGTTACAGATATGACTTGGTATCCCCACATTCACTCGCCTGAGCCTGAGGGTACTATGTCCAGCACGTGTGCTACCAGTCCACTAATTGGCCACAGGATCCTTCAAGGTGCCACAATCTAATGCCATTCAAGTGGAAACCAAGTAATGCTCAGCCTATTTCTAAACGACCCCTTAGTTATTGTTGCTAAACCCCCTTTTTATTATTATTATTATTTTTTATTATTATTATTATTTTAGCTAGTCGTGTTTATTGAATTTTTTACCATTCCCATCACTTTGGGACCAATATATACACAATCCATCACTATTTCAACTTATTTCCCAAACCCATCACTTTTTTAAAGTCGCTAATTCAAGTAGCGATTTCGCCAAAAAAAAAATCTGTAGAAGTCGCTAGTCCAACTCGCGACTTTAGGCCAAATGAGAAGTCGCTAGTTGAACTAGCGACTTCTACTTTTTCACTGAGAGATTCTAGTGTGTATGTCAATAGAAGTCGCTAGTTCAACTAGCGACTTCTCATTTGGCCTAAAGTCGCGAGTTGGACAAGCGACTTCTACAGATTTTTTTTTTGGCGAAATCGCTACTTGAATTAGCGACTTTAAAAAAGTGATGGGTTTGGAAAATAAGTTGAAACAGTGATGGATTGTGTATATATTGGTCCCAAAGTGATGGGAATGGTAAAAAATTCCGTGTTTATTATAAATTTAGGGTGTGTTTGATAACCCAATTAAGTGGTGAAAATGAAAACTTTCAGCACTTATTTGTTTTCAGTGCGTTTGATAACGTATCACTTAATTGAAAATGCAGCCAAAAAACCACTGAAAACTTTAAGTGAAAAATTTCTACTGAAAATATTCATTGAATGTAGTCTATTTTAGTAGTTAAAAATATGTTTTCAATACTACAAATTCAATCGCTTAAAATTTTCAGCACTTAAAATTCAGCACTTAATTTTCAGTACTTAATTTTCAGTTTTATCAAACGCACCCTTATACTCTTTGTTAAAACTTGCCACTTCACTTTATTATGTTCTTTGGTTGATATTTGTGAATGTTGATATTGTGAAAATCCAAGTTGTGACTTGTAAAGCTAATATTGGTTGTCAAAACTGGGTTTTGACAACCAATTTTGACTAGCTAAACCATTTTATTGAGACTCTCGTCTCGGACATGCTATCCCCCTGATTAGGGGTGAAAACGGTTCGATTCGGTGTGATTTTTAGTCAAACCGTCGGTTTTGCTTCGATTTAGTGTAAATTTTCGGATCGGAAATTTTTTAAAACCGACTAACCGAACCGATCCATCCAATCGGTCCATGAGAGAGGAAAAGGAGGGAGTTCCCCTGCATTTTTTTCTAACTGGAGGATTTCCACATGGAAAATCCATCCCTAGCCTCTCTCTCCTCTCTTTTTTCAAACAAGAAGTAGAGGTTCTTGCTATGAATTGAGTCCTACTGTATTTGGTTTTCTCTCTCTCGTAACTTCTACAACATGACTACCAATAAATTTGGAATATTTGTTTATAAGGAGTCCGGATCCTTGGTCGCGCATTGTTGGGCAGCACTCTGGCAGCGCCTACGTGGCACTGGTAGGATGGATCACACAGATGATTTTTTTTGTAATTTTTAAAGATGCAAAAAAAAAATCATCATGTGGTCCTGCAAACACTACGTAAGTGCTGCCCCCAGCCGCGATCCCCGGGTATTTATAAGGGGCAAAAGCCGGCCGATGAGACTCCTACCTCTGCAAGGTCTAGAGATGGTTAAAATAACGGAGCCTCACCCACTGCATATTCAAAGAGACTGTTCCCGAGTTTTGTACCCATGACACCCAGGTCTGAATGGACTGTTCAAAATCATGCATTAGATTAGATAAAAGAATTGACAAAGAAAATGAGCTGAGATTGCAGGTCGTCTTATATCAAGAGGAAGAGGATTTATTTGTTTTTTTTTTTTTTTTTGGAGATGGGAAAGAGAATTTAAATGATCAACAAAAATGGATTCACCGAGCTTTTCTTGAAATATTGATCATACTGGTTTTTTTTTTTTTTTTTTTGATAAAAGGAGCATTTCATTCAAGAAGAGAACTGAATGAAAAACACAACACAATTACAATTACAAACACAACATCCAAAAACATAATTTTTTTGATCATGTTCCTGGTTTTTTTTTATCATGTTCCTGGTTTGACTCTATACAATTACAAACACATCCAAAAACATAATTTCTACATTATAACCACCCCAAAGTCAAAACTCCTTCCTGAGTACACACATCCATTGAGTAGGTAAATTCAACACCAAATCCTGCAAGGTATTAAAATTTTTTTTTTTTTTTTGGTGGATTTAACCAGATAAAAATCCAACAGTTAAAACCATACAAATTCATACCATATTAACAACGGTGGGTCGAACCCCAACAACAATTTGAGAGTTCTTTGTTAACACAATCCCAAGGGGGGGAATGAGAAAAACAAGCGTGCCATAATGCTGTTTCACAATCCCGTATTCATCAACGACATTGTTCTATTAGAACAATAATGCATCAAAGATCTAGTTTTCCTAATTTATTCACCTATAATCTCTTCAAATGATTCGATGATCTCACCTTTGTAATAACAAAGTGGGAAAAAAATAAATAAATGAAATAAAATTTAAAAAAAATGTCAACCAGACAGCACATTATATCCTACTACCATCGGGAAAGAAAAAAAAAACAGAGGAATAACCTAGAAATTTATTCTCTTTTTCGGTAAACTTTGGTAAACAACAGAGCTATTTTTCAATAGATTTTAAAAAATTCCACGTAAATACCTCTAACAAGATGATAATATAAGACTGAATCAAATTTTAAGTCTCTCTGGACTGATAGGCAGCCTAAGCGATTGGAGTCGCAATGAAGACGAAAAAGTACAAACTTGCTACACTATTGTGGCCAACATACCACAGGTTGTTTCAGCTTTGAAAATCCATCAGCGCAACACAACCCGTATGAAGATTTGTGATATTCCACACTTGAATGAGATGAATCCTCGAAATCTGACAGCATCGGCATTATTTGGACCCCGCATGACCTGTCTCATGCTAATGCATTATGTCAACACAGCCAAAGTCCATTCTCATTCTCACTCACAAACACTCTGCGATCACAAAGCTCATGCTTTGTCATAAGCGGACACTTCGACTGCAGTTTGAAACTCGAGCATATCTCCTCCTGTACAACACAAGCGCAAATACAGGGGAGGAAAATGAATATGCCAGTATCAAAGTTCAACCACTACCATTACTGACTATTGCTAATTTGCTATCCATTACCGCTACCACTATCACTACAGACTGTTGCTAATTTGCTATCCATTACCACTACGGCACTACCACTACCACTATTGCTAATTTGCCATCCATTACGAAGTAATCAATCCAGGTGGCCTACAGCTCCGGTCATACCAGTACGAGCCTCGACTATATCTCTGTATTCCTAATTATCATGCCAAACACAAAGTAAGTGAGACACTACTTATCTAAGCATATAAATCAAACATGAAGATTCCTCTAGGGCCTGATTAGGAGTACCTAAAACAGATCGAGTTCAAACCCAGTCAACTTTTTTCTGGTTTTCATGAAAACTAGTATTGTGTTGTTTCAATGGAGAACAAAGGGAAATTTCAAGTCAGGCACGGACTCCTATGTAACCCAAAAGTGACCACAACCAACTCTAAACTATTTAGAGCTGCTCTTTTCTGAACATAACCAATTCTTGTCACCCAACCACCAAAACAGTTTCTTATCATAGCAATCCCACTAAGAATACCTGCGGGCAAAGCTAATTCCACATCATTATCAAAATACTCAACCATAACTAAACAATACTACAAATAAAGTTTGACATAAGCTAGTAAAGCTTAAACATTACGATGAGCAAAGCTCCAGATCAGCTAGTAGGCAAAACTATAAGCACACTCAATTTAAAACTACACTCAGAAAGCAAGTACTAAAGAAAAAGCAGCTCTACTCCTTGAAAAGACAGATTATTGTAAACTAGCATATAGATATTGCAAACTACTGGGATCAAGCAATCCAACCAGTCCCAATGTGTGTGCTCGAAAGCCAACTCCTCCGCCACCTGAAATGAGAGAGAGTCCAAGATGAAATCCAATCATCAAAATCACTGCTGCTGAGCCTGGCGGGTAGGAGCCCCTCCGTACCCGCCACCATATCCAACTTGCCCACCGTGGGGTCCACTTCCATGGGACCCATAACCCCCAGAAGCTTGAGAAGGATCAGATCTCCATCCTTGATTTCCATAACCAGAATTCCCATTGGGATCACCATAGCCACCTCCCATGTAACCCCCACCACCGGATTGTAGCTCTCCCCCACCAGCACCACCACCACCAGAAGAAGCATTGCTGTTTGGGGCACTCCCAGCACGGCCACCAACAGCACCGTATGAAGCCGGATTTGCATAAGACCCATCACTTCCACCATACCCGCCGTAACCATAACCTTGATTACCATACCCAGCCGGTCCACTTGGAGATTGGCCGGTAGGTGCTGAACCAGGTCCACCACTACCAGGACCACCAACACTACCGTAGCCACCATACCCGGAGGGAGCCTGAGTGCCCCATGAATTTCTCGGTGCACCCGGAGGGCCACTTCCATAACCTGCATTAGGAACATTAGGGTTTCCATAGGCTGCACCGGCAGAGCCCCCATACCCAGGATTTGCACCACCATAACCTCCATAACCACCATAACCTGCGCCATTACCATACCCATAACCAGATGCGTTATACCCGGAGGAACCATAAGCCGGAAAACCACCTCCAGTACTCTGAGACTGCATGTATCTACTAGAATCAGGCCTACCATCATAGTTAGTTGAATTGCCACCAGAACCACCATAACCCTGATAACCTCCGCCACCGCCGCCGCCGCCACGGCCACCACCACCACCGCCAGGGTTGGAATCTTTTGGAAGAGCCCGCTTCACTTCCACTTGTTTACCGTTCAAATCATGGAAGGTCCTTTGCAGAACACGGTCAACGGCATCTTCGGAATCAAAGGAAATAAATCCGAATCCACGAGGTCGGTTGGTTTGTTGATCATACATGACAACTACATCAGCTACATGACCAAAAGCTTCAAAATACTGACGAAACCCATCCTCAGTCAAAGTGGGAGGTAATCCTCCAACAAAAATCTTCTTTGTCCTAACATTTCCACCACCTGTGAAGTTTCTAGCAGTATTAGGGTTTCCAGATCTGGCAGAGGTTTGCTGGTCCTCTCTCGATAAAGCCCTCTTAGCCTCCACCTGCATAACCAAAGTTGATAACTATAGAGCAGAGAGTATACGTTTTTTTGCTATAAAAAAAACACACATAGAGCAAGCAAAAAATTAAGTTATCCATACTGCCATTACAAGATGTTAATCTCAAAGTACTCTGTCCAGAAATACGAATGTACGGATTGCATGACAGATAAACATTAAATCAACTGACAGATGGAAGAAAATTCCATACAGTCAGAATGCATACCCACGATGCACATAACTGACATAAACCCAATGCCAAAGTATCAAAATAGATAATTATAAAGCTGAAAGGGAATTGGTCGGCACACAGGGAATACTGTGAATGACACTCCAAAATCAAAAGGGATATGGTGGGATGCAGGCAGAAAAGTTGTCTGATACACAGACATCTAAAAGGTTCCTTTCACAAGAAGATTATTGATATATACTCCCATATGTGTGCGCGTGTGTGTGGGTGTACACATTATAGAAGAAGTGCCTTACAAGATTGCCCCTTGCAAGTTCATCATATCAACAACAAAAAAAAGGTATGCCAAACGCATAAGAATAAAGGTCCTCTTAATACATCCCCGGACATCATTTGACACTATGAGACCTGAATTTTCCAAAAGATTCTGATATCTTTGGTATAGTGGGGAACCAAACAGCAGTCTAGATTTTTAAGGTACTACTGTCAAAGTCTCACCCTTGCAAAAAATCCTTTTTTTTTCATGTAGCCAAACAAACTACAAAATTATTGATAAACGAAAATGGTAGGGAAGATAGAGCCACCAAACTTTCAAGAGCAATGCTTAATACAACTCAAAGCAAAACGTTCACACATCATCAACTTCATTTACAAAACCAAAAAATCTCAAATCTTAATCATGTAGTGGAAGCAATAACTAGGAAATGCCGAAGTAGTAATAATAAAAGGTAAATAGAAAGATGAAATAGACTATAAACCAACTTGAATCTGATTAATCAACAATAGACCAAATGAACCTCAAACAAATGTAATTTAACGAAACACATATAATTAATTGATTAGCTGAGCCTTTGATGCTAATAAAAAGATTTAATTACTAAAAAGTTAGAAACAAATTTTAACAAAAGATAGCAGAAAACCAATGCATGAAAAAGCATAAATTCCACTGAATTCAGTTCACACATAAATGCTCAACAAAAACAATATCGTGGATTATATGGAACAGCTGTAATAGCCAACCTCGCACTAAAAGCACTACACCAAATTAATAATCATCTCAAATCAAAACAAAATCTAAAACATGAGCAAACCTACCATAACAAACTAACACAAAAACTCATTGATCATGACAAAATGCACTAACACAGTGATAAAACAATTTGGTCAACCCCAAGCAACATTTACACTAGGCATGAATCAGAAAAGCACTTTTAAAAAAGCTGCTTACTGAAAAACAAGCGAACTGATCACCTAATGACCAGCAGAAGTAACATACAGGGATAACTTCAGAAACATGAGAAAGCACATAACTTATGAATTGGACAGTTCACTTCTGCACCTCCCTTTGCCAAAAGTCTCATTTCAATATCAATACAAGGTTCAATTGATATAGTCACTAATACATCTTCTCAATAATCACGCAGAATTCCCACTTCCCCCTCTATCCCTTCTAAATTTGAGTTAAATCATTAAAAAATACTCCAATCATTTCATTATCAAGTTTGAGCTATGTGAGTAGTATCCTCTGGATTTAGGATAAAAGTTAAGCAAACACCCAATTTGATATGAGATTTGAATGAAGGATTGGAACGCATTACTGCATATTTTTTTCTCCAATTAAAACTTAGTGTGTGCTTTGAGTAAGATTTGGATATTCCAATGGATACCCAACAACGCAATACAATTCATAGCGATGAAAGCAAAGACATGAATACACACACTTCTGAGCGTGAGGATGCATATAAGGAACATATATCAGTCAAAATAGCAAAAATTCAGAATCAAGAACAAAGAAAACTGAATTTAAATTTCAGTAATGCTTTGCTTCCCAAATCCAAATCCCAAAAACCCATCCCAAATGATGTGACAGTGGGCCCACTAGATTTTGATTGGAGTCCCCACTAAATTTTGATTAGAGGACTCCAATCAAAATTTAGTGGGCCTCCTGCCACATCATTTGGGATGGATTTTTGGGATTTGGATTTGGAAAGCATAGCATTACTCTTTAAATTTGAGTAAAAATCTTAAAAAAAAAAAAAAAAACTCCAATCATTTCAGCAAACCCATATATAGTTTGAGCTATGTCGGTAGTATCCTGTGAATCTAGGCTAAAATTCGCGTAAACGGATATGGGTTTTGAGCAAAGGGTTGGATCGGATTATTGCAGATTTTTTCCCTCAAATTGGAAGTTATTGTGTGTTTTGAGTAAGATTTGAATATTCCCATCAACACCCAACAATATATATACAATTCATAGCGACAAAACCAAATATATGAATACACATATATTTAAAAGAGATCGATCAAAATAGCAAAAACCCAGAACCAATAACAAAGAAACCAAAATCAAACAGTAACAGACATGGAATCAAGATCAGCATCTCACCGTTCTACCATCGATTACATGCTTTTCCTGAAGAACGGTATCGAGAATCGAAGGATCTGAAAAAACCACAAATCCAAACCCTCGAGGCCTATTCGTCTGTTTATCTCTCATCACCACAGTCTGCAAAACCTCACCGTAGTTTCCGAAGTACTCCTTCAACACATCTTCGGTTGTTTCCCAAGAAATTCCTCCGATAAACAGCTTCCCCTGATCTGAATCCATCACTTTCTCTCTCTATATATATAGCTTGCAATTTCACTTTCTCTCTATATCTGTGAGAGTGAGAGATTGGGGAGAATCGGAGTGGGAGGTGAGAGTGATGAGGGTTTGCGGCGGAGCCGACAAGGTATCTAGAGAGAGAGAGAGAGAGAGAGAGAGAGAAGGGTCAACTTATTGAGAAAATAAGCAGTGATTAGGTTAGAGAAAATGGAAAGTATTTGGAATGGACGGTGGAGATTTGTTTGGAGTATGGATGAGATTTTTTTTAGTTTTGTGACAGAGGTTAACGGCTGTGATTTGACTTGGGATTTTTTTTATTTTTTTTGGGAAATTATTGTATAGTTGGGGAACATAGTACATAAGGGACTGTTATATGACGAAGTTGTTTAGTTAATAGGTGCAATTTGGCTACAAGGAAGTTTAAGTGTTACTCGGACTAGGGGTGTAAGTGGTCGATTTCGGTCTGTTATTTCGTATTTTTAAAACTAACCAATAGGTTGGATCAATCAATTTTCATAGGGTCTGGTCGATTTTTCAAACGGTTTAGATTTATACACTCAATTTAATCAACCGACCAATCGGTGGTTTTTTGTTCGATCGGTCAGTTTTTAATTTTCATTTTTTTTTTTGTTCACGCTTAGTCGGGACCATCATGTGACCAATGTCTAGGACCATGCAATCGTTTTTCCATTTTTTAAGCTTGATTGTTAAAAAAATTCACTACCACAATTTAATTGCAGAAAAATATAATTGAGTAGACATTGTCCAAAATAACATTTGTTCTCAAGAAAATCTTATTGATTTAATTGAAGCAAACTAAGGCTACTGCTTGGTTAGCATTTCGGGAGAATCTAGTCATTTAGTATTCATAACAATCTTTGAGGCAAGGAGCAAAGCGCCTACAACAGCTTCATTTCCTCGTATAGTCGTTGGCTTCCCCTAACCGGACTACTACATCAATATGAAAATGTAAAATAATATAAAATATTTTACATTGTAGAACTAATTTGGTCTACAAAAATTGTTATGTAATACACCTCGTTTGATTCAATAAAAGTGAGAGTTTAGTAAAGAATCTAAAGATATAAAAGAAGGTTACGTTCTTCAGATCTCTCATTCCATTATAAACTTTTAAGTACTACTACCATTTTTTCAAGTTTATTTTTGTACAATCATTTGAAAAATGATGATTTTCAAGTATTGCAATTTTTGCCTTTAAAGGACCACTATCTGGGATGGAATTATTATTATTGGACAAAATTGAAATACTTATCAAACTTGGGGACTAAATTGATTAAATTCAAAGTATTACTATATTGAAATCAATTTAAAGTCCGAGGTGAAATGTGTAACTTACCCTTAATATATCATTCATGATGTATGATGCATTCTAGCCACTAGAATTTATCGTATAAGATCTCAAATTCGAACTAATACATTTAAGAAGATTTAAATGTCAAGCTCTTTGTCACTTGAACTATGCCTCACTTGATAACTATGTTAATTTTTTATGTACTCTTTATTTGGGACATCCAAAAATACAATTAAAGACTTTTAAAGTGTGATAGAGGAACAGGAAGTAATAAATCAAAGTATCCGATTTCACCAAATCAGCTTCTTTATTTTTTTTAATTTTTGTGTTTTTTGGCACGAGAATGGAGTATCAATGGTCCAATCCCTCATTGAGCGCAAGGTGACTGGTAGATCCCACACACGTAGTATTTATTTATTTATTGTTGTGTGACAAAGGTAATATCCACGGTCCAATCCACATCAGCATTATTTTCGCAGTGCGACTGTCTCATTGAAAAACTTCTCTCGACGTGGCTGAGTAATCCGTAGATATGTGCATCAATTTTATTTTGATTTTGATTAATAAATTTCAAACATGAGAATTGTTCTTCACAATGGCCTGAATCTAATTCTACACACGCACTTTCCAAGATGGATTACCAAAAATACCATCTCATGGTATCTTTGAAGGTTCTCTATGTCTGCTTCAAGCCATGGCCTTATTGGGATCTCATTTGTTGGTTGATGATGACCTATTGCATAAAGAGCGATTCCAAAAACACCTGAAAAAGTTACCTTTTAAAAGTCACCTAAAAGGACACTGGGTGACGTCAACAATTAAACATCTTCTTTAATCTTAAAATAAAAAAGATAAAGATTTGCTGTTAATTTCAAATTTGTCATTGACACCTTAGCAGTAAACAATTTTAAGTGACTAATTTCAGTGTACTTAGCATTGTCAATGGAATAAATGGATGCAATGGGTATCATGTTGCTATCATTTTTTGTTACATACATACACAAAGTACTGGAGAGGCCTTTGTATTAAGAGTAATATTTGGGGCACTAACAACTTCCACTAACACTTACTAACACACTCTATCTCTCTCCTAGTGGTATTGTGGGGTCCGCAGTGGGCCCCGCAGTACCACTAGGAGAGAGATAGAGTGTGTTAGTAAGTGTTAGTGGAAGTTGTTAGTGCCCCTAGCATTGTCCTTGTATTAATGTCATATTTATGACACCACTGAGGAGAGCTCAAAGTAATGTCCTATATACACACACACATGTCTATATACACACACATATGTGTGTATATATATACACATATGCACACACGTTTGTATGCATATTTTGATCAATTATCTGACTTTAGAAGTTTTTACTAGGATGTACATTACATCATTGCATGGCTTTGAGTTGAGTCACAGTGCAATTGAAGCTAGTCCAGGGCAGTCAATAAAATTTTTTCAATAAGTTACAAAGCAAACATAAAAAGAAAACCTCATAACATCATGAAAATTCATCAACAAAAACTTCCCTCTATCCGAATATTGTACTGGTTCCTAAAATTTCACGCAAACTACGGACTAATACCGCAACTGTGAATCCACCAGGATAGCCAATTTGGAATGAAGTTAACAAATATCAAACACATGATAATGTAAATGAACAAAAATAAAAATGCTTAAATGTATAGTACATATAAGATATTAGTATATTACACACTGATCAAGCACACTGCTAATTATTTAGGCATGAAAGCAGATGAGAGAAGTGTCTCACCAGTCACCACATATGTGAGACAAGGCAATGACAAACAATGGCACATCTGATATTTCCAAAATATTCACAAACCAAATCTCATATATTTCACAAAGTGTAACATAATGCACAACAAATCAACGAATCGATATCCAAAAACGTATAATAACATAATTTAAAAATAAAAAGCAATTATACCGAATAAATTACAGATAAGGGAAGCACCGAAGCAAGGTATTCATCTTTCTCAGCTTTTCTCACTCGCTCATATCTTCAGAAACTCACTCGCTCATATCTTCAGAAAACTGAACTCAAATTTTTGCCCTCCTGTACTGGAAATCGTAAAGTTCGGCTCATCGAAGTATCAAAACTTTTACTGGATTATAAATATTAGGTGCGAACCATTTCATACATGCACCAAATATTTGCTTACAAAGTGGTGTATTGAATGGGCATTTACATAATGATACAGATGCACGAATCCGACTCCTCATCATCAGAGTCACTTGCTTCACTGCACGCACAAACAGGAAATTGTGAGTGAGAATTGGATAGCTTAAAAAGTGATTAAAAAAAAAAATCAAAGAATTATTCAGTTCTATGTTATCCTGGAAAAATCAGAACACTAGATATCCGTTTGGGTTGCGGATTTAGAGAACGGAAAGGATAGTAGAGGAAAACGAGAAATAAAATTATGTCCTTTGTGTTTTACGGTTTTACCTAGTGTTTCCTCCATACTTAAATAACATTGGAAATTAGGGTCATATACATTTTATCCCCATGTTTTAAGTCCGTTTTCACTTTACCCCAAATGATCCAAAAGTTGGCACTTAACTCCCACGTGGTTGTGTGTTAAGTATAAATCATAATGGTGTTAACTTTTGACTTAAAATGACAAATATACCCTTCATTTCAGTCACAACCACAGGGAAGTTAAGTGACAACTTTGAAGCATAGGGGACTAAAGTGAAAATGAGTCTAACCACAAGGGAGTAAAATGAATTTAACCTGTTAGTTTTGTAGAAAATTTAATGGTTTCACTTCAGTCACAACAAGGAGGGATTAACTGTGTCAACTTTTGAACCAAGAGGGGTTAAAGTGAAATTGGGTCTAACCACGGGGGAAAAATGAATTTAACCCTAGAAATTAATGCAATAAGAAATAACTCAACAAAAAAGAGGAAGGGAAGCGACTCACAAAATTATATGTACTTAATTTTTTTCACCAAATTTCCTTTTCTTCCTATTATTCTCATTGATTTCCTTTCCTAACCAAACAACAAGAAAAATAAATTCCTCAGCATGTTCTTTTGCTTTCCTGGCCAAACCCTAAACCAAACAGAGCCTAAAACAGATATGAGAATTGACAGCTTCACATTGTCGCAAAACAATAGAAAACAATAGAGCTATCGAACACCAAAGAACTGTGTATTAGACTACTAGTCAAAGTACACAGCAAAGTGCTAGCAGCCTATCGCTATTGAAAGTTACTAATTGCCTTAGCATGTAAACAAGAAGCCCATATGCAATCATGGATTTCCATACAACTCTGTGCATATTTACCCACTTGAAAATGACTGGTACATAATTTTATACCATTACTATGGTTCTTGAAGATGCTTAAACTACACCAAGATAATCTGGAAGTCTAATACATCACCAATCCAAGGTTAGATATAACACTTGGAGAATAAATTATATTTTTTCGACCACTAGATGATGTGTTTCCTAACATGAAGTCTAGAACTAATTAACACTTTCTATTGCTTCTGAAGACATGTGACTCAATTCAAGGACAACCATAAATGTGGGCGGCATTATAAATTCAATCCAGTCCACTTTAGCTCATTGGAAATCCACTCTCACTATCAAAATCCAGTCAAAAAGATGTGAAACCGGACTATTCTGTCAACCACCAAAAGGCCATCATAGCAAAGAATTCACTTGTCGTCTGAATGTCTGTGTTCTTTGTTTAACCACCAACAGGCCATCATAGCAAAGAATTCACTTGTCGTCTAAATGTCTGTGTGCATTTGTTGTTTAAGCAACAAACAAAGTGGCGACGGTCATGATAACCTAAAAGTTGTGCCATGTTTGTTATGAATTAAAGGTGGGGAGGGAAGAGGAGAAACTCTGAGGTTTGGTAGAGTGGAAGAGGGAAGGGTGCGGGAGGAGAGGGGAGGGAAGGGAGGAGGGAAGAAGCATCCCTCCGGATCCACCATTTCTCATCCGTCCAAAAGTGGACAGATTGGGCGAGGGAAGAGACTTCCCTCCTATTTTTAACTTTCTGTCCAACAAAAAAAACCATCCTTTTGTTATGGACATGTATAGTAGTTCAATACATAACATTTCATACTTTCCTTCATCCTTTCTTTCATACACTTCATTATATAACAACAGTTGGGTTCCATATATTACTCAAGTCTCCAAAGTGTGGTAAGGTCAGTTCACTAGACGCTAATAAACACACATAAACGAACTAGAAGATTACAACCTTACTCAACATCTTAAAAGACAATTTACAAACTGTCACACAAGTCGGTCGAATTTGGGAGAAGCCTTCTATCAAAAACCTCCTTTTGCAGGGGGAAAAAAAAAAGGACGAGGCATGTACTATTGTGAATCACAACGATGGAGCTACTAACATGAAGACATTCAATGATTCCAATGGTAAAAATCAAGGGAGCTTCGGCCATAGTCCCCTCAAATAAAACTCTTCAAAGCCAAAACACATGCTAGTTTATTTTTTATCGCATTAGGCCCTTTTTACACTCAAATTGCTATAACTTTTGTTATACAAGTCCGTTTTTCGTAAAATTTGATATTTTGAAATCAGCAAAATGAGATCCATCAAACGAGTTTAATATTGACCATGAAATACAGGGACAAAAAAAACTAAACATCACACAAATATGAAAATTTGTATTTTTTCGCATACATATAATAAAAACATATTTCTTTCGTATAATTGGCACCATAGATGCATAGATCTTACAAAAATACATGAAATCAAAAAAACAAATCACCCAAAAAACCCAAGAATTGAGAAAATTATGGTAGTTTAAAGTTAACAGATAATATTATCTGTTAGACACACATATATAGATAATATTATCTGTAAAACCTCAAAATCAGGCTACAACTTAACTTTTTTTAGAAAATTTCGACTCCTATTGCGTAGATCTCAAAGAAATACATGAAATCAAAAAAAAAAAAAAAAAAAATCACCCAAAAAGTCCACGAATTGAGAAAGTTATGGTAGTTTAAAGTTAACAGATAATATTATCTATTAGACACACAGATACAAATAATATTACAGTCAAACCTCAAAATCAGGCTACAACTTAACTTTTTTCATAAAATTTCCACACCTATTGCGTAGATCTCAAAGAAATACATGAAATCAAAAAAAAAATCACCCAAAAAGCCCAAGAATTGAGAAAGTTATGGTGGTTTAAAGTTGACAAATAATATTATCTGTCAACAGATAATATTATATATCTGAAAGATAAAAATGAAAAACAAAATTCCAAATTACTTTTTTTTGTACAACTTTCCAGTTCATTGCGTAGATCTCGGAAAAATACATTATATCAAAAAAAAAATCACCCAAAAAGGCCAAAAATTGAGTGAGTTATGATGATTTAAAGTTCACAGTCTGTGAATGAAGGGGTTGTTCACCGAATACGAAAAGTAGCTAGGGGCTTTTTACGAAACTGCAAAAAACGTGAGTTTTTGGCTAAAACGCTGAATTTTAGTATGACCTAATATCCCACAAATCAACTGTTGTGAATCAAACATTTATATGATTAAAAACAAGCATTTCAAAGACATTCTATGTTTATATGGTACATTGTGCCTATATTTTGAGTGCAAATTAGGGCAGATATGAAATTTCACATTGTGGCTGCCATCACTAAGGCTAATCCATCTTAGCATTTGTGATGGACAAACAGTACATAAGGTGCCAAGTGCTAGGCGAGGTCAGCATCCTTCAAAAGTCAACCGAATCAGAGCGATGCTTCGACTAAGAGTTATACTCTGTTGATGTTTGGAGTTTGTCAAAACTAGCAACTCGACCCATCAGCTGGATGACCATATCCTGGTTAATGGGGTGTGTTCACAAGCAGCCCAACCGACCCCAAACTAACTTTCAATCACATTTCAAAGTCGGAAAGGATTTAACTATCCAGGTAGTAGCACTCTCAAAAGGGCCTGATTAGGAGTAATAATTTACAATTTTGACTTGAACCGAAAACTCATCCTCATCCTACTAACTGCTACAAAAATCATTTGTCATCTCTACTAGCAAGTAGGGAAAACACTATATTAACCTTAGTTACCTGGACTCTTCTTGATAGGTTGAAGTACAGTGTCTGGCGCTTAACACTAGGACACAGGTATGGGACATGTGTCCAGCGTTCAGGTCGGACACACACCAAGAAACATGTTGGCTACTTGCATATTAAATACACTATTATATTCTTTCTACTACAAAGTTCTTTCAAAATGTGCTTGTGAGTCTCATTATTACACAAGAACACAATTCTTTTTTTACGTAATATAAGAAAACTAAAGATTTTGTTGCCGTAACATTGATAAATTTGGAAAGTCCAACACGTAGACACATACTCGCACCCAACACAAGTACCAGATTCTATGTAACATAGATGCGAACAACGGAAGCACTCTTAAATATTCGGCTTCAATTGAAGTCCATAGCTTTCTTCAGTTCTTGTATCTAAATAAATCCTTTTGTTCTTCACATCCAACAATCGAAAAAGAAACAATCAATTACTTCCCTAATGTTTTAATTACTATTAGCCTAGTAATGTCCAGAAGACTTCATTCAACAGAGATAATTATGGTAACTTCTAAGATAAGTAACTACATCAACAATTAACTCACAAAACAACTTACCCGGGTCATAAAATTTCAAAATAAAGATCATTATATCAAATGTTTCCTAGATTAGCATAATAATGACGTTGTTAGATACAAATCCATACATGATCATATGAACCTATTACCTTGGTTGAAATTCCAACACCTCAGCTAGCTTATTCCCATTCTTGTCATTCCACTGCACTTTCCTCCGCGGTTTCTCCGATTTTCTCGAAATCCCACCTTTCCGATTCGGCAACAATGCTTCAGATTCATTACCCACTTCTTTATCACCATCCAATTCAACCTTTTCAGAGTTCAAAATTCCTTTAAGGTTACTTTTACCGCCATTACGATCTGTAACATTTTTACCCATCTACAAAAACACTATCACAGTACCCAATAATGAATATAATCAATCAAAGCCTAAACCAACAAACCCTGGAAACGAAAAACAAGCAATTTGATAAAAACATTAATATTTTTTATAGATATTCCATAATCACATTTCAACCCAAGTTTTAAGATATTGATATTTAGCAAACCCAAAGCCCTAAATTCAAATTTCGGATCAAAATTTTTGCGATAACCCAATCACCAAACGAAGTCAACGCCCATTTGGAAGATATCAATTTCAAATTACAGAGATTCGTTCGAAGTTATCAAAAACCCAAAAAACTTTTCAATCTGACATTCAAAAATCACTAACAATCCAGAATTTTGGAGGATAATTTTTCAGCAGAACAAAATTTCAAGAGAAAAACAACAATTCAAGGGGAAAAAAAAGGGGGAAAACTTTCAATAGTTTGAATTTCTTGTGTGAAGATTGAAATCTCGCCTTTGCCGAAGCTAGAAAACATTCCAAACCCGAAAATTTTGTTGGTGGGATCGAAGAGAGACAATGGGATTGAATCAGAGAGAACAGTGAAAGTGCGTTACTTTGGTTTTGGTGAAGGCTGACGATATTGAATGTATATTATATGTACAGTAAGTGTTTGTATGTATATATTAAAATGTTGTTAAAATACTAGTAGTGTTTAAAATTGATTCCTACCCTACTAGTGGATTTGAACTCTTGAGGAGTATCGGGTAGGTAGTTAATTTCGTTATCACATTTGATGCTACAAATTTTAGTTCTAAATTCTCAAAAATATTATGGGAATAATTGTATATAAGCTTCCTATTTTATCTATAAAAAAAAAAAGGCTTCCTATTTTGTCAAAGTAGGAGTATTTATTTTTGTGAAAATAGAAATTTGTGAATTCAAATAATTCATTTTGTTATCAATTCGGCCTAATTCAATTGGTCTCTCTCTCCAGTGGGAAGATTGAGGGTTCAATTCCCTTTAGGGGGATTCTCCCTTTTGGGATTGAGTTGGGTGGGATGGATGTGTGTGTATCTTGCCATTATTCAGGTAAGTATCATAAAAAATAATTAAAAAAAAAAAATATTTGTTGTCTTAACTATACATTTTAATGACGATGAGTAAATCAAAATTGGATGTAATAGGATATCACGTTATTTCGTACTAAGTTATAATGTACTAATTTGGGTAGAATTTGTGAGGCTTAATTCCAAAATCTACCTTTAAAGTTTGGGCCTTGTCTTATTTTATAATTCAATTCCATTAATTTGGTCTCCTGAAGTTTTGGAGAATTAATGTGGTCCATCTGTCTCATTCTATAAGGAAAATTTGATTGAAATCACCCACGTTACGTTTAGTCACGCTTTTCAAAGAAAAAAATGGAGCACCGTCAATCTCTCTGTCCCCTGTTTAGCGCAACTGCGTGTAACATATATGTGACTTCCATTAATTTTTCTCACTGAATGAGATTTTTGGACCATATATATTGCTTCCTTTTAAAAACTTATAGTACCAAACCGATTCCATTGAAATTATAAGACAAAAGTGAGATAGGTACAAAACTTATGTGTATTGCGACTAAGCCAAGTATTTGAAATTCAAATTTGTTAAGCATATCATTACTTGTAGTTGTATCTAAGAATTCCATTTTTGTTGAAGTAATTTACTAAATAATCGGCGTTGAAATGTTAAAATTATCAAGAATTATGCGGTTGGGAAAAAAAATGTGTGCATCTTACTTGTTTAATATTGTATGACTGTAAATATTCTCACCATTTTTCTTTAAAACAAAATTATTTGATCATTTAGTATAGTGATTTTATTCGATGTCATAAGTTTCAAGGCCCGAAGAGGGAGCAATTAACATGAAAAGTATTTTTATAAACTAGACTAAATCGTTAGTCAAATATCTCCACCGTCATGTTGTAATGATATAGTATGATAATATAATATGACAACTGGAAAGCATAATTTAATTCATTACCTTACCTATTATTTAGGTCAACCTTTTGAGCAATTCAATGTGGTTAATCCATGCACGTGTGAACACAAAACGTTTAGAAACAAACAAAAAAAATTATCCAAAATATTATGCACAATACATATATATATATATATATACAGTCAGGCTCTAGAGTGAACAGGGTAGAGTGAACATACCCAGTGAACATTTTTTTTTTGCCTGAAAAAACCCGCGAGTCAGTGGGGCGCGCGCGAGTCAGCGGGTCAGTGGAGCAGCCTGTGGGTTTTTTCAGGCAAAAAAAAATGTTCACTGGGTATGTTCACTCTACCCTGTTCACTCTAGAGCCTGACCGTGTATATATATATATATATATATATATATTTTCCATCATTTACTTGGTCAAGCCAACTGGGTTGAAAATGACAAAGGTGTTTCATCCAAAAATAAATAAAAATAAAATTAACAACCATGCATAATTTAATTGAGTAATCAACTCTTTATCTTTTCTTTATCTTGAGAAAGGGAAAATATATTAAGAAGCCGCAGGGGCGGAGTCAGAATTTTGATTCAGTGGGGGCACGCTTACAGCTCCCGGTCTATTTTTATTTTTTGAATAAGTAATATGTTTTCAAGTGTTAAAGTGGGATTTTTGAGTTTAGAAGGGGTAAATTTAGACAAATTCAAAGATCATAGTGAGATTTGAATAAAAATTAGACAAATTCAAATATTAAAGTGAGATTTTTGAGTTTTTGAGTTTAAAAGGGGTAAATTTAAAAATTCAGGAGGGGCACAAATACATATAATCTCAAATATATAAGATAAAAAGGTAAATTTCAAAACTTCAGTTGGGGTATGTGCCCTCAATGGCCCCCACCAAAGTCTTCTTCTTGAGAAGAATGGGTCGCAGATATTAAGATGCCATTGTTTCGGGGAGTGCTTAAAAGGGAATTTGTAATTAAACTCACCTAATTATTCTCAGGTGTACTTAAGTGTTCACAGGGATGGCAAAAATTCCCAATCCGTCGGAATTCCGCCCCGCCTCGCCCCGCCCCTAATGGAACGGGTTTGGATAAGGTATTATAGTAGTAAGAGCGGGTTTGGAAAGTGAAAGTAAAAACCTATAGGAGTTGGGGCGGAGGTGGTAATTGAAAATATCCCAAATTAAAACCCGCCACCCTACTTAAAGTGTCTAATGTAGTAATATACCCTTATTCTTTCCCTTTATTTGCTAAAATACCATGACTTTTATATATATATATACCTTATACCATAAGTCCATAACATATAAAAAGGAAACAAAAATACTACATAAACCAAAAATTGATAAGTTTGACCCATGAAATAAGAGAACCCACCATAGTTACTTGTCAAAACCCTAAATCGATCAAGAACATTGATGTTTATACAACACATCGTAGAAGAACTTTGAAGGAATCAACATTGCATCTACAAACCAGAAGTGAAGAACTCGAAGACCGAAGCAGCAAAAAACCCTAAGTTTTTGTTAGAAATTGATCACACAATCCTGCTAATTTCGAGCCCAATTTTTGAAGTTAAGGTACAGAAAATCGATATTCAAGTTGATGTGTTAAAAAATCAGAAACTAGAAACCATAGATTAGGTGTAAACCTGAAGCATACATCAAATTCGAAAATCATGGGGTTGAAAGGTATGAACACAACAATATACTCTTTGATTTCACATATTTTTCACTTAGGGATGTGATTTTCATACACTAATTTATGTATCTCTGTTTTTGATTTATGTGTGTGAAAATATGTTTTAGATTTGTATATCTTTGTTTCACACACTGACAAAACACACACACACACACACACACACACACACACACACACACACACGGAAACATACACCAATTTGTGTGTGTTTACGTAGATCGATTTGCGTTCATTCTCATATACGAGAATTTTATTTACTTTGAAGCTAATTTTTTATTTTGTTCTTGTCATTTAGGCTCAGGAGAAAGATACAAGGAAAAAGTGGATTAAGTGCAAACATATAACCAGTTGTTACCAGTGGTAACAATTCACACTTTAAGGGATAATACATCATAGGATTAAAATAGACTTGGTAAAGTGGATGAGAACTTCTTACATATTGTGCTACTGACATATTTCTATACACGAAAACTTGTTAATGTTCTGAAAGTTTAAAAGTTGTTACTAATCTATGTGGCCAAAATGCAGTAATAGGGATAGATGCATCGTAAGGAAAGAACAGATAGTAGTAAGAAAGAAGTACAATTGTGAATTTATCAATTTAAGATGTTTTGGTCATGTGTCGTGAAGCCTAATAATTTAATCAACAAGAAAGAATGATACATTCCACGTTAAGGTGATGATAAAGGATCGGAAAACCAAAAAATCAGTTGAGGAATGATATATAGATGGTTAAGTGCGACTATGACCTTAGCCTACTATGTAGGCAACATGACATAAAATCAAGTATTAACCATCATTGTTTGCTTATTACACAATGATTTATGCTCTGAAGAAAGAGCAGTTTAAATACTTAAAGTGTGAATTGTTACACTTTACAATAGTTTCTGGGTTGAAAATCAATTTAGCAAAGGATGGTTGTAGCGGGGGATGTAACAAATGGAAGTGTACATCAAAGATTTTGGGTTACAAAGTAGGGGGATTATTCTTTAATTTCAGTTTGATAAGTTGAAGGCAAATCATGATAGGTTTCTACGTAGCTACCCCTCTCTATAATTCTAGTATTATAATGCCACAAATGATAAGAACTTTATCAACCAAAAACTTCTTGAGTAGGGCTTGATCACTTACTATTTACATTCAGGATATTGAAAATTAAATATTGGAACAATTAACTACATTGTGCAATAATATGTGGTACCCAAATTGAGATAAAACACATTATGGGAAAGTGTTTGCTTTTAATGTTGACTGAGATTCGTAATTTTGATATCCTAATGTTTACAAACATTTTGGTAAAAGTAACGCTATGTTAATATGTAGCTCACGCATTCAGAAATCCTATCAAGAAGCCACCAAAAGTACAACACAAAAAAAGACCCCTCAATATCGAGGCACGCTAGTAACCTTGGTGAAACTGATGCGTGAAATAAAACTTAGAGAAGAGCATGTCGTAGAACTAAAGAAAACACCATTTTGGTACCTATTCAATGATTTCCTGAAGAAAAGAGTGACGCATGAAAGAAAGTTTGATAAGATTTCAACACAGATTATTCAACTGCGTCGACCAAGAGAGAAACAATTTCAAATAGAGAGGCACATCATTCTAGTTAATGCAACGGATATATCTTTGATCTTCGCGATAATGGCCGGAAAAGTGCCAATTGACTTGGGTTCCGGTAAAATGGACATGACACCATTTGTCAGAGGACAATTTAAGGATACGGAGAGGCTGGATGGTAAAAACATAAGAGATGCAATTAAAGACGTTGTGAAGGGAACAAGTATAGATGACATTCAAGATGTAGTAAGCCTACTGTGTTTGAATCTATTCCTATCCCTACTTTTTGCGACCACCAGATTCACAACGAAGTGGGCATTTGTTAAGTATGTCGATGACATTGAAGAAATGTCCAAATATGGATGGGCATAGGCGGTTTGTTCAACTCTATTAGGAGCAATTGAGAAAGCAAAAAATAATCCAGTGACCGGATGTGTTATCGCACTTTAGGTATACCAAACATTTTCAAGTAAATATAAGATCAAAATTTATGTTGTTTCTATATACTAATGACGTCAAATCTTACAAAATGCAGTATTGGCTTAGTGAGCACACCTCCATTGTTAAACCGTTGTCAGAAAATTATATCCCAAGATTTATCAAATGGGACCTCGTCGATCTCAACAAGAAGCTAAGGGATCTAGAAATATCAAATCTCGGTGACACTCAGGGACTGCCGTTGCTACTTGAACATCTGGTTGTACAATTTAACAAAACAAAATTATGTTTCGCTGAATGTCATATTTTGCTAAATGTCATAATAGTGTATTTACTTATGTGAAATTTTGAAAAAGTTATTTATTTTTTGTTCAATGTCTTTTGTAAAATAGTATGTTCGGATGCCTTGCACAATAGTTGAATCGATTGTTTTGTGAAATTTCACAAAAAATAATTTCTTGTGCCACCCTTTCAGAACACCTAATCAATAGTTTTTCTGAAATTGCAGAAAAGATTTTGTTTTGCTGACCTTTTTAGAAAACCTGTATGCAATCAATACTTGAACATCTGGTTGTACAATTTAACAAAACAAAAGTATGTTTCCCTGAATGTCTTATTTTGCTGAATGTCACGATAGTATAATTACCTCTGTGAAATGTCAAAAACGTTCTTTATTTTTTGCATAATGTCTTTTGTGAAATAGTATGTTCTGATGCCTTGCATAATAGTTGAATCGATTGTTTTGTAAAATTTCACAAAAATAATTTCTTTTGCCGCCCTTTCAGAGCACCTAATTACTTTTGGAAAATTTCACAAAACTTTGATCATGTAATAAACGTGCGTCTTTTTCACAAGAGTAATTTTTTTTTGTTGAATTTCTTTTGTGAAATAGTATGTTGTTCACTGTAATTAATACTGTATCAATCGTTTTTCTGAAATTGCAGAAAATAATTTGTTTTACTGACTTTTTTTTATAAAACCTAGATTACTTCTGTAAAATTTCACAAAAGTGTGTTTTGCTGCACCCTTTCAGAAAAAGTCGAAGTAACTTTGTGGAATTTCACAAAGCTTTGCTCCTATAAAAATGAGTGTGCATATCTCCTTGTGTATAGGTTCACTCGGCTGCACTGAAGTTAACTTCAAAAGAGAGAAAAGCTTATGGATGTCTTATAAGAAAGTACTTGCATGTCGTTGTAGATGAGTCGCATGATAGCAAAGACACTACTGGTACAGAAGGAGATGATGAAGCAAGTGAAGCTGAAATAGAAAATTCAGATGATGAGGAAGAATCTGAAGAGACGATTGATGAAGACACTGAAGATAGTCCGGATGAGTGGGCTCAATGTAATGATGAAGAGGCATCCACGTCACAGAACATTGACTTAGATGGGGCTATCAATTTCGAATGTGGAGACGATGATGATGAAATGGTGTCTGTTGACTTAGATGGGGCTGTGAATTTTAGGTCTGGATACGATGATGATGAAATGGTGTCTGCAACAGACGATGGCAAAGCATTTAACGCAATACCCAATTCGCCATAGGGACAAATAGAAAAAGATGATGATTTTGAGCAAATATATGCTGCTGAGAGCACAAAGTATTCACCCTTGAAACAAGAATTCTCATATCAAAGGCTCCGGGAAGATGATATTCCAACTTTAAATCTAGGTGACTTTGATTTATATGATGTTTCACTTTCTAATGATAATACAACAAGAGGCACAACTCTAACACTGTATGATACGGTAAAAAGTGGAAATGAATCTTCTAAAGAAGATAGAGAAAAGGGCAAAAGAATGATCGAAGATTTGGTAAAAGAAGTTGAAAATCTGAAAAGAGCAAGGATGGATGATGGAAATGCGATGACAATGCTAAAAGCAACAATTGAAGATTTGAAAAAGAAAGAAGAAAATGCAATCGATGAATTGAAAATGAGAATTGCGATGTTGATGGCTGAAAATAATTCAATCAATAAGGCAAAGGAAAATGCAGATCAAACTATTGCAGAAATGAAACACGATTATAGCCTACTTTGCATTGACATGAAGTGCATGGAGACAAAAATTGCTTGTTTGGATGATGTCGTTAAAGTAAGGAAGAAGAAGTGCAGAATCTCAGAAGTAGAGTTGATTCACATTTTGAAACTATGAATCAGAAAGCTTCTACGAGTGATACCTCATCGAAAAACAATCCATATGTCCAATTCCTGCACGGACAATTTGAATTGATGAAAATTAGAGAAATGAAGAATAAAATGGATGTTGCAGAAATGATAAAAGACAAAGAAGTTGAAAATAAGTCCTTGAAGGAAGAGGTACAAAGGCTTATAACAGAGAATACAGAGCAACGAGACCAAATCATGATTAGCCATGTCGACAACTTAGACCAGAATACGTTGCTCTGTATTCTCTGTTATAAGCCTTTGTAATTCTTCCTTCAAGGACTTATTTTCAACTTCTTTGTCTTTTATCATTTCTGCAACATCCATTTTATTCTTCATTTCTCTAATTTTCATCAATTCAAACTGTCCGTGCAGGAATTGGACATATGGATTGTTTTCCGATGAGGTATCACTCGTAGAAGCTTTTTGATTCATAGTTTCAAAATGTGAATCAACTCTACTTCTGAGATTCTGCACTTCTTCTTCCCTTACTTTAACGACATCCTCCAAACAAGCAATTTTTTGTCTCCATGCACTTCATGTCAATGCAAAGTAGGCTACAAATCGCGCTTCATTTCTGCAATAGTTTGATCTGCCTTTGCCTTTGCCTTACTGATTGAATTATTTTCAGCCATCAGCATCGCAATTCTCATTTTCAATTCATCGATTGCATTTCTTCTTTCTTTTTCAAATCTTCAATTGTTGCTTTTAGCACTGTCATCATATTTCCATCATCCATCCTTGCTCCTTTCAGATCTTCAACTTCTTTTACCATATCTTCGATCATTCTTTTGCCCTTTTCTCTGTCTTCTTTAGAAGATTCATTTCCACTTTTCGTCGTATCATACGCTGTTAGAATTGTGCCTCTTGTTGTCTTGTCATTAGAGAGTGCAACATCATTCAAATCAAAGTCACCTAGATTTAAAGTTGGAATATCATCTTCCCGGAGCCTTTGATATGAGAATTCTTTTCTCAATGGTGAATACTTTGTGCTCTCAGTAGCATATATTTGCTCAAAATCATCTTCTTTTTCTGTTTATCCCTATGGCGAATTGGGTATTGCGTTAGATGCTTTGCCATCGTCTGTTGCAGACTCCATTTCATCATCATCGTATCCAGACCCGAAATTCACAGCCCCATCTAAGTCAACAGACACCATTTCATTATCATCGCCTCCAGATCCAAAATTGACAGCCCCATCTAAGTCAATGTTCTGCGACATGGATGCCTCTTCATCATTACCTTGAGCCCACTCATCCGGACTATCTTCAGTGTCTTCATCAATCGTCTCTTCAAATTCTTCCTCATCATCTAATTTTCTGTTTCAGCTTCACTTGTTTCATCATCTCCGTCTGTACCAGTATTGTCGTTACTATCATGCGACTCATCTATAATGACATGCAAGTACTTCTTGTAAGACATCCATAAGCTTTTCTCTTTTGAAGTTAACTTCAGTGTAGCCGAGTGAACCTATACACAAGGAGACATGCACATTCATTTTTACAAGAGCAAAGCTTTGTGAAATTCCACAAAGTTACTTCGACTTTTCTGAAAGGGTGCAGCAAAACATACTTTTGTGAAATTTTACAAAAGTAATCCAGGTTTTCTAAAAAAGTCAGCAAAACAAATTCTTTTCTGCAATTTTAGAAAAATGATTGATCCAACATTATTTGCAGTGAACAACATACTATTTCACAAAAGAAATTCAGCACACACACACACACACACACACACACACACACACACGCAAAACCATACTCTTGTGAAAAAGATGCACGTTTATTACATAAGCAAAGTTTTGTAAAATTTTACAAAAGTAATCAAGTGCTCTGAAAGGGCGTCAAAAGAAATTCTGTTTGTGAAATTTTACAAAACAATCGATTCAACTATTGTGTAAGGCATCAGAGCATACTATTTCACAAAAGACATTGAGCAAAAAATAAAGAACTTTTTTGAAATTTCACAGAAGTAATTATACTATCGTGACATTCAGCAAAATAAGACATTCAGCTGGCGAAACATAATTTTATTTTGTTAAATTGTACAACCAGATGTTCAAGTGTTGATCACATAGTAATCCAGGTTTTCTAGAAAAGTCAGCAAAACAAATTCTTTTCTGCAATTTCAGAAAAAACTATTAATCAAGTGCTATGAAAGGGCATCATAAGAAATTCGTTTTTGCAAAATTTCACATTCAACTATTGTGTAAGGCATCAGCACATACTACTTCACAAAAGATATTGAGCAAAAAATAAAGTACTTTTGCAAAATTTCACATAAGTAATTGTACTATTGTGACATTCAGCAAAATAAGACATTCAACGAAACATAATTTTGTTTTGATAAATTATACAACCAGATGTTCAAGTAGCAAAGACACGAAATTGATGGAAAGTTATTGAGGTACCTGAGTGTCATCGAGATTTGATATTTCTAGATCCCTTAGCTTCTTGTTGAGATCAACGAGGTCCCATTTGATAAAACTTGGGATACAATTTTCTGACAATGGTTTAACAATGGAGGTGTGCTCACCAAGCCAATACTGTATTTTGTAAGATTTGACGTCGTTAGTATATAGAAACAACATAAATTTTGCTCTTATATTAACTTGAAAATGTTTGGTATACCTGAAGCGTGATAACACATCTGGTCACTGGATTATTGTTTGATTTCTAAATTGCTCCTAATAAAGTTGAACAAACTGCCTCTGCCCAACCATATTTGGACATTTCTTCAATGTCATCGACATACTTAAAAATGCCCACTTCGTTGTGAATCCAGTGGTCGCAAAAAGTAGTGATAAGAATAGATTCACACACAGTAGGCGTACTACATCTTGAATGTCATCTATACTTGCTCCCTTCACAGCAACTTCAGTTGCATCTCTTATGTTTTTACCATCCAGCCTCTCCATATCCTTAAATTGTCTTCTGACAAATGGTGTCATGTCCTTTTTATCGGAACCCAAGTCAATTGGCACTTTTCCGGCCATTATCCCGAAGATCAAAGATATATCCGTTGCATTAACTGGAATGGGGTGCCTCCCTATTTGAAATTGTTTCTCTCTTGGTCGATACAGTTGAATAATCCGTGTTGAAATCTTATCAAACTTTCTTTCATGTGTCACTCTCTTGTTCAAGAAAGCATTGAATAGGTGTCAAAATGATGTTTTCTTCAGTTCTACGACATGCTATTCTCTAAGTTTTATTTCACGCATCAGTTTCACCAAGGTTATTAGCGTGCCTCGATATTGAGGGTTTTTTTTTTTTTTTTTTTAGTTTTGTACTTTTGGTGGCTTCTTGATACAATTTCTGAATGCGCAAGCTACAGATTAAACATACATACCGTTACTTTTACCCAAAAGGTTTTAAACAATAGCATATCAAAATTACAAATCCCAGTCGACATTAAAAGCAAACATTTCTCCAGAATGTGTTTTATCTCAATTTGGGTACCACATTATCATTGCACAATGCAGTTAGTAGTTCCAATATTTAATTTTCAATATCCTGAATGTAAATAGTAAGTGATCATGCCCTACTCATGAAGTTTTTGGCTGATAAAGTTCTTTACCTTTGTGGCATTATAATACTAGAATTATAGAGAGGGGTAGCTCCGCAGCAACTTATCATGATTTGCCTTCAACTTATCAAACCGAAATTAAGGAATAACCCCCCTACTTTGTAACCCAAAATCTTTGATGTAAACTTCCATTTGTTACATCCCCCGCTACAACCATCCTTTGCTAAATTGATTTTCAACACAAAAACTGTTGTAAAGTGTAACAATTCACACTATTTAAACTGATCTTCCTTCGGAGCATAAATCATTGTGTAATAAGCAAACAACGATGGTTAATACTTGATTTTATGCCATGTCGCCTACATAGCAGGCTAAGGCCTCGCACTTAACCAGCTACATATCATTCCTCAACTAATTTTTTGGTTTTCCGATCCTCGATCATCACCGTAACGTGGAATGTATCATTCTTTCTTGTTGATTAAATTATTAAGCTTCACGACACATGACCAAAACATCTTAAATTGAGAGATTCACAATTGTACTTCTTTCTTACTACTATATGTTCTTTTCTTACGATGCATCCATTCCTATAACTGCATTTTGGCCACATAGATTAATAACAACTTCTTAACTTTCAGAACATTAGCAAGTTTCGTGTAGAGAAATATGTCAGTAGCATAATATGTAAGAAGTTCTCATCCACTTTACCAAGTCTAGCTATTTTAATCCTATGATGTACTATTCCTTCAAGTGTGAATTGTTACAACTGGTAACAACTAGTTATATGTTTGCACTTAATCCACTTTGTACTTGTATCTTTCTCTTGAGCCTAAATGATAAGAACAAAATAAAAAATTAGCTTCAAAGCAAATACAATTCTCGTATATGAGAATGAATGCAAATCTACATAAACACACACAAATTGGTGTATGTTTGGGGAGGGGTGTGTGTGTGTGTGTATCTAAAACATATTTTCACACACACAAATCAAAAACAGATATACATAAATTAGTGTATGAAAATCACATCTCTAAGTGAAAAATATGTGAAATCAAAGAGTATATTGTTGTGTTCATACCTTTCAACCCATCATTTTCGAATTTGATGTCTGCTTCAGGTTTACAACTAATCCAGGGTTTCTAGTTTTTTTTTTTTTTTTTTCAACAAATCAACTTGAATATCAATTTTTTGTACCTTAACTTAAAAAAATGGGCTCGAAATTAGCAGGATTGAGTGATCAATTTCTAACGGAAACTTTGGGTTTTTTGCTGCTTCGATGCTGCTTCGTGTTCTACAGAACTGTAATTCATTGTCTAAAAAAATAAGAAGCTCTTATTTTAAGGCACGAAAGAAGTGATGAGGGTATTTTTGTCCTAATGTCTTGCAAGGACTTCTCATTAAGTCCTGTTTCTAAATGTGCCTATGTTCATATGAATGGGCTATTTTGGACTGATAACCAATTGTCCCATAATTAGGGACTTTGCATAAAAGTCTCAATTTTTAGGCTCTTTAGACTTTTAAAACTACTAACCAAGGATTTAATTCCAATTTTCCGTTTCTTTTTTTAGCCCGTGAAAGAAATAGGCATGAACAGTTCTTTTGTACAAAAATCTTTAAATTTGATGACCCCATTTGCCCCTTTTACATAAAGTTGATTAATTAGCACAAAATATTTGTACCAAGAATGAAATTGATTGGTTATTTTATTAGAAAAATTAGTCTAAGTTCCTTGAGGCTGATTTAATAAAACTAAAGGACAACCCAAAATTCCTTGACTAAAGTCTCTCATTTTTAATTTTTTATTTTTGTAGACGAAATTACCCCTCTTACCATTATACTTGTCACAATGATGTCAACATCAAATTTTTTTTTTTTCAACTTTTTTTTTAAATAATAATTTCCGATTTCTAAAAAGAGATAATTTGCCAAACTTATGGAACTTAGTGACATTCAGCCAAACTTCAAAGAAGGTCATCAGTACTTTTCCGATTGGTTACCATCATCCACCAAAGGAAAGGAAAAAAAAAAAACCAATCTAGCGGAAATCACAAGAAGTAATATGAAGCTCAAACTATGAAAAAATGGAGTTGACGAATAAACCAAAAGAGCATGGTAGTACGGATACCCCTTGGATGGAGAGAGGTGGTTGTGCTTCGTTTTTAGACGAAATTGCAAGTAGACAAAGGGTATTTGAAGTTCAGAGAGTCAGTTGTTTTTCTCCTAGGCCTAAGCCCATCAACAGAAACCAGCACCACCAACGCAATAAAAAAAAAATAATAATAAAAAGGTTTCTTGTGGTTATGAAACACGGAGTTTTCGAAAAGGCCGTCATACTCGCACTTAGTACGCACCCGTACTGGGTGCCCCGTGAATTCTTTGTGTTCTTTTAGAGTGTGGCCAAGACTTTGTTATAGTGTTCTTTTAAAAAAAAAAAACACAAGTTCTTCACACAAATTTAAAAACTTTGAGGGTTTAAAAGAGAAATAATAAAAAATAGTAATAACAATTATCTAAGATATACACTAATGCCTTAACACTTATAAAATTATTTGTATAAACTATTATATAAAAATAT
This sequence comes from Hydrangea macrophylla, assembly GCA_033977485.1. NCBI lineage: Eukaryota > Viridiplantae > Streptophyta > Magnoliopsida > Cornales > Hydrangeaceae > Hydrangea > Hydrangea macrophylla. The sequence continues at coordinate 93,656,778 of CM066998.1, read as the reverse complement.
ATTTTTAATATTTTATCCAACTACTCATGCCGCACCCCCACCCTTACTTTTGAAAATTTGCCGAATCGCTCGCACCCGCATCCCTGTACCCGCACCAGTGCTACCTGGAGAGAAAGTGATCCATCACAAAAGCAGAAAAGAGGGAAACTAAGGGCCCATTTGATAAAACTGAAAATTAAGTGCTGAATTTTAAGTACTAAAAATTTTAAGCGATTAGTTTTACAATACTGAAAATAGTGTTTCAAGTACTGAAATAGATTGAATTCAGTGATTATTTTCAGCAGAAATTTTTCACTTAAAGTTTTTAGTAAAATTTTGACTGCTTTTTCAATTAAGTGGTACATTATCAAACGCACTGAAATAAATTAAGTACTGAAGTTTTTATTTTCAGCACTTAATTGGGTTATCAAACACACCCTAACTTTACACGAGTTTAATTCCATCTCAAATGTAAAGAGGTGGCTTAACGTACTTGTTGCTCTGACCAACTAACTAAACATATCGAATCATCACATATTTGCCATTTGATCCAATTCATGACATAATAAAATTTCTTGTTTTCATCTCCTAAAACTAGTACTGTATGATTCCAAGATCAAACCAATATCGAATTGTCTGAAACCCTCTTCTACACTTCATTAGCACATTCTGTCTTAATACCTGCATGTCAAATTAATTAAAATCAGTGGTAAAACAACAGAATACATAAAACCACAACTAAAAGCTCAGATAAGAAGGATTGTCGTATTTATTTGTTTCATTCTTAACAGACATTGCAAAACATTCTCGTCAGGGCTACAGCAAGATGTATATATAGTGGAGACTCGAGCTTAGCTTAGTTTGTAAACTCATTTAGGCTTTGTCTGATTCACGGATTTCGTGAGAGAAAAGAGAGGGGAAAGGAAAACCGGACCCCTCTCTTTTCCCTCACCAAATCCATGAATCAAACACAGCCTTAGGCTCTGTTTGGATCATGGATTTCATGAGGGAAAAGAAAAGGGAAAGAAAAACAAGAATGAAAACTAATTCCCTCATGTTTTTCCTTGTGTTTTCCTTGGTGCTTAAATAATATTAAAAATTAAAATTTTCTAAATGTAATTGTAATAAATGAATAAAGGATGGGAAATAATTCAAAACTTTCAAAATGTATAATTTATTTCTCAACTTATTCTCGTTTCTTTCCTACTTTATTCATTGTTTTCCTTATTAACCAAACAAAGGAAAAGGTTTTCCTCTATGTTTTCCTTTCTTTTCCCTCACTAAATCCAAGAACCAAACAAAGCCTTACGGAATAGAAAAAGAAAAGCAAAACAAGAAAGAAAACTAGCTCCTCTGTTTTCTCCCTTGAGTTTTCCTTTTGCTTAAGTTAAAAAAAGTTTTTCCATGACCAAAGAGAGACTCAGGATATAACCGAAGCATTTCTCAAAGCATTTCAACAATACCCGCCAACTCATTAGAACTTCTTCAATTATTAGGTTCTTGGTATCAACAATTTTAACAATGTGAAAAATGGACGACAACAACACAGGGTGAAATACAAAACATCTCAACATAATTCATTAAAAAGTAAGAACTTTAAAAAAGACTGTCATCATGGAACATGCACCTTGAAGAGATTTCTCAAAGTTCTGCAGTTGTAACATAAAGCCAGAGTTTGGGCATGCCAGCGGTCGTCTACTCTTCACATGTTCCAATGCTTGGCATACACTCATACCATGCTTTTTCATCAAGTAAGCAACAATAATAGTCACACTGCATGTAAGAAAATGTGAATTTTTTAAGGTTTGCTCCGAGTTATTAGGTTTACAAGCATGTTATATATTCATGAAGGAAAACTATGATGTATGGAAGAAATGTTTGAACGTCCTTATCGATGTTCATTCAAAGGATGTAGAAAAATAATATATGCAATGTAAGATCACGCTTAACACTGCAGTGTTGTCACATCAATGACGGAATAGATCACATTATAATATTCTTTCAGAAATAAAACATAAACATGGAAAAGGAAGCTTGACAAAGTCAGAAAAATACCTTCTGGATTTTCCCACAAAGCAATGTACCAACACACCACCACCATTTGTTTTCGCTTCATCAATGAAATCAAAACATTCATCGAAGTACTGTGCTATATTCACGTCTTGTCTGTCCACAACTACATCAAATGAAAATAACACCATACGGTTGTTTTCAAAATTTTAGCTTTCAAATGCTCAGCTTGACACCTAATATTCGAAATTCAAAGCCTCATTTGTAATTTGTAAAGAACATCAGGAATGTCAAATAGTTGGTAAAAGTAAACTATAATACAGAAAACAAAAGGAAAAAAAAAAAAAGCAAAATGAAACATTTGAATATGTAACTACAATTGCTTTCAGAAATATATAGGTTACGACACCATGTCAAGCTTCAGCGGAAACAATATAAAGGTAGAATAAAATTGCAACTTTTTAACATTTTAACTAAAAACTTGAACCTTTTGGAAGATCAATTTATTATGCAAAGTCTATAAGCTAAACAATTACTTATTTTGTTCCAAAATTAAACACTACTAATTCATCACTATATAGAAGTATCCTACCATCAATAGTTTTGTATATGAAATCATTCGAATGAGATGGTGGCACAAAGTTGATTAATGTCAAAATATGAGTGACATTCAAGCTTTTCAATGCGCTCTTGTTATTTGCAGCTCCTAGGGAACCCAAGAAGAGACCCTGTGAATCCAAGAAAAATCATATACAACGTATGAGTTTCAATAAAGGAGTTTGAAAACAAGAAGAAAACCAGAAGGTCAATGAATAATGTACTAAAAGTGATTTTCATAGCTAAAGTTATTTACGTCTTCAATCTGGCAAGGAACAGTATCATCTCTAATGCGTTTGGCTGCATATATAGCTCGTCCAAGTACTGCAAGTCGTTCCCTAAAGATTCCAAAATCTAGATCCATTGGCTGTAAGCAGGGTGATCTTTTCTCCTTGAAAAAATTTCAATCTTTTTTCCCGATTCAAAAAATTCCTTGAACATGAAATTTGGTTTATGTCAGCTTCAAATCTATGACAATTACGAAAACAAAATAGGAGTTCTATACATTTTGTCAAATGACAATGTCCTCATCCTTTGACAATTTTAGTAGAACAAATAGAGATGAATACGGTAGAACCACAAGCAAAGCGACTGGTTACAACACTAGACTGAACTATAACAGTCCACTGTTATACACATAAGAGACAAAATTTCACTATTAAAGTGATGAACTATGAATCCAAACATTTGACTATGTTAATGATGGGTCTGAATAGCATTCATATGCTTTAAACATAGGGTTCTTGTTTCAAATTCACAATCACCCCCAAATAAGAACATTTGACATTTTGATACAGATGCAAAAACGAGGGCAATTCGACAAACAAGTTCCAATCAACAATTAAACAAAGATTAACGTAAACAACCATAGCAAGATTGAAATTAAATATCAAACCAGTCAAGCAGCGATCTTTATGAATTCGTAAATTCCATTGGACTATAAATATACGCAGATGATTTTTCATAACAAGAACAATATCAAGAACTACACAACTACTGTGAATTTGATCAAATGAACAATTGAGATGATCAGTTTTTCTAAGTGTCGATAGAAATTAGGGATTTACAAAGATAAAGACTCACCCCTAAGAGGATAAGAATGATTGACTGAACCTTCGGCTGAGTGCGCCCTCCCTTATCGCTTCTATTCGACCATATATACACACACACAATGTGGAGGGACCTGAGAAAGGGTGATTTGCGCCATCACTTTTAGCAGCTTTGAATCTACCTGTAAATTTGGAAGAAAAAAAATTTACATCCGACAAAATTACTTAAATGTGGCCAAAGGGAATGTTCATATTATATACCCATATCCATATGAACTTCTTATAACTGCAGTGACAAAAGGTGCACAGACTATGGACTAGGAATTAACATGTAGGAGTATAACATGGAAAGACATCTTACTGTGAAAATTCACCCAAATCAAGATCATAATCTCTGGATTCCATTCCTGAAGCTTTTTTCATTGGCCTGTTGGAAATAGCAAACATCCATAGGAGAAGTATAATTAAATAATTCCAACAAAATGAAATAACAAAATGGTTAGCATATAAGATAAGTTTTGTAGAAGAATTTATCACAAAGATGGATACTTTGTCGCAGATTGCCTCCAAAAGGGAACCTTCTCATCAATTCATCATCATAGTTTCTCATGTCCTCAAACTGTCACGACCCATCCCACTACGCGTGGAAATAGGACACGTGGCACGCCACCAAGGCTCATCCAACATCATCTAATAATACGCAGCGGAAAGAACTTCTATAAAACAACCCTAGTAATTTAAAACTTAGGAAAACGTTCTCCTCTGTGTTTGTAAAATACCTTGAAATAAGAGTCTTAAAAAGTTTTGGCCATTGAAAACACATTCAAAGAAAAATAGTTTTGAAAACAGAGGTTCAGTCGACTGACCCGTCGACTGCACTAGGGTCCAGTCGACTGCTCCGTCGACTGTGTTAAGCAGAACCACAATTACAACATACTGCAAAGAGGTCCAGTCGACTGCTCAGGGAACCCCAGTCGACTGTGTTATGCAGAACTAAAATTTAACATTGCTCATCAGGGGTTCAGTCGACTGATCAGGGAATCCAGTAGACTGCATTGGTTACTATTTGGATCAGTAGCTAAAATTCTACAGTGTTCAGTCGACTGCCCAAGGGGTTCAGTCGACTGCTTCTCTGATATCCACTTACAGTATCCCAAATACACGAGATCCAGTCGACTGATCAGGGGGCTCAGTCGACTGCTCCCCTGCTAACAGCCCTGTAATGAAATATTAACAACTCATGCTTCTCCACCCCAACCACAAACACAACCATAACTGATTTAACGCATTAAAACATAACTACAGATGTTCAATTACACGATTACAATACTATAGAAGCTAATACATGTTTCTATTACAACATACTACAATACTCAAATCCTTATACAAGTTTTAGGATTTAAAAACAAAACATTTACAAGGGCGATTCCCCGGCGTTCATCGGCCTCACTCCGCACACTTCTTCTTGTCTTTCTTTTTACCTGCAATGGAGTACATCTCCACTGCTCAGCTATATGCTGAGCGTACAATTCTAAATGTATGCTTATATGACAATTCATGGTTTAAGCATCTAAAACACATAGAAATAGTCTCTAGGGTGAGTGGTACGCATCCATCCGGTAGCGGCAAGTCCAAGCCTTAAACCGCGATGTCAATGGCAAGTCCAAGCCTACAACCATTGCATCCCACAAGTGCCATGGCAAGTCCAAGCCTACAACCATGCACAGTAGCCGTCGCTACCAAAATTCTCAAACATCGAGAAGCTTACTCCGGCATGAATTTGCACCAAACTCCCCTTTGACCCAAGTAGACACATAACATGCTCACATAAACAGTTATACGTGCTTTTATCATAATTTCACGTGCATAATTAACGGGCCTAACTAACACATGAATTTCGCCCGGATCCAAGAATATCAAAAGTGATGTCCAAAACATGAAAATCCATATATTTCATAGATCTAGAATTCATACCTCGTGCGAATCTCTCCAAACTTTGAAGGATTGACTAGGAGGCTAAATAATCGTCGGATTTCGAATTTGGTACGATTCCTACAAGTTTTACCTGATTTTTCCCAAAAGTCCAAAATTAAGATTTTACAAAAACTTGGCCAAACATGACCTAAGTGGTATCAAAACGTAGGTCTTACCTCCACGAGTTCAAATCTGAAATCTGGAGAAAATCTGACAGACAGAAGGTTGTCAAACGGCGTCGCAAAGTCCGGAGCAACCAAATCTCCTTTCTCTCTCCTCTCTCTAGATATTTTTGGCAAGTTTGGATGAGAATGAATCTCATCCTTACTATTTATAGGCAAAAGTTATGGAAATTATGCTTACCTCCCCACGAGTTTCTCAAACTTCTAATTACCTCTCGAAACTTCGCACGCGTCCATTTTATGCCTTTACGAGTGAAACTATAAATTTCAAAAGTTTCCGACTAAGTTTCGTTTGGGTCCAAAATACGTCCGAAAACTATATTCTGTGGAATCTCTACACAACCTACCTTTTTAATTAGCGTGACACTCACGTTCTCACCACAGTTCTCAAATCAATATATAACAATATCAAAGATTACTACAATTTACCAAACACAGGTAAAATTTACTATTCACAAAATACCAGATAAAGTCAAATAACATTTAAGTCATATAAATGTCATTTAATCATGCCAATGCAACAGGTGTTACCAATTCCTCGTGTCTCCACTAGACACCTCACCGTTGACTCACGTCAACTCAACTCAATCAAATTATTAATAACATTAATAATTCCACAATCTCAATTTATGCATATTTTAAAACCATGAAATTCTGGAACGGGTGTGACACAAACCTTGTGCTCTTATTGAATATTGGTAAACTATGCACCAACAATAAATAGATCTAACTACACATATCAGTTCATTAATGTGCATACAAATTAAGACTAAAAGAGTTCCACATATCAGTTCATTAATGTGATAAACAAACTCCAAAACAACCTAAACATTCAAAAAGATCTAGCTTACAGACTGAAAATTTGTTAACAATTTTTCAATAAATGACTGCACTTGGAAGGACCACCTATTGAATAGCTTCACCTCATTCTGAATCTGATTTCCCTAAACATACAAATAGATCTAGTTCCTTCTTGTTTTCACTTCCCTATTTCTTTTTCCGTCACGAAATCCTGAAACAAACAGAGCCCTAAGGAACCAGAAATTAGAAATCATCTCCCATAAATCGGACCACAAGGCTGTTCAAATCGTTTTGAACATGCCCCACAAGGTAATGAAATCATATGGGCAGCCACAAAAAGATTTACTAGCAACTAAATCTTTACCAACAACTCAAGCAACAACAGAGATTGGAATTACATACAGAGAGTAATCCCAGAAATTTACAATTCCCAAAATCTTCAACAGAGATTGAAATTACATAGGTTTTTTCAAATCGTTCTTCACACACACAAACACACAGTGTGCGATTGGGTGTGTTTCGAGTGTGTGTGCGAGATCGTTTGTGTGTGTGTAAGAGAGAGAAAGAGAGAGAGAGACCTACTTACTGTAATAGCAGCGGCGGCGGACAGTGACTGCGGCACACGGCGGCGACGGCGACGGCGACGAGATATGAGAGATGATAAGAGCTTCGGTAGAGATGAGAGAGATGAGAAATTTTGGGAAAATTTTGGTCCCGTTTGTTTGGATTGGGAAATTTTGATATACACATAGTAGCGCTGTACTCGAGTCGAGCTTTTAAGAATTGATATCATGCTTAACCTTCAGTTCGACTCTTTTATTATTACGCTGAATCCAGTCTAGCTGTTATCAAGTTGAGCTGCGAGTTTTTACTGAGCGGCTCAATTCATGTACACTCTTAGAAGTAAGTTTAAGTTATCAATCAAAATCTATATATTAAGCTCAATGCCTGACAGTAGTCATGTGTGTATATATATACAAAAATTCTCTAAATAGGGTCACCTGTCTTTATTAAAAAGAGGACCTATATTTTAGCCGCCAAATTGTGTTTAAAAACTATGAAATGACAAAACTATCATTAATGAAAACACAATCCAACGGTCAAAATAGAGGCCCCCTCTTTAATAAAGAGAGGAGACCCTCTTTAGAGCCTGACTGATATATATTATATAAAATAATTGTTTGACACATAAATTTAGAATTATGCACATTATAATATGTCAATATTATTTCAATTTTAAATATTTTTGGATTATACATCAGTCAAGCTCTAAAGAGGACGCCATCTCTTTATTAAAGAGAGTGCCTCTGTTTTGCAGTCAGATTGCATTTTTATTAAGGGCAATTTTGTCAGTTCACAATTTTTAAACACGATCTGACGGCCAAAACAAATGCCCTCTTTTTAATAAAGTCATGACGTTCTCTTTAGAGAATTTTTGGATACATATATTACATTTTTATAATTATCATATATAAATATATATAATTAAACAAGTCCTTACCAAACCTATTAAAGAGATTTTTCACGAATCTACTATATGAGCCTTAATTGAACTGTTCACGAGCCTTCTCGAGCTGAACTCATGTGTGCTCAATCTTGATTCGTTTATTAATCGAGCTTTGTATTCAAGTTCGAGCTTGGCTCATTTAATATACAAGCCGAGCCCCGAGCCCTTGTTGAGCGGTTCAGCTCGTGTACACCCCTATATAGGAGGGAGAGAAATTTGGGGGAAAAAGAGAGAAGGGCATATTTTCTTGTAAGTGTTATTTGTGGCACAGCTTTTGCGCCACAGATAGTGCACAGATAGTGATTTTTTTAATTTGTAGCGCAATAGTTGCATTGGAAATATGAGAATTTTTATTTATGGCGTACGCTATGCGTTAGAAATAGTTTTTTTTTTTATTTAATTTGTGGCATGTTTATGCGTCACAAATAATGTTCAGTAATTGGTCAACAAATTTTTTTAGTGGCATCTATAAGTACATCACAAATATGAAAGTTATGCAACAAATAGCGCTCTTTTGTGGTGCGTTAATGCACCACAAAAAAACATATTTCTTGTAATGTGGGGTTCTGTGACACTATAGGATCCATTGATACTATAGGATCTAAAGAGAAGAGAGATATACATATTTTGATGTTTGTGAATTGTATTTGTGGATTTTTTTGGTGCTCAAAGAATTGTTGTATGATTTAAGGAAGAAGAAGGGTACACCCACACATTTTTTGACACCAAGCTTTAAATGCATGTACCCTGTGTTGTGTAAGTGGTGCACAAAAAAGTGTGAAAAATTCAAACAACACAAGATACATGCAGTGAAGTGAGGTGATGCTAATGCCAAAGCAGAAAGTGCTAATGCCAAAGCAGAAAGTGTCGCTAAAAGTTTTAGCGACACTTTCTGCTTTGGCATTAGCACTTTCTGCTTTGGCATTAGCACTAGCCAAGTGTATATACCTAATAGTATTAAAGAAAACAATTATATCCATTGGAAACTTAACAGGGTGATAGGTGATGGTGCCATCTAAAAAGTCCATACATCAGTGACGCTGTACAACAAAGAAAGATTCAGTGTTCGCATGAGGCCTTGCAAGTGCAAAGTCCTTTCTTATGCTATTATGAAATTTTTTCAAGCAACTTTAGTTGCCCCCTTTGGTGAAGTTTTTTCACTTATTTGGGCTTGGCTTTGTGCCATCTTCTTTCTTTGCGTGATCGATCTATATCATCTACAAGGTTGAAGTTGCCCTGGGTTCCTATCTTCTCGCCGCGGTGACCCTCGTAGCGCAATTGTGGTGTTCTCGTGCAGCTAGCAGAATGTTCTGTGGTCGCTTATGCTTCCCTTTCTATTGTTTCTTAGCTCCCAGGATGGTTATCTTCTACCCGTAAACCTTCATCAAGGTTGTGGGCAAAAGAATTTGACCATGTTGGAAAAGCCGACCTAAAGCGTATTGCTTTAGGGTCCTTGTATGTTAACTCCCCAGGATGGTTACCTTCCGCCCGATTAGCCTTCGTCAAGATTGTTGGGAGAAGAGTTTGACCATGTTGGTGGAGCCGACCTAAATCACATTGCTTTAGAGTCTTTTCGCTCCTCTGTCGTCGGCCAACCTAAGAGATTGTAGTCACCTCTATCGTCGGTTTGAACCTAAGCGGAGTTATTGCCTCTGAGTACTGTAGGCGTCCGGGTTGTTTAAGAGTTGGACTTAGTTACCGCAAGGCCTGTAAGTACCCGATGTGATTGCCTGTTTAGTCCATCGTGCCTTTCTGCCCCCCAAGCTTTCGCTAAGACGAGGGTCCTGTGGAGGCTAGGACTGTAGGTAACCGACTTAAAACATGGGTGGTTGCAGGTTCTTTTGAAGCTTGCCATCATCAGCCACCTAGGGGGATTTGCCCCCATCGTAGGTTGGACCTAAGCGAAGCCGATGCCTTGGGCGTGACCCCGAGGTCTTTTGACTCAGGTGTGATCCCGAGGTCTTTAGTGCTTGGGTTCGGAGCCCGAGGTCTTTTGATGTGCCTCGGGTGTGGCCCGAGGTCTTTTCACGAGCTCTCTGACAGTCTGCGGAGGCTCATCCGATGATCGGGCAAGTACCACTGTAGTTGGATTGGTTGAGACTGTTAGAGATAGGAGGTCGGGTCGGGATCATCTGACTCTTGATTACTCTGAGCTGGATTCAAGGTCGGGATCACTGAATCCTGACTGCTGCGAACTAGAGGTCGGGTCGGGGATGCTGGACTCAAACCGCTGAGAACTGGAGGTCAAGTCGGGGCTGCCGGACTCAGACCACTGTGAACTGGAGGTCGCATCGGGATTGCCGGACCCTACCTTGTCATAGCCCACCCCCACCAGCACGATATTGTCCGCTTTGCAGTACCCAGGCTCGCACATACGGCCCAAGCCCACTCACGGCTTTGCTCTGGCACTGGCCCAATAGACCAGCCCAAAAGGCCTCATGCTAGGAAGGTGCACAAGCTCTACATATAAGCACATCACCCTCCCCTTCCCCAGGCGATGTGGGACGCAATTCCTTGCTCATCCAGTCGACTGCAACGAACAGAGTCTCACATCCACCCCCCCCCCCCCCCCCCCCCCTTAAGAGAGGCCCACGTCCCCGTGGGCTTTCCCCACGCATGGACATGGCACACTTTCGGCTGGGGTCAGGCTCTGATACCAATTGTCACAGCCCACCCCCACCAGCACGATATTGTCTGCTTTGCAGTACCCAGGCTCGCACATACGGCCCAGGCCCACTCACGGCTTTGCTCTGGCACTGGCCCAATAGACCAGCCCAAAAGGCCTCATGCTAGGAAGGTGCACAAGCTCTACATATAAGCACATCACCCTCCCCTTCCCCAGGCGATGTGGGACGCAATTCCCTGCTCATCCAGTCGACTGGCGCATAGCCCGGTCGACTGCAACAAACAGAGTCTCACATCCACCCCCCCTTAAGAGAGGCCCACGTCCCCGTGGGCTTTCCCCACGCATGGACATGGCACACTTCCGGCTAGGGTTAGGCTCTGATACCAATTGTCACAGCCCACCCCCACCAGCACGATATTGTCCGCTTTGCAGTACCCAGGCTCGCACATACGGCCCAGGCCCACTCACGACTTTGCTCTGGCACTGGCCCAATAGACCAGCCCAAAAGGCCTCATGCTAGGAAGGTGCACAAGCTCAACATATAAGCACATCACCCTCCCCTTCCCCAGGCGATGTGGGACGCAATTCCCTGCTCATCCAGTCGACTGGCACACAGCCCGGTCGACTGCAACGAACAGAGTCTCACACACCTGTTGTGAGCTGGAGGTCGAGTCGGGACTGCCGGACCCTACCTACTGTGAGTTGGAGGTCAGGTCGAGACTGCCGGACCCTGACTGCTGTGAACTGGAGGAACTGTCAGAACTCCCAAGCTGATCTCATTTTCGCTTACTTCTGGAAGACTCGTTGCTTACGCGTCCGGTGTCAAGACCCAGATTTTCAGTATTAAAAATTCGTAAAATATCATCATATTTTTATGCATTAACCAACCAACCTTAGACATGTGTTAAATTCCATTGGTCTTTCACCTAACTAACTAACCTACATGTGATCCTAGGAAATGACATTGTCCACCTAACACAAATGTTACAAAATACATGCATACATGAATACACACACACACAGAGAGAGAGAGAGAGAGAGAGAGAGAGTTGTAAGAAAATCTTACAACCGTCATAGTTATAAAAAATGAGTTTAACTTCAGTAAATGCTCACAACATTTATTCATGTTCAGTTAATACTTCAAAAAAAAAAAAAACACTCCTCCTCCCGTAATTCACTTTATGAGATCCTAAGGTGCCTATAAAAGGCCTCCTAACCAATGTCCTAAAAGCACTTCACTCAAGAAAGAAAAAGGAAGAATAAAAAAAGAAGTTTATGAGTGAGAGAGAGAATTTTAAGAGAAAGAAAGAGGAAAGTAGAGAGTTAGAGAAAGTTGTGAGAATTTTCTAAGTGAGTTGTTTGGGAGAAAAAAAAAAAAATATATATATATATATATATACTAGACTAGTGGTGGTGGTTCTAGTGGTGGTGGAAGTTGAACGCAATTACAGATTTCAAATTCCATCACAGTCAGTGGGTAAAATTCTTTTCCAAATCTTCTTATGTATTTCATAATATGTACCTTCTATATGTATTTTTTTTTAATCTGTATTAGACCCTTAGAAGGCCTTCTCAAAGCTTAAAACTTGAGCCAGGTCAAACAGACCCTGAATCACCATTAATGGCAAATTCAATGTTCAAATCTAACTTAATTTTTGGGATACATAAAAAATGGCATTTTTGGTATTTCAAAAATATGTAAAATCATTATAAATTATTTCCTACTATTTCGTAAATTTTTGGTGAATTTTGGATATCATTTAGTATTTATTTTAATTTCAAATTTATTAAACGACTATAGAATATGAATTTTTAACATTACAATTACTTTTAAAATTTTGTAAACTCCGAAAAAGATGGTCAGTACCGTTGTGGCCAGAATAATTTTTAGAATATTTATATATTAAGTTTGTAAGTATTGGAGACAGAAAATTTTCTCTCTTATTTTGGAGCTAAATTGCTATAGAAAAAGTTACATTTTTTGTAGAATATAATAACGAACTCTGAATCGACTGTAGTCAATGGCGTTAGCCTTGTAATAATATAAAGATTATTCTAGTATGGGAAAAATCCTATTTTAGTAAAGTCACAAAAATACCCCTAAGAAGCCATAATTACAATTTTACCCCTACGCATTGAAGTTAGACTAAATGACACGTTTTATTAAATACATTGTGTAGGACTTGAGGGTAAGAAGTACTATAATCACACAAACTGCCAAGGTGAGTGATCGTATTTCCTTTTTAGTGATTCAACTCCTCACGGGTGAATCTTGTCCTATTATTTGAACAAGTTTTGTTTAATTATGAAATCGTTGTTCTTACATTTGTTCTGGAACACTTCGATTCGTTCCACTGAAAGAGGTTATCGTATTTGAATTATTGTAAGTTCCATATTTCATTGATTCTAATGTCAATTACCACCATTCTACATGATTATATAATGATTCTATTAAGAATCTACGAGCCCCTATGTGGGATGATCCATATTGGATCTACGAGTGGCCCAACGTTGGCCGACCCTCCTTATTGGGTCTACGAGTGCTTCTGATCAGTTAGCTATTGCAGTATATGTATATGTATGTGTACGTGAATGGGTGGTTGGTAATCTGACCTTCTAAATATGTAATTGTTATACTTGTCGTGATGATATTCTACTTTCTTGATATACCGATTATTATGTTTATCTCATTTACCTTTGGTATACATATTTTTTTCTTTATGTTCATCATCCAGGATTACGATTATTCACTGAGTCTTCTACTCACACTCTCCAAATCTTTCTAAACCCTTTCAGGTGATGAAAAGTATAAGAAGGTGGGTGATAACCTGCTTGAGGAAGACCTATAGAGGAAGAAGAACTTAAAATACTAGCTACCTAGTTAAATAATATGAGTAATTCCAATGGAATTCTCAAAGGCAATATTTAAAGGCTCAAGTTAACCAATCATAATATTATGTAATAAATTTGGAATGACTTGTAATATTGTGGTCTTCATGACCTATATTTGTAATAAAATTTAATTATGTTGCTTCCGCTAGTCTCTGAACAAGTTATGAGGCCTTGGTGGCCGGTCACGCACCTTAAATCCACCAATTGGGTTTTGGGGCGTGACATCCGGGGTCTTTGGTCTTTAAAAATTCTTCAGTGCCAATGTATTCTCCAACCCTCTCAGTGAGTTCAACTAAGGTTTTCGGTCGGTTTCTGTGAAACGACGCGACGCACTTGGTGTGTTGAACTCCCGAGCAGAAGGCTATAATAGCGACAATTTCATCAAGATCATAGATTCTGAGCTTCTCTTGATTAAACTGGTCAGAGAATTCCTTGAGGGTCTCATTATTCCTTTGTATGACCATCAGTAGCTGCATGTCGGGCTTTGGCCGTTTATGCATACCAATGAACTGGTTGATGAACTGCTTGCTGAGTTGCTTGAAACTACGGACCGATCGGGGCTTCAAGGAGTAGACCCATTGTGCGGTCGGACCTTTCAAAGTGCTGGGGAAGGCCAGGCAATGTAGTTCATCGGAGTTGGTGGCTAGGGCCATCCGAGCCTTGTAGGTCCGGACGTGGTCGACTAGGCTTCCCGAGCCGTTATAGGGATCTAGGCGAGGCTGCTTAAATTTGCGCAGGATGGAAAATCTCATGATCTGGCTAAAGAATGGTGAGTGTCTCGGTATTGGCGTGATTCCGAGTAAGCCTTTTGGCCATTCCACCAATCTGTTTCTGCAAGTCCTTAATACGTGCCACCACACCTTCCCGACCGGTATCTGGGCTGCAGGTCGGGTTAGTGGAGGAGACTTCCTTCTCATGGCGGTGTGCTGTCCCCTGGGATTGGGCTTGGCTATGACTCTGGTTCATCGTGTGCCTAGGGACACCTTGGCTCTTGACCGAGTGACCTGGACTGATTCCCGGGCCATACGTTCCTGCCTTTCCTCTCGGGCAGCACGCCTACTGTTGATATCTTTGGCATCCTCAACACGGGACGAGTTACTCGGGCACGTTGTCTAGTCAAGATCAGTTCCCGATCGTACACAACGTTCCCAGGTCGTTTTCCAGCCACTAGAGGACTACTTTGCTGGGCCAACAGGGCTTCGATCTGTTGCTGGATTTGACGATGGGCCTCCAAGAGTTGTGCGAAGGTCATGGTAATCTGCTCAGATGTCATGATTGCCGTAGCCAGTGCCGGGGCTGGCGGAACATCCCGGTTGGCCTGCTGTGCAGTCTTCTCACCCTTTCTTCGGAGGCATGGCTATCAACTAAGAGATTAGTTGATGAGGAACTTGTCGTTTCCCACAGACGGCGCCAAGCTGATGATGCCAAAATTTGGGTAAAGTAAATTAAAGCAGTTTAAAGAGAGAGAGAGACTGGTTTTTCATATGTGGTTCGGCCCTGTTAATGAAGGTACCTACGTCCACGTGTGTACCAAAAATAGTTTGGAGTTATCGTAGGTCGGTCGGACTGCTATAGAGCTGTTGTAAAGACTGAAAAGTACGTCCCTTTGAAGGGGGGTGAGTGGTCTTTTTTATAGATGCAAGAGACCTACTCATACATGGATAAGGAAATATAATCCAATTGAGCTTGATTGACATTAATTGTGGGGGTTTCCTAATTGGATTAGGAAATAATGTCCACTTTCCATAAGTCTTCTATCTTGAGTAAGAAACTACCTGGAATATTCTGGGGCATGTGTTGTGGGCCCAGCTGGCTTGCGCCTGTACGGACCGTGCCAGTGTGGTCTTCCCGACCTGTTGGTCTGGTCGTGAATGAACCGCTCAGGATGGTGAGTCTCGAGTAGACTAGACCGCTCGGGCTGATGCTTGTCCGAGGAGTTGTTCATGATTTGACTGGGACAGGGACCGACTGCTGAGTTGAACCGCTCGGTCATAGGATAGAGCCAATTTTGGGTGTGTCAGTGTCAAATTGAGTTTGGAACACGTAATTGGGGTGGGCTAGACTACATTGGGACTAAAATATATATCATATGTACTTAAAAAATTTTTTTGGGCGTGAGCTATACTGCATTTGGGTTAAAATATGTAATACCCTATATTTTCAATAATTATTTATACACAGAGATTCTATATATTTTTCCCTTGGTCATATGTGAAATTTCACTTTCAATCGATCGAAGCTCTTTCGAGCGATCGAGCATTTTTAAAGTTCAAGTGATCGAAGCTCTTTTGAGCGATCGAACCCCTACCGACCTGAATTTAATACGTCGATCAAAGCCCTTTTTCAATCGATCTAACTGGCCAATTTGAGTTCGAGCGATCAAAGGATGTTCGATCGATCAAACGTGTAATCATCTGAATTCCAATTTTCCTGCAAAAACAGCCACTTGCACCCACCTCCCCCTCTATATATATGATTGTGTTTGGGCGTGTGAGGTTCAGAACACTAGACAGTTTGAGAGAGAAAAATTGTGTGTTTGTGTTATATATATATTATACACAAACATCTATATATATATACACACATTTATATATATATATATATATATACAGTAGAAGAAGAAGAAGGAGAAGAAGAAGAAGAAGAACAGAGAAGGCAGAGAGAGAGACAGAGGAGAAGAGAGAGGCTGCCATTGAAGCTTTGAAGCTTTCAAACTTGCCAAACACGCCCTTACAATCTTTCGGTGAGTTCCAAACTCAATCAGTAGCTTAGTTGTGATGTTTTACAAGTTTTGTACGTTTAATTATAACCCAAACAAGCCCTACCAAATTTCTAGACGTTCAATGCCAGAATCTGTAGAAGACGAAGTTCGAGTGATCGAACTGAGTTCAATCGATCGAACATCCCTGAGTTTCAATCGATCGAAATGACTTCAATCGATCGAACATCACTTTCCTCAAGCGATTGAGATGACTTCACTCGATCAAACCTAGCAGAACATGGATGTGTTCCTTTAAGTGTATAATTCATAATGCGTAGCTGTTTAGTTGTTGTTTCATGTTCTATTATGCGATATTATGAATTACGGAGATAATGGGATGCGATAATGAGACCGAGATAATATGGTGAGTAACTTAGTCGGGTTCAGAATGTTAGTAATAATAACGATGGGTAGCATTAGATAACTAGGGATTGAGTCAGTGAGATATTAGTTACTGTCGTGATTGTGTGAGTCGAGCTGATGATTCGCTCAAGTAGAATCCGATAAGTGAGTCAGAAGGATTTGACCAGGATTGTAGAAGCTATGGGTGCACAGTACACGCAAGCGTTCTTAAGGTGAACAGTACGAGTTCTTAAAAGCGGTGAACAAGAGTAATTGTGGCACGCTCATGGTTTGTATTTACTAGAGCTAGTTATGTACGATACTCACAAGCGTTCTTAAAAGCGGTGAACAGTTAGAGTTCTTAAAAGCGGTGAACAAGAGTATTGGTGCGTCCATAGATGAATCGTTATATGAGAACGATGGCTAGTGTTCGCAAGAGTTCTTAAAAGCGGTGAACAATAAGAGTTCTTAAAAGCGGTGAACAAGAACACTAGTACGTCGTGATGATATAATCAATTGAGTGAGTCAGTCAGATTTGGTACAATCAGTCTTAGAGTGGGAAGATGATGAGAATCGATTTATAATGTGTTTGAATAAAAGATGAAGAGATATATTTAGTATCACTGTTATATATTGTTCATAATCGGTACTTGTGTTATTGTTATAAGACTGTGTGAGTTAGTTCTCACTCAGCTTTCAGTAAGTTGACGGCCTTTATTGCCTGGACATTCCCCGTCCAGACTACCCTGTCCCTAACAATGCAGGTATTAGAACTTACGGTGATAGATACTACCCGGAGTTGGATTATGCAGAGGGTGGCCCCATTAATGCCAGTTATACTAGGGAGGAGTATTATACTGACAACTATCCTTACGCCAGCTGAAGATCTGAAGATAGTTATATCTAGTTTATGTTATATTGAACTCTATTTTGTTTAGTTAACGGGTACTTGGGCATATGTTGTCTCCAAATCTGTTGTGATCCTGAGGACCATACTCTGATGTTTGTAATAAGATAGAACTGTTTTATATTCAGTTGATTTTATTACTGTTTCTGTTTGTCTTGTGGACTAGTACTGCTAGTGTGGATGATTAGTGACTTTCACTTGTCATTCCCTATGAATCAAAAAAGGAAATTTATTTTTCTCTATTTTTACTACTCTGGGGTGTGACAAAATAGTTCCAAATACTATAGAAGTGGTACATGCAGAACTATGGCAATGTGTATAATTGTCAAAAGCATTTGTGCACTAAATTAGAGAAATTTGGTGACCATATATAGCATTATCCAAAGATAAATGCTCTATTTCATATTCATATTTCAAATTTAGAGGATTCCAATTAGTATGGTAGTGAGACCACTTAAATAATTTTCGATAAAAACTCAAGTGAACACATTAACTAATATGGAATCTCACTGTCATAAAATGTTAGCAACCAAATTTAGATTTCAAATTTAGGATTCATTGCAATATTCCTACAAAAATGTGTTCAGGACTTCAAAGCTGCAAGCCTGCAATCAATACATGTGTCAAGAAGTAGTCATTTTGTCTTTACAAAAGTAAGATTAGTTCTTAATTGTTCTCCAAAACGTTGCTCATCTTTCACAATGTTTTAAGAGTAAGGATGTGTTTGATAAAACAGAAAATTAAGTGTTGAAAATTTAGTGTTGGATTTTTAAGTACTGTAAATTTTAAGTAATTGAAATTGTAATAATGAAAACAGTGCCTCAACTACAGAAATAGAATACATTTAGTGATTATTTTCAGTAAAAAAATTTCACTTAAGGTTTTCAATGATTTTTTGGTTACTTTTTCAATTAAGTGGTACGTTATCAAATGTACTGAAAAAGAATAAGTGCTGAATCTTTTCATTTTCATCACTTAATTGAGTTATCAAGCATACCCTAAGTTTTTGGGCACAAACAAATCTCACAAACACAATCCACAAACATCATAATATGTCTATCCCTCTTCTGGTAGGGTCTACTGACACAATGGGGTTCATAGAGGAGAGAGATAAGCACACTGTAGTATTTGTAGATTGTGTGTGTGCCCAAAGACTTACTCATGTTTTAATTCTAGTGGTAAAATTGTAAATTGTGACATACTAAAAATGCATAGTGATCCTCAAGGGTAATACTTGGGACATACTCAAATACACAACTTTTGGGACACAACCCAAGAGATGTGTCTATCTCTCTCTTGTGTCACTGTGGAGTCCAGTGACATCATAGGAGAGATATAGACACATCTTTTGAGTTGTGTCTCAAAAATTGTATCTTTGTGTGTGTCCCAATCTTTACTCTTTCCTCAAAAATAAAATAAAAATAAAATGCATAGTGATCAATCAAGTCTTTGAGAAAAGCTCATTGTGGCTACATGTTACATGAATGAGCTAGTTAACTATCTAAACCCAACAAAAACACTCACTACCATGTAATTTCACAAAAAGTTCAATTCGAAACTTGCTTTCACTAACTACGGAATTCGGTTTCCCATGTTTAAGCAGAATGATTTATATGTGATTCTCATATTGGAGGAAAATTTCTGCTTTCAATGGCGAAAGAAGAGTACAAAAACTATGAAAAGTTGCCAACTGCTTCCGTTTGAGAGAACATGGAGGGCAGGAGATTTTTTATTAAGAGATTAATCCAAAAGATGGCGTTTTTTTTTAAAAGAAACTCAAACTGTTTAATATTTGGTATTGCTGTAGAATCGGATATTTTTGTTAAGTGACAATTTCACTGAAATATCTTTTTTAAGGTTCGATTCAACTTTTTCCATAAAGTTTCAATTTTATTGCTTTTTTAAAACTGGTACTCCACTTTTTCAGCTTTAAAGTTAATTTGATACTTGAAAAGATTAAAAGATTAGTCGCCAAATAGGCTTAAATTTTTCAATAATTAATTATAATCTCAAATAATTAAGCATCTCTTAATATGGTACAATCACTTCCAAAAGAATCCAACATAAATCTGAAAACAAGTAGAGGAAATGGTATATATTGTGCTTTGAAAACAAGTTAGATGGAGAGAGAGAGAGAGAGAGAGAGAGAGAGAGAGAGATGTTTTTGGGTTGGTAAATTGCTTCAAAGGTCGGTAAAAATGATTGCAAAGTAGGACGTACATTGCACTCAAAGTGCCGAACAGTAAAGAGTGAAATGGTGTTCACCCAGTTCAACACCCCTTCTCTTCTCTATACATGTATACTAGCATTTGCCCGTGCTATGCACGCACGGGTTTCATTCAAAATTTTTTTTAAATCTATATATATTATCCACAAAGTTTGTTAAAAAAAAAACAAAAAAAAAAAAAGTAAAAAAAAAAAATATATATATATATATATATATGGTGGAAGAGAGGCAAATACAGTAAGTAAGGTTTTATTTATTTATTTAAATTTTTTTAACTTTTTGAATAATATTATATTTTAAATATATATATATATATATATATACAGTCCTATATCTATATAGACATTGTGTAGGGATGCCATGTGGCATCTCAATTACATAAGGATGCCACATGGCACCTACATTACTATATATTATATATAGATATAGTTTTTGAGAGAGAGAGAGAGAGAGAGAGAGAGAGAGAGAGAGAGAGAGAGAGAGATGCCAGGAATGGCATGCTTTGAGAGAGCATCACCAGCACTGAAAGATATTCTGCTCAAACTGTATCAGTAAGAACTGCTTATTCATAAATATCTCTTGGTTTATAATTCAGTCTGTGCACACCCTATTATAGTATTATGTTGCTTCAGTTTTTTTCTCTTAAGAATATAAAGAACACTTTTTTCCCTCAAAAAGACAATAAAGAACATGCCTTTATTAAGAATAATTATATGCTTCCCAAATCTCAAATAAGATCCAAAAAAAATTTCCAAATTTAGTTCCCTAAGTGCTTTGACAGTTGTACCACATGCTGTGTTAATGATCATTTGTATCACATGGTATAGCATGTGGTATAACTAACAAAGCATTTTAGAACCACCTGGTAAGCATTTCATTACTCCTTTATTAAGTGCCCCTTTCTCTGTCTTTGTTCACATGAATTTGCATATGCTCAATTCACCACATCGCTTCTAGCGTCTAAAGCATTAATTGTAACAAGTAAGAGCCCGTTTGGGTTAGCTTTTAAATTAATCACTTCTTAGAATAAGATACTAAAAGTTATTCCAAATGGGATCTAACTATTAAAAGCACACTATAGAAATATCAAAAGCCATAGAATGACAACCATAAAACTGCAATACCCAGCATAACAACTGAACCATAATATATAAAAGCTAGGATTCCAAAGTAACAAATTAATAATCATCAACAAATCAACCTTCTGGGTATAAAAGGGCAGATCAATAATGATATTGTGCATTAAAACTCCACAAATATTGAAAAAGAATCATGTTTCAAGACTACCTTTGGAGTGCTTTGGCTGTTTGGCTGCCAAGAAAAAATGTTTTCCAGGAAGTTTCCAATATGCATCCTACAATTTTTTGTGATGGTATGAAGGTGTTTTCTCCACCACTTCGGAACCAAAAACATTCACCACCAAGTAGGACTGTATACGAACAGAGCCGAGTTCATGCATGCTTACGCTTGGCTTGTATATTAAACGAGCATGGAATCCGGGCTTGAGATTGAGCTTGGCTTGTTTTTATTAATCAAGCCAGAGCTTAACTCGTATAAACTATAGTCCGTTCAATAACATTTTATTCAGATTTGCGCTTGACTCGTATAAACAAGTCAAGCTCATGTATCCTCTGAAACTACATAGTGTTATAATAGATGCATATTACAAGCTCTTTACAAGTCTATTCACAAGCTTACTCAGGAGCCTTATCCAAACATGTTCACGAGATCTATTGAGCCAAGCTCATCTGTGCTTGAGCTTGGCTTGTTTATTAAACGGCCTGAAATCCAAGCTGATCATCGCTTGTTTATTAAACAAGCTGAGCCAAGCCCTTATTGAACATATTCTCGAGGGCTTGTTGAACAGCTCGGTTTGTCTACGCCCCGACCCCTACTACAACGTATGGGTAGGCAGAGCTGTCAAATCTTTCATAAGCCCTGTTTGGCAATTGCTTCAAGGCTGCTTCTGGCCAATCACAGACAAAAGCTGCAGCGGTTGCCAAACGGCTTCAACCTTCCAATCGAGGCTCCAAACAAAGCCATATACTCCTATATGAGATCCAGTGAGGCATAAAACACATACCTAAACATCTTTCTGGCAGGTGGTTCAATTTTTCTGCCTGCTAATCAGATTTTGCCATACTGCGAGCAATTACCTGAAAAAACAGTGAATTAATAACCAGAATCACCTTGTATTTGAAATTAAATTAGTTAAAACATTAAGAAGAAAAATCAGAAAATTGTAGAACACATAGTCCTAGAAAATCTAACTTGATTAAATTGGTTACGAACTCACTTTAAGCACAAAAAGAAAGAAAAAGGGAAATCAATGAAACACAATAAAGCAACTTGAAGTCAAGATAAAAATGCCCAGAGTTTATAGTTTGGCTGCTGATAATATTAGAGAGAACAGAATAGGAGATATAAATAGTCATTGTAATGGACCGTCCAATACATTGAACATTTCTTTTCCTATCTTGTCTCTGTTAGTCCATTTAAGCTAAACTTAGCAAGATCTTCAACAAAACTAAAATTGTTTTGATGATCCGAGTTTTTTTTTTTTTTCCTTTTTTCTTTCATGATAGTGCTGAAAAGCCCGTGGAGATTGATCATCACTTGTATGAATTCGGCTCAGTGAAATATCACATTCAGGTAAAATACAGGCAGTAATGGCAGACTGGAACAACTAATTATGGTCATGGATAAGTGTATGTCCGTTGACTATTTTCTTAAGTAGTTAGGCTCTGTTTGGTTCATGGATGTAGTGAGGGAAAAGAAGGAAAATACTGAGTAAACATTTTCCCTTATTTGGTTATCCATGGAAAAGTAGTCAGAAAAATCAGGAGGAAAAGAAAATATACTGGAAAATAAATTAATAATTTGAATTTGTGATTTCCTTCCTGTTTTCTGAGATTGCAATAACTTTTTGAAAGTTTTTAAGCCTAGAGGAAAACACGAGAGAAAACACAGGGGAACTAGTTTTCTTTCTTGCTTTCATTTCCCTTTTCTTTCCCTTCCGTGAACCCGCAAACCAAACAAAGCCTAAGTAAATGGCATGGGGTAAGAATTAGCCAATTACAAATAACCATATCTAGTAGTTTCAGTCTGCCACTAATTTTGTTAAGTATTTTTTTTTATGAGTTCATCACGCAGCAAGTGGTCATCTATTTTCAAAAAATAGTCCAAAGTTAATGTGAGAGAAACAAATTAGGTGATTATCTAGTGCCCCAAATGAGATGGGCTCAGGGAATTAATAGAAACTTTATATTTAAGAAGCAAGTGGCAAAACTAAGAAGCACAAATACAGATATAGGGACACGAACACGCCATCGTATGCCAATACGTCAAATTCTAAAAAAATAGGATGCACACATGGGCATGACAAAATGATAAGCAAGTATTTAAATATCTATGATTACGTGTGATAAGAAAATTGTATGACATAAAGTAAAACTAAAGTGTCCAACTATATTTTATTTCAAAGATCAAAATAGCCTATATTCAAAAGTTCATGCTTCTACAGATCCAGTTATTCATATTTCGGATACGGAATTATTAGTTCAATGAATCCCAATTACCCCTCATTAGTCATTACTAAAAGGACCTAGCCACTTCCAATTTTGACTTAATTTCTAACATTTCCACAATATTATACCAATAATGCTAGAGGTGCAGAAAATGTGCACAGAATTTGTGCACCGAAAAATCAGGGCCATTCATTTCAGTGGGTCTCATGCACTTTGGCGTGGCGGCCACCGAAATAAATGGCCACGATTTTTTGGTGCACAAATTTGGTGCACATTTTCGGTCACCCAAGCATTATTGCTCTTATACCCCCCATGTCAAAATATCCAGATGTGTCCATCGCGTGTTTTACGAATGTCAAATAAAAAGAACTGAAGGAAAAAATATGAAAGGATTTCGGTGGGTCTGACACATGTCAAGGAAATTTGGAAATGTTACCCTTCTAGCTAGGTAGCACGGACACTTCAACTTGGGCACTATCACTGTGTCCATGTCAGACACACGCCACCACATGTTCGACAAGCCAAAAAATATGTGCCTTAATGTTTCTAGCACCGCCCACTCATTGGACGCATGCCCAACACGAGAGTGGACACGACACGACAAGGGGGCCTCTCATTGCACATGTTTCAATAAACATTGAGTTAAAAGTTTTAGCATTGTAAAAATGGGAGATAAGTAATCGGATTGTTTGAGAATTCAGGATAAGGGTGAAGATAAGTAATTGGTTTATTTGAGGATTTAGGTAACGGGAGTGGACACGGCACGGTAATATTGTATATTAGGTAAGAAATATAGCTTTTCCTTCCCATATCCTAGCGTGTCCGTGTCCTGCGTTTTTAGTGTTTTCTGTGTCAGCATCGTGTCGTTTTTGTGCTACATAGCCTTCTAGTTCTAGGAGTGTCCGTCCTTCCTAGGTGACTAAGACCAAGCTAGTAATAACAGCTGAAGAACAAATTCAAGTTAAAGAAAAGCTGCATATAAGGGGAAAAAACAAATACCCGTCTTTAAACATTGGAAGCTAGTTTTGCAATCATTTCAAGAATTATGTTGACAACAATTATCTGATAAATTTCAACAGTTCTCATCATCAGATCCACATCATACCTTCTTGTCAATATCAATGCCTCTACTGTCTCAAGGAGCTCCGCTCTCCGGTGAGCTTCCACGACACTCTGCAGAGATGGTAAAGGGAAGTTTTTCCGATGTTGTGGAGATCATCATACCTGCAAGAGAAGGATATCAGCTAACTTTATCAATTGACTTCTCTAAAGTCCCACAAGGCAAAGGTTGGTAATTCTTCAATTACCTAAGGCTCTGTTTGGTTCATGGATTTAGTCAGGGGAAGGAAAGGAAAGGAAACACTAAGGCTCTGTTTGGTTCATGAATTTAGGGAGGGAAAAGAAAAGAAAAGAAAAGAAAACACTAAGGCTTTGGTTGGTTGCGGATTTAGGGAAGGAAAAGAAAAAGGAAAGGAAAAGAAGAAGGAAAACTAGTTCCCTCAAAATTATGAATCATGAGCGTATCATGAATCAACCTATTCTAACAACCATTCAAGCATTTTTCTCCACAACAATTGTAGTCCTGATAGGAAAATGCTTAATTATTACGTATTTTATTTTTCAGCATCTTTAAAGATGATCACAGAGATTTCCTCTGTGCAATCCGTAATTTTGAGCTCTCAGCTAAAAGAAATGTTTGGGAGCGTGAGTTCCAAAGATCAATCTCAAGGGATGTGCAAACCAATCAAGCTTGTTTACCACCCACAAAAACCTTTCTTTGTCATCAAACAGGTATTTTAATACTTGCTATTACATGCCTACAGGAATCATGCCAGGCTTTGTTTGGTTCATGGGTTTGAGGATGAAAAGGAAAAGAAACACTGGGAAAAACACTTTTCTTTGTTTGGTTAACGAGGAAAATAAAAAAAAGAAGAGACAATATGAATTTTGAATTTGGTGGGTTACTTCTCTTCCTCTTTTCTGATGTTATGGATAAAAACACTAGGGAAAGCGCTAGAAAAATATCTTTCCTTCAAGAAAAGAGGAAGGGGGCTCACAAAATTCTAAACTTTTAATTTACTTCACCCTATTTTTTTTTCCCTTCCTAATTGCCTCGATGTTATCCTTATCAACAAAACCAAACAAACAAATTGTTTTCCCCCATGTAATCTTTTTTCTTTCATTCACTCTATCCATGAACCAAACAGAGCCTTGATGAAAATTCTTTTGTCTAAATGTATTTAACAGCCGGCAAAAATCACTGCAATATTCCCGATGCGTTTTAGAGAAAATTCAGACGTGATGATCGCAACAGCCTTCTTTCAGGTTTGTAGCCAACAAAGACTGCAAGGGACTGTTTGGGAACATAAGTGAACCGGTTCTATGGTTCATAAACGAAGTGGTACTGTTAATTCAAGTGTTCGGTGAATGTTTTCTCTTGCACAGGAGTCTGTACTCAGTCTTACATCTCTCTTAAAACTGGTTCGTTGTCAAACCAACATAACATTGGTTCTCATAAAAATCAGATACTGAACCACATCCTATTTTAACCGTTCCCAAACATGCCCGAAGGGGAAAGATTTATTCTTATA
Source organism: Hydrangea macrophylla (assembly GCA_033977485.1). NCBI lineage: Eukaryota > Viridiplantae > Streptophyta > Magnoliopsida > Cornales > Hydrangeaceae > Hydrangea > Hydrangea macrophylla. The sequence continues at coordinate 93,630,806 of CM066998.1, read as the reverse complement.
TCTAATATCTTAAGGTCTCTATAATAGGTTTCTTGAACTAATTGATTATTTCTTATAGGAACTTGTGGATGTGGGAAATTCGGAGACATTTTCTAAAGCCCCACCTTGCACATGGTCACCCATTCCACCTCCTGAGTTAAGAGGAGAGTCCTTCGAAGATTTGAGCACCAACGGAGGGTTTGTTTCTTTTGGTATCAACTAAACTCGGTATTTCAACTTATTCTAATATAGTTCTAAACCATGTTCTACGAGCATGTTTAGAAATGTAAAAATATAGGGCAAGGTACAGTCCCACTTTAATTTTTTATCTGGCATAAAAACCAACATCTTGTTGGTTTGACGAAATACCCGTTTTAAGAGTCATTTAAGATTGGACAAGAACTCCTATGCAATAAAAGGGCTAGCAAAAACTTGAATAAATAGAACCGGATCACTGATGGGACACAGAACAAGTCCGGAGTGTTCCCAAACAGGTCCTAGATATTGAATGAAAAGAGGAACCACAACCAGCATCATGTTGTTGGTTGCACAAAGAACCTGTTTTAAGATTAAATTTAGATTCAACACGGACTCCGATGCAATAAAAATAGAATTACCAAACAGTCCCTCACTATTCATGGAAAAAAGGAATCACAAAACAGACATAATTTCAGAAGGGAGTTAGCAAAATACACCCACCACATTAGTTTCTATACCCACCTAGGCATTAAAGAGTTGTACATCCAACATTCTATGTTATTTAGGTGGGTGTAAAGAGCAATTAGGTGTGTATTTAATAGCTCCCTTCAGAAGAAGCAGCACAGTTAGTCAAAACACTAATCAAACCATGATCAACAGACCTATCTTCATTCATACTAAAAAGCAAAATGTAATTTAAAGTAGCACCAGTTTTTATTTGCACTTCCCCCAGGGAAAGCTTGATTTGGTTCGGTCTAAAATTAGTTTTGATTCCGCATTTGCAGATATTTCTTCACGTCACGTACAAGGAAAAAGACTAGACAGGACTGTATGGAACCTATTAAACTTCTATGCCTTTGTTGAATACCATATAAAGGTGAAAAATCTTTCTAACTCGGGATCATTGAGAACTTGACTTCTTATATTGTATAGCTCACAAAAGTGTCAAACAGTGCACCAGAGGTCTTATACAGAGGAGGATGAGAAAGAGATTGGACTGTTTGGTTGAGGTAATAAAATTGAAAATTTTAAATTGTCATTGTCAAATAAAAACATTTATAACACCAAAAATTTCAATTTTTATCTGCCCCCCCCCCCCCCACATTGATTTCTAGACTGAAATCAACCCAATATTTCAATGCTAAAATAAACTCATTTAAGGTAAGAATCAAAATTAAAAATAAGTAAATGTAAGATCGAACAAGTAAAAATCCAACTTCTTCAACTATTTTTTTTGTTCTTGCAACTTGCAGGTCCTAGAGAAGGCGGGCATAGAGGAAGAAGATCAATATATTAAGAAGGTCAAAGGTATGACTTTTGATCATGTGTGAAAAGAAAATCACGTGACTTGTAAAAGAACTACGACTTCGACGACTAATTATCTTCATTTCAAAAGCTCCTAATTGTTTTAATTTTTGAAGCCTATTATGATTTTGTAACTCTAGGCAGTCTCAAATTGTAAAATCCCCATTATACTTCCAAAGGCCCTATTTCAAATATTGAAGTTATATCCTAACTATCCTAATCATAAGATCTTTTCCTAACTATCCTAATCATAAGATCTTTTCAACATTTAACAATATTCCTCTTGGTATCAAAGTATCCAGGAGTGTCTATCATGTCTTATGTGTGTCGAACAAAAAAATCAAAAACAAGGTAGGTCACGGACTTTGGTGTGTCCGGGACATGTCAATGAGTGTCCGACATGTGTCATTTCAGACACTGTGTCAGACAGGGATATTTGACCTATCTAGGAGTGTCTGTGCTTCCTGGGCTTCTTTCTTAATCTGTTGGTCTTAGATGATTGTCTTTACTTTTTAACAAAGGTCGATGGCTTGCAGGAAGCAGATGTGTGAGAAAACTCTTTGGTTTCTCAAAATCCAAAATCCTTGGACGGAGATGCAATTTCATCAAACAGATCAAGCGAATCCGTTCCAGAATCAAAATCCATGGATTTACACAGTTTCGACACCGATGGCTAACAATCCCAAAGTTTTCTTCTGTGACAAAATATACCAAACTAGACTAGTTTTCAATCATACCTAAAGATGGTACTGCCATAGTTTCTCTAAAGGACAATACGAACTTTCAATATTCCTTTAGGCTGTAAATGTATATGCTTTAAATTCTTAACGGGCTGTTTTGGAAGGCAAAGAACCGGTTGTGTGGATCATAAATAAGCGAATTGGTTCTATAAATTCAAGCATTTGGTGGATGTCATATTTCTTGCATAGGAGTCTGTGCCCAAACTAATATCTCTCTTAAAATTGGTTCTTTCTCAAAACAACATCACCATGGTTCTCATAAAAACCAGATAGAAAGTGAGCGGGGACTAAACCAGTTAAAAACAGACCCTAACTTTCTCACATTTAATACCAAGTTTCCGGAAATAGGATGCAACTATAACTTCATAAACAGAACGGTTCATTGAAATCGAAACACTTAACTGTTCTAGCATCAAACTGAATCTCTTCGTAACTCTTACCAGACTTGAATCCGATATTCCATGTTCCCCATAACCATAAGTTGGGTGTAGAATTATTTGTATGAAGCCGGTGCAGGAACTACTCGGTAAATACTTTACATTCCCTTGAAGAGAAGTTACGGCAATATAAATAGAAAATTGTTTAATGTCCTTTTAATAGATTAGAATCCTTGTTCTTTCCTGACTATAACATAGAAACCTGTAGTTAATAGAAATGAGGTGAAAATTGTGCCAAAACAAGTACATTTGAGAGCCGGCAAAATGAAATATGAGTACCCAAAGTAATGACATGCACCAAAAGGATATTAAAACTTTAAAAGAAAAACAAAACTGATTTGTTAGTTACTATTATAGTATCTCTAAATTCTTAACTTTCAATTGTATAATTGGTGTTTCAGCATGGAGGACACACAAGGGAAATAGTTTTCTTCTCCTTTTCCTTCTCTAATTTAACCAAACGGACCTAAAGGCTAAAGGTAACAAACAGAATTGAAGCTAGTGCTGAATCAGTTGCATCAAGAGAGCACTGCTAGTGCTCAAAGTACCTTATTTAAGTTATTTTCCTCTTTCAAATCATTAGAAATCGTATTGCTTTTAAAATAATTTGAAAGATGTTCTTACCTAAGGAAGTCACCGACTGGCATTTTAAGCTTCGCATATCCCTTCTCATCCATCCCTATTTCCTTCAATCTTGTGGTCACAATATGTAATTTACTATCCACTTTATGCGCAACAAAGTGGGAATGGAAAAAATAATAATAATAATAAATAAATAAATAACCACTTATTCCCGACTTTCTGCTAGTAACCATCAACACTTCCCTTTGTTCTTGTCATTCTCAAGCATACCTACTAATTTTCTTAAAATTCATATTTCTCTAAACGTAAAAATTCAAAATTCAGGTCGATTTTAGTATGGTAGCATAAGTCCTTTCCAGTGAAGGTTACAAGACGTCATTTGCTTCTTCTTTGAAAATATGTAGCACGGAGAAGGACATGAGACGCAGATACGACAGCATACAGACACGGCACAGAAAATATTAAAACTGTAGGATATGGACACGGCTAGGACATGTCGGGGAAAAAATATTTATTCTTAATAAATTATACAATACATCATGCGGTCTCCACTCATGCTTCCTAAATGTTCAAATAAACCCATTACTCATCTCTCTACCATTGTATTATATGTAGACTTGCCTCAAAAGTTTTAAAATCATAAGGAGCCACCGTGCCATGTCAGCTCCTGTCTTCGACATGTATCTGATGAGAAAAAAGAAATCAAACCACAGTTTTCTAGCATTTCCAACTTGTGTCAATGCCGGGCACGGACACAGAACCAAATCAAAGTGTCCGTGCTACATAGATTTGAATGACGCCTCTTATATATTTCTGAAAAATGCCCCTGTGATATTGCATATTTGTTCTAAACTCCTTATGTCTAATGCAATTATGAAATATCCTGAAAGACAACTGTTGTGAGGAAGAAAGCATTAGACATAGCGACATCTCCTTCAAAACAGGAAGATTGGGAAAAAAATAAATAAATGAATCAGCACTCCCCATCAAGAAATGAAGAAAGGAAAAGAAAAATAAATGAAATGGAATTAAAGATGGGAGAATTCCATCAACTGATCAAACAAGATATGATACATTCACCTGTCAGAGTTTTGGTGAACTCTCAGAAATCCGTCAAGTTGATTCTTAACTTCATTGCCATCAGCTTTTCTGCAGCACAGAGTAGCTGAAGCTCGTTTGGGATAACTTTTTCGTGGCTAACCATCACATATAATTGATAGTTTAAAAAGATGTGACCACTTCGATTAGATTTTTCAAAGTTTTTTAAAAATCTGATTTCTTTTTAAAGCTTAAAAACTATGAAAAATCTAATCCAAGCCATTCAACTGATTCCTTTTTAAAGCTCAGAAAACATCTTTTCTAAGAAGCTCCAATTTATAGCTTTTTAAAAAATCTCTTATTCCAAAAAGTGATTATTTTAAAAGCTATACCAAGTTCCCAATCGTACTCGAAGAATGCCATCCACTACCATTTATTTTTTAAAGTGCAGAAAGATGTAACTGTTTTAATACGAGGCATTCAATTGGGCAATACTTCCCAGTGCAGACGAGTATATAACAAACAGAAACACCTAAATAGTTATGTCTTTGTTACTATATCTTTTGGAGTTTGTGTCTTCGAAACCACATTGATAGAAACAAGACAGTAATGCAATGTTTGGTAGGAGAAACAGAAAGTGGAAAGAAGGGAAATAAGGAGGGAGGGAAGAGTATCCCTGTGAAAAGGAGGAGGTCATCCCTCCTGTTGTTGGTTAAATAAGAAGGAAATGATGACGGATAGTATAAAATATTATGAATTTCACTATCTCAACCTTCCAGAACAAAAGAACGATTTGCGTTGAGAGCAAAAAGTCAACAAAAGAGAGAGAGAGAGAGAGAGAGAGGCTTCTTCTCTCTCCTAATCCTGAGAGAGAAAGGCTTCTTCTCTCTCCTAATCCTCCACTTTTGAATGGGTGAAAATGGTGGACCAAGATGGATGCCTCTTCTCTCCGCTCTACCTTTCCCTCCCCTCTTCCACTCTACCAAAAAGGGATTTTCTCAACTTCCCTCTGCACTCACTCTCTCTCCTTCCCTCCATCCTTCCTTCATACCAAACGTAATGTAAGTCTACGCCTACAATGTATTGCAGAAACTTGAACCAGAATTTGGCTACTGGTTTCCAAATCTTCAAATGCAGACTTTAAGAGCATCCTAAGTTTTTATCAAATCACCATCAATCTTTTCGTAACAATCATGGTAAAACCAAGTCCCGACCAAAAGCCATAACACATAAAAGAAGATGAGGATACCACTTCAGCGGATATGGACACTAGTTCAGATATTATAAAAACATTGATTAGTTAATAGTCAGAACAGTAATGGGAATGAACCAGGAAAAAAAGGAAGTTGACTATACAATAGCCGATTATTTGCGCTCTATAGTTGTAAGCAGCACAAAAACTCCTAGAAGGGTCATGTGTCCATCTCTACTCTTTGTCAAACACGACATATGCAGGACACTCCTTGACACATGTCAGACAATCGGTGTTCTACCTCTCATTATCTCTTTCGGAGATACATAAAACACATACCCACACGCCTAGATACTTGGACACCAAGTGCTATAATTGTGGAAATTTTGCAAGACAAAGTAAAAGCTGACAGTGCTAACGCTTCTCATAGAAGTCTTTGACGTCATAATTTGAGTACTTAAAAATGGGAATAAATATCATATATGCAGTATAATATGACTTTTAGTAGTAGTTAATAATTAGTAGTTTTCATAATTACAAATAATGAGGACCTTTTGAAGTTAATGATAATTAGACACCTTAGTTTTACTACAAATCAAAAGATTTTCTTACCCCATGCAATCATATATATTTCGAAATATGTTCATCATTTTTTTCGTGTCCTAATCTCTTAGAATTGGTAGTGTAGAACAAAGAGTAGTTTCCAATCAAACATAAGTACATGTGAAACACATTGTACACTTCAAATATCCACATCATTCGTTGTAACAAATTCATTTAAATGCAGTAACAAAACAGATAACAAAATTAATCAACTTTATATAACTATCAATTGTCATTAAAGTGATAACAAATAAAGTGGCAGTAGAAAATAAATGACAGAAATGGTTAAAACAACTAACCTGTGTACAATGAAAAAAAAATGTTTCGAAACTCAAACTGATAATTTTCTCCCACATCGATTCTCTCCACCGAATACAGATGAAAATGAAGAACTATCTATAACTCTCATTCTAATTCAAATTCAGGAATTGGGTGCATCATCATATTCTCCGATTCAAGCTGCGCTAGCAATGGCCCGCTCGCCTCACCAAACCTCAAGTTCCGATTACGATTCAATAACCCATACAAAACAAAACTCAAAACCAAAACCCCAATTCCATGAAGAATAAAAATTAGATTCATCAAAGCCATGCCTCTTAACCTATCCTCTTCAAGATCACATTTCAAATCAGTCTTCCCTTGAGCTATAGATATAGAAATCTTATCACAACCCTTCAAAGCAAATGTATCAGTAAATAGAGACAACCCAGTTTGTAAAGCCCATGTTCCTTTAAAAACAAGCCCCAAAGACAACAAAAACTCAGCAAAAAATGCTGATGGTCTAATAGATAGATACAAACATGAAAAAGCACAAATAAGAGTCAATTCACCTAACAATCCATACACAACCCCACCAAGGCCTGTAATTCCTCTACCCATCATCAAATACTCAATTGAAAACGAAATTCCAGCGAAAATGAATACAAAATTCTCGGGAATCGCAACTGGGTCAAAATTTTCCCGGAAAATGATGAGAATTATGAGTACCCAGAACAGAAAAACCACTGCTGATTGCTGCAAGAAGGCGAATTTGAAAGTGGGGTGGCCTGAAAATGTGAGAAAGATGAAAATGTTTGAGAATGAGGCAATGGGTAGGGCGATGATTAGGGCATATAAATCGATGTTTTTCCATCTGGGTTCTGAGAAATACCATGTTTTTGACCTGTAGAGAGATGGGTTGTTGAGGTAGAGAGAGAAAGAGGAGAAGAGGCGGCGGATGCCCACCGGACAGAGGAAGAGGAATGTGGAGAATTGGGCCGCCAATGATGCCATATATAGAGGTTTGTGTTCTTGGCCTGTTGTATTGTATTATTGTATATATCTATATCTCCGAATTGAAAGAAGAGATTATGCAATCTCACAAATTATAAGAACTCAAAATCCATGAGAGAAAAGCTTTTGATTCTTGAGGAGAGCTGAGAAAATCAACACTAGGTAGATTTTTTCATGTTTTTGTTCTTCCCAGAATTAGAGGGGGTTGGACTTTTCAGTTTTCATCAACCCTTAATGCATTCTTTATGGTAAATCAAACTAACCTCCACTGATGATTAAGAAATAAAATAAAATAAAATAAAAAAAGACTTAATTACATTTTACACCCTTATACTATACTCTTGTTTTCAATTAGATACATATTTTTCTTTTTTGTTCAATCGAACCCTTGAGCTTCAAAACTTCATTCAATCAAATCCAAAGCCTGACGACGTTGGCATAAATTAATGGAAATTGCCACGTGAGTTGCACATAATACTTACCTGTCATAGGTTAAGTCAAGAGAAACGAATGAGATTGTGAATGGCGCGAAAATGATGCAATTTTTGGGTCTGACTGAATGCGAGTTTGGATCTGATTGAATGTGATTTTCAGATTTGAGTGAATGAGATTTTGGATCTACCTAAATGCGATATTTTGCACCATTCACAATCTTCTTTATTTGTTTTAACCTAACACATGACAAGTAAGCATTACGCGCAACTCATGCAACAATTTCTGTTAGTTTAAGCCTATAACATCAAACTTTGGGTCTGATTAAATAAAGTTTTGAAATTCATGTGTTCAATTGGAGAGGGGGAGAGAGAGAGAGATCATGTATCTAATTGAAAATACGTGTATAACGTAAGGGTATAAAGTGTAATTAGGCCAAATGTATATATTTATATATATATATATATATATATCTATAAGAAAAATTTGGTGAAAAGTCCCATTTTACTTAACTATTTTGGAATAGGCCCATCAATAATATCTTTATCTCAAAAGGTCCAAGTTAGGTAAATATTTTTAGAGATTAGTCCACAATCCCTAATTATAGATAGTTTTAGTGACTTTTTTACCCCTATACATATACACATGCATGTATATAGAAATATATATATATATATATATATGGAAATAAATATGTTTTAAACATCCCATTGATTTGCATATCAAATATATGAAAATAAAATCACATAACTTTACCTTGTACATTTATCTTTTGAATATTTCTAACGTCATTTTTATGTGGGTATCCCACTTTTGTATGTTCTACCAATAATCGTTGATCACATAACATATTAAGTTGTAACTATGCACCATACATTTATGCGAGTATTGAATTTTACACTGCAAATAGTTTATTTTTACACTGCATGCAACTGGTTCATTAGTGTGAAATTTTACACTGCAAGTAGTTCACTAGTGTGAAATTTTACACTTGTTTTTGTATGAAATTTCATAAACATTACAGACTTTTTTCTTATATGATGTATCCATATTCACCAAAAGACCCAAATTTTACACACGTGCGAATTTAACACACTTTTATCACAAATGATTGACAAAGTTCACAAATATTATAATCCATGTGCAATGTGAATAATGCGAGTGTTAAATTTCTCATTCAAATGTGTCCGTTCAAAAATGAGTGTGAAATTACACACTAGATGAGTCTTACCAATCAACTGCAAAGTGAAGTTTGTGGCTGTTAAATTTGGCACTTCTATACATGATTTTTATGAATGGGGATGAATATGAGTATGAAATTTCACACACATTACAGGCCTTTTTCTTATATGATGTATGTATAATCTCCAAAAGACCTGAATTTAACACACGTGAATTTTGTACTTGTTAGTGTTAAATTTCTCACTAGCATTTGTCCATGATAAAAAAGAAGCAAATAACATGTGTGTGAAATTTGGCAGGTTCGTGACATTAGTCCATCTTCAAAATGTACATAAGTCAGTGAGAAAATTTACACCTACCAAATCACTTTGTGCTTGTACATTTTGAAGATGGGGTGAATTTTAATTCTCAACAATCACACTGTTTTTTTCTGTGTGAAATTTAATGAGAGAGAGAGTGGTAAGAAAATTTTTAATCTAAGTAAAAATTTACTTATTAAAAATTTTCTTAAAACTTCAGTCAGCTTCTTGTGGTGGTTAATTTTACCCTGTCAATTTGAACCAAAATGAGCTATAAAGTCAGATCTACATAGGCACAATTTTAGAGAGAGAAAGAGAAAAGGGAACCCAAAGACCTAAAAAAGACAAAGGAGGAAAGAAAAAGTGAAATGCGAGAGTGAAAGCTTCTTGATTCAATATATTGACCACACACCAGAGCAAGATGCAGTGTCAGAAAGTGAGTGAATCAATTACACACTTGTTCATCATCACCTTTAGCCGACACTTGTCCATGAAATGTCAACATATGCTTGATTATCTATGGATGCATCACCACCAAATGAAGAGCTTATGACAAAAGTCCCAAGGATCGAAGCAAGGCACGCGCATCTCAAACTGTCCATCTCAAATAGAGGCGTTCCAACATTCATCAACATTGCTGTGAGAGATGGAGTGTGAACAAGAACGAGATCGAGATCGGCGAAGATTTGCTGGAGAAAATTGGTCGGCGAAGATGGAGGTTTGATTTGGTATGCTATTGTGAGAAGGGATGATGAAAATCAAACAAAATTGGGTTTGAAATTTAAAAAATGCGAGTGATCGTGGGGTGTCGCTGAAATCGCCGTGAATGGAGGGGCGTAACTGAGAGTATAGTGGTTGAAGGAGAAATGAATTGGGTGTGCAGGATTTTTAGGGGTAGGTTAGTCATAAATGAATTAATGGACTCATCACCAAATTATATTGTGGGTTGGGTCTATTCCAATAAACATATAGTAACTTGGATTTAATACTAATTAACTCTATATATAATTCATATTTTTTTTAAATAACAATATTTTATCCTCGTAGAAATTGGACCATAATCACTTTGATGCTGGATAAAGAATTACCTAATTATTCGTGAATAAAATGTTATTTCTTAATTTTAAAAAACCAGATTCATATGTTATTCATGGTATCACCCTGTGAAGCAACGACAGAAGGGGCTTTTACACTCCAAAAGAATTAGTTCGCTACAGTTTTGCACACATAAGTAAAATTTCATCGATGCCTGAGACGTCTCTTGATGCTTGAAAGTTGGATCGGTTGGCCCCCTTACACATTTATTGTATATTCCTTTGACGTAGGGAGGAAGAAAATATTTGAGGGATATAAAAAAAAAATGCTTTAATAATATTAAGTATTCCTTTTTTTTTTTTTAAATGGTCATTTGACAGTTAACCGAATGTCAACAATATTCACAACAAAATCTGAAAGAGTGTAAATTTAGAGAGTGTTATAGTAGAAGATTGGAAACTCACTCTAACCATTCGGTTTCTACAATGAAAAGCAAAAGACCAACACACACAATAATAGATTAGAAATTTTTGCAAGAATTTTTTTCCTCTTGGCAGCTCGCTAATACGAAGATGATGAAGAGGGGAGTCCACTGGCAAACCGAGGATGAAGAAAAGGAACTTGAAGATCAAATTTTCATTATCATAATTAGGGATCCAGAGAAGGAGGATTTTTTTTTTTGCTAAAGGGCAAATGCATTAAACTAGAAAAAATAATACAAACACAACTTAGTCATAAAGTGGTTATCCTCAAACAAAGAAAGAGGAAGATCACTAAATAAACTAAGATCAAACACAATAAAGGAAGCATAAATAACAACAAATAGAACAAGAGCAAAAACAAAAGGTACAATAGTAAAGGAAGTATACGTGGCCAAAGAGATCCTCCGAAAGCTGCAAAAGAAATCCGGTACCGCGCCATAGAGAGCCTCGAGACTAGATCTGGAAACTAGAGCAACTTCATTCTTGTAGATGGTAGAAACCGCCCAAAGATAGAAGATGGCAGAAAGTCAAGCTCAAAGAGGTTAAGAAACTTCACCAAAGGAAGCAACCATCGTTGTTTGAAAGTCTTCCATAGTAGTAGAAACTACACCTGTTGGGAATTTAACACGTGGAACCAAATCCCCCCAAATTAACACACACATGAACAGTAATTAAACATGTACACCAAAGTAAAGACACACAGATTTCTACGTGGTTCGACCAAACACCTGCCTACGTCCATATCCGAGAGATACATTCTTTCACTATTGAGTAAAACAATTGGTACAAGTTACATGGATTAAATCTCACAACCAAACACAAGACCTTTGTACACTCCCCACTCAATACCCTAAAGAACCTGACACAATTAATCACTGTAATACATAGACAAATCACAAAGATAAAGAAATACCCATCCCTACCTCACATCCCTATCATTGTGAATAACCATCACAGAAAACTCAAATGATTAATATCTCTCTCACCTAGACCATGCACCCCATGAGCGGAGACCCCCAACTTGGTACACCAAGGGTTCACCTAAAATTCTATACAACATCCCTATATATAGAGTTTGCAACTCATTACTTATCGGACAAGTAATACAACTTTATCATAAAAGAAACCAAATCACAATAAGAATCTAGCCAAATTACAATCCCTAAATTAATGGGATTATCCCACATATGATATAATCCCAACAATCACCCCCTCTATCACTTGTGGGAAAACTACCCAATCAATCTATCACACATAATCAGCACCCCCTCAACCGGAGCACTCACAAAGCTGACGACTTTGTAACCGTTTGTCATTGACTGTCTTCCGTACCAACGTGCACACCCTGAATCAATATGGTCTCAACCTCTCCGATTCGTCAAACCGTGGCCAATACATGTGCAGCTGCCCCGAGTTAATTATATGCATTAACTCCACCAGAGAAGAGCCTCGACCTCTCCTTCTCCCAAAGCAGGATTTCCCCTCACCATCGTCTAAACCGTGAACAAACCATCCACGCACTCACTTATATAAGAATTTTTTCATCGAGGACTTGGGAGTACAACTCTACCAACCAGACGACATAAACCATCCATACTTATCTCAACCGCCGTGTGTGATTTCAGTAACAATATTAGATTCCTCTGCAACTTTGGGATCAATATCACACCATCCAAATAGCGAACCTGCTCCAAAAAATATTTTATCAACGTTCCTACCTGCAGTATCCTAACAATTACCTCTGTCGGGTAATTGCGCTTGTGTCTGCCCCCGTCTTCTTGGAACCCATCAAATTATTTTCTCCAGAAACACATACTTACCGTACCCAGAATCTAACAGCCCAATAGAAATGACCGTATGAGTGGAATGTGAGAATCTCTCCACCATACGCAACCTGCTACAATCACAGTAACATCAAAATTATTTTTCGGCCCTAGATCCCAATCTGCTGCAATATATGTAGGATTTATCACCGAGAAAAATAAACTCCAATCCATGCAAGATTTCATAAATCCGCACCAACAGATAAATATGCAGCAACCAAAAACCTTAGGAACCATCTCTGATCCAAATTCCAAGCAACATTGCTTATCCCCATAAGCTACTTGAAATTCCAACAAATCATGATTTAAGTTTCGCTACAACATGTCATATAGAATAACTTACCATGACAAACTTCAATAAACAAATCTGAAGCCTATCATTCACGGGACCACGACCATGACCATCGTCACCACGCTTATAACATGTTCACCTGTTTCTTTTTTTTTTCTTCATCCTATGTTATCTTTTCACCACCGTGCTGCTAATCTCCACTGTCACCATGCGCCTCTATCACCATGATCTGACCACCATAGCTCTGATACCACTTGTTGGGAATTTAACACGCAGAACCAAATTCCCCTAAATAAACACACACACAAACAGTAATTAAACATGCACACCAAAGAAAAGACACACAAATTTCTACGTGGTTCGGCCAAACACCTGCCTACGTCCACACTCGAGAGATACATTCTTTCACTATTGAGTAAAACAATTGGTACAAGTTACATGGATTAAATCCCATAACCCAAACACAAGACCTTTGTACACTCCCCACTCAATACCCTAAAGAACCTGACACAATTAATCACTATAATACATAGAGAAATCACTGAGAAAAGAAATACCCATCCCTACCTTACATCCCTATCATTGTGAATAACCGTCACAGAAAAACTCAATGATTAATATCTCTCTCACCCTAGACCATGCACCCCATGAGGGGAGACCTCCAACTTGGTACACCAATGGCTCACCTAAATTCCTATACAACATCCATATATAGAGAGTTTGCAACCCATTACTTATTGGACAAGTAATACAACTCTATCATAAAGGAAACCAAATCACAATAAGAATCTAGCCAAATCACAATCCCTAAATTAATGGGATTATCTCACATGTGATATATTCCCAACAACACCATGAAAAGAGACATTACAGAAGGAGAGAGCCCCAAAGCCACCAATCATACGTACCCAATGATGACCAAAGCTAATCTACTGTTTCAACACTAGTCTAGCCAAGCATCTAACATCTTGAACCCAAAGGATTGCACAAAGAGGGGAAACAAAAAGAAAATGAGACAAAAAATCCCAAGAAAAACTTCGCAAATGAAAGAGGAAAACTTTACAGAGGAAGTGGAAACATTCACTAAGAAAGGAGAGGGGAGACCAGATGATGAAGGAGGGAGGGGCTTCGGCTGGTGAAGAAAGGGGGAGGAGGATTGGAAAGATGCGGCGGCTGCAAGAAAAGATTAGGGCTTTCTTACTCTCTCTCTCTAGAAACTAGAGAAAGAAGCTGACCAGTCAATCATAGTGATTCTATTTTGTGCACCTTGAGGGCAAGGTCATTCAAAAGGGGAATGGTATTTTATGTATCTTTGATAAAATTTTGCGGGTTAGAATAAGTGGGTTAGTAGGGTTACGGGTAGTTAACGGGGTTATTAGAGGTAATGTAGGATAGTGGGTAGTTGTTGTGTAGCTGTTGTTTGGTACGTGAATTCCTATATAAAGAGAGTTGTGATTAATTAAAGGCATTTTAATATTTGTCTCTAATGGATATTGTAACATTTGGTATTGAAACCGTTCGATTTTGCCAACTATCTCTCTAATTATGGGGATTGTAGAGTCAGATTTGAGATTTTCAAGAATTTGATCTCTAATGAGTAATATCATTGAACAAGAATTCAAAGCTATGCTCAAACAATTGTTCAAAGCCAAGAAGAAGACACTCTAAAATGAAGGCAAGCACATATTGGACTAAAGAAACGAAGGTGGTGCAACTGCAAGCGAGAAAAATTATGCCAAAAAAGAAGGATGTAGACATTCGCAAATGCTTGAAGCCACATTGCACGTTTGATCACAAGTAATCTTGGACAACTGAATACATAATGTATTAAATTTTGGGTTCATGTGAGGGGGATGAAATGATACATACCTGTTGTATATACATTATAATTTGTACATTTGTATTAGGATTAATGGTTAATGGTTAGGGAATTGGTTATTTACTTTACCTTTGATAAACAAGTATATCCATGTTTGTAGGTGGATTATTAGTGGTTGAATATGATTTAAGGAATGTGAAGTAGTGGTTGCAGTGAGTTACTTTTATGGGTGCAATTTCCTATTTAAAGAGAATCGTACTATCAAAATTGTTGCTCCATCTTATTTGCATTAAAATTGATCTTTGCAACCACATTCCTTGTGATGGAGTGGTAAAATTTTTAGGTGTACTATTCAAAAGGTTTAATCTTCGAGTCATGGAAAACGTGGTCACTGGAGAATTCACCCGTCAACTCCAAAGTCTCGGGGGATTAGTCAAAGTGCGCATAAACTGGCACAGACATCCTCGATTACCAAAAAAAAAAAAATTTGATCTTTGCTCTCCATGAAAGTCTCCTTGAAGTGAACCAATAGGAGATTCTACTCTCCTCGAAGTGTGTCTTTTTTTTCTTTTTTTCAATTCTACCTTTTATTATATCTATCTGTCTATCTATTATATATATATATAAAGGCTGAAGCAAAACAAGCCTTCACATCTTGCCACCTCAGCCTCTCAATCTCCTCCTGAAAATCCAACGTGGCAACTCAACAACAAAAAGGAACGTCTCTCCTCTCTCTGTTCATGGAAGCCAATTCTTCAACTTCTCTAGGCGTCTCCCTCTCCTTCACACGCAAACACAAGAGTGCAGGAATCTGCACCGACCTGCCTCTTCCTCTCTCTCCTTTATGTGCAAAACCCCTCCTCTACCCCTTCCCCTCTCTCAATATCTCTCATAAGTTCTCCCTTACTCTCTGAAAAATCTCTGCACCGGTTCGAAAATTCAGATCTCATCTCCAGATTACGGCCATCCTCTTCAGATTTCGAGATTTTATATATACATGTTCTTCTCCAAACACAAGTAGTTCCTATAATCTATTTGTACATTTAGGGATTTTGGATGGGAAATCAGATTTGTTTCCTTACAATTGGGATTTTTCCATTTGGTTTTGTAGGTTTTTGCAAAGGAGCTGCTCGATTGGAAAGGAATTCTTCAAAATTTGGTAAGTTAAATTCCTTTTGGCTACCTCCTTTAATCACCCCCTTCATCTTCAGGCCCAAGCAAGCGAATGCAATCGGAAAAAAGACCTTCTCCATTTCGGCCTTAATAAATATACATGTTCTTCTCAAAACATAAGTAGGTCCTAATCTATTGGTGAATTTTGGGATTTTAGATGGGTAATAAGTTTTGTTTCCTTAAATTTGTAATTTACCAAATTCAGTTTTGCAGGGGCTTTCCGAAGGGGCTGCTCGATTGGAAGATTGTCTTCAAAATTTGGTAAGTTAAATTTCTTTTTACTCCTTTCTTCAATCACCCCCTTCATCTTCATGCCCGTGTGTGGTTGTCAAAATTTCCAATTCAAGAAATAACAAATTTCAGTTTTTGCTTTGCTCTCTACTCACCCCTCTCTCTCTCTCTCTCTCTCTCTCTGTGGCAATTATTGTATATAATACAATATAGTACACACACACACATATACACACACACACATACACATGTATTGAGGTGAGGTTGACGGAGATGATGATGGAGAAGTGGGTTTGGCAGAGGGCTTCTACAATGATTTCTTTCTTTCCTCTCCTTGTAGTAATGATCAGAAGTTAAACAGTATGACTTCGTAAAATCAACTACTCGTGAGGACTCAAACCAACATAGATGCTATTCATGGAGATAAGGCGTTCGACAATAATAACCAAGTTTGATTTCCCTGGCTTTAAAAATTAACAGTTTTTGAAGGTAACGACTCCTCTCCCAGCAACGACTCATCTTCTCTAAACGTCGCCTAGCCTCCCTCATTCCCATCGCCTCCTCTCCCAGTAGTGACTCATCTCCTCCCCCAGATCCATGACCTTTAAAAACCATTGATCACTTGGATCCATGAGTTTAAAGCTTTCGTGTTCAATCTTTGTGTCTTCCAATCACTACTTTGGTTGTAAGATTTCCCTGTTCAGTTTCACCTTTTGCTCCCAATCTAAGAGACAGATTTTATTTTACCTAAGTGATTGAGGGTTTCACATATGTGATTTAGGTATTCTTTTGTTACACCTGCAAAGCAATTGAAGCTTCTAGGTAATTATATTCTCCCACTTTCTCTTTTGTTTTGTTTTGTTTTTTTTTTTTTTTCCTTCATGATCCTTTTATTCACTTTTTCCATATTCAGTTCAGACTTCAGAATATTCACTTCATTGTTTGTTACACCTAATTCTGTTAGATTCCGATTCTTAATTTGTCTCCCTACACCTTTTCTTTTTGTACAAAGTTTTAATCTTTTGCGAGTTTTGCTCTGTATTCTAGGCCGAAATTAATAAACTTGAGCTCTCTAATCATGTTATTTTTGGGTCATGTGGTTCTGTTCCTTTATATTAAGTTATATGTAATTCACTTAGTATTGATTATTTTGGTTTAATTCTTGATAGAAAGGGGTGTTTGGAGCTACATGATGACAATGCTAAGAAGAAAAATCCAACAAAAAAAAGTTGAGACCCAGATCTTAAAACCTGAAAATTTTCTCAAATGTAATTCAACTTGACCCTCCATTTTCGAATCCGTAGGGGTTATCGGGTCGGTGTAAGAGGGTTGGAAGGATGGATCTCAGCTAGCTTGATGAACCTTATCCAGAGATTAGCGTGGGTTCGGATCCTACTGCCCATTGGTCTCTATTGTGAGGTCAATGATGGTGTCAGTAAATCTGTCTGTAAAATGACCGTGAATTCGAGATGCAGATGGAATTTATCCTTTTTGTATCAAAGTGATTGGGAGTTTCAAATATGCCCTAGGTATATACCTTAGTCATGTATGTTTTTTCCCAAAAGAGCTTAGTCATTTATGTTAGGCAATTACTACGTAAACCAATACCAAAGTTACCTGTTTTGACATTAGTTTCATTGTTTCTGTGTACTTCAGTTTAAAGAATTATTTTGTTTGGCTATTTTGTGGAGCGTAATCAGATTTGTTTGGGGTTAGTTCATTTGTGGTATTTCAGATCAAATTTATTCACACCTACATGTGTGTTTGATGATCGCTCAATTTCAAAACTGTATTATACAAGTAAATTTCCTAAATTCCTAGGACTTCATTTCTTCAATTGTACCATTAAATTAGTCTTATTAATAAATTTCAAGATTGGGATTTACATCCTTACACGAGTTGGGTGTAAAATTAATGTTCGTGGATGTATTTATTCTGTGTTTTGCCTTAGATGTTATTTCCAGTCTCATCTTTGTTGCTATGATTATTTCTATTCAACTTTTTAAGTTCCTGATGTATGAATGGTTTGAGTTTCCAATGGGGTCTACACTACGAGGTCACCCTCATAGGCATAGTTTGGAAACAACATTCTCTTAGTCTTCATAGCCCCCGTTCTTTGGTATTTTGTCACTGGTTTTTATGTTTATCGAATAGATATGACTTATTAGGAAATAAAAACCCTTATTGCTGTCATGGTGTTTTCTTTTGAATTTATTTTTGTTTCTATTTTACCGGTGTAGAAGACAATCAAGTCAGAAGGGGGAGGGGGGGAAAGAAAAAAAAACCTCTTACAACAGTTTTGTTATAACAAGTAACAGAAAACAATTTAGTTTTGCAACAACTTTGACAAATTGACAAAAGCAGTTTTGTATATGAAAAACAAGCACAAAACAATTTCTATGTCAAAGGGGGAAAAAACAAAAGAAACAGATTCAGAAAAATAGTTTGGTTTTCAATATTTATTGTTTCAGATTACCAACAAAGAGAGAAAAAACAACTCTTCCCTTTTCCTCATTTACATCCACATAGCGTAATAGCTATCCATTTTTTTTTTCTCTTCTTAGCTTCGTTGTTCCATTCCCCTTGGAACTCCCCATCCAGAAATGTTTTCAAGTACGAAGAAAACTTAAGATAATTGTTTCTATTTTAGTGGTTTAGAAAAACAATTTTTGTAAAGCCGTTTTGAGAAAACAGTTTTATGGAATTAATTTGCTTAAGCAAATTGTTTCAACTTTAGCGGATTAGAAAGAAAGAAAAAGGCTTTAGTGTTTTAAGAGACGTGGTGAATGCATGTTATGCTGGAATGCGCTATGTAATCTCCTTATCTATGCTATCTTTCAATTGTGGTGATCATTCTATCCACTTGACTTCAGCTAGGTTCTAATTTTGTCCTCATTTCATTTCTGGTAAATGTCTAATTAATATCTAAGTAGTGAAAACACACAAGGAGTTGTATTCTTGATTTTGTATTCAACATATTGATGTTATGGCAAAGTTGCCTGAGCGTGTTCATCCTTTTTGTTGTTTCTTGGCATATTGTAAAGAATAAAAGTCTACATTAATTGTTTACTGGATATTGCTTTAATAGTGCAGTTCTAACTTCTAAGAGCATAATGATATCTCAAGTATGAGTCGAAAGTGACAGCAAGATACAGAAAAGGTAGCATGATTTAGAAGTTCCATTGGAGAGGATTCTCTGCTTAAAGTTTTGATCTCTTTGAGCATAAACTGATTGTAGATTTAGAGATTACCTTGGTTGAAGAACTTCATTTCAATACAATTCAGCTATCTTTGTCAAGATTCCTATTAATCTAGGGACTTCCTTTTCTAATTCAGCACTTATGTGTTGATAAATATATATATACATATATATATATATATGTATATGTAAAATACCTTCCTATTGATATAGTGTGCAGGGTTCTTTTATTTATTGTCCTCAAACATAATTGATGTAATTCATAACGTTTCATGATTTGGGTTTTATTTTGATAATATAGTTCACCCCCCAAAAAAAGAACTATACTATTTAATTTGACATGCATTTTTATTTTTGACAAATTCCCGTGCAAATGCACGGGATGTCGACTAGTTCTTAATAATGATTGAAGATCTATCCGAATTGGTCGCTCTTCATTTCTTAGGCTCACGTTCAAAGTCTCTCCCAAAAAAAATAAAAAAAATAAAAAAAAAATGTTGCTATCATGAGACCATTTTTGTTCACTCATTTTTGGTTTATTATTGTTCATTTATAGACTTTTACTAACTGTCATGTGTCTCATTTTAGTAATTACGGAGTATGTTGATAGTCCAAAGATAAAATATGAATGAAATAAAATACATATCACCCAATAAAACAATAGAACATGTTATCCAAAAATGGGTGAGCAAAAATACCCTCTACTATCATTCGGTGCATGGAAGGGCCCAGATTAAAGACAGAAACCTCTAGAAGAGAAGATTCCGATCCTCTCAACTCAAAATCTAATCCAGCAGTGTATGTGGCTCTAAATGTCCCTCTCTCTCTCTCTCACACACACACTAACATCCATCAAAAACCACAAGACTCTCAAATTCACACACACAGAGGCACCATATCTTCAAAAAAAAAAAAAAAAAAACAAATTTTGTTTTTGTGCCTTTTTCAATGGCTACTACTTCAATTTCTGCAACTGGGTTGTGCTCTTCCTTCAATGGAAATTGGGGAAAATCAATTTTTGGAGAGAATCAAAACATGTTAGCCATTTCAATTCCTAGACATGTAAGAGTTGGAAAGCCAGTAAGAGCACAGCCTAGGATGAAGAATGTAAATGAAGGTAAGGGTCTGTTTGCTCCAATTGTTGTTTTCACACGAAATATTATTGGGAAGAAGCGTTTCAACCAATTCAGAGGCAAAGCTATTGCTTTACACTCTCAGGTACCATTAGTCACTCTTAATCTCTAGCATATTTTTTTCTAGCTTCTCTTTTATTTTTCTTTTTTCTAGCGTAGTGCTATTATTTTGTGCAAAATATTTAGGCTCTGTTTGGTTTTTGGGTTTAAGGAGAGAAATGAAAATAATATACAGAGAAAAACACTTTTAACTTATTTTGATCAGAAGGACAACGATGAGAAAAATACTAAGGAAACAAAAAATTAGAGTGAAAGATTTATTTAAAATTTGAGTAATGCTATGCTTCCCAAATTTAGTTCTCAGATGTTTGGACGGTTGTATCACATGCAAGATGGATCTAGAAAAAACATTTAGGGGGCGGCTTGTACAGGGGTTGTCCCTGAATTTTTTTTTTGAACATATTTATACATATTTTGTGTGTAATTTGAATTTATTTATACATATTTTGAGTACTTTTTAATAATAAGCACAAAAACGTAAGAGAGAGAGTTTAGAATAACAATTTTATAATGCCAAGGGGTTTTTTATAATTTTCAAGGGGACTAATTATAAATTTTTTTTAGTGCAAATGTAGTATTTTTTGATAACCTAGGAGGGCCTTGAGTCCCCCCTTGCTCTTAATTGAACCCGTCCCTGAACACATGCATGTTGTGTTAGTGGTCAATAGTACCACACATGACATTGAACATGTTACAATTGATAAAGTATTTCGGAACCAAATTTGAGTTCAAATTTGAAGCATATTATTATTCTAACAAGTTTTAAATTTTGTGACTCTCCTTCCCATTTTATTGATTTTCTACTCTATTTGCTTTTTTGTTTAATTTTTTTTTTTAATTTTATTTTAGCATGGCGTAAAACAGTAGAAGAAAAAAACTAGAGAAAATAGTTTCTCTTCTTATACTTACATATACATACAAAATTTAGTAGAGTTTTCAATCTTTGTAAAATATTTAGGCTCTATTGGTTGTTTGGGGGTAATGAGAGAAATGAAAAGGAATATATGCAAGAATACATTTAACTTGTTTTTTTTTTTTAGAAGGACAATGATGAGAAACCTAGAAAGAAAAAAAAATTGTGTGAAAGATTCATTAAAATTTGATAGCACACACTGTGTTAGTGGTCGATGGTACCACATACTACTGCGCAAGGTACAACTGACAAATAATTGAGAACCAAATTTAAGATTCAAATTTGGAAAGCATAGCATTATCCTAAAATTTTGACTTTTGTGACTCACTCTCCTTCAATTTTTCTTGATTTTCTACAATATTTGAATTCAATTGAAAATTTTAATGTTATTAAGCATGGAATAAAACACTAAAAAAAAGAACTAGAGAAATAGTTTTATTTCTTGTCCTCCTCTCATTTTTCTTTTTCTTCTCCAAATCTACAAACCAAGCAAATCCTTGTATGTACTGTACATCCGGGAACTATTAAATTATTATAGTACTAGATTTTTATTCAATAAGGCTCTACTTGGACCTTGAATTTACTGAGGGAAAGGAAAGAAAACATCATTTTTTTGGTTGATTAGGAAAACAGTGAGAAAAGCATGAAAGAAAAGGAAATACTGTGAAAATAAAATTGCAAGTACTAAATATTGTGACTCAATTCTATTCCTTTTTTTGAGTTTCTACCATGGATGAAAACACAAAAGAAATAGTTTTATTCTCTTTTTCTTTTGCTTCACCTTTTCCTATTCTAAATCAAAACCAAACAGAACCTAAGAGTTTGCACTGAAGACACACAACTCCAAATTGCAAAGAATGCACAATCTACTAGTATTTATTGGAGATAGATCATAAACATTATTTTATGAATCTTATGTCCATTTTGTACTGCTATGACTATGAGTTTCTTTATTTTTCAGGGAAAAAAATTAAATTCATCGCATGTATTCTTTTGGATCAATATTGACAAGATTCCAGACTACTTTTAACAGTTGAGATTTCAAAAGTATAATTTTTTTTTTTTTAAAAAAAAAACAGTGAAATTTTACTTCAAAAGTCTACGACGTATTTTACTTGAACAAGTATGTTATGAAATGCGCATCATTTGAATCAAGAAGAAATCGATAAAGATATGAATGTTAGGTTGTTAACATTAGTACCATCTATAGTTTGACTCTCATTTGATTTTAAACCTCAGTCAAGTAGTACATTAATTGAATAGATCCAAACGGATATATATATAGGCCGGCTCAGGAGTGGGTGTCCGTTTACGAACCAGTTCTTTAGTGACGATTTTTTGACTATTTTCATCGCTAAAGGTACAGTACAACGAAAATTTCGTTGCTAAAAGTCAAAAAATTGTCGCTAAATGACTGGTTCGTAAACGGACACCCGTTCCTGAGATTTTCCTCATATATATATTATATAGTTGATTTATTCAGTAAAATCTAGGGCATAATGTGTCAAAACTGAAAATACAGGGATTAAAGTATCACATCCCCAAACTTCGGGGATGAAAAGTGCAATTTACCCTTCAATACAAACACTGATACAAAACGTGCCAAACTGTAAAAATCGCTATTGTGGATTGTATATGTGTAGATAATTTTTCTCAATTTGCATAAACTTGTCTGCAGGTAATTAATGTGTTCTGCAAATCAATAGGAGCAGATGGGAAGCAAAGACAAGGACTGATCAGACTAGCAAAAAAGAATGGAGAGAAACTTGGATTCCTTGCCTGATGATTTTGAGTGTAAATAAAATTGCTACATCATATATATGTAATTGATAAACTACACTTTTAATTGTATTATTGTTGCCCCCTCATTAAGATAAAGCTCAATACAGATTGATGGTTTAGGCAGCTTAGTTACAAGGAAAAAATTTAGGAATAGTGTTTGGTTTTCACTTAAATTTGAATAATTTCATCTATAATTTATACTTTATTTACAGGGAAAATTCATCATCATGATGAATGAAGCCTAATAAAATCCAAACCACATTTGTTTCATGGACGGGTTTAAGGGATATTACTTATACCCTTCACTATTAAGGGGACTAATAATATCACGAGTAATACTTGGGGCTACCAAAGTCACAACCTTTTTTGCACAACCTTCATTTTGTGTCTATCTCTCTCTTGATGGGTCCCACAGTGCCAGTGACCCCACAGTGCCCACTAGGAGAGAGATACACACAAAATGGAGGTTGTGCAAAAAATGTTGTGGCTTTGGTTGTGCTCCAAATATTACCCTAATATCACATCTCACATGGATTAAATACGATGTACTATTTAGTTCAAATGGAGTATTAGACCGTATTTGGTTGCCCTCAGGCGGATTGGACAAATAATCTCTTCTTTTTTTTTTTTTGAGAGAAAATAGTATCTTTTAATTGAACTAATCTTGGGATAACTTAACTCTACATCTCATGGGATTAATTAGTGTCCCAAGTTTTGAATTATTTAGTTAAAATGATGAACAATCCCGCGAGAGATTGGTGACTAATGTACTGGACTTATTTCAATTAAAATGGACTGTTAGGCTATGTTTGGTTGCCTTCGGGCGGATTGGACAAATAATATCTTCACTTTTTTTTTTTTTGAGGGAAAATGGTCTCTTTTAATTGAACTAATCTTGGGATAACTTAACTCTACATCTCATGGGATTAATTAGTGTCCCAAATTTTGAATTATTTAGTTAAAATGATGAACAATCCCGTGAGAGATCGGTGACTCATGTACAGAACTTATTTCAATTAAAATGGACTATATTAGTCCAATCTCCCCCATCTCCATTAAACTTGCACAAAACGTACATTGTCTTAGTCCTCCATAGTTAAACATACCCAAACAGTAAACTTTACAATAAACTCTTTAGTCTAATCCTACCTAATCCTGCACTCAGTCTGAGAAACAAATGTGTCCCAGACTCAAATTACAAGTTGAGGAGTACAAACTTTTGTAGAGAATTGGTCAAAAACTAAAGCAATTGCAAGAGCCACTTGTCTGAAGCAGAGAGCAAAGGGTTATGCAATTCAACTGCTACATAAAAGCTTCAATGAGGTGTAAATTACACTAATACCCCTTCAATTATGACTTTTTTTAATTACCCATAAACTAAAAAACAAATTAACCCTACCCCTTCCGTTAAAATTCCGTTGAAAAAACTAAAGGAGAGGCAAAAATGTGATATTATTAACAGTTTCATATCATGTGCTAGTCGCATGATACGAAAGTATTGGGTTTTTTTTTTTTTTTTTTTGGTGACGACATCCTAATCGAAAATGTGATAGTGAAAAAAATGTAATAATTGAGTGGTCAATTTATTGAGGGTTTTTTTTAGGGGTATTCGAAAAGAGAGTATTTTTGCTCACCTAAAAACTGGTTCATCAATACTCACTTAAGTATCCCATTGGCCAATGCAGTGGGACTCAGGATTAAACATATTGGCCAATACAGTGAAACCTAGAATTAAATAATTGATGTTTAATCCCAAGTCCCACTGCATTAGCAAATGAGATGATTGAGTGAGTATTGGTGAACAATTTTTTAAGTGAACAAAAATATTTTCATTCGAAAAAGAGTCATAATTAAAGGGATGTTAGTGTAATTTTACCCCTCTTAAAATTTGGAAGCTGAGGAGTACAAACTTTTGTCTAGAATTGGACAAAACTAAAGCAATGGCATTGAAGAAGCCACAACTTCAATAAAAGCTTCAATGATCTCTTGTTTGCATGCTTGCCACGAGAGTGTGTTGGGTGCCCCTTTCGCGTGCTTGCTCTGTGAAAAAGTGTCACGTTTTCTTTTCTTTCTTCAGTTCTACACAAATCTCCAATTTCAATCACCTATACATAAAGAGAAGAAACAGATTGTAGAGAGAGAGAGATGGGAATGATGGGGGACAGGAGCGCAATGGCAACGGAGGCACCTCTTGCGCCGGTCACTATTAAGAGGAGGGTCCGGACTGACTTGGAAAAATCACTTCCAAAGCCTTGTAAGTGTCCTCTTTTACTTTAATCTAATCTGCCCTATATGTACATAATTTATCTTTTGGATTAATTATTGTCACTCCATCGTTGAACTAATGCACTCCATAGTACCACCCTTAGAGCATGTGGTATCATGTATGCAATGCATGACATGTATGGTACCACGTATTTTAAAAGTGTACTATGGAAGGTCTTAGTTCAATGATAGAGTGACAATAGCATCACCCTAAATATATTCTAGCCCTGTGAATTGTGATTAGAACAATTTTTACTTTACCCTTTATAGTTGACACTCAACTCTCTAGTGTGGTTTTTGACCCAGTTGTGTTTTGTGACTAGAGTGCAACTGCTAATTGTGTTAACTTTTGATGTGAAATGACAAATGTACCCTCAGTTTCAATCACTACTAGAGTGGTTGTGGTTTAAGTGTAACTTTTCAACCATAGGGTAAAGTGAAAATTGATCCAACCAGGTAAAATGTATGTAATCCATTAGTTTTGAGGAAAATCTTAATTGTTTCGCTTTAATCACAACTATAGGGGTTAAGTGTCAACCTTTAAGCCGTAGGGGTAAAGTGAAAATGCGTCAATTTACTTTTTTCCCAAAAAAAGAAAAAAGAAAAAGAAAAAGAAAAAGAAAATGTGTTTAATCATAGGAGTAAAATATATGTAACCCTTATTTTGTTGGGTTAATTACACTCGTTTCGTGGTAAGATGAAACTACAGGACCTTTCTAAGCTGTCATATCAGAGGTGAAAACCAAACAAAATTAGCTGTGAATTTTGTTAATCACAAAATTAACAAGAAGAAAGAAAGCTTGTTGACAAAAACAGCTTGGAAATTACACCAATCTCTATTTTTAATATTAACTATATATAGACTTTTATGAAACTTAATCTGTGACTATTTGGGAATGCATAAAATAGGATCTGTGGGCTGTTTGGGAAGGCTCGGAACCAGTTTATGAGTTCATAACTGAATCAAGCAATTTAACGTTTTCAATCTAAATCTAAGGGTCTGTTTGGTAATGCCTAAAACAAGATCAGATTCAGTCTCGTTCTCACATTTAAATGGTTCTTGTATAAACCAAGTACAAGCTGATTTTCAAAAGAAATAGTTTTTTTTTCTTTCCTTTTTTTTAGTAGGTATTTTAAAGTTAAGCACGGACTCTTATGTAGCCAAAATTCAGCTACAAGAACACCACACTATTCAGAATCAGTTCTTTTCTCATGTTACCCAAATAGCCTCTATTTTTTTTTTATATATTTTTTTTAACATCACTTCTGATTTTGTTTGTTGAAATGAGTGAATATAATTGTGATATTGAGGCTTTTGAATGGCTTTGGTCTAAAAAATAATAATAAATAATAAAAATTAGCTTTTTTTTTTTTTTTTTTTTTTTTTAAACCTCATACTTTCTGGATATGTATGGATGCAGATTTGGCGAGAGCATTGGCTGCTCCTGATACTGAGCATACAGATGGAACACCAGGTCACAAGCATCATAACATGAGTGTTCTCCAGCAACATGTATCCTTCTTTGATCAAGACGACAACGGTATCATTTACCCCTGGGAAACCTATGCCGGTACCTTCTGTGAACTTAACTTTATTAATTATGAACCTATAAAACCATTAGGCTCCATTTGGTTTGCGGATTTGGAGAAGGGGAAGGAAAAGAAACAAGGAGGACAACTATTTCCCTAGTGTTTTCCTCAATGGTTAAAAAATATTAGAAATTAAACATTTTCCAAATATATGAACTTGACAAAAGAGGAAAAGAAGAGACTCACAAAAATTTCAATTATGAAAATTTATTTCACTCATTTTTCTTTTCCTTTCTATTTCACTCATTGTTTTCATAATTAACTAAATAAAGAAAAGTCATTTCCTCGGTGTTTTCTTTTTCTTTCCGCACTAAATCCACTACTAAAGTGGGTATTTAGAAGTAGGAATAAATAGGCTTTTAGAGTTTATAATGCATTCGCATCTTAGGCAATTATAGATAAGTAGACTTTTTGATTGAAGACATTCAAGCACATTTGGATAGCCTCAAGAAACTAAAAAAATACCATTTGTTTCGCATCGGCCCTGACCTTAATGAGCTCAGTTAACTCTTCTTTCTTCTGATTCTACAATTATTAATATTGTTTTTACTCTTATTATAATTTAATGCAGGACTTCGGGAAATTGGTTTCAATATGGTTGTCTCTCTTATTATAGCCATTCTGATCAATGGAGCTTTGAGTTATACTACCCTTCCAGTAAGTTAATATGCTCAGCTATATACGAATATCATTGACCAAAAATCAGTGTTCTAGTTGTCATAATTTGTCTAAGTTTGGTTCATCTGGCTCTGTCAAAGTTATTTGATGAGTTTGGCCTAGAGCATAATAGAAGACAGAAATATATATATATATATATATATATAAATTAAAAAGGGGGTAAATTACACTTTGTTGCACCATCCTAATTATATTCGATATCACTTTGTCCCCCGCAGATTAAAAGTTGAAACACTAAACCCTAAAGTTTGCAATTTGTGTCAATTTGCTGTTAACTTTTTTGTTATAAAACATCAAAAGTTGTTGACAATCTTCATAATTGTAATGGAAGGCGTAAATTGACATAAATTAGCAACTCCATGGTCTAAACCCTAAAGTTTGCATTTTGTGTCATTTTAACTTTCTCTACTTGCAGATGACATTCTATTCTAGGGCCGGTGGGTCCAATTTTCTTTCAACCTAGGATTTGAAACAAACTTAGTCCATTTCGATCCATCAAATAGAATTGTTTGCACCTTTCCTTTTGTTAAAGCGTGATATAAATTCCTGGGTCCTTTCTCTAATCGGAGACATTAACATGTTATCAAAACCTCGTTTGTGGGAGCTCTCAGGTTCGAGGCTTCGTCCCATTTCTAGTTTCCATTTTGCGGTTTTTTTTTGTCTAAATTATTATGGACTTTCGCTTAACTCTCTACGTGCAAGACGAGGTGACACGCGAGGAAGGGTTTTGAAGCCTAATATACTTTAATACTTGGCTGTTTATTTAATAACTTACGCTTGCAAAGAAACTGGTGACTTAAACACCTTTCGATCTTCTAACATAGGAATGAGAATATATTGTTTGAGTTAGTTGTGATCGAATACACATAAGCCGGTTATTATCAATCAAGTTGTTAGGAGCCTATGTATCCAACATCGGTTATGTTATGGGCTCGGTCTTGTGTATATTGGCTCGTGACACTCATTTCCTTGCAAGTTGGGTTTCAAGAGTGATTTCTACCTGGGGGTTCATATCGCAAGCATGCTGTTACTCTCTCATTGCTTGCTATTATGCACTATATCTATATACTCATGTTTACATAGACATTATTTATATCGTTGTTGTTTACAATTGTGTTTTTATAGAGTTGGATCCCTTCTCCTTTACTCCCCATATACATACACAACATACACAAGTCTAAGCATGGGAGTGACTCTGCAACGTATGACACAGAAGGAAGGTAAGCTATACAATTAACAATCTGTAATTGTACAAATTCTTCAATTCAGTTTCTGAAGTTTCAGTGTCTATTAACTTTTTTTTTCATATTCCATGCATTTGAAGGTTTCTTCCAGTGAATTTTGAGAACATTTTTAGCAAGTATGCTCGCACAGTGCCAGACAAGCTCTCATTCAAAGAGCTCTGGGACATGACTGAAGGCAACCGTGTTGCTTATGATGTGTTTGGCTGGTTTGTAACGAGACCCTAATATTGGCTCTTATTTCCATTTCAAAATGTTGTTTCTGATTATTTGATTGAGAGCATGTTTCGTTGTCACTTGAATTTCAATAGCCTTGTTAATATAGATCATTTGGGATAGCTGTGGAAGTAAGAGCTTTACTATTAAGAGATTTTCCGAAAGAGATTTTTTCTCTAGAGATTTTTAAAAAAAAGTTGTTTAGAGTTTAGTAATGCTATGGTAAGTAGAGATTTTTGTCAAATAAAAATTTAAAAGTTCGGTTTAGCTTTTTTTGAATAAATATTCAATTTGCTGATTTTGAATTAATCTCTTTTTGAAAAATCTAATTTTTGAGCAAGGTAGAAAAAGTTGGTTACCAAACATACTCAAAATTTTCAATAAAATTAATCTCATTCAATTTGTTTCCAAACTGTCACAACATCCTAAAGCAATATCTGAATTCAATTTGCCTTTATAAATTTTCATTTCTGTATTTTGTTGCAGCGTCAAAAACATGGTTTTAAGCACGATTTCAAATGAGCACAAATTCTCAAATGCAGAGCTATTCCACATTTTTCCAAATTTTTTTTTAGTTAAATACTATGTATACAATTATTGCATTTATGGACGCCCAAACATGCCCTTATTGAGATTCGCTATGGCAGGATTGCGAGTAAGGGGGAGTGGGGACTTCTGTATGCTCTTGCTAAGGATGAAGATGGTTTTCTGTCAAAAGAAGCAATAAGAAGGTGCTTTGATGGTAGTTTGTTTGAGTACTGTGCTATGATGCATATGCAGCATATGGGCTATTATTATGAGGATAAGATGGACAATGTTGATGCAAGCCACTCCCAGCAATGAAAAGTGGTTTGTTTTGCTATACGTAGTGGTGTAATAACTTGGTCTTCACCTATGCATAATGCTGGCTGCCTCAAGTTTTTA
Organism: Hydrangea macrophylla; assembly: GCA_033977485.1. NCBI lineage: Eukaryota > Viridiplantae > Streptophyta > Magnoliopsida > Cornales > Hydrangeaceae > Hydrangea > Hydrangea macrophylla. Next base: position 93,600,691 of record CM066998.1, on the reverse strand, counting down.
CTAGGTGCTCTGCTATACATAAATATACATACACATTACATGTGTGTTGTGGTCCATTTTGGCTCCAAAAAATTGTAGCTCAAATGTGTGGTGGTGGTCCGTGTTGGCTTTAATAAATTATAGCTCCTATGCTTGTTTAATGTTTAGTTATTGTAGTTCAGTTAACTATTTGCTCACATTTAGTGCAAGAATTTAATGATGTCTATATATTATGGCATTTACATCACCATGTTTGACCAAAAAAATTTTAATGTAAGAATTTAATGATATCTGTATAATATGGTACAATGTTAATACTAAAACTATGTTCATTATTTTCTTTCAGAACCTCTGAGAATCAAAATACCAACGTATGTCGTGAAAACGTCATATCCCATCGGTTGGGATATCCAATTACAAATTTCACTAAAATGTTCTTTGTTCAGAACAAGGACAAATCTCCTCCAATTGTCTTCCGCGACTTTTAGATTAATAACTACTGTCACAGTAGGGTAGAAAGGTTACACATGCACCGACTCCACAACACGCACCATTTAAGTCAGAGAAGCAAGTTGACACTAAGATCCAAACCCACACCGAAGTTTGTGGACTTGTGACACCCAAAGCCTTGAGGTCCATCTTTCTTAGGGTAGAAACGCAAAGCCTTGACAGTAGATTAATAACTACTGTCACAGTAGGGTAGAAAGGTTACACATGCACCGACTCCACAACACGCACCATTTAAGTCAGAGAAGCAAGTTGACACTAAGATCCAAACCCACACCGAAGTTTGTGGACTTGTGACACCCAAAGCCTTGAGGTCCATCTTTCTTAGGGTAGAAACGCAAAGCCTTGACAGTAGATTAATAACTACTGTCACAGTAGGGTAGAAAGGTTACACATGCACCGACTCCACAACACGCACCATTTAAGTCAGAGAAGCAAGTTGACACTAAGATCCAAACCCACACCGAAGTTTGTGGACTTGTGACACCCAAAGCCTTGAGGTCCATCTTTCTTACCACCTTGCAACTGACACCTGAAGGGGCTTGAACCCTCAAACCTCAACGCCCAACTAAGACAAGCCGAGTTAGATTAATTCCGCCAACTCGGGCAAGCCAAGTTTGTTAATTGCACTAAAATGTTGCCCCAAACATAAGAATGATCTCAATTGGATACCCATTCCCAACCTTGAATACTGCCATGGGCGACGCAAATCAACATTTAACACCAAGAAAGTTCAGATCCCATTCATCACCAAAAAGGCTAGAGACAAAAACACCTACATCCAATAGATTCCGCGCATAACGTTTTTTTCAAAATAAGTACACTCAATGCGAATGAATCTTGTGAACAAGCGAATGAATCAACCTAATAAAAATTGACATTATGGATTCTCATTGTGCAATTCAAAGGATTTAATGTAGAACGACGACTCTTATACAATAGCATTGGCTGCAAGGTTGAGTATATAACGCTAAATTTGTCAACCCGAACACGACATGATTAATTAATCGTGTCAAGAACCTCAACCCTAACCTGACTTGTTTATTAAATGGGTTGACACAACACGTCACAGTTAACCCGTTTAATAAACAGGTCATGTTTCGGTCAACACGATTAACCCATAAACCTGATAACACAAAACACATATAACCTGTAACACTTATAACCTGCAACATATATAACCTGTAACACATCACATATATATATAGCAAGACACATCAAAATATGATCATTCATAATTTCATATTCATACATACTAAAACCATACGACATCTTCCTAAACACCAAAATATTAAGAACTATCTAATAAAATGACATTGTCAACATCAAATTTAACAAGTTCTTGTTCCACAAAAGTAGTGTCAAATTTCCAATATCTAGATGTTCCAAATTAGCAATATCTAGATTGTTCCACCAATGAATCTTCCACTTCATTTCCATATTCAAGCCACCTGTAAATATAAAAGCACAAAACTATAAGGAAACGGTGTATAAATGTAAAATGACTACAGTTTACAAAGAAACAAAAATGTCTAACAACCAAACAATAAAATTTCTACACTTACTATAATACTATCCATCAAGAATCAAGATTAACAACTTCATTTGAACATCCAACTGATCGTTCATCGTCCTTATTGTTATTCAAGTTCATCACATCTTCAGTAAGCTCATCTAGTTTCACTTGCTCATTTCCTAAATGAAAAGGAAAAAATAAACACAAGATAAGCTTCTTCCTATAAAGTATTTAGGTAGCCCATTAATATGTTTTATTTTGTACCTTTTCCTCCAAACAACCAATCCCTAGTGCAAACTAAAGCCTCAACAACTTGAGGTCGTAGCGCACTACGATATTGATCAAGAACTCGACCTTCGGTACTAAAGGCAGACTCAGATGCAATAGCAGAGACAGGAATACTTAACACATCACGTGCCATATGAGCAAGTTCAGGATATCGAAATTGATGAGCTCTCCAATAGGCAAGGACATCTAAGTTTGCTTCTCTTTTAACTTTTGGTTCATCCAAGTATAATTCCAATTGGGTCTTTTGAGCACTAGTAACAAATTTTGTACTTTCAAATGTATCAAATTCCTAATGTGAGAACAAAGATTAGTTATTAGTGACATACTAGTCGATAATACGAGGGGAAAAAAAGAACATAATGTAATATACAACAATTATCATGAAGACATTTCTTTAGGATTTCCATCGTACCTTAAAAACATCTGTGCAGTCTTTCTCATGATCCTTGTCATAATTATCACGCGAAGCACCATCGCTAATGCCTTGAGGAGTAGATGAGCTTGAAGAGCCTTTAGAAGCGTTGCACATGTACTCATTAAAGAGTGAGAACAATTTTTCACGAACACAAATGTACTCAAAAGAATTCTCACCATATAGCATATTGTAACAAAATTTAACAAATTGGATCTTATAACGAGGATCAAAAATCACAGCTATAGCTAAAATCAAGCTAAATTTCGACCAATACTTATCAAATTTACTAAACATTTGCTTTGCTATTGTACGCATGAAGTCATCCGAACTTTGCATTTCTTTCGACAAACTTAGCTGAACCTTGAAAACATGTGGAAAGTATAAGCTTGCGGTGGGATACTTCACTCCTGAGAAAATGCAAGTAATTTCATAAAGAACCCCCAAAAACTTGTAAATCTTCTCTGCTTTACCCCATTCTTCGGGGGATGGACAATGTTTGAAATTAGAGTCACTTAGTTGCAAATGACAAAAAGCACGACGGTAATAAAGTGCACTTCCAAGCATAAGAAATGTTGAATTCCATCTCGTAGGGACATCTTGCCGCAAAGACTTGGTACCATTTAAGGAAACTTGTGCAACACATTCGTAGAACTTTTGCTTCCTTACTTGTGACCCTTTAACATACTTAACACACTCTCGCATCTTGCTTACGGACCCATCAATTTCTTTCAATCCCTCTTGTACTATTAAATTAATAATGTGAGCACAACACCAAATATGGAAGAAACTACCATCACCCAAAAGTGCACCTTTCAAACTCAATTGACTCTTTAACAATTCAACAAACACATCATTGGAAGAAGCATTGTCCAAAGTAATGGAAAACAACTTATTTTCAATTCCCCAATCACATAAGAGCTTGTAAACTTTTTTGGCCAAAGCAATGCCACTGTGGGGAGAAGGCAAGTAACAAAAATTAAGAATTCTTTTTTGTAATATCCAATCTTTGTCAATGAAATGGGCAGTGAGGCATATGTAACCATCAGTTGCTATGGAGGTCCATAAATCAGAAGTTAAACTAATTCTCCCAGGGCATGAACGCAACAAATTAGAAAGTTTATGTTTCTCTTTGCCAAATAACTTCAATACATCTGCCTTGGATGTATTTCTAGTAACATTCTTGGCACTCACACACAAGTAAGTGAATATTTCCCTAATGCCTTCGTACTCAACAAATTGAAACGGCAACTCATGCCTAAGGATTGCAACCGTGACTAGATCCTTAAATGTCTCTTGATTAAAATTCTGAGACCGCATAGACATAGACCCATCAGAATTATGTACAAGATATTGGCCTATGTCAACACCGTTTCGTTGACACTTTACCACATGACGTTTCAAATTGCCGGTACCAAACTTACTATTAGAAATATACGAAGTCTTACATTTTTTACATCTTGCTTTTTCAACCCCTTCTGCATCCAAGGGAAGCAAATCAAAAAAAGCCCACACCTTTGACGTTTTTCTTCTTTGGCGCTTTGTACCAATTTTGCTTTCAGCATTTTGTTCATTTTCAGTTGCATTTTCAACGTCCACACCATCTTCATTCTCACTATCAAGGTCAATTTTCATCTACAAAATAAGAAATGGTCTGAGGGTAAGGTGGAAACTGGAAACCATAACAAAATGATAGGTAACCATAACACACACACACACACACAAAAGAAAGAAAAAAGAAAGAAAAAAGGAAAGATAGATCAACAACATATTGGTTCAAGAGGATTAACAAATCTGTTCACTAAGAACAAATTCACACCACACCAAAAAAAAATGCTTAGAAGTGATGTATCAAACAAAATATACATAAAACCTCCAAGTGCAAGTTCAATAAACAATTCATTAACCACAGGTCCACAACTGATCCAATTACACATTCAACACTCAATATACATGCATATACATACACACACACATATGTGTGTGTAAGATTGGGATTACCTTGCGATGATCGTTCGCTTGTGCTCGTCGGAACAAGATCGGGGAAATGGAAATGGATGTGTGTGTGTGTGTGTGTGTGTGTGTGTGTGTGTTTGAGAGAGAGAGAGAGAGAGAGAGAGAGAGAGAGAGAGAGAGAGAGAGAGAGTATAGATCTGAGACAGTAGAAGAAGAAGAAGAAGACAGTAATGAGGCAATAAGTAGTATGTACTAACTCTTCAATTTGAGGGAAGTTTCGTGACTCCACATTCACAAGGTGGTGACCGGCAGGAGAGGAGGGCGTGAAGACCGTGAATTGGTGGCGACGGCCTGAGGGTGAGACGACTCTCTCGGTCTCTCTGTCTCAAAAATGAAGTTTGGGCGGTTAGTGTTTCAACTTTCAATGTATTGTTCAATTTGTTTTTTTTAGGGTGTATTGTTCAATTTGTTAATAGGTAAATAAATAGGTAAAACAGGTTCGGGTCGTAAATGGGTTGACACGCCTAATTAAACGGGTTATATCGTGTTATACAGGTTGACACGGTTATAACACGACCCGTTTTTTAATCGTGCTAAACGGGTAGACCCGTTTACATCCCGAACCTGTTAAGGCCAAATCCAAACCTGCTTAAACCGTGTTGGGTTCGTGTCGTGTCGGAAATTGCCACCCCTAATTGGCTGCACTTGCAATGGTCAGCACACTCCTTCCCAATTGCACCAGTGATTGCAGATCCAAAAACCCACCACAAGCAACCAATGAGATAAATGTAATATTTTCCTTTACCCAATAATAAAAAAAAAAGAATGCTTGCACTTTTCTCTTACATGGTATCAATACTTTCAATATTCCAAATAAGTAATTGTATCAACCATGGTAGCTAAAGGTGGATACCTGACTTATGTCTGGGATCACTAGCTTACTACCACACACACACACACACACAAAAAAAAAAAAAAAAAAAGGAGCTGAATTTTACAATATGCATGCTCCATCAATCTGGAGATTTTACATAAAAATACAGAATTACCAAAATGTTAATTAACTGGAAAGTGGGGGAAAAGTCTGGAGGAAAATTGTCAAAATGCTAATTACCAAAATTACCAAGTCAAAAACGCAACGATCCCTTCTGATCTTTGTCTCAAGATCTAACACTTGATGTTTATAATCACGATCATTATCTTTATCATTGGGAATAAGAGAAGCAAGAACTATACGATTGCTAATTTTCAATTTTAAGTAATTAGTAACAAAGAATTTGAACACATTGTGGGAGGAATGTATCGGAAATAAAGCAAAACTGTAGAGCTGTTTTACCGGTATGAAGGGTAGGCACAGTGAGAGCTGACACCACAACACTATATGAAGTGATTTCAGAGGAGTGTACAAGATATATCAAACTAACATTTGTATAAATTTACACTACTTATACCAATGTAGTACCGTAACCAAAACCACCAGGATTATCAAGACAACTTCTTAAGAGTAGATTCCGTCCGACTAGGAACACGTTTGATATTGTTGTAAGAACAAGGGATTTTTTTCTTTAATAGAGTTTTGAAAAAGCAGCAAATGGATGCTTTTAGTTAAACTGTTTTTCCAACTTTGAAAGGGCAACAGAATTTTAGAAAAGCTGTGAAAAGGTTTTTGCCAAACAGACCCCAATCCTCTCAATAATCCCGGATAAATGACAGTTGGTCCAAATAAGCTTGATCCAAACGGGAGCTTAACGTATTCACGTTGTAATCGTGTGAAAGTGGCATCGGCATGGTCATATTATGAACCGTCAGCTTGATAAAAGTATCCCAATCTTGACAATGGTGATAAACAAAAGTTACCACCCAGAGAAGGGGAAAGATTGGTGATGTTAATTTAGCTGGTTATGGGAAGTGCAGAGAAACCTACAAAAATAATTCTCAGCACCACATCACCAGCAAATTTATTCAGACAATATAGAACCACTACAACTTTTCACATGAAGACAAAGACAAGGAAAAAGAGAATGGAAGCTGGCGATTGATACAGAAAACCGTGTCAGATCTTGACAGAGTGAGAATCAACGTGGGGGAAAGCCCACTCGGTCTTATGATTGACTCTATTTTAATGTAGCTGATCTCAGGAAGCTGGAAGCATCAAATTATCAGTAGTATGAATCTAGATTCCGCTTAAACAGAATATATAAATTTGGTCACAAGTTTCAATGCCTCACCATAGACATATTCAGTTTCGGGATGCTTATTGCAAAATTCATCCAAACTAATCATATTTCCATCCTAAGAAAACTCAAATATGTACGTAAAATCATGTAAAAGGTCTACCCAGCATAGATTTTCACGTAATCCAATTTTAGTAGCAAAGCAAGTCAAATCATATCAACATAAATACTGGTTCATATTTTCTTAATACCCAAGATCAGCCAATATTTAAGCAATAAATCTACATCGACCACGAATAAAATAACCAGCATAATGCAAACGATAGATATGACCATTTAGTGACAGCATATAATGTAATGAAGCAAAAAACACACTAAGGCCATGTTTGGTTATGCATTTAGTAAGGAAAAGGAAAAGGAAACACTGAGAATGATCAATTCAAAATTTTGAATTTTGAGTTATCACCCCTGGCGCACACACCACCACCACGGTGAAATATGTCCTATTCCATCCCCATTCTACCCCTGGTTTAGCTACACAATCACTGAATAGACAAGAATGGGACACATGTCAAAATCGTGTCGCACCGCGTAAGCAAAAGGCAAGCAAAAATGCACCATTGAATTTTGAATGTCACTCCTCTTGCTATTTCCCTTCCTATTTCCTTGAGTTACTATGACAATTTGAAAATCAAATGTAATTTTAAACTCCCAAACACAGAGTTAAAGAAATCATTTTTACAGCCCTAGACCGATACCCAAAACCCATAACCAAATTTAAATTTGGTTCAAAACCTTCAAAACCTTTTACAGCCCTAGACTCAAACCCACATCAGATTGGATTTTACTCAAAACTAAACCCAAATTTAAAGAAGAGGATTCATTGACTCATATTTTGGTATAGGTTTGAGCAAGGATTGGGCAAGGATTTTTAAGAATCAAATTTGATTGGATATGGGTTTGAGTAAAGGTTGGAGATGACTTTACTTAAATTTTATATTGTATAACATTTTGAAAAAAACAGCACTTCCATACATTTCTTTGGGTCTTTTGGAAATAATTTTTAAACATTGGGACCACTCATGTGAGAGTGAATAGCACCAAAAGGACCAAGGAAATGTAATTATTCTCTCTTTCTTCTGGTTTTATTTCTCTAAATCCATAAACCCACAAACCAAACATAGTTCAAATCAAAAATAAAACCACAAATTGCTAACAAAAATACAATTAAGCTAACGTTATCGACCTTCAAAGTACATGAAGACACCGTCCTTTTGGCGCCACGGCTTGCGCTGACGGCAATCGATTGACTCTGCCCTTGGTTCCCTTCACCGATATGATTTACAGATTCTTAGCTCCAGTGTTGTCGGCACAGTTCACGGGCGCCGCCACCGGAAGACCCAGCGACATGCGAAATTTGTTCCCCGCCGATCCTCCTCGTCCTGAGAAAATCGGAATAACAAGGAAGGAAAAGGTTGGATTTTTACAGTTAGTTTTGACTGTTTGGTTGCTGAGAAAATACTGGAAAATCCGAAAATTTAAATGATTAGCAGCACAATCTCAGTGTTCATATAGTCTCTAAATTGGAGAGTTCGAGTATAAACGTATGCATATATATATATACTAGTGGGGTAGCACGTGCTGCCCGTCAAATGTACGAGTTTTTCTCTTAAAAATAGGACAGTACCTAATATTAGAGAATTTGATTAGTGTAGTTGATTTATGGAGTGTTTGTGCCCAATTAACCATGAAAAAAATATTATGTAAGTAGCCATTTTTGTTGACCCTTTTTCAAGTAAATTGTAATTATGGTTGCAAAAATTAGTTTTTTCTTACAAAAATTGACCTGTAGTAGCCATTTTTGTTAACTCTTTTTTAAGCCAATTGTAATTATGGTTGCAAAGGGCTATGTAAGTAATCATTTTTGTTGACCCTTTTTGAAATCAATTGTAATTATGGTTGTAAAGGGCAGTTTGGAAATTTAGACAAATTCGTCAAGAAATAAATTGACCTATATGTAAATATTATATAATTAACTATTTTTGCTGACTCTTTTTCAAGCCAATTATAATTATGGTTGTAAAGGACAATTTGGGAATTTGGAAAATTTTGATAGATACGCACGTGTGTGTATATATATATAGAAGTATATATACAAGTGATATATAGCAGGGGTAATTTGGGTAATAGTAAAGCATGGGTAATTTGGGTAATATTAAAGATTCGAGCAGCACCTAATATGAGAGAATTTGATTAGTGAAGTTCATTCATGGAGTGTTTGTGCCTAATTAACCATTAAAAAATTATTATGTAAGTAGCCATTTTTGTTGACCCTTTTTCAAGTCAATTGTAATTATGGTTGCAAAAGTTAGTTTTTTCTTACAAAAATTGACCTGTAGTAGCCATTTTTGTTAACTCTTTTTTAAGCCAATTGTAATTATGGTTGCAAAGGCCTATGTAAGTAGTCATTTTTGTTGACCCTTTTTGAAATCAATTGTAATTATGGTTGCAAAGGGTAATTTGGGTAATAGTAAAACAGGGGTAATTTGGGTAATATTAAAGATTCGAGCAGCACCTAATATGAGAGAATTTGATTAGTGAAGTTCATTCATGGAGTGTTTGTGCCTAATTAACCATTAAAAAATTATTATGTAACCTTTTCAAGTCAATTGTAATTATGGTTGCAAAGGTGAGTTTTTTCTTACAAAAATTGATCTGTAGTAGCCATTTTTGTTAACTCTTTTTGGAGCCAATTGTAATTATGATTGCAAAGGCCTATGTAAGGAGTCATTTTTGTTGACCCTTTTTGAAATCAATTGTAATTATGGTTGCAAAGGGCAGTTTTGAAATTTAGACAAATTCGTAAAGAAATAAAATTGACCCATATAGGTAATTTGGGTAATATTAAAGATTCGAGCAGCTTTGGCAATTGAGCCGTTGAGGTGCTGTGTTTTTATGTCTAAGTGACTGAGTCTCTCTATCTCGAGTAATGCTACACTCACACTAAATTTTACCCACAACAATTTTGGTCATTAATTTCAATGGGCCTCATATGGGTCCCACATGAACCCTATATGAGATCCACAATCAAGGATTATAATGTATTGAGCGTGAAATTTAATGTGGGTGTAACATTTTTGCTTTATCTCTATCTCTATGACTATCTCATTCCCTGCACAAGCTACAGTAATAAAGTCAAAAGTCAGGGGTAATTTCGTCTTTTATAAAGCAATCACTACTTGACACACTATTAACTATTTTGAGATTCTAGAAAATGATGGCATTTCGGACATTTGATGGGGATGGTGGGGGAACAAAAACGTCATTATATAAATGTATATATAAAATATAATATAGCTATATCTCTATGATCAAAAGTAAAAGGACAATTGCTGATGACAATACTATATTAGCCCTGAGGATATAGTGCACAGTGCACACACAAATACACCGTGGAAAGAAAGTACAGACTGTACAGTGTCAATCTTGTAAATCAAAACTAATTCTGTGGGTGTTTTCGATAAGGGAAGTGCTTGCTGTCAGAGAATCCAATAGATGATACACACGCCCTCCCTTCTTGAGCAGTAAGCACCGACCTCAGCCTCTGCTTTAAGCCTCCACTTTTGGGTGTACGTGCATATGCTATATTAAATAAGTAGGGGCAATGCTGGGAATAGGAAAAATTCGAGCAGCTAAAAGCAGGGGCAAAGTCGGCACTTCAGAAAATTCGAGCAGCTTTGGAAAGCGTGAATTTCACCTGCTCTATTCTTATAAGATAGTAGAAGTAGATATATATATATATATGGAATTGCTACGTACACAGCTAATTTTGTTATTTACACCGCTTAATTTTATAAAAGTAGAATTTTAAGAAAAAACATACTCCCTCCGTCCCATAATAAGTGTCCACTTCCTTTTTGCACAATGTTTAAGAAAGTTGTATTATATTAATTTATTTGGTTCATTAAAGAGTCACTTTCCAATTTTACCCTTAGATGTGATGGGTGTTTGACTTTTTGCTTGTTTTGGGACCACAAATAGATGCTTCTTTGTCTTTATTATAGGGGTAGTTTTGGAAAGCAAGTAAAAGTTATATGTCAATTTAGGAAAGTGGACACTTATTGTGGGACATCCAAAAAAGGAAATGTGGACACTTATTATGGGACAGAGGGAGTAACTAGAATAAAGGAATTTGGGTGTACATAGCAAATACACGGATGTATATAACAATTTCTTATATATATATATATATATATATATATGAAGGACCTGTTTGAGAATATCCAAATAGGTTACCAAATAGGTTATAGGCTCGGTCCAGGTCCACTTTTTATGTGGTTCTTATTAGGACCAAGTGTAGATTGTTTTGACATATAATCTGTTTTAAAATTTTTATTAGACTAGGTACGGACTCCTATATAAGAAATTGCTACTGATCAAATTAGGTTTTCACAAGAACCACATAAAAAATTGGATTCGAACTAAATCAAGTCATGTTTTAGGCTATTCCAAACAGGACCTAAGAATTACTAATTATACCCACCTAAAAGCTTTTTTCATTTACTAGAGGCATAATTTGAATAGAGTTATTCATGATTTACAAAGCATTTCGACATAGAAATCATCAACGTGACTGAGTAGTAAATATTGGTTGTAATGGTATATCACATCATAATTTATAAATGTTTCTAATACAGTGGAGAATTAGGGAGACAAATTGATGGATACAAGAATTTAATTGGGTTGGATTACCACATCACTCTAATAATCGTGATATTCAATATTTTTCGTGAATGTAATTATTTAGGGAAAATCGAGAACTTCACTACATTTTTATATATTTGTTTGTTTCCAAATTCCCTTACCATTGTAAAATTTATGAGTTTAAGCGCAAATTTTTAGTACAGCTACAATTTTTCTAAATGACCTCATTCAAGAATAAAGATGATAGATTTCTGGATCGGAATACTTTGTAGGTCATGAAAGATCCAATCAAATTCGTTGAGGCACAAACATGCCCATGGTACTAGACTCATGAGCATAGATATGAGAGTCAAAGAAATGGAAAATGCTAGACTCACACACTTTTTCACACTTTTCACATCCTATACTTTAAATGTATGTATTTTGTGCTATTTGAATTTTTCACAGTACTTTTCTGTACACCTCCTACACAGCACATGGTACATACATTTAAAGTTGGATGTGAAAAAGTGTACGGGTGTAGTGGTGCTCGAAAAATACATAGAGAGAGTGAAGGAACTAGAAGAGGTGGTTAGACGGGTTCGTTAGTTTTATTTATGTATTCGCTTTTTAGTTTTTTGATAGATTATGTACTCACCTTTAGTTCCACATAAAATGTTTTATGTATAATGATCAAAATATTTTGTTTAAAAGATAGAAAATTTTAGGAATCTTCGGCCATAGCCCCCTCCTTTCAAGCTAAAATTCATGCTATTTTTCTTTAACTTATTAAGTCATTTTCATGCCTAAAATATTCTAATTACTATAACTTATGTTCTACAAGTTTGTTTTTCATAAAATTTGATGTTTTGGAATCAGCAAAATGAGATCAATATTGACCATTAAATACTGGGAAAAAAAATACTAAAAATTAAACAAATATGAAAATTTGTATTTTTTTTCGTATAAATATAACAAAAATATATACCTTTCGTAAAATTAGCAGCATATGTGCATAGATTTCGAAAAAAATACAGGAAAAAAAAACCCCAAAAGTCAAGAATTGAGAAAGTTATCGATGTTAATAGAAATATATAATATTATTTGTCTACAGACAGATAAGACAGATAATATTATATGTTAGACAGATAAAATCTAAAAATCAGACTGGAACGTATATTTATTTGTAAAATTTTCAAGCTCATTACATAGATCTCCAATAAATACATGAAAAAAATCACCCAAAAGGCTAAAATAATGAGTGAGTTATGGTGACTTAACGTTGACAGATAATATTATCGATCTATAGATAGCGAGGGACTTTTTAAAAAAATGGCCAAATCGTATGAATTTTTGGCTAATACACCTAATATTAAAACGTCTATCGCCAAACATTTCAAAATTTTCTCTAGATCCACCAAGTTTACTCCCTATATTCACAACTTTAACTTAATATTATAACAATTTACTCTCTAGAGTCTAGACCAGCCTTTCACAATAACCCTAAGCATGGAAACTTCCTCCATTTATTATTAATCTCTATAGTTGGTAGGGGTGGACAAATAGTTCAGTTAACCGAAATTCGAATCGAACTGAACTAAAATTTTTATTTCAGTTCAGTTAATTCAGTTAAAAATTTTAGTTTGATTTCAAACCAATCTATTTTTTTTTCAGTTCGGTTTTCAGATGCACTGTCCCAAACTGGACCGAACCGAAAAACTGATTTTTTTTTAGTTTATATATTATTAATACATTTTTATATACAACTATATATTACAAAAATATAAGTATATTATATATATATATATATATAAGTAAATATAAGCATATGTTTCTTTGTAATATGAAAGAAAAATGAAAATAAAAACATATAAAAAAAGTTGTGAAAATAAAAAAAAAAAAAAGAAAGAAAAGAAAGTAGAGTTTTTTTAAAATTCAGTTAACCGAATTTTCAAACCGAACCGAACCGAATCAAAATATAATTCAGTTCAGTTTCAATTCTCATTTCTCCAAACCGAACCGAACAAAACCGAACCGAATTTGTCCAAATCGAATCGAACCGACCGAATGCCCACCCGGTATCAAGTTTTCACTTGTCTTCTTCACACACCGTTTAACATGCATTAGATTATAGGGTATGCTATGTGCATATAAAATGCGCACATAAAGTATGCACATAAAGATCTGGATCATTCATTTAAGTGGATTCCGTGCCTGCATACATGAAATCCACCGAAATGAATGACTCAAATCTTTATGTACACACTTTATGTGCACATTTTTTGTGCACCAATCATTACTCTAGATTATAATAATGTCATCTCCATTGAGATTTGCCAACAACACACGTGCCACCTCTCACGTTTCAATGATCTTCTCTAATATGAGATTATTAATACCCTTCTCCCGAGATAAAAGCGTGACCCATGTCCTGGACTATTAAGTAGACAATAGAATATCATCTCATGCTTGCGTAGTTGCGTACCCAAACAATAGTACTATTGAGTAAAAATGAATTGCTTAGTCCCCCGAAAGAAATTGTTTTGGTACAATTATACTTTTCATCAGTATGGTATAAAAAGAGAAGAGTCCTGCCATAGGCAGAGAACTACCATAATACCAAAAAAAAAAAAATCATAGAAACTCTACTTTCTAAGTTCCACTTATCATCACTGTGGTATAAAAAGAGGTACAACTAAGTAAACATCTTCAAATCTTGGTACTTCAACTTCTGTACAGTTTGGGTCTGAGAGAGGGACTCCAAGTATGAATAATTGCAACAGCAATTGAGAAAGATTGTAGAGCTGAGAGAGTTGATTGGAAATGAATACTATACAAACCATCATGTAATTCTACCAATTCCATTATAGGCACACCTTGTTCTGAACCCTGCAAAGTTGAAATTGAGCCATGGTCATCTCAATACTTTATTGATACAATGCAATATTGCTTATAGAAAGTTCAAAAAAAACAATTAAAAAATGGAACACATTAATCTTTAAACTGAAACTGAGTGAAACTCATGAACTTCAGAAAATGTAGCTTTAAGCCTTTAGTAACAATGGAAAGCATCTACCATTTTAAACTAGAGAGCAAACTACAATGAGCTCCCTTTAGGTTCAAATTTGACAACATTTCACCGATATCCCTTGAGGTTTATAAATGTGTTACAGTTAGACCCTTTATTAATACCAAAGTCGTCCTTCGATGGCTCTATGAAAGGATGAAAACACAAATACTACCCCCAGTAACAAAATAAAATTATGCCAAAACCACTAAAGGGTGATTTTGACATTTTAAAATTTACTCATTTAGAGTATCGTTGTCATTTTGTTCTCTTAAAGATTATTGGAAGGGCATTTTTGGAATTAAGAAGCTAACTATTACTCATTCATAAGGTCCTGCAATATTCATTCACCTAACACTTGAATTTATAAAAGTAGTTCACTTATGCATCGCTGAGCCGGTTCTTTGCCTTTCCAAAAGGCGCATAAAGCTCAAGGAAAGTCAGCGAAATATCATTCAACAGGATGACATTTCTGCTTTCATTTCAGGGAGTCGTTTTTGCTCCAAAAACTTATGAGGTCAAACATCAAGGGAGAATAATGCAATTTAGCCCAAGGCTTTGTTTGGTTCGCAGATTCATTGAAGGAGAAGAAAACGAAATGGAAAATAAGAAGGAAAAAGCTAGTGTTTTCTTTCATGCTTAAACAGCATTAAAACTTAAAAACATTAAAATATTATTGTTACTTAAGAAAACTAGGAGGGAAATGACTCTTTTCTTTTTCTATTCTCTCACTATTTTTCTTGGTAACCAAACAATTAAAGGAAAATGTTTTCCTTTATTTTTCCTACAATAAATCCATAAATCAAACAGAGCCTAAGTTAAAAGGAGCTTGACACACCTGTATAAAAAGATCACATGACTTGCATTCCCCTTCCATATTTGTGGAATCCACATCCTCTTTCTTGCTTGGCCTAGTGTTAAGTACTCTTAGTGGGCACCCAATGTCCCAGCCACCACAGTCACAGCCTCCACCAGCTCTCCACCTTTGGACAACGCTCGAAGGCCCACCATTTCTGGATCTAGGCCCACCATGAAAGCCCACCGGAACTAGAACATTGATACTTGAAGAACAACCACCATTTTTTCGAACACAACACTCAGAACCTATAGTGGCTTCTATAGATTCATTTGTTTGCCTAGTCCTAACTTTCTTGAGAAACTTCAAACCCCATCCTCCAATTTCTTGAGGATTGTTATAAATATGATCTTTCACAACAATCGCACCCAACTCAAAATTTGTATCTAAGTTGTCGCACAAATCTTCACACGGATCTCGAGAAAAATTCTCAAGAAAATCGCCCGTCCGCACAAACTTGGAGGGGCTTCTTTTTGTCTTGAATACTTCTACCACTTTATTCGACAACCCCTTGTTTTTCCTCAAGACATGACTTGAAAGTTTCTTCTCACCCACAAAATTTTCCTCGAAACCAAATAACACAAACTCGGTCTCAACAACTTCTGAATTCCTCGGGCAAAGTGTAAAAGAAGTACGTACTCTCATCTTACCAAGAAGATCGGACTCATTTCCACGACTACCATGTTCTTGTCTTGAATTGAACGAGTATAAATAATCAAAACTCTTATTTTTCGATGACTCATTTTTTAAAATGTTTGCTACAAAGACCTCTCTTTGATCATCTATAGAGAAGACAAAATGAGGAAAACCAGCCCTCCATGTACAACGAAGCATTCCTTGTGTACTAGTAGAAGATAACAAAGAAGAAGATCTTTCATAAACAATGCTTTTATGTGAAGCTTTGGATTCATAACTAGGAGTTCCTAGAATCCCTTTCTCATTTTCTAGCTTAGGCGATGAACAAATGCTCAAACCACACGGAGAGCTCGCAAAATGACCTATATCACCTTTATAATCAACTAAATCTGTCCTTCCAAACTTGAAATCATCATCTAAAGCACCAAATTGGCAAAATATTGGGCTTTTCAATATGTTCATCATTCTCATTCTCCTCATTATTCTTCGAACAAACCAATCTTCCGTTCCAACATTCAAAGAACATTTAATAAGGATATTTAAGCCAAATCATATGAATTTCCACTTTGATTTTTCGTTGAACTCGAGCTATTAGACAAAAACACCCAAATTTCGAGGAATACCCAATGATGTTGCATTAGATGCGGTGATATATATTGATTCCAAGCAAAGCTCACAACTTGCTTGAAGATCGTATTGTTGAAGCCAAGAATACCATGAAAATGTGAATCATGAATGCAAGTTTCACTAGTTTGTGATTGATCAACATCTATTATCAGCAAACACTCTGGTTTTGCACTTTTGAGTGAAGTTTTGGATAAACTAGTGTCATTTGCTACTTCTATTTCCTTTCTTAAGCTATGAAATGAGTTCTCTTTCTTTTCTCCCTCCTTCTCCATATCGATAAGTGTATTTTCCATATTGTACCCCCAACGAAAGGAAAAGACATTAATGCCCTTCAAACGTACTTTTCGCTTCCCATTTCTGGTTTGGCAAAACGAACTTGAACTTGGAACAAAATATATTAATCACAGTATTTCGGGGCAAATGCTCACTAATGATCTGCAAAGAAGGTGATATGCCGTAAAATAAGTCCAATATGAACTGGAAGAAAGATAGCAGTATACATTTCAAATCTTTTGCAGTAATAACCAAAAGAAATCAACACAAGTTCATCAAGAATCACCTGCTAGTTAAAGTTTACGGTTCAATTATCAATAGCGTGTTTGGTTGTCACTTGAATTTAAATAGCGTAAATCAAAATTAATGTAGCATCTTAAAGTGAGGTCCATCACTATGAATTTCTCACTAGATAAATAACGTACTTCATCATATTTCTTCTTATGCGGACATTTCTTTGCTTTCTTGGCAAGCAAAATTTAGAACTATAAAGGGAAATGCTAACCTGCAACTCCATAGAGGGCAATGTTTGGGACAAAAAAGGGATGCTCACAAAGGGATGTGGCATCTCATGTGGCACCCATATATGACAGTAGGACCCACCACACTTCTTACTTCTTACTGACACATGGAAGCCACATCTTTTGATGAGCATGTTATGACCCTTTTGTGTTCCTAACATTACATACTTGATAAATATTTAATCTTCTAGAGAAAATATAGCATGTCAGAGAATTGTATCAAGAATATAACAAGAAATCCAAAATCAGATAAAAATATTATATCATAAGTGATAACAAAACACACACACACACACAGAGTGAGAACTATATGACTAACGAAGTATAAAAGCTTGGGGGAAACAAAGGCACAAAAGGAAAAGAACATACAAAAAAAAAAAAGGAGCTCATCCAAACACTTCAGTCCCTATGTTGCTTACAAAAAGAAAACTAAAAGAAATATGAAAAGTTATGAAGATTTTAGTTTGCATCCTATCAACAAAGTACCTAATTAAATATTCATAAACAAACACTCCACCAAACTAATTAAGAAACAATACATGCAGGTCTAAATATACATACACACACACATACACACATATATATATATATACACATACATACATACCTGAAGAATTTGATCCACAGAACCAAAACTACTCCAACCCAGAGCAAAAGCTAGCTCTGGTTCAACTCCTGATTCGAAACCACTTAGACCCAATAAAAATCAACAGTTTTTAATCAACATTCGTAGAGCTTATCCCAAAGAATAAATAAATTGCAACAACCAATAAAGAAACAGAGAACATTGAGACTTCAAAGTCAACAGAGAATAAATGAAAAGTGGGGAAAAAAACAAGAAGGATCCTGTTTTGGCTAAAAATTAATTTGGTGAAGTGACCGGGCGTGCCAGGGGCTTTGTACGAAGACCCAAACGTGTAACCAAAACGATCCCTAAATGTGGTTTGAGTGGGATCAAGCGATTGTTGGGAAGTAGGGATGATCCTTCCCTTGAGATTCTATTACTCTGATGCAAGTAATTTGGTTGAGTGGTGAAACGGGTAAAGCACATAAAAAGAACTGACAATAAATTTAATCAAGCGGGTAATCAACACCAAAGCTTTTGAAACATTAATTTATGGATCAAACAGTAGTACCAACATTAAATATTGCAAATGGCAAAGACATTACCACTAAAATAAAAGAAAATGAAAGAAAACATGCACACACATGGCACTTAACTAATACACCCGGCTGGAAGGCAAAGGAAAGTAGATGAAGGAATTACAAAGCAAAGCAAGAAAGAGAAGGAAACAAAAGTGAGCAGCAGTGTTCGGACTATAGCGGCAGGGGGCTGTTTGGCCTTGTGTCAGCATCTTGCATGTAGTTTGGCATTATGTATAAATAGGTGTTGAATGTAACTTTCCCAATCCCCACTAATGCAACTTCTCCACTTCATGTAACTCCCTTGACATCCACTAACTAGTGGAGGTAACTTCCACATCCAATAACCACTACCCACTAGCAAAACTCCTTACTAGTGTGCGGTTAATTTCCAACTTACATAAAATAAAACCGGTCAAAAATATAAAAATATAATTTTTATATTTTAGGGTGTAAACAGATCCACCAACTTGTACATTCAAAGAAAAAGGGCCACTTCGACATATAAATATGTAATGCTCACATAAGCAATTTTAGAGAGAGACAAACAAGCTGAAAATGGGTGGCCTACGTAAGCCACCGTTTGTTGAAAAACCAGTAATTCTCAAACTCCATTTTCAGGGGCCCCACTTGTTCCAAATTTTCCTATGGATACATTGTTCATAGAGATGGAATCATTCATCTTTGTTTGTAGAGAGAATGTACAAGCTGGGGCGCATTTTAGGAAGCACCAACATTTTCTAAGAAGGTAAATGGCCGACTGTCGTATCGTATTCGACACACGGATGCAATACTTTACAGATACTTTTTCTGGCGTGCAATTTTTTTTCTAAGGATTTTGTAGTGTCAATCGTGTCGGTGTATCCGTGTCTGTACTTCATAGGTGCGCATGATAGGTATCGAACTATGGCCCCGTTTGGAAACTGTTTATGAAGTATATAAGTGATTATGAAATTTTAAAAGCTAAAAATTTTTGTGTTTGGACAGTAGAAAAATGTGAGTCCATTTCAAAAAATTACAATTGGCCAAAAGTTACCCAAGACAACTTCTGTCCAAAATTTGAATCGTATAAGGCGTATTTGGCAATAGCTTTTGCTTCTGCAATTTATGGAGAAATTAATTGCCTTTAGCCAAATGCTGCTCTAAGTAACTTTTGTTGGAATATATTTTAATAAAATAATATTTTATGAATTGCTCTTAAAGAATGTGATTATTGTAAAAAAATGGACATAACTTTTGCATGTGGTTACTGTTTCAATTCACTAAAAGAAAATAGAGTTAAAGAAAGTACATTACTCTTCTTTATGTCACAATATAATAACATAGGCATTTGATGCCATTGATGTTAGCATTTGATGCTATTGATGTCAATGATGTTTGTAACCTTCATGTGGACATACACATCATGTGTGTATATATTTTTTGGGTCTAGGATCATTTTTTGTAAGTAGACTAAGAAAAAGAAGTTTTGGAGACTTTGTCTCCTACTTTATAATATTTTATATGCAGTTTTTCATTTCTCCCACTTTGATCTTTTTTTTAAAGATAGGAATTTACTTGAACTTCAGTGAGTTGTCCAAACATGAAAAAGAAAAAGAAAAAAAAACCAGTTTGTAGTTTATGTTAAGAGAGCTTTCAATTTTCTGCTACCGACCAACTATATCAGAAAGGGTGTTAGTATACCAGTTTTTCTTAGTGCAAAGAGAAACTGAGACAGAGAAGATTCTGGGCTGTTTTATCCTGGGAACTGCGTGGCAAATACGAACTGCTTGCACACTTTGGGCAGAGCCGCGAAACGTCTTAAAGAGAGCGAGATCCGCGACTCAACCCAAAGATTTGTAAAGAGACTACTGATCCGGTAATTCTGTTCTGTTTCTGTTTATAGTTCCAACAACTTTTGGCCAAATTCCAAAATAAAAAATAAATAAAAAATGCTATAATCACTTGTGCACTCCAAAAAATGTGAATCAAATGTAAAAATTTGCGATTCATCATAATCTCCCTTGGCAGCGTTTTAACAATAGGGTCACATAAGCATAAGATGTGCCCAACACACGATATACTACAGAGTATTGACCTCACCACATACAAACACATCAGCAAGAAAGAACGACCATCTGATTCTAGGACATGTGACTTCTAGAGATCTAGTGAAGGAATTTAAATTCGGTCTGTTTGTTTTTTTGGAAAGGGAAAATTACACTGACACCCCCTGAGGTTTGCCGCTTTATCACTCACACCCCCTGAGGTTTCTAACATGACAATGACACCCCCTGTCAGAATTATCTACTTAACGCCGTTAGAAACTATTGTCAAAAGACTATATTACCCTCTCTGATTGTTCATCTGCTTCTACTCTTTCTTCACTCTCGCCCCTAACTTTCGTATTTTAATGGCGGCTTCTAGTAGTGATGTTGCTACAATCCGGCCACCTGGATCAACTCCACCACCAAGAAGTTTCATCACTTAGCTGGAAAAATCATTGCAAAGAAACCCACTTCTATGAAGATTGATGAGAATCTTGTTCTGAATTCTAATTTTCTCAAAAATAGAACCTTGATTGATATTGACATTTTTCAAAGCCCTAATCTTCGATAGTCATGGGGTTTTTCTAATTTGGTTTCTAATTTGGGGTTTGGAGAGATGGGTTGGATCACTCTGATTTTTGTTCTCTCTCTCTCTCTACTCACATATATATATATATATATATACACACACACACATATAACACCTTTTAATTTGTGGGGTTATATGTTCTCTCTCTAATACCACCAGAGAGATGGGATGTTTGGTTGCCCCTCTCTGTAAAACTCGAGATCCGATCATTGGAGCCGATGAATTCATCACAAAATCAACAGCCCTTCTCTCTCTCTCTCTCTCTCTCTCTCTCTCTCTCGATCTCGATCTCGATCTCGATCTGAACTGAAGAAATTTTTCAGGCCGATAGATTGATATATATATATATATACACATATTTGTGTGTGTGTGTGTGTGTGCGTGCATGTGTTTGGCAGTGGTGGTGGTATTGATGTTGTATCGCCCAAAAAAAAAAATTTTGAGGCCGTGATGATTGATTCTGAGTAGATCAGCGGCTGACAATGGAGTTCGTGTCTTGGCGGGGCAACTCAGAGCGCCTTTGGGAGATTCATCTTCTGTCACGCCCCGCAGTAGCAAAAATAGAGAAAATAAATTCCTTTTTGGACCCGTAGGCCATGACAGTTGAAAGTCACCATATTGTCCATAACCAAAGTCAAACCATCAGAGTAATGATTCAAACCACACATTGGAAAGTTCTAGGGTTGATATATATAATTAGAGTTCAATACTAACTATTACAAACCATAAGTATCGCAGAAGTACAAATAAAGTATTACGGCAACATATGCCGATTACAAACTTAACTATTACAACGGTCTCTAAAACGTAGGCATAAACTATCAACAGCAAGCTTCAAGTCTTCAGCTTGCGTAGTAGCCATCTACAGCATAGCCTCCGTCATCGTAGGCTCCATCCTCGTGGCCCCTATCCACGTATGCATCACCTGCATACTCATAACCCTGGCCCACTCGCCCCATATGTTACTCTGGCCCACTCGCCCAATATGTTACGGTCTTCGTGACCGCATTTATACGTACCAATCATAAATAGTATCGACCATTGTGGTCGACAGACCCACTACTATGCACGTCGGCTTTTCAATCTCATTATTATCTCAAAATATATCAAAAGGATATAAAAAAAACAAGGAAAATACAGGGTTTTACACATAGCAACATTCAAACCAGAACTAGAATGAAATATTAGACATCGTGTATGATTCTAATAAAAATAGGGCACAGGGGTATTTTGGTCATTTTCCAGTTTATAAGTCAGGATCCGAAAACATAAAAGTTACGTGAGATCAAATAAATAAGTATTCATGTTGTAAGTTAAGAGTTTTCGATCCCCGTTAAGAAAATATCTTGATTTCAGTCGATTTAAGTGAAAATAGATCACAAGGGTATTTTGGTCATTTTCCAGTTTTGTACGTCCACAACCGAATTTTATAAAAGTTCCGTGAGATTAAATAAATAAGTATTCATGTTGGAAGTTAAGAGTTTTCGATCCTCATTAAGAATCCATCTCGATTCCAGTCGTATTTGAAAATACCAGTTTATCGTATTTATGCCGTATTTATCTAAATACGTAATATAATACGTATAAGCATCACATAATTAATATAAATCATAATCATAATCATAATCATGTGTTCATAACAAAGTATAATATAAATAGCTGAGTGAGTTGGAGACTCACCTAAATTCGCAGAATAATAATGCCGAGAAAACCCGAAGAATCTTCGAATATAAAATTCCGGCTTCAAATAGCGTTCTTGGTGTACTAGGTGTGTTCTTGGTGTTCTTGGTGTTTGTGTGTGTGTTTGTCACGCCCCGGAACGGCAAAAATAGATAAAAATAAATTTCCTTTTTGGGTCCAAAGGCAGCGACGGGTGAAGTCACATGATTGTCCACACCACGCAGTACTAAGCAATAAGAAGTAATAATGTAACAACAATGAAGTCTAGGTTCTGATCACAACGTAACATAAAGTCAACAGAAGTTACTAACTATTACATATCAGAGTCTCAAATCAAATATAAGGCAGCGGAAGTACAAATGCCAAAGCAACATATGCCTGACTACAAAAGTTCAAAAAGGTTAACGACAACTAGCTACAATTCTAGTCTAGTCTTCAGTTGGCATAAAGGTAGTCCTCGGCGTAGTAGTCTTCTTCGGCCTGACCTCCGTCGGGGAAATCCTCCACAGGGACTCCGTCACCGGCATAGTAGTCCTCTCCTGCAGGCCCTTCACCTGTAAAGTCATAACCATGGTGCGCTGGAACGTAGAAATGTCCAGCGGCATAAACGCCGTCAGCTTAATGAAAGCCGAGTGAGTTAGATACTAACAGGGTATCAACTATTGAAGTTATTACAAGTTATAAGCCGTAACCAAATTTGAATTATGTAAGGGTAACTCCTTTACATCAAACCGATCATCTGATTACTAACGTCTTACTCATTTAAGACCGATAATACGTCTAGATAGGGGAACAGACTCGACAGTAGTTCAACTCTATAACACACCATTGCTCATCCACCGCTTTTAAGAACATATGCACAGTTCACCGCATGTCATGGATACCACGTTAGTCCATCCCCCGCTTTTAAGAACATATGTACCGTTCACCGCATGTCAGGGATATAACACTTTAAACAACAGTACATCATTCTATGCCATGACTTAGCGACGTCTACCAGTGATCACGGTCCACCGCATGTCATAGACACCTTCGTCTGTCTACTGCTTTTAAGAACATATGATTAGATCATCTGGCTATCTTAGGGCAAATGGTCCGGTTCACCGCAAGTCATAGACACCTTCGTCTGTCTACCGCTTTTAAGAACATATGATCGACCAAAACCCGCCCACGCAAGGTTCCCGAATCTTAGCAAACCTACTTAAGTTCAACTCTATTTCCGATACATGACAATCCCAATGTGGCCCGACTACTCTGAATGAAATGAACGTTAACTCCAAAGGATTCACAACTATTCCGTTATCTAACATTATAAACATTATTCGATAGTCTTGTTATTCCTACGATCCTACGCTGCATTAACTCGTTATCATGTCTGTATTACAATAATAAAGCATGCTGGGAAATACTGAACAGTAAATAAACAACTAAACAGTTATTACATTATCTAAACAAGTAAAACAGTAAACTGTAACTGTTAATCGATTGGTATAAATGTCAATCGATTGGTATAAAAGTGGCATCAATCGATTGGAAGAAGGTTCAATCGATTGGTATAAAAGTAGTGTCAATCGATTGATCAAAGATTCAATCGATTGGATCACAATCCATGTCAATCGATTGATAAAGATTCAATCGATTGGAACCTGAAAGATGTCAATCGATTGATAAAGATTCAATCGATTGGAACCTAAAAGATGTCAATCGATTGATAAAGATTCAATCGATTGGAACCTGAAAGATGTCAATCGATTGATAAAGATTCAATCGATTGGAACCTGAAAGATGTCAATCGATTGATAAAGTGTCAATCGATTGACACTTCGTCTTCTTCACAGAGAAGACTGTCCAGCAATATATAAACGGGAATACATGATTTCTCTTCCATTTCTTCATTCAAACATGTCATAACATCAATGTAAGGCTACCAAGTGAGTTTAGAACTCACCTTAGACATTAAGGGCGTGTTTGGTTGTGTTTTGAAGCTTGAGCTTCAATGGTGGCTCCTCCCTCTCTCTCTAGTTCTCTGTCTTCTTCTTTCTTCTTCTCTTCTTTCTTCTTCTCCTTTCTTCTTCTCTTCTTCTCTTCTTCTCTCACTCCATCTGTGTGTGTGTGTATGAATAGGTGTATATATGTGAATATATATATATATATATGAGTGTATATATATATATAAACACACACAAAACCCTCACTCTCACTCTCTCTAATTTCTGTAAACAGAAATACGCCCAAAATGGGCTGGTATATATAGAGAGGGAGTGTTCACGTGGCCTCTCCCCAGCCAGAGCAAAAGAATCTGCCCAGCTGCCTCCAATCGATTGACATAAGTGGCAATCAAAAGTTCAATCGATTGGTATCCAAAGCAAGTCAATCGATTGGAAAACTTGTCAATCGATTGGTATCCAAATTATACCAAGGGTAAAGCCAAGCTCAAACAAGTACTAAAAGAAACATACAAGGTCTAGTTATATAATATATTACAAAAATACAGGGTATTACATCATCCACCACTCATAAAAGATTTCGTCCCCGAAATCCGAAATAAACTGGGTTAAAACAAAAATGGAAACTTCTCTTGCATCTCCGACTCCAATTCCCATGAAGCTTCTCCTTCGTCGTGGTGCTTCCATTGAACCTTTACTAGCGGAATCTCCTTGTTTCTGAGCTTCTTCACTCCTCGGTTTAGAATACGCACTGGTCCTTCGTTGTATGTCACGTTCTCGTTCACCTCGATATCTTCAAAACTGATCTCGTGTGCTGGGTTGTGGGCACACGTCCTCAACATGCTGATGTGGAAAACGTTGTGTACTCCTGACATCTTCGGCGGCAACGCAAGTCGATAAGCAACCTTCCCAACACGTTCTAGGATCTCGAACGGTCCTATGAATCGCGGCGATAGCTTGCCTCTCTTCTGTCCGAATCTGACGATACCTCGAACTGGCGAGACTTTAAGTAGCACATGATCTCCAACTGCAAACTCTAGATCTTTCCGTCGCTTGTCGGCATAGCTCTTGTGTCTGGATTGCGCTGTCTTCATCTTTTCTCGTACAATCTGGATCTTCTCGCTGGTTTCTCAAATCATCTCGGGTCCAAGTAGTTAAGTATCTCCGACTTCGGCCCAACACAGCGGCGATCGGCAAGGTCTTCCATACAAAGCTTCAAACGGCGCCATCCCTATGCTTGTGTGGTAGCTGTTGTTGTAGGCAAACTCGATCAAAGGTAGATGTGTCTCCCATGAACTCTCGAATTCAATGACACAGGCTCGCAACATATCCTCCATCACTTGATTGACTCGTTCGGTCTGACCGTCTGTCTGTGGGTGAAAGGCTGAACTCAAATTCAATGAAGTTCCCATTGCTGTCTGAAGGCTCTTCCAGAATTCTGCGGTAAAGAGTGAATCTCGATCTGAAACTATTGAGACAGGTACACCGTGCAGTCGCACTACTTGCTGTAGATACATCCGGCTCAATTTAGTTGGTGATATGCATATCGAAAAAATTTCTTGGTTTGCTTCTTGTTTTTGTGCTATACTCAGTTATAGATCTGTGAACATATATTTGTATGCGTGTATGTGTGTGTGTGTGTGTGTGTGTGTGTGTGTGGAAGAAGAAGAAGATAAGGGCATTTTGGACATTTTAAAATATTAACTTACTAATGTTAGTCAGTTTTTAACGCCGGTTAATAGCAGGGGTTGTCAGTGTTACCAACCCACAAATCTGAAGGGAGGTCAGTGTAACCTAAAAAATCTCAGGGGGTGTGAGTGATAAAGCGGCAAACCTCAGGGGGTGTCAGTGTAATTTTCCCTTTTGGAAAAGAAAAGAATTTTGTTTCGAAAAAAAGGTGAGAGAAATAGAAAGGAAAAGAAAAATGTGATGAGAAATAACTTCAAAAAAAAACCTATGTTGGACCTATGTTGGATCTCAGGGGGTGTCAGTGTAATCCATAGTATATAAGACCTATGTTGGATCAGTGGCGGACTTAGAAATTTACATTGGGGGGTCAAGATTGAATGAGTGTTTATATATATATATATATAGTGGCGGACCTATACGAAGGTTCGGGACAGTGCCCTCAAAAAGAATTTTTTTTAGGTCTTTTAATACATATTTTGGGTGTTGTTATCCATGTATCACGTTGTTTTTGTAATATGGGTTCACTGCTTGTTATAATTTGTCAAGTTTGATTGATGGTAAAATAAATTGGGTTAAAATAAATATATAAAATTACATACCCAAATTGAAGTTTTCAAAAAAATTGGAATGGTTGTTAAAAATTACATATACATATAAAAAATATTTGGGGGCAACAAGTTTAATTTTTAAAATTAAAAAAAAAAATTGCAAGGGCCACTGTCTTCCTTGGTCTCCAAGTAAGTCCGCCCCTGGAGGGGATGGCCCAAAGAAAACGAACTGCTAATAGGGTCATCTAAGGGGTCTGCTTGGGAACACCAATGGATAGAAAATAGGATCGTTTGTGAATCTGTGATCTAAGTCTCATTCTTATTTAGTTCTGTAAAAACTATAGTAATGTTTTAATAAAGAACTAGTTCTTAAGACATTTTTAAGCCAAAAAAGGATCCCGGTGCATCTAAAAAGTTGCTATATAAACAAAAAGCTGTATTTAGAACTAATTTTTTTCTGAACCATAACCGATTCTTAAATTACCCAAACATGCTCTTGGGCAATGCCAAAAGTAATAGAATATATCCTACCAAAAAAAAAAAGAATTTAAAATCATCATCTTGAAATTATATACCGTATATTGAGAAAGATGATGAAATTGATCATCTTCTTCTTTTATGTTCCAAATATGTTTGATAAAGTACCACCTCACTGGAAAAAACAGCCAAAAATCTACTGAAAACTTTAAACAAAAAGCTTTAAAATTAATTTACTGAAAACTTTAAACAAAAAGCTTTGCTAAATAGAACTATTCTGGTTAAAAAAAAAAAATAGAACTATTCAGTAATGAAATATTGTTTTCCGGACTGCAACTTCAGTACCTTAAACTTTTACCGTTTTACGTACTAAATATTCAGTACTTGATTTTCAGTTTTATCAAACGGGGCGGCTTAAGAGTCCGTTTAAGATCTCCGTGGGAATAATAGATTTTTGTAAAAAGTTGTTTAGCATTTGATATTGTTGAGGGAATTAGAGATTTTTTTTTAAAAAAAAAAAACTTAAATTTCTTCTTTTAATTTATTTTCTTTAATATTTAGAAATTTTGATTTTTGAAAGTACAGTTGTCAAAACAAGCTCTCAAAATTCTCAATTAATTGGTCATCAAACTAGCTCTAAATCTCATAAAACTTAACAACAATGACAACTTTATTCAATTTGTACTTCTAGCAAGAAAGATGCTATAGTTCCGTACAATATATGATGCTGGGCTTCACACATAGAGATGAACATATATATAATTACACACAACTGACATTGTTATGTATCCACATTCTATAAAACTATGACTCAATTATCATAAAATAAAAAATAACAATAAGACCCAATTATTCGACTTTTATTTGGTTCCAGGATCTATATATATCCTGGCTGAAAGAGGGTCCATATATATATACAAAATTTTACAATTGCTCCACTATGCAAAGCTAATCAAATCCATGATTGGATCGGATAGTTGCATTTGAAGGAATTCACACCACTTATATGAGCAAATATATCTGATGTAATGTCATCTTCTTCTTTCACAACTACCTGCAGGGAAAAAAAAAACAAAAAAAAAGAGAGGAGAGAAAATGACAAAATGGGTGTACAGAAAAAGACAATTCAAACCCTAAATTCTTTTTCCCAAAATTCAAATAAGGTTCAGTATTTTCAACTGGAAGTCGTTTGGAATATTGACAGAAATGCGGAGAAGAAAAAGAAAGAAACTCGTTAAGAGGAGAGACAATATATAAGAGAAGAGAAAAGTGGCACAACTTTCTCTGTTTTGGTTAGCTTTCGTAAGAGAGAAGAAAAAAAAAAATATTTAGAACCAATTTATATTTTTGACATTATTGACTCTATAAGCGTGGCTACATCTGATTTTAAGACGAAATGGATAGAGGTTTCTGGAAAGAATTCCAAAATTTTCATGACTTCAACACTCATTTGATTCCAATTACAAAAAATTGGAATTTTCGAATTCTATTCTGATTATGAATTTTTGAAAATTTTGGATTTTTTTTCCCGAAAGTTCAAAAATGGATTTTTTTTTTTTTGGAAAATCTTAGTTGTTTTCATGCCAGTCGACTCTATTAGGTAAGGCCAACGCACGTGCAACCTTTATGCTGCAAATGAAAGTAACATAAACCTTTCATGTCATCATTGTCATACTAGGTTAATACATAATTATATATTTATTCCTATAAAATATACATAATATGTATATTTTAATGAACATAACACAGGTAATTTTTTAAATTTACTTGTAAAAATTCATAATATTGCAAGGATATTTATGAATCTTTGGATCGAAAATTCAGAATTTTTGGGAATTCCAGGTACCATTTCAATTCCAATCCAATTTTTTGGAGTTTCAAAATTCAGAAGTTATTTTATGTTGCCAAAATTGGAATTTTTCGGACCAGAATCAGAATTTCTGTTCCAATTGCACCCTGAGTGTGACATAGTGGTTCTTAATCAAACCAACATAATATTGATTTTTATACAAACCAAATAAAAATGAGACATGCTCTGAACCTAATATTATTTTAGGTATTCCCTAATGAGAGCAGAGAGAGAGAGAGAGAGAGAGAGAGAGAGAGAGAGAGATGTTTAATTACATGTAAGTGATGGAAGTTGGGAGATGGTATGAGCCTTACATCTTCATCAGTGTCCTCTTCAAGGTTGGTACAAGTGGCTCTTGCGTTCTCTCCTAATTCATCATTCTTTGCAAACCTTCCTCTAACTCTAGGTCTGCTATCTGCTAGAGTTTTTCTGCACGCGTACTGCACAAAATTCAAACCACAAACTCTGTCATCAGTTGCCTATATACATATATACATATATATATATATATATGCATGTATATGATAGAATTAGAGGTACAAGTCGGACAGAACGGATCAGAAACACCTCTTTCGGAAAAAAAAAAAAAAAATTCCGAAATTTTCGGAATGCACAAAGCAATTCTGATTTCCGTTCTAAAAATTCGGCACTCTAACCATTCCGATTCCGAATTTTCGGAAATATCGGAATTGTCGGAATTTTTCGGACACATTATGGATGAATGTAAGTAGTGATAAGAGAGAGATAAACACATTATGGTATTTATAGATTGTGTTTGTGAGATTGTTTGTATGCCCAAAGACTTACTCAACAATTAAAGGCGTTATTTATAGCTCTAAGTAGAGGCAGGGTGCCGCCTTGCAAGTAACTGATGCAATTGCTTTGGGCCCAAATTCCAAAGGCCACCAACCAGATATGCTTTGTGGGAGAAATTATTCAGTGAACCCGTCACGTCACGTCAGTATGTTGATGTAGTGTAACCAATTAATCCTAACTATTTATTTGCCCCTTCCTTCTATGGGGATCATGACAAGTGGTTATCAAATTTAAATTTTGAAATTCCACTAACCACTTTTCATGATCTCTCTTGAAGAAAGGAACAAGTGGGTGGTTGAGATTAATTGGCCACACCACGTCAGTATGCTGACGTGGCATGACGGGCTCACTGAATAACTTCTCGCTTTGTGGGCATCTGAATATATATGTAAGTCTGTATGTAGATTTTAAGTATATGTGATCAGCCCATTACTTTTCTAAGTAATTTTTTTTTTTGCAAATACATATTGTGTTAATTAACATCAAATATTTACAAAAATACATAGAAGGCTCTATTCTCGTAGTTCGCTTAAAAAGTCAGGGCCGCCGAGTGGGAGTCCTCATATGTACGTAACTAAGTTGTGAAGAACTAATGGGAATAGGGATTGGAAAATAAGGGCCTACTACGTATTTGATTTGTAGATTTAACAAAGAAAAAGAAACGAAAAGATAAAAGGGAAGAGAAAAATATGAAGAAGAAAACTTTTTTTTTTTTTTTTGGTTAATAAGGTAAATAGTGACAAAATCTGTTTTTTTTTTTTTTATTAATGGGACGAAATATGATGATAAGATGAAAAAAAAAATTTAAAATTGACATTGCTATAATTTAAAATTTTCTAATTACTTCTATTATTTACACACAGAAGAAACACTAGCTGCAAACCAAAAGAAACTTTATCCCCCCCCCCCCCCCAAAAAAAAACAAACAAAAAACAAAAAACAAAAAACAAAAAACAAAAAACAAAAACAAAAACAAAACCCAAAAGAAAAACTAAATAGTGAAGATGTTTTCTTCTTCATTGCTTTCTTTCTTTTTCTTCACTAAACCCATGAAACCAATTGGTGCCTAAAGATGACACTATGAGAATCTATCTGTATAACTAATAACCTACTACAATATATGGTTTCACCCATTTTGATAAACATGCATTACTCATTATGCCCTATACATATGAATTGCATGTGTATGAGAGATATAGAGAGACCTTGATTTTCTTGCTGAAATTCCTCTCATTCCTTTTCTTCATATATCTATATATCTTCTCTTTCCTTTCTTCAGCAGAGAGTTTCCCCACCTTGTATGTAGGATTTTCCAAACTTGACATCTCTGATCCCAAAGGAGTACAACTCCCACCCCCACACACAAGATGTTGACTCTCATTGCTAAGTGCCTTTCAAAAGAAATGTGATTAGAAAAAAGAAAGGAACAATTCATTTTAAGAGTCTCTTTATAAGAAGAAAAAAAAAAACAACAAAAATAAAAAATAAAATCACAAACATATCAAAGTTCAAAATTGTCTAGCCACAAAGGCATAAACAAGAAAGAATTTCATTTTCCTTCAAAGTTTACCTCATTGTATCTTTCTATGTTATTTTCCCTTCTCTAACCTAGCTCCTTCCAAATTCCATTCAAAATAAATATTTTTTATTAGCCTCTATTTTCTCAAATTTTCAATTTGTGTCGTCTAGTTCCAATTGCAACTACAATGACCCTTGATTTTTGATAATTACCCAATTGAGAACATAGTAGCAATTTTGAACTATATACATACCCCAAAAGTTTTTTTTTTTTTTTTTTGAAAAAAAAGGGTTAATTACAGAAACACCCCCTGTGGTTAGGCCTTTTATCAAATACCCCCTTGTACTTTAAATTTTATCACTAATACCCCTTGTGGTTTGGACTAAAGTGAAATAGTCACTTTTTCCGTTAAAGTTAACAGAAAATTGATAAAAAGTACAAAATTACCCCTATTACATACTAATAATAACACCATTATATGCTTAAATGTTTATTTA
The DNA here is from genome assembly GCA_033977485.1 of Hydrangea macrophylla. Classification (NCBI taxonomy): domain Eukaryota; kingdom Viridiplantae; phylum Streptophyta; class Magnoliopsida; order Cornales; family Hydrangeaceae; genus Hydrangea; species Hydrangea macrophylla. The sequence continues at coordinate 93,568,416 of CM066998.1, read as the reverse complement.
GGCATAAGTGGTACATTATTATATTATTTTGATATTACATTTGTTGTTAAAGACCATTATGTGGTCACTTAAGGGTACCTTTGTGAGAGCGAATTTGACACACATACACACACACACAAAAGTTTGGGGATAAATTTTTTTTAGATCTTAGTACATCACTACACTGGATTTCCCTGTGTGTGTGGTCAAGAGTAGATTAAAAAAAACTAACATATCACCAAGATTGTGTGTGTCTAAGAGTAGATAAAAAATAAAAAAATAATAATAGTATATCGCCAAGATTGTGTGTGGGGTGTGGGGGTGAGTGTGTGTCCAAGGGTAGATCAAAAATTAAATAAAAAATTAAATAAATTTACTCTCATGAATGTACCTCAAAGTCACTACAGAATGGTCTCTAACAACAAATTTAATATCAAAATAATATAATAGTATACCACATATGTCTTAATAAACATTTAAGCATATAAGAGTGTTCTTATTAGCATGTAATAGGGGTAATTTCGTATTTTTACCCATTTTCCGTTAACTTTAACGAGAAAAGTGACTATTTCACTTTAGTCCATACCATAGGGGGTATTAGTGATAAAATTTAAAGTATAGGGGGATAACTGATAAAAGACCTAACTACAGGGGGTGTTTCTGTAATTAACCCAAAAAAAATAGAGGGTGATGAAGTGTACTTGACCTATATACGTATAGATTATCAGATGTTCTGTATACTGTTAAGGATTGTCGTCGAAGATCAAGTTCCTTCACCATTGTAATTCAAAGGGTAATACTTGGGACACAACCTTCATACAACTTTCATACAACCTCCCCAAAAGATGTGTCTATCTCTTTCCTGTGTCACTGTGGGGTCCAGTGACATCATAGGAGAGAGATAGACACATCTTTTGGGGAGGTTGTATGAAAGTTGTATGAAGGTTGTGTCCCAAATATTACTCTAATTCAAAATACACTTGTCAAAATGAAATTTTGGATAAAATATAGGATACTAAAGTGTATTTGACCATGTAATTTTTCTTGGTGCCCTCAAATTAGAAGGACAAGGGGTCTGTCTTTGGAAATGCATAAAATTTGGCCAGGTTTAGATTTAAATCATTTTTCTATTTGTATAAATATGAACGTCGATTTGTCTTACAAAATACTTATTTTAAGAATTTTTTTAGACTGGATCGAACTTTATGTTACAAGAGGTAATTAATAAACATTTAAAACAGATTCACTTAGAAATAGAATAAATTAATATAATATTGGATTCTTCTTTCCAGAAAAGCTCCAAAAGTTCATAAGAGTATGAAAAGAGTAATGCTAAAGACAGTACTAAAAAGCTACCTAAAAATATCACAAGATAGGTGAATTAAGTGGTGAATTTTTTTCATCAATTAAAATTTGGATTAAAAATTTCCATTGACACATCATCCTATAAGAAAATTAGGTAATTAAATCCATTATACTTCACATTTTTCTAATGAAAATTAGTATGTGCTTATGTGTGTGTGTGTGTGTTCGCGCTTTTGCTTCATGTTCAATAGGTCATTCCTCGTACCTGAAGCTCGCCAGAGTTAAAAATCTGCGGCAAAGGCTCCGGGCAAAAAATTCCACCATTATCACCTTCATAATCCAAATCTTGGGGCTGCAATTCATTTCCCACAACCAAACCTCCAGACAAAATTCCTGAATTTTCTGTGGAAAATCCAGAATTAAAATTCCCTTGCAAGTATGGTCCCATTGTGTGATCAAGAAAAGAGCAAGAAGGCATTGAAGACAAGCATTCATCTTCATGAACAGCAGGTAATGGTTGACCCATGATGGGCAAGTGAGAGAAACCGTCAAGAAAATCGGTTTGTAGGATTTGAGATTGGAGAGAAGAGAAATCATATTGGTATTGTTGTGGATTCATGAAGGGAGGAAGGGAAAATTGAGGGGTGGAAAGTGGGGTGGAAGGCGAAAAGTCAATAGAGGCAGAAATGTCATTTTCTATATCTTCTGGGGAGTCAAAGAGGAGAGAGAGATTGCTATTGTTATTGTTGGTGGTGGTGGTGGTGGTGGTGGTGGTGGTGGTGGTGGTGGGGCTAGTTAGGGAGGTGGTGGCATTGGTATTTATAGTATTTGTAAAATTGTTTGTTTCTTGAGAAAATGAATAGGGGGAATTTTCATCATAGCAACAATTTGAATTAGAATCAACTTCTGAGTTTTGTATGGTTTCTATGAATAATTCAGGGTCACAAAGTTCAAACATTTGAGCACCAAATGGGTTCGAAAACTCTTCCTGTAAGGGGAAAAAAAAATTAGATCATGAACATGAACACTTGTGCGCGATATTAAAAGCAAAGAGCTAATTGAAAACTCTTCCTGTAAGGGGGGGGGGGGGGGGGGGGAAATTAGATCATGAACATGTACACTCGTGTGGAATATGAAAAGCAAAGAGTTAATTTTACTTTGGCCCCTTCATTTTCTCTAAATCTTCAATTTTACGACATTTATTATGAATTGTATCACTTATGGATAGGGGTGAAAGAAAACCGAACCAAATTAATACAGTGAACCGAACCAAACAAAAATAATTAGCTTGTATCATGGTGCTCGATCTTGATCAACACCATTTCAGATCGTCTAATTAATAAAAAGTTTATGAATTTAATAATAATAATAATAATAATCTAGATATAAATCTAGTACACGAGACTCAAATTATCGTTTGTGAAGAATTAATATGCAATATAATCACTAATTAATTAAGCTTATATCTTTTTTTCATTTTTAGCTAGGCTCATGATAGGTCTCAAGTGTCCAACATTATGTCACTTTATTACACTTCTATTGAAAGCATAAATTACCTTTTGTAAAAGAGTCATGCTACACCCACACAATGAACCACACACTTTTTTCACACACTTCTTTAAATGCTTGTACCTTGTGCTGTTTGAATTTTTTACACTTTTTTGTGCCCCACTTATACAGCACAAGGTACAAGTATTTAAAGAAGTGTGTGGAAAAAATGTGTGGTTCATTATGTGGGTCTAGCATTTTTCTTTGTAAAATTAGGACTCTCTCTCTCTAGTCTCTCTCTCTTACCATGTGACCTGTAAAAACCAAAGGTATCTGATAGAAACAAGAAATTCAAAGGCATTCGCATAGAAGGGAGTTCGATCATGAAATAATAAACTATATATATATATATATATATATATATATTATTAGTAGTGGACTAGTGGGCGCGCATGATATGGAAATATCCAAAAATGGACAGAATGAGAACTTCTCGTCTTTGAGAACCCTTTGTGGCATATGTACATGTGTGATGCTACCATTAATTAAGTTCATTTATCAAGCTGAATGAAGGAATCAATGTTAGAAAAATAAAGCAAGACACACAATTAATCGAAAGAAGAAATGAAGGGTGTGTTTGGACACATATGACTTCTTTTTTGTATCACTTGCTTAAATTAAATAGACTTCCTAGTATATATGGAGAGTTCCCTAAAAAAAAAAAAAAAGTATATATGGAGAGAAAACGAGAGAGAAATGCAACGATTGAAATCGAAATTAATTATATGACCCAAGAGAATATAGTCGAAAAGTTTATGGAGCGTTTGGTCATGGACTGATAACTCTAATTCTTCAATATTGTGGATCCCATTAATATATAATTTAAAAACGGAAGTAAGTAAGACGGAAAATATAAAAAAGGTTAATTATAGAAACACCCCCTGTGGTTAGGACTTTTATCAAATACCCTCCTTGTACTTTAAATTTTATCACTAATACCCCCTGTGGTTTGGACTAAAGTGAAACAGTCACTTTTTCCGTTAAAGTTAACGGAAAATTGATAAAAGTACAAAATTACCCATATTACATGCTAATAATAACACCCTTATATGCTTAAATGTTTATTTAGGCATAAGTGGTACATTATTATATTATTTTGATATTACATTTGTTGTTAAAGACCATTATGTTGTCACTTAGGGGTACCTTTGTGAGAGTGAATTTGACACACACACAAAAAAATTTAGGGATAAATTTTTTTTTTTTAGATCTTAGTACGCCACTACACTGGATTTCACTGTGTGTGTGGTCAAGAGTAGATTAAAAAAAAAAAAAACTAACATATCACCAAGATTGTGTGTGTCTAAGAGTAGATAAAAAAAAATAAAAAATAAAAACAATATATCGCCAAGACTGTGTGTGGTGTGTGTGTGTGTGTGCGCGCGTCCAAGGGTAGATAAAAAATTAAATAAATTTGCTCTCATGAATGTACCTCAAAGTGACTACAGAATGGTCTCTAACAACAAATATAATATCAAAATAATATAATAGTATACCACATGCATATGCCTAAATAAACATTTAAGCATATAAGGGTGTTCTTATTAGCATGTAATAGGGTAATTTCGTATTTTTACCCATTTTTCCGTTAACTTTAACAGAAAAAGTGACTATTTCACTTTAGTCCAGACCACAGGGGGTATTAGTGATAAAATTTAAAGTATAAGGGGGTAACTGATAAAAGGCCTAACCATAGGGGGTGTTTCCGTAATTAACCCATATAAAAATAGTACTAAAATAAATCTTTAAAATTTATAAGCTAAAAGTTTAGAGTTCTTTGTGATTTTAATTTGTGAGAATTCATTCTAAGGTTGTGCATTAAAGATTAAACAATATATATAACATCGGTATTATAAGTAAAGGCCTATTATGAGGAGGAAAAAATTAAGGAAAGCACAACAAAACATGAAATTCTTACTGCATATCAGACTCATGGTTTTAAATCAATAAGAAGCATCAAAAGAACTTAAGCACATATAAATATATGTACACGCACAAGTATATGTATACACACACACACACAGAGAGAGAGAGAGAGAGAGAGAGAGAGAGAGCTAAATGAAAGATACCATACAAGAAGGGTGTGTTCATAACTTCATATGATAAATTTAGCTCATTATTCACAAATTTGAATTCCTAAACATTCTTAAAAAAAATCTTATTTTTGTGGAAATAAAAGAATCAATAATATGAACCAAAATGCAAATGCATGCATGGTTGTTTTCACGAACGTGCATGAACTTATTTACCATGAAAAAATAGAGAGAGAGAGAGAGAGAGAGAGAGAGAGAGAGAGAGAGGAAAAAACACTTTAGAGTTTAGAGAATTACAATTTGAAGTTGTTCCGAGGGACAATTAATTACGTCTTGCAACATCTTTGACGAATCAACGGAAACTTCTGAAGCTGTCACTCTCTTTTACTCCCTAAAACAACAATGAAGAACACATAATTTGCTTTTCAATACCTTCACTTCCAAGCTTCAAATGTATGACTGAAATTAATGGAGGAGAAAACTCCATGAGGACAATGAAAGTCCCCCTGACAGGTAGAAATATTTAGAGAGAGAGAGATAAGAGTGTAATTTTAGAAGGGGGGACGTTATTAGAAAAAAAAAATGGTCTAAAGAGAGAGTTAATTAGTTATAAACTTATATAGTGTGTAGGGTGTCCGTACGTATGATATATAGTCCGAAGTTGTCGCTGTACCATTCATTGGACTCTTTTCCTCCCTGGCTACTCTCACTCATTGAGGAACTATTATGTGGTTCGGGACCACTACATCACTTATGTAAGGTGGTAATTCGGACTAATAATTGAATTTCATGTAAATAATAAACATTTGTTAAAGCCTTGTTAGAAGGGGTGTTCATTTTTTCAAATTTTTAGTAGTTTCGGTAGGTCGGTTTAGGCAGTATCAGTCATTTTTCGGTCAATTTAGGATTTTGTATTCCTTTATTAAACCGACCAATTAGTTTCAATTAGTTTTTGGTATTAGCTTTTCTTGAACACCCCTACTTGTTACGATAAAATGTTGTACAGTTCTGTGGTTGGGATTACACAAACAATGTCAATTGGATAAAAATTAAAATGTTGTGTGGTTCTGCAAGTTGGCGATCAATACTACACAATAATTTTCTTTTATTTCGCCACATTGAAAACTTTAGCACAAATTACTTTATATCTTCATGGCATATATTAATTTACTGGTTCGAATTATCACGTGAGTTAGTTATGTGGTGGTCCTGAGCATACCATAATATAAAGTAATGTTAGGTACGTCTAAATGGGATACCTAAATTATCTACTTGTTGATGTGTCGTGACAGTTTTGAAGTAAATTCAAACTTTGTTTGGTAACTGATAAATAATTTTAAAATCCACATTAAAAGATGAATAATTTAAGTATCCCAATTAGATGTATTTAGCATTACTCCATAATTTAACTCACCTATCCTTATCTTTTGTGGAATTTCGTTGACGTGGCACCCTTAAGCTATCTTGCAAGGCCGTACAGAAATTGGATTGACCAAGCCTCTCCTGATCCAATTCCTCGCCGATTTTTTTGTTTTCTTTTTTATAGTTGGTGTAGAATTTTTTTTTTCTTTTTCTAATTTTACTTTTTGTTAACTCAAGTTCCCAAAACATCCCCGTGTTTCTCGGTTGAATCTAATTGACAGATTTTTAGTAAGTTGATGGATGATTTTGCAAAGACTAATTGTTAATGACAGTTAAAAAAAAATTTCAGGAATTTGGAAATACACAACGATTCAATTCGGGTTCTAACTATAATTTGATGTGTTAGTTACTTACAAGTTCGAAAAAAAAATCTTTCAATAATTAGGGGCGGATCTAGTAAATCAATTCAGAGGAGATTGCCCCCGAAAAATATTTTTTGAACCTATTTATATATATTTTAGACATTTTTTGCGCATATTCTAGACATATTTTAAACTAACATGTGTTTGGAATGAATTTGAGATATAAATTTATATACCAACTCTATAGGCCATTTTTCACAACCCCATTAACAACTCCTCACCTTCCACGTCACCACCTTTAGTGATAGATGTAAAATATTCAGGCCACGTTTGTTTCATTGGACAAGATTAGGACAGGATTAGGAGAGATTACTTCTCCCTTTCACTATTACACACATATATACTAAAAAGCGAACAGAGGATTGATGATGTTCCATTTTTCCCGTGAAAAATTTGACCAATCATAACACGGGAAGAACTTCTAAAATCAACACTCCGTTCGTGAATTAAATTCTACATCTTCAATATGTTAAATTTTCAGAATAGCACTCAGAGGCTCAAGGCCCACATTAACCGTACAGCTCGGTTAATGACAACCAAAAAACAAGAGATTATAGATATAAATCTCTTGATCCTCTCAAAAAAAAAATATTTATTAATCTCTTGAGTAATGCTATGCTCACCACATTTTATATCCCAAATGTGATCCCAAGTCCCAACACGTGACAATTTAACCACCTTCAATAATGTTGGGACCACTTCAACATCTTCCAAAATCAAGTAGACCCACCACCACAATTGTGATACAAATTTGGGAATTGCTGCAAGTATCACTCGTCACTGCATAATGTTGGAGAAAGAGAGAAATTTGGTGAGTGTACTTAGCACCACTCAAGACATGAGCACCTTGTTACTGTAATTCATGCCATCCTCGTACCTAATTTCTTACTATGAAGTTATACTAGACCGTAGCTGGTAAGCAAGCAGATTAGGCAACTGAAATATAGGAAATAATCAAAGACATCACACTAGAAATTGGCAGCTGCTTCTTAATAAAATGTGTGATCTAAATATGTGAATCATCACATGTACAATTAGATCTCCCCAGATTAAAAGAGGGGAAGAGCTTTAACAAGGAAATAGAAATAAATAAAGAATGGGATCATAAATATTCTGGTAAAATACAAATGGATAAAGCGCGAGCTTTACATCAAATCAGGTAAGGTACTTCGATGAATGAGTGAATCCCCATAGCTGCAAGATCGAGAAAACACAACGAAAACATTGAATTATATACGAAATCATAAAGAGTAAAATCAAATAGTTGAACTTTTGTCATGAAAGGATAATGCTGTTTACGAGTTTCTGATATTTTTACACCAAAAAATGATATTTCCATTTTGACGGAATCCAACACAACCAATACTATACTCAAGATCCAAACTCACTAAGTAAATAGACGTGAGCTTTGAAAAAATTCATTACCAATACTCTGGATACTTTTCTTCTCATTCTTCCTGTTTTTGCCCAAAGGTTTGGATTCTTGAGTACAGATAGTAATTGCCATCCAAAATTGGTAACCAACATAAATGGAGGGAAAAAAAAAAACAAAACGCCAAAATGGGGACTAGTGACTGTTACATGACGGCATTGGCAAGGCGGGTTAGACAATAAATAACCTTCAAAATCATTTGAACAATGAATATTGGTGAAATTTAAGAAACAGTTGCAATTTTTTAAATTTGCCTTGTAGGATTTCTCTTCTTCAAGAATTAACATAATTTGAAATATTTCACTTGGTAACATTTAAATAAAAAGAGTTGTAATTAGAATTCATGACTCAAATTGCCTTCACTTTTCATTTGGAAGAGAATACAATAGGATTTTTATCACACTGCATTTCCAAATGGCTTTTTTAACTTTCAACACTCATTTATTCAATCCATGTACCAGACTTATCCTTTTTTTTTTTTCTAAATTATTAAAACGGGCAAGGGAGGATTCGACCTGCACCAAAAGGCATGATGGAAGTTGGTGCCGGCCAACTCATATAGGACCAGTCCTTAACTGATTTATCTTGGGGTTTAGAAATATTTATTCTCTTTTTTTCTCTCTAGGTAAATCACTCGAAATTTGCGCAAATTAACATGGGCCCCAAACTAGAATTTTTAGAGCATACAACTATATAACATTTTCAAGCAATGTAGTGCAAGCTGGCCCGGACACACAGAGTTATAAAAAAAAAACATTTTCAAACAAACAAACAATGTGAACCTATATTAGAAAAATATATATACATATATATACCAAGCATTACCTCAACATTCTTCAACTCAAACTCTTGACTATGAGCTAAACATAGGTTCCCAAACGTATCACACGGTCCACTAGTTCCAGTTAACCTTTTCAAAGAAAACTTGAAATCAGGATGGAAGAATAAACGTTTTTTTGTTTTCTGAACTGACAAATGAACAAAACTCCGCAAAACAAATACATGAGAAAGAAACTTACAGATCTCCGTCCAAGCATAAAGCGAAGTTTCCACCCCCACCAAGCGCTAGTAAGTCATTTAAACACATGTAAAAATATCGATTGGCACCTATTCAAGTAACAGAGGGACAACCATTAGCTTAACACCATACGACGAGCCTACTTAAAATTTCTCATAGATTCTCCATACAACTAGGATATTGGCATTCTACACTTGCATGAGGCGTCCTATATAGCGACATCCTATGTAGTATGGATATGGACAGGGGAAGTTTTGCAAAATTCAAGTGATAAATGCTTCAAGATCTCTAAACGTATAGTATTAAAGCTGTGTAATGAGAGGATGCGTAATCAGAGATTCAGAATGGCCACTATAACAAGTGATTGAGGTATATCATGGGCTACTTTTTTATGGAGCAAGGCATATCTGAGAACACCAATAACCATTTTTTTAACAATGTGTTCATATTGAACTTTTTCTGCCAAACAAACGAAAATAGATAAACAAACGTCCAATAAAAAGTGAATATCTTTAAGAAGGGTAGTCAATCACATGCAGCTGTCATATTTTGACTAGGCTACAACGATTCTCGTCCAACAACAAATTGTCACATATGGATATTTCTAGGTATGTTATATGACAAATTCTTCTAGCTTTCATATTTTGAATATCTAGCTGTGTTTCCATGTGCTTGGATTTGAAGATTTGGGTACATTACTGCTTAGATATTTACCAACACCTGACCTGACACACACCCTGATCTATTATAGGTGATTTAGGTCTACAAGCACTGTTTAGCAGATCCTCTAAAAGACGTCCATCAAATTGAAGTCAAAATAACATTCTCCAGACCACAAACAATTTTCCAGGTATCTTGCATTCCAATATACCATGCTTACGACAAATATTTCAATTGCCGACATTTTTCTTCTAGCGCATTTAGGACACAACAGAGATAGCAAAAGGTTGGTTGTGAACAATGCCAGGTATGTAGGCGTACCTAATGTCGACAACTGTGCAAAAGGCTGTCCTTTCAATCCAAAAAACAATATTTGCAACAAGGAAGAAAAATTAAATGGCAGTGGCTTTGCTACAACAATAGAAAATCTAAGATGAAATACTTACCAGTTGGTCTAAATATCCTTGGTTCACCATATATTGTCGTAAACACAAATGTCTGATTTGTCCCCTATAGCATACATTCGGAAAAAAGAGTTCAACATCAACATGGTCTGAATATCAAAAGCGCAGAAAATGACACTCAAGAGGGTTAGCCTTTTCACAGCTTTTTAAAATAATCTGGTTCTTTATAAACAAATAAATAAATAAAAAACAGCCTTTATGAAAAGCTCCAATTTGTAGCATTTTAAAAAATCTCTTAGTCAAAAAAGTGGTTGTTTTAAAAGATATACAAACAGCTCTTGGTGTTCATTGCATGTGTTTCAATCACAAACCATCCATCATAACAATAAAATACTTACTTGATACTTTCTCTTTGAAGTAGGTCTCAGGGGACACTCTAAAAGCCCACCAAATACAGCACCTTGCATGTCTCCAGCAATCTAGACATGCAATACAATTCACATTACGTGTCCAAATAAAACAACAGAAGGAACTCAAAGAACTCCTCATGAACAGGAACTTTTTGTTAACATACGCGTGAACTTACCAGCAAACAAGGACCAGAAATTTCACCAGCTTTACGAATAAGTGTACGGAGCGATATGCCATGTTTTTTCGTGCTGCCCTTCATTTGAAATAATGACTTATACATCAATATCAATGTTTAAAAAGCAGCATCTAAGGCTTTGTTTGGTTTGCGGATTTGAGAGGGAAAACTAGTTCCCTTGTGTTTTTCCATGCTTAAATAACATTCAAAATAAAATTAAAATATCACTCAAGCAGTCAAGCTAAAAGAGAGGGAAGTGAGTCGCAGAATTCGAAACTTCTAGATTCATTTCACATAACATTTTCTTTTCAAACCATCACAAACTAAATATTCTTATCGGCCCATCAAAGAAAAGTGGTTTCCAAGTTTTTCATTTCCTTTCCGTCACTAAATCTATGAACCAAACAGAGCCCAAGAGTTTTTCTAATGGGTTTAAAAATTCCGTTGGAAACTTACCTATACAACAAAAGCCATTGGCACCCTTTAACTATATTGGGAAGGGACGACTGCAAGAATTCATACAAATCTAAATAGATAAACGAAGAGTCCTCTGTGAGACAAGGCATTGACTTCTCCATGGTATTTGGGTCAGTTGCATCTTCAAATATATCAGAACCACTTGTACTCCTTCCTGAGCCAGGGTCTCCATAGTCTTCTTGAGCATTTAATGCTCCCTTATTCTTACATTCCATTCTCTCTCCAGATCCATTTTCTATACCTTCTTCATAGAAAGTTGGAGTTTCTTTGTTCTCAAATTTGAAATCACATTCCTTATAGCTATCCGATGTGTCTTTCCATGATGAACCTCTATTACTCCATCTAACAGGAAGTGACTGAATTGGTTTGATATCATGTTGATTCTTGTTTGATCTGAACCCATCAAAGCTAGCTGAGGGGAGAATATAGGAAAGCATTGAAGACAGAGATTTTCCATCATTAGAATACGGCCTGGCCTACACATTTAAAAGCCAACGTTTCAAATTCCAATATGTAATACTCAACTACAATCAGCAACCTTTTGACAAACATAAATTGTCTCATTTCAACAACTAAAGCTCCAATTAACAGAGCAATGGCATAAGGACCCAATAATCACCTTAAATTAATTTCCTTTAAAATAAAATACGAGCTAAAAAGCTATTCCTCCATTCCACCAAAAGACTGCAATTTAAATGTCTGTTAACTATATTTCTGATTCAAAAAGTGAAATGGCAAACTCTTTTTTGGTGGGGTAGGTGTGGAGGTTGCACGATGTGTCTACCTGAATATGTTATTCAAACTTCAAAGTATCAGCTTAGTATGACATGTGAAATCATATATTTTGAGATGAAGAAAAGTTTGCAAAACCAAATGAAACCAATCAAACACCGTACAACACAACTGTTAAAGCATGATATACATTGTTCTCTAACAGCTTAATCTTTCAGAGCAATTGGTAACACTACAACAACAATAAGCTGAAAATAAATACACAGAAACAAACATGCATTTCCTTCCTCTGCCAAAAACCGTTCTCGTAAATTGTCAAGTTTAATTCGCAATGCAGGTACAACAAGAGCTCAATTGAAAGACAAAAAATATTAATAATAATAGTTTGAAGCAAACAACCTTCAATTCTGTAATCCTGAACCAACAAAGTATAACTCAAAACTATAACAACAAAACTACGAAGGAAAACTAAAGCAAACTGCTTTTTTCTGCCTAATAACCAAAAATCATAACCCATCAAGTTTGTAATGAACATAACCTACCAAATACACGCAATATCATATCAGTAAGATAAAAGCAATTACGCACTCTAGTTTCAATGATCTTGAATTAAGAAAATGAAACTAATAAAATTGAAAACAATAGAGGTTAATTGTTTTTATGCTAGTATTTTGGTAAAAGTCCCTTACATTGATTAATTGAGTTTAAAGGACAACCCGCTTTTAATTTTGGTTAAATAGTCCTCGATTAAGTGAAATTTTATCAAATAAATTCCTTACGTGAAAATTTCACATAACGGTAAAATTTTCTGTTGAGAGACATTCTATTGAAAATGGAAAAAAAAAATGGATGGTAAAATCAAAAAGGTCTATTTAAGATAACTTTTCGCTAAAATTCCCAAACTTTATGAATCTCAATCATAAAAACTTCGCATCGCTACAGCTGCATTTACCGAATAATCCGGATCTACTTTGGAGAGAGATCGGAAGCAAAAAAGAACACATAAAACTATAAATATATATATATATATCAACCAAAACCAGGCTCAATTAAGTCTAGAAACAACATTAATGTACACAATTAATGTACACGAAAAAAACAAATATATATAATCATATAAGACGAAGATAACGAATTGAGTACCTGAGATTGATCGAGCGTTTGAGATGTGGAAGACGAAGAAGAAGAATCGGACAAGAAATGTGAGAGCTTTTCTGTGACTTTCTCTTTCCAAGATAGCATTTCCGTTTTTTTTTTTTATTTTGGATAATTATGGCGAAACGGTGGAGATCAGAAAATGGAGAACAACAAATGGGGAAACCCTAAAAGCTTACAGATTCCATGTTAGAGAGAGAGAGAGAGAGAGAGAGAGAGAGAGGGAGATGGCTTGTCCAAAGTGGATTTCCCACATTTGTACGACAAATGAGCGTGTTTGAAGGAGAAAGAGAGGCAAGTGGCAATTGACAGCTACGAAGGGAGCAGAATCTTAGGTCTTAAATTTTTGTAAAATGAATACTCGTTTTGAGGGATATTCTACAAGGGAAATGCTAGATGTACAAAAAATATGCGCAATCAAATACACAATTTGTTTAAAATAGTTGGACTTCGTGCTGAAAAGTCTGTACACACAAAAAGACAAAAAAAGGGCTGTACAGTTTTTTCAGCATGATGTCCAATAATTTTAAGCTGTTTGTACATTTGATTGTGCATTTTTGTTGTGCATCTAGCATTACTCATTCTACAATTCATCTCAGTGGTTTAGGATATAATATAGGGAATTATTATTTACACTCGTGTATTTATATGTACAATTAAATTCTTTTATTTTAAACATTTTTTTAAAAAAAAATTTTACTTTTATAAAGTTGAACGGTGTATATAATAAAACTAGTGGTGTACATAGCAATTCTCTATAATATATCATAAATATTAAATTTGTGACAAAATCAATATGTTATAAGTTGGTCCAAAATATTATAATTTGGTGTCAACATATATATGATACATCTAAAATCACTAAGAGGTTTCATAGAATTTTTCGAGGAAGAATACTCTGCCCTTGGCGATCCAAGATTCCCATCCCAACAGCACCAATGACTAATTTGACAGCACACCAAAATTGTAAAAAAAAAAAAAAAAAAAAAGGAAATGTATTATCAACCAAACAGATGTTGCTGAATTGGCAACACCCGGCCGACGATCCTTAATCGAATTTTCCCCTCATACAATTCAATTTCGATTTGGTTCTTATTGTGAAGTGTTGTTTGGAAATAGCTTATGATTCTGTTACTTATTTAGAAATAAATTAGAGAGATTTTTCTTGTGCCCTTATGTATTCTCTATCAACTCACCTATGTCAATTTCGGGTACGGGTACCCATTTGTCAAGATCTTTAAAATCTCAGATCCAAGGTGGTAAAAGCAATAATAAACTTGGAACATTCAAATAGTTCAAGATTTCTAGCAAATTTTATGGTTTTGTCGGTCCATCATATCTTTTATCACCATCAGTTGAATTGAAAAAGGCTGATGTGGTTTTTCAGTCTCGGTCTAAGCTTCACAAGTCAAAAGGACGCTCACTTGTCCGAGGCCAATCATCAAAATCATACACACCTCTGCCCAAGCGTAAGGTGTATAAATATATACAGAAATGTATATATAATTTTCATGTATATCTCAAGAATAATATGTCCATCAAAATGGTAAATAATTGACCACTTCATTAATCATTAACTATATAAAAGAGCCATAGCAAAGTTCACTATTCATACTTTTGAATTGTGATTTTACTAATTTGCCCTTCCTTGTTTCACTTCATACCCTTAGTGGTGAGGGGTATATCAGATATTACAAAATAATTCAACATTTTGTTCTTTGCCATAAAGATTTCTCAGACTCCCATTTTCTCTTCTCTCTGTTCACCCTCTTCTCTCTCTACCCCTCTCCCAGTCTCTCTCTCTCTCTCTCTCTCAAAACTCAAAAACCCTAAATCAACCCTCACTCTCACTTCGATACATGCAGCCACCAGAGGCGATAGCCACGACAGCGCCGAACCAGAGGAGCTAGAAGCTCTCAACCCTTTCTCTGTCTCTCCCCGTCGCCATAGCACCGGACCGAAGGAGCTCTGATTTCGGTGGCCACTTCGTTGACACTCACGGATCAAGGTCAAGGTATTGTTCTCTCTCTCTCTCTCTCTCTCTCTCTCTCTCTCTCTCTCTCTCTCTCTCTCTCTCTCTCTCAGTCTTAGGGTTTTTAGTAGTTAGTATCTCTACTCTCTTCAAAATTAAAATTAGGGCTTTTATTTTTCTTTCTCTTTCTTGGGTTCAAATTATGAGAAATTAGTTTTAATTTTGAATTTGGTTTGGGCCTTTTGCTTTGTTCAGATTCTTCAGAAGTTTGATTTTTTCTATTTAACCAAAATGAAATGGTATTCAAACAGATTCTAAAATTCTAATAAAATATTAACTACATCAATATTAAATTTGCTTCTCTGTATTATATTATATTTAATTTTTTCATTTGTATTGGGATCACCAAGTTTTTTTTTTTTTTGATAACTCAGTTGGATTGTAATGCATGCAACGTTCTAGATAGATTTCTATTTAACATACACAAAATATGTATGGAGCAACAACAACAGATGTAATTTCTTCATATTGAGAACAAAAATTATTTTCTAGGTAAGAACTGTGAAACTCAATCCCTATTGTGTCAAAGTAATTTATACAGGTTCGTTTGACTTGGCTCTTCTTGTTGAACAATTGAGATTGTCTTTCATTGTCCAAGTACTTTACATAGAACAAGTGCATCAGAGCCTAAAGTTGTGTGTTTTTCACTTTTGTTTATATGTTAAACTCAAATCAGCCATTTAGTTGTAGGAAAATATATATTTTGGTACACTTTTTGTTGTTTGGTTGACGTTAGTGGATCATAGAAGGGGGCAGAGGTTTAGAAGGCACATCATATCTAACAAGGAATGAATTTTCTATGTGGATAGATGAAATGTGTGAGTTCTTCAAATTGGTTAAATATTGAAAAGTTGATTCTATGGTAGTAACCCTTGTCAAGACGAAGTACGTACTATTTTTTGAATCTCCAAACCTTTTTCCCCATCCCCTTCATTGAAAGTGGCACATTTCAGGCACTGAGATAGAAAAAAAAAAAAAAAAAGTTGAGCGTTGAGACTACCACTAGAAAGAATAAACCATCGCTATAGAACTAGCAAAGTTTCAGGACAATTAGTGTTCTGCTTGCCCATATGGGGAGTGCACAATTTGTAAGGACATATCACATGTATTTCATATAATTTACAGCGTTGAACATTTTTTTATCGTGGTTAATTTTTAATTCTCTCTCAGGCAGATTTGATGTTACAAAGTTACCCAATTACCTATTTGGTCGTTCAAAGAAACAGATTTCGGTGAGATATGGAAATGTTAGAAATCATATAGTCTCATATCTGCATTTGGGAAAAATGCTAAAGTTGATGAAAATTAATCTTTTATATCTTTTTGACTTCTTTTGATGGGGTTATGTAATTGTTTCTCCATGTTGCTCTCTAGACATCATTATCATGGTAATTGAGATCAGATAATTATGTTTTATCTAATGTTATACTGCACCGAATTAACCGTTAGACACTTGGACTTAGAACACAAAGCGCTAATATGACATGCAAATCCAGTGTAACATAGAGAAGTTTTTATACTTAGACCATCACACAGTGTGACGGCAGGGGCGAATGCAGAAATTTGAAGTCGGGGACTTGGGCTATGGGAGTCGGGGGCAGCGCCCCCGAAACAAATTTTTTTTTAGAGAGTCTATGTGTATTTTTGCGTATAAATGTGCCTTTGTGTGTATGTGCAGTATACATGCATTATATCTGCATCTGTGTGTTTAAACTTTTTTTTTTGGGAAGAAGTGTGCATATTTAATCTTTATAGTGGCTTCATTAAGTGTAGTCTCTAATTAATTTTTACAAAAGTTTTTTTTTAGTTTTAATTACAATTTGAACAATTATATTTTGATAACTAATTTTTTTTTTAATTTTTTTATTTTAAGTTTTACAGTGGTAATAGTTGGCCAATACCAAGATCAAGAGGACTATAAGAGCGATTTATCATCACTTTGATGATAAATTTGTATAGAGTTTGCATAAAACAAATTTCATTCCAATTTTGTTTTGCTTACTGAAAAAAGGGACCCTTGCATTTCAACTGAGTTCACTGGACTTGATTTTGTAAGGTACAGATGATGCCGTGATGGATGCAATCAGATTATGAGATACGCGCCGATTCAATAATTTGACCAAAGTGTTGAACTATTCATTCTATCAATTTTATTGATCTAACATTTGATAAAAAAAACATTGAATACTTATATTCAGACCTCAATACAACTATGAACTATTACGTCTTATGGCGCGCATCGTAAGTTCTGAGATGGACTTTTGTTTCCTTTTTAAAACAACAAAGGCTGGCCTTTTGGTAACGTATCGGTTGATCGTGTTTTTGTTTGTTTTTTTTTTTTAAATAAAAACTACAAACGTGTTTAGTTATCCTTTATGCTACTATTATTTTTTATAAAACAAAAAGGCGTTTAAAAAAACCCAAATGTTAGATTAGGAACATCCAAATGAAGTTCCAGTTGATTAAAATCGATTAGGAAAAGTTTAATCAAAATCAATTAGGAATAGTTGTATCACTACCAAGACCCGAACATAGATTTCTATATCTTATGTTTCTTTTCCTGCTTCGAGCACCGTACGACTAGGTTTAACAACTGAAACTCATTTTAATACTCTGTAGTTTGTGCTTCTTCAAGTCATTTTAGGAGTAAAATGGAATACCACTATCAAAATTTCAGAATGGAACAATTGTACCATATTACTTTTATTTAGAAATTTTAGAAATGAAATTGATGCCACGGAAATTAGAGGAACTAAAATGAGAGAAAGACTAAATTTCACGGGTATATTTTGTATTTCAGCTGTTGTAAAGTTTTTGGATGTTATTTTGGACATAGTTTTAGTTTTATTTCTGGTGGGACAAGTGGACAAGCAACCATCGACCTCCCGGGTCTTACACTCTACATCATAACCTTCCGAAGGTGACTTTGTACAGAATAGAAAGAGTCCCAGCGCCAATCCCCTCTCTCTCTTACTCTCTTACATGAAGGTTTGGGCTACGGTTTATAGTTGACTGTAATTGTCGCTTCAATTTTTGATGCTATTCTTTTAAGAGTAATGCAGTTTAAGACTCGCTGATCATGGAAACATTGCCCCCATCCCCTGTATTCATTGGATATGGCTTTCCAAGGGAAGAAACTCATCAACGACCCTAATGGTCATTACTCTCAAATCCTTTCCTTTCTGCATTTTATTTTGTTTTTATTTTTATTGCTTCTGACTGAATTTCGGGTATCATATGGAGCAAACTACACCATTTTTTTTGTCTCCAGTAATTTTCATAAATTATTATTATTATTATTTTTTTCTTTCTGATTTATAAATTCCTTTGACATGTATGGCATTCCATATGAATATACTGATTGGTTGCTCACAAAATGCTTGGAAATGAAATAGGGAGAGTATATTTTATGTCGTGTTAGTTATTGAATTTATATCTAGCCCTATATAGTTATTCGGTGAGTGGAGTCTTTCATTTGCTCAACAACCCACAGGCGGATAATGTACTAACAATTCAATTTCAGGTTAATTTCATTATTGAACAATGAAACTTAAGGTTTTTTTTTAATTGATGAGAAAATGTTGGAAGAGAAATGAAAATAAAAATGGAATTCCCCACTTTGTGCATTAAGTGAGCAGGGTTCTCTCATTTTTCAGTAACTTAAACTTCATAAAACAATTCTTGCCTTCAGATTTCGTCTTCTTTTTATCCATCGATTTACCAGAGGGTAATTAATAATGAATAGTTACGGAAAGTGCATTAGTGATCAAAGTTATAAAAAACAAATTCTTATAAATAAAATTTGTGCTCCAACTGCTTATTCTGTTATTCATAAATTATCGTGTAATTATTCAGATTCTCCTATTTCTCTTGGTGGTTTATTGACAACAAACTTAATAGAGTTTAAAACTACATTATATACAATCATTTATTTATGTAGACTTGTATAACATACTTTTATTGCTTTCCCGGTTTTGTACATGAATATTATGATTTGAGGCCGTTATGTGGTGCTTTGTTTTCTCTGTTGTTTCTTGCTAGACACAACCATGCACGGTCTCACACGATAAGTTTCTTTATATTCCATACTTTTTGGGATAATCTAGGCATTTAAGTATAGATTCCCATATTTTTGGGGTAAAATCACAAAACATAGCTTAAGTGTGATGTTTTTAGCGCTTACCTTGATCAAACAATGAGCTTGAGTGATCTTGTTCTTGAATCCAGAACTTTGATAAACAGGCCCTTGGATGGTTCAAGATGTTGAATTATTGGAGTCTCTAAACTTTGCGTTCTTCTTTCGGACACATAAAGTGGTTTGGGGGACATCTGATTTTTGTTGCCAAGGGTTTTAAGGGTTTTTTGGGCGCTGGGATGTGGTTTTGGTGGTTAAATCTGATTTTGGATGCATGAAACCCTAATTCTAGAAGCTCTCCCTCAGTCCCCTGTGTATGCGTGTGTGTGTGTGTGTGTGTGTGTGTGTGTGCCAGCCCTAGAATCCCTGGATTGTGCTGTGGAAACATGATTATAAGTGAAATATGAGGGACCAAATTATAAATTAGTATGTAGTTACATGGGTGAAAAAAGCACGTTACCTAAACTACAAATATTTCATTTTTGGATTTTACTCATTAATATTTCTATGATTCTCTTGCTTGTTTGTAGATAGTGGAACAGGAAGAGGCGATTGTATTAAATGGTATGTGTTTTTATCTTGGGTTCGAATGTTATGTCTATTTACCAACTTTATGGGGCTCATATGTTTAGTTTTGAAGTCATACTTTTTAAAAAATCAAAGAGAAAGAAAGAAAAAAAAAAGGGATGATGTACATGTATTGGAGAGGATCTAAATGTATATTAATAGGAAATACTGCTCATTCTTACATGTCTTTTTTTTTCCCAGTGTTTATGCTATTAATTTCTCCAGGTTGAGACACTGCTGCAATTTTTTTTGTGGTTTTTACATAGACAATCCATTTTTAGCAGAGAAACGATGAAATCTTAATCTGCAGGGTGCTCTTGCAACGCTTTGTCCCTGAGTTTTGCACAAGATGCAAGGTTTGTCAAGTTCTAGGCACTGTCTTATGATTTATTGTTTATTTATTGTGACACTTTATCATGGTTCGTTTTTAATTCTTGTTCTGACAGATTTGATGTTCAAAAGTAACCCGATTAGTTGCTGGACATGTATTGGAGTGACCTTGCCCTATTTTCCTATGAAATGTCCCTTCTCTTTTCCTTATTAGTTACGTTAGTAGCATTTACTCTTTCTTTAGCTCGTTATTCCAAAAGTTGTTTATTTTAAAACCTAACCCATGTGGGCTTTTGATTAGGAAATATATCTGTTGATCCTTGCTAGAAAACACAAAGCAACTCCCCATTGTAATAGCTAATTACCTCTGACCATAAGAGGATATTTGAACTTGCTTGAAAACTGCCTCGATATGAATTAAATTGAATTGACAATCCAAAGATACCTTATCAATCATATGCATATAGGCAAATGTGAAAAACTTAAATACTTGGTAATGACAAAACTATCATATTCCAATTTTGGTACAACCGTGTGTTGTAGTAATTGTTTTTGGGACTTTGTGATTATTAAATTAAGTTATGTGAGGGTAGAAAGGATAAGGAACTAGCTAAAAGGAAATTCAGTGCCTAGAGTGCTTAAATTGTTAGATTGGCCATTTTTATTAGATTAGTGTTGCCAAATCCATTTTGTTATAGAATTGACCAGACCATATCGATGTTTGAAGATCGAAAGCGGTGATATGTCAATGTGTTGCTTCTATTTTTGTTTTAGGACTGATTTACTTGCATTTTGCTAATATATCACTTTTTTATTATATTCAAAAAGGGGGCAATTCAAGATGATTGCAGCACGTGAACTTGACTTTGATTTATCGAGGAAGTCTCAAAAGAGTATCCCACTATGTGAGACACTACCTCTGCTAGGAAGGTTGAAAGGTTAGTCTCTTGCAATAAGAAATCATTCAGTACTAGAATTTTATTTTATTGTTGATAAATAACTTAGGATACCATTATAAAGCTCGTGGCAACGTGTGTTTAGATGTATAGTTTTTCCCTTCTTTTTTTTAAATAATTAATATAACTTTTAACTACTAATAACGTGTTCATATGTTTATGATATGTTCTCTTTAAGGTAACAACAAGATTGAGTAATAAGCATTCTTTAGGGAACATTCTATTACATTTTATCAAGTTGTATAAACTTGTGTGTCTCGGCATTTTTTACTTTCAAAAACCTTATTGTCATTGTGATTGCAAGAAATAAGGAGGCAAAGGTACAATTACTTTGCAAAGGTGCAGGCGTGTTTGTTGAATACTTGCAATAAGGGTTCAGGCATGTTTGATGAATACATAAATAGTTTTAATCGTATTAAGTATTTTGAAAAAAAATTTGTTATCTCATACGATTTGCTTCCGTAGAATTTCTTTCCCTCATTCAAAAGTGTGTATAATATATAGTTTTACTTGTGAAAGTGGAGACCTTTCTATTTTGCCCATTTTTTTTTCCTTTTTCTGTTTTGTCTATTTTTTTTTTGTTTGATGTGCATATTGGGATATCAAGAAAAAGAAAAGAACAATATATATATATATATATATATAGTTTTCAGTGCTTATAATGTTGGACATGAAAAGTTCAAGTACATTAGTAAATCAAGAAAAGGTGAAAGGGAGTGGCTTTCTTAATCATTTTCTATTCTTATTTTTCTCATTCTTTAATTTTCTGTTCATTGCATATTTACTCTCATCATAATGCTTTAATCCTTTGTTATATAGTCTGATTGTCATTTTCTAAATAGGTCATTGGTTTGGTCACATGGATTCTTTGGTTGACAAATATTTTTGGATTTGTGATCCACTATTTTATTGGCTGATTCACTATCCAACCCAAATTGCTTACAATAAGTTAGAAAAAAAAGGGTTGCCTAGAGGGAGAAAAGGTAAATTATCCAATATCCACACACAATCCGCTATGATGATAACTTGGGTATACAAATGTTCGTCTATAACAATAATAATAATGATGTCAAAAAAGTAAATATGAGATGGGTTTTTGAATATTAAAAAATTTATGATGTTTTTCTTTCAAAAAATATGGAAGACCTTTTATATTGTTTTTGAGTGATTATTTGTCGTGCTTATTTGATTCAAATCATGATCTACAAGGTGCTAACACAATCTCATATCTTGACACGTTGAATAGAGGGTAAACGAAGTTGTAGCAACACTAACCCCCTCCCTTCCCTCGCCACAATTACACTCCTTGAGAGAGGATTCACTATCAATTTACAAGTTTATAATTTCCTGGTTATCCTATTCATGATTGTGATGATGTAATATACCTTTGAAAAATTGATGGACATTTAATTCTGTTGACCTTTAATTGTATGTGAAGCTCAGGGTTCAAATTCGTTGGGGGCTTGAGAAACATGAACAGAAAGATGGTATATGTTCATTTATCAATATATATATAGTAGGTAGTCAATCTTTCCTCGGTGCAGCCTAATTGGTAGCACCCTAACTCTAAGGGTGTCGAGGATCCAAACACTGGATCTAAAAGTTGAGCTTTACAACCTTATTTGGATGGCTAACACAATTTTGGCTTTGTTTTATACAATTTGTGGATAATATTTCTTGTAACCATTACAAAAGATTGATTTTCCCCCTTTATCTCTTTCATAAACATAATTATGTCCATCTTCAAATCATTTCTCATTATCAATAGTCATTCATATATTGCATGATGTACGTTTTTGTTAAGAAAAAAATGTTAATCACAATTCAGAGATAAGTAGGAGGTTGAAGGCATTTACACTTCCACATGTATTTATATGCAAATATATAGAGAGTTCTGCTAAACAAGAATTGGAATTTGGGCATTGTGCTATTTTTTCTTAAATAAACCTGCTCACTTGGATGGGATTCTTTGAATCTCTTTGCTAAAGTTAACTATTTTTAATTGTATCCTATGGTTATTTGGAATTTCATATAGTTCTTATTTTGTTAGTTATCTTTGGCTGTTCAAATTTTCTTAAACAGGAGTACACTTTGAACGAATGCTATGAAAAAAGGAAAAAAGGGTGGCTGGGAAAGCGAAAAGTGTGGGGAAACTAATTAGAGAGCTCGGATTCCAAAGCCAAACATCTAATGGGGGGTTGCAAGTGAATATTTTTCGCATTGCCATTGGAGGTACTTTAATGTTTTGGAGTTGTCCAAATTCCATTGAGGTAGGATAATACCTTGTAAATATGTAATTTTTTTTGTCATTGTGGAGTATCGATTTATCTTTTTGCCCCTTTTCCATTGTGCATTTGTGGTTTATTTCTTTTAGGGAGAGGTGATTATGCTCGTTGTAGAGCGCGCATATTGGGAAAGGAGACCGTATCGCTCTTGGAAGGAGAAGAAGAGCAGCTCGAGTTGACAATGGATGGCAAAGGCGACTTGAATTCAGGCCCCCGGAAAGTCCACTTCGAAGATCAATTTGCCATCCAATCCTTGATACCACTCAACAGATCAGCAACGATCTCTCTTTCACTCCTCACTTCCGTTTTAGTGTTATCCTTCATTTTTTATTCAATTCAATCAATTTTAATTCTGTTTACTTGCAACATGCCAACATGTAAACACTACTCCTATTCATAATGCATTGTTAAATGCTCTATTTGTAGGTTCTTGATTAAATGCTTGGGTGTACTTTGAATACTTTGAATAGTAAAACTGCTACTGTATTTTTTAATTATTTATTTTAGGAATTGGAAATATTGTATGGTGTTGGTGACCTGAAACTTA
The DNA here is from genome assembly GCA_033977485.1 of Hydrangea macrophylla. Lineage (NCBI taxonomy): Eukaryota > Viridiplantae > Streptophyta > Magnoliopsida > Cornales > Hydrangeaceae > Hydrangea > Hydrangea macrophylla. The sequence goes on along the minus strand of CM066998.1, from coordinate 93,544,451 downwards.
GAAAATACAAATTGTATTGTTCAGTACAGATCCTGTGATGTAGAAAAGGACCCTTGCAACAGGCAACGGGGCATTCCAACACCGCACGTGCCTTGCACGTGCCCCCACCTAGTGTTACAAAAAATCGGAATGTAGTCCATTACTATACTAAGAAACTGTGGTGTACTTATTATTACTACACAACCAGGGTAAATAGTATTCGGTTCGTACCTTTTTATGAGTTTTGTATTCTATTCTAAGATGTCACAAAATTAGAGTCTATTTTCTAATTTGACATACAATTTTTATTTATTTTTTAAAATAATCCTTCATTGAAATCTACACCAAGACAAAACTAAAAAAGTTAGGGAATTGTTATTGCCACTCCATCATTGAACTAAGGCACTCCATGGTACCATTCTTAGAGCATGTGATATCATATATGCAATGCATGACATACATGGTACCACATACTCTAAGAGTAGTACCATGGAGTGCCTTAGTTCAATAATGGAGTGGAAATAGCATCACCCAAAAGTTATTGTAATGATTAGGGACAATTGTGGAAAGTAAGTGTAGATTCTTTTTGTCCCCTTAATAAGTTGAGTTCCCAAAGGTGAACTCACAAAATGGGACGGAGGGAGTACTCATTACCAAATTTCTATTATTTTAAGAGTTAAATATATTTTAACCCTTCTGGTTATGCCCATTTATACTTTAACCCATATTATTCAAAAGTGCACACTTAATCCCATGTGATTTCGGATTAAAAAATGAAATTGCTATTTTTTAAAAAAAACTGATGAAAATTCTAAAATTGGTCATAAATATTGTCGCGCCCGGCTCGAAAATGGGACGGCGGTCCCTTCGAGGGTCGCGACTAGTTACGTCAAGAGGCGTGGAAAAGGTGTGTGAAAGTACGTGAAAGTGGGAGTAGGGCCATGTAAAAGTCCAGAGTCGCCACCTAACGTTATCGGGAGTTAGGATCCCTGCAAAGACGATTAGAGTAATCATCTTTGACTTTTGAGAAACAGTTTGAAAAAAGTGAGCCTTTTTAAAAGTATGACTCTTGATAGTCGTGCAAAACCAGAGTTCTTGAAGTGGGTTTGGGGACTCGATTATGTCGAGGGAAGGTGTTAGGCACCCTCGAGTATCCGTAACACACGGTTGTCGATTTTAGTGGTTTTTATATTAATGGGGCATAAATAAGAAGTACTCCCTCTGTCCCATATTAAGAGTCCTTGATGTCATTTTTTGATGTCTCATTTTAAGAGTCCTCTTTGAAAAGTCAAAGTACTTTAATACACACTTTCCAAATTTGCCCTTTATTATATCCAGCTCTTCCCTCTTTTTTTTTATGTGACACTATAATTTTGAATTTCAAAAAGGGCAATATTGGAAAGTTGAAAATCTCACCAAAATCAAGGTTGTCCCCTTAATAAGTTGGAATTTTCAAAAGAGACTCTTAATATGGGACGGAGGGAGTAGTAGATTATATATACAAGAAATTAAATTCGAGCATCCGTAACACGCGGTTGGCGATATATGTATCTCGACTCGAGATAAGTAAAAGATATTTAGAATGTGAGAAAGCATAAGTAGTGGATGGTTATGGTCGCACCCTAGTAAGGGTTGCACACGTATCTCAACTCAAGAATCAGGGCGTACGTACTTCTGTGTTGTTGTCATTGTTTGGTCGATCTAGACCGTGAGTGTGAAAAAATAATGTTTTGAATAAAGTCAGTGTAGCTAGAAACTTTAACATGTATGGTGTAGTCCTAGATTTTAACCTTGAGAAAGTAGCGAGATACGAGAAAGTGTTTTGAGTAAAAGTCGGAGTAGATCGACCGTGGGATGAGTTTTCTTGTATTTTTTTTGTTTTTATGATTTTTTGTCTTTTTGTTTTATGTGTCGAAAGTAAGGGTCGGTGCCCGAGTAATGAAAAAGTGTACCGGAAGTATGGATCAGTACCCAGTATTTTACAAAAGTTCTACCGGAAGTACAGGTTGGTGCCCAGTGCTTTGAAAAAGTGTCGGAAGTACGGGTCGGTGCCCAGTGAAAGTGATTTGAAAGTAGGCGTGAAGTAATTGATAAGTTCATAGATTTGCTATATATAATAAGTATGCACAATAGTAAAAAAACAAAGCAGTGAAGGCGGATGGACCAACCAGTGAATTTATAGGGAGGCCACACCACTAAGAGTAAGAGTTGAGGATGTTACCTGTGCAAAAGCGACTATTGAAGTTCAGTCGATATTTGTTGAGAAGGAATGAAAGAAATCCGAGAAACGTTGCAAAAATAACCCGAGAAGGCCCAAGTCGTACTTTGACACAAAATCAACTTAAATGGACGTCATGGTTGGGTCCAGAAGGGCCGAAAGAGTCAAGATGCCTATAAGGCGAGCCGGAATGGATCTGGCTGAGTTGAACGTGACCCGCGGGGGTCGGAATATGGCTTGGATAGTCTGTATGTATACCGCATGTTTGAATAGTACCCATACGTATACTGTATGTATGAATAGTACTCGTATACATACTGTATGTATGAATAATATTCATATATATGAATAGTACCCGTATGTATATTATATGCATGAATTGTACCCGTATATATAAATAGTACCCGTATGTATGAATAAAACCCATACGTATACTGTATGTATGACATTAGTGTTAGGAAACTGCGTTATCAGAATCCATTGACAGCGCGTATAAGTTGGTACTGCAAAAAAAAAATTTATGTGAAAACTACAATAACCCTACAAGGGCGGAACTAGGGTTACCTTAAACTGTTAAAACGGATTGTTGTAGTAGACGAATCGAGAACACGGGCTCGATAACAGCTCACGATCTTCTACCGTATTCCTTTGCTGCTAGAATATCGAGCTGAGTGTGGGCTCCTTCGAAATCCTTTATGTTTCTGCTCTCTCTTTTCTATTCCGAGTTATAATACTCTTGATGAAAAAACGCAAACTGAGGAGAGAGCCAAAGCAACATATATATAGGCTACGATAGGGACCATAAGAAGTCAATAAGGAATAGGCTTCCTTATGGAATTAGGAAACCCTAATTCAAATTGAATCAGATTCCTATTTTCATAAATTATAATTCATACCACTAAAGAATTATAATTGCACTCCTACCCTTATCTCAAAAATATATTTCGAGCTCCATGTTATTAAATGTTTATTATCTTCCCATGTTAAGATTACAAATATCCATTAATTAAATATAATTACTGACAATCATATTTAATTAATCTCTTAAAATTCCTTGAGATCCGCTGCTTAACTTATCTGATATGTCGGATACAAAATCCACCTGCAGGGTTTGACATAATCAAAACTTATAAGCTTTCTCAAGGGGATATCATCAATCCCAAAATTGAGACATGGATTCCATCATTAATTAATATCCACCACACAATTAATATCGTCACCCAATCCAATGAGATATTGACTCATTTAAGGATCTCACCCTTTTAGGGATCAAAGTGTAAATATCAAATATACGTGTCCATAAAATAACTTAGGATTTAGAGCATAAGCACTCATAATAGTCATGAGGTATTAATTATCTTATAAGTCAGTATAAATATAATTACCCAAAGTCGGTCCCGTTTAATACACAAAATGTACCAACATGGTGAGTTGAAACTATACCGTTTCCCGCAGTCAAGACAAAACCTACTACAACACCATGCTGTAGTCCTACCGATGGTGTGTCAAATCCATCTCAAACTCTAAACCAAAATCTTACTTTCTACAAGATCCGATGGTCTGATCTTCCCGGTGCAAGCCAAAACTCTACACACCAAACCACTTACTATGTAGAGTGAAAGACACACATGTATAATATTAAATAAACAATATAATACAAATATTGCCCACACAGATTCTCATAAAAAATGGATTAACTGATTTTATTAAATGAATAATAAATCAACTACATAAAGCATGTCTTTTAGTATATATCCCTAACAATTAGAGGTGTTTATGGTGGAGTTTGGATTTTATTTGGTTAATGTAACCAAACAGGGCTTAGGAGAGGAGAAAGGATAGGGATTTCCAAACGAAGCCTAAGAGAGAGAGTGAATTAGCAAATGTTTTTGGAAAGGAGAACCTCCAATTTATAGAAAAAAATTTGATTAAAAGAAAAAAAAATTTTAAAAAAAAATTAATAATAATAATAATAATAATAAAGTAAGAAAATATCTAGATATTGTGTGTGTGCGCCGCGTTCTCCGGGATTTTTCGGAAAGCTACGCGGTTAAAAATTGGATCGTTGGGTTCTCTTGACTAACACAGAATTTCAAAGTCGGAATTGGATTTTTAAAACATTGTTTGGCCCACATTCGACACCAGTTAAGGCAGAACGCGCCAATCGAGGTGCGCTTTCCGAAATCCGGTGTAGGAATGAGACGAAATTACACGGATCCCTTTATTTGAATGTGAAGAGTATTTTTTTTCCAATTAGAAAGTGACTCCTATGGCGTGATTGGCCCAAATCTAGATTACTTAGTCGCTAAGCAAAGAAAATATCTAGATATCTGTACATGCGCCGTGCTTCCGAATTCCCTGGAAGGCAGTGCGACGAAAACTTAGACTTCCGTGATCCTCTTGACAAACATGAAATATTAGTGTAAAAATAGAATTCTTGAAACGCTATATGACTAATATTAAGCATCTGTCTTGACAAATCCGTTAATTAAAATGTACTTTTTTCGGAATCTGGTATCGGTTTGAGACGAAATTTTATGGATCCCTTTGTTTCAATGTGAAAAGTATTTTCCTCAAATCAGAAAGTGACTGCTATGGCACGATTGACTCAAATCTGGATTACTTAGTCGCTAAGCAAAGAAAATATAAATGTGAAAAGTACACGTGCCGCGCTTCTGAATTTTCTGGAAGGCAGTGCGACAAAAACTTGGACCTTCGCGGTCCTCTCGACAAACGCGGAAGTTTAGTGCAAAAATGGAATTCTTGAAACGCCATCTGACTCGTATTAAGCACCTGTCTTGACAAATCCGTTAATTAAAATGTAATTTTTTTTGGAATCTGGTATCAGATTGAGACAAAGTTTATAGGAATTTTTCCGTCTTGATATAAAAGGTGTTTTAATCCCGACCGAAAGTACCACAACCGATTTGATCTTGAAGACCAGGACTTTCTGATAATTTATCTGTATAAATTGACGCACCTGTGAGCGATCTTATCGCAGTTTTGCAACTTTCTTTGTTTGATGGCAACGAATTTTTTTAAGGCTCTTCATCTTGACAAATATGGATTTTTGGCATCAATTTTTAAACCTTTCGAAGTTTTCTGGCGATGAAATGGAATTTTTCGGTTTGATTCCCACGCCTGATAAAGCACTTTTTTCAGATTCGGTGTTTAATTGTGATGAAATTTTAGGGAGTCCTCGGTAATGTCACGCACTTCCATTCTATCATGAAAAATGTTTGTTCTGACACCCGAAAAGCGAAAAAAGTAATCCTGATTCCTTTATAGCAAATAGCAGATTCGTCCGAACTTTAAACAATGATTATTTCTTCGCCCGTGGTTCGATTTTGACGATTCGAAGTCTAGGGACCTTGTATTTATGAGCTTTTCACACCCGTCGGACTCGATGTACATTATCTGTCCACCTCTTTGTAAGTGGGCAAAAATCGGGTGTTTACAACTAAGATGACATGCTTTTGAAACCAAGCTGGTGGGTATTTAAATTGACGATAACTTGATTTGACATTTGATTTAACCTCCAGATATTCTGATCAGGACTCAAGCTTTTCCTTCCTCAATTTGCGTGCCCGATGGGTCCCCTGCAATAGTTATTTATTTTTTTGGTAGGTCAAAATGGGGTGTCTACAAATATTAACACTTAACTTTCTTTATGATGTTAATTGTGAGATTAATTCCCTGTGTGGAGATAATCCTCCCATTTATCCACTTATCAGGGTCTAATGTTTAACACTAAACCCCTTCAAGGGTCTAATTTTGTAGTTAACTGCCTATGTGAGGTATTGACACTTACCCTATAAAGCACGGGCATGGATACACCGACACGATACAACACGACACGGACGCACTGACACGACAAATTTTTTTTCAAAAATTGCATGTCGACACTCCAAAAAAAGTGTTCGTGTATTGAACACGATACGATATGCGACACGTTACCTTCTTAGAAGTATCGGTACTTTCTAGCCCTTAACTCTTTTTAATGAGGCTAATTTTAAATTTAATTCGAATGTAGGACTATTTTGAAATAAAATTTAGTACAGATGTGTAGAGTAAAAATGAGCCCATAATACATATGGGTAAATGTAAAATGTATATCACCCTTTAACCTATCTATATAGAGTATCCGTCACACTTTCCTCTTCCCACCTTTCCGACTAGAGAGAGAAAATAGAGAGGAGAGAGAGAGAGAAGGATACAAAAACCATCATTGAGCTCTCCATTTTCGCCACCTCCAAAAGGACCAAAAATCCCCAAAACCGCCCAATTCATTCAAAATTAGGGTTTCATCCATTTCATGAAACCCCCAAATTCGACCCCATCATTCTCATCATCGACAACAAAACCATGTCCAACCTCGCATCCCCAGACAACAACAGCAACAAACCCTCTCATCATCTCCTCCCTCCTCCGACTCGCTCTCGATCGATCACCGAGACAGTGAATGGCTCGCACAATTTCGTGATCAGAGGCTACTCTTTAGCCAAGGGCATGGGCATCGGAAAACACATCGCAAGCGACACCTTCACCGTCGGTGGTTACCAGTGGGCCATATACTTCTATCCCGACGGCAAGAACCCAGAGGACAACTCGATGTACGTGTCGGTTTTCATTGCGTTGGCCAGCGAGGGTACGAATGTTCGAGCATTGTTTGAATTGACGCTTGTTGATCAGAGTGGGAAGGGGAATCATAAGGTTCATAGTCATTTCGATCGGTCGCTTGAGAGTGGGCCTTATACTCTCAAGTACCGAGGCAGTATGTGGTAATTTTCTGTTCTACTCCATAATTGTTGGCGACATTGTTGATTTGAGCAATCTATTGATGCTTTTGGATATGGGTTTTTGTTATTTTTTGCCCAAATTATGTGCATAGAAGTATTGACGTTAGTATGTGGTAATTTTCTATTATACCCCGCAATTGCCGAATTTGTTAGTTTTTTTGGAAAGTTTTTTATGGCAGTATGTGTTAATTTCTGTTCTATTGTGAAATAATGGGGAATTTTTTGATGGTATTGTTGATTTGAGCTATTGATTGTTGCGTTTGGAAATGGGTTTTTGTTAATTTTTGTCTTGAGTATGTGCATAGAAAGATTCAGGTTAGATAATGAGAGGGAAAAGAAGAGGAATGGAGGAGAAGCCATGGGGTTCTTGGTCATATGGTTTTAACCCTAACTAAAACTTTAAAGTACGGAGTTTGAACACTTTGCTTTTATAATAAAGGTAAAAAAAATTAAAAAGTGGAATTGAATTTGTATCCAAGAAAAATGGCAAAGATAAGGTAAATTTTCCTGTTTTTTCATCTTAACCATTCAAAATACATCCTATATAGGTGTGAAAGTAGTTACTTGTAGGAGTATTCTGATCAGTTCATCATATTTTTTAATATGGAATTGTGATGGAGAATTCTTTGATGGTCGGATAGTATGACACTTTTGAAAATGACTGGCTTCATTGTTGTTACTAGCGATGACTTTAATTAATTTGGATCCTCTTTGAAATATGATGATTTGAGCTTTCCATGAGAATGCCTTTTTTCCTGGAGTCATTCAAGTAATGAATTTTAGATGCACTGATGTGCTTTTCTTGCCAGAATACATTTACTAGTTCTGAACTTTGCCCATCCTTATCATAATATTTCTATTTGCTTTTATCGTAATATTCATGAACTACACTGTAGTTTAAAATGTTTGGCAAGAGAGCCAAAGGATGCAGAAAAGTGGAGATGCGAGATAACTGCCGAATCTCTATTGAGCTAGTGTTACCTTTTAAAATCATGGACGTTTGCAGAAACCTGGACAAGCAGATTTGTATTGGCAAACAAGATTATAACATCTTATTTTACTTTGGTAATTGGTCAACATAAAAATTTTACTTTTGAAGTATTTTGTGGTCATAAAATATGTCAAATTTGTTTAGGCGCTAGGTTTTCAGTTATAAAGCGTGCAAGGATCTTTATGCGTGAAGAAACTCCATTGGAGTTTACCTTCACGAAATGCATGGCTGGCATGCCTACAGATTCTACACTAGGGTACTTCAAGTTTTCCCGTCTATTTAGACATAAGAAAGAACCACATAAATTAGAAGATTTATGTGAGGAGAAATGGAAAACGAAGAGATTAGGTTTAAAAGAAAGAATCGTGAAGGAGCAACTATGATGGAGAGGATTTTTTTCTCCTTTAATTCTCTTGACCGTTCATAACAATCTTCATAGTAACCTACTAAAATCCAATCTAAGTGAGTTTTTATTATTTTCCTCATTTTTTAATGTCCCATTGAAGAATGTGATGCAAAATAAGGATTCAAAGTACCTATGCATTCAACTATTTTGCCAATTAAGTCACATTTGGAATCATATGTTTGATATTATGGAGTATGGGTTTTGGACACACCTTTAGTATCAATTAACTCTTCTAGGTTCATGGTCTTAGGTTTATAGTCTTTTAGTTTTCAAGAACACATTCTTAATCCTGATACATTGTTAGTCGCATTGTATATTGTATTTTTCTAGCATAATTAATGAGTCTTTTAGGATCTCTACATTAGTTGTTAATTACACTTAATCGTTTGTAATTCTGACCCCTGTAAAAGAGATGTTTTGAACGCATTTGAAAGTAGAAAATGATGATTTATATGATATGATTTTAGTTGTTTGTATGAAGGCCAAGGGCCTTGTGCTCTCTCTCTCTCTAGTTGTGAACTTTCTCCTCCTTGATCTCTTCTCTTTTCTAGCAAACATACTAGTTGCTATTTAAAATTCTATCAAATAGAATTCCCTCATTCTTTCTCTTCCAAACCATATCCAATTTTAACACCTTCATTCTAAGCAACCTAAACCCCTTCTTTATTGAGTACTAAGCACATAATCACCAAAATGACGTTGCTCATTTGATTTGGGAAATATAAAGGATACGCTTATTTGCTATGGATATCTTACCATTTTATGGAACTTGGTGGCACCACATGCATAATTACTCTTCTCTATTCAAGTTGGGGAAGGTCTTCCTTTTATTGCCTTAATCGCTAATATGCTAATATACATACTTAAACTTACCTTTCCTTTGTATTTTTCTTGATCTCAACAACCTTGACCAAGACATTTGTACTTGTTTGTTAAATTTTAAAAACTTTACAAAGGATAGGAGTTTTGCTTTCGATCACTGATTTAGTGCTGATGCCTAGCGATATTTCATAGTTTGCTGGTAAAGTTTTGAAAGAAGAAGCATGGAGCAATTGTTAGGATTACTTAGATACTTGTGTCATTTGCCCCAAGTATTTGAGGTTTAAGGTTTGTTGCTACCGTTTAATATACATCACAGAGGCAGAAGGAAATTTATCACAAAATTGATAACTTAGACAATGCATCTATTCATGTATCTTTGCACGAGCATCTATAAATGTCTTAAATAATGCATATTAGATTCTTAATTGGTAAACATTCAAACACCTTCTTCACAAAGAAGCGTATTTAATAACAAATTGAAGGCATGTAAGGTGATTTTTATTGTAATTTCAAGCTTAGATTTTCCATTTTACCTTTTGATTTGAAGTTTAATCAGAATTACTTAGAGGTGAAATGATGCTGCAAACCTATTGTTAAAATCGTACGATACGTGATACGCATCGTACGATACAACAACTTTTCGATTCGGTTCACATAAACGAATCGAAGCCCTCTAATAATCGCATATGTATCTTGCGATTTGATACGTTTTGCGATTTGGTGCGATTCCTTCGAACCAATTTTTATTTCTTTTTTCCCTTACAGATTTTGACCTAGATGATAGAATATACTAACTTAATATACCAATGTAAACATATATATACTAATTTAATAACCTGGGTAAGAGACAAAAGTCACAAAAGTAATACTAATATACTAGTATATATGTATACTACCACTTATCTCACTGCCGACAAGAGAGGTGGTTCTTCTTTTCCAAATTTTTTTTTTTGGTTTGAAAAGTGGGTCCCAGGAATATAAAAGTAGTCCCAACAAAACTTTAAAAAGCTAAAATCAACATCTCTCTCTCTCTCTCTCTCTCTCTCTGTTAGGTTTGAGAATTCTGACTGCCGAGAAAAATCCTTCTATTTTTTTTTCTTAGAAATAAAGTGGGGAATTGGAAAAAGTAGGGAAAAAGGGGTCTCACTTTAACATACATGTTTGGGGTATATAGTTTTTTTTTGTGCACACTTGATACAAACTTGAAATTTAGAAGAATCTAATGAGGAATTAATGATTTAGTGAAGTATGTTTCGTTGCATTTATCTATTTAGATCACGGTGGGATTGTAACCCACATTTCTTGCCATTAACGCAATGTCTTACCAAAGCTTAGACGACATAATCATGTAATTAGATGTGTTTTATATCATTATGGGATTGTTCTTCTATTTTATTTGTCATTCTACATAGTTTTCATCCTTGTTTTTTAAAATTTGTTACCGAATTTTACGATCCACGATTCGCGAATCCTGATTTGATACACTTGTGACATTTGGATTCACGATACGAATCTTGATTTGACAACTATGATTGCAATCACTTGGGAATGCAGGCCCTTTATGATTTCCCAAAGATTGGACTCGTAACCATAGTAAGAGAGCCGACATGCTTACTGGAGCCCATGTAACAAGATGTCAAAAATGAAGGCCAATATGCACTGGCCGGCATAACCAGATTAAACCCAAAGAGGGAAAGAAGCAGATTCCACTCGTCATGAGCATGAAGACTCAAGTTTAAAGTTTGTAAATACAAGTAACTTGTAACCAAATATCTGTTCGTCTTTATGAACTACTATATCTCTACAACCTATTTTCCTTGGGTTAGCTGCTGTGGCTGGGTACTATGTTGAGCTAAAGCGCGGGCCTTTTTTGGGTTGGGATGGACATATTTGGACATAGTATTTTCAATTTTTTTTATTTTTTCAGGCTGGTTATTTGGCTCTCTTGGCTATTGGGCTTTCTTAGGAAACAAGGTTGGCTGTTGGGGCTATATCGCTTGAACTAACTAGGGATGGCAACGGGGCGGGTATGGAACGGGGTACCCTTTCCTCGACCCCGCCCCGCTTGAAAATGTACTCACCCCAACCCCGCCCTGCCCCCCCGGTGTGTGAGGATTCCCAACCTCGACCTAGACTATCATCTCCCACCCCACCTCCGCCTCGTCCCGTCCGGTCCCTTTATCATCTTCAAGCAAAAAATTTCTTTCAGGAAAATCTCAATCACTCCAATAGAAAAGAAGGCGAATCAAAATCAAATTTAATCCACAAGTGATACATTTGCACCACCAAATAGTAGAAAAAGCCCTAATCAAGATGTCTGCATATCTTTCCTAAAAAAATGTGCGCAAATATATGGCATAGAGTACATACCAGATTCACCCACGGTAGGATATACTTTGTTGCCACTGCTCATGTTCAATCCTCTTTCACATGTTCACACTTTGGTAGGATATGCAAACATCGTAATCGGAATCGAGGATTAACACTACAAATTGTTTGTCTCAAAACTTTCGAAGCTTAATGCCATTAGCAAGAGACCAGCGAATGACGGTGAACGTGGTAGCCTGTTTTCTGTCGATATCCCAATCCACAGTGGCGACCAGGGAACGAGTCGCGAAAGACGACGACCATGGTGGCCTGTCTTCCGTCACTCTCCCAATCCACGACGTCGTCCAGCGAACGATGATGGCGTGATGAGAGACTAACTGCGAAGAGACGATCAATTTGAGAAGAGTGGCGGCTGGGTTTTTTTTGTGTTTTACTGTAATGTGTTGTGTAGAAAACCCTAAGACTATTTATTGTTTTAGTTTTGTTGAAGCTTGATATACATTGTTGGGCCCATTCTCTAATATCTTAAACTTTTGGAGTAGTTGGTAACTTAACATGGTATCAGAGTCTTGTTTGTGGGAGGGTCCTGGGTTCAACTCTCCATCCCCCGCTTTGTTGTGCATATTTGCACTTTGTTATTTGTCTCTACAATGATGGAGTTTGGTTTGTTTGCTCTCCACGTGCAAGTCGGGGGTTGCACGTGAGGGAGGGTGTTGAAGCTTGATATACATTGTTGGCCCATTCTCTAACAGCTTAAGCTTTTGGAGTAGTTGGTAACTTGAACAAGTATTTTAGGTATTAACAACTCTCAAGGTTAATTTAGTAAAATCGCTATATAATCGAGGCGGTGTCGGGGTATTTGTCCCTAACCTCACCCCGATTCGTCTTACATTATTTCACACCATACCCGCTCCTACCCAGTTTAGACTATCCCTATACCCTACCTATTAGGGGCAGGGTGGGGAACCCAGAAACCCTGTCCCATTGCCATCCCTAGAAGTAACAGACATGGACTTCTTTGGTATGAGGTTTCAATATGGTGTTGGGTTTTGGTTCGGGGGTAGGACTCAGGTGGTGGGTTTTGGTCCGGGACTGCTTACTCTATTTCAAACTTTGTCTCTTATGATCATTTATCTCCCATTTTTTCTTCAATTGTTACCCATTTGTCTACATTCTCTATTCCTAAGTCTGTTGTAGAGGCTCTTTCCCATTCAGGTTGGAGACAGGCAATGGAGGATTTGATGCGTGCTTTGAGAGAAAACGGTACTTGGCACTGGTCCTCTTCCACAGGAAAGTCAGTTTTTGGTTGCCGTTTGGTTTATAATGTGAAGGTACATCCTGATGGCAAGTTAGACGACTAAAGGCCGACCTTATTGCCAAGGGATATGCTCAAGTCTATGAGCTTGATGACTCTTGCACCTTCTTCCCTTTGGCTAACATTGCTTCTCTTCGTCTTTTCATTTCCCTAGCAGTACTTTCCACTGGCCTTGCATTAGCTGGATGTGAAGAATGCATTCCTCAGTGCTACCCTGTTAGAGGAAGTGTACATGGAGCAACCACCTGGGTTTGTTGCTCCAAGGAGTCTAGTATGATATGCAGATTGAATAAGTCCTTATATGACTTGAAGCAGTCCCCTCGTGGCTGGTTTGGTAGATTCAATGATGTGGTTACTGAATTTGGACTTCAATGTTTAGATACTTCTTGGGTATTCCAGTGGTAGATCAAGTGACGGGGTTTGCCTATCTCCGAGAAAAAAATGTCCTTGACCTGTTGACTGAAACGGGAATGTTAGGATCCAAACCCTTGGATTCTCTTGTGGATCTCAACACTAAGCTGCTGCCAGATCGAGGAGAGTTACTTGATGATCCAAAACAGTACGTGCGCTTGGTTGGTAAGCTTAATTACCTGATTGTGACCAGATCTGGTGTTGCGCTTGCCGAGAGTGTGAGTAGTCAGTTTATGGATTCTCCTCGGACCATCCATTGGGATGCAGTGGTACGTATTTTAAGGTGATTCAAGGGGCTCCTGGCCGTGGTTTCTTGTATAGGGATCATGGTCACATATAGGCGGACAGTTATATTGATGCAGACTGTGCTGGGTTTGTTGGTGATAGAAGATATACTACGGGGTACTGCATTATTGTTGGAGGTAACCTAGTGTCAAGGAAGAGCAAACTAACAAAGGAATGGTCGACTCTTGAGGAAAATTGCAAGATGATCGCAACCCACAAAGACAATTCCATCCATTGCACCAAAAAAATGAAGATCAAGAAGTTACATTTGGTTTTTCACAGAGAGGAGGGAGTAATTGGATTTATGCTCGAGCTAGAGTTACGGTGATGTTGGAATTGCGATCCGAAGGAAACTTGGGATTTTATTACTTGGACCATCTTCGCGATTTATTTACATACGCGAACAAATGCAAATTTGCGAGGCGTAAATTCTGCAATTGATATGTGGCTTCTATAGGCTTTCATGTAATTTGGATATGCTTATTATATTCCAGAACTGGAGTTAGGGCACAACTATATACATGTACGATTTTTGTAAGGGATTTCTTAAGTCCCCATAAAACAATAGTCTATGAAGGTGGATATAAAGGAGAGATTAGAGATCGCGAGAAAATGATGGAGATCAAATGAGGAGAGATGAGAGATGAAGTTTAAGGTTACCTGTTATGTCGCTGCACGGGAGAGAGAAAGAAGAGTCGGGGGCTACGATGGGGTTTGTATGATAGATGGAAAAAATGGAAGCAAATGCATCTGCTGGGAGTCGAACTCCCGATCTCATTAAAGGAGATGTGGACGCGTGTTTGGGTAGTTTCTCAAAATCGCATCCAAAATTTTGGAAGCGAGAATTTTTTGCTTCCGTTTTTGGTGCAAAAAAATGAGAGAATGTTTTCAGCAAAAAGAAAACAGCAACAATTTTGTCGAACACGTTTTTTGCTGTGATTTGAGAAAAATTGCGAACCAAACCAAAAAAGCTGAAAACCAACACTTTACCAAGCAAGCCCGTTATTTTAGTGGGTAGGAAAGTAGACATTTGTACCTTTTATTGAAGTGGTAAGTTATGCGTTTTTAAACTCTCTTTTATTAACTGTTACATCAACTCTATTCGTCAATTTATCTATACCATACAAAACCACAATTAGTTATGCGCTCCCCTTGGCCCGTGCCTCCCGCTCTCTCTCTCTCTCTCTATATATATATATATGTATATATATTATGTACGTAAGCTCTGGTCATAGTAATTAAAACTTTCTTATTCCTTGACATTGACAGTTGGAAATATGGCACTTGTGTCGAATTAAAGATTCTTTATATGTGGTGAGAGAAAATAAATTATATACGGAGTGATGTGGTATTGAATGGTAGACAGCAAAAGAGAAGTGATTTAAGGTAATATAAAGAAACACATGTTCTAAGTTTGATCTATTTCTCAATCTCTATACTTCTACTAGTTTCAATGAAACCTTTTTTTTAATCATCAACTGCTAAAAGGGCTCTGGTGCATTCCATAAATGATTTCTTCCCCAGAAAATTCATCAAAAAAATTCTCTCCTTTTTTACCAAATATAAAAAATAAAAAATAAATCGCTTAAAGCCTGCCAACCTTTAGTACGTTCTTCTGAGTCTAATTAGCAATTAGAACATTTTAGTTCCATAGAGCTCATTAAAGCTAGACCAATATCCTGGCAACATCTAGACAGAGATATCTGATAATCCTTCTGATTGTTCTCATGATCAATGTAAGACTCAAGTTATTGATCATAGAAACTTAACCTAAGAGTCAACTTAAAAGTTAAAATCATCTATAGTGTGTTTGTTTCACTTCGTTGTCTGAAATATTTAGTTTGTTGGTTACTTTAGTTTCTTTATTTGGAAAAGAAACAGTCGGTAATTCACAAGAAATGTGTACCGAACTTTGCGATAATCACCATTTAATTGGTTGGTGCATCAATACTTTCCATATAATGCCTGCAGTCATAATGAAGGATTTTAATTTTAGCAGTTACATGGTGTAATAATGTAATGGCAGTTGCACAAAGGACTTGGCTGGTGACGAACCCATCATACCTTGTTACCGCGGAAAGAGGGAGCATTGTAATTGGCACAATGGCCCGTAATGATAATGAGCTATCAGGGCTGTGAAATTATAACTCTCCAATGGGACCTCAGTTTTCTCTTATTTTGGGTTCAATCCTTGAAGTGAGAGTATCAAAACTTAATTTCCAGCCTAACTCTACCATTGTAATGCTAATGAACTTAAAATCAAACCTAGGTTTTAAATCTACGCATGGTGATGGTATCTACAGTTCTTATTGAGTTTTCATTCTCACTTGAACTTAAATCTTGGAAGGAGTTTGTTGTTTAGATTTGATTCTATAATGTTATTGTTTTTGTTTTCGAATTTCATGGTGTATAATTTTTAACTTCTTAATGTGTAGTGACAAAAGGTGAGAGTTGCCGCCGTGTGACCAAAAGGTCACGGGTTCGTGTCGTGGAAACAGCCTCTTGCAAAAAAGCAGGGTAAGGCTGCGTACAATTGACCCAATGTGGTCCGACCCTTCCCCGGACCCCGCACTGCGGGAGCTTCGTGCACCGGGCTGCCCTTTTTTTTTTAATGTGTAGTGACATATTAGAACTGTTATAATTTTTTGTATTTTGTTGTATTAAGCAAGGTTTTCAAAGTCCACTCTATGTGACAATTTCAGTAGGGGTGTGGCATTGAGACAAGAACATGATTTGACATATTTTATTAACTTCGTGTAATTTTGATGTTTAAATCTGTTTGTGTTGGTAAGTATTAGTGAAATGTAAATATCAGGATATTCTTTCTTGCTGACGACATTTTGGAATTTTGATATAAAATCATCCTTGTAGATTTCACGAAGTTTGTTAACAATTGTTGGAAGTATTGATTTACTGAATTTCATTGTGGAAAAATGCGTATTAATTCGTTCGTGGGTGTGAAGGAATAAAGATCCATGTTTTTAGTGGCCACTTCTATTATGGTACATATTCAATCCGGATTTGTGTCACATCATCAGTTAAGTTATAGCGGCCCATAGTGTTTTTCAAAACCTTGGGTCATATTGAATGACTTCCATCATTTGGCTTATGAGGGGGGAGCAAGTCAAGTGCAGAGATTTTATTTACGATTTTAACACAAAAGTTGCACCCACTATTGTCCGACTATAACTGTATTTAATTTTCTTTGCACGAGTTTTTATAATTTTCGTAATTAAGGTTGTCTTGTTTAGTATTGGTATCACACACAAGCCACTGACATATTGATAGCAAAAAAGAGAATACATATTGTCTCTATTTGGTTGTTGCATCTCAATCTTTTGATAAAAAAGGTATGGCTATCTTCCCTTAAATTAAAATTGTTCTATCATATGTTCAAGCAATGTAATCACACACAAGTGTACCGAACTACAAATATAATCTAGAAACAAATTTTATAAATGATAATGTATTGTTTGGATAATGTAAATGTGTGCCTAAGGTAGGCTAATTGGTGAACATTAAGAATCTCAGAATTTAGAGAAGTCTGAGAAAACAAGCATGATTGGTACTAGAATGTTTGAAGAGAATTTTAAGGTAGTTAATGGATCCCAAATTGTAGATAAGTCACTATGCATAGAAGAGATTTTGTTAATTGAAAATTAGCTTGTGGTTAAAGTTTAGTGGCCCATTCGAGGAGAAACTTTGATTTAGTCATAAAGGGTTCTTGGAAAGAAAGAAGTGCGAAAAAGGCCTAAGATACCAGAGGTTTGGTACTTTTAGTATATGTATGATGGTGTTGCTATGTCCCTATCAAAAACTACTTTATTAATTTAAGCATGTTCTGAATGGGTTATTTTCACCACTTAATCATCTTTTGTTAAATTTGTTACTTTTTAGGGGCTACAAGCGTTTTTTCAGGCGGGCCATACTTGAGACATCAGACTTCCTGAAGGACGATTGCTTGAAAATTAATTGCACTGTCGGTGTTGTGGTTTCCGCAATAGATTGTTCACGATTACACATGATACAGGTCCCTGATTCTGATATTGGAGCACATTTTGGTATGTCATTGGAGAACGGGGAAGGTTCAGATATAATTTTTGTTGTAGCTGGAAAGAAGTTTCATGCTCATAGGCTGGTTTTGGCTGCTCGATCTCCTGTGTTCCAAGCTGAATTTCTAAATGCTACAGAAGAAGATTGTCATGAAATAGTTGTTCCAGATATGGAATCTAAGGTTTTTGAGGTAACACCATCCAACGTTTATGGTTTAATTACACTGCGCTCCATCGTAAATTTGTCAGAAATATGTCAACATTCTAATGGATTTTGATGGAGGGTGCAAATTGTCACAAATTAGTAACTCCATAGGGTCTAATGTGTAAACTTTTGAACTATCCGGGGCAAAGTGAGGCGAGTGTAAACTGTGAGGGTGCAAAGTGTAATTAACACTAGTTATTTTATCTCTGTCTTTCACTGCCCTCCCTCCTCTCCTCTGCAGAAAAAGGAAAAAAATAATAAATAGAAGGTTGTTTCTATGCAGGTTTGAATTGTCTTATATTGCTTCACACCCCTCTTGTTTTCGTTTTTATTGAAGTTATTGTGTATGTGTTTTTGGGCAGGCTGTGTTGCACTTTATATACAGAGACTCTCTTATTGAAGATGAGGAGTTGCAAGCCTCAAGTTCATCATGCATGTCGTCTATGACCGACACATTTGTTGCAAAGTTGTTAGCTGCAGCAGATAGATACAGTTTGAGTAGACTTAGAATCATGTGTGAATCTGTTCTCTGCAAGTATATATCTGTGAATAGTGTTGCCTATATTCTGGCTCTGGCTGATCGTTATCATGCTATGGATCTAAAGGCTGTTTGTCTAAAGTTTGCTGCCGAAAACCTTGTGGGTAAGTTGTTTTTGTGGTTTCCTTTTACTTTTAATAAAGTTGAATGCTGGTTACAGCTTAGCAGACTAGGTTGTGTCGCTGTTTATCCGTGGGATGGGTGACTTCATTCCTCGGTGTTGATCTCTCTCTCTCTCTCTCTCTCTCTCTCTCTCTCGTCCACCTTATATGTCGACATCAAATGGATTCCTTGAACAACCAACGTAGAGGCTGATGCATTGAGAGAAGGGAGTGGTGATTACAGTATCTTGTTTCTAAAGTACATTGTTCCCCTTTTTTAGTTGGCCCAGATGCACCATTGTTCTTGAGATTTGACCCTTGTCATACTTTACTGTTAGGTTTTTTGCCTATTAATGTTTTGCATCAAACTGGCATTAGAGAGAGTTTCTCTGCTCAGAAGAACTCTTTTAAAGCTGCTAGTTCTCAAACAACCCCCCATTCTAGATCGGTTTTATGGTGATTTCATACTTTTTATCTTTTGGAATTGTGGCCTTTAGAAATTGGAAGGGATAATTGACGGTGGTGAGATATTAGATATATGAAAAAGATCTATTATTTTATAATGAGTACCTTTTGCACTAGTGGAAAGAATGGAAAAAATTAGTGGAAGCCCGAAGAGTTGATTCAGATAGCAGTATTGTTTCTTGATGTTTGGTGAAGTACAACAGAGGAGAGGAGGTTACGCTGGCGTGTTGCAAGGAAAAGGGGAGAGGTAAGGCTTTGTTTGATTCATGGATTCAGTGAGGGAAAGGAAAGGGGAACACCAAGGAAAGAACTTTTCTTTGTTTGGTGCATAAGGCAAAAAATGAAAAAGTGAGGAAGGAAAAGAAAATAATCTCAAAAGCTGCCCAATTATCGTGTTTTCATGCAGCCACTAGTTGTCACCTTATCTCATTTGCAAATTTTATTTGACATTATTGAGTACACCCATAATTCAGAGCTTCATGTTACTCCTCCCAAGATACATGTCGAATCCAAGGCATCTCAATTGGATTGAATGGGATGACAGTTTAGTTATTAACATCAAATCATGAGAAAGAGGAACTCGATTACATTCTTGACAACCAAAATTTTCTCCCTCCGTACACACCAAATCAAAAAGCTTCCAAACGAGGGTCATTCGTCGAGGCCAAGGAATCCGCTGTACATCTCAGCGGTCAAATTGGATATCCGGATCCGATCGAAGTTCCATTTTAGTGCCCCCCTGATATAAAGTAGAGCTATTTCTAGGTGGCTTGCTTCGCGCAAGACATTGATTAGGACCAACGGGTCAGACAACAGGTGAACGATGGACTTTTCACATTCCATCCTTTGTCCCCAAGGCTAAAACTACATTTCACTATTAAGGAACCTGGAATTCTGTCCCTTGGACGGTCCTAGTAATGGAAACTGATGCTCTGCCTCTGCAGGACACTGGACTGCTATCCGATGCAGTTGAGTACTAGCTCGAACCATCTGGGAAAATTCCCCATTTGTTATTGCTATAATGGCTGCTCCGCTTTATATGGCTTGGCTTTGCTATTGCTCTTAGGTAGTGGTTGACCTAAAAAGTAGTATTCCTGCCATGCCAGAATGCCTACTATCTAGTGCTAGAAGCTTCGCCATAAGCAAACTAGACGAGGTTGTTACTCGTGCCGTAGTTGATGAGCAATAAATTAAAATGTTTTGAATTTTTGGAGTCACATCCCTCCCTTTTTTCTCAATTTACAAAATATTTTGAGATTATTTATTTATTTATTTATTTATTTATTTTTTATTAATTTTTTTAATTTTATTTATTTATTTATATATTTTGTTTATTTTAAGCTTTTTTAAGCTTGGGGGAAAACACAAGGGAACTCATTGTCCCTGTTTTTTTTCCCCCTTTCTCTAACTCGGCAAACCAAGTAGAGACCAATTGAGCAAGGATAGTAAGAACTTGGCACTTAGAGACAATGTTGTCAAATCGTGAATCGGTTTTCCAAAATAATGAATCGTGAATCGTAAGGTTCACTTTTTTAGAAAATAGATAATAATCTATATAATACATTAGAACTGTGTTTGCTGACTAGGACATCTTAGTGTGTGCTGGCTAGGACTATTTAGTATATTTTGATTTCAAATTTAGTGTGTACCAACCAATAGCATTAATTGCTTCCAATTAGAAACAAAAGATCATTAATTGCTCAAAATTTTGTTTGGGAACACTTATTTTTGGCAAAAAAAATAAAAAATAAAAATTGGCAAGCTTTATATCGCAACTTACGCTTTGGAAACTTTATTTGGAAAACTCAAGGGCTGTTTGGCAATTGGCTTAAGGTTTGTTTGGCTAATGGGTTAAGGGCATTTGCTTAAGTGCTGAATGCACGCAAAGTTATCAAGCACCGAATGCATGTGGAGTTAGTTATTGGCCAAAGGTGCACATGGTTAGAATTGTTCGGTAGTGCCTTTAGGCACGGGTTATGCCTAGTATACATACAAAACACATGTATATACATAATCGTATGTATAAACCTTTAATAATGTGTTGCTTTTTTTAGGATGTGAAGCCCAACACTTCACATACATACACGAATGTGATAGAAAAAAGAACAAATATAAGGACAAGGCATAGAGTAATATTTGGGTGACAAACACATTTTACGAACACTTACAAACACACTATCTCTCTCTCCTAGGTGGTATTGTGGGGTCCGAATAATTTCAATGGACCCCACAGTGCTACCCAGGAGAGAGATAGAGTGTGTTTGTAACAAGTGTGTCACCCTAGCATTGTTGCAATGCATAAATGGCATTAGTGCTGATTTTCTAATAAAAAGCGTGGCATTATCTGTCTAGTCACCTATTTATTTTCACACAAGCAGAAGCTTTGTATCACAACTTAACGTGTAAACTAATACTAGTGAAGAATAGAATGGCATGTAACATGAGCAAAAATTAAGACCACTTTTTTTCTTTTCTTTTTTAGCGAAACTCAAAATTTTTATGAATCGTGTCAATCGTCCATGAATCGGATGATTCAGTCTGATTCATAGGCGTGATTCTAGTTGTCCGGTATGAGAATCGAACCGAATCCAATGAATTGAATCGTGAAAGACGTGAACCGTACGATTCTAACAACCATGCTTGCGGAGTAAGTGCGAAGTAATCAAATGGATGATGCTCAGGTTGTGGGTTTTCTCTGAATGCCTGGGTAAAGACTCGGGCAAGGGCAAGATAAAGGTGAGAGTAAGCGGCAGTTTGGAAATAATATCCCCTGAATAAGGCTTAGTTTGGCCCCCATTTGGGTGCTTCTTTTTTAAAGCACAATTTCATGTTAATTCATTTGGTAACTAGTTTATGAGTTTTGCAAAAAATGAACTTAGGGCTTTTTTGTGGGGAGCTTTTAAAAGCTCTAGAATTGAGCTTTTAAAAGCTCAAGGTTGTTTTTTGGTTTCATGATGCCTTTTTGAAGAGGAGTGTGTCACTTGTATAAAATTATCAAATAACATAGTAATAAATTTCTTAAGCTCCTTTTAAAAAGCCACGTGGGGGCCAAACTAAGCCTAAGTGGTGCATGTTAGTCATCCACTTGTTTGGAGGACAAAGTTGGACGTTAAGATGTTCTAAAGCTCATCGACTGAATATTCTTTGCATAAATTTTATCTATTTAGTGCATTGTCTTTGACCTCTTTAATAGATGTTAATTTACTTTTGCGATGGTACCAATTTAATATATTCTTGTTTGCTATGCATTTGTTCTTTGCTAGTAACTTCTGACAGTAAAATTTATAGCGTCACCAATACAATCAGAGTGTATTTTTGTTCAACACAATGTACTTATCTTACTATATTTTGGTATGAATTTGTTTTGCTTTATATTTTGGTTCTCCTACTGGCATCCTTGCCTTTCATACTCACATGAACTTGGGAGTCTCCTTACGTAGAAAATGGAAATATTTGTTAGTTTGGCTCAAAATGAATTTTCAACGTAAACTATATGCTGGGCCTAGTGATTTTTTGTAATGTCACATTGATTCTACTAGCAATATATGTTGTTCTACTTGATTAGCTATCTATCTCTGTCTCACAATTAAGCACTAGCCTTTTTTCGAAGTACTTGGTTACGGTTAACTGTGATAGGTTCACTTTTTACAATAGCACAATTTTATGGATTCATATAGCAGTTTCTTGTAGCACGGTGTCACTTTTTACTTCCTTTTATGATTACATAAGTTCCCAAGTGAATAAAATAAAAAGTTCAGGAATGCAAAATATGCAAAAGGGTGAGTTTGGTTCGTGGTTCTTATGAGGGAAAGGAAAGGAAAACAAAACAAAGCAATGGGGAAAACACAGACACACACACATGCGCGCGCGCGCGCACACACATACATTGTTTTTCTTTGGTAAGGAAAACATAGGAAAAGAATGATGAAAACAAAAATAAAAATTTGTAATTTTCTGAGTCACTTCCTTTCCTGTTTCTCGAGTTTTATTAAGTTTTGGAAGTTCTTAATTTCTGAAGGTATCTAAGCATGGAGGAAAAGTACCTGACGAGTTTTTCTTTAGAAGGATCGGACAACTACCTGCCGAGAAGCTGTTCGCTTGCATCCTTTACGCTCTTTCTTAATGAAATAGATATAGATGTTGCATTTAGTATAAGCTCTAGACACAAAAGTGCTCTAACCTCCTGTGATCAATCCATAAGAAGTAAGAACTTATACGACATTAATAGGAACTCAAAAACAAGTACTCTGAGATGTACCATGTTGTATATATAAATTTGAACTGGAGGAGCGATGTTCCTTTGAAGTGGGGCCAGAGAAATGTATCCACCTGCCACAGTTTTTCTTTGGAATTATATTGAACGGGTCCCTCTTTCCCTCCAAATTTTTTTTAGCAACTGATAGAGAACAGTTGACAGCTCTCGAATGAGAGGTTCAAAGCATTAGAGAAATAGGGTCCGTTTGATAAAACTGAAAATTAAGTACTGAAACTTAAGTGCTGAGTTTTAAGCATTGAAAATTTAAGTGTTGAAAATTTTAAGTGAATTGAATTTGCATTTATTATTTTCAGTAGAATTTTTTCAAGTTTTTAGGGGGGTTTTGGCTGCTTTTTTAATTAAGTGGTACATATCAAACGCACTGAAAACAAATAAGGGATAAAATTTTTTATTTTCACCACTTAATAGAGTTATCAAGCACACCCTATATTTTCCTTCTTTCCTTTGCCTTCTCTGAATCCATGAACAAGCTGAACCCAAGGTTTTACTGGTATCCTTGGTTTCATTCAGTGCTTAATTTCTTATCTGAAGACGTTTTTTTTAATATCGATGCAGCCGTAATGCGTTCTGATGGTTTCGAGTATCTGAAAGAAAATCTCCCCGTATTGCAATCCGAGATCTTGAAGACAGTGGCCGGTTGCGAGGAAGAGTTCAGCAGTGGAGGCGGGAAGAGCAGAAGCGTGTGGGCCCAGTTTTGCGAGGGCGATGATCCAAACGATGGAAGTGTAGGACAACAAATCTGATAATGTAAAAATGTGAGCATAAAGAACTCAAGCTTGATGTAATACGATTAGGAATCATCATTTGCTTTCTTTCTCTCGATATGAATACTTGGAAATGTAAAAAGGGTAAGAATATGAATGAGAGAGAAAGAGAGAGCTATAGTTATTGATGTTTGTAAGAAAAATATGATATGGTGGGTAGTGTAAATGCACTGTTGTTTACTTGCACTGTGTGTGGCTGGTTGGTTGTTGGAGAACAGTGAAAGGCAAATGATGCTTTCTTGAAGGTGAAGTTTTTTAGCCTCTTGTCAGCCTTGTTTGTTAAGAGTACATGCTGCAAATTCCAAGGCTTATGCTTGCTTTTATTTTAATATTTAGAGTCTGTTTGGCAACTTTTGCTTCTGTGATTCATTTGCAAAATACTGAAGCGCAAAATACTCATTTTGGTTAAAAACTGTCCCAAGGTAATTTCTGCAATTTGACTCACATTTTTGCATTGAATGGTAGAAGTTAGTTTGTCAAATGGTACCGTTTTAGCTTTTGAAGTTTTGTAATCACTTGTGGATGCTATTGCCAAACGGGCCCTTATTTTGTACTCAAATATTGATGGGATGATTAGGAGCAGAAACAAAAAGAATCATAATATGGGTCAAAAATACATACAGAGTAGGATTATTCCAAGACCTGTTGAAAACTTGATAAACACAAAGAGAGTCCAAGCCAGTCATTACCAATCCAAGTCAAAAAGCACAGCTCAGTACATGAAAAACTTGCTCATCATGAATTTGAACATTCAGTAAGTTGGCTATGGATTAGTATCAATTTGGTATTAAAGCTGATTTAGAGGGTTTATTTCTTTTAATCTTTATTTTTCAAAATACCCCATTAATTGCTATGTTCCACCCTAATGCTATTTGTGTGTTGCTCATGGATTTGAAGAGAAGGTTTCTCATACTCTTTTGTCAGATGCAAACTAGAGAGCGTTTTTGCTCACCAAAAATTGTTCACCCATTGCTCACTCAAGCACGATGGGACCCATGGGTTCCACTTGCTCGCCTAATGAGGTGCTTGGTGAGCAATGGACGAGCAATTTGGGGTGAGCAAAAATGGTCTCTGCAAACTAATACAGTTTATATCAAGTAAGCTACATTGACAATTTCAAGCAAGGTTGCTTATTTTTAACATGAAAAGCTTTGGCAGGGTGATGTATTCACATGGATCTCGAGGACAAGTGTTGGGGGCAGTGGTCAGGTTATTCCACTGTGACATGCATGTCACTGCCATTGGTTTGAATCTCGGAGCCAAACTATTTGAAGTTGGTTGCTTAAAGTAGTTTTGTTTTATGGATTTAGTGAAGGAAAATAAACAAATTTTTTCCTTTGTTTGATTACTACGGAAAATAGAGAGAAAAATGGGAAGAAAAATAAAATATAGTGGAGAATAAACTGAAATTTTTGAATATTTTGAAGTCACTTTTTTTCCCTCATTTTTTTTTCCTTATAAGAATGCTATGATTCACAAATTCGATTCCAAAACTTGCTTCCCAAAATCTTTGCTAGTTGTACCACATGTAGTGTTATGTGGTACCACCAATCACTACCATAGCATGTGGTACATCCGTTAAAGCATTTGGAAACAAATTTAGAAATTCATAGCATTACTCTTTTCGTTAAGTTGCAATATTTAGGAAACTGGTTTTTCTTTCTTGCTTTTCTTTTCCTTAAATGAATCTGCGTACCAACAACGCCTAATTCTTTTTTCTCTGCATTGTATGTGGAATGTAGTTTCCATCTCCAGAATTAGAAAAACTTTTAGATGCTTTGAGAGAACCACTTGGCATCCCTATTTTGTACCCACCAGTCAATGGGAGTTGGTTTTTTTGGATAATGGGATCCACCTACATGCAGGAGAGGTCCCATTATCTGCGGTCCACATGGCAGTCTTACTCGTGCAGTATCTTGCAGCCAATGAGAGTGATTCTTTTGGATGATGTGATCCACTTACACGCAAGAAGGGTTCCATTCTTTGTGTAACTACATTGTAGGCCCCATTACCCAAAAAACCTACTCTCATTGCCTGCAAAGCCTTAAAACATGATTATCTTCAGACACAGTCTCATTTTTATCTCTACAAGCAATTGGAGTCATTTGATCTTTGAATCAATTCTTGGGAGCCACATTCAGCTCCCACAACTAACAATTCTATGCCAATTTCACAGACTATATATACAGCTCATATCAAGATGTTATAGTCTATTGGGTTAAAACCCTATCCAACAAAGAAAAGATACTCAAGAACACCAAGATTTAAGTAGTTCATACAAAATCAGGTCTACGTCCACGGAGTTGTGAAGGTTTCTATTATGCTCAATGGCAAAAAGAAGAATTTTTGACCACCCTTAAAAAACATATAATTAAGGCTACATGTTACAATTGTAAAAATGCCAAAAAAAAAAAAAAAAACCCGTCAAAAAGTGTACAATATTGTCAGACTCCTCACTACTTAACACCGTCCACCTACTTCGTGTAAATCTCTCCTAAAATACCACTTCAACTGGGGTTGAAAAAACGCGAACATAATTATTACAAACCATCACATCGATTATATATCATGTACTTCACAGGTATCAGCATTAAATTTCAAAATTTCAATCTCCATGTCAGTAACCAGTAAGTCTAAAACACAACAAATGCTGTAAAAATCATTATGCGAATGATCTCCTGAAAGAAACACATGCCCGCTGTTGTTTACCTCAATCCAACTACAACCCGGTTGCTTCTTCACTCCCATCTCCTTCATTCTAGCCCATGTCCTCTCAGCATCTTTTTTTCTATTGCTACCCATGTACATTTCAGCCAAAATCATATAAACACCCGAATTATGCGGCTCTAACTCAAGAACTCTCTCTCCTGCAATCTCACCGACTTCAAAATTCTTGTGAAGTCGGCAAGCTCCAAGCAAAGCTCCCCAAACACTCGCAGGGATATCAATTCCTTCCGTTCCCATTTGATCCAAAAACTTCATTGCTTCGTTTATAAGTCCAAATCTACCGAGAAGATCAACAATACACGTACAATGCTCGCTCGTTGGCGGGATAAAACACTTGTACTTCATGAAGTAAAAGTAGTACTTCCCCTGTTCCACCAATCCTGCGTGGCTACAAGCAGATAGTACACCTATAAAAGTTATCTGGTTGGGCTTAACATCTGAAAGTCTCATTTTTTCGAACATTTCCAAAGCTTTGTTTCCTTGTCCGTGATGAGAAAATCCACAAATTATCGAATTCCAAGAAATCACATCATGGCTGGACATGAAAGAGAATTTTTGCAAAGCAGATTGCATATTCCCACATCTAGAATACATTGTAATGATTGCGTTACAAACTGCAAGAAAACAATCAAATCCCGTCTTAACAACTTGTGTATGAGTTTGTTCTCCGAGATTTAAGGTTGGCAAGTTCGAACATATAATAAAAATGCTAGTAAATGTAGATTCGTCAACGAAGAGGTCTAATTCTTTCATTTTGACAAACAACTTTAAACCATCCTCACCGTGATCGTTCTCTCCTAATCCAAATATCGTAGCATTCCACACAGTTGTATCACGGGTAGGCATCAATTCAAAAAGTTTAATCGCAGTCCCAACCTCACTCTTCTCAAAATATCCTATAATCATATTTGTTTGTGACACAATGTCACTAAATGTGGTTTTCTCAAGAATGGCATGAGCTTCTTTGACAAGCCCATTCCTTATTAATCCCAATAAGATAGAATTCCA
The DNA here is from genome assembly GCA_033977485.1 of Hydrangea macrophylla. Classification (NCBI taxonomy): domain Eukaryota; kingdom Viridiplantae; phylum Streptophyta; class Magnoliopsida; order Cornales; family Hydrangeaceae; genus Hydrangea; species Hydrangea macrophylla. Next base: position 93,516,761 of record CM066998.1, on the reverse strand, counting down.
CAACCTTTGGCATTTTTGGGGCATTTCACTAAAAAGCCTCATTGCATCATTAATTCGGTGATTATTCACCAACCCATTTACCATGTCATCCCAAGAATTCCAATCCCGTTTGGGCATTTTGTGAAACAGAACTTCAGCCACTTCAAGATGCCCATTCTGTATATAACCGGCTATCATTTTATTCCAAGCTTGAACATCTCTTTCAGGCATACCTTCAAAAATTTGCCGCGCTTCTATAATCTTTCCTGAACTCAAAAACCCAGATATCATTATAGTCCAAGACGCTATATCTCGTGAAACCATTTCTTTAAACAAATCTTCAGCAATATCAAATTCTCCACAATTCACCAAACTTGAAATCACCAAGTTCCAAGAAACCACATTTTTCACTGGCATAATATCAAAAACCCGAAAAGCTTCATCAACCAACCCATTATGAACATACCCAGAAATCATCGAATTCCAAGTCACTACATCTCTGACTAGCATCTTGTCAAAAACTTCCCTCGCACTGTTAACGTCCCCATATCGCATCAACCCGCAAATCATTGTGTTATACGAAAACACATCCCTTTCGGGCATTTGATCGAACAAGTAAAATGCTTTCTTGAATTTCCCATTCTGAAAATACCCGTGAATCATTGCATTCCATGTCACTGTGTTTCTATGAGGCATTTTATCGAACAGGCCTTGGGCTTCTTGGGTGAACCCATTTCTCATGTAATTCGAGATCTTTGAATTGAGAGGCTTGAGATTGAGAGGTGTTGATACAGAATAGTTTTTGGGTGATAGTTTTAGAGAGAGAGTTTTGGTGAGTTTGAGTGTTTGAATGGGGCGAAAATTGAACACCATACTCCATTAGTGTAAAGAGCAACGATGCTGTTAAAAGTGAAGTACACAAACGAGTAAAGATTGGACACACCCAAACACAACTTTTGCGACACAACTCAAAAGATGTGTGTATCTCTCATGTGATGTCACTAGACTCCACATTGACACATGAGAGAGATATCTTAAATTGTGTCCCAAAAATTGTGTCTTTGGATGTGTCCACAATGACCACTAGGAGAGAGATAGACACAAAATGGAGGTTATGAGCAAAAGGTTGTGACTTTGGTTGTGCCCCAAGTATTATTTCATAAATTATTCTTCACATCTAGAAAAAAATAATAATAATAACTTGTTTGGTCACGCAAGTGTCACATGAATGTTGTTCACCCAATTGATGAGAATCCTTCCTCGTTATATTGGTGGTTGTGTCACCTTTTTGTTAATAAAAATGAAATAAAAATTGTGCTCGTGTAACACCCACCACAAATCTCATTGGAACTGCACCTACGGCCAATATTATTCAAATAATGTTATGCTTCTTAAAAAATAAAAATAAAAAATAAATTAGTTGAGGGATCTTAGAGCATCTCCACCAGAACTTTCAAAAATGGCATAGCTCCTCTAACAACTAGTTTTGACATTACAATCATCTCCAACTAATATCTCAAATACAATCATCTCCAACTAATATGTCTAATGCTGATTTGAATTTGGCATGTTGATTGGGATGTTAAAAATGACGTGCAAAAAGCATATACCATTTGTGTTTTTCTTAATAAAAGGCATACATGATTTAACATACCGGGTGAAGCTTTGAGACGTCAAATTTTTATATATGTCAATTTACCACATAAGCCTTCAAATGATATAAAAATTTAACACTTCGGTTAAAGATGCTCTTATTGGTCAAAAAGTAGTAAAAATGATGAACTTAAGAGTATAAGCAAAAAAAAAAAAAAAGGGGGTTGGACATAACTATGATTGGTTTACAATACTGACATAAACTTTAGGTTATATACTTTTTCCCCTCGTGTTTAAGCTCATTTTCACTTTAACGCGTACTCTATAGTTCAAAACTTGATATTAAACTCTAGTGATTGTGCAGTTAGTGAAAATCCTAATGGTGTTAACTTTTGACTTAAAGGACAAATATATCCTTGCACTCTATTTGGATTGAGAGAAGTGGAGAGATGAGAAGAGAAACTCATCAAGAGAAAGAAGAGAAGGGAAACTATAGTTGCTCCAGCATTTTCGGTTAGAGAGAAGAGAATAGAAACACAACTTTATCTTATTTGTTTTGCTTTCATTAGATATGAGAATAGAAAGTACATGAAATCAATTAACACTTTTATCCTCTTTTAAAAAAGAAACTTTCTTGTCCCAATTTCTTTGATTATCTTCGCATATTCAACTTTTTAAGCAAATATCATTAAATGCATCGTCTCCCATTAAAAAAAGTTTATTCTTCCAAATTTATCAATTTTACTTCCACTTACCAAGAATTAATACTCATCTATATTTAAGTTTAAGAAGGGCATTGTTGAAAAGTGAATAAAAAATATGCATTTAATAGTCAAAGTGTTCTTTAGTTTTTGGACGGCTAAAAAAAAGGAAAAGTAGTCATACAAAGTGGGACAGATGGAGAATAATGTTAGGGACATGTTGGAGTAAGAAAAATATTCCGCGATATACGTCTTTTTTCATCATTTTGTTTGATTCTCTTCTTTCTCTCCTCAGTCTCTCCGATTTCGAAAGAACTAAAATTTGTCTCTTTTCCTCCTCCCATCCTCTCCGGTTCTCTCCATTAACCTTCTCTTCTCTCTCAACTTAACTAGTTGAAACATATGGAGTAAAGTGAAAACGCATCTAACCCAAGAGGGGTAAAATATACTTAACCCCATAATTTTTGACAAATGGAATTAACAATTCATTTATTCGCAAACACATGGGGTTAAGTTTCAACTTTTAAACTATCGAAGTAAGGTGTAAACGGGCCTGAACCACCGGGGGTAGTTATAACGGTTAGTTTTGACAAAAAACTAATGATATTTTTCAATTACAAACACATCAAGTTAAGTATTAACTTTTGAATTATAGGAGGGTACAGTAAAAATGTATCGATTAATGCTATGCTTCCCACCACATAGTAATATAGTATAACATTATTAAAATGTATCTAACCAATTTATCGCAAACTTAACTATGGGTATAGGCCGAGCGTAGGGGTGTGTTTCGGCCGGAACGGATTGGAATATTCTCTTTCGAAAAAAATTCCGAAAATTAAATAGGTGTTCCAATTTCCTTTCCAATTTTTTTCATAATTTCATTTTCCTTTCCGATTTCGGAATTTGCTAATTTTTGAAATTTTTGGAAATTTTGGGAATCGGGATTTTCAGAAATTTTTAGAATTTTTTCGGAATTGGAATTGGAAATTTTCATAATTTTTGAAATTTTCGAAATACAGATACTATTAAAAGGGTAAGTCATGCTTTAATAGAGAGTCTCTTATTTTCTCCTTTCTCTTCTTATCCGATGTGGGGGCAAACAAGTCCACATTCTTCCAAATTTTTGAAAATATTCGGATTTTTTTGGAAATTTTGAAATTATCAGAATTCTCAAAACAATTCCGATTCCAATCCGATTTATTTTTGAAATTCGGAATTTAATTTTTGGTGCCAAAATTAAAATTTTTCGAGATGGAATCGATCGAAATCGGAATTTCCGTTCCAAATGGCACCTCTAGCCGAGCATGCTGTAGCCCAATTGGCATAGCCTCTCTCTTCCAAGTGGGGAGGGAGAGGGTTCAAATCCCTATAGGGGATTCTAGTTGCTTGCCTCCCGGTTATTCTTCAGTTAGAATGAGTGGCCCTTGTTGGGCTTTGCTCTGATCTAGTGTGGGGCTTTTGGGTTGGGTTGTATTGGGGCTCGGGTTGGGGTGTGCGTGTGTGTATCCAGTCCAGATCTAGATAAGTAAAAAAAAAAAAAAAAAACTATGGGTATAAAAGTAGATGAACAAAAATCTATAGTACGGTACAAAAACCAAGTGAAATAGGAAAATTTGTGGGAATACCTAGGGGTGGGCATTCGGTTAGATCGGTTCGGTTTGGGGTATTTCGGTTCAGTTTGGGTTCAGTTCGATTTGGCAAAACGTCAACTGTTAACTGACTGAAATTTAATTTGGTTGGTTCGATTCGATTAACTGAATTACAAATTCGATTCGGTTTAGTTATTCGGTTAACCTAATTGTAAGATATCCAATTTTTAATTTAATTAAATTTTTTTTTTTTCATTTTTCACAACTTTTTTTTTTTTTTTTTTTTTTTCTTTCTTTCTCTTTCATATTGCAAAGAATATATACTTTTCTTTCTTTTCAATTGTAAAAATACATATATTTTATTATCTATAGTTATATCTAAGTATATTAATAATATAAAAAATAAATGAATAAGTCGATTTTTCGGTTCAGTTTGCCTAAAGACAGTTGTTAACCGAACTAAAATTTTAATTCGGTTCAGCTTTTAATCGAATTGAAATTTTTAACTTAAATAATTAAACTGATATTAAAAATTCGGTTCAATTTATTCGGTTAACCGATTTGTTTGCCCACCCACCCGTAAGAATACCAGGGAAGAGAACATTATACACCATTGTAAAAAGAACCAAAGTAAAAACATTTCTACCGCATGGCTTGGGAATCTTATCTTTCTCTCTCATCTATCTATTTCCAATCTCATTGGACACAATCTCCCCACATCATCTTAGATACAGCTTAAGCCAACCCATCTCTCTCCTCTCTTTCTCTCTCTCTCTCTCTCTCCGAATTTCTTACATCTAACAAACCTCCTGATTTCATCAACCCATCACCACCATTATATTCCGGTAACATGGCCGCCACTGCCGCCGCGGCTATTGGTTCCTCTTTCTCCACATCAGTACAATCTCTAAAATGCACATATTTCCAAAACTATCCCTCTGATCATCTCCTTAGAGTTTCATCAAAAAGAATGTTACAAGTGGGACTATTAACTCATGCCCATGTAAATATTGACTCTCTTTACACCAATTCACTCTTTCACAAGTTACGGGTCCCACGGATATCAGCGGCAGTGGCACAAGAAGAGGCGGCAGTGACGGCGGAGGCAGAGGTAGAGGCAGAGGCAGAGGCAGAGGTAGAGGTAGAGGCGGATGTGGTGGGCGGTGGAGGAGAGGCTGAGGAGGGGGCTGTAAATACTAAGCTTTACTTTGGGAATTTGCCTTATCTTTGTGATAGTGCACAGCTTGCTGGAATAATTCAAGATTATGGTAGTCCAGAGCTAGTGGAGGTATGTAGCATGTACGGCCATACTCTTACAAGTTTAATTACTTAATTAGAATGTTGTAAATATGAAACACCAAAGCTAAAAAAATTTTACTACGATTCAATTGAGAAAAAAAAAATAAAATAAAAGAAAAGAAAAGAAAGGTGAGCAGATGTAGATTGAAGAAATTTTGGATCCATCTCAAAAGCTTAAGCTATTATGTGGAGATGCCCAATATGTATATCTAACAATAGCCATAGCTATAACCAACCCCATATTTATTCAATGTGGGACACATTGTCTAACATAGATATTTGTAATTTGCCAAAACCAAAAGTAGATTTTTTTTTTTAATTAAGTGGCAGATTCAGAATTATGCCAAATGGGTGCTGTATATGAGTTTAATAATATAATTACCCCAAAAAAATTTAAGATATCCCAAGAGACTAGATCAGCTGATCAGTTCTATTGAAAGTTGTTTTAAATGGTATATCGTTACATTAATTGGTATCAAAATCTGGGACGCAAATTTGGAACAACGGTATTGCTCCTCGATCATGTAATAAGATCACGGGATCATGGTCACATCCGAGTTGACAACATGTCGTTTCTACAACACTATTCATGTAAGTTTGAAATCCCCCTTTCCTCACTTAAGGAACGTAGGCAGTATAGCCCCTACTGATATATGAAAAATAAAAGCTTAGTATATCTTTGAGTTTTGTGATTTTGCCCCCAAACATTCATTTCTAGGTAGATGATAATAGTGTTAGAGAATGGATCCTTACCCTTGTACAATTGAGTTTCTGACTTCTTGTGAGAGGATATTATGTTAAAAAGGATATTGACAAGTAAATTCAGCAGTAACGGTTGCCCTGCTAAACAAAATTTCTGTAACTGATCCATGCGGTCCTGCCCACATACCTGGCATAAAATATATATATATATATATATATATATATTTTTTAACACATATTGAACTTAAAATATGTGAACACATGTTAGTAACCAAATATTAGAAGGTGAATTACCTGTAAGAGAAGGGGTTAATTTGTATGTTACGGACAAATGTTTGACTGAGGTTTGCATTTATATGAGTTAGCCTAAACGTTTAATGAAATGCCATCTCAAACGTTCAATGAATTTCTGTCGAGGTTTTTAGATTTTTGCACTGTGCTTAAGAACATGTTTGAGAATGCTTAAAGTCGGATAAGTTTAGTCTCACTCCCATATGTCGTGTGATGTTTTATGAAAAGAACCTATGACTTTAGGGTACTAACTCCTAAGCAATAAAATGACGTCTACTAAACACTTGAATATACATAACGTGTTCACTTAGAGCATGGTCAATGGTCTTCGTGAAGTAACACATAAGCTTAACTTTTTGCAACTTTTAGTAGTTATAAGACTCTCTTTCCCTCTCCAAAAATTCCAAATTTCAATCCAAATGATGTGTCAGTGCGGTTACTGGATTTTTGATTGGATGATGTTAAAATAGTCCCATCATTATTGTCAGTGGGCCCACTACCGCATAATTTGATATTGAAATTAATTTATTTGAATTTGGGAAGCATATCATTCCTCTATTTTTTTGGGGCTAAGTTAGGTATTGTTATTTGATATTTGCTCTACATCTAAAGCATAAAAAGACAAAAATTGAAGACCAATGCATGCAACAGATATATAACGTTGGGCTGAACTTCCAATCACCAAAAAATTTTAAAAATCAATGTGTTTGTCACATATTTTGCTTTTTAAATTACTATTTGGCAATTTCGTTGCCAACGCGATTTTCAAAAGCAGTTGAAGAGATACTTCACAAAAATCATGATCTTAAAATGATTGTCCACCAAAGAACAAAAGCGTCAATTGTCTGTTCGTGACAATTGCATGAATTGCACCACGTTGTCACACAGGCTCTATAGTAACGACTTAGAGCCAGGGGCGGACCATCAATGGTCCAAGGGGGGCTTGAGCCCCCTCTAGATTTTAGTAAATTTGAGATATAACCTTCAAAAAATTTACACTTAAGCCTCCCAAAAAATTTAGAAAATCCCTTGTTTATTAGTAGTTGAATTTTTGTGTTGATTTTATAGCATTAATTTATATCATTTACACAAGAATACATATAAATAGACCCCAAAAAATCACCTCCCCAAACCCCCCTAAACTCGGCTTCTTTATGGTGCAATTTCTTGGTTTCATCCATGCCAAACCCTGCCAACTTTGAATTCCTACATCCGCCCCTACTTAGAGCCCGTTTGTCCTTGCTTATGCTTGTGTGATTTTGATCGTGATTGGCAGAATTGGTTAAAAGGTAGAACTGCTTAATATGGTTTGGGCGTTTGGCAAATATATTGCGCAACTGATCAAACATTGAGAGGAATAATGAAAAGCAGCCCCCCAACCTGCTTCCCGCAAATGCAGGTTTACTCTCTCCCAAAACGTGGTTCGTCCATCGTGATTTCGGAAAACCAAATGCATGTGAACTGTGCATGTTTGGCGCCAAAATCTGCAGTATTACCCCCAAAACCGCAGAGACAAACACCGTCTTAACAAAGTCAGGCGAGCTAACATCCAACGCACAAAAAAATAAAAATAAAGGGCCCTTATCAAAGCCCATTGCACATCCTTTTATAAACTATATACAGACATTGTTTCTTAACATTCCCTAACTTCATGTTTGAATGGCTTGGTTTAACCTGTAACTGGGGCTTGCTAACTTCATTTTATTTATATCTATCTATTTAATATATATATATATATATATATTCTTCCTGTTTTGGCCTCTTCCTCACTTTAAAAGCTAGATTGACTCATCATTTCAGATGGTTTTATTAGGTACTTTATGACAGGGCCACCGGAAGAAGCAGAGGATTTGCATTTGTGACAATGAGTAGCATTGAAGATTGCAATACAGTCGTTGAAAATCTTGATGGAAGAGTAAGTGATTGTTTGGTAATAATTATTTTAGATTATTGAAAAAATTGAGTCTCTTATGCAATTAACTTTTTTCAATACTTTTCTTTTTCTTTTTCTCTTTCTCGAAGATTAGATTTTTTCTACAAGCTCTAAAAAGCGTAAAAATTAGACTAATTTAATGAAGATTTTAACAAAGCTGAAATCTCTAATTTCCAAAGCAATTGAAAACGCTAATTAGCATTTTAAAAATCTTTTACCAATATCAAATATTTACTCAAATTTTTTTTTTGTTAGAAAGTTATTTAATATTCTAATGTCATGTATGTCTTGCCGCTGTGATCTCTCAATTCTCTCCATTAATTACCATGAGATCACTTGAGGAGCCATAGAGTACTCAAATCATGACGCACACCAGATATTCTCATATCTTAGATACACAAATATATATAATCTATCAAATCACTAACGCTATTTGAATAGATGGGCTCCATTGCCACATCATTTGGAAAGCACTTTTGGAATAGAAATTTGGAAAACATAGCATTACTTATTTGAATATGGCATCAAAACTGAAAGAACTTCATTGATCCAGGAATTTGGAGGAAGAACCTTGAGGGTGAACTTTGCAGACAAACCCAAACCAAGAGAGCCTCTATACCCAGAAACAGAATACAAGCTTTTTGTTGGAAACTTGGCATGGACAGTCACATCTGAGAGCTTGACACAGGTGTTTCAAGAATATGGAAGTGTGGTTGGGGCTAGGGTTCTATTTGATGGAGAGACAGGAAAGTCTCGTGGCTATGGCTTTGTTTGCTTCTCAACAAAATCAGAGTTGGAAACTGCTCTTCAGTCCCTAGATGGAGTGGTATGTACTAATCTCTCTTCTCTCATATGCAAATCCCTAGGCACAAAAATACAAGCACTTTGCATATGGTTGATTACAAATTCACTCAGTGGTTTTCAGTTTGTCCATATTGTTTCAAATGTGCCACTAATACCCCCTTTGGACTACTGTATACCAGTAAGTGAATTTAACGAGGTAGAAGTCTGAATAATTATTTTAATGCTTTGGTTAGTTATAGATATACCTTTTATGCAAGCTCTCTCGTTAAATTTAACAGATTTACTAACGGTTGAACATTATGTATAATTAATAATTTAAACTTGGAATTTTAAGTATAGAAAGTCATTATATGTACTTGCAATGTAGATTAGACTTAAAATTTGTTGAGGGACAATTTCCTTCCAATCCTGCTGCAGAGGAGAAATTATATCAACGCACTGTCACACTTACATGATTTTTACTGTGATTTGGGTATTCTATGGGTCCCATGTGAGTCCTACAGTAATAATGAGATCGTAGTGACTGTCACGGTGTGACAGTCACATGGAATAATTTTTCGCTAAAAAGAATATTGTAAAAATATAGGCAATTAACATGACAGTAAAATTGTCATTTAGCCTTGAATATTAACGTCTAAGATTCAATCCCCTTCGAATCACGGTCGTTAACGACATTTGAAGGGAGGTACTAATATTATTTAGGGAAAGTTGCACTTACATCCCATCATCAAAGGCCATTAATTTTCACTGTGACCTCTTGTATCAAACGTGTCACTAATACCCAATTAAAGTGTCATCGTTATTACATATGTGACATATAACGAAATAGAAGTTTTCATAATTATTTCAAGCAAGAGTTAATTATACATACACCCCTATAGTAAGCACCTTTTTCTAGATACACCCCTAAAATTGGCTTAGTTCTGTTAAATTTAACAGATTTGCTAACGCTGACACTTTAATTGAAAGTACAAGGAGAATTAGTGTCACATTAATATAGGGGATCACGGTGAAAATGACCGTAAGCACATGGGGTGTGAATATTATATCTCCTATTATTTAAAACGTGAATGAAATTAGAAATTAGGAAGCTCAGAGATATTTACTCTAAAAATAATTAATCTATTTATGGTATCTTGGTTTTGCAGGAATTAGAAGGTCGAGCAATTCGTGTTAGCCTAGCACAGGGGAAAAAGCAGTGAGATAGCAAGAAGAGCAAATCAATGTGAGAGAAGTTGAGAAAATGAAAGCGAAAGCATTTTCATTTCTTGTTGTCTATAATTCACTTTGCATTTTTAATTGCCTCTTTTTCAATGGGTCACCCTTTCTAGAAATTTAGCAATTGTCAATTGATAGGTGAAACTTGTTTATTTTAACTTACTAATTGTTAAATAAATGGATATTGAATTATAACTTAGTACGTCAAAAAAAAAATTTGAACTTTATGTTTATCTCTCTCTCTCTCTTTGGCTAATTTAAATGCGTTTTTTTAACTATTTTTTTTCATCGAATTGAGGTTGATCATGAAATAGTTAATTGTTGTACTACTTTTTTTTTTTTGGGTTTTAAGGAAAGAAATAAAAGCTATTGCCCTCTAAGCAAGGCTACACCACAACAAAAGGAGCCGATCGATTCAGAATCCAAATTAGCTAGATAATGGGCATATTTGTTTCGTTGTCTAAGGGTGTGAGATAGAAACACCTTTGCATCTACTTAGGAGGAACTTGCAATTTAATTTTCTATAAGAGGCTTCATGTGGGGCTCCTCATGGTTCTCCTTGAGTAGATGAAGGCATTTTCTAATTCAGTTTTGCATAAGATATTAGCAGGGGGGTCCTGAGTATTTAGAGGTTCGGGACGAATTACTAATAGGGAGATTCTTATATGGGGGTTCGGGGACAGCACCCCGAGACAATTTTTTTTTGGGGTCTACTTATACATAATCATCAAATTTTTTTTTAGGGTTTACTTATACATAATTGACGATTTTTTTGGAGTCCACTTATAATATAAGTCTATTTGTGAAACTTAAACATTGTATGGTGTCTTTCAAAATTCTAGAGGGACCTATTAAAGGAGGCCTTATACAGGGGTTCGGGGGCAGCGCCCCGAGGCGATTTTTTTGGGGTCTACTTATACATAATCGACAATTTTTTTAGGATTTACTTATACATTATTGACGATTTTTTTTGGAGTCCACTTATAACATGAGTTTATTTGTGAAACTTAAACATTGTATGGTGTCTTTTAAAATTCTTGAGGGACCTATTTCTAAAACTCAAAAAATTCGTACACTAAAAATGTAATTTTCAAAATTCTAGGGGCCTTTGCTTTTGAGTTTTATGTACATCTATATCAATATATATGTATTTGATGACACTAAATTGGACCTTGGGAGGCCTAAATATAAAATACTAAAAATTCTCAAGGTAAAAATGAAATTATGAATGTTGCCCCCCGCCCCCCTTTGGGCAGACCATGGATATTAGAGATGCCTTTATCAACCGCAAGTTTGGGGCCCCATTGAATATCTTTTAATTCAGCAACCAGTATCATGTATGTTGAAGTTTGATTACATTGTGACTCTATTCTCTAACAGCTTAAACTTTTGGAGTAGTTGGTAACTTAACATGGTAACAGAGCCTTGTTTGTGGGAGGTCCTGGGTTTGACTCTCCATCCCCGCTTGTTGTGCATATTTGCACTTTGTTATTTGCAAGGGCGGAACCAGGAGTTTGTCCTTGGAGGTGCCGAGTTACTACATATGCTATCTAACAATGACACACGAGGGTTCGAGTGCAGCGCCCCCGAGACAATTTTTTTAGTTCTACTTCTATTTATACACGAGTATAAGTTTTTTTTTTTTTTTTCTTTCTAACCAGTAAGACTACAAATTTACTATGTGAGGTTATTTTGCACTGTTTGAGAGTTGTTGGGGGGGTGGGTGTTGAGTTTATCACAATGAGTGTTTTAATTGTACGGAGTAATGCTATTCTACACAAATCTTGTATCACAAATGATTCTTAAACACATGTGATTGAAGTTTAGAGTTGAAAAAAAGCAATAAAATGATTTAAGGTGACTAGGAGAGTAACATTTTTTTTTTTTTGGTTTGGGGGTGCTTGAAGACAACAAAATATGAGGAGTAGTAGATTTTTTTGTTCGAGGGTGCCAACATGCAATAAAATATGAGGAATAACACACATACATGTATATTAGTAAAAAAAAAATATCACATGTGAGGGGTGCCATGGCACCCTACACTATACACACAAGTTCTGCCTTTGGTTATTTATCTCTATTATGATGGAGTTTGGTTTGTTTGCTCTCCACGTGCAAGTCGGGGTTGCATGTGAGAGAGGGTGTTAAAGCTTGATATACATTGTAGGGTCTATTCTCTAACAGTTTAAACTTTTGGAGTAGTTGGTATGTGCTTGTCAATGCCACATTTCATGCCTAAAAGGCATGTTGGAGATTTTCAGAACAAAGAGAGTTTGCACGACTGAATAAATTTTGTTTTCTTAAGTCAAAATAAATTTTTTTTCATGTATTTTTTTTATAAAAGATTAATGTTAGAGAAAAGACATGAATACAGACTGAATACTTGCCCCACATTGAAAAAAGTATAAAGTACAAGTGAGTTTATAATAGTTTATTACAAAGAAAAGATAGCCAATGACTCAATGAGTGTAGAAGAACTCATGTTAGAGCACGATTTTGCTCAACTAAATTTTGCTCACATATTACTCATCCAAAAGGAGTGCTTGGGTGAGCAAAAATGCACTCCATGATTTAAGTACCTTATCTCATCTCTCTCTCTCTCTCTCTCTCTCTCTCTCTCAGATGTGTATAAAACATGATTTTTACTTACTGGCATTACTGAAAGTTCAGAGAGTGCTCATTGTTCATTTCCGTGAGTAAAATTGTAGAAAACTTGGCTTGTTTGGAAATATAAAAAATAGGATCTGGTTCAGAAAAAGTCCAAAGTCCATTTTTTTTAATCTAGTTCTTGTGAGAACTAAGTGAAGGTTCATTTGACCGAGAACCTGTTTTAAGAAATTTATTAGACTGGGCATGGACTTTATGTAAGAAATAAATACTCACCAAACTAGGTTCTCACAAGAATCAGGTAAAATTTGAACTTGGACTAAACTAGGTCCTATTTTAGCTTTTCCCAAACACGCCTAGGTGCACCAATTTGTTTGAACTAGCTTTAACCCCATGCAATTGTAAGAAAAATATGTGATAAATAAAAAATGAAAATTAAAGAGTAAAGAGATTAATAAAATGATAACAATAAACATATACATTTCTTACCAATATTGGATAAGAAAAGTTTAAAAAGTGAAGGAAAAAAAAATTCAAAAATTCTAAAGTCTTTTGAAATTGAGTAATTTTACAATTTCGCTATTTTGATACAAATTCGAGTTTTTAAAATTATTTTCACGTTCATTAGTAGTGCGAGTTCATTAGAACGTTCATTAGAAAAGTGCATGGAAAAGGATGAGTTATCCTAGTAGTGCGTGTTCTAAAATTAGATATCACTACAACAAATCTGATTTTAAGTGACGCACATTATTTGCCACACGCGGCGCCGATTGCGTTGTTAATAATGTTTTTTTGCGACGCACTAACAAATTGGCGATGCACTTATAAAACGTGGCAACTATTTTTCAGCAAAGTCAAGAGTAATTATTTGCAACGCACATTTGCGTAGCAAAAAGGTTTAAAATTATCTGCCACGCACCATGCGCGTGGCAAATAATATTATTTGTATTTGCCACGTTCATGGTGTGTGGCAAATAAATTTTCAGTTCCCTCTATACATATTTCCCTCTCAAAAGAAACTCTTTCCCTTTCAAATCTCACTGAAAACAAGAAAAGAAAAAACGAAGAAAAAGAAGAAAAAGAAGAAGAAGAAGAAGAGAAGCCCGGCGACACCAGACACCGCCGCCGCCAGCAGACGTCGCCGCCGCCGCAGCCCCTGCCCCCAGTCGCCGCCGCTACCTCCGGCCGCCGCCGCCGGTATGTGTTACTGTTCCCTCTCTCCCCCCCCCCCCCCTCTCTCTCTCTCTCTATATATATATATATATGTGTGTGTGTGTGTGTGTGTGTGTGTGTGTGTGTGTGTGGGTGTGGATGTGTTAGGGTTCAAAAAAATTTGGGGAAATTGAAATTAGTGTTCCATATATTGAAACTCATAGCATTATGGACAGATTTATTGTTGTTTATGATGTTGATTTTAGATTTTTGGGTGTTGAAACTCATAGCATATATATTGAAACTCATAGCATTAGTGTTCCTTCACATTGAACATAATGATAAGATTTGGACGCCTCCCCCAATTTTGATATATTAGTTTGATATGTTTGCAAGTTTGATCGGGATTTTAGATATCATTGTTTCTGGGCCTTTTTTGTTCCCTTTTTCTTTCTCTGTAAATCAGGCCCTCTCCTCTTCCTCCTTATTTCATGTGTGGACTAGTAAGTGAAAGTCACAAAGAGCATGTGACATTTACTTAAAAACCATAGATTTGATTTATTTTTCTTTGCGCTGTTACTCTAATTCTTTAGTATTAACAATGGAATTAGTCCAACTCTACTCCATTAAAAATGGCTGGGACTGTACTCCGTTAAAAATTTTGTTTTATATTGTTTCTTCATATTTAAAATTATGATATGCTCCTTTGTTTTATCATTCGAAATGCTCTCCTTTTCATTTTATGATCCTCTTGTTTTTATCATTAAAAGTGCTCTTTTTTTTTTTTTTAATAAAAAATTTATTCTAAGCAATACTATGTTTTCTTAATTGCGTACTCCATTCAAAATACCTATGGTATACTGTTATGCTTGTATGATCTCTTGATAGCATTTCATTCTTCTACATATTTGAGGTTTAGTATAGTCGACTCGAGCAACGATTTAATCTAGTTGGTAAAAAGACTTTCCATGCCACGCTCATACAAGAGTTCGAACCTTGCCTCCCTCCCCGGGCCATGGAAAATATGTCCTCGCACGAGATTACTATACTTCATTTGTTAAATAAAAATTAAAATGAAGAGCAATGTTGGAGCTGAATGTAATAAATCTGTCACGCCCCGACGTAGCATAAATAAGGAAAGCGTTTAATTTCCTTTATGGACCCGTAGGTCGCGACAGTTTGAAGGATCGATTCAGTCCCAAACGTCGAACAACAAAACATAATAATCAGAGCAGAGCAATCAAGGCTTACAAAATTTTTCTAACTTAAACAATATTACAGCACGGGTTATCTAAAGGCACAGACCGCCTTGAAACAAAACAATAGCTTAATGTCTATTACAGTCATCCTTATTACAAAACGGTCCATAACTTAAAACAGGTAAACTTAAAGCATATAATAAGTAAACAGTTTCTCATCCGAGGGCAGCCGTTCTCAATTAGCATAGTTATATGATTCCTCCCGGTTATAACCTGAAAAGCCTGAACACGAATGTCCAGGACGCATCAACGTCGTCAGCTTCAAAAAGCTGGTGAGTATTAAAAACATAACTTTGAATGTAAAACATACCCATTTACCATTTTTCATTTTTCAATTTGTAAAATCAATCGTTAAACCGCAGAAAGAATTCATTTTATAAAACAACAAGGAATATATTAAAGGTCGTTCATTCATAAAAACAGTTACTCGTGTATGAGACAATGCACCACGCTCATCTTGCCGACTCTTTTCTCTCGACAGCCACAACAACCCACTATCTTACTCCTGGTATCTTTGAAACACTAAGATAGCCACACTTTAGCAACGGGGCGCCAGGGAGTGTCCAGTTTGCCTCACACTTTGGTCCGGGGTACCAGGGAGTGTCCATTGCCTCACACTTTGAATACCTAAACCGTCATACAAATACCGGAGCAACCTCACGCAGTATCCAGACTCGGGTATCAGGGAGTGTCCGTAGGCCACACTTTAGCACTACCATGGGTGCCAGTGAGTGTCCAAGTTCGGTGTCACACACTTTAACGCTTCCATGGGCATCAGGGAGTGTCCATATTTGCCACCGTCGCATTTCAAAGATACCCTCGCCGCAACCTCAACCACAACCACAACTACAACCACAACCACAACCACAACCACAACCGCAATCTCAAACTCAAAACTCGTACTCATCTCATACTCTTTCACACTGACCATTATTCTTTTCCACACTGACTGACACCCATATGCATGTACCACTGACCCCATATGAATGTCACAAAGCAAAACGCTGCATTAAGGGAACAATGTACGTACGGGGATTGATAAGTCACAATACAATGTTTTACTTATTCAAACATAACAAATAGAGTTCTGATTTACTAAATTTCCCAAACAGAGCCTTATCAGTCCTTAAAAGTTGAACCAAACAGTCCCTAAATACAAAACGGACAAAAACCACAAACTGCCAGAAGTCGCGCGCGCGGGCCGCTCGCGCGATGTATCGCTCGCGCTGTCTGCCCAATTTTCATTTTATATATAAACTTTTCTGTCTGCCTGCCAAGGTCGCACGCGCGGATCGCTCGCGCGAAAGGTCTCTCGCGCGACCCTCGCTCGCGCGACCTGCCTAAATTTCATTTTATATATATAAACTTTTCTGTTTGCCTGGGAATACAAACCTCGCGCGCGCGGGTCGCTCGCGCGATCGCGCGCGCGAGTTAATGCTGAGGCTTCATCTTCTTCGTCAGATTGCTATGTTTCAGCAATTCAGGGTCTAAAATGACCCATTTTCAGATCCAACACTTCATAGGTCATGTAATATATGATTCTCTTTAGTTTTTCACAAGGATTTCGAATATGAAGTCAATTTTACATGATTCTACACATAGCTTACCAATTTTATGAAAAACTAAAAAGTGTCAAAACTTAAATCTCAATATACTTTTTCATATGAATGAATTGTGTTCTAAAACTTCAGACATATCATCAATGAGGTATAATCTTTCATAATCAACTCTAAAAACGAGTTTTGGTTAAGGTTTGAAAAGTCATGATTTTGAAGCTCAAGCTTTCATGGACGAAATTAGCAATAGTAGTTACAAATACACACATATAAACAGTAAATAGACATGACTTTTACATTAAGAGTGAGTTTGAAATACTCACAGAGATTAGAGAGGAAAGTAATTGTTGAGAAAGAATGGAAATACAAGAACCCAATACTCAAGTTTGGCTATGGAGTCTTGAGCTTTCTCTCTCTATATAAAATTCTGCAACTAGACTCTCAAGTTCTCTCTTTTCTCTCTGTGTGATTTGTGAGAATGTGCAGAGGTGTTCACCAAGTGTGGGTAGTGTATATACATATAGAGAGTAAATTGGTATGGACTTGGAGGCCAAGTAAAGCCTTCATCACTCTACCATATTAGTTTGGTTAGGATCAAACCAATACTCAGCACCTAATCAAAGTGTATACACAGATACAATATAATCAACTTCACAGATCCTTCCAGAGTCAAGTCTAGGCTAGTAGGGGGCAAGCTTGAGTTGTTTGGGAAAAACAACTTATGGCCTTAGGAATACATACACACACAAAGCATTCCCAAACAAGCCCAACCCAATGATTAGTTTCCATAATTGGAAATAAAGCAATAGTCCAATCAGTCATTTCCAAAATCTGTGGAAGTTTAGCACAGCGTGGACAGTTTTGGACATAAACTGGTATTTTCGGGGCGCGGTGGTCACCACAAAAATACAGGAATTTCATTTTAGTGTAAGAAGTGATTTCCTGGTTTCATAAAAATACTGATTGAGTCAAAAGGAAATATTTCCACCATTTTGAAATACAGATTTTGAAATCCACACAGGTATTACTAACTTTTGTAAAAATTACAATTTGATCCCAAAAGTATTTTAATAATGAAATAGAACAAGAAATCAGTTTTAACATGCAAGAATTGTAAATAACAATGAGATTAACAATACAGATTAATCATGGAAATTCAAATTGAATTTAAATATGTCAAATGCAATTACAAGAAATTAAATAAAAATGCAGGTTATTACAAAAACGGATGGCACAATTTTAAAAATTATTTTCAACATATTTACTTTCAATTAATATAATAGGGCCACACACTCCTTGTGTATGCTAATTTGTTTGTTTTTTGTTTTTATAGCCAATTATTTTGGGCAATTTTTCCCCTCTTGTTGAAGCAGTTTTTTTAATTGATTGGACATTTTAATATCTTTCTAATAATTTTCAAGAAGATAAAGTGTAATGGTATGAATGTGTCCATTCAGCCCAACCCCTTATAGGCAAACAAGCATGACTACTAGTTAATAGTCCCCAAACAATCTATTTAGATTGTTCAGAATTATTTCTAACACGTAGAATTCAGCTCTCTTCCATTGGATATTTGTTTCTTAATTGGGTTTTCGAGCTAAGGACTGTTAATCACTTTAGTTTTTTGTTGATTATTGTCTCAATATTCGATTCTATATAGGACTCAGTTTTTTTTCAATTTATTACCACTATTGTCCCATACATGAGCTTATATCTACTTAGGTAGGTTGATTCATTTTAAAGATTTTTTTAAACTTGTGATAGGTAGCAGATATGGATAAAGATTAAAACTAGATATTTACCCGAGTATGAGAAAGGGGTTGACGATTTCATTGAGTATGCACGGCCGCGTGCAGAAAGTGGTAGTAGGATAATATGTCCGTGTGAGATGTGTAGGAATAGGGAATTTATGCACATAGATATAGTGAGAGCGCATTTGCTCGACAAAGGGATGCAGAGCACTTATACTATATGGTTCAATAACGGGGAGGCTTACGAAGTATTGAGTGAGGATGACGATGAACCCTGTGGTGATGGTAATGAAGGTTTGCGAGAAATGTTGGCAGACTTGAATAGGGGTTGGACAAGTCATGCCATGCCTCAAGGGCATCAGAATCGGGTCCCCTTGGACTCCTGTTCAAGGATGCAAATCTGGAGCTTTATCTAGGTTGTAAGACGTTCTCGAAGTTAAACTTTCTAGTGCAATTGCTTCATCTTAAGACCATCAACCTTTTGACAAACAAATCGTTTGACACGAATCTTGTGTTGATTAAAATAGCACTCCCCAAAGGGGAGACCCTTCCGAACTCTCATTACGAGGCGAGGAAGTATATATGGGATATAGGTCTCGGCTATATACCAATCCATGCATGCAAGAATGATTGCATGCTTTTCTGGAAGGAGACTGAGAAAGAGGAGAACTGTTTGGTTTGTAATGAGCCGATGTATAAAATTGTTGAAGGAAAGGGCAAGAAAATTCCACACAAGGTATTGATATATTTTCCATTGGCACCGAGACTACAGAGGCTGTATGCGTCACGGAAAACAACTTCTGATATGAGATGGCATCAAGAGAAGCGTCCAAAGGAGGAAGGTGTGTATAGGCATCCGGCCGACGCTCAAGCTTGGACTGAATTCGATAAGAATCATGAATGGTTTGCCAATGAGCCACGTAATGTACGCCTTGGCCTTGCCAGTGATGGGTTTAATCCACTCGGTGACATGAGCAGTGCATACAACATGTGGCCGGTCATGGTTGTGCCGTATAATTTGCCACCTTGGAGGTGCATGAAACAACCATTCATTTTCATGTCACTTCTTATTCCAGGCCCGAAATCACTCAAAAATGACATCGACGTTTACTTGCGGCCTTTGATAGATGAGTTGAAGGAACTATGAGAAGTCGGTGTAGAGACATATGATGTATCTAGGAAGGAGACGTTCCGAATGCATGCATCGTTATTGTGGACGATAAATGATTTTCCAACCTATGGAAACTTGTCTGGCTGGAGCACTCATGGGTTCATGGAATGTCCAGTTTGCAACAAGAATACATCTTCGCAATCATTGTACCATGGAAGGAAGAGATGCTACATGGACCATCGTCGTTTCCTACCACGGAACCACAGGTGGTGAATTCGCCAAAAGGATTTGTTTGATGGCAAGCCCGAACACAGATTCACCCCTAAGTTATTGTCTGGTGATGATGTTTTGAAACAACTAGAACACATCGAACCTGGAAAGTTTGGAAAGGTACCGGGTACTAAGAAGAGGAAGCGTACTCCGGTAGAGTTGAATTGGACAAAACGTAGTATTTTCTTCAAATTACTGTATTGGAAGACGCTTATGTTGCGGCACAATTTGGATGTAATGCACTCCGAGAAGAATATTTGTGATAATGTTCTTGGCACTTTAATGAATATATAAGGGAAAACAAAGGATAGTGCTAAAGCCCGAATGGACCTAGAGTTACTCGGTATACGAAAGGAGTTGCACCTGGTTCGAAATGGAGATAAATTTACTGTGCCACCGGCATGCTATACGTTATCGACTGATGAGAGAAAGAAGTGGTGCGAGTGGTTTAAATCAGTGAAGTTTCCAGATGGATATGCATCAAATATATCTCGGTGTGTTAATGTTAAAGATGGCAAAATAACCGGTTTGAAGAGCCATGACAACCATGTGCTTTTACAACGGCTTCTTCCGGTTGTAATCCGAGGCTATCTTGATGAATTTGTATCCACCACATTAATTGAGCTGGGATTATTTTTAGAGAATTGTGTGCCAAGAAGTCGAAACTACAAGTACTAGAGAGCCTGGAAAATGACATTGCCATAATCCTTTGCAAGTTGGAACATATATTTCCACCAGCTTTCTTTGATGTTATGGTTCACTTAGCAGTCCACTTACCTATCGAGGCTATGATTGGTGGACCTGTCCACTACCGATGGGTGTATCACATCGAACGGTACTTGTCTACATACTTCATTTTCTCATCATTTATGTATGCAAGTACACCCCGATGAATTATAACTATGAAAGGTTATCTTAAAGGTTTTTGGACACCCTAAAGAAATTTGTGCGCAATAAGGCACGACCTGAAGGTTCAATTGCCGAGGCATACATTGATTACGAATGCGTCACATTTATGTCCATGTACCTCGAAGATATCAACCAACAAGAATGGAACTACGGTGGAGACAATGCTCATGTTGAAAAAGACCTTGCCATTTTCAAGGAGACTTGGTGGACAATAGGTGCCTTAACCTATGAATTCTGTCACGCCCCGACATAGCATAAATATGGAAAGCGTTTAATTCCTTTATGGACCCGTAGGTCGTGATAGTTTGAAGGACCGATTCCGTCCCAAACGTCAACAACAAAACATAATAATCAGAGCAGAGCAATCAAAGCTTACAATATTTTTCTAACTTAGTAGTTATTACAACACGAGGTTTCTAAAGGCACAAACCGCCTTAAATCAAAACGATAACTTAACATCTATTACAGTCATCCTTATTACAAAAATAGTTCATAAATTAAAGCATAGAATATTGATAACAGTTTTGTCTTCCAAAAGCAGCCATTCTCAGTTAGCATAGTCATAATGTTCCGCTTGATCAAAACCTGAAAAGCCTAGACACGCATGTCCAGGACGCATCAACGCCGTCAGCTTCAAGAAGCTGGTGAGTATTAAAAACATAACTTTGAATGTAACACATACTCATTTACCATTTTTCCAATTCCCATTTAATTCAACAAGTTTACATTAAAGTAGAGAGTTCATTTTAGAAAACAACCACAATACCATTTGAAAGCTATAATTCACATATATGTGACCGTGTATGAAAATAATGCACCATCTCATCTTACCGACTCTTTTCTCTCGACAAACACAACAACCCACTATCTCACACCAGTATCTTTGAAATACTCCGATAGCCACACTTTAGCACAGTGGTGCTAGGGAATGTCCAGTTTGCCTCACACTTTAGCACGGGGTGCCAGAGAATGTCCAACGCCTCACACTTTAGTACCTAATCCGCCTCGCAAATACATCACACAGTATCCAGACTCAAGTACCAAGGAGTGTCCGTAGGCCACACTTTAGCACTACCATGGGTGCCAGGGAATGTCCAAGTTCGGTTTCACACACTTTAACGCTTCCATGGGTGTCAGGGAGTGTCCAGTTTTGCCACCGTCACATTTCAAAGACACTCTAGCCGCAATCTTAACCACAACACACTTTGGTACTCACTTACCAGGGAGTGTCCACAACACAATCTCAACCACACACTCTATACCACACTGACCATTACTCTTTTCCACACTGACCAACACTCACACTCACCATGCATGTACAACTGACACCATATGAATGTCGTGCAACAGTGTGGACCACTGCGAATGAGGAGGTCCTGACGCTCTCCCTCGATAGTGTCCCGGGACGGATCCCAAGGAGCACACTTCAGGGAAAACTAGGACTTCCTCACGCGATCCTAGAGACAAAGAGTCGCCACCTAATTTTTATCGGGAATTAGGAAACCCAAGTTTGACTCGCCCAAAATTGAATAAGGTTACTCGCCCTTCATTACCAGAAACAAGGTTCGGGGGTCTTGGTACGAGAGGGGAAGGAGCCCAAGCAGGACTAAAGCACCCCCTCCTCGCCCTACCGAATGGTAGGCCTTGATTCAAATATCCTTGTTATTAATTCATAATAGATGTTGTTTCCTCAAACATACTAGATAGGTATATACATGGCAAAAAGAAACATCTAATGAAAATCATTTCAAGAGACTAAATCAAGTAGAAAGCGGATGCTCATGCAACACAAGGGAGAAGTATACTCACAGTGGCTAGTCCCGCCCGGGACCGATGCAAATAAAGTAAACATGTCATGATATGCAAAGGGAACGAGAAGACTTACATTGGTTGACTCAAGCGGAGTCGCGAAAGCAAAAAGAATGTAAACGTGCAATGCAATCATGCAACAATCCTAGATAAGATGTCTCTAACAAATAATCATATAAACGGAGACTTATCCTAAAGGAAATGTGTCGTTGAAATCAAAGTTGTAAACCTAGAAAAATTCTAAGAGAAAGGATAGAGATAGTACACGATACATGGGCACTAAGCCACATGTAGACGAGGCAAACCACAAATCGAAGTCCGGGTCCGAGGCACTTAATTCTCTGCACTAATACACCAAAGAATACCCAAGCATTGCAAAAATACAAGCAAACAAATGATATGCATGATAAACAAAGAAAACATGTCATCAATCAAATTTCCAGATTCAGCAACCTCTAATGAATCCTATCAAAAGTGGTCTTAAACATGAGCTGGGTAAAAACCCTTTTACAGAAAGTTAGATACATGTCTTAGGGAACTTCTCCAAAAAGTGGGACCTCAATATCAATTTTATTGTTTGAGAAATAAATGTTTTGGGAACAGTGGATCAGAACTGTCCATTGTTCTTGTAAAAATCATAATTAAATCTACAAAAATCATATGAAGCTCTATTTGGTGTCAAAAGAAAGCTATTTCATTGTAGTATATGATAAAAATAAACCCATGGACATTCTGTAATCACAAGGTTTCTGAAAAAGTGTTTTAAACAGACTCTGTTATTCTGGAAATTTGGTATCATTTGACAAATGAATGCAAAACATAATAGAAGTATAATAGAAGTTCATGAATCATGTTAACCAAGTTGATTTAAGCTTTTGATCTCTCATCCATTTATCCTAGGTGATTTCTAAACCAAGTTTTATTCATCAATTGTTGTTGAGTGATCAAGGTATGACCATTTTGTATACATAATCATATTTGTAATTAAACTTTAGAAAATTCCAGAATAGTTGTATCAACTTTAAACGCTTAGAAAACGATCCTAACTCGATCGTATGCTCACGATTTTACATCGGCATATAGATATATGAGTTAGGAATCATCCCCAAAAAGCGGAACGTCGATAACTATTATAGATTTTCTGAAATTCAAGCACAAAGAGACGATGTTCAAATCTGTCAACCGATTTCTCAACAATTTCTAAAAATAGTATATGAATCCTAAAAGCTCTCAAAACGGACCGGATGAAAGCTAATTCATCAAAGTTTACCCAGAAAATTTGAAATCCATCAAACTATGGGTTTTGATGGACCAAATCTAATGGACAAAACCAATCTGCTTTGCTGAATTTTTATCTAGTTCATTTTAAAGTGTGAGGAAAACATTTTAGTGATAGTTGAAGCTTATTAGAGAGATCAAACTCATAGATCAACTTAATTATCATGATTCCCAATCAATTTAGCCCTCAAGTTCTATGAAGAACTTTTAGATCAAGGATCAAAGGGACTTATAAATATCATGTTGGAGATGAAATTCAATAGGAATCCTAGGTAATAGGAATAATCAAGAGATAGGTATGAACATAGAAATCATCCTTCTCATAGATCATATTTCCAAACCATCATGGAATTCAAAATAGATATATGTATATATATATAATCATGTATGCATGAATCTAAACTAAAATTGAAGAATGAAACCAAAATTGAAAATCAAAGTGCAAAACAATCTCTAATTGTAAATTATCAATAAAAATCAAAGAGATTTGGATCTAACTATGTGAGTGTGTGAAGAACATGAGAGGAAGAAGATGAGTGTTCTAATAAGTAGAAATAGAACTAAGTTAGATCCAAATCTTATAGATCTATATATACAAAGTAGGAATTAGAGATGAACTATAGTGTTTACCTCTTGGAGGATTCTCAATTACAAGACCAAAATTGATTTGAAGATCTTCTTCTTCAAGTGTTATTCAAGTGTTCTTCAAGCACTCATCCATGGAAGTTGAGGGAGGCAATTGATGTTCAAATTGTGGTCTAATTAGCCTAAGTTAATCTAAATTCAATTCATAATTTTCTCTCTCTAGAATTCACCTAAATTGAAAGTATATTCAAAGTATACTTATCTCTCTTGTATGTGCTTCTATGTGTGTTTGTATCTCCAAGTATATTCAAGTGTATCTCTTCCAAGTGTCTAGTGTGTTAAGATGTGATCTCATATGAGATGTATGAGATCTTATATAGAGTTTTGAAGACTTAGCCCTTAAGTTTCAGGGTTAAAACAGGATTTTTAGAGCTTAAAAGAGGGTTAAAATGGCCATTTCGGAGCCTAAACGCAATTTCCAGGCAATTTCCTCGCAGTGAGAAGCTTCTAGAAGGGTCTGGAACTCAAAAAGCTCCGTGGAGGACACAAATGGAAGTGGCGGTTATGGTGGGACCCGCCACCCCCATACCCAAAACCGCCACTTACTATTCTTGCTCCTCTGGTCACCCACAAACCCTGTTTCAAAAATCACGTGCACTGCTTTTCCAGATTTTTGTAAAAATGCTTTTTGGTGTCCGAAATCGTCCGTTTACGTACCGTTGGAAAGCTGTCAGGTTGAATTTCAGTATAAAAATATTTCCAGAGGTTTTATAATGAGAATTGAAGTCCAATTGAAGTCCGGAAGTCCTCCGGAACTTTCGTCGTCTTTTTGAAATCAAATGACGTCTTTTCCAAAATTGCTTTCAAATGTGCGTCGATTTCGAACTTTTCTTTAAAATTGAATCTCTGGATACCTAGAATACTGCGTTTAGAACACTTAATGTTCATATAACCCTGAGAGAATATGAATTCTGAGAGATGATTTTGACAAAACCGGGATTTATCCATGGAAAAGGGCTTTTCTGAGCTTGAAGTCACTTTCCGAAGTCCGATCTTCTGATTGTGTGGAATCCAGTACCTTCCACGGGGTACTTTTCATCATCGAATCCTCCAAGACGTTGTCCACCCTAAATCCTATCAGTGTGGTCAAAATTGGGTGTCTACAGTTTGCCCCTCTTTGGCAGAGCTTGTTGTGAACAACGTGAACTGCAAGTGAGTGCCAAAGCCTTGAAGGCACCCAAATAACCATACTGAGAGGTTTTAGGAAAAACAAAAAATTCGCAAAATCAAGAAATTCAAAATCAGAGAAAATCAAGAAATTACGAATGCAAGAATGCAATGCAATGCTGGGTAGAGGCGGCTAATTTGAAGCTGATGCTGGTCGTGCTCCGCTGGAGCTGCCTACGTATCCTTTCCAGGAATCAGACCAGGGCGTAGTTCAAGCACGCGAGAAGACGGAAAACAAACAAACAACAACAATGCGGATGAAATGCTCCTATCCTAGGATGCTGGTGCAATATGAAAACATGAAATGTGAAAGTGCTGGAGGAATCATCCTCAAGGGTTCCCTAGATGCAAAATCTAATGCAAGGGATGTAATGACTCTCTCTCACAGTCGAATATGCTAAAGGTATCTTGGATGATTCTCGAGGTTTTTGTCAAAGTTATTCTTCTGATCTTAAGGCTCGTAGGCGTCATCTGTATCCTGGACGACTCTTGAAATAGCGAAGTATCTTGGATGAATTCTGAGTCATGTCAAACAACTGGACGATTGCTGGTGTAGAGTCCTTCTGCTGGGGACGATTACTGATGTAGAGTCCTTCTGCTGGGGACGATTGTTGATGTAGAGTCCTTCTGCTGGGGACGATTGCTGAAATAAGTCCTTCTTCTGTGGACGATTGCTGATGTAGAGTCCTTCTGCTGGGGACGATTGCTGATGTAGAGTCCTTTTGCTGGGGACGATTGCTGGTGTAGAGTCCTTCTGCTGGGGACGATTGCTGATGTAGAGTCCTTCTGCTGGGGACGATTGCTGAAACAGGTCCTTCTTCTGTGGACGATTGCTGATTGTAGAGTCCTTTTGCTGGGGACGATTGCTGATGTAGAGTCCTTCTGCTGGGGACGATTGCTGATGTAGAGTCCTTTTGCTGGGGACGATTGCTGATGTAGAGTCCTTTTGCTGGGGACAAATCTTCTGAAACAGGTCTCTCTGCCGGAGACAAATCTTCTGCTCTTCTGAAACAGGTCCTTCTTCTAGACAAATCTTCTGTAACAGGTCTGGAAACAAGTCTTCTGAAACAGGTCTCTCTGCCGGAGACAAATCTTCTGTTCTTCTGAAACAGGCCCTTTTTCCGAGGACAAATCTTCTGTGGCAGGTCTAGAAACAAATCTTCTGAAACAGGTCTCTCTGCCAGAGACAAATCCTCTGTTCTTCTGAAACAGGCCCTTCTTCTGAGGACAAATCTTCTGTTCTGATGCACGGATTCTGAGAGATACACAAATTCTGAGAGATGACCCTTCTTCTGAGAGCAACCCACGGATACACGATTCTGATTTTGAGAGAAACCCTACATTCTGGAGGCAACCCTGATATGCGATGCTGAGAAATACATGATTCTGAGAGAAACCCTACATTCTGGAGGCAACCCTGGATACACGATTCTGATTCTGAGAGAAACCCTACATTCTGGAGGCAACCCACGATTCTGAGAGAAACCCTACATTCTGGAGGCAACCCTGGATACACGATTCTGATTCTGAGAGAAACCCTACATTCTGGAGGCAACCCACGATTCTGATTCTGAGAGAAACCCTACATTCTGGAGGCAACCCACGATTCTGAGAGAAACCCTACATTCTGGAGGCAACCCTGGATACATGATGCTTGGCATAAACCTTGTATTCTGGAGGCGATTTTGATGCTCAAATTCTGAGAGATACCCTTTATCTGGAGGCAACCCGTGGATACATGATGCTTGCGAGAAACTTAATTCTGAAAGTTCTCTACTGGGGAGATCCTATGATTCTGAGAGATGCGCGAATTCTGTTATACCTTGACAATATCTGGAAATTCTCTGCTTGAGGAGATATCTGAGGTTTCTGGGACGCGAGCACATATTCTGGAGGCCCTGCTGATTCTTTCTGAGACTCATATTGGTGCTTCGACCAACGCAATCATTCTTGCAACACGTCAGGCTTACTCTAACCCTTTCTGAACATCTCGCATTCTGACCCATCTTCTGAAAGTCCTTTCTGGATGTAATTCTCAAGCGACAGTAGTCCATTTTCTAAGACAACTCATAATCAATCCCAAAACGACGGGAGTTTGCCGTTTCTCGGCCACTTTCAGGCTGCGGTGCCTTTGATTCTTCTCATCTGGGGGACTTTTTTTCAATTCTTGAATGGATTTTTACCAAGATTCAAATCTCCAGAGGTCCTCTAGACCAATTCCAACAAGTTTTAAGCACTCTCAAGGCTTATATATCAAAAATGGACCAATCCGGGATCAAATCAAGAGTTCCGGGGGTCAAAACGCGAATATAGAGCAAAATGGGGAAATGGCAGGAAGTGAATAGTAAATGGCGGTTCCCCACACCCCCTTGGGAACCGCCAGCCGCAACTTTGGGGTTTTAAACCCATTTTCTTCTTTGTTCTTCATTCATTTCTTCTTCAATGCATCACCTCTACCTTCTAAGGTGCTCAAATCTTGCAATTTCTTGATGTTTTGAGTGATTTCTTGCATTAAAACCTCCAAAAACTTTGTTGATTTCATCAACTCCTCCCTATTCTAGGGGATTCAAGTACCAAGGTTTTTACTATTCATCATCTTCAACCTCTTATCTTCAAGCTTCAAGCATCAACAACCATGAGTTCCCATGGACAAGGTGAAAGTTCTAGAACACGTAGAAGCCAATTTCAAGCTAGTGGAGCTTCATCAACTCAAACCATGGAGTATGAAACCATGAAAAATCCACTAAATCATATCTCTAGGAGGGCCTTTCGTCAAGAGGTAACCCATTCTTTAATTACTCCTTTGTTTCACATCTTCATACGTGTCTCTTTATTCTTGCGATTCCTTAGAAATCATCCTTTTTCTTTTTAGAATGTGGTTGGTCATCTTAGAGGTCATGGTAGCCATGGAAAATGCCTTGAATGGTTTAATGAATTGTCGGAATCGCGTCCCCAAGTAGTAGCCAATATCAAGCAAGCGGGCTTTGGGTCGTTTGTAACCTTATTGGAGAGATCGACTAATGATTTGGCCATGATTCAAGCTCTTGCTGAAAGGTGGTGGGATTCCACAAATACTTTTCACATGCCTTTTGGGGAGATAACCATGACCCCTCTTGATTTTGCAATGATAACCGGCATCTCATTTGGCGGGCATCGTCTTGCCTTTGCAAAGAACATCCATAGACATCCTACTATCATTGAGCGTCTCCTAGGCATCATCCCATCCCAGAGAGATCTTCACGGATCGAGCGTAGGCATCACATGGTTCATCAACAACTTCAGGCCTTCTGAAAGAGCGGCTCAATTTACCGATATGCAGCTTACCCGTGCTTTCATCTTGTATTTGCTTGGTTGCTCTCTTCTTTCTACTCGAGCTGAGCGGATTACATTGAATATGCTTGATAGTCTTCGAAATCTTGAGGAGATTGCAGATTTTGATTGGGGCTCTGCTGGTTTAGCCATTCTGTATAGTCATATGGGGGAGCATTCTCGAGGCAAATCCCCTGGATTCGGCGGATTCTGGAGAGCTTGGGAGGTACTGAAAATATTTTCATTTCCAATTTTTATCATTTGATGTTCTGCTGTTTTGACCACTGCTTTATTTTCCCTTGTAGGTGTGGGCCTTTGAGTATTTCTCCATGACGGCTCCATCATTCCGGGAAGAAGAGATTCATATTTTTCCACGGGCTCTGAAGTGGCGTCGCCAAGCCGTAGGTACCAAGAATGATGCTCATAATGTTATTTCTTGCCGGGATTTTCTTACCCGTCTCAGATTCACCCAAGTTAACTGGCATCCTTGGGTGACAAATGGAGATGTGACTGAGATTGGCTTAGCTAGACAGATGACTGGAGAGAGGATTCTTCTTGAGGGTCCCTCTGTTCTTGAGTGGTATCTTGGAGAGAGAGTAGCTCCTCAGACTGATTTGGAGGATCGTCTCTTAGTGCCACAGGATCCGCCTTCTTGTATGAGGTCGGCGCAGAATTTGGAAGATGAAGATCTTATTAATGCTTTGAACGGAATTCCTTCAGCCTCTTTTACTCTGTTTGAGGAGAACTATGACGTCTTCAGGGTTACTCATCTGATGCCTAATTTCCCGCTCTCGGATGACCCGCAGGTATTTCACGATTTCTTCATTTCTGATCGAATGCTTGCTTTATCTTATTTCTCATCATCATTTGCAGGGGAGTTCTTTTGTGGATGGCCCTGGTCGACCTCTACCTCTCATTCCTCCTTGTGATTGGCGAGCCTCGACCATGCTGCGCGGAGTTATATCTTCTGTAGAGATCCCCCGTGATCTTGTAGAGCCTCAGCTAGTTTCAGAACAACATGAGTCCGTTCCCCGAGCCGTTTTCAATGAAGAGCGAGCTTATGCACAGAATCTGAGGGCTTGGAGCCTTGCTCGTGAGGGACATGTAAGTAATTTCTGAACTCATTACCTCTGATTCTTCTGATCTTTCTGACCATATCTTTCTTCTCTTTGCAGTGGGATGGCATGTGCCAGACTTACATAGACCGTGATGCGGCCCTGGTAAATTTCTTGACCTTTTCTTCTTATCTCATTGCTTTTTCAAACCCCTATACTGATTCTTTTCTTCCACAGGTGGCTCAAGTTAGGCAGCTTCAATCACAGTTGGAGCGGATGAATGCAGGCCCTTCTGGTGGGGCTGGTGGGTCTAGGCGAAGGCGCCAAATTGAAGATGATGATAGCTCTACGGCCTCAGATATGCCTGCTCGGTACCCACGGGCTACTCGTCGTCGCTGATGATGATCATATGCACCCATGACTATCTTTCTGTTTTTCTTGCTTTCTGTGCTGAGACTGATGTTGATGTATTCTGTCTGAGACTTGATGGGCTTGTACTCTTGACTTTGCTTGATGCTGCTTTATGCTATCCTTCTGTTTTGCTTTGCATCCCTTGTCACGAGACTGATTTGATTGACACTTTGCACACTGACACACAGGACTCGATTTTTACAGGGAAAGGAAATTTCTGACGATTCCTCTTTCTCGACAATGTCTTTTGACTTGGATATTTGAATTTTCTAAGGATTTGCATGTTTTGAAAATGAGATTTTATCTTGTAGCAGGATATTGTGTTGGCTTTGCATGTAATCTTGAAGCTTTTGAAAATTTTCCACATAATGTTTCAGTCTTGACATTAGATTCACATCTTTAGATTGCTAAAAAACTTTTCAACTTAATATCAAGAATTACCAGATTTTTCACTTAGGTGCTTTAATTCTGATAGCCAAGTGATCCAGAGAGGACAGGTAGCGAGGTATGGGCAAACGACAGTTTGCCCCTAGTTGACAGAGATAAATGGAAGTTTGGGCAAACGCAGTTTGCCCCTAGTGTGGCAGTGATATCTTGAGGCTTTGGGCAAACTTGAAAGTTTGCCCCTAGTTTGCAAGGTTCAGGGATCGAGAGCCAGGAAAGCTCGCCTACTTATCCCCAAGTGGGAATCAGATCCAAAGTAGTTCGGCCAGGTCTTGAAAGAAAGTATGGTTGAGGGTTTCAGGAGCAGTGACCGAACCGAGCAGGTTGCCTACATATCCCCAAGTGGGAATCAGGTCAAGTGTAGTTCCTCGAATGCTGGAGGTTTTGAAAGAACAGGTTTTGAAAGAAAAAGGCTTTTAAGCATAGTATCTCTTGAGACGGTCAATGTTGATTGGCTGATTGAACTCAACTCCATCTAGATCCATCAGGTATGCCGCTCCTCCAGAGAGAAGCTTCTTGATGACGTATGGGCCAACCCAATTTGGCTTGAATTTCCCTCTAGGATCGAAAACGGGTGCTTTTAAGGCTTTAAGCACAAGGTCGCCTTCCTCAAGTTTTCTTGGACGGACCTTCTTGTTGAATGCTCGAGCTATTCTTCTCTGATACACATGCACATGATCAATTGCGGCCAACCTTTTCTCATCAAGTAACATTAGCTCCTCATATCTATCTCTTAGCCAATCAAATTCTGGAATCTCGGATTCTGCCACAACTCTCAAAGATGGTAGTTCTATTTCAACTGGGAGTACTGCTTCCATTCCGTAAGCCAATGAATAAGGAGTGGCTCCTGTAGATGTTCGGATAGATGTTCTGTATCCCCACAGTGCATACGGTAACTTCTCATGCCAATCTCGGTATGTATCAGTCATCTTTCTTAGGATCGTCTTCAAATTCTTATTAGCTGCTTCAACTGCCCCATTTGTTTGTGGCCTATACGGCGCTGACATGTGGTGCATGATCTTGTATTCTTCTAGTAGATCCAAAACCTCTTTCTGGAAGTGACTGCCATGATCGGATATCAACTCATGAGGGACCCCGTATCGGCAGATTATATTTCTTCTGATAAATCTGGCCACATCTTTAGCCTTCAATGTCGCATAAGACTCTGCTTCCACCCATTTTGTGAAATAATCAATTGCTACCAGGATGTATTGATGCCCATTAGACGCCTTCGGGGTTACTTCTCCAATAACATCTATTCCCCAAACTGAGAATGGCCAAGGGGTAGTTATGTTGTATAGCAGTGACGGCGGCACATGCTTCATATTGGCATGGATCTGACATTTGTGACATTTTCTGACATATTCATAGCAGTCCTTGTCCATAGTAGTCCAATAATATCCTTGTCGGATGATCTTCTTAGCTAACATGTGTCCACTCATATGAGGACCACACACCCCTTCGTGAATTTGCTCCATCATCTTTCTCGCACTGTTTCCATACAGACATGTCAAGTTGAATCCATTGTGAGATCTCTTCAATAGATTTCCGCCACAAATCATGAACTGAGCCGAGAATCTTCTTATGGCTCTCTTGTCTTTCTCGGAGGCGCTTTCCGGATATTCCCCATTTTCAATGAAGTTCCACACGTCGGTGTACCACGGAAGTTCTTCTGCTTCTTCTATTTCCCCAATCATCTCATAAGACGGCTTTTCCCTTTGTTCAATCATCAAAGGAGTTAGCTTTATCCCCACAGGAATCTCAATCATTGACGCTAAAGTAGCCAAAGAGTCTGCTAGCTGATTTTCTTCTCGAGGCAGGTAGAAGAACGTGATATGCAAGAAACGAGTTCGTAAAGAATCAAGATACTCATGATAGGGTTTTAACTTCTCTTCCTTGACTTTCCAATCTCCTCGAACTTGGGATATGATCAAATTGGAATCCCCGAATACATCAAGTTTCCTTACCTCCAAAGTCAATGCGGCTTCTAGCCCCAAGATACAAGCTTCATACTCAGCAGTGTTGTTGGTGGAAGTGTACTTCAGCTTAATAGAGAACGGGGTATGTGCTCCTTCAGGGGATACAAGGATGATCCCCACTCCATATCCTTTCTGGTTTGCAGCTCCATCAAAATACATTTTCCACACATCTTCTTTTAATTCCATCAATCCTTCGTCAGGGAACATGAACTCTCCTTCGTTTTCCAGATTTATCGGATGTTCTGCTAAATGTTCTGCGACAGCCCTTCCTTTAACAGATTTACTCGTAGCATGTATCAAGTCAAACTCAGATAGCATCAATGTCCATCGGGAGATTCTTCCGGTCAATGCTGGTTTTTCAAATAGGTACTTCAAAGGATCCATTCGGGAGATTAAAACAACAGGGAAGGCCAACATATAATGCCTCAGACGACGAGTGGCCCAAACCAAAGCCCAACATGTCTTTTCTAACGGAGAATACTTCAATTCGTATCCAGTCATCCTTTTACTTAAGTAGTAAATGGCTTTCTCTGTACGCCCTTCATCTCCTTCTTGGGCTAACATGCATCCCATAGCATTCTCTGACACGGATAAGTACAACAGCAAAGGCTTCCCTGACTTTGGGGGTGAAAGAACCGGTGGGTTTGATAAATAAGCCTTGATCTTGTCAAAAGCTTCTTGACATTGATTGTCCCATTCGAATTTCTTCCCTTTTCTCAACAAGCTGAAAAGCGGATCGCAAGTAGCAGTGAGCTTAGATATGAAGCGACTGATGAATTGGATTCTTCCCAGAAATCCTCTTACTTCCTTTTCATTTGTCGGAGGCGGCATATCCATAATAGCCTTGATCTTTGTGGGGTCAACCTCAATTCCTCTCTGTGTGATGAGAAATCCTAGCAGCTTTCCGGTGGTAACTCCAAAAGTACATTTCTGTGGATTCAATCTCATTCTGTATTTCCTTAATCTTTCAAAGAACTTGGCGAGTGCTGTTAAATGCCCACTTCTTTCTTTGGACTTAACAATCATATCATCCACATAAACTTCTACCTCTTTATGGATCATGTCATGTAACAAAGTAGTAGCAGCTCTCTGATAGGTTGCGCCAGCATTCTTTAACCCAAATGGCATCACTCGGTAGCAATACGTCCCCCAGTGAGTTGTGAATGTAGTCTTTTCTCTGTCTTCGGGTGCCATTAAAATCTGATTGTACCCTGAGAAACCATCCATGAATGATAACAACTCATGCCCCGCGGTGCTATCTACCAGAACATCTATGTGTGGAAGCGGAAAATCATCCTTAGGACTAGCCTTGTTTAGATCTCTGAAGTCAACACATACACGGATCCTTCCATCCTTCTTTGGCACAGGAACTATATTGGCTATCCATTCCGGATATTGGGTTACCATCAGGAATCCAGCTTTCAATTGTTTCTCAACTTCTTCTTTGATCTTCAAAGTCCATTCGGGTCTCATGCGTCTCAACTTTTGCTTAACAGGTTTTGAATTTGGAAAGAGAGGGATGTGGTGTTGGACAATCTCTGGATCGATGCCTGGCATATCTTGGTAGGACCAAGCGAAAACATCTTTAAATTCTTTTAATAAGTTGATTAGTTCATTGCTTTCTTGTGAAGTGAGTGTGGTGCCAATATGAACATTTTGTGGATTATCTTCATTATCCAAGTTTATTAGCAAAGTTTCTTCAATAATCTTGCATGCAGATTCATTTTCATTTTCAGTTAATCTTTGCAAATCCTCAGAAATTTCAAAATCAAGATCATCAGACACAGAAGAGTAAGCAAAATCCTCGTTCATTTCATTAACATTTTTGGGTACATCAAAAGCAAAAGCAGACTCAACATCATGGCTCATATTGGCCTTTACAGACTTCCGGGGAAATGGGGGAGGGGATTTGTTGACTTCCGATTCTATCACCCAATTGTTCAGAGCTCCCTCTATTGGCTTGATTTCTTCCACATTTCCCAGTGCTTCTTCGGCATCCATCAGCATGTTCAGCTCTTCATCCATTAGCATGTTCAAATCATCACTTGTCATCAGCTCAGCCCAGTCCTTCCTTTCTTTCTTGATAGGCGGAGTATACAAGAACGGATCCTCATAGTCGGAGAACTCATGTTTGAAGAAAATCTCAAATCCAGGCTTAATGTTCTTGGTAGCCGGATCATACCATGGTTCAGGGAACCCACAGAAGGGAAAGTCATCGCCTTCTTTCACGAAGTATCCATTCAGGATTCTTGGCCCAGAAACAACCATCGGCCCTTTTCCTTTTGTCATCTTCTTCTTATCTTCTTCAGTCAATTGATACCCAAGCCCAGATTTATCTTTCTGTTCGTGGAAGTTCGGTGGTTTAGTTATTCCTTGTTGACGACGACCTAGTCCCATTCCAGGAAAATAGTTCATCTTCCGCACCATATGAGCCACTTTAGGATTGGCATACTGGTTAAAGTACAATGGTATGACTTCAGGGATCCAATTCTGTCCCACTTCTTCTTGTAGATCTTTGGCAACCGGGTTTCCCTTCTCGAACATCTTTCTATATTCGCGTCCGGTGATGAACGGCTTCTTTTTCTTGATCGGAGTGATTTCTTCGCCCCAGACAGATGCATCAGGAAGTTTCTTCTCATAGCTGAGTCGATCCCAAACGGATTTCTTTTTCTTAGCTCCTTCATTTATCATTCCCACAAAGTTGAATCCTCCTAATTCATTTTCTTCTTCCGGTGTTTGGACTTCTAGCACAGGACCATGGCTTGTCCCTTCTTCTTTGATCCAGCTATCCCCAAAGATTGTTACCACATCCTCTTTCCAGATGAACTTGACTTTCTGGTGGAGAGTGGAGGCGACTGCATCATTCACATGTAACCACGGACGTCCCAATAGCAGATTAAAGCTAGCCGGAATATCAATCACTTGGAAATCAGCTTCTTTGTTTAATGGCCCGACTTCAATTTTCAACTTAATCATTCCCACAATGGCCCTTTTGGTGTTATCATAGGCCCTCACAGTTTGTGTTGATGGCAAGAGTTCTGAAATAGACAACCCCATTCTGAGAGCTGTTTGGAGAGGACATACATTCAAGGCTGACCCATTATCTACCAAGCAGACCGGTACTCTATTCCCCAGGCAATGTACAGTGATGTAGAGAGCTCTGTTGTGGTGTGCCCCTTCCGGCGGTAAATCTTCATCTGTGAATGTGATTACAGGCTTACAAGGCTTTGAAGAGATCATGTTTACTAGATCTTCGGGAGTAGTATTGACAGAAACATCCAAACGATTGAGAGTATCGAGCATGGCCTGCCTGTGTTTGTGAGAGGTCATAAGTAATCCCCATACTGAGATCCAAGCTTGTGTTTTCTTCAATTGCTTTAGGATTTCATCTTCTTCTTCGCTCACGGCTCCTTTACCAGCCTCTTTTGCTTTGACGACTTCTTTCTCATTCCATGTTTCTTTTCCACGATTTTCTAACTCATGAGGCTTGAAATGACGTCCGGAACGGGTCAAGTGGTTTGCTTCATTGGTGATCCAGATAGACTCAAGTTCTTTGGCTAACTTTTCGGTGCCAACAGTGATTTTCCAAACAGAATCATCGGGGATTATGGTATTATTAACGGAATCATCCTCATCATCATACCACCAATCTTCTTCTTCTTCCATCATTGCAATAAGATCGTCATCTTTGATTTCAAGGTTCTCGACAGGCTTTAGCAATTCTTCTATCGGCTCAGTGCTTTGTTTCTCGGTGACTGCTTCTATGGGCTTTTCTTCCTCATACCAGATCGAGTCGTTGGTGATGGCATTGGGATCCCACCATTCAATTGTAAGATTTCCGTTGGCTATTTCTTCTTCAAAAGCCAGTGCTTCTTCGACCCATTCTTCCTCTTCCATATTCCTCAAGATGCAAATTGCAGCGTCTTCCGGAAGTTGAACATCCATAGCTGGTTGATTCGAGGATGTGATGTAGATCTTTGGGTTATAAATCTGAGATCCTTCTTCTACAAAGTTAACATTTGGCATGTTCCCCTTATGATTAGGGAGAGGATTCTTCTGAACATTTGGCTGAGAGGGAGGAGGGGAGATGACCCCTTTTTCAATCAAGTCTTCAATTTCATGGCGAAGTCTCCAGCATCTATCTGTGCTATGTCCACGGCCTTGATGAAAGTCACAAAAGAACTCTGTTTTGAAACCCGGTGGAAGTGGATTTGGCTCTGGTTTAGGTTCCAATTTCTGCAAGTACCCTTTTTCTATCATTCTTTCAAGTGCGGTGCTTAGTGCCTGTCACGCCCCGGAGCAGCAGAAATTAGCAGGAAATAAAATTTTCCTTTCTGGGTCCATAAGCCATGACTAGTTACATTAACTGATTGTCCACAAACACACTAGATAAATGAAAGAGTAACTCAAACGGAAGTGCAAACTGAATGTATACATCAACCGATTTCTAGCTATTACATCAGAGTTTGTAGTTATCAAAAGATAAAGAACAAAAGAGCTTAAGGCATTAGATGCCGTTTACAACTTAGCACGAAAGGACAAAAGTCTATAAAGAACAACTAAGTCTTCTTTCTTGAAGCCGCGCCTCTAACTGGCGTAGCCGTGACCTTCAGCATAGTAGGCTTCCCCTTCGTAGGCTCCTTCCAGATAGTCCTCCTCCGGACAATTATATCCTGTATAGTCTAGACATGGGAATGTCCAGGGCGTAGTATGCCGTTAGCTTTAATAAAAGCTAAGTGAGCGTTCTAACCGAACACTCCTAATATAAATATGTATCCAAAAAGTACACAACGGCTGGTTACGACGATTGAATGAATTATAATTAGACCGTGCGTGAAACTATGCATCATCGATATATTCGACTTCACTCGACTTAACATCCGACTTACTGAACTTTGTTACATTACCAGTGTAACGCCGTTGGCTTAGAGTGACTCGCCCAGTGGGTCGAGCTATGGTTACTTTACTATCGTTGTCTGCCCCTCCGTGGCCGTGGTAGTAATCTCGCTTTACAAGCTAACCATGTACTCTAGGTCCTCGGGACCTTGCCTTATGAATATCGTCGCCGGTTTGCGAAACGGTTACTTTACTATCATTAGTCGTCGCGACAGCAGTAGTAATCTCGCCTTACAGGCTAACCGTGTTTATTCATTTCTCGATGTATTCTTATCAATATGGTTACTTTGCTATCGCGTTTGCCTCTCCGTGGCCATAGTAGCAGTCATCGCCGGCATGCGATCATGTAATTCCATTTGACAGTACCAACTCACTACATATCAACTTTCGGACCTCCCCGGTCGACTACACGTATTTCCAAATGCATACGGACTTGGTCTCCGCGACCGTTCGACTCTATACTCGTACACGTCGACTTGACGTTACGACACTGACTCCTACGTGAGGTGTATCACATGTTATGCACGAGGTACAAGTTAATTACATAGTTACTATTTATTCTTGAAATATAGTACGGATCTGAAGCTCGTAGTACTATACGTTGAAGCATGAGATTTACTGAACTGATAATAATAATGAACAGAATAATAATAATAATAATAATGATAACGGAGATAATATGTTCGGGGTGCAACATATTAGAGCTTGTAGTTTAATCAACTAATAATAATAATAATAATAATAATAATAATAATATCATTATTATTAACGAAATAATAAAACGGCTATTAACTACGTGGTACAACCTGTTAAAGCACGAGTTTTAACTGCTACAAAATAATAATAATAACAATATTATTATTATTAATGAAATAATAAAGCGGACATTAATATGTTCATGGTACAAATGTTAATCACGAGGTTAATTAGACTATAATAATAATAAGCAAAAACTAATAATCAATGTAATAACAATAAATATTATTATAATAACCATAATTATAATAAGAACCTGGATTAGGGACACCACATGTTAAAACATGGAGTTGTAAGGGCTAACTAATAAGATAATAATAATAACAATAAATAGTAGTAACAATAATAACAATGATAATACGGACCTAGATTAGGGGCACCACATGTTAAGCACAAGCTTTTCTAGAATAAGTAAACTACTAATAATAATAATAATAATACTATTATTAACGGAAAATAACATGGACATTACATCTGATATACCAAGTGAGTTAGGAACTCACCGTAGGTACGAGGTCGCGGTGTGGTTTGGGATGGTAAGCTTCCCTTTTCTTTCTTTTCCTTTTCTTTTCTTTTCCTTTTCTTTTCTTTCTCCTTCTCTTCTTTCTCGGTTAACTCTCCCTCTATATATATGTATACACCACACACATGCATATATTATATTATATTCACACACATGCATGACACAACACTCCACACACAAACACACAACACACAAGACACCACACAATCCGCACACACATACATACACACTACACACACCACACATGGACCACTTAAGCACCACACACCTCACTACCCTACCATACACATCACACTCTACACCATCATCACCCTACAACTAGCCAACCCAACTCACCATTCTCTCTTCCTCTAAATGTCGGCACACACACACAACACAATGTGTAGGGGTTGTTTGGGGTTAGCTTAGGGTACACACATGGTTGGCCAATACAGGTATAATTATGGGTTCAAAAATAATATTTAATTATAGTGGAAATTTTATAATTACTGTCTAGAACTGGAAACTATATTATAAAGAAAATAAAATTACAGGTATTACAGTGGCATCCCCAAGTCGGAAAATTCTCTTTTCTCTCTCGACTGTTTCTGATTTTGACTTCCTCTTGCATTAGCCATACTTCGACGCTCTTTCTGAAAAGGCTGAGGAGATAGTGTGTTGACGTCAGCAGACTGATGATAGACTGGCCTTTCTGTCTTTCTGTATCGATTGCTCGTGCTTTCTTTCTTGATCTTTCCATCTCTAATGGCATCTTCTATCAAAGTTCCCACATCAAACAGCTGTTCGAAACTCACAATGGACTGAAATTCTAGCCTTTCCAAGTATTCGGGCTGTAGATTCTTGATGATCATTCGGACCTGATCTTTTTCCGCTGGCCTGCTAGTCATTTGAGCAGCTTTAGCTCTCCAACGAGTAAGGAAACCTGCGAAGGATTCCCTATACTCTTGTCGGGTGGTTTCTAGATCTCTTGCAGTTACGTCAAACAACTGGTTATATGAATATTGAGCCACGAAAGCTTTGGCCAATGCCTCCCAATCTCTGGTTATGGCTGGTTCCAACGTCAAGTACCATGAAAGTGCTGCTCCACTCAAAACTCTTGGAAACAATAGAGCGAAGAGGTCAGATCCAATGCCCATGGGCTGCAAAGTTCCTACATAAAGCCTCAGATAGCTCTTTGGATTTCCGGTTCCATTGAAAAATTCAATATGCGGCATCTTAAACTTCTCTGGGAGTTTGGCTTTTGGAGCGTCACACAACCCTTCAACATCGAACAAATACTCATCCACCCCTTTGCTCTTTCTGATCACACTCTCTAGTTTGTCGATCTTGGCCAACTTGTCCTGAATTTCCTGATCTAGCTGAACCTTTGGTTGAACTGTCTCCCCAAAATCTTCTTCTTCATGATGCTCTGGAGGTGGTGGTGGTGGATTAGTTAGCTGCTCAATCATTCTCATCATAGTGGCAAGTTGTTCTCGATTCTGCTCCCTGCTCTGATCCAAGGCAGCTTGCATTGCGGCCAATCTGGCTTCCATATCCGCTTCGTATGTCATATCTTCAACCCTAGTCGACTCGGCTGTTCCTTCTTCTAACCCTGATCTGATCAAACGGCTGTTCGGAGCTCTGACCCAGAAAGGAGTACAACTTTTCGGTCCTATCTTTTCTTATCTGGTTTATTTAGGGATTTTCAAATAATCAGGTATCTTTATTGCAAAAGAATTTTTCAAAGAATGATATAAGAAGGTGGATTTACAAAGATGGAAATCATAAATGGAAAATCATTTCCTTTTTCAAAAACATTTTTCTTAAAATCAAAAGAAATCTTTTCAAGCTTTCAAAATTCTGAGGAAAACAAAACTTTTCTTTTGAAAGTATATTAGAGGCGTCGCACTCGTGAGTCGTATATGCAATGCTCGTGTAGTGCATGCAAATGCAGATGAAATGCAATCTAATCTAAATGCAATGCACCTTAATCTAGCTTAGACCTAGCACATCAGCACATAAGCACATAAGATTCCTTGAGTATGCTAATCACCCTACTAATCCAATCATTATCCAAGGATTTTGAGTTTTGAAATTCTTGATGGTTCATGTTTTCAAAATTGAAATTTTTCATGAAAATCTTTGAAAGAGATGGGGAGATTTGTAATTTTTCAAAATCAAATTGAACCATCAATGCTTGTGGTGAGAAATCATGATTCTTAAAAATTGAGGTGGGAATTTTGAAATTCTAAGATCTGAGAGGAAGATTTTGAAATTGAATCATCATGATTTCTTGAAGACCAAAGTAAATTTTTTTTTTTTTTTTTTGAAATTCTCTAAAATCTAGGAGAATTTGAAATTGAATCATCAAAGTAGGAATTTTGGATTTCTCTAAAAATCTAGGAGAATTTGAAAGTGAATTTCAAAGCGAGTTTTCAAAAGGGATATTCCCGGAATTTTCAAAAGACTTGGGATTTTCAAAGAAGTGCTTATAATTTCAAAAATTTTCAAAATTGTCCTCAAATAATGATTGGATGTTCGGATAAAGACCATACTATCCTAGAGGAATCCACCATACAAGGTTTGATGATGCCTTCGCATACACGTCCTCATCATCCACATAATCCCTTACGGGCAAGCGCAAGTAATTCATCACATTGTCCTAATCAAAGATGATAATCAAGATCCTAATTGAAGGGTTCTATAGAAACTATATGCAAAGGCCGGGTTTTAGTCTCATAAAGGGTCCATTAGCAAGCTCAGCGGTGTGGTTGACCGCCTCCCCGAGGGCGTGCCGTTCACACATAGGCTCTATATACCGCACGCGGTACAAGGCTAACGGTGACTACATGCTACCAAAACTCTTGACAAATAGAGGAAAGAGGACCCTCTATCTTCAAGGCAATGATCTCAAGCAGTCGCGGTGAAAGAACAATGCAAGTGCAAATGCAGGCAGAAACAACATGATTATTGAATTAATAACAAGGATATTCATTGGTTCAAGTCAAACCCTCGAAGAACAAGAAACCATCGGTTTCATGTTCAAATCCCCAGCAGAGTCGCCAGATTGTGGACCACTGCGAATGAGGAGGTCCTGACGCTCTCCCTCGATAGTGTCCCGGGACGGATCCCAAGGAGCACACTTCAGGGAAAACTAGGACTTCCTCACGCGATCCTAGAGACAAAGAGTCGCCACCTAATTTTTATCGGGAATTAGGAAACCCAAGTTTGACTCGCCCAAAATTGAATAAGGTTACTCGCCCTTCATTACCAGAAACAAGGTTCGGGGGTCTTGGTACGAGAGGGGAAGGAGCCCAAGCAGGACTAAAGCACCCCCTCCTCGCCCTACCGAATGGTAGGCCTTGATTCAAATATCCTTGTTATTAATTCATAATAGATGTTGTTTCCTCAAACATACTAGATAGGTATATACATGGCAAAAAGAAACATCTAATGAAAATCATTTCAAGAGACTAAATCAAGTAGAAAGCGGATGCTCATGCAACACAAGGGAGAAGTATACTCACAGTGGCTAGTCCCGCCCGGGACCGATGCAAATAAAGTAAACATGTCATGATATGCAAAGGGAACGAGAAGACTTACATTGGTTGACTCAAGCGGAGTCGCGAAAGCAAAAAGAATGTAAACGTGCAATGCAATCATGCAACAATCCTAGATAAGATGTCTCTAACAAATAATCATATAAACGGAGACTTATCCTAAAGGAAATGTGTCGTTGAAATCAAAGTTGTAAACCTAGAAAAATTCTAAGAGAAAGGATAGAGATAGTACACGATACATGGGCACTAAGCCACATGTAGACGAGGCAAACCACAAATCGAAGTCCGGGTCCGAGGCACTTAATTCTCTGCACTAATACACCAAAGAATACCCAAGCATTGCAAAAATACAAGCAAACAAATGATATGCATGATAAACAAAGAAAACATGTCATCAATCAAATTTCCAGATTCAGCAACCTCTAATGAATCCTATCAAAAGTGGTCTTAAACATGAGCTGGGTAAAAACCCTTTTACAGAAAGTTAGATACATGTCTTAGGGAACTTCTCCAAAAAGTGGGACCTCAATATCAATTTTATTGTTTGAGAAATAAATGTTTTGGGAACAGTGGATCAGAACTGTCCATTGTTCTTGTAAAAATCATAATTAAATCTACAAAAATCATATGAAGCTCTATTTGGTGTCAAAAGAAAGCTATTTCATTGTAGTATATGATAAAAATAAACCCATGGACATTCTGTAATCACAAGGTTTCTGAAAAAGTGTTTTAAACAGACTCTGTTATTCTGGAAATTTGGTATCATTTGACAAATGAATGCAAAACATAATAGAAGTATAATAGAAGTTCATGAATCATGTTAACCAAGTTGATTTAAGCTTTTGATCTCTCATCCATTTATCCTAGGTGATTTCTAAACCAAGTTTTATTCATCAATTGTTGTTGAGTGATCAAGGTATGACCATTTTGTATACATAATCATATTTGTAATTAAACTTTAGAAAATTCCAGAATAGTTGTATCAACTTTAAACGCTTAGAAAACGATCCTAACTCGATCGTATGCTCACGATTTTACATCGGCATATAGATATATGAGTTAGGAATCATCCCCAAAAAGCGGAACGTCGATAACTATTATAGATTTTCTGAAATTCAAGCACAAAGAGACGATGTTCAAATCTGTCAACCGATTTCTCAACAATTTCTAAAAATAGTATATGAATCCTAAAAGCTCTCAAAACGGACCGGATGAAAGCTAATTCATCAAAGTTTACCCAGAAAATTTGAAATCCATCAAACTATGGGTTTTGATGGACCAAATCTAATGGACAAAA
Source organism: Hydrangea macrophylla (assembly GCA_033977485.1). Classification (NCBI taxonomy): domain Eukaryota; kingdom Viridiplantae; phylum Streptophyta; class Magnoliopsida; order Cornales; family Hydrangeaceae; genus Hydrangea; species Hydrangea macrophylla. Next base: position 93,472,926 of record CM066998.1, on the reverse strand, counting down.
CCAATCTGCTTTGCTGAATTTTTATCTAGTTCATTTTAAAGTGTGAGGAAAACATTTTAGTGATAGTTGAAGCTTATTAGAGAGATCAAACTCATAGATCAACTTAATTATCATGATTCCCAATCAATTTAGCCCTCAAGTTCTATGAAGAACTTTTAGATCAAGGATCAAAGGGACTTATAAATATCATGTTGGAGATGAAATTCAATAGGAATCCTAGGTAATAGGAATAATCAAGAGATAGGTATGAACATAGAAATCATCCTTCTCATAGATCATATTTCCAAACCATCATGGAATTCAAAATAGATATATGTATATATATATAATCATGTATGCATGAATCTAAACTAAAATTGAAGAATGAAACCAAAATTGAAAATCAAAGTGCAAAACAATCTCTAATTGTAAATTATCAATAAAAATCAAAGAGATTTGGATCTAACTATGTGAGTGTGTGAAGAACATGAGAGGAAGAAGATGAGTGTTCTAATAAGTAGAAATAGAACTAAGTTAGATCCAAATCTTATAGATCTATATATACAAAGTAGGAATTAGAGATGAACTATAGTGTTTACCTCTTGGAGGATTCTCAATTACAAGACCAAAATTGATTTGAAGATCTTCTTCTTCAAGTGTTATTCAAGTGTTCTTCAAGCACTCATCCATGGAAGTTGAGGGAGGCAATTGATGTTCAAATTGTGGTCTAATTAGCCTAAGTTAATCTAAATTCAATTCATAATTTTCTCTCTCTAGAATTCACCTAAATTGAAAGTATATTCAAAGTATACTTATCTCTCTTGTATGTGCTTCTATGTGTGTTTGTATCTCCAAGTATATTCAAGTGTATCTCTTCCAAGTGTCTAGTGTGTTAAGATGTGATCTCATATGAGATGTATGAGATCTTATATAGAGTTTTGAAGACTTAGCCCTTAAGTTTCAGGGTTAAAACAGGATTTTTAGAGCTTAAAAGAGGGTTAAAATGGCCATTTCGGAGCCTAAACGCAATTTCCAGGCAATTTCCTCGCAGTGAGAAGCTTCTAGAAGGGTCTGGAACTCAAAAAGCTCCGTGGAGGACACAAATGGAAGTGGCGGTTATGGTGGGACCCGCCACCCCCATACCCAAAACCGCCACTTACTATTCTTGCTCCTCTGGTCACCCACAAACCCTGTTTCAAAAATCACGTGCACTGCTTTTCCAGATTTTTGTAAAAATGCTTTTTGGTGTCCGAAATCGTCCGTTTACGTACCGTTGGAAAGCTGTCAGGTTGAATTTCAGTATAAAAATATTTCCAGAGGTTTTATAATGAGAATTGAAGTCCAATTGAAGTCCGGAAGTCCTCCGGAACTTTCGTCGTCTTTTTGAAATCAAATGACGTCTTTTCCAAAATTGCTTTCAAATGTGCGTCGATTTCGAACTTTTCTTTAAAATTGAATCTCTGGATACCTAGAATACTGCGTTTAGAACACTTAATGTTCATATAACCCTGAGAGAATATGAATTCTGAGAGATGATTTTGACAAAACCGGGATTTATCCATGGAAAAGGGCTTTTCTGAGCTTGAAGTCACTTTCCGAAGTCCGATCTTCTGATTGTGTGGAATCCAGTACCTTCCACGGGGTACTTTTCATCATCGAATCCTCCAAGACGTTGTCCACCCTAAATCCTATCAGTGTGGTCAAAATTGGGTGTCTACAAACAGAACATATGAAATGTCAGGATCGATAACCATGTATATTTGAAAAGAATCGAAATCATAATCGTACTTTAACAACCAAAACGTAATCTGTTTTAACATAACTTCCAAACAGAGCCTTAAAATTTATAAAACATCACCCAAACAGTTCCTTAACATAAAACATGCAAAAACCAGAAACGATAAGAAGTTGCTCGCACGGGCCGCTCGCGCGATATGCCTCTTTTTCATTTTCTTTTAAAACCTTTTGTCTGCCTGAAACCAGCCACCTCGCTCGCGTTGCTCGCGCGATTTGCCTAATTTTCCTTTTTCTTTTAAAACCTTTTATGTCTGCCTGAAAACACACAGCTCGCGCGCGCGGGCCGCTTGAGCGGATCGCTGGTGCGGGCCGCTCGCGCGATTTGCCCAATTTTCGTTTTTCTTTTTAAAACCTTTTCTGTCTGCCTGAACCCAGCCACCTCGCGCGCACGATCGCGCGCTCGAGTTTCAGCAGAAGCTTCGTCTTCTTCCCCAGAATTCCCCTGTTTCAGTTTTTAAGGGTCCAATTTGACCCATTTTGCAATTCGATTACTACGATACTTTATTATATATGGATCTTTTCGGTTTTTTGCAAGGAATATGAATCTACAATCAATTTAACGTGAATCGATCCGTAGCTCTCGAATTTTACGAAAAAACTGAGAGTTGACGAAAATTTCGTTTTAATCATACGTCGTCATACGAACAAATTAAGCTCTAATTTTACAACCGTATACTCTACATACTATAATCTTTCATATTTCATTCAGAAAACAAATTTTGATTAAGGTTGGAAAATCCGTATTTTTCAAGCTTCAAGTTTTCATGAGAATTAACAATGGTGAATCGACATATACATACATACAAACAGTAATTGAGCACAAATTACATTTGGAGTGAGTTTAAAATACTCACAGAGGTAGAAGATGAAGTGTGTGTTGAGAAAGATTCAAGAATTCAAGGACCCAATAACAAGCCTTGGCTATGGTGATGTGCTTCCTCTCTCTATAATATCTTAAATTTTCCTTCTCTGGACTATATCTCTAAACTCTCTGTTATAATTTACCAAATGTGCAGTTGTGTGCTCCAAAGTGAAGTGTGTATGATGTATACATGGAAGAATGGATTTGTTAATCTTGGAGCCCAAGCATATTCTCCAATACTCAACAAAAAGGGAATTTGTTTTCAATTAAAATCAACTTGTAGAATACACACACACAGATACATATGTATATACACTCTCACAATTTGAAGAGGCAAGTTAGACTTATAGGGGGCAACCTTGTGTGTGTTTGGGAAAATAGTTTGTAGTCACATTAAAACACACACCTTTAAAGCATTGCCAAACAAGGACTAACTAAGGATTAGTTTCCATAAATGGAAATAAAGCACAAGTCACTTCTAGCTTTCTATCACTTCCAAAATCTGTGGAAGTTCTAAGCGGAGCGGACAATTTTGGACATGAACTGGTATTTTCGTGACGCAGTGTCCATCACAAAAATACAGAAAATTCATTTTAAAGTAAGAATTGATTTCCCGGTCTTATAAAAATACTGCTTGAGTTAAAAGAAAATATTTCCACCATTTTGAAATTTCTGTTTGGAAATCCAACACAGGCGTTGCTAAATTTTATAAAATCGCAGCTTGACCCCAACAAGAATTTTAACTTGAAACAAATCAAGGAATGAAATTTAGAACATGAGAAATGAAATTAAATAAAAGCAGATAATACATTTTAAATTTTAAATATGACAAATGCAACTTCAAATAATTAAAATGAAAATGCAGGTTGTTACAAATTCTGCTACGAACTCGAATGGGGAAAAGCTCATTACACTGTGCTGAATAATTGTGATGAGACACTGAGTTATTTCGAGTAAGTTGACGATAGATGTGTTGTATGTGTGTTACTTATATGATTAACTTTTAAACCATCACATTAATTGTTAATACAGAGAACATAAGGCCAAATTGAAGCAGCAAAACATGATCGATATAGATAAAGCACAACAACAACAGTTTGCTAAATGGTTCGGAGATCGTGTAAGTGTCAAGACTAAATGAATAAATGAATTTGTCACATAACTTTATTATATTTTAATAAGTGTCGTGATAACATATTAAACTATTGCGAGAACAGAACTCGCCTGAAGCTACTGACGGACTATATGCCTTAGCATGTGAGCCTGATAAACGAGTCAAGCGATACACTGGATGCATTATTGATGGCATTTGGTTTCACACCAAGGAATGTGAAATGCACCGGCAAACGCAAAATAGTGGTGTTGTGGTTGAAGGGGTGTACGAGGGCAATCAAGAGTTAGAGTTCTATGGGGTTATCAAAGATATTATGGAGTTGAATTACTGTTTTCAGAACTCCGTACTATTGTTCAAGTGTGATTGGTGGGATGTCGGTAACAATATAATTGGAATATACACCGATGCACACTTCACAAGTATTAATGCATCACGAACGCGTTATAAGGATGATCCTTACGTGCTAGCATTTCAAGTGAAACAAGTATTTTATCTTAAAGATACAAAATACAAAGGTGATTGGCATGTAGTACAGAAAATAAAGCCACAGAATTTGTATGATGTTCCGAAAGTGACAATGATAGATAAGATGTAGACATGACAGAAGTGGCCTTCCAAGAAGAGTACCAATCGGTTAATCGCGGTGTTGTCCATCCTGGTGGCCAAGAAGATGTAACATTAGCTTTGAATAGGTCAGGTGCAGAACCAGATCATGTTGATGTTAGTGCTGTCGTCCCTCAAGTGCAATTAGATCTAGATTTCATTAATGATGACGAAAGTGAAGCAAGTTTTGAGGTTTTGGGGGCTCGAAACGAGTTTCGGCACTCGAAGAGGCACGAGATCAGAACTCACACCTCACACACAACTAAATAGACTTGCGGGAACAAACGTCACGCAATTCCTACACACGGTTTGCAAGTTATGCGATAACAAGCAATTTAATATCCTTAGGCCTTTTATAAGCACGTTTTGAGGTTTTGGGGGGTCGAAATGAGTTCCGGCACTCGGAGAGGCACGAGACCAAAACTCACACCTCACACACGACCAACTAGACTTGTGAGAATAAACGGCACGCAATTCCTACATACGGTTTGCAAGTTACGCGATAATAAGCAAAATATTGTCCTTAGGCCTTTAATAAGCAAGTTTTGAGGTTTTGGGGGGTCAAAACGAGTTCTGGCATTTGGAGAGGCACGAGACTAAAACTCATACCTCACACACGACTAACTAAACTTGCGGGAATAAACGGCACACAAATTCTACACACGGTTTGCAAGTTATGCGATAATAAGCAAAATAATATCCTTAGGCATTTTATAAGCAAGTTTTGAGGTTTTGGGGGGTCGAAATGAGTTCCGAAACTTGGAGAGGCACGATACCGGAACTCACACCTCATACACGACTAACTAGACTTGAGGGAATAAATGGCACGCAATTCCTACACACGGTTTGCAAGTTACGCGATAACAAGCAAATTAATATCCTTAGGCCTTTATAAGCAAGTTTTGAGGTTTTGGGGGGTCGAAACGAGTACCGGCACTCGGAGAGGCACGAGACCGGAACTCATACCTCATACATGACCAAATAGACTTGTGGGAATAAACGGCACACAATTCCTACACACGGTTTGCAAGTTACGCGATAATAAGTAAAATAATATCCTTAGGCCTTTTATAAGCAAGTTTTGAGGTTTTGGGGGGTCAAAACGAGTTCTGGCACTCGGAGAGGCACGAGACTGGAACTCACACCTCACACACGACCAACTAGACTTGTGGGAACAAATGGCACGCAATTCCTACACACGATTTGCAAGTTACGCGATAATAAGTAAAATAATATCCTTAGACCTTTTATAAGCAAGCTTTGAGGTTTTGGGGGGTCGAAACAAGTTTCGGCACTCGGAGAGGCACAAGACCGGAACTCACACCTCATGCACAACCATCAAGACTTGTGGGAACAAACGGCACAAAATTCCTACACACGATTTGTAAGTTACGCGATAATAAGCAAAATATTGCCCTTAGGCCTTTTATAAGCAAGTTTTGAGGTTTTGGGGGGTCGAAATGAGTTCCGGCACTCGGAGAGGCACGAGACCGAAACTCACACCTCACCACGACCTCACACCTCACACCTCATTTTTTATTATCTTATTTTTAAGTTCGATTGTTATAAATTTTTTTACGACCAATGCTTTTTTTTGTTTCCTTTTCTATTTCAGATTGGGAGGCACTAGTACCTGAATTGGATGATCTTGTTATCGGTTTTTATACTATTTACAATACTTTTGTACTAGTATTTGAACATCTTTTGATATTGTGATTTGTAAAAACTATGTTTTCAAATTTGCGACTAGGTTTGGTTTGATTTAGTTTTGTTATTGACAAATTATTGGAATGAATGTATGAAGATTAGAATTATTGTTGGTTATTGAATTGGAGTTTTAACAGGTTTTGTCACGCCCCGGAACCACCCAGATGATCCTAGGACACGTGACACGCCACCAAGGCCTTACACCAGTGATTTAGGTTCCGAAATAAATTTGAAATAAGCTTAAATTAAAGAATTTCAACCAATAAGGGCAAAATCCCGCCTATACAATTAGCCCAAAAAGCCCTGTTTTAGCAAGAGTTTGAAGCACTTTAAGAAAATTACTAAATAAAACCATTTACAACCAATCCAATGAATAAATCTCCAAGTTCACACGACCCAACCGATAACATTAGTTATAGAAACACTACAATAAAATATAAACCCAACTAACACAATCCACCTTATGTTACAGAAGTTAAGTTACAATTCACCTAAAGTATAAAGCTTAACTAAAAATATTACATAAGTCTTCACCCAACCAAAGTATAACTCGTACCACAAACCAGATTAAAAGCAACTAATTACAACTATATTGCAGGCTTTAAACTAAGGAACTATTAACAATATTATATCAACCCCCAAAAACCCATATGCTAGCCAAGCCACATCTCAGCTCACTTCCTCACGTCCTCGCCGCGATCACCTACGATGGTTATTCAATAACCATTACAATATATATATCAGCTATATGCTTAGTGAGTAATGCTAATCATGATTATGGATAATAAACATGCTCAATTCAACATATTACACATAACTATAGTCTCTGGCAATTACTAGTTCACTCCCACCACTACCGGCTAGCCCGCGGCTCCACTCCCCAAGCCCACGTGACTAGTCATGACCCACGCCCTCACACGTGCGGTCCCATAGGCCTCTGGCGGCCGTGGTCGTCACCACAAAGATTACCTCATGGTGGTATAGAACTAGCAATTTCCATTGACCCAAATAGGCAACTCAACATGCTCATTTAATCATTACACCGTGCTTTCACAAATAAATTGGGCCTAATTTAACCACATGAATTTTGCCCAATAATAATTTAAATAAATTAAATCACGCTAATTAGGCATGCTTTGGCATCACAATTGAACCTAACATGAAAGTCATCCAAATATCAAAATTAACATCACTCACCTCTTGGGTTTCGCTCCTAACCACAATATTAGATTCCTATTATGATCCAGGTACAAACCCTATATAAAAATTACAAGTTATAAGCTTAAACCCTAAAAAGGGTCGCGGAAAAACTATCACAGAACTCAATAAAATTAGTACCAATAGATTAGGCTTACCCCCAGGAGTCCGAATATGTGATCAGAATTACAAACCAACGTCGTTCGGCTCGACAATCGTCGACGAGACGTCACCGTCAAAATGAATCTCCTATTCTCTGCGTGTACTAACAAGAATGAAGATTATGAGGATGTTGAGTCATCCTCTTTAGGTGTCATGTATATATATAATTCCCATTTTTATTATGAAACCCCCACTAGTTTGCTAATTTTGCAATTACGCCCCTATTAATTATGAAACTGTATTAAAACTATCCCAAACCTAAATGGGTATTTGTCTATGTCTCGCATGGGTCCCATACGTGGTCCCATATAATTAAATGAAGTTGCTAATTAGCCTACTAATTATATAACGTGTTCAATTCGTGCTCACAAAGGTACCCCTAATTGACCCCAAAAGTGGTCACTACCTAATAACATGATATTAACAACAATAAAATGGTAAATCATTTAAGCCTTAATAAACATTTAGGCACATAGGGTGTTCCACATATAATGTCCCATCTCAACTGGGACCCATCAACACATATCCCAACCTGGGATTGTCACATCGGCCAAAACTGGGTTCCCAATTGGACACCCATAATCAACTTAGTGGGTCAATCCCACTCCAATAAGTGTCACATAACACATTAATTAATATTAACTCATAATTATGCATGCTAAGGCAATATTAAATATAAACCGCGGGAGCGGGTGTCACAGGTTTATTGGTTCAAATAAAAAATTTTCAAAAAAGCGAAAAAGAATATATCAAATCTAGTATGGCTATTTGTGACGCACATTTATTGTGTGCCTAATAATCATTTGAAATACTTAATGATTATTTGCCACGTGTATAAACGTGGCAAATACTACCTTATATGAGCGTTGCTGATAATTACCGAAATACTTAATGTAGTATTAGCCACGCTTTGTTGCGTGGCAAATACTGCTTTATTAGCCACGCACCAATGTGTGGCTGATAATTACACTCACTATTAACAACGTATGCATGTGTCGCTAATAATAATTTCTTTTAGCGACGCAGTCATTTTTGTTAATTAAGACACTTATTAGCAACGCGTTTGCGGATTATTGGCCATGCTTGGAAGCGTCGCTAATAAAAATAATATTAGCAACGTGTTGACTGCGTCGCGTAAATTTATTCGTTACCCCACTTTCCCACACGCTCATGCGATGCGCGGACTGCGTGGAAAATACTTTTAGCCACGCACATTTTGGCTATTAGCCACGCACCCGCGTGTGGCAAAAAATCAGATTTGTTGTAGTGGATCCCAAATTTTTTTTCCATGTTAGAGCTTCTCTGATGCACCTTAATTACATCATTCATGCTATAATCAAATATTTATAACATGAATACTAACAGAATACATCTCCAATGTAATCTCTATCCCTCCTCCCAAATTAGAGCAATGTTGTCGATCCTTCCTCTCAAAGTTGAGAGAATGATTGAGAGGAGGGCTAGAAGCATTTTAGAGATGGTTTTTTTTTTTGGCACTCATTCCTACAGATTAGTGTGCAAAACACACTACCCATAATGCCAAAAAATAGTGTTTTTTTTTTCTCCCTTCTTCTTCTTCTACTTCTACTTCTTTTTCTTCTTCTTCTAGAATGTTTCTTTAGAGCAGGGATGTCAAAATATAATATTGGGACTGTAGCAATATTGCCAAAAAATAAGTTTGGCATAGAAAAAAATGACATTTTGTGTTGGAAATGCTCTTATACTATTTTGGGACCTAAGTTACTTTATTTTAGGACCTAATTATAATGTATGATACATCCTAAACTACTAGGATGTATCATAGAAGGAATGACTTTGATAACTAAGATAATTTGGACCTTTGATGTGTGTTATCATTTAAAGGTCCAAATTGTTCCTACTCTTTACCATTTTCTCAAATTGTTCCCTTTCTCTCTAAAATATGTATCTACACATTAATATTATATAAAATTGTATTTATAAAAATATAATAAATTTAGATTTAAACAAACTTATTTTTTATGTAGTGCCCCTGGCATGAGCAAAATTTAATGCTTGCTACTCATTCTAATCTTTTGATTACACGAATGGAAGAAATTAGGGCGCTTTGGCAATAGTTGCTGATGCCCATTCTGGAAATTCAAAAGCTAAAAGAAATTGTTTTGACAAATCAGTTTTCCTTATTCAATTGTAGAAAAAATGGTCAAATAACTCTGAAAAAAAAAAAAATCCTAACGGATTAAATGCATTTTGCTTCCCTATACTTAGATTCATTTTCACTCTCCTATGGTTCAAAAGTTGACACTTGGGCTCCTGTGATTGTGACTAAAATGAAGAATATATTTGTCATTTCAAGTTAAAAGTTGACATCCTTAGGATTTTTACTAAACACACAACCACAAGGGGTTATGTGCTAACTTTTAACTAAAGTGAAAATGGCCAAACCAAATGAGGTAAAATATATTTAACACAAAAAAGATATTGGTCAACTGTAAAATTTTGCAATTAGCCAAAAGTTACTTTGAGTATCCTTTGATGAAAAACATTTTTTATAATTAAATTGCATAGCAGAAGATGTTGCCAAACAGGCTTGCAATAGAGAGACTTGCGAATGAAGACAATCCTAAGTATCCACGTTGGTGGATTAAAACTTAACTTAAACTTAAATTAAGTTGTGGTATAGGTTTTGTGTCCCTCGTAGTGGTGCCATAGCCAAATGGCGCACCCAAAGCCGTGTGAGAGGAAATCATTACTCCCAAAGCCGTTTGAGACGAAACGCCACTTCCAAAGCTGTTTGGAGGGAAATAATTAAGTTTTGGAACCAAAAATAAATAAATAAATAAAAAAATAAAAAAATGGCGCTTTGGAAGCAAATTAAACGACACTCACAATGTCGTTTGAAGGTGAAACAGCATAGTGAATGCCATTGGGAGTGATACGACATGATGTGTGCTGTGTGGAGGGATGACATAGTATGTGCCATGTAGTGGTGAGACGACATAATATGTGTCGTTTGACTGTACATTAGTTGAATTTAAGCGTATTATAAACTTAAGTTTCAATAAGTTTAACTATACAATGCTTACACCACTGTGACATGTTTAAGCTAAGTTTAACTAAGGGTCCGTTTGATAAAAGTGAAAATTAAGTGCTGAATTTTAAGTACTAAAAATTTTAAGCAATTGAATTTGCAATATTGAAAATAATGTTTCAAGTATTGAAATAGACTGCATTCAGTGATTATTTTCAATAGAAAATTTTCACTGAGTTTTTGGCTACTTTTTCAATTAAATGGTACATTATCAAACGCATTAAAAAAAACAATAAGTGCTGAGCATTTTCATTTTCACCACTTAATTGAGTTATCAACATAGCCTAAGTTCAGATGCCAAAAACACGCCACACAAATTAGCAACTAACTATATTAAAAAAGGCATAATTCCAAAATATACACTTAAAGTTTGGTCCTTGTCTCATTTTAGTAGCTGTAATTTTAATTATATCAATGTGGTCCCTGAAAATTTTTAAATAGAAAAATGTGGTCCAGAGGTCCCATTTCTGAGAAAATTTGCCAGAAGTCACCCACTGTTGCACACAGTTAAACAAAAAAGAGCACGGGGAGATTTGTGGTGTTCCACTCTTCCCTAAAAAGCGTGACAAGGCACAACACATGAGCTATTTTAGTCAATTTTTCCCATAGAATGAGACATCTGGACCACATTCTTCTACTCCATTTAAAAACTTTTATGGTTCAAATTGATGAATTTAAAATACATGGACTAAAGCAACGACTTAACCTAATTGGTAAAAAAGTTCTCCATGCCATGATCATATAAGGGTTCAAACCTTGCCCCCTTCCTCCCGCCTTGGCAAATGTATCCTCGTACGAGACCACTAAACCAAATTATTAAGAAAAATAAAAATAATAAAAACGATTAATTAGTGTAAGTTCCCCATTAGGAAAAGTAATTGGTTAAATAATACAATAAAAACTTTTTTTTTTATTTTTTTTTTATTTACAGAAAAGGCCATCAATATAACCCTGGGCTAAAAAATCCCGACGAAATTTCAAAACCTCGTCAAGAGGTTTTTTTGCTAAAGTTCATATTGAGGGACGTTTCACTAAATTTTGTTTCTTGTTGGACCTAATGGTTAAAAAGTACTCTAAAATAGGTACTCTAAAAAATTATATGGACTGAAGTGAGACAAGTACCCAACATAAAGAGAGCATTTTTGCTTACAAAAAATGGTTATCCATTGCTCACTCATGCCTCCACTAAATGATATGTGTTCCATTTCAGTAATTATGTAAATAATACAGAAACAAAATGCGAATATAATGAGGAGTAATGCTAGATGCACTCTCAAATGCACAACTAAATGCACAACTCTGCTTAAAAATGTTGGACTTCGTGCTGAAAAGCTTGCACACTCTGCACACCCCCTTTTTTGTGTACAGATTTTTCAGCACGAGGTTTAATATTTTTAAACAGAGTTGTGCATTTAGTTGTGCATTTAGGAGTGCATCTACATGTCACCTAAGATCTCGGTGAGCAATGCTCGGTGAGCAATGTGGGAATATTTTTGGGTGAGCAAAAAGCAAAAATGCTCTCCAACAAAAGCTTTCATCTTCGTATTGTGCACTCAAATTTGGCGGTGACGGCGAAACAGAACCTACTGGGAAAAAAAAAAGAAGCCAGTGGGACTACATTGTCACTTTTCGGTCACTTTCTCTCCCTAAAACATCTCATTCTCAAATTGTTGCAGCATTTTTCCGCTTTGAACAGTCAGTATACACATACATTCTCTCTCTAGATTCCCTACTCTCTCTCTCTCTCTCTCTCTCTCTAAAAAGTACATTCTGCTTTCGTTTGTAAATGTAGAATCGTGAACTGTAGAGTAGGGTTTGGTTTTTCCATATCTTGAGACGCATTGCAATTCCAGGATTTTGATTGGAGTTCTGGGGTTTAGGATTTTGAGTTCTCCAAAGCGAAAATTGCTATGCCGTTTTACATACCCCTCAATGCTGCGCAGGTTCTCTCTCTCTCTCTCTCTCTCTCTCTATATATATATATATATATATCACTCATGTTTATTCTCTCTTAATTTTTTTTAACTTTTCCCTATGATTTCCAGGAAGGGTTGCACTTCGTTCGGCAGTATTACGAGGTTCTACAGCACCAACCTGATATTGTTCATCAGTTTTACAGAAATGGAAGCACCATGGTTCGAATTGATGGGAATACTAGAGTGGTCGCCTCGGCATTGCTGGTATTGTGTTTAACTCTCAATATGTGTTTCACTCTCTCTCTCTCTCTCTCTCTCAATATATATATATATATATATAAGGGCGGATGAAGATATTCAAAGTTGGGGGGACTTGGCAGGGATGAAATCAGGAAGTTGCACCTTAGAGAGGCTTGCCCCAGGGCGATATTTTTGGGGTTTGTTTATATGTATTCTTGTGTAGAATCTGTAGACTATATAAATTAATGCTACAAAAATCAACACAAAAATTCAATTATTAATAAAATAGGGGATTTTCTTAATTTAATTTTTTTTTTTTGGTCTTAAGTGTAAAATTTTTGATTCTTAAAGGTATATCTCAAATTCACTAAAATCCCTTTGACCCTTGATGAATCCACCCGTATATATATATATATCTATGTGTGTGTGTATGTGTGTGTGTCCTAATTGTGAATCTAGATATTCCACTCAGTATTTTGTGATTGTATTTGACAGTTGAATGGTGGGAACTTTACTTTCTATGCAAATTTTTATATTGTTTGTTCCTTTGGTTTTATGAATATTGTGTGGACATTGATAAATCTGTATAAATGCTACTCCTACTTGTTATTGTTGTCCTTTTCTGATTCCTAGCTCATACTAGAATTAGTCGAAGCGATTTCGATGCTTTAGTGTTTATGATAATCCTGTTTGTATGGAGTTATTGAATCTTCTTTTTATTGCAAATTAATTAGCTGTAATCTATGAGGTACATGGCATTCTATGAGGGATTCGTATGTGCATCTTGTCCATATCGAGTTATGATACTTCTTGATTACTCATATATACTTGTCGGGTACATGTATTTGAAACATGTAGCCCAAAGTTAAAAGTAAATTACTTATTCTTAAAGGTAGCCAAAAGTTAAAAGTAAATTACTTATTCTTGAAACATGTATTTGATACTTGCTGGATGCATAAAAGACACATTTGATACATTCTTACATAATATAATTGCAAATATCGAGTAACATCATAGGAGTTCAATATCTTAATAATTTTAGAGAACTACAATTGGCATTTGAAGATAAACATTTGTATTTGGTCCCAAGCAAATGTCCATGTGATATAATGCTAATGGCATGTTTGGTATGCCAAATAAGAGGACTAGAGAGGATAGGTGTTTGGTGTAACCTTATCTAACAGATAACACAATTAGAAGTTTCCTTCGCGTCTCACTCATTTGACTTGTTGGATATCATGAGATCACTCGCTTGATATTGTCACGACCCATCCCACTACGCGTGGAATTAGGACACGTGGCACGCCACCAAGGCTCATCCAACATCAATATAATATATACGCAGCGGAAAGAACTTTAAACCAACCCTGGGTATTTTAAAACTTAGGAACATTTCTCTCTGAGTTGAAAACAAAATCCATTTGAAAATACAAAGGTCCAGTCGACTGCCCAGTCGACTGTAATAGGGTCCAGTCGACTGTGCCTGGCAGAAACTCAAACCCTAAATCCTCAACAGAGGTCCAGTCGACTGCCCAGTCGACTGTGTTATACAGAACCAAAATTGAACATTTCTCATCAGAGGTTCAGTCGACTGCTCAGGGGACCCAGTCGACTGCACTGGTTACTATTTGGATCAGTAGCTAAAATCTACAGTGACTCAGTCGACTGATCAAGGGTCCAGTCGACTGCTTCTCTTACTATTCACTTTCAGTGTCTCAATCCCACGAGGTCCAGTCGACTGATCCTGGGTCCAGTCGACTGCTCCCCTGCTGGGCAGCCTGAAATGAAATATTAACAACTCAAGCTTCTCCACACCAACCACAATCACAACCATAACTGATTTTCAACATTTAAAACATAGCTACAGACGTTCAATTACAAGATTACAATACTACGAAACTAATCCAGGATTTTATTGCAACATTTTATTACAATTTACCAATCCTTACACAAGTTTAGGATTTAAAACAAAAACATATACAAGTGTGGTTCCCCGGCGTTCCTCGGCCTCACTCATCGCGATTATTCTTGTCTTTCTTCTTACCTGCAATGGAGTACATCTCCACTGCTCAGCTATATGTTGAGTGCACAAGTCTAACATGTGTAATATATAACAAAACATGCTTTTATCTCATAAATCATATCAATAGTCTCTAGGGAGGAAAATACGCATTCATCCGGTAGCGGCAAGTCCAAGCCTTAAACCGCGATACCAATGGCAAGTCCAAGTCTATCAACCATTGTATCCACAAGTGCCATGGCAAGTCCAAGTCTATCAACCATGCACAGTAGCCGTCGTTACTCAAATTCTCAAACATCGAGAAGCTTACCCGGCATGAATTTGTATAAGGCTCCCCTTTGACCCACATAGACAACTCAACGTGCTCGCGTAAATTTAGACATGCTTTTCACAATTTAGCGTGTGCATAATTAACGGGCCTACAATTAGCACATGGATTTTGCCCGGATCTTAATTTCGTCGTCGAAATATAAAACATGTATTTCCCTATATTTCACAAGTTAGAACTTCATACCTCGTGCGATTTCCCCCAAACTTTGAAGGATCGACTAGGAGACTAAATAATCGTCGGATTTCGAATTTGAGAAAATTCCTACAAGTTTATACCTGTTTTTCCCAAAAGTCTAAAATTAAGATTTTTACAAAACTTGGCCAAACATGGCCTAAGTAGTATCAAAACGAAGATCTTACCTCCACGAGTTCAAATACGAAATCTGGAGAAAAACTGATGGACGGAAGGTCGTCGTATGTCGCCGGCAAGCTCGTGGCAACCAAATCTCCCTTCTCTCTCCTCTCTCTAGATATTTTGTGAGTTTGGATGAGATTGAAATCTACCGTTGACTCACAGTCAACCCCATCACCATTATCAATTAACATTGATAAACTCCCAATTTACAAATATGCATGATAAAATTATAAATTCCTGGAACGGGTGTGACAGATATGTATTCCATAATAGACGTAGTTGTTATATTATCATTATTGCTAGTGTTATTGCTAAACCTTATTATTATTACTAGCACTATTATTATTATTGCCATTATTAGTATTTTGTGGTCCTTGACTTTGGTTAGTTCTTCGACTTAATTAGAGGAGGAGAGGGAAAACACTGCCACGTATTTACGTATGTAAAGATTAAAATGTTTGGGTATATCAGTTACCATTTGTGTGTGTATTGCTAATGATAAACATTTATTATTGACCCTCTAGTATACAATATTCATTGCGTACTATTCACTTTCTTTTACTTCATCAACAATTATGCTTCCACTCATCTGTGTCACTTCTTCCGTGGAGGTGAACAATAATTGAGCATTTTCAAGTGTTATTTCTTTAATATCTCACAAAAATATGAACGTGATTATCCAATATGATACTATCAATTTCCAAAAGGCTTTAGTATCATATTGGATTATAACGTTCATATTTTTGTGAAATGGTAAAAGCACACTCGAAAGCTTGTAACTGTTATGTGGAAAGTGATGGAAATGCTTTGCTATACACTACCCTCTAATGAGGACTGGGATCGAATATTTGATCAATCTGTCTAGAACTGGTTGAATCGCTTAAGCTTGATTGGTATGAGTAGAAATATAAGTCTCGAGCAAATGATAATGAGCAGTTCATACAAATATTAGTCTCTTGAAGCAAATACAAATGGAGTTTTAATCGTGAAGTTGCCATGAAAAGAGTTGCTTAGTTTCCTTCAAGCGGTTGTACATTGCAAATGTCAGTTTAGTCTCCACTGCACATGTGTTTCCATTATTGAGGACTTTTCCATACGGCATGTACAAAGCCACATTTAAAGAGAGCGATTCAGTATCCAACTTAGTATATTAATTGCCCGCTTCTTAAAAATATAGTATGTTTTTCAGTGCTGGCAGCTTGGAATTAGGAGGTATTCATTTAGTTAAGGTCATCTGTGTTAGAAAACTTGGCTATAAATATAATGCTATGCAATTAGGGTAGTACTTTGAAAAAAATTTCATTTCTTTCCTCCCTTCTGTTTTGAAAATATTCTTTCCAATTCCATGGTATATATCTACCTTATGGTATTCTATGTAGCACGGATATGGATACAGACAGGACACTGATACGAGTCATACGACACGATATGGAAACGATGACATGGAAAATCTTAAAACTGTATTATACAGATACAACTAGGACTCGACCAAAAAGAGAAAAACTACTTTTCAAGTAATTATAGTATATAGCGTGCTGTGGCCGCCACTCCCGTTTCTTTATCTCCCATTTTAATTTATTAGGACTTTTACCTCAAAATTTGAGAACTAATTTCAAATGAATCACCGTTCCGTGTCTATTCACATGTCCGGTGTGTGTTTCATGAGCGTTGGTGTGACCAATGCAGCGTTAATGCTTTTTGCTGGTTGGTTCCATTATCATAAAACTGCTCCAAGCTTGGTTTCAAGATGTAGAATCTATGTTGAATCATCAGTTAGCGGGGCTACTAGAACTTGGGCCTCTTTCTTGGGCAGGGCATCAAGTACATGTATCTTTGCCGATTAACCAATTCTTAAATGCTGGAGTAGATCCTAAAGAGATATTGCTTCCTCGTGAATTTATCTTGAATCTGGATCTTTTGGCTCAACTTTATCCCAGTTTTGCCGAGGGAGCAGCCCCATTTTTCACCTTCAATTGGTCAAAATATGCCGAATTTCTTACTTTTCGTGGAGGATTAGATCCAGTACGTATGCGACATGGACACGACAATCAAATTGAAGTGTCCGTGCTACATAGACATTACTTTCTGCATTTTGATAGGCATTGTTTGTGGTGTTATATTTGCAACTAATAGATATTTCGGACTTCTCCTCCCCTTTTTTGTTGGCAGCAAATTCACACAGTTGTCATGTCTCTTAATTATTCTGGGGTAGAAATCAAGACAACACATTCCGTGGAGTCTTGGAATGGTGGTGTACTTCTGATGGCTTCAGGTTCTGTGCATGTAAGGGATTTAAGTCCCAGGAGGAAATTTGTGCAGACTTTTTTCCTTGCCCCTCAACAGAAGGGCTTCGTTGTTCTCAATGACGTCTTTCATTTCATCGATGACGAACCAATTCACCAACATTCTATGGTCTATGTAACCCAGAGCAATCTTGAATCCAAATTAAAAGCTTCAAATGCCCTTCGAGAACAAGGTATCATGACTGAACTTGGAATTCATAGGCTATTGCTATTAATAACTGACTGAAATTCAATGGATGGTTTTTTGGGGGTACTTTAATATTTTGGATATGAAACATAAAATTGAAGAAAGGTTTTCATTTATGTTTCCATAAAATGAATTTTAGTGATGGAATAAATGAATTTTGTTCAAATGATCAATTGATACAAATTAGCTTATTGGGGTCAAATAAAATTCGGTACCTTGTAGTGTACTTTCCCCAAAACTTTGTTTTTGGGCCTCGATAAAAAATTGCATATCTTAAGGCCGTCATTTTTCAACTGAACTTCAATTGAGGAGAATTGGGAACAATCGATTTCAATTAAAGACAATTATTAATGTCATGTTTGTTAACAATT
Source organism: Hydrangea macrophylla (assembly GCA_033977485.1). NCBI lineage: Eukaryota > Viridiplantae > Streptophyta > Magnoliopsida > Cornales > Hydrangeaceae > Hydrangea > Hydrangea macrophylla. Next base: position 93,454,713 of record CM066998.1, on the reverse strand, counting down.
GTCCTCAATTAAAATTGATTTAAAAATTGAGGCCGTTAAGTGATGCAATTTATAATAGAGGTCCTAAAATGAATTTTGGGGGAAAAAAAACAAGGTACCGAAATGTTTTTGACCCTATATCACATCTCTCAGTTTACCTACATAATTTACAGTTACAATTTTACGCCTGGAGTCTAATATAAAAGCTGTTTATCTTATTACATGGTAAAAGAATGGTGGCTTTTGCAGTATCCAACTATATATTGGGTGGAGAAATGCATGCCAGTGGGTTCGTGGCTCCTTGTGATATCAGAGAAAATGGTGCAGTTGACAATTACAGTTTCCAAGAGCAACTAATACAGCAAGTCCCTGAGGCTCAAAAGCTTCTCGAAGACAATTCGGCAGTGCAGTCAAATGGTTCGCTTCAAAGTACAATGAACCCTGTACAAGAACACCTGTATTCTCTTATTAAGGAGCCTGTTGGGGAGCCTCAAAAGCACACTTATGCTTCTATTGTATGCATCAAATCTTTAGTTCTGCCCTATATGCATAGATGATAGAGCACCGTGTAGGTCAGATTATTTGGAGCCAACAATCACCTATTTGGGATTATTGAGACATCCGAGTCTGATTGGCAGAAACTTTTTCAGAGCTTTTTCAAAAATCTGTTTCACTTTAAAGAGCCTGCTTGGGTTAGCTTTTAAAATAATCATGTTTTGGAATAAAAGATATATATATATTTAAAAGTTAAAAAACTGCAAAAAAATCTGGTTTTTTATTTTTATTTTATTTTATTTTTCTTTTTATTAATTTTTTTTGAGCTTTAAAAACGAATCATAAATTTTAAGAAACTGTGGAAAGCTGAAAAAACAGCTTAAATCAGAAGCAACAGTTTGCTGCCTTTTCGTTTATCTATTAAATAAAAAATCTGTTTCACCCACATAATACAAATGGGCTCTAATATAATGATTCACTAGTTAAATGGGACTGACTGCTTCTCCTTAATTACCATTGGAAGTTACAGGTTGCTAAAGGTCAATCCCCTCCATTGGTACATTCTCAGCCCTATTTTAACAAGAGCAACACACCTGCTTCAGAGTGGCATCATGTACCGGAGCCTGCCACTCAGCAGTCTTTTGCGTCATCAGTTGCTGTTGAAATGTCTGGTGCTGAGAATGTGGATGACTTTTCACCTCTGGACGATGAAGGTAGACTTTTCCCTTGGCCCTTTCTAATGGTACCTGTAACTTATCCACGTGACGAATAATTTCTTTCTTTACATGAAATCTATAACTATGGACTTCAATTAATGGACTCTTGATTCTATTTTTTTTGTTGGGTATATTGCATTTTCCACTCTTCAAATCAACCTCCATTTGCACATTGGTCCTGATGGATTTTTTTTTGGCAAAATGGTCGCTAAGCTAAGAAAATGTAGCATTTAGTACCTTCTGTAACATTTAGCTCAATGTTGACAGAAAATTGCATTCTGCACCCATACACTATTCTTCCTTCTGCAGGTCACATTACGTCATGTGACAATTTTCTGTCAATAGTGATGGCTAAATATGGCGAAGAGTGGTAAATGCTTCATTTTGCTAGTTTAGGGAACATTTGGCTAACTTTTTTATTTAGGGACCTCAGTGCAAATAGAGGTATTGTTGAAGGATGCAAAACGAACTTTACCCCTACTCTTTTAATTGCTGTGAGTTATTCAAATGTTCTTCGATTTTTTTTTTGCTAGGAATTCAAACGTTCTCAGGTGAAGTTAAGTCTGTTTATGTGAGAAATTTGTCATCTACTATGTCTGCTTCTGAAATTGGGGAGGAATTTGAGAAATTTGGCAAACTCACGCCTGACGGTGTGGCGATTAGAAACCGGAAGGTTCATTTTTTGGTTTCTGTTCTGAGTGTGCTGAATATCTACCTGGAATGGAACTTAACTGACACATGATCTTTACACACATTGATGTGTAGGATATTGGCGTTTGCTATGCATTTGTTGAATTCGAAGATATATCTGGCGTTCAGAATGCAATCAAGGTCTGAAGACATGCATATACGCATACGCACACGCACACGCACACGCACACGCACACACACACACACACACAAGAATTTTAAATCAGCTTGTTTTTTTATAAGATTTTGTCACTGTTGATGTACTATTCTCATAAAATGCTCATATATCCCCTACCTAGGAGTGAAAGAAAGCCGACCTCCGGTTTTCAAAATATTCTTGCAGTGTAAAAACTGAACCGAACCGAAAAATACACTAAAATCAACTGAACCGGTACCCATCGAAACTGGTTGGTTTGCTTGAAATTCACACCAAAATTGAACCGAGCTGTTTTCACCCTTCCCCTACCTCTTGATTAGTGAAGTGTATCCTCCTTGTCCACCCTTCTTGCTATGACAGGTTGAGGTTTTCTCTTTTTTTCTTATTGGCTTTCCCTCGTGTTCTTTATGACCTCCTGTTTAATCGCACGGTGGCATTTTCAAGCTTTAGAAGCTGTTTGGATTATACAAGAATCGGTTCTTTTGTTCGGAATAGAACAGATTCTAGATGGTTCATTGCGACTTCTTTTTGGGTACACAGCAGTACGTGCTTGACTTTAAAACACATCACTGGTTCTATATTAAACCAACACAATACTGGTTTTTATGAAAACCTGGTAAAAATGAGATGGGATCTACACAGAATTTTTTTTTAGTGATAATCTCTCCTCCCTCATCAATTTCCAAGTCCATGCACCTTTATCGGACTCCTATGCTGACTTTTCAAGGTCCATATTAGAATTATTTGGGTAATAAAACATTGTTTTCTTATCTTTTATTCTGGAATAATGTTTATTTTTTTTTGCCTGATTGATGTGTTTTTAGGCAGCTACAGTTCAGGTTGCTGGACATCAGTTATTCATTGAAGAGAGGAGACCAAACAGAAACAACTCACTTCGAGGAGGAAGTATGTACTTCAATTCTCTTTTATTAGTTACCAATATATGAAATATCATTACTTCTCTTACTTTCTCTGGGCCACATTAAGGCTTTGTTTGGTTCATGGATTTCATGAAGGAAAAGAGAGGGGAAAGGAAAACAAGAAGGAAAATTAGTTCTTTTTACCTTACTTATGGGACTAGTTTTCTATCCTGTTTTCCTCTCTCCTCACTTTCCCTCACAAAATCCATCAACCAAACAAAGCCTAAGGGATCCTTTTGGAAATTCCAACTATTTAAGGAAGCTTACTTTGTTGTGGTGAAAATTTTAACTTCACATTTTTGCCCTTCCTTCAAGTTTAAATATTTAGTCACATTAGTTTTATGTTATAAAGGGTAAACTTGGAAAATCTCTTGCTAAGTACATTGACTTTTTGTGGAAGGGGAGAGATATAACACGTAAGCAGGGCGAGAGTCTCCTAGAGTTTGACTCAAGTGGGAGTCAAAGGCAGTCCCAAACACACAGAGAGAGAGAGAGAGAGAGAGAGAGAGAGAGAGAGAGAGAGAGAGAGAGAGGTGTTATATCTCTCCCCTTCCACAAAAGGTCAATGTTAGGGTTCAAAGTCTTGGCCGAAACCGAGTCGTCTCGGCCGAGTCAACTTAGTTTCATAGGTTAACGAGACGAGATCTAGGGACGATTCATAAAATAAACAAAATGACATAGGATCGGTGATCATCTCGACCGTACCGCCATGTAGCGGACGAGATGGTGCCGTATCGCACGAAATCTCGGCCGAGATGGCAAAACAAATCTAAAAAAGGACCAGATGGAGGCTACAAATTGGGCCAAATGGTTCGAATGGTACCTTTTCAGCATTATTTTGATAGATCTAAAGGTGTCTCTCCTTCGTCGAACTCCACAAGGTCTGATCGAACGATTCGAACTAGATCCATCTTCTTGACATGGTGAAACTGTTCGATTCTCTCTTTCTCTCGCAAGATCTGCTCGACTTCTCTCTCTCGCCTCCTTTCAGTTCTTCTCTTTCTCGGTTGAGTGTGTGGAGGCTCTCTCTCTCTCTCTCTCTCTCTCTCTCTCTCTCTCTCTCTCTCGCGCGCGTGCGATCTGTGTGTGTGTGGAGGTCTCTCTCCATTTCTTTCTTTGCCGCCTCCCATGATCTGGTCTGGAGTGCAGCTGCTGCTCCACCGACTTAAGGTAGGGTTGCTTTGTTTTTTTTTTCATTTGTTTGTTATGTATGTTTACTTAACTGACCGTATATTTATATATAGATTAGTACACTATTGTAGAGTAATGTAGTGTATATTAGACATACTATAATATAATACACTATATTTGTATTATAATATGATGTTTTTTCAATTTATAATACACTATTACACTATATTAGACTTACTATAATATAATTGGCTTTATTTTTATTTTTATTACATAATAGGTTTTATTAAGTAAAATATTATATTGTCACATTAAGTAAAATACACTACATGTGGGGCCAGGTAAATAACTTCTAATTAAAATTCAACTGGTCCCATTGTATTAGACCTGACCCCACTGAATGCGTTCAATAATTAGGGGAAAAACGACGACGATGATTTTAAGCCCCCACGAAACTCCATGTGGCATTGATTTGGTAGTTATAGAACAATGTTGACCTAATTATGTATTCAGTGTTATTAGATACTCAATCCGCAGTGTGTGTATTGGATATCATGTGAAATTGTAATTGGTACATATTGTATTGTGACAATCTATTAGGCCAAATTTGTTATTCTAATTAATTTAGAATTTTTCATTATTTTTTCAAATTTTTTTTAACCTTAAATCTAGCGTATCTTTGTGTATCACCCTATACCAGTCCGCGGCGCCGCGACCGAGTCGTCTCCATGACCTCACCGACCACGATCGATATCGTGACCGCGATATCGAACCATTGTCAATGTACTTAGCAAGAGATTTTCCAAGTTTACCCTTTATACGAGGTTAGGACTTGGTGGTTAAATGCTTGTATTTACCAAAAATTCTCGTAATGAATGTGGGGGAGAGAGGTATTTATACGAGGATTTGGATGTGGGTCACAGCTGTGGGCTGTGCCAGAGAGCTGCCATTTTCACCTACGTAGCACCTTCGGAGAGGTCCTTCTCGTTGAGCTAGGTTTCGAGGCATTTAATGTGGCAAAGGTATAGTTAGGCATTTAGTGCCGGGTTCATATGATTGGGTGACAGATAAGATGTGCACGTGCTCATGACACGTGTTTCTCTCTTTGGAACTGGTCCTAGTGTCATCCGAGAGGGAGGTTTGCTAGGACGATGCCCTTGACTCCAGCCACCGAGCCAAGCGCCCTTGAGATCCCGCCATGGTGACTACCTAGGCGTTGCTCCTGTCATGGGTCGGTAGAAGACTTCACAGTGCTTGAATTGTTGAGAAGATGAGCGCAATACTCATGCCAATACGCATGGTACCCGGGTTGCCAGGGGGGAGGTGAGCGCGATGCTCCTGGCAGTGAGTGTGGTGCTCGGGGCTGCCAAGGAGGTGAGCACGATGCTCATGGCAACAAGCGCAATGCTCGAGCTGCTGGGGGAGACGAGCACGGTGCTTGCTGACGTTCCACTATGCAGGACACTTACGCGGTGATGGGATATGGCCCACTGCCATGTGGCGCAGTAAAGCCTAGTACATGCACCTTCGAAAGAGGACTTTTGGGATATCCCGAAATAGAATAAAGGATTCTTAAATTGGGAAAAAGGGAGTACTTTTTTTTTTTTAATGAATTAGTGCATTAATAACCCTCGGCATAAGTTGGGTAATCCATTATGTTTTAGTGGCTTCACTTGCACGAGGAAGCAAATGTGCATCAATTTCCAAAAAATCTAGGATGCTTGTGCAGGGGTACTATAGAATATTGAAAAAATATACTGTCAATAATTATAAACACTATTCTGTCTTGACTAAATAGTCCGGAATTCGGGCCACTAATTATCCCGGGGTTAAATGGACTAATAATCCAATCTCCCCCCAAAAGCATCCAAACGTGGCCTTATTGTTGAAAACTGTTATGCATGGATTGTTTTAAACAGGAAGTGGCAGAGGTAGGGGTAGCTATCTAGCGGATGCACCACGGGGACGCTTTGGTGGTCGGAGTTTTGGCAATTGGGGCGACCGTGATTACTACAGACCGAGAGGCAATGGTTTCTATCGTCCAAGTTCAAGGCAAGAGAGAGGTTTTTCAAGCAACTAAGTACCAAGAAATGGACATTAAGTTTCGGAGTGAAGGACTAGGTCTTTTTTCAGTTCATGAGAGAGGCGATCTTGGGTGAATTTTTCGGTTCAGCACATATGACCTTTTAGGTTTCAAGAATTTAAGTACACAGATTAGGAGGCTTTTTAATTAGAAAGATGAAAAAAGATGGATCACAATACTTGTTTTTGGGGATCTCAGTGCTTTATATATATATATATATATTTGCAATTTTGAGGTCTTCTTGTTAATAAATTTGTCAAATATTGATTTTTGTTTTACCTTTCTGATTTGGAAATGTTTGACGGAAAAAAAATGTCTTCCCTTACTTTTGCATGTCTTTCAGTTTTTCTTCTGATTCATTAATGCTCTGTTTGGTTTGTAGAAATTTAGTGAAGAAAGATAAAGAAAACGAGAAGGAAAAATCATTTCCATAATAGTTTCTTTCATGCTTGAACTGTAATAAACATTACAAGAGTTTCAAATATAGCAGGAAATCAACTAAAGAAGTGACGCAACTAGTAATTCGAAATTTCGAATTTAATATATTATTATCATATTTTCTTTTCTTTTCTTTTGATTTCTCACTGATTTCTTTGTTGCTAAAAAAAAAATTAAAATTGTTGGTGTCTTCTCTTTTCTTGAAAAGTCCATTGACCAAACAAAAGTTTAAGAGCAGTGCAGACCTTACAAAGAACAGAGGACAAACAGGCAATTTTGTATACTACTTATTGCCCTTTCACACTAGGAAAGAGGGGACTGAGGCATGGGAAGGGGTAGAGAAAGAGAGGAGGGAAGAGTGTAAAATTACTTGTTAGGTAGGATAGAAAGAGAGGAGGGAAAGAAATGGGGGCAGGGATGCCTCTTTTCTCGGGCTCATAAATTCTAATCTGTACAAAATTGGACGGAATAGGAGAGAATTTTTTTTTCATTATCTTTCAGACTTTATTGTCATTCAAAGAAAATGATAATTTTGTACTAAAAATAGTAAAATATTGTATGTTTTATTCTTTCGTTTCTCTCTTCCTTCCCCTATTTAACCAAATAAAAGTAGGGAATATCTCTTTCATCCGTTCTCCCTTTACTGTCTTTGATTTTTATTTTTATTCGCTCCTAACAAACACAATATTTAGTACTAAAAGTTGGATATTTACTCATCTGTGTAGAATCTCAAATCCAATATTGTAACTAATTGCATCAATAACAATGTCACAAGCTTGTTACGAAAGTTTGGGAATACCCAATTAAGAAATGCCACGTAAGTTCCTAAATTAGTCATAAACTAGCATGTTTACAAACCTCATCTAGAACAATACGGTCAAAACAACCTAAATACTTGTCTCCTCTCCTCCTTTGTATTCGCTCATTTTGGTGTCCTATGGAGAGGCTCCCCTTTCCCTCTCCATTTTGCTTGGTTTCTCTCTCTCCTTGATGCCAGCCCCTCCCTCGTCGTCCTATTGTCGGATGGCGGGTGGAAGATTTCACCGCCATTGTCATTGTGACCACCACCACCACCACCAGCCTTGAAATCATAAAGAAAAGTCATTGTTTTTAAAAAAAAAAAAAAAATTATTATCACCATCACCACCACCACCACCACCACCACCACCAAGGTCAAAATGTCTATTTTGGCCCCATTTCAACTTTTGGAAATAAACATCATATCGGCCCAAGATTTGGCTCCTCTGTCGAAGAATATGCGATCATATGCAACCGCGTGGGTTCACATGAATCGCAAACTCTCCACCCGTGTGGACAAGGAGGGCCACATCAATCCTACGTGGAACGACAAGTTTGTTTTCCGTGTCGACGACGAGTTCCTCCGTAATGACACGTCTGCGGTCATGATCGAGATCTACGCTCTTCATTGGTTCCGTGACTTGCACGTGGGCACGGTCCGTGTCCTTGTGGGTAATCTTATCCCTCCTCCTGCTCGGCCCCACCACCATCATCACCACCACCACTTGGGGATGCGCTTCGTCGCACTTCAAGTACGTCGTCCATCGGGTCGACCCCAAGGGATATTGAACATTGGCGTGGCGCTCCTTGATAGCTCCATGCGAAGCATGCCCTTGTATACTCAACTTAGTTTGTCAGCCGTTGGATATCGTGATTTAATGGGAGAAGAGGACCCACACCACCAACACAATCATAGCACCACCACCAACAATTATCCACAAAATGTGAAGCCGATATTACGACGAACACGAAGCGAACGCAGTGAACGCGTCACATTTGATGATCTCTCGACGACTAATGGTTCGATCGTTGTCGTCCCCCAAAAGAAAAATGCCAAAGGAAAAGCTAATTCAATGATCAGCGGTTCGGAATTCTCTATGGACCCACCAAAAGGAAAGGGTAAAAAGGGAAAAGCAAGTTCTGTCATCAGTGGTGCAGAGCTTAGAGAAAAACCAAAAGAAAAAGGAAAGAAAGGCAAGGCAAGCTCTGTTATAAGCGGTTCAGAACAAAAGAAAAAACCCAAAGATAAGCCCAAAATAGAAAAGCCCAGTCCAGCAATCAACAACCCAAAGCTTGTGGACCCACCTAAGGATAAGGTGGCCAATGAAAAGCTTGGCTCAGAACTTAGTGCCCCACCAACAAACAAGGTGACCAATGAGAAACCCATTACCAAAATCAATGGGTTAGGACCCAAAGAGACACAAACAACAGCAATTGGAAGGCCAATTTCGAAGTACAATGGGTTTGATTTTGGGCCCCCAAAAGGGTCATATGTGAATGGAAAATTCATTGGTGGCCCAGCAAATTCAATTTGGTCTGAGTCGGAGGTAGGCCCATCACCATCCGAGGTGGCTGCGGCAATGGCGGTTGAAAGGTACCCGTTGAATGAGAATCGTAGCTCCGTATTGGACGGATGGAGCTTAGATGAAAGCGTTGAAGGACTACGATCGAAGCTCGAAAGGTGGCGGACCGAGCTCCCGCCACTATATGATCGAGGTTTCTCCGCCAGTAGTTTTCGATCAACTAGTCAACGTGTAAGGAGGCACACAGATGGCGGGAATACCGGTTTATTTTCATGTTTTGGTAACATATATGGGTACGAGTGTCAATGCATTTGTGGTAAGCCACCGGGAGGAAACCGAAGCCTTAGTGGTCGACTTCAAAGCCCATCCGCTAGTGCGGGCCGATCTTTTCTCTGAATCCGATAACTGAGTCGACTTAAAAAGGCCGAAATACCTCATAGTTTAGCATGAAATGATTGCTAACGTGCACCAGATGCCTAAAGAGACTTATTTTGGAAAGCGTGAAACTTCATTTCTTTTTATTGTTCCAATATATGTTGGAATTGTCAAATTTTAGATTGTGTGATGGCTAAAGTGAAGGGATAGAAGTGAAAGAATTTGGGTGCATGACAATCACATGCACCATGGTGGTGCAAGTTAGCATGTTGTTGGTTAGACCGTCATTCCCTTTGCCTTTTCTTCTCTTTTTGTCATGTATAATATGAATTTGTGTTCCATTTGACCTTTGAAAGCACAAAGTGGCATTAAGGAAAGTGTTAATTTAATTTAATTTAATTTTTTTTTGAAAAAAAGAACTTTTATGATTTATGGTCAAATAATGTTAAAAGACCATACACAGCTTCTTAAAGTACTCTATTACATTACTAATGTGGTGTGGAAGTTAGAAATTTTGGATTACACCTTTCTATATGTATACATTTATGTATTTATTTTGTTATGCTCCCAGAAAATCTGTCAACTTTGTCTTGGTCTTTATTGATTGAATTAAAATTTTGTACTGCAAATGCAGCTGAACCTAAAAAATTTGTGTACACGAATGTGCATTTTATGTTGAAGAGAAACACTTGAGACACAACCATTCACAAAAAAATGTAATTGGAAGATAATTCGGTCTATTTGGTGGTGAATCTTTAATATCCCAAAATATTTACTTGTATTTATTTACTTAATTAGGGTGTGTTTGATAACTCAATAAAGTGGTGAAATAAAATTATTTAGCACTTACTTTTGTCATTGCTTTGATAATACACCACTTAATTGAAAAGAAGTCAAAACCCAAGGAAATATTTAATTGAGAAAATTCTACTGAAAATAATCACTGAATGTAATTTATTTCAGTACTTAAAACACTGTTTTCAATATTGTAAATTCAATCACTTAAAATTTTCGATACTTAAAATTTAACACTTAATTTTGAATTTTATCAAACGACCCTTAGTATGCTTATGACTCCGCATTCTTACTCCTTGGGAATTTGATTATATGAGACTTTTGTTATTCCTCAAAAAATTATGAGTATTATTATTATAATAATTATTATTATTTTTGGCTTAGTATGCCTAGGACTCCTCATCTATTCTAGACAGCCAAGAACTCTTCCATATTTTGTTTTTTCGTTTTATAACATGTTTATATTTGTATACTTGATAATGAAACTTTTTGAACGTCCAACTCTTCCCATTCTTCAATTTAATATTCTAATGACTTCTTGACTACTTTTGTTAGTAATACAAATGGCAAGTCAAAATTAATGGTTTTCACACACAGAAAAAAAGAGTTTAAATTAATTCTCCACTTCTGCAAAATATATGGGATATATTCAAAGGGTGTCCCCAATTATTAAGTTAAGATGTGGCATCATTTATTTATTTATTTTTTCGGATAACAAATTATTTCTGAATTCAGCCAACCAAGGCACAACCCGTACATTACACGAATTATCGACTAGTATGCTATATTTTTTTAGAGTATATCGCAATTGCAGATTTACTAAATCTGACTCATGCTAGCCTGTGTTGCTACACTTCGGACTAGAAATCCACAGCCATTATATAAACATCTCTAAACTAGGACCACCCATTTTTGGGACTTTATACATTTTCTCATTTGATTTAAAGGCTACAAGGAAATTCAGTTCTGCATTTGTTCAATCTTGCTGGACTCCAATTTACGTTGAGGTTAAGGGGCTGTTTGGGGAAGGTACGGAACCGGTTCTGTAAATAAAAAATGAGTTGGTTTTACAAATTAAAGACCCTTTTGTTTGTGTGAGAATATGTACTCAACCTAAAATTTTGGCTAATGAAAAACTAATGTTGTTTTTCATAAAAATCAGAAAGAAATAGGAGAGGGGACTACACCTAAGTTCAATTTTGTGCATTCCCAAACAAACCCTAAGTGGTAGTTTCATTGCTTAAAAATGAATAAAAAAAAGTTCAGCCTTGTCTATGTGACACATATTATGACACACAAGAAAATTTGAGGACAAAAGTGAAAGATTTTTGAATTTAGAATGGACAAAATTAAGAAATTTATGGGACACAAATGCATTAAATAAAAAATATACAAGATAGAAAATAATTCTGAAAAGTTCAAAAGGCACGTCTCCTAGCTACTTATGGATGTTCTTCCGAGGCTTCGATTCAAACTCTGTCTTCACAATCAGAAGCTTTGCTTCAGCACCTTCTTGCCTGATCTTCAGATTGGCTAATTCAGTCTCTGCAAGCTCGAGCTCCTTTTTTAATTTGTTCACTTTGACAGATAGTTTTTCAATGGCAGTGCTGGTTTCATCAAATTCTGCCAATGTTCGATCCATCTCGAGGGTCTTTTGTGTAGTGTATTCCATGTCAACCTCTAATTTTTTCCTTTCTTCGATGACCTTTTCCAACAAAAAGCAGTTAAAATCGAAAGTTGACATGACTGTAGAAATAGTCTCCTTGTCTGGAACAGAGATGTCAGAGCTATCTAACATGAATTGACACAGGATCTTCATAGCTTTTTGTACTTCTTTGTCCTAAAAAATTTCAAATGAAACTTGACTGAAAAGTCCCAAGGTAGCAAGAGCAGCCACTGGGTCTATTGAGGGTACTTTCGGTTTGCTTCGACCTGTCATCTGTTGAAAGAATTCTTGAACATTGGTTGAAGCAGTGTCTCCCATCTTTAAAACATATTTCAGACTTTCTTTAAAGTCTTTTGTTTCCTCAGGAGTCAGATTGGGAGGGAGAGGCATGTGAAATTCCTCAGAACTTGAGACACCTGGGACAGCCTGAGGTTTAAACGAGGCTGATGCTGGAACAGCTTTAGGATCAGATCTTGTGCTAGGCTTTGAAGGACCAGCTTCAGTCTCAGTCTCAGGAACAGATTCAGTCTGGTCAACAAAAGATAAACATTTATATAGAATCTGTCTATGAGGAAGATCAAATATCAAATGTTCTACCATTGGTTGGTATTTAAATAATAAAGGTTGAGTGCCCAGTGGAGGAGACTTCTGAACTTCTGGAATATCAGGACTCTGAGATGATGGTTCCGGAATCGTTTGTGTCAACTCAAGTTCGGGTCCCACCTTCGAAATAGGGACTGCTAGAATAGGAACTTCTTTGATGATTTCTGAACCAACAGGTGGTTCAATTGTTGTCTTGGCTTTTTTCTTTTGAATCAATGAGGAGATTGGACTTGTGTCTGCCTCTTCTTCAGATTCAATGGTCTCAGATGCAAGAGGAGAACTTTGTGCAGGAAGGATTAACTTTCTTTTGGCCGGGTTTCGAAAGTGGTGGAGCAGGGATTGAAATCTTCGAAGCCTTTGAGGTAATTGGAATGATTGGTTTGGTTTTCGAAGCTCTGGTTGTTGGTGAAGAGCCTTCACCAATTGACTTCCCTGTGTTGAATAATTCAAGACAACAATAAGTCAAGGTTCTTTTTGTCACCAAAGAGGAAAATGATCGAATTAGTAATTTGTTTACCTTTTGCTTTGAATCAATGTACCTCAAGAGTTGGCATTTGTCCATCTGCACTGACATCAAGTTTTCCCACCAACTTGAGAAGACAGATGTGCAGTTTGTATAAACTGGCAGAAAGGTGAATTCCAAATTGCTAACTTTGTTATGATAAACTGCTAATGCGGCAGTTATCACTGTTTCTGGCACCCTTGTACTTGTCTTATAAGCCATCAGTATATTAGCTTGACTTCTAATTAGGAAAGGGATTGATTGGGTAAGCCCCAATTGTCTTGAAAATTGATTGGGTAGATAGAGCTCACCATGGGATTTGACACTGAGAGCATTCCCAAAATATAGATTCCTACTGATTAAAAAACTCCCCATGCAGCCTTTAGTTCAACTGTACTTGCTGTTCTGTCTAGTATTTGACATTGCCAGTTGGGGGAAAGATGAGTTCTATCTTCGGAATTGTAGAGGATAGAGAATGGCTGAAACAAATTATTTGGTCTAATTGCTGGAATGTTGAAAAAGAAGGTAAGAGACACTTTGAAAGTATGTTGAGTTTGTTCAACATTTGGTAATAGGGCAAAGAAGATCCCATGTGGAATAATGTGCTTTATAAACTCTAAGTTGTGAATTTTTGGAAAATAGGCATAATTGTAAAATCCAGAAAGGACCACCTTGAGTAGGAAGAAAGAGGTCGAAGCACAAATCAGAAAAGGATCTGTAGAGAGATCCTAGAATAAAGGGAGCTAAAGCTAGTCTTCGACCAGCAGTTAGAGCTCTGGCAATATTGGAGAATTCAAGGACAACCCTCTGAGAAGAAGTGCAGAACAGATGCTTCGAGAGCCAATAAAGAAGGAAGCAATAATATTCCTTATCTGTTACACCCCCTGATGACTTTCTATGAGAAGTCAGGAAGTTGGTATATCCTAATGACTTCGAATCAGTATTTATGGGAGGGCTATAAGATTTGACCATATAAGGATGAACATCTTCTCTATGGGATAAAAACCCTAATATGTGACAGATATCTAAGACAGTGGGACCTATTGGGCCAAATCAAAACTGAAAGTGGTTAAAAATAGGGTGCAAAAGCATAAGGCTCCAGCCAATAGGTTAGGACTGACTTCGATGGGGTTTTTGGAAAGATCAACGGCGTGATAAATCCATGTGGCAATCAGAGCTTCTCTCTTGTTTTCCAAAATTCTTTCTACCCACTCTGACCATTTTTTTGCAGGCTTAGGCCAATGTCTAAATCTCAATTCGGTTCTAGGGAGAGGTATTTCCCTTTGATAAGCCAAGTGTTGCTGTCCTAACCTAGGATAGTAGACATGGAGTTTAAGATTGGGAGTACTTAGACAGGGACCTACGGCTATAGAAGATTCCTGGTTAGGGAAAGTAATGGGAACAAGGATCTCATTGATTAGAGATGTTTCTTGCCCATTCGAATACCGCTTCTGTTCATCTTGAATGACTTTTTCGAAGTCATCACAGACTTTTTGAAGTTGAGTGTTGTCACTGGATGTTGCTATTGTTGGAACGAAATAACTAGAACAAGTATGAGAGTAATTGCAATGAAAACAAAACGCAAAGGAGATAGATAGAGGAATAGAAGAGTTTGCAGAAGTTAGAAGGTTTGTTCTTCTTGTGTCTTGACTATTTATATCCTTTGGTGACGTTTGGAAGGAGGCGCTTTTCTTTAAGAAAGTAGCCGTTACAGTTGGTTACTTATTTAGCCATTATACCAAGTGAAATGACATACTGGTTGGCAATAAACCATTTCAGTTTGGTTAAGACAAAAATTGAATTATTAATAATTCATTGAATTAAGAAAAGGGTAAATATACAATTACAGACATAATTGATAAAAGTGAGGAAAACCATAAGTCACGAGATTGTGAAACATAGCCTAATAATAAGCAAAATATTCAGCTTCTAGCTCTGTCTCGACGCACAAGTTCCTGGTTTGTATTGCCAATTTATATTCACTTCGAAGGGTGAGATAAGCCTCCTTGAGTTGTTCTTTATGCTGGTTTAATCGAGAGTTAATCTTGGATAAGGCTTTACGAAGACCTCAAAGTTCCTTGGTTAATGGGGTTTTACCTTGAAGAGATATGCCAATAACTTTGGCTTCATCTTTGAGATATGCAATTCGACCTTCGAGGTCAGGCTTCGAGTAATGGGAAACATTGCTTTCTTCATCAGAGCTTCCACAACCATAGATATATTTCTCTTTGAATTCTGAAACTACATCAAGGAGTGAATTGGTGACTTCTTTAAAACTTTCATAAAGATCCATTAAGTAGTTCCAATGATGAACACTTTCTTGGTGATGGGAATATCATCTCACATGAGAGGCTAAGGTTCGAAGGGTGAAATCTATTTGGGTTCAAACAAGTGTTGAAATACTCCATTCGTGGCATAGGATGTGACAACTCCATTCAAAGTTAATTCGAGCCATCGAATCTTGCAAAATGGAGAATGGTAGATGTGAAAAAGCTACTAGAAGTCTCTGTGCTTGGATGATTAAGCATGTGGAAGGTGATAGAATGGGTGGAGTATGTTCGAATATAGGACCATTCCTACACAATTGGTCTAATTTTAAGAAAGGATCACGAATATCCTCAGTTGGGTCTACCACTTGAACTTTGGTATCTGGAAAACCTAGTACAGAATGATAAAAAAATAGCACTCTTTCTCTATAATCTTTCTTGAAAAGTTTGCATTTGGAAAGAAAAGTTGAAGAGTAGTGCTCATTGGAAGAGATGCCCTTACATATGTATGGATAGGGGGTCTGCCTTTAGGAATTAAGATATTACCTCTTTGAAGCCTTTCCCCAGGAGGATTGGTTGAAGAGATCAACCAGGCATTCAACAAGTTTTGTTCTCGAGAAAGACGGTTCGAAAACGGATAGTATGGTTTTATTACCCTACTTCGAATAACCCCTTTAGTTTCAGGATATTCAAAGTTTGGGTGAATAACTGAAGGTGCTGTAGTTTCTATTTCAAGCTTTATACCTTTGTGTATCCTATCCCTTCACCATGGGAAATGGGTTATTCCCAAGCAGGAGGAAAAGTTTGGTTATTATAGATTAATTTCGAAAAACTCGAAGATGAATTTTGTCCTGATGAGGAAGCACTTGGTCGGTTTAGCATGTTATGCCACTTTTCCCATTTTGAATAAGTAAAGGGTTCAGGAAGAATCTCAGGAGGATCCCAATTGGTTCAAGGGGGGGGGGGGGGGGGGGGGGGGGGGGGGGGATTTCAGGACGTTTGGTTGACATCATCACTTCTTCGGGAAGATCTAAAGGAAAGTAATCACTGGTATCGAATGAAGATTGAGAAGAAGACATGATTAACAGAGTAGATTCGAAGTGATAAAGTTGGGGATTCAAGGATTAAGCAAATACAGCAGCTTGTGTGAAGATAAATGAAAGCTTGATCTTCAATTTAACTACAAAGAGAGGGGTGCATGAAAGTTTCAACTACTCAACATGATCTAACCACGATCACCATTATCTTTTTCGAATCAAAAGGAAAATGGCGCGGGGGGTAATGTTTGTATAACACCCGTAATTGTGTTATTGCTTTTGCATTTCATTGTCATGCATTATAATGTGATGTGGCGTGTCTTATGACACATGTTAGAGTGAGTTTTGACTCACGAGTCGATTTGGATATCTGTGTTAGAGAACTCTCTGAGACTGTGGATTGGATGTCTTGTTGTTGTGAAGTCTCTCCGAGTATGAGACGGTCACTGAGGAACATTTTAAATGTTTATCTGAAAATAAATATTTATCTGTGTATTTCAATATCTGTATTATTTTCTATTTTAGAATTTATTTCTGTTGTTATATTTAGTATCCTGGTGAGGACGAATGAACACGCTATTAATTTGGTAGGCTAATTAGCAACTTCGGAAATGTCATGTAGAAATTCGCGTTTTAGCGACCAAACGAAACTTAGTCGAAAACTTTTATAATTTTGAGGTTTCACTTATAAAGCTATGAATAAGCTGTATAGAAAGTTTCAGAGACTGATTAGGAGTTTTGAAAACTCGTGGCGAGGTAAACGTAATTCCCGAGAGTTTTGCCTATATATAGATAGAGATGGTTGAGATATTTCATAAGTTCTTAACCTAAATTCCAAAAAGGGGGCCATAGGGAGATTTTGGAGCTTAGAGCTTTGCGACGCCAAACGACGACCTTCCGTCAGTCTGTTTTCTTCCAGATTTCATATTCGAGCTCCTCGAGGTAAGAGCTTCGTTTTGATATCTATTAGGGCCTGTTTGGCTAAGTTTTTCGAAAAGTCATTTTCTAGAATTTTTCATAAAAGTTGATAAATGGAATTTTGATCCATAGGAATTGTACTAGACGGACTTCTGCACGTTCTTTGTGCACGGGTTTTCTTCAGATTGAATTATAGGAGCGTTAATCGGAGGTGAGTGATTCAACTATGTTTTTGGAATGGTTTCTTGACATGTATTCATGTTATGTTTGAATAGCATGTATTAATACTTAGAGATATCTTGTGTAGTTCATATTGGGCATTTATATTGATAAGTAGGCCCAATAACACGATGAAATGTTTTGATTACCACGAGCATGGTGATATGTATTGAGCATGTTAAGTTGCTTATGTGGGTCAGAAGGAGCACGTGGTCACCGTGCCATTTTGTGGAGCCGATATAGGCATTAAGGTCACACGATTGAAGAGAAGAATCGTGGGTCTTACCCTTTCGCGTGGACTTAATGGCGAGGAGTCGCGGATTGGGAGTATGGACGGGCACGTGAGTCTCCGGCGACTAGTATGAAATGTAGAGATGTGAATGCGGACATGTTTATCATTCATGTGCATATGTTGTTTTATTCACTAAGCATTAGCTTAAACAAATCAAATATCTGTGGTTATTCAAATAACCATTTCAGGTGTTAATGCTGGCGAGGAATCGCAGAAGTGAGCACGTGGGTTGGGAGTTCTTTTAGAAGGCAACTTGAACGTTAATTTTGTAGTTTTGGGACAATAGGAATGTTGTAATAAGAATTCTTATGGTTTTTAGTTATGTTTAACTTGGTATGTTAGAACGAATCTAAAATGTTGTAATAGTTAGTAACATGTTGTAATTAAACTTTGGTTATGTTTTAATACAGCTAAGATTACTTTGATGAGAAGTTGGAGTGTGTGGTTAACACTTGGTTGTTTTTGAAAAGCTTTTGAATTAAACTTGTTTTTCTGCAGATTGGGCTGCTGTCAGGGGAGCAGTCGACTGGTCCAGTGTTTAGTCGACTGGACCCTTGTGCCTGCTAGCTATTGTTTTTTAATATGGCAAAAGCAGTCGACTAGGCCCTGCCTCAGTCGACTGGACCTCTGTAGGTTTTGTGTTCATTTTGGTTCTGCCTGCTTCAGTCGACCGAAGGGGGATTTCAGTCGACTGAAAGTTGGAGTCCCAGTCGACTGGACCCCAGTCTCAGTCGACTGGATGGTCTGTTAAACCTTTTTGAAAACTCTATGCTTTCTTCAGCCGACTGAGGTCCAGGCCCAGTCGACTGTACCACTAGTTTTGAAAATGTGTTTTGTTTTCCGCTGCGTGTGTTCTTCGAACCTAATTTTGGGAACGTTAATGAATTGGTTTAGCTCCGGTGGCGTTCCACGGGCTCCGGTTCCGCTATTGTGGGACCGGGCTGTGACATTTAGTGGTATCAGAGCATAAGTTTAGAGCCTTGGGAACGAGTGACGTTACATATGCTGAGTGATGTCGAGTGGAGTGTGTAATTGTGAAGGAAATTGTTATCATTGTAGAAATGCTTCATGTGTTAGTATTTGTTAATTGTGATGAACTGTGCGCATATATCTATATCGTGGCATAGCATGCATGGTCATTTTGCATTGAACTCAACAGAGGAATATTTGAAACATTATGGTTGACCCGCAGAGAGAATTGTCACCGCATTCGCGGATGGACCAAATAGTGAATATGGTGGGAAATTTCATACAAGCGGTAAGTGAAAGAGAACAGATGAACGTTCAGCCTCCACCAGTGGAAATTCGTTATATCAATGCACCACCGGCACCACGACTTCAACACACAATCGTGGAACAGTTTCATAAGCGAAAACCGACCTTGTATCATGGACAGGTTGACATAGACTTGGCTGATCATTGGATGATGGACATAGAAAGACATTTCCGTCAGGTAAAATGTACCGATGAAGAAAAAATTTTATGCGCATCCGATACGTTGATGGGCGAAGCATTGGATTGGTGGAACAACGTACTTGAACAAGGGAAGCCGACCACGTGGGAAGCATTTAAAGAAGAATTCAATAAACGTTTCTTTCCACAATCTGCTTATACTCAGAAACGCCAAGAGTTTGCAAGTCTGATTCAGGGAGATATGACTGTGAGTGAGTATGTATCCCGTTATAATGCCTTGTTATGATTTGGGAAAACTACCGTTCCGACTGATAGGGATAAAGCTCGTAAGTTTGAGGAAGGACTTAGGGAGAATATCCGTGGCCGTATGGATATGTTACAACACCCGACCGTTTCTCTCGTTGAGGAAGCTGCTCGTATTGCTGAGAAAAGTGTCGACAGATATCGACAAGGACAACAAGGGAAGAGAGCAAATGACAGTCGGGGTAAGAGTCAAGGGAATGCGAAGAAACCGTTTACGCAAGGTTCGGGATCGCATATGGGTGACCAAGGAGGAAGTACATTCACGGGAGATTCGAGACCGTTCTGCCCGACATGTAACCTGCGACACAGAGGAACCTGCTATCAATTGACCACTTGCTACCTTTGCAAGAAATTGGGACACGTATCTAGGAATTGTCCTTTGAATGCGAATGTGACTGCACTGAACACTATCTCGAACACGAAGAGTTATAACCCAGAGATGAGGGGAAAATATTTTGAATGTGGACAACCGGGACACATAGTGAAGAACTGCCCGAGTAAGAGATAACCGGGAATGAGTACCGGGGTATCGAGTGTGCCAAGCGGATCAAGGGTAGAACCTCGTGTGGATAAAGGGAAAGGAGTCGCGCAACAAGAAGGACGCTACTTCCAGCTCAGGCCGGGGAATACGGATGATACCGTCGTATCAAGTATTCTTCCTATTTGTTCGTATCCTGCACGTATACTTATGGATTCTGGTTCAACGCATTCATTCGTATCACGTGATTTTGTTAAGCATTTAACTGTTAAGTCAGAACCGCTAGGATATGACTTGTGTGTATCATTGCCTAGTAGTGAACCGCTAGTTACTTCTTCGATATTCAAGTCATGTGAGATCAAGATAGGTGATAAAGTCTTGAGCGTTGATTTGATTCCGTTGACGGTAAATTACTTTAATGTTATCTTGGGTATGGATTGGTTGTCGGTAAATCAAGTCAGAATCGATTGTGAACAAAAACGGGTTAGTTTCTATCCGTCAGAGCGAGAAGAGTTTACTTTTCAGGGTAAGGGAGTAATCATACCGCCGTACTTGATATCGGCGATTCCAGCAAGTAAGATGTTGAAGAAGCGTTGTTCGGGTTTCTTATGTTCAATTATCGACACGCGAGTTCTTAGACCACTAATAGAAGACATTTTAGTAGTTCGAGAATTTCTAGATGTTTTTTCCGATGAGTTACCCGACGTATTGATTGAAAGAGAACTTGAGTTCACAATAGAAGTAGTACCAGGGTCACAACCGATATCTAAAGCGCCGTACCGAATGGCACCGATAGAGTTGAAAGAGTTGAAGGTTCAGTTACAAGAACTACTTGAGAAGGGTTTTATCCGACCGAGTGTCTCGCTGTGGGGAACTCCAGTCTTGTTTGTGAAGAAGAAAGATGAAACAATGCGTATATGCATCGACTACCGAGAGTTGAATAAGTTGACCGTCAAGAACAAGTATCCGTTGCCGTGAATAGATGACTTGTTTGATCAGTTACAAGGGGCTCAGGTATTTTCGAAGATCGACTTGAGATCCGGTTACCATCAGTTGAAAGTCAAAGAGGAAGATGTTGAGAAGACAGCTTTCAGGGTTCGATATGGTCACTTTGAATTTTTAGTTATGCCATTTGGAGTGACTAATGCTCCAGCTGCTTTCATGGACTTGATGAACCGTGTTTTCAAGGATTATTTAGATGAGTTCGTTATCATGTTCATAGATGACATCCTAATCTACTCCATAAGCGTTGAAGATCACGAGCATCATTTGCGATTAGCTTTACAACGATTACGTGAAAAGAGATTATTCGGAAAATTGAAGAAGTGTGAGTTTTGGTTGACCGAGATAGCTTTCCTTGGACATATAGTGTCGGCAAAGGGAATTTCTGTAGACCCTCAGAAGATAGAAGCAGTTACCAACTGGGTGAGACCAACGAATGTGACAGAATCCGAAGTTTCCTAGGATTAGCTGGGTATTATCGGAGATTTTTAAAAGACTTTTCGCGTATAGCAATGCCGATGACACAGTTAATGAGGAAAGATATTGCTTTTGTATGGAGTCCAGAATGGGAAGAAAGTTTCCAAGAGTTGAAGGGTCGACTAGTGAAGGCACCAATATTAGCCGTTCCGTCAGGGACTGAAGGATTTATTATTTACAGTGATGCTTCATATAGAGGTTTAGGTTGCGTTCTTATGCAAGGTGATAAAGTCATTGTGTATGCATCGAGACAACTTAAACCGCACGAGATGAATTATCCAACACATGATCTAGAATTGGCTGCCGTGATTTTTGCATTGAAGATTTGGCGTCATTACCTATACGGGGATAAATGTGAGATCTATACGGATCACAAGAGTTTGAAGTACTTGTTTACACAACGAGATTTGAACATGAGACAAAGGAGATGGTTAGAGTTGATGAAGGACTATGACTTGTCAATTCAGTATCATCCGGGCAAGGCGAATGTCGTCGCCGATGCTCTTAGTCGCAAAGTACCAACCAACACCGCATCAGATTTGACTTGTCATAAAGAATTGATCCGAGACATGGAGAATATGGAGCTTGAGGTGATTCCGAGGATTGAAGGTGGATTGATGTCGACGATTGTGGCATAACCACTCTTGATTCACGAGATCGCAGAGAAACAACTTCAAGATGTGGCTTTGAAGAAGATTTGTGATGAGATTTTGATGGGCAAGCAACCGGGATTTACTTTTGAGAATGATGTTTTGAGATTGAGGGGTAGAATTTGTGTGCCTAACGAGAAGGTGTTGAAACGGAACATCCTAGAGGAAGCACACAATACGAGATATATCGTTCATCCAGAAAGCACCAAGATGTATAGAGATTTGAGACATGTTTATTGGTGGCCGGGAATGAAGAGAGAAATAGCACGTTATGTTTCGCTTGTACTAGTTGTCAACAAGTAAAGGCCGAACGCCAAGTACCCTCGAGATTGTTACAACCGTTACCGATAGCCGAGTGGAAATGGGAGCACATAACAATGGATTTTGTTAGTGGGTTTCCGAGATCAAAGAGATCAAATACTATTATTTGGGTGATTGTTGACCGTTTGACGAAGTCGTCGCACTTCCTACCACTTCGAACGACTAAGCCGATGACGTTAGCTAAGTTATATATTCGCGAAATTGTGAGACTACATGGTATCCCAGTTTCTATCATTTCGGATAGGGATGGTAGTTTTACATCAAAGTTTTGGAGAGCCTTGCAAGAAGCAATGGGTACCAAATTGCACTTTAGTACAGCTTTTCATCCTCAGACTGATGGTCAATCAGAGAGAGTAATCCAGATTTTGGAAGACATCCTTCGGTTATGTGTACTTGATTTTCAAGGAGATTGGGAAGACCATTTGCCGTTAATTGAGTTCGTGTACAACAAAAGTTTTCAATCGAGTATTGGAATGGCTCCTTATGAAGCTTTATATGGTCGTGTATGTCGTTCACCGATTAGTTGGACAGAGGTGGGAGAAAGAATGATTGAAGGGCCGAAAATTGTATAAGAAATAATGGATAAGATAAAGGTAATTAGACAACGGTTACTGACAGCCTAGAGTAGGTATAAAAGTTATGCCGACAAGCGCAGACGGTCGTTGGAATTCGATATAGGAGACTTGGTGTATTTGAAGGTGTCACCTTCAAAGGCAATAACTAGATTTGGTAGATACGGGAAACTCAACCCGAGGTATGTAGGACCTTTTGAGATTATTGGGAGAGTTGGACTCGTAGCTTATCGTTTGAAATTGCCAAGTGAGTATGCTCAAGTGCATAACGTGTTTCATGTATCATTGCTACATAAACACTTAGCGGAGGATAGAGATCAAGTGATGACTCCGACGCCGAATGAGATTCAGAGTGATTTGACCTACGTTGCGTATCCGGTAGAGATCTTGGATTGGAAGGATCAAGTCTTACGGAACAAAGTAATACCCAAAGTGAAAGTGTTATGGCGTAGCCAAACTACGGAAGAGATGAGGTGGAAAATAGAAGATGAGATGCGTACTCAGTATCCGCACCTTTTTGAGACAAGAGGTACAAGTTTGGGGACAAACTTCTTTTAAGGGGGAGAGTAGTATAACACTTGTAATTGTGTTATTGCTTTTGGATTTCATTGTCATGCATGATAATGTGATGTGACGTGTCTTATGATATATGTTTGAGTGAGTTTTGACTCACGAGTCGATTTGGGTATCTTTGTTAGAGAACCCTCTGAGACTGTGGGTTGGATGTCTTGTTGTTGTGAAGTCTCTCCGAGTATGAGACGGTCACTGAGGAACATTTTAAATATTTATCTGAAAATAAATGTTTACTTGTGTATTTCAATATCTGTATTATTTTCTGTTTTAGAATTTATTTCTGTTGTTATATTTAGTATCCTGGTGAGGACGAATGAACACGCTATTAATTTGGTAGGCTAATTAGCAACTTCGAAAATGTCATGTAGAAATTCGCGTTTTAGCGACCAAACGAAACTTAGTCGAAAACTTTTATAATTTTGAGGTTTCACTTATAAAGCTATGAATAAACTGTATAGAAAGTTTCAGAGACTGATTAGGAGTTTTGAAAACTCGTGGCGAGG
Organism: Hydrangea macrophylla; assembly: GCA_033977485.1. Classification (NCBI taxonomy): domain Eukaryota; kingdom Viridiplantae; phylum Streptophyta; class Magnoliopsida; order Cornales; family Hydrangeaceae; genus Hydrangea; species Hydrangea macrophylla. The sequence goes on along the minus strand of CM066998.1, from coordinate 93,430,817 downwards.
TAAACGTAATTCCCGAGAGTTTTGCCTATATATAGATTGAGATGGTTGAGATATTTCATAAGTTCTTAACCTAAATTCCAAAAAGGGGGCCATAGGGAGATTTTGGAGCTTAGAGCTTTGCGACGCCAAACGACGACCTTCCGTGAGTCTGTTTTCTTCCAGATTTCATATTCGAGCTCCTCGAGGTAAGAGCTTCGTTTTGATATCTATTAGGGCCTGTTTGGCTAAGTTTTTCGAAAAGTCATTTTCTAGAATTTTTCATAAAAGTTGTTAAATGGAATTTTGATCCATAGGAATTGTACTAGACGGACTTCTGCACGTTCTTTGTGCACGGGTTTTCTTCAGATTGAATTATAGGAGCGTTAATCGGAGGTGAGTGATTCAACTATGTATTTGGAATGGTTTCTTGACATATATTCATGTTATGTTTGAATAGCATGTATTAATACTTAGAGATATCTTGTGTAGTTCATATTGGGCATTTATATTAATAAGTAGGCCCAATAGCACGATGAAATGTTTTGATTACCACGAGCATGGTGATATGTATTTGAGCATGTTAAGTTGCTTATGTGGGTCAGAAGGAGCACGTGGTCACCGTGCCATTTTGTGGAGCCGATATAGGCATTAAGGTCGCACGATTGAAGAGAAGAATCGTGGGTCTTACCCTTTCGCGTGGACTTATTGGCGAGGAGTCACGGATTGGGAGTATGGACGGGCACGTGAGTCTCCGACGACTAGTATGAAATGTAGAGATGTGAAAGGGACATGTTTATCATTCATGTGCATATGTTGTTTTATTCACTAAGCGTTAGCTTAAACAAATTAAATATCTGTGGTTATTCAAATAACCATTTCAGGTGTTAATGCTGGCGAGTAATCGCAGAAGTGAGCACGTGGGTTGGGAGTTCTTTTAGAAGGCAACTTGAATGTTAATTTTGTAGTTTTGGGACAATAGGAATGTTGAAATAAGAATTCTTATGGTTTTTTGTTATGTTTAACTTGGTATGTTAGAACGAATCTAAAATGTTGTAATAGTTAGTAACATGTTGTAATTATACTTTGGTTATGTTTTAATACAGCTAAGATTACTTTGATGAGAAGTTGGAGTGTGTGGTTAATATTTGGTTGTTTTTGAAAAGCTTTTGAATTAAACTTGTTTTTCTGCAGATTGGGCTGCTGTCAGGGGAGCAGTCGACTGGTCCAGTGTTCAGTCGACTGGACCCTTGTGCCTGCTAGCTATTGTTTTTTAATATGGCAAAAGCAGTCGACTGGGCCCTGCCTCAGTCGACTGGACCTCTGTAGGTTTTGTGTTCATTTTGGTTCTGCCTGCTTCAGTCGACCGAAGGGAGATTTTAGTCGACTGAAAGTTGGAGTCCCAGGCGACTGGACCCCAGTCTTAGTCGACTGGATGGTCTGTTAAACTTTTTTGAAAACTCTATGCTTTCTTCAGCCGACTGAGGTCCAGGCCCAGTCGACTGGTGACACGAGATTTTTTCTGTGCGCTCTTGTGCAATACCCAAGTGTAGGTAGACGTGCAAGTAATATCTGGTAAGACCAGGTCGATCCCACAGGGAAGGTGTTGACCTATTGAATTAGACTAACCTCTAAAGAAAGCAAAATAAAATAAATAAGATTCAACAATAATGCGGAACACAAAGTTCCACAACTAAAATTACTAATGGACTTAATTCAGATTAACTAACGATCTAACTAGCTAATTAAAACAGTACTTGAAATTAGGATGTTTAACTTTAAAAGAAAGTGTTGGGAGAATCTATGGCCTTTTCATGACAGGGACCATATCATCACAGTTAAGTTAAGATACGTGAAAGCGGTTTAATCCAATAGTTAAGACTCGCATCCTCAATGGTGTCAGCATTGAAGATGGTTTGCAAAATGTATTGAAAGAAAATGCCTTAGGGCCTTAGTTTTAAAACTGTTTTATCAAACTGAGCATTTATTTGGGACAGAATGATAACAAACCTTAAAACAAAAGGTCCTGGAATACTGCAGGGAACATCCTCAAGAATCAGGGAGTTCGATCGATCGACGCGCTTTCGATCGATCGAAGTCCTTCATCCCTCAATCGATCGAACTGACTTCGATCGATTGACTGTCCCTGGTTCGATCGATCGAACTAACTCCGATCGATCGAACACAGCGATTATCCTGCTGCATGGCAGATGCTGGAGATCACTGTTTCATTGTGTTCTCCCAACCTGGGACTACTCAGACATCGTCTGGAGTGTCACAGATTGATATTTAACGTAAATAAACATTAACACCTTGTTTGGTTGCGAGTTTTCATGGAAAATCTAAAAACTATGGTTTTACAAGTATTGAGCATGTAATACTATAAGATGAGCGATTAAACTACGACTACCAAGTGCAGAATATAAATAAGCAGTATATAGATAACCTGGAATGATGAATACTAGTATTAACTCAGAGAAATTCAGTCCACAATGTAAAAATTCAATGAAAACCTACAAAACCAAACACAACCTCTATCTCTCTCTCTAAAAAAACTGTAAAAATGTAATGTGTGCGCCCCTCTGGACGTGTACAATACTCATATATATAAGAAAACCTAAGAAACTAGGGTTAAAACCCGCATCTGCTGCGCACGCAAAGGTTACTGGAAATACCCCGTTCGATCGATCGAACTGGTCTCGATCGATCGAACCCTTACTCTTCAATCGCTTCAACACTCATCAAGCGATCGAACGCTCGATCGATCGAACTGTCTTAGATCGATCGAACTTCACATTTCAGCTTTGACTTCTTCTGTTTTCATTCCAGCATTCCATTTATCCTGATGTTCATCTGTTTAGTCCACACAGCAGTGATCTGCACAAACAACAGCTAAAACACTACAACTTATCATAGATTAATCATAGTGTATGAAAATTAGCCTTGTAATGCAAATTGCAGATAAAACGGGAAGTTATGATAAAAACTAATACAATTCTTCCTTTTAGCGCGGTTGTATTGTACAAATACCCCCGCTTTGCACAACCCCCAACTAGCTTATTGCTAGTCCCTAGCGATAAAGCGAAAATAGAATAAAATAAAAACTCCTAAACTAATACTACCACGACCAAGAAACAAAGAAAAACTAAAAACAACCTAAACTAAGATAGAAAGAAAAATCCTAACTCACTTTCGCAGGAATCGCGGTCGCATTTAGTGAATGCAACAAGCCGTTAAACCCCTAGGTTCCCCCTAGTGGACGAGTGCTGTCTCGTGAGGGTTTGCAGTGAATATACCCACAAAATTCTCAAATTTTTAAGCTCAAAAAGAATTAGAATAACTTGTAGAATTTCCCCTTCCATTAAACTGTTAATTCAACTCTACAATAATATACTATCCTCTATCAACCCATGAAAGAGATCCACATGCTCCCCTATATCACCAAGTAAAATATACAAATGTATTACCATCATGCACCCGTGTGTGTGTGAAATTAACAACCATGCGTCCAACCCTATTAAGAGTTATCTAGACTATTGTACCTTGAAAAACTTGCAGTCTTAGCTCAATTCTCACATTGGTTACACTCAAAAAGAACATCTCTCAGAAACTTGCTTTCCAATGATCGCACATCATATGAAAGCTTTGATAGGGATGATATTCTAAATGCTAATGCTTTCATACTTGACTCTATGAAAAACGGACATTTAAGAGTGTATAGTCTCATGAATGGAACACTACTTACTAGAGGAGCGAAATACCGTGGACAACTCAACTCACACTTTCATGTTCAAATCAATTATTGAGAATCTTCAAGACTTTGACTTTCGGCTTTTATTTGGTAGGTGGGAGTGTTGTAGAGAAGAGTGTGCTTTTTAGTATGTGATGGAATTTCCACTTCTCTTTTTATTCTTTATTCTTTTCTCCACCCAATCTCCCATTCATTTCATATACTCTTTTTCTCTTCTCCTTCATTCATTATTCATTTTTCATTTTTTTTTTAAATAGGAATGTCCCACAACTACTTCCTTCCATTTCACATACTTTGATGACTCATTCTCAACAAATTTATCAAACGGCTCGATGAGGTCAAGGTATAGATCAAGGATTTGGATTCTTGTGATTTCATTGGAAATATTTAATTGAGGTGGGATCAGGGATGAAATAATTCAATGAATGTAGGTGAAACTATATTAGGTAAAAGAATGGGTAAACGATGGCTTAAATCATTTTCTCAACTTTCAATTTTTAGCACTTAAGTGTTCATTGAGTTTAATTGGTAAATCCTGAACGTTCTCCTCTAACAAGCAGTCAAAACTTTTAAAGAAAACTGAGACTTAACAACGAATTCACCAAGTATATGCAAGAAAAACCATTCGACAATGTATGAGAATCCCCTCAGAAATGACGATTGGCTCAATAGCTCACAAAGGGTTATTAGCTTCCACTACTTGTTCTTTTCGCACAATATTCATATTAACTCAACTTTCAGGTTTTCGACATAGCTGCCAATTAGTGCACAAAAATATTGGGTACATAATAGCTTCACAAATGCAATTCATTTTAGTGATACAGAAAAACGCGTGGATTTAATCCATAAAAAGATGAGAATACTACAAATGTGTCATTGTCTAATTAACAAGCAGAAGAGATTATTCAGAGTTATTCTATCAATACGATTCAAAAATTTTCAAAATTTTAACAGACTGTGTTCTCATTAAATTTAAAACATATCTAAGTGCAAAACCTGATTATTACGGGTGTATACCTATCTATTATCTCCTACCCCCAACTGAAAACAACAAAGTCCCCAGAAGTTGATTTTCAATAAATAAAATAGATGGGTATCACCTGTATGGAGCAAATTGACGATCTCAAGCAAGCAACCTAGCATAGAAAAGTAGAACACAATCTCCAAAACAAACAGGATCAATAGATAAAACCATGATCCAAACAATCTAAACCACTGTAATATGAACAGAATAAAATAAAAGCAGTGATACATAATGTCCATACAGAACCAACTAACCAAATAATCCAACCAAAACCACACCCAAAAATAGTACAACAACTAACCAAAAACACAAAAACACCACCTCCCCAACTAAAACTAATCGACACCGGACGGCGCATCATCAGCTACATCAGAAGGGATGTCGATGGGTGTAGGTGGCAACAAGGTAGTAGCAGGGGTAGCAGTAGATGGATCGGCTGCAGCAGAATCCGGGGCAGCAGCAGATGATGGATCAGTGGTAGGTGGTGCATCAGTAGTAGGTGGTGCAGACGGGGCCATCGATGGGTGCGGAGTAGAATGAACAGTCGAATCAACCCCAATCTGAATCAATATGGACTCCAGCAAAGTCTGGAGATGGTCTATCCGGCCCTCGAGTCTAATCCTGGCCTCTCTCTCCTCCAATAGTAGCTCGTGAACTGTCGGGAGAGGCACAGAAGAAGAAGACTCTCCCTGGGCCTGAGTCTGCGACCGCTGTCGCAGCTCGAACTGCCGAACCGCAGCAACCGGATCATCCTCGTCATCGGAATCAAGCTCCTCCACCTCGGTGGGTGTCCCTGAAGCTCCCGCCTCCGTGTCTGTCCCACCACGCCTCTTCTTCCTCCCCCTCACCTGCGATTTCCCTTTCCCCTTTCGCTTCCTCTTCTGGGCATCGGAGCGGCTAGCAGCCGCCTCGCTAAATCTGCGGGGAGAAGGGCGAACATCGTCTCCAGCGAGCTCGAGGAACCCGGCATCAGCCATAACCCTCTGAATAGCCCAAGCACCCTTCAGGTGCTTCTTGGACGAGATATAACGGGTGGGGTGGACCATAAAGTCAATATAGAGGCGTGGTATGCAAACTGGCTGTCCCGTCCCCACTGCATATAAGACTCGCGCATACCAAGCCGCGATCTTCTCTCGATAGGACGTCACTAGGAGGCAGTTGTTGAGGACCAGGTGGATCATGTGGTAGCCATCAGTGAGAAAGTGGTCCTCAATCAAATCATCGCCATCCCAAGACGGAACATCGCCTCCAGTGAGCTCACGGATAATAGTGGATGGTGGGGTCACTGGTGCATCAGGCCGGTGGGGGCAAACATAATCTGGTACCTCTGGTACCCCCAATGCGGCTGAAACGGTGGCGGGACTGATGATGAACAGCCGACTCCGGAAGAAGGCATGGTAGGTGAATGGTGCAACCGGGTCGCTGATCATAGTCGCACATGCGCCTCGAATCCAGGACAGATTGACACTCTTGGCCAATGAAATGAGATGGAACCAGTGAGGCATAGAGCGGATCCGTGTAAGGAACCATGGGCTCTCCGTCCAGATGTGCTTAATAGGGCGCTCGACCATCACCATCCGTGTCTGAAAATACCGCTCGTACCATAGCCTGTCCTCGTCATTCCGGAACCCATGTGCGGGTACCGGATCTGGTATAATACGGCTGAGGGGCTTAGACTTATGGTAGCCCGTCACTGGATTCATCTGGCAGCCCTGAAAATAAGACACAACATGACACATATAAGAACAGGGAGAAAAAGAAACAAAACTGCCACTGCTTGAGTTCGATCGATTGAACAGGGTTCGATCGATTGAACTGGAGTAGACTTCGATCGCTTGAACATTGTTCGATCGATCGAACATTTCCCCTTCAATCGCTCGAATCCAGTTCGAGCGATCGAACACAGCGGTGTGCAGCGATCGCAGAAATGAAAAGGAAATAACGAAAAGAAGAGAACAAGGATACAGAAGTGAAAACTAAGACCAAGGGGACACCCCCCTTGGGATTTCTAACGAAAAGAGAGAGAAAACACAAGTAAAAACAATCGTGGGCCTACCTCGGTTTGGAAGCACACAGTGGAGGTGGAAGGGATGTTGAGATGACGATGAGGATGAATAGAGGAGTGATCAGGGCGTCTTATTGAGTGCAAGGAATCGAGAATTTCCGAGTCGCCCCCCCCCCCCCTGTGTTCGAGCGATTGAGAGTGAAAGTGAGGGAAATGAAGAAGTGTTCTGAAGACGCTTCGTTTAAAAGCTTCGTTCGATCGATCGAACTATGGTCGATCGATCGAACACAAATCCCTCAATCGATTGAACATAAAATACAAGCGCTTGAACCTCCAGGTTTCGATCGATCGAAATGAGTTCGATCGATCGAACACAAAAATTTTAGAATTCAATGGGGAGCATGAATCACATCACACCCAACTATCAGAAACCATTCTGGACATGCAGAGAGACTGAAAAGCAGTTGAAATACAGGCATGTAGGACAGAAATTCATCCTCAAAATAGAAAATTGCAATTTACATAAAAATAAAACTTTATAAGTGCATCCGAATTGCAACATTATTACCCCCAACTGTGGTTAAAACCTTATTTAACTAAAGAAAACCAAAAAAAATAAAATTAAAACTAAAACCAATAACATTTTGTCAAGGATTACATTCCAGTTGATAAACAAAAGATGAAATTGAACAAAAACAACTGAAATGCAACACTAATCTTCGAGTGTAAAGATTCCCTCTTCCACAACCTCTTCATATCCAGCCGAATCTTCAGAAGTGAAGTCCAAACTCGATGATTCCCTTTCCCAGAACAATCGAAAAGCAGCAAGGACATCATCACACAAATCTGACGTCTCCAAAGAATTGAAAGCCCATGCAAGAGGTGATCCGGACGGAGACAAGGATAAAGGAGTATGATTGCGCAATGGACTGTCCTCTCGCGGCGGAGTGTGTGGGGGCCTTATGTAGGGCCCAAGACCATGAATCAGTTGATGTGGAAGGAATACCGGAATGCCATTTAGAAACATAGTGACAATCCTGGACAAAAGACAACAAACCGAAATTAAAATAACAGAACACAAGAAACACGAATTAACACAAAAAGAAAAACAAAGAATAGAAACAAAAATACAAAGAAATGTGACAAGTTCCCACCTCACTATTGGCATAGGTTCCCAAAATGCACTAGCTGGTAAAGGGCATTGTAGCCTGAATAGCAAGAAGCTCAGGTGCACATAGCGGTATGGGACCAACTCAGGAACAAGGAAGTCATCCACAAAAACAAAGACGGCATTGTGGCGATCTGGGACGACATCCTGAAGGTCATGATCCTTCCATGGCTCCCACATATCATCATTTTCCCACTGTGCCATGAGTGCATCATCCACCATTCTTCCCATGTACATGTCTTCTTCATCGTCCACACCCTCGTCATCCTGAAATCCCATATTTTTGTATGGATTGATGTCCAGGAGGCCTGGTGGATATGGAATGTACCCTTGAGCAGCATCAATGAGAGAATGGGCTTCCGGATCTTGATGAAGCAAGGGGCAGGGTGTGAGTTCACCCTCAGTCCAGGTGCCACAACGACATTCTGAATCAGCCCAAGAACCGACAGAATGAACATCATCACCTCGCATCTATGCACCTGCAACAGAGTGGTTTAAGGTATAATGGATTAGAACTAGATCACAGACACGAAAGAATAATAAAAAGTTACAAACAAAAGAGAGAAATAAAAACGCAAGGAAAGAAAAGAAATACAACAACAACTCGGAACTCCACGTTGGATTTTTAAGTGTGAGAATAGCTGGGCTCATCCAGCTGGATGTGCTCAACTTCAGTGTGGAAGTTCTCCAAGAACGGTTTCAATCTTTGGCCATTGACCTTGAAACAATCATCGTTCTTTGGATTAACAATTTCAACCGCCCCATGTGGAAAAACAGTTTTTACGATGAATTGGCCTGTCCAACGGGAACGGAGCTTTCCTGGGAAAAGATGGAGGCGAGAGTCATACAGTAAAACTTTCTGCCCCGGCTCAAATGATTTACGAAAAATCGTACGATCGTGTCGAGCCTTCAACTTTTCCTTATGCAACTTTGCAGAGTCATACGCATCTCGTCGTATTTCCTCTAGCTCTGCAAGTTGGAGCTTGCGCAGCTGACCTCCCTCTTGAATATCAAAGTTCAATGAGCGTGTCGCCCAATAAGCTTTATGTTCAATTTCAACAGGAAGGTGGCAAGCTTTCCCGTAAACGAGTCTATACGGGGACATCCCAAGATTCGTCTTATAGGCAGTACGGTATGCCCATAACGCGTCAGTCAATTTGTATGCCCAGTCTTTTCGATTGGAACTAACCGTCTTCTCGAGAATATGCTTGATTTCTCGGTTAGCCAATTTTGCTTGCCCATTTGACTGTGGATGATAGGCAAGAGCGATTTTATGATGGACCCCGTATTTCTTGAGAAGTGACTCCAAGGGCCTATTGCAGAAATGCTTGCCTTGGTCACTTAGTAAAGCTTTCGGAGTACCAAAACGAGACAAAATATGCTCCCTGAGAAATGACATGACCGTTCTGTGGTCATTTCGCCTCGTTGGTATCGCTTCTACCCATTTCGATACATACTCCACAGCAAGGAGTATGTATTCACAGTTATTCGACTTGGGAAATGGGCCCATAAAATCTATGCCCCAACAATCAAATATCTCAATTGTGATGATAGGGGTTAAAGGCATAGAATTCCTTTTAGAAATGGTTCCAAGCTTTTGACAGCGTTGGCATGTCTTGCAAAAGGAATAAGCATCTTTGAAGACTGTGGGCCAGTAAAAACCGCTTTGTAAGACTTTTTGTGCGGTCTTTTGTGACGCGAAATGGCCACCGCATGCCTCAGAATGGCATGACGCTAATATTACGGTTATATCCTCGTTGGGGACGCAGCGCCTGATGACCTGATCAGCACAGTATTTGAAAAGGTATGGGTCATCAAAGAAGAAATGGCGCGCGAACGAGAGGAACCGTTTCCTATCTTGGTTCGACCAATGAGTCGGTGTCTCACCCGTGACAAGGTAGTTTACCACATCAGCATACCAAGCCAGACTACTTACTGCCAGTAACTGTTCGTCTGGGAACGCATCTTTGATGGATTGGGATTCAGTGTTGTCGATAAAAGTCAACCGGGATAAATGATCCGCAACCACATTCTCTACTCCTTTCTTGTCCTTGATTGTTAAATCAAACTCTTGGAGTAAGAGTATCCAGCGAATAAGCCGTTGTTTAGCGTCTTTCTTTGACAAAAGATACTTGAGGGCCGAATGATCTGTAAAACAGATGATTGGTGACCCTATCAGATAAGACCTAAACTTATCCAAAGCGAATACTACAGCCAGCAGCTCCTTTTCAGTAGTAGTGTAATTCATTTGAGCTTCATTCAAAGTTCGGCTGGCATAGTATATCACATGTGGCTTATTGTCCTTTCTCTGGCCTAAGACTGCGCCAATGGCGTAATCACTAGCATCGCACATTAATTCAAAAGGCAAACTCCAGTCGGGTGCCTGTATTATAGGTGCGGAGGTGAGGAGCTTTTTTAGATCCTCAAAGGACTTTTGGCAACTCTCTGACCACTCGAAGGGTGCATCTTTGACAAGAAGTTGACAAAGGGGTCGAGAGATTGCACTGAAGTTCTGGATAAATCGACGATAAAAACCTGCATGCCCCAAGAATGAACGGATGTCTCTTACTGTACGGGGGACAGGTAGATTTGAGATTATGTCGATTTTGGCCTTATCCACTTGGATTCCTTCATCGGATATTATGTGGCCGAGGACTATTCCCTTGGTCACCATGAAGTGACACTTCTCCCAATTCAAGACTAGGTGTTTGTCCTCACACCTCATTAAAACCTGCTCGAGATTGCTGAGGCAATCTTTGAAGCTATGGCCAAATACTGAAAAGTCATCCATGAAAACTTCAAGGATGTTTTCGACCATGTCACTGAATATACTCAGCATGCACCGCTGAAAAGTAGCCGGTGCATTACATAGGCCAAACGGCATTCGTCGGTAGGCAAAAGTACCGAATGGGCACGTGAACGTGGTTTTCTCCTGATCTTCAGGAGCAATTTCAATTTGATTATATCCACTGTATCCATCCAAAAAACAGTAATACTTGTGACCCGCCACACGTTCTAGCATTTGATCCATGAATGGCAAAGGAAAATGGTCCTTTCGGGTCACAGTATTTAACTTCCTGTAGTCAATACACATCCTCCATCCAGTGGGGACATGTGTCGGTACTAATTCACCTTCTTTGTTCGGGATGACCGTTATGCCTGCTTTCTTTGGAACTACTTGGGTAGGACTAACCCAAGGACTATCAGATATCAGATATATCATCCCAACATCAAGTAGCTTTAGCACTTCCTTTTTAACTACTTCTTGCATGTTGGGATTCAGACGCCTTTGCATTTGCCTTGAGGGTTTAGCGTCTTCCTCCAGATATATCTTATGCGTGCATATGGATGGGCTTATGCCTTTGAGGTCAGCAATTGTCCATCCCATAGCATCTCTATGCTTTGTCAACACTTCCACTAGCTTACTTTCCTGTTCATGAGTTAAAGCAGATGAAATGATCACAGGATAAGTTTCTCCAGCCCCCAGGAATGCATATTTTAGCTCTTTGGGGAGCTCCTTCAATTCTAACTCCGGAAACTGGAAACTAGAGGGCATTACCAACTTGGTTTTAGGAGGCAGTGGTTCATATGGCATTACCCACATGCAATCGGCTCGATCCTCCTCTATCGTATCCATCATAAGACACGTCTGGTTCAGGTCAGCATCCAATGGGGTTGACTCAGCAGGCTGATAGATATCACCAAATTGAGTTATCACTACTTCCAAAGGATCTTTGTAGTCGACCAAGTCAACTTCATCTTCAATGACCGTGTCTATGTAATGGATTTCTTCCTCATCATCGTATTCTTCAGGTCGGGGATTAGAAAAGATCTTGACATTCAATGTCATGTTCCCGAATACGATAGTCATGATACCACTTCTGATCTTGATTGTGGCATCAATGGTGTTGAGGAACGGCCGTCCAAAGATAACCGGGATATGTGCACCAGGATTAGACACGGGTTCTGTGTCCAATATCACGAAATCAACTGGAAAGACAAACGAGTCTATTTGGACAAGGACGTCCTCTAATACCCCTCTAGGGTACTTCACAGATCTGTCTGCCAATTGCAACGCGACTTGGGTGGGTTTGAGTTCACCCAACCCTAGCTGTTTATAGACTGAATATGGCAACAGGTTCACGCTTGCTCCTAAATCGAGGAGTGCGTTGTCTATCTTTTGATTCCCAATTCGGCATGAGACAGTAGGTGTACCGGGATCTTTGAGTTTTGGAGGCAACTCATTTTGAATGATCGCGCTTGCTTGGCACGCGACATAAGCATGTTTCTTCACGCTTTGCCTCCTCTTGACCGTGCATAGATCTTTGAGATACTTAGCATAGGCCGGCACTTGCTTGATAGCATCTAGGAGTGGAAGGTTAATCTTAACTTGCTTAAACAATTCCAGAAACTCCTGATTCTTTGTCTCATTCTTGGGTTTCTTCAACCGTTGAGGATAAGGTGCAGGAAAAGGGCATTTTGGTGGTTCCTCCTTAACAGATTCCTTTCCAGGCCTTTGCTCAACTTCTTCTTCTACTCTAGGAGCTTCAATGTTTGCCTTTATTGGTTCGTCATTAGTAGACGGCTCCTCCTCTCGAGTAGATGGTAGCTCAACTTCTTCATCCACCACTTCCTCCTCTTTGTACACTTCGGGAGTGGACAGAGGCATGCTTTTCTCTACGATTTTTCCACTTCTCAGTGTAGTCACAGCTTTAGCATGTTCTTGATTGTTAGGACCATTGTTATGTCCCTTGGGGTTCGGAAGTGGTTGGGCAGGGAATGTTCCTCCTGAGCCTTCTTGCCGTACATCTATCCTCTCTAATGTGGCAGACATTCTACTCATCATCTGTATGAGTTGCTGCGTTAGATTGGCATTAGCAAGTGGCTCTTCTTCTTGTCCCTTCTTGTGCGGTGGCACATAGGTATTAGTTTGTGGTGCATTGGAGGGTTGAGCTTGATTGTAATTATTGGTTCTGTTCTGATTGTAATGCTGGAACGGCCTATTATTTTGCCCTTGATATTGATTGTTGTTGTAGGGCTACTGTTGATATTGATTTTGAGTCCCAGCATTATTTCTCCAATCAAAACCAGGGTGATTCCATCTATTGTTACTTTGAAAGTTATTGTTGGAATTCCCCGCCCCTCGAAAACCCTGCATGGCATTCATCTCTATAGGGGCTTGCTCTTGAAAATATGGCACATTAGGACAATATTGAGTTGTATGTCCTAACATGTTGCATGTGCCACATGGTTCCTCAGGCATGACTTGCCTAGAGCTCTCTCCTTTCATGCTTAACTCCTCTACCCTCTTAGCCAGCTCTGCATACTTAGTCATGAGGTGATCTTCATTGGTTAGCTGGTATAAGCTTTTCTCCTCTACACAGGATATCTGTGAGCGTGAGATATTGTCAGAATTTGACCATTCATGAGTGTACTCAGCTAACCATTCGAAGTGGGCTTCAGCTTCTTCAGTGTTTTTACGCAGAAATGGTCCAGAGCTCATCGTTTCCACCAGCTTCTTTGTTTCACCATTCAATCCTTGATAAAAGAAGCTGATAGTTTGCCATTTCTCAAACCCATGGTGTGGGCACGAGAGAAGCAAATCTTTGAAACGCTCCCACGCTTGTGTGAAGGTTTCATTGCTCTTTTGTTTATAGGAATTGATTTGACGCTGAAGGTCTGTGGTCATGCGAGTAGGATAGAATTTCTTCAGAAACGCGGTGCTCATCGCATGCCAGGTGAAAATTGAATTCGGTTTTAGGGAGTGGAGCCACGCCTTCGCTTTATCTTTCAAAGTGAAGAGGAATAGCATTAAATGCGTCACCTCCCTAGGACAATTTTGCGAGAATGTTTTGCAAACATCCTCAAAATCGGTGACATGTAAATACGCCTTCTCACTTTCCATCCCATGAAAAGTGGGAAGCAGTTGAATCATCCCATTGCGAAACTGAAATTCGCCATTATGCGGTGGGATTTGAATGCAAGAGGGCGTAGGTGCATGTTCTGGTTGCATGAGATCGCAAAGAGGACGTAGCGCCTCATCAATTGGCACCAAATTATTATCACCATTTTCACTCTGATGATCATCCATTGATGCAGTTGGAGTGACTATCGGGTTGATGGAACTATCAGAGTCAGACAGGTAGAATGGATTTCCAAAAATTCCTTCAATAGAATTCTCGGACATGAACTAGGAGAGTCCCTAAGGTGAGTGCTTACCAAAAGAACTGAAAAGAGAAAATAAAAACAGAAAGAGATGAAGAGAGATTGAGGTAATCTAAGGAATTGATCGTCGCCTTCCCCGGCAACGGCGCCAAAAACTTGACACGAGATTTTTTCTGTGCGCTCTTGTGCAATACCCAAGTGTAGGTAGACGTGCAAGTAATATCTGGTAAGACCAGGTCGATCCCACAGGGAAGGTGTTGACCTATTGAATTAGACTAACCTCTAAAGAAAGCAAAATAAAATAAATAAGATTCAACAATAATGCGGAACACAAAGTTCCACAACTAAAATTACTAATGGACTTAATTCAGATTAACTAACGATCTAACTAGCTAATTAAAACAGTACTTGAAATTAGGATGTTTAACTTTAAAAGAAAGTGTTGGGATTACACGAATCCGCAGTAACCTAGCCATCTACCATGCATTTGCCTTGAAGCACAACGGAGTACATTACCCACAGTTTTCCGTATTCCTCTAAAGATGGAGAATCTATGGCCTTTTCATGACAGGGACCATATCATCACAGTTAAGTTAAGATACGTGAAAGCGGTTTAATCCAATAGTTAAGACTCGCATCCTCAATGGTGTCAGCATTGAAGATGGTTTGCAAAATGTATTGAAAGAAAATGCCTTAGGGCCTTAGTTTTAAAACTGTTTTGACAAACTGAGCATTTATTTGGGACAGAATGATAACAAATCTTAAAACAAAAGGTCCTGGAATACTGCAGGGAACATCCTCAAGAATCAGGGAGTTCGATCGATCGACGCGCTTTCGATCGATCGAAGTCCTTCATCCCTCAATCGATCGAACTGTCTTCGATCGATTGACTGTCCCTGGTTCGATCGATCGAACTAACTCCGATCGATCGAACACAGCGATTATCCTGCTGCATGGCAGAGGCTGGAGATCACTGTTTCATTGTGTTCTCCCAACCTGGGACTACTCAGACATCGTCTGGAGTGTCACAGATTGATATTTAACGTAAATAAACATTAACACCTTGTTTGGTTGCGAGTTTTTCATGGAAAATCTAAAAACTATGGTTTTACAAGTATTGAGCATGTAATACTATAAGATGAGCGATTAAACTACGACTATCAAGTGCAGAATATAAATAAGCAGTATATAGATAACCTGGAATGATGAATACTAGTATTAACTCAGAGAAATCCAGTCCACAATGTAAAAATTCAATGAAAACCTACAAAACCAAACACAACCTCTATCTCTCTCTCTAAAAAAACTGTAAAAATGCAATGTGTGCGCCCCTCTGGACGTGTACAATACTCATATATATATAAGAAAACCTAAGAAACTAGGGTTAAAACCCGCATCTGCTGCGCACGCAAAGGTTACTGGAAATACCCCGTTCGATCGATCGAACTGGTCTCGATCGATCGAACCCTTACTCTTCAATCGCTTCAACACTCATCAAGCGATCGAACGCTCGATCGATCGAACTGTCTTAGATCGATCGAACTTCACATTTCAGCTTTGACTTCTTCTGTTTTCATTCCAGCATTCCATTTATCCTGATGTTCATCTGTTTAGTCCACACAGCAGTGATCTGCACAAACAACAGCTAAAACACTACAACTTATCATAGATTAATCATAGTGTATGAAAATTAGCCTTGTAATGCAAATTGCAGATAAAACGGGAAGTTATGATAAAAACTAATACAATTCTTCCTTTTAGCGCGGTTGTATTGTACAAATACCCCCGCTTTGCAACTGGACCACTAGTTTTGAAAATGTGTTTTATTTTCCGCTGCGTGTGTTCTTCAAACCTAATTTTGGGAACGTTAATGAATTGGTTTAGCCTCGGTGGCGTGCCACGGGCTCCGGTTCCGCTATTGTGGGACCGGGCTATGATAGTTTGTGATAAAAATATCTAATTAATGTGGAAGTGACACGTGAGATTCGATGTGGCAGGGCAGTTGGTTGAAATGGATATAGCGCAGGAACAGTTATGAACAGTTTTGCTGACTCATTCTGTTCAAAATCGTTAACTGCCAAGGGGCACGTGTTGATCATGGTGGAATAACTGAAAAAGCAGGTGTCACTTCAAGGAAATGCCACGTGTAGGAGCAATTACCAGTTTAAAAAGAAGAGGGAACATTCAAGTAAGACTGTTGGGAGGCCTCGACGTTTATAAATAGAGGGATTTTGTGTTCGAGAAAAGATCCTTCGATCAACATCAACATATATCTTTTAATACATTTACTGTATATTTATCTAGGCACTTAAATTTAGAAATATAATACCTTCGAAGTCATCTTCAAGGTTAGTTTGTAGTTTTGTTTTTAACTAAATAAAGTAGTTTATTACTTTATTGTTCTTATTTGCTGTTCTTATTTAGGAGTAATTATCAATTAGTTAGTTCGAAGTGCTCCAATTAATTACATCTTTACACGTTTGAAGTCCTTGTTAAGGCATCGAACGTCACCATAATCTGTCTGGTGAGGCGCAGTTTGGATACTTATCAAATCACACACATTGGCAACTTGCTTGTCTGGCACGCTCGCACACTTATAAATTTTCCAACCAAACACTTACATGACCCGTTGGAGATTTCGAACCCCTAACCTCTCTTAAGGAGGCCAAAGACCCTAGTCAAATCCCTTATTTTTACCCAGTAAGTTTGATTCTTATGTTTCGAAGTAAGTTTGTCATCACATTTTTCCATCCAAAATAATTTAAGTCATTGTAAAAGTTGGAGTGATGACATTAAAATGATTGTGCAAGTATTGGGATCAATTTTTTGTTTTTGAATATTTGGCAGTTTAATACACACACACGCACATATTATATATATATATATATAATATGTGAGTACATATACCAAGTCGTCCAAATTAAGAGTACGATTAATTATAAAGTATACCTTGAAGTTTGGTCTATGTAGTTTCAATTATATCAATTTCACCGCTTATTAGCACAATTGTACATAATAATGGATGAATTCTGTCAAATTTTATGACATAATGAGACTTTTGGACAATATTGCTTCTGTTTAAAAACTTCGAGGACCATATTAGTGCAATTGAAACAACTAGGGTATCATTTTTTAAGCCTTAAAAATGTATGGAGCATAGTGAAATTCATCCAGAATTTCAAGGGTATCTTAGCCTGGTGATGCGCATATTTCACTCTATTAAATTAGAAACATTGCCAAACATAAGTCACTGTGACGCCAATAAACAATTATAGCCAAATTGGGTTGCTCGGCATTGGTGGCAACGCCAGACTTGTGGATCAGTGGAGGTCTTTTTTGTGTTTATACCACCATTTCACACACATACAAAGATTTTAATTTTGTAGAGGCAGTTTTTGTAACACATGCAAGAATCGGTTCCAAATAATTTGGTATTTGTATAGGTGCCTTTTGGCTACTTAAGAGTCCGTGCCTGAGTTCAAAGTATCTCAAGATTTGGTTCTTTATCAAACCAACTCGATCATATATCTAAATTTTGCATAAAAACTCATTAAATATGAGATTGAGGCTCTACCTAATCCTGTTCAGACATTTCCGTGGGGGAAATTTTTGGCGCTTGGTGGTGTCAAATGTTTTAATCTAGGTGCTAAATATTGTAACTTTAGAAGACCACTGTACTTTCATAAAATTTATTACTTAGGTACATAACTAGGTAACTTAGTGACAATTTGTACTGTCTCAAAATCTATAACACCTGCATTTGTGTTATTACATTTGCATTACATTGTCATGCATGGTAATGTGATGTGATGTGTCTTATGACATTTGGTTGAGTGAGTTTTGACTCACGAGTTGATTTGGGTGTCTGTATTAGAGAACCCTTTGAAACTATTGTGATTGAGGATTTATTGTTGTGAAGTCTTTCCGAGTATGAGACGGTCACTGTGGAACATTTTAAATGTTTATCTGAAAATAAATGTTTACCTGTGTATTTCAATATCTGTATTATTTTCTGTTTTAGAATTTATTTCTGTTGTTAGATTTAGTATCCTGGTGAGGACGAATGAACACGCTATTAATTTGGTAGGCTAATTAGCAACTTCAGAAACGTCATGTAGAAATTCGCGTTCTAGCGACCAAACGAAACTTAGTCGAAAACTTTTATAATTTTGAAGTTTCACTTATAAAGCTATGAATTAGCTGTGTAGAAAGTTTCAGAGACTGATTAGGAGTTTGGAAAACTCGTGGGGAGGTAAACGTAATTCCCCGAGAATGTTGCCTATATATAGATAGAGATGGATGAGATATTTCTCATAACTTCTAACCTAAAGTTCAAAAGGAGGCCAAAAGGGAGGCTAGAGGGAGATTTAGTTGCTTAGAGCTTTGCGACGCCAAACGATGACCTTCTGTCAGACTGTTTTCTCCCAGATTTCGTATTCGAGCTCCTCGAGGTAAGAGCTTCGTTTCGATATATGTTAAGTCCTGTTTGGCTAAGTTTTCCGAAAAGTTATTTTCTAGAATTTTTCATAAAAGTTGATAAATGGAATTCTGATCCATAGGAATTTTACTAGACGGACTTCTGCACGTTCTTTGTGCACGGGTTTTCTTCAGATTGAATTATAGGAGCGTTATTTGGAGGTGAGTGATTCAACTATGTTTTGGAATGATTTCTTGGTGTGTATTCATGTTATGTTTGAATAGCATGTATTTAATTCTTAGAGATATATTGTGTAGTTCATATTGGGCAATTATATTGATAAGTAGGCTCAATAGCACGGTGATATGTTTTGATTACCGCGAGTATGGTGATATGTATTTGAGCATGTTAAGTTGCTTATTTGGGTCAGAAGGAGCACGTGGTCACCGTGCCATTTTGTGGAGCCGATATAGGCATTAAGGTCGCATGATTAAAGAGAAGAATCGTGGGTCTTACCCTTTCGCGTGGACTTATTGGCGAGGAGTCGCGGATTGGGAATATGGACGGACACGTGAGTCTCCGGCGACTAGTATGAAATGTAGAGATGTGAATGCGGACATGTTTATCATTCATGTACATATGTTGTTTTATTCACTAAGCATTAGCTTAAACGAATCGAAATATGTGTGGTTATTCAAATAACCATTGCAGGTGTAAATGCTGGCGAGGATTTGGAGAAGTGAGTACGTGGGTTGGGAGTTCCTTTGGAAGGCAACTTGAACAATAATCTTGTAGTTTTGGAATAATAGAAATGTTGTAATAAGAATTTGGTTGTTTTAAACCATGTTTAACTTAGTATGATAGAATGGATCTAGAACGTTGTAATAGAATATAACATGTTGTAATTATGTTTTGGTAATGCTTTAATACAGTTAAGATTACTTTGGAGTGCTTTTGGAAGTGTGTGTTTGATCCTTGTTGACGATAGAAAGCTTTTAAACTTGAAATTCTGCAGATTGGGCTGCTGCCAGGGAGCAGTCGACTGAACCCCTGTGTCTGTTAGCTACTGCTTCTTATATAGCAAAATCAGTCGACTGGACCCCGCCCTCAGTCGACTGGACCCCCAATTTCAGTCGACTGGAATTGCTCTTAAATCCCTGCCCTCTCCCGTCGACTGAGCAGTCGACTGAACCTCTGGTTTTGAAAATGTGTTTTGTTTTCCGCTGCGTGTGTTCTTCAAACCTAATTTTGGGAACGTTAATGAATTGGTTTAGCCTCGGTGGCGTGCCACGGGCTCCGGTTCCGCTATTGTGAGATCGGGCTGTGACAAAATCAACCTGGATTTCAAAAATTTATACACTTCGGAAGTCGGGATAAAAACTAGTGGTGCCAAAAAATTATAGCCTCGCTCTTTAATGTGTAAGTGCTACTAAAACTACTTGGTCATACTATACATTTTCCTCCCTTTATTAAAGAAAATTTTATGATTCAACTCAATTATAATTAATGTTAGTATCCTACGTACATAAAAGTTAGCAACCATTGAAATTATGTTGCAATTTAGTATCGTCATAACCAAAGTTACATGCAACTCGATCAATAACATATTATAAAAATTAACACAAACTAATAAGGTTTGGTTACAAAGCAATATTGAGAAGGCTATATAAGTATCCAGTCAATGCTTTGCAATAAAGTCTTCCCAATAGGTGTGTAGTTTCGTTGAAACTATGTCTTATGACTTTGATATGTATGCCATATATATTGGGTTGTATCATAGAACCTCGCATATATTTCTATACCCATTTTTATTGATTTAAGAGTAATACTTGGGGCACAACTAAAGTCACAACCTTTTGTTCACAATCTTCATTTTGTGTCTATCTCTCTCCGAGTGGGCACTGTGGGATCACTGGCACTGTGGGACCCATCAAGAGAGAGATAGACACAAAATAGAGGTTGTGAGCAAAAGGTTGTGACTTTGGTTGTGCCCCAAGTATTACCCTTTATTTAAATAGATTTAATGATCACGCGGTTTATTGTCTTTTTAGTTTGTTTCTTACCTAGAAAATGAGGTTTTTTGTTTTTTCATTATATAGGAATTTTCACCTTAATTGAGCTTTGAGAATGAAGCCAACCCTCTCCCTAAAAAACTAGAATATATATTGCACATTAGCTCTTCTGCTGCAAACACAAAAAAATACATACATATAAATCCATATACAGATATAGAGAGAGAGAGAGAGAGAGAGAGAGAGAGAGAGAGAGAGAGAGAGAGAGAGAGAGAGAGAGAGAGAGATGGAGGAGATGCATCAGGCGGCAGAGGCCTACCACGCGAACTTGTCGGAAGAACAAAAGGCTCTAGTTCAAAGTTTTTTCAAGAGTCTTGACACAGATGGAGATGAGAAGGTAAGCCTCCAAGAATACTTGACATTCCTTAGGGAACAAGGCATCACATGTATTACGAATTCGAACTTCTTCAAAGAGCTCGACCAGAACGGGGATGGAAACTTGAATTATTCGGAGGTTATAACCTTGTACTATATATATAGAAGTGGGAGGTTTGTGTTTTGTGATGGGTGTGGAGAGTTTATGAAGGGTTTGTATTTCACTTGTGTGAAATGCTTTGAAGAGTGGGGAAAGAGTACTACTAGATTTGATTTGTGTTCAAGTTGTTATAAGAGTAAGAGTTACACCCATAAACATGAAGTGTTTTTGGACAACTATGTGTTGTTGATTAGCAAGAAGAGTGGGATTAGATTGACATCAAAAGCAAGTGGAGATCAGGTAACATTTGGATCAAGTTTTTGTTTCCAATGGTATGGTGCATATATTTGGAATGATATTTTAATGAGTAATATTTGGGGCACTAACAAATATCACTAACACTTAGTGAGATTTGTTAGTGTCCCTAGCATAAGACCGCATTCTTATCTTATACTATTCTGTTCATTTTTAAAGTGCCACTAGGAGAGAGATAGAGTGTGGGTGTGAGTGTTAGTGAGATTTGTTAGTGCCCCTAGCATAAGACCGCATTCTTATCTTATACTATTCTGTTCATTTTTAATTTGTTCTTATAATCCATTCTCAATATTTTATGGTGTGACTCACCAAATTGAAGATTTAGTTTATTATTTTTTTTTTACAATATTTACTTTTTCTTCCTATTTCTTTCATTATTTTTCTTATTAACTAAGGAAAGAAAGGAAAGTAAGGATATTAAGAAATGTGTTTTCTTGTATGTTTTCTTTTGTTTTCCATCACTAAATTCATGAACCAAATAGAGTCTAAGGAAAATAGTGAGGGAAATAGGAATAGAGATGTGTTTTCCTCTATGTTTTCTTTTGAATTTTATGTGCCATTTTTCTTCTCTCTTTCCTTTCTTATAATAATACATGTCTGTTTTTTTTTTTTTTATATATATATAATTTTTTTTAACACTATTCAAGATTGAAAGAAACTACTAGGAAATAGTTTCATCTTTGTTTTTAATTCCTTTACATTTTCATTTTCTAACTTCATGAACCAAACAGATTACTCCATAAATAACCATTAACCAACCACTCCACGGCAGCCTCATATCATCTGTAGTACTAATAGCATGTAATAAGTCAGACCACTTGTATAAACTAATCAAAGCTATCAAATATAATACATGAAAT
Organism: Hydrangea macrophylla; assembly: GCA_033977485.1. NCBI lineage: Eukaryota > Viridiplantae > Streptophyta > Magnoliopsida > Cornales > Hydrangeaceae > Hydrangea > Hydrangea macrophylla. Next base: position 93,408,649 of record CM066998.1, on the reverse strand, counting down.
AACTTTGTCCCAAAAAAAAATAAATTTGACTTTGATGGCACTCAAAAGTTTTGAGAAGTAGAATTGATGAAATTTTCATTGGAGTACTAGTCCTCAACTTCAAATAATAAAACTGAATTGTCATGGTGAATAAAATATACTACAAGTTTTCATACTTATATTGTGATTTATGTTTTCAGGATAATGTGGAAACAACAATTGAAGCAATTAAGGTTGGGCTTGATGTTGGAAACAATGTGTGTAACATGATGTAGTGTTGTGGTAATTCTTTCAAATTGTTAGCAGCAAATTAATTAGCAATTAGAGACCCAAAGCCCAAAATCTGAGTGGAAATCAAGACGATTAACAGCTTCTACACCTATAGTGTTTGTGACAAACCCCATAAATTCGTCTTGTAATTTTTAGTATGTGAAGGTACTCCCTTCCTTTGGGAAGGTATTGCTTGAGATTTTTTCTATCTATTTTTCAGTTTCTTTGCCTTTGTTTGTTCGTTGTTGAAATAGTAGATTGAATTTGGTCAACTTTAGAATATGTTTGGTGACTTTTGGGTCTTCTGTTGTGATGTCTTTTATGGTGTAACTTTTGCTACCATAGAAGCTCATCAAGCAACTTTGGTTGCTCCCTTGAGTAAAGTTTCTTCACTTTTTCGGGCTCGGCTTTGTGTCACCTTCACTCTTCAGGTGGTCTCTATCATCTTCAAGGTTGAAGCAGCCCTGAGTATTGGTTCTCTCCACGCGGTCTTTGTGGCGCGGTGGTTGATTTTTCATGTAGCTTGCGGAGTGGTTTCTTTGGCTTCCTCTGAATCTCCGACTTTTGTACCTTTTGTTTTTGTTTTGGTTGTTCTTCTTCTTGTTCTTTTTATATTTTTTTTCTTTGTAATGTTTGCTCTTTTGTGTTAATTAATGAATTCTAGTTTACAAGCAAAAAAAAAAAAAAAAATCCTGGGGGGAGGGGCGGTTTTGATCTTGTTTCATTGCTGAGGCTTTCAGTACTTTGGTGATGATTTAAGGGCTGGTCAACTACATTATTGGGGATGTAATGTTCTTTGTTTTAAGATTTAAGCTGTATTTTTCTTGGCCTTTGTGGCTCATTTATAAAATCCTTGCTGTTCAAAAAAAAAAAAAAAAAGTTTACAAGCAAAAAAAAAAAAAAAAAGAAGTATTCTTGATTTAATTACTTTTTTTTTCTTCATATTTTTTCAACTTGTTAAAAGTGCATTGCTCGAAAAAACCCAAAAAACTTATTGAAAGTACATTTACGTCTATAGACCGGTTTGGATTGACTGTGGGTTTGGATTGACTGTGGCTTTTGTATTAGGCATGAGCAAAAGCAAAAACACTAACTCAATGGCACAGTAAGAGTTATGAAAAATTAGCTCGAATCCCTAATCGGGTTCCTGCATCAAGTTTGAGCTGAAGTACTAGGCATCTAGTTGGGCCAAAATGTGCTAATTGGGCTCTGAAAGCACTATAATGCACATTAGCTCTTCTGCTGCAAATAGAAGTGTACATGAGCTGAGCTTCTCAACAAGGGCTTGTGGCTCGACTCGATAAATGCTCGGCTCGGCTCGGCTCGGCAGAGCTCGTGAACACGTTTGATTGAGGCTCGTGAGTAAGCTCGTGAAAAATCTCATTAATAGGCTTGATAAAAAGCTTGTATATATATCGACTTATATATATATATATTTATTATAAAACTATATATTTTTAGAAAAACCCTATAATTTTATAAAACTATATATCATAAAACTATATTTATTTATATTATAAAATATAATAAAAACCTCTTAAATAAACTTGATAAATGACTGATTTATTGTTAAAATATATAATTTTAAGGGTTAAATACACTTACACCCCTTGTGGTTTAGTCGATTTGCACTTACCCTCCTATGGTTTAAATTTTGACATTAATACCCCCTGTGGTTTGGACTAAAGTGTAACTGTTAAAATTTGCTAATGGAGCAAGCTAAAATGACCAAATTACCCCCAATTCTTCATGACAATGTTAAGAACAAAATTATTTGCTTCAATTCGTTTAGGGAGAAACATATGATTTTGAATTGGGTGAGAAAGAATCCTTGACATTTTTTAGAATTTTCTTGGTATAGGTCACATGCTTGACTCAAAGAAAATAATCTATGACTTATTTTCCTTTTAATATGACTTCTAGGGGCAAAAGAGTCATTTTAACCCTCCAAATTAGGACTCCCAAGTTTAAAACTGTTAATTTGGATGGAAAAAGTCGCGGTTGCAATTTAGTCCAAACCACAAGGGATATTAGTGTCAAAATTTAAAGCACAGGGGGGTAAGTGCAGATCGGCCAAACCACAAGGGGTGTAAGTGTATTTAACCCTAATTTTAAAGAGCGTGCGAAAAACCCTCCACTGGTTTAAATTAAAGTATATAATTTTAAAGAGCCCACTAAAGCCTCCGCAAAAGAACAACCATTGACCCAACCTTTTTTGACATCCGTAGCATGAGGTTGAGCAGAAATGTTAATATTCATCTTGTTACCCACCTCCTTGCTGTCAGAATCACAGACATGAACCCTACCCTTACTGAATCTTACCATGTTGACCCCTAAACGATGATACATAAACCACACCCCATTCAAGGTATTGACAGCTCTAATTGCTAATTTTTCCACAAGGTACCAAATGAATCCAAATCTTCTGCCCCCCCTTGTTCTTTTTGTTAGGAATGAAAACCTCCGAAACCTTACCGCATTTCTCAAAAATCTCGAACAACCATTTCGAATTAACTTCAATTGGAATGTTATTCACGAAACCCGAATACTCTTTAAGCATCACCAACCTCTGATTTCAAGCACACAGATGCTCGAAAACCCCAAAACGCCGAAGCTGAAAATCAACAGATTCAACTCTTGAATCTAGAAAGGGTAAACAAATTAACGTAAACCTCCTCAAAGCTGCACTTGAAAGAGATGGGGTTATGACAGGAGGACAAGATGAAGAGGAAAGAAAAGAAGATGGGATGGGGTGGAGGCCAGTGATCAGAACAGAGGGTTAGAACCCTAAGCGGCAGAGCAGAAGGGTTTAAGTTGAGGTTCAAGCAAAGGGGGAAATAGAGAGGGAAGAAAGAAGCAACAGAATGTCGCCGGCCATCGAAGAGGCGGCGGGCAAAGAGGGTGGCTATGGGGACATTAGGCGCTCACGAAAAAAGTATGCTAGTTGGACATTTGTTTTGCCTTTTGGTTTATTTTCTATTTTTTTTAGGGAGACTTGGTGTAAGGCCCCTAAGGTTGGGCTAAGTTGGACTAAAGGACAACTCATAATCAAACACCCATACAAGGACACACCCAAAAAAAACTTTCCCTCCTAAAGTCTTTTAAAATTTAAACTATCTCTCTTAGTCCTATAAAATTTTAAATTTCATTCTAAATGGCAAAATTGCCTATGGAATCCGAAGAGACCACCACCACCATCTCTCTTCTCTCTCTAACTTTCTCTCTCCTCCATAGCCAACACCACCAACATCTCTCTCCTCCCTCTCCATAGCCACCACCACCAACATCTCTCTCTCCACCATCTCCATAGCCACCACCATCACAACCACCACCACCATAGCCACCATCTTCTCTCCTCCTCCCTCCACCATCTTCTCTCTCCTCCCCCACCATAGCCACCACCACCACCTTCTCTCCTCCTCCCTCCATAGCCACCACCATCACAACCACCACCACCGGAGCTGTCGCCGGAGCTGGAGCCGTCACCGTCGCCGTCGCCACCACCACCAACTCTCTTCTCTCTTTAACTTTCTCTCTCCTCACCCTCCATAGCCACCACCACCACCATCTCTCTTCTCTCTCTAACTTTCTCTCCTCCTCCTCCTTCCATAGCCACCACCACCGGAGCCACTACCGGAGCAGTCCTCGTCGTCACCGAAGCCATCGCCACTACCCCAACTCTCTTCTCTCTCTAACTTTCTCTCTCCCCCCCTTCTATAGCCACCACCACCACCACCATCTCTCTCTCTTCCCCCTCCATTACCACCACCACCGCCGGCCACACAAAAATCATGGCCAAACTGATCTCAGTCATCCTAAGAGAAATTTCTCTTACGATGATTGATCTCAGTCCACCTCCACCACCGACACTTCCACCTCCACCACCACCACTACCAGTCTCTACCGCCACCGTCCCTAATCCACCACCACCTCCAGTCTCCACCGCCACCACCACCACCACCACCATCACCACCGTCCCATTTGTCGTCGTCGAAGCCATCGCCACTACCCCAACTCTCTTCTCTCTCTAACTTTCTCTCTCCTCCCCATACATAGCCACCACCACCACCATCTCTCTCTCTTCCCCCTCCATTGCCACCACCACCGCCGACCACCACCACCGCCGGCTACACAAAAATCATGGCCAAACTGATCTCAGTCATCCTAAGAGAAATTTCTCTTATGATGACTGATCTCAGTCCACCTCCACCACCGACACTTCCACCTCTACCACCACCACTACCAGTCTCTACCGCCATCGTCCCTAATCCACCACCACCACCAGTCTCCACCGCCACCATCACCACCACCACCATCACCACGGTCCCATTTGAATAGAAAATTTTCTAAGACAAATATCACTTAGAATATATCCTAAGACAAATTTCACTTACTGAGTGGTCGTCGGAGATTGAGAGGGTGGTGGTCGCCGGAGATGGCGAGGGTGGTGGCTGGAGGTCAATCGAGTGGTAGGGAGTGGTCACTAGTGGTTAGGCGTGGCGTTGTGGTGGTCAAAAGGTGCAATGGAGGTGGTCGCTAGAGATGGCCATGTGGTGGTCGCCGGAGATGAGGGTGGTGGTCGCGCGGAGATGGCGAGCATGGTGACCGGAGGTGGCAGGGATGGTGGTCGGAGGTGGTGTGGAGTAGGGGTAATGGTGGCTAGGGTTTGTTTAGGGTTAGAGGTTGAAGGTGAGGGTATTTTTGTCTATGGACATTGGGAGCTTTTAGCCAATTTCCCCTTTTTTTTAATGAGTCAAAGTAGCTACTTGTTTAATATGGCAGCTTGTTCAGAGAAAAAAACATGCAAATTTTGGCAAGCCCAAACTCGACCGGATGCCCGTTGTAGTTGGTGGGCCGAGTTTAAGAATGGAGGTTATATTTTAGAAGAGTAATGCTACACACACTCTGAAAAGCACATCAAAATGCACAACCTTGCTTAAAAATGTTAGACTTTGTGCTAAAAAGCATGCACACACAAAACACACACTTTTGTGTGTACAGACTTTTCAACACAAGGTACAACTTTTTAAAGCAAAGTTGTGCATTTTAGTGTACTTTTCAAAGTGTGTGTAGCATTATTGATTTTAGAATGGGCCTGGGTTTGCGTAGGTGCTAATATACTTCAGGTCGAGTTTGGGCATGCCTTGAGCCCGGCTCACTAAGCCCAATTGACAGGCCTAAATAATAATACCTATAATTTTCAAGTATTTTCTTGGTAGGGGTTCTTTATGTTTCGCCACTCAAAGTAGCAAAAATTATTTAGGGATTATTACATTTTACTCCTATGTGTGGTTGCACCCATTTTCACTTCACTTTTTGTGCTTCAAGAGTTAACACACTGAATTCCAATGTGGTTCTCTTCTAAGTGCAAACCCTAATGGTGTCAATTTTTACTTTCAAATGATAAATAGGGATTGTTAAAAATCAGTCAAGTTTATTTAAAATATTAAAGGACAGTCAATTGCTTTTTCTAAATGATAAAGAAATCAAGTTAAAACTAAAATTTAAAAACACATCAACTTTTTGATTTTTTAAAATAAAAAATTACATTTACCTCCCCCATCTTCTTCCTCACCACCACCTCCAACCACCACCACTACCACCACCATGGCTAGCCACCACACCACACCACACCACGACCACAACCACTACCACTACCACTACCAGTCACCACTACACAACGACCACCACCACCACCCCCACCCCCACCACAATCCCTCTCTCTGTCTATATATATATATATACACATGAGTATATATATATATATATCTAATAAATGGCCACTACCACCCCAACCTCTCTCTATCTCTTATCTCTCTTGTCGCCACCACCACGGGCCTCCTCCCTCATCCACCCCTATCATTAAAAAAAAAAAAAATCTTGGAACAACTGTCCAAACACCAGAAGCAACTCACCAAACTTATTGGGAGCAACCCACCAAACGTAAGGAGCAACTCACCAAATGGAAAGAGTAATGTTGCTCCTTACGTTTGGTGAGTTGCTCCCGATAAGTTTTGTGAGTTGCTCATTCCGTTTGGACAATTGCTCCAAAAATTTATACCTTGCTCCACCATCACCAACCCCCCCCCCCCCCCCCCACCCCACACACACACACATACAATCTCTTCTCTCTCATTGATCTCTTCTATCTCTCTCTTCTCATAGCCATGACTACCACAAGGCACCTTGCTCATCCACCATCGCCACTACAAAAAAGGGAGAGGAGGGGGTGGGGGACACGGGGAAGTGTAGGATTTTGGAGCAATTGTCCAAACAGAAGGAGTAACTCACCAAACGTATCAGGAGCAACTCATCAAACGTAAGGAGCAACGTTATTCTTTCCGTTTGTGAGTTGCTCCTTACATTTGGTGAGTTGCACCCAATAAGTTTGGTGAGTTGCTCGTGCCGTTTGGACAGTTGCTCCAACTTGCAACTTTTTTTTTTTTCAGGGGTGGATGAGGGAGGAGGCCCATGGTGGTGGTGGCGAGAAGAGAGAGAGAGAGATTGGGGTGGTAGTGACCATGTATTAGATATATATATACACTAATGTGTATATATATAGAGAGAGAAGGGTTGTGGGGGGGGGGGGGGGGGGGGTGTGGCCGCCGTGGTGGTGGTCGTAGTGTGGTAGTGGCTGGTAGTAGTGTGGTGGCCAGCCATGGTGGGAGGTGGTGGTGAGGAAGAAGATGGGGAGGTATATTTAATTTTTTATTTAAAAAAAATCAAAAAGTTGACGTGTTTTTAAATTTTTAGTTTTAACTTGATTTCCTTTTCATTTTGAAAAAGTAACTAACTGTCCTTTAAAATGGAAAACAAAAATTGACTGATTTTTAATATTCCCATGATAATATACCCTTCAATCATTTGATAACTTATTTGTCTATATTCTGGCCTCATGTGATGATTGCCTAAAACACTTATTTCTAATATTTACCATGATCAACCATGTTAGTGGTATACTCTTACACACCCCAAAAGTATCCACACTCTGAGGTAGACTGATGAAAAGAGAGATGAGGTGGACCAATGAGAAGAGACTGACAGTGGGATCCCGTGATCTCTATCTCTCTTTTCATTGGTCTACCTCAGAATGTGGATGTCTTTTAGGTGTATAAGGGTATGCCCTAAACATTACTCTTACATCATGATATGGTGGTTAGCTGCATTGGTGCTGGTGGTGTGTGGTTGGATGTGCGCAATGGCATTTGTGGTTTTAGGAAGAAAGAAAGTGGAGAAAAATGAGAAAAAAAGTGTAATGGGGGCAAAATTGATATTTAAAATTTTAAATCTGGTCAAACTCACTTTTACCAAAAAATTTAGTGATTTCAAGTTAGTCGTGATCGCAAGGTAGGCCTGTAAACGGGTCGGATTTGGACCGAATCTTGTGCATCCAGATCCAGATCCGCTAAACTATATATGGATTCGGATTCGGATCTGACGGATCTGTTATAAGTTAGTCCATATCCGGATCTGCCAAAATATACCGAATCCGGATCTGGATCCGGATTCGATCCGAAATAATATATAATGTGTATATCTATACTATTTTTGTATATATATATAATATGTATATATATAAATATATTTGTATATACATGACTAATATATTAAATATAATACAGTATGTATATGCATTATATATATACATAATTATATTATAGTATGTATATACATTATATATACACATTATTATATTATATATATAATATGTAGATATATATAAATATATTTATATATAAGTATTATTCGGATCCGGGTCTTAGGCGGACTGGTATTACAAAACTATATCCGGTCCATTTTTTTAAGCATAAAATACGGATTCGGATCCGGATCTGGATATGGATCTTAAAAAATGCTCAGATCCATCAAACAAAGCCGGATCTGGACCGGATCCGGGTCTAGACCCGGTCCATTGACAGGCCTACCAAAAGGTGAGTGTCAACTTGTTAACCATGATTAGGGAAAGTGAAATAGGTCTAGTCACAAGAGGGTATTTAGCAACCTTTGATAATGGACTTTTGGAAGAAAAAGTTCATTTACACAAATGAAATTCATTTGGTGAGATTTTATTTTGGACTTCTTGAAAATAAATGCACCTCTGCAATGTCAATTTGGAGAAGCAAAAAATATTCACTTTCCTCGAAACTATGATCTTACACTTCTCTAGAAGCTAGGATCATTTATACACAATTACATTTTTATCCTTTTTCATAAATTAATGCCATTTTTATCCAAATTCTCTAACTAAATTACATGCAATTGCCGATAGACATATATCCTATACACACGTACATGGAACTTATTTTAATTTTTCCTTGCCTATTTCAATGGGCAATTTGAAGTTATTTTTTTCTTATAAATATTTTTTCTCCATCTGTTTTTAGTTCATTTGATAGGATAGTTCTGGATGAATATTTTTAATTTATTTCAGTAAACTATTCCGTTCTCTAAAATTTATTTTCTATGCATTTAGTTTTAAATTTATGGTTCAGGATAGTATTGGTAAGTAGGCATAACTTTGCACTTTTAAGATGCAGTCACCCAAACGTATTTGTATATTTAAATTCACTTTTTATTTATGAGTTTTGTTAACATTTGTCCTTAGACTATATGTTAAAGTTCCAAAAGTGGAAATAAATAAGAAAGACAAACACTGAACCCCACACTGAACACTAAAACTCACACTTTACTCCTTGTTTATTACCACTTTTAGAACCTTAACATGTGGCCAAAAGGTACATGTTAACAAAACCCTTTATTTATAACACACCAATTGACAAACCATCTTTATTTAAAATTAAGAAAGCCATGTCAAAAAAGAGTAAAGATAGGCACACAACGAATTGCACCAACGTGCAGCACATGGTTGGACCTTATGCTGAAAAGCATGCACACACCTTTTTGTGTGTACATATTTTTCAGCTCAAGGTTCAACCTTGTACTGCACGTTTGTGCAATTCGTTGTACACATATCATTATTGGTCAGAAAAATCTGTCATGAACTTTTGTAATGAGAAAAAGCTGCACCATAACACCACCTAAATGTATCTAATTTGCTTGGACTGGTAGGTCCTAGACATCGCAAGTAGCCTAGATAACTACCAGGGTGGAAGGTTTCCACTCACTTTTACTTTGGAATAATGATATATTTTTAAATTTGAATTATAAATTTACTTTTAAAATATTTTTTCAATTATATTACATGTATATGTTAGATACTCTAGGCTTGTCATAGAGAAGGGCTCTCATCAAGTGGATTAAGTTTGTTAAATTGTTATCCACGTGTCAAGTGGATAAAGTGGATTATCACGTGTCAATTGAGTCTGTTAGAGTTTGTTTGATCATCTTCTTAGTGTATATATACACAATACTATTCTCTGGTATAGTAATGAAAATGAAATAATAGTTCTCAGTTTTGATCTCAAATCAATCTATGTTTCTCTAATTGCTTTCATTGCTAGATTTCTTCATGGTATCAGAGCAGTGATCCTACCTGTTCAATCAATTTCTTCTCAATCTTATGTTTTTCGATCTTCTATTCCTCAATCTTTCTTTTTCAATCTTCAATTTCTTGTTCTTCAATACTCTGTTCTTCAATGGTGATATTGCCTAGATCGATAAATCTACCTACAAATCTTATATTCTTTGTCTCAAATTTGACATCTATAGTTACTGTTAGACTCGATCAGACAAATTATATGGTCTGGCAATTACAAGTAAGGAACACAATGCGTGCAAATCATTTGTTGGAGTATGTAGATGGATCGAGGCATCAACCACCTGAAAGAATTGCAGATGAATTTTGTAAGATGGTCGAAAACCCGAAATATCTTGAATGGATCAATATTGATAGACAGCTCGTCAGTTGTCTTAATGCTATTATTTCACCAGCAATTTTGCCCCAAATTATGGGTTTTGATCATGCAAATGAGATCTGGACTTACCTTTCCAAACGATGCATTTCATCCTCCACATCTCATGTCCATGAACTCAAACTGAAACTTCTGAATGCAAACAAAGAACAGACCACCATGGATGAATATTTGGATCATATAAAGGATTGTGCAGATAAGCTTTCTGCGGCAGGAGCTCCAGTAAGTGAAGAAGATCTAGTCCTTTATACAGTGAATGGCCTGTCTCATGAATATACTTCATTGAAGACTACTTTGAGGGCTACTACTCGATCAATCTCGTTTTATGAACTCCACTCTCTTCTTCGATCCGAAGAACTTCATATTACTCGAGAAATGAAACTGGTGCAAACAAAGAAAAATGTCTCTGCGCTTTCTGTGATAAATAACAATTCCTCTGAGAAGTCTGAGAGATCTTCTGGAAATCATTCAGCCCATAATCAATTTCAGAATCAACAATTTGGGTCCCAAAATCAATTTCAGAATCAACAATTTGGACCTAATTTTCAACATGCTGGGGGTCCTCTTCAATAGTTTGGTTCTCATAACCAGCAAGAATCCTATCACAATTTTGGGTTCAATTTCAGAGGTGGTGGAAGACAAAGAAGTAATAGAGGAAGAGGCAATGGCAGAAACAATTTCATGAGAATCTTCTGTCAAATTTGTGGGAAAGGAAATCATACTGCTTCTGAGTGTTATCACAGGTATACTTCCTCATTTCAGCCTAACTCTCAATCAGTAAATTCTTCATTTCATAGTCCATATCCTGTTTCTAATGCAAATCTTTCACAAAGAAATGTTAACCCTTCTTTTCCTAATAATTCTCAAGCATACTTTGTTCAATCTCATCCCATGTTTCAACAAGATTCACCATCTCCTATTTCTTCATCTCCCATGTTTCAGTCCTCTCCTATCTCTTCATCTCCCATGTTTCAGTCTCCATCCCTTCTTGGACAACCCAATTTTTTACCTTTTTCTAATTGTCCTCCACCTAATACTGTTCCCAATATTGGTCCTCCACCTACTGTTCCTCCCTCCTCAAATTGGTATTTAGATCCAACTTCAATCTCTGATGAAGAATCTCAATCCAATCAACCCTCTGAATCCTCCAATATTCATGCATTCTTTACTCATGATTCATCCATCTCCCCTACTCAATGGTTCTTTGATACCGGGGCAACTAGCCATTTAACTAATGATGTTCATCAAATTCAGTCCATTAACACCTATAAAGGACCAAATTTAGTTTCTGTGGCAAATGGCAATTCAATCCACATTTCTCATACTGGTGATGGAATCTTGCCTACTCCAACTAAGTCTCTTCTTCTTTCAAAGGTTCTGGATGTTCCTCAGATTAGCCATAATCTCCTATCCGTCTATCAACTTGCCAAAGACAATAACTGTAGGTTCATTTTTGATTCTCAAGGATTTATAGTTCAGGACAAAGCCACAGAGAAGATTCTTCTTCAAGGACCTTGCACTCAAGGTCTTTATCCCTTGACTTCACAATCACTTTCTAATGTCTTCCCATCTTCTTCTACAGCTTTTAGTTCCATTCCCACAGCCCATAATTGGCACTATAGATTAGTCCATCCTTCTCCTAAGATCTTGTCTTTCATTTCTCAGAAATTTCATATCCCTTGCACTTCTAATCCAACTCCTCCCTGTCATGTGTGTCTTGCATCCAAAAGTCACAAATTACCTTTCAAACCCTCTATTAGCTGTGCTAAAAGTCCTTTGGAAATTATACATAGTGATGTTTGGGGTCCAACTTCCACACTTTCAGTAAATAGATATAGGTATTATGTTCTTTTTATTGATGATTTCTCAAGATTTACCTGGGTATATCCCTTAAAGTCAAAAGCAGAGGTTTTTCCCACCTTTGCTAACTTCAAAAACATGGTAGAAAATCAGTTTACTATCAAAATAAAAGTGTTTAGATCTGATAATGGAAGGGAATTTGTTAATACTCCAATGCTTCAATTTTTTACCTCCCATGGCATTGTCCATCAGACATCCTGTCCCTATACACCTGAGCAATATAGTGTAAGTGAAAGGAATCATAGGCACCTTCTTGAGACCACTCTCACACTTCTGAATCATTCATTTATGCCACCCAAGTATTGGCCCGATGCCTTACTTACTGCTACATTTCTGATCAATAGGTTGCCTTCTTCTGTGATAAGTTTTCAATCTCCTTTTGAAATACTGTATCATGTTCCTCCTGACTATACTCTTTTCAGAATTTTTGGTTGTTGCTGCTATCCTTGGTTAATTCCATATAGAGACTCCAAGCTTCATCTCAAATCCAAAATGTGTGTGTTTATAGGCTATGCAGCAAATTCTAAAGGATACAGGTGTCTTGACATGTCAAATGGTCAAGTGTTTGTTTCTAGGCATGTTAGATTTGTCGAATCTCAGTTTCCCTTTTCTTTAGCTTTCACTCACATATATCCCTTATCTGTTCCATCAACCTCTTCTGTTACCTCTATTCCTTCTCTTTCCTCTCAGTCCAAAAGTATTCTTTTTGATCCTTTTGACACTCACACTCCTCCTTCAATTTCTCTAGATTCTACCTCTTCTTCTTCACCTTCTGGCTCTGCTCCTATGATCTCATTGTCTTTTTCCACTATTCCCATTCCTTCCTCTGCTACTTCTGTAACAACCTGCATTTTCATTTAATCTTAAATTGATATTTTCATAATTAATCTGTATTTGCATTGTCATATTTAAAATCAAATTATATTGTCTGCTGTTATTAATTACAATTCTCATATTTGGAATCTTATTACTTGTCTAAATTCATATTAAATTCTTATTGGGGCCAAACTATAATTTTATAAAATTTAGCAGTGCCTGTATTGGATTTTAAATTTGTATTTTTCAAAATGGTGGAAATGTTTGCTTTTGACTAATCAGTATTTTTATAAAACCGGGAAAGCGATTCTTACACTAAAATGAATTTTCTGTATTTTTGTGGTGAACACCACACCACGAAAATACCAGTTCATGTTCAAAACTGTCTGCGCCGCGTTAAACTTCCACAGAATTTGGAAGTGATGTAAAGTTAGATTTGACATACACTTTATTTCCATTTATGGAAACTAATCATTGACTTATGCCTTGTTTGGATTCTGCTGTTGGGTATGTGCATTCTTACGCCATAAGCTTGATTTCTCAAACATCTAGCACTTGACCCCTACTAGCCTATGTTTACCCCTTCAAAAACCTGTAGAGTTAATAAGTCTGTGTATTGTGTATATACGTATGTGCTGTGTATGTTTTGTATATATGATATTAGCTAAATTAAAGAAAAGAAATCAATTTGTAGTGTATGGTTGAAGGAACTTGGCCTCCAAGTATTGTGGTTATATATACTCTTGTATACACTCACATATTCTCTCATCCCTTTACACACATTCTGCACACATACAAACACAGAGAGTAGAGAGTGAGTTTGAGAACTTATACAAAAATTATAGAGAGAGAGAACTCAAACACCATAGCCAAGCTTGGAAGGAACTTCTTATCCTTATTGCTTTCTCAACAATTACTTCCATCTCTAATTTCTGTGAGTATTTCTAACTCACTCAGAATGTAATTCACCATTGATTTACTATTTTGTGTAGTTAAATCGTGATCACCATTTTTGAGTCACGTTGGAAGTTTCATAGCTTGAAAATCAAAACTTTTCAAACTCAACCAAAATCTGTTTTTGTAGATAATATGAAAGATTATACTACATATAGACTATGGTTAAAGTTTTAGAGCTTAATTTGTTCACATGAGAAAGTATATTAGAAATCAAAATTTGACATCTTTTGATTCTTCGTAAAATTCGTGAGTTGCAGAATGATTCATGTTAAATTGATCGTAGAATATTAATCCTCGTCAAAAACTGGAGAGATCCATTTATTACTCGTCATATTTAATTCGGAATTGCAAAATGGGTTAAAATTGGGTTCAAAACTAAAAACAGGGAAAAACCAGCGAGGAAGACGAAGCCACTGCATGAACTTGCGCGCGCAATCGCGCGAGCAGCCCGCGCGAGCGGCTCGTGCGCGCGAGGTTTGTGTTCCCAGGCAGATAGAAAAGTTTTATAAAAAAAAATGAAAATTGGGCATATCGCGCGAGCGGACCGCGCGCGCGATCTCCCTGTATTCTGGCAGTTGGAAAAGTTTTATAAAAGAAACAGAAAATGGGCATATCGCGTGAGCGGCCCGCGCACGCGACTTTTGACAGTTTCTGATTTTTGCTTATTTTATGTTAAGAAACTGTTTGGGTGATGTTTTATGGACTTTTAAAGCTCTGTTTGGGAAATTTACTAAAACAGAGTCCTATTTGGTTATGTTTGGACGATTAAAACGTTGTATTACGACTTATCAATCCCCGTAGCCGTTTACATAATTCAGTGATTTACCTCATGTTTAAAGTTTCATGACATACATGTGGAGTCAGTTGTACATGCATGGTGAGTATGAATGTTAGTCAGTGTGGAAAATAGTAATAGTCAGTGTGGTAAAGAGAGTATGGTTGAGATTGTGTGTGGACACTCCCTGGTAAGTGAGTACCAAAGTGTGTTGTGGTTGAGATTGCGGCGAGAGTGTCTTTGAAGTGCGACGGTGGCAAAACTGGACACTCCCTGACGACCATGGTAGCGTCAAAGTGTGTGAAGCCGACCTTGGACATTCCCTGGCACCCATGGAAGTGCTAAAGTGTGGCCTATGGATACTCCCTGGTACCCGAGTCTGGATACTGTGTGATGTATTTGCAAGACAGATTAGGTACTAAAGTGTGAGGCATTGGACATTCCCTGGCACCTCGTGCTAAAGTGTGAGGCAAACTGGACATTCCCTGGCACCCCTGTGCTAAAGTGTGGCTATCGGAGTATTTCAAAGATACTGGTGTGAGATAGTGGGTTGTTGTGTTGGTTGCGAAAAAAGAGTCGGTAAGATAAGATGGTGCATTGTTGTTCATACACGGTCACATATATGTGAATTACAGTTTTCAAATGATATTGTGGTTGTTTTCGAAAATAAACTCTTTACTTTAATATAAGCTTGTTGGATTAAATGGGAATTGGAAAATGGTAAATGAGTATGTGTTACATTCAAAGTTATATTTTTAATACTCACCAGCTTCTTGAAGCTGACTGCGTTGATGCGCCCTGGACATTCGTGTTCAGGCTTTTCAGGTTATGATATTGCTGGGCCGTACGACTACGCAAATTGAGAAACACTGCTGGATAGAGAATTTACTTTTATATGTTTTAAGTTATAAACTGAATTCTGTAATAAGGATGACTGTAATAGATGTTAAGTTATTGTTTTGTTTTAAGGCGGCTTGTGCCTTAGTTGACCCCGTATTGTAATACTCCCTCCGTCCCATTTTATGTGTCCATCTTTCCTTTTTGGGATGTCCCAAAATTGTTGTCCACTTTCCTAAATTAGTGTGCAAATTTTACTTAGTTTCCTAAACTACCCTTCCTTGCAATCAACACCAAAACAAAATAAAAAAAGGAAGTGCAATGATTATGGGCAATTGTGAAAAGTAGGTGTAGATTCTTTTTGTCCCCTTAAATAGTTGGATTCCCCAAGATGGACACATAAAATGGGACGGAGGTAGTATGTAATAAGTTAGAAAATATTTATAAGTCTTGATTTCTCTACTCTGATTTTTATGTTTTTGTTGTTGACGTTTGGGACGGAATCGATCCTTCAAACTGTCGCGACCTATGGGTCCATAAAGGAAATTAAACGCTTTCCTTATTTATGCTACATCGGGGCGTGACAACTTCTAACACTCATTCCATGGTAACAAGACTCAAGGTTGGCATTTCCAAGCCTAAATCTTCCTATGATCCATCAACTCATCTTGTTACCACCTCCTCTTCTTCTCTTTCTCTATCTAATCTTCTTCTTACTGAGCCAACTTCCTTTAATCAAGCTAATACATCCTCTGTCTGGACAAAGGCAATGAGTGAAGAATATAATGCCTTGATTGCTCAGCAAACCTGGACACTAGTTCCTCTTCCTGCACACAAATCACTAATAGGTTGTAAATGGGTGTACAAAATCAAACAAAATGCTAATGGAAGCATAGATCGCTATAAGGCTAGGTTGGTTGCCAAAGGTTTTGATTAGATTGAAGGACTAGACTATTTTGAGACTTTTAGTCCCGTAGTCAAACAACCCACCATCAGACTTGTTATCACATTGGCTCTTCACTTTGGGTGGTCTCTACAACAACTTGATGTATTTAATGCTTTTCTTCATGGACTTTTAGAAGAGGAAGTCTATATGTCTCAGCCCCCAGGCTATAAAGATTCATCTTAGTCCCATCATGTTTGCAAACTTAATAAGGCACTCTATGGCCTTAAACAAGCTCCCAGAGCTTGGTTTCCACCTTCTCAAGATTTCTGACTCAACATGGATTTCTTAACAGTAAGGCTGATTCTTCTTTATTTGTTCAACACCACTCCAATCATAATATCATACTTCTTGTATATGTGGATGACATTATCATTACATACATCAATCCCTCTCTTATTACTGAATTTGTCACATCCATGAAGACATCCTTCTCCATGAAAAACTTGGGTCCCTTACACTTCTTTTTGGGTATTGAAGTCAAATCTACTTCAAATGGTCTTTTGTTGACTCAAAGCAAGTATGCTTCAGAACTTTTAGCCAAAGCTTCTATGCTTGAATGCAAACCCACTGTTCTCCTACTGCAACTAAAGTGTTCCCTCCTTCAGATGATGCTCCCTACTCTAATCCACTTCTCTATAGAACATTAGTAGGGTCTCTGCAGTATCTCACTCTTACAAGACCTGATCTCTCCTATGCAGTCAATTGGGTTTGCCAACATATGCAAAATCCACTCAATTCTCATTTTCAAGCTGTCAAACAAATCCTTAAATATATGAAAGGTATACTGCATCATGGTCTAGTTTTTCAATCTGGTCCTATTCATCTTCATAGCTATTCTGATTCAGACTGGGCAGGGGATAGTATTGATCGAAGGTCCACAAGTGGTTTCTGTATCTTTCTAGGACCTAATCTCTTATCATGGACTGCTAAAAAACAGCCCACAGTGGCCAGGTCCAGCACAGAAGCTGAATACAAAGCTTTGGCTAATGCTGCTGCAGAACTTCTTTGGATGAAACAATTGCTGAAAGATTTGCATATTGTGCTTACTTCTATTCCTATATTGTGGTGTGACAACATTAGTGCTCTGACACTTGCAGCTAATCCAGTTCTTCATGCTAGAAGCAAACATATTGAGGTTGATTATCATTTCGTTAGAGAGAAGATTACCAACAAGGATCTCAAAGTTCTTTACATTGCCTCTCAGGACCAACTAGCAGACATTTTCACCAAAACTCTGCCTATTGCTAGGTTCAAGCATTTGAAGTCCCAGCTTATGCCTGCTCAACCAAATCAAGTTGATACTTAATCATCCCAGCATCAACTTGAGGGGGAATGTTAGATACTCTAGGCTTGTCATAGAGAATCCAAGCTTTCATCAAGTGGATTAAGTTTGTTAAATTGTTATCCACGTGTCAAGTGGATAAAGTGGATTATCACGTGTCAATTGAGTCTATTAGAGTTTGTTTGATCATCTTCTTAGTGTATATATACACAATACTATTCTCTGGTATAGTAATGAAAATGAAATAATAGTTCTCAGTTTTGATCTCAAATCAATCTCTGTTTCTCTAATTGCTTTCATTACTAGATTTCTTCAGTATAAATAATAAATATATCGTACACTAAATACTACTATGGCATAAAAATTGTTAAAACGTTTAGAAAACAAACTTAAGATTAAAAAATAAAAAGCATACCATTAGTCTTTTAAGATTATTTTTTTGGGGACAAATTAGCCTTTTAAGTTGACCTCTTCTTCTTCAATCATTTTACTTTTCTTTCATTGTTTTTGTAAGAGTAGTGCTACGAACACACACATTTTTTGATACATAGTTTTAAATGTATGTACTTTGTGTTGTGTATGTGCTACACAAAAAAAATGTAAAAAATTTAAACAACACAGGGTATATATATTCATAATATGTCAAAAGTGTGTCAAAAAATATGTGTGCGAAACATTTCCCTTTCTATAAACTAATCACATGAAAAATAATACTTCACTCCGGTCTTTCTTTATACATATCATGCCACTATTTCTTTGTTATGTACGTACTTTATAAACAATTGTACGTTAACAATTATTATTATTTTAGTAAATACTCCTATTAAATGATTTTTTGCTTTTCTATTCTCTCTTTATTTTTGATTTATGTTTTATTTATTTATTTTTAGGTCAGACGGTATCTCCTTAAATCCAAGCTCAATAATGGCAGAGCTATTGGACTTGGTAAACTCTTACTCCGTAACATGTGTCACTCAATGAATAATTTAGCTGAATTTTGTCATGTTGACAGCCCAATGCATATTATTTATACCTAATCACACAGAATAAATATATATGTGACACATCCAAAGATAACAATTTTTGAGACACAATCTAAAAGATCTGTTTATATTTCTCCTGACACACCCAAAGAAAAATTTTTGGGACACAATCTAAAATATGCATAAGAATACAAATAGCTTATCTGACAGTTGTATCCAATATGTTCCAAATATAGGACAACATAACAGTTTATCCGATAGGATAACTAATCTAGTCTGATCCTGCTTTACCATGTGCAATCCGATAATTTTGTCCGGCCTGCCAAATAAGGCGTGTAATGTTTGTGACAAACCCCATAAATTCGTCATGTAATTTTTAGTATGTGGAATCGGTGTTTGTATTCTCTGATTTATTTACTTTTTTTTTTTCCCATAATTTTTTCAACTTGCCAAAGATGGAGCAATAACAGGGGCAACAGGTGAATGTGGAACATTGTCCATTCTTTTAAAGGGTTCATTCAAGGGCCTTCTAACAGGTCCCAACCCCTGAGTTCTGGCTCAAACATAGGGATATTATTACGTACCCTTCTGTTCTGGCTTATGTTAGGCTCGACCATAATTGACTATTATTTCTTAGTCTATTTTCCTTTATGTTTTTCTTTCTAAATATTGGGTCCTGAAAGGTGCTTAATTGTTTGGTATCCTTGAGTGCCATCGAAAGGAGGCATAGTACCATTTGGAATAGGCATGTAGAAACTTTCCCGTATGTTTGGTCTTTGTTTGTGTATGACCATTGACATAATTGGGAGGACTTGGTTGATTAGACCCAACAGAATAATCACTTCTGAGATGTCTGAGCATTGTAGGTTGACCATTAAGGTATTGACATTTTGAATCATGTTTCCAAAGATGATTAAATATTGGTGTCAACTGTTTCACCAATTGATTATGTATTTCTACACCAATTATTGGCGATGCTTCAATTCCATTCGATATATAGCATTTTCTGCTCCATTTTCTTGGTTGTGAATCCCATTATTTGTAGGATTTACCACATTTGTATTCTGATTTTCTTGATGCCAAGTGCTACCAATATTTGCATTCTCAGTATGAACACCATCATTGGTGTTATCATTGGATCTAATACTTCAAAGTATTCTATTAGTCAACTTGATCTAGGGTTCCACCGGGCGTGCCAAAGATAAGATCTAAGGCCAAATGCGCTTAATCAGGCATTTGTAATCGTTTGAATGCCTTGAAAACAAGGACTTGTCTTCGTGTAAGATGGAAATGTAATGGATTAATAAAGGTTAGGTGTGTGGAGAGTTATGCATGCATGTCTATAAAATGCTCCCTCCGATCCTTTTTTTGAGTCCACCTTTGAGAACTCAACTTTTTAAGGGGACAAAAAGAATCTACACCTACTTTTCACAATTGCCCCTAATCATTACAATAACTTTTTTAGTTTTGTCTTGGTGTAGATTTCAAGGAAGGATAGTTTAGTAAAGTAAATAAAAATTGTATACAAATTTAAGAAAGTGTGCACTAATTTTGAGACATTCCAAAATAGAATATAGGACTCAAAAAAAAAGGACGGAGAGAGTAACTAAATTGACTAAATTACACTAGTCTAAAACTGAATTGAAATAACTACGAAAGTAAATTGAACAAATAAAGTGAAGCTTTATTAAAAGTATCCTAACCTTGAAGGGTCTTTTACTCCTATATATGAAGAAGGTAAAAATTACAAAGATTAAGTAACGAAGTATGTCAGGTTGATTTGGTTTTTTTCGTTTTTCTTTCCCCTTCATCTTCGTCTTCTATTTATAGATCTTCAAAGTAATTGCTGCTCTGAAACTGTCATCCTTGGAATTGCTCCAGGCCGGCTCTGAGATAATAAAAATTGTCCGACACCTCAAGCGAATTTTCAAAGGGCCAAAAAAATGAGGCCTCTATACTAAATTTCATTGAAATTAAAAAAAAATTAGAAAAAAATAGGCCTAAGAATGATAAGTTTCATAGAAATTAGGAAGAAATAGGCCTAAAAATAATAAGTTTCATAGAAATTAGGAAGAAATTAGATCTAAAAATGATAAGTTTCATAAAAATTAGGAAAAAATAGGCCAAAAATTGAGACCCCATGTGATTGCTTCACCAAATTACCTCAGGACTGGCCCTGAATTGCTCCTAACTACGTGTCCTGGCAGTTATCCTTCGAATTTTGAATGCCCAACTGTTGTAACTTCTCGCGCATGATATGCATACACCTGGATGCCATGTATTTCATCTTTTTTTTTTTTTTTTTTTTAGCTCAAAGACTAAAATTCCATTAATGAAAAACAAACCATACAAAGAAATCCAAAAAAAAAAAAAAAAAAAAACAAAGCAAGCAAAAGCAAACAACCAAAAGTATAATAGGTAAAGAGCATAAACGACCACAGAAAAACATTCTGCCAGTTGCACAAGAAATCCATCACTGCGCCACAAAGACCACTGCGTAGAGAGATCCGGAATCCAGAGCAATTTCAAACTTATAGATGATAGAAATCACCCAAAGAAAGATCTTATTGGCTGATTATTTATGGTACAAGTAGAAACATCCCCGATGGAATTAGGCTCCACAATCCCAATATCACCCCCTTGGTGAATTTTTTTGATATATATAAATATATATATATATATATAATGCAGTATAATCTGTATATTACTTTTTTTTTTCTTTCTTTCTAGAATAAATATTGATCGCTTATTGTGATATTGGACTAAATTAAGAAATGAGAAGAAAAGATAATGGGACAAATATTTAAGGTGACTTGAAATATATATAATTGAACCAATACATGACCCAACTTCTTCTCTTTCCTTTTTCTTTTTCTTTTTTGTCAAAATTTGAGGGTGACGGATTACATATATGTTATATGATTTTATTCCTCCCCCCTCCAAAAAGAAAAATGGGGGCTATAGGCATTTAGCCTTGCCCACCTTCCGCCCTTGACATCGTGATAATTGGGTCATTTCCATAGATTAAACACTTCCGGTAATGTTATGGACACACCCAAATACACACCCTACTTACACCACTCTAGTAGATCTCACGCTGATAGTGGACTCCACAGTCTCTTTCTCTCTTCCCATTGGTCCATCTTAGAGTGTAGACTTAGATGCGTAAATTTTGAGTGTGTCCCAAACTTTACCCTTTCACTAAAAACTCTATCACATATATGTCGGCTATGAGCAAAGAACCTCCACGCAAAAAGTAAATCTGAAAATAGTCATAGAATTATAGAAATACTAATTAATACCTGCAAATAGAAAAAGTTAATTCAGCCTGTTTAGTATCACTTCCCAAACGCACGTTTGTACCAAATATAACACGTTTGGATTAATTTGAGAAAGCATTTTAGAGTCCACAAGAACGTTTTAGCTGAACCAGGCCAAACACCATGTACAAGCAGATTAGCATTTTAATGAATTTCTCTAAAAACGTACTAACTATAGGGGCTGTATTTGTAAATAATTCAAGTTTAAAATAACCACAAAAATTCTTGTTTCATCAAATGTAATAGATATTTACTACCAGTGACAGTTTAGTTGAAAGTAAATTGAGAATTTGTGTGAAAAACAGAAATACAAATGGTCATTGCCGCTAATAAATATTAAATTGTATTTATTTTTTATTTTTTAGATCAAAGGTTTAGCTAAATTTTCTCCATTAATGCATACAACTAATCTCCCAATAATAAACATTGAAAAAGACATGAGTTGACATTGATCGTCAAACGATAAGCAAGTTGTTGTGCAACCATCCTATATTGGAATGTGGCTGTTTAGTTGAGATATGTATATTTAAAAATGTACCTGTCAATTTAAAAAAAAACAAGAAAGAAAAGAAACTGTCATAAAGAAATTGCAAGTGTACTTCTTGAGAGTTGAAGATTGCTATAATTTTCTTTAAAAAACAAAACATAGCACCCTCTGTCTTTCTCAAAATTTTATTTGGGTATTAAATGATGTAATTGCTTAAAAGTGTGAAAAATTCACAAAGCACAAAGTACATGTACTTGAAGCATAAGATGTCAAATTCAAGCATTACTCATATAATAATATTATTGAAAGTGGTCCCACTGTCACATGTATTTGGAAAACATTTCAGATTGAAAATTTACATACATAGCATTGCATAATTACTCTAAAAGAAAAGCATGCTATATAAACAATGGTACCTTAATGGCAAGTTAAGGGTACAATAACACATTACATATACTCTACTCTTTAAGGAAATGGAGAACATACGGAAAAAGCAAAAGGAAATGGAGGAGTTGAGAAAGATTGCTGATGCCTACTACCAAACTTCCACAAATGAACTAAAAGGTTTGGCAAGAGAGTTTTTCGAGTCCCTTGATTATGATGGAAATGACAAAGTTAGCCTCGCTGAGTTCTTGGAATTTATGAGGTTGGAAGGCCACCCCCAAATGAGAAACAAAGGGTTTTTCAAGAGGCTTGACAAGGACCAAAATGGTACTTTGAATTTCAAGGAAGTCATGACTTTGTACTATATCATCAGAAGTGGAAGGCCATTTTGTGGTGCTTGTGGTGAGTTTATCCCAGGCATGTTCTTCACCTGCTTGAATTGCTTTGAGAGCACCACAGGCCAATTCTGTGTTTGCCTAGAATGTTATTGTGGGGGAGATTATGTACACATGCACAAGCAGTTCATAGATAACTATGCATTGCTTGAAGTCAAAAGGAAGGCATCTATCAAGAAGGAGGCAACAGAAAACACAAAGCCAAAGGCTAAGGCAAGGGCAGATCAGGAAGATCTGTATTTTGTAAGTAGATCTGCATCTTATTAATTAAGGGTGTATTTGGTAACCCAATTAAGTGAAAAATTTTCAGTACTTTATTATTATTTTTTTTTCAATGCGTTTGATAATGTGCCACTTAATTGAAAAAGCAGTCTAAAATCCACTGAAAATGTTAAGTGAAAATTTTCTACTGAAAATAATCACTGAATGCAGTCTATTTTAGTTCTTGAAACACTGTTTTCAGTATTGCAAATATAGATAACTTAAAATTTAGTACTTAAATTCAACTCTTAATTTTCAGTACTTAATTTTCACTTTTATCAAACGCACCCTAAGGCTTTGTTTGGTTTATGGTTTTAGTGATGGAAAAGAAAGGAAAGTGCTAAGAAAAATCTTTACTTATGTTTGATTTCTGAGGCTCTAATTCGTTTGCGATTTTAGAAAAGGAAAAAGGAGCACTAATTCCTTTGTGTTTTCTCTTTTATTTTCCTTTATGCTTAAACGTTACATACTAAACCATTAAATTGTAGCTCTCTCTCTCTCATAGCTTAAACTTCTGAAAATTGTTACCATGTTATTAGAGGACTCATAGGTCGACATACCATCCATGAGGGGTCATACGTTAGATTCAAGTGGCTCAAACGTGAGGGGAACTATTGATTAAATAATTGAATTACACCACTTCTTAAAAGCTTAAGCTAGCTTTTGGAATAGATGATTGTTAACAATAACATCTAAACTTAAAATTTTTCGAAACATAATTGTAAAATAAGAAAAAAGGAAGGGAAACGACTCCAGAAATTTAGAATGTTTAATTTATCTCCCTACTTATTTTCTTTTCCTTCCCATTTTTCTCGCCATTTTCCTTATTTATCAAACCGATGGAAAGGTTTTCATCTATGCTTTATTTTCTTTTTCCTCAATGAATCTAAGACCCAAACAAAGCCAAAGGAAATCGAGAGGAAAATAGGAAAGAAAATAATATATATATATATATATATATAAAATGATAAATTAATTACATAAACCAAAATTTGGGAGTCATTTTCCTTAATTCCCTTTTAGTTCTAAGTTACAATTATGTTTTGAAAATTTTGACCGTTATAATTGTTTTTACATGGAGGAAAACACGAGAAATAGTTTTTCTTTCTAGTTTTCCTATCTCTTTTCTTTTCCTTAAATGAATCTTCAAACCAAATTAACAAAGCCCAAGAAGAAAGGAAAGGGAAGGAAAGACAGAAAAAAACCTCGTCTAAAGGAGAAATGATCTCATCTCACCATCACATTTCTTTAACGTCCACAATAATTTGAGTATTGCCTGGGTGCACAATAGTTAGAGATAACTTCTCTAGTTCTCTTTATGGGGTTAAAAATGATGGTAAAACCAAAATAATAACATGTAGCAAGGAATTTTAATAAATTGAAAAGAAAGCATTTTTGGTAACTGGTCGGCGGTCGCCTATTCACATTATATTGACAATGATTTTATTTTTTATTTTATTTTATTTTTTCTTTTTGAACAGCCACGGAGCAATCGACATCCATCTTCATCAACAGCAACTTATGCATACCATGTTAGTTAAATCTTTATTGCAACAATTTACTATTTTGTGTAGCAAGGGTCCTATGATTGCAAACCCATTTTTAAAGCAGAAATTATCTCGTGTGATTGCATATGTCTTTAACATTCACTATAATTTTAGTATTAATTCTTTGAATCTGTCATCTAAATCCTATAATGATTAGACTTTTTTTTTTTTGCTAAAACTATAATGATTAGACACTACCGTAATTGTCACATCGTGTTGCAATAAATTATGTGAGATGATTTCTTTTTATAGGTATCATAAAATGATGGTAATGGGGTTCTGGAGATTTTGAGAATTAAATTTGATCATATATATATATATATATGTATATATACGAAAATTCTCTAAAGATGGCGCCCTCTCTTTAATAAAGAGAGGACCTCTGTTTTGGCCGTCAGATCGCGTTTTCATTAAGGGTAGTGCTGTCATTTTACAGTTTTTAAACATGATCCGACGGTCAAAACAGAAGCCCTCTCTTTAATAAAAAGAGGGCGCCCTCTTTAGAGCCTGACTGTGTATATATATATATATATATATATATATATTTTAAGTATTTTACATTTACAAATCCCCCTCCCCCCAACTCTTATTTAAGTCTCTCTCAACTTATGTTTAGGCCCCCCAAAGGGTTCAAAATTTTGAAAATTATACTTTTAGTGTGAGATTTGTATGCGTTTTAGAAATAGGCCCTCCTAGAATTTTGAAAGGCACTATACAATATTTATGTGTCATCAAATAGACTCATACTATAAGCATATCCCAAAAAAATCACAATTATATACAAGTAGACTCTAAAAAAATTGCTAATTATGTATAAATTGACCCCAAAAAAATCACCTCGGGGGCACTGACCCTGAACCCCCATATAGCCTAGGTCCCTTAACCAAAATTCCTAACTCCGCCCCCGAGTAACAAGGAATTTTAATATAGTGAAAACAATTTTTGTAACTAGTTGCCTATTCACTCTGTATTAACAATGATTGTTTTCTTTTGCCAGCAGTCACGAAGCAATCCATTTCCATCTTCATCGATAGTACCTCATGTTGCAAATTCTCACCATGTTAGTTCATCTTTTATTGCAACAATTTACTTTTTTTTTTAGGAGATTCCGATCCCTCAGATTCATGTATGTATATATACATGTCTATATTGTATGACGATGTTTTAATAAGATTAGTAATTTGATTCTTTCAAATTCCAATAAAACTCATTTTTTATATAACAAAAACAATTAGTGTTTAATACTATAGAGTCATAATAATATTCTCCCTGTACATCACATCGGTTAAGCAGCTTTCAGATTGGCCACGCGGTAGATCCTAACAATTTATGTTTTTAAATAAATTTTTCGCATGTTCGTTACATAAAATCTAGATCAGATATGATGAAATTTGTCTAACAAATATTTTTTTTTTTTTCCAATTTTGGAACAACTTATATGTTGGTTAGATTTGAAACCAAACAAATATATATTTGATATCATTCACGGAAATTCGCTTCTTCGCTAATTATATATCATTATAACTTTTTCTTACACTGGTGTTTCCTATTATAGAGTTCTTTAACAAACATATGTAACTTTATGTTTACCTTTCTCTCTTTTCTTTTTTTCGAAAATTCATGTACTTTAGTGTTATGATTCTCTTCACTAATTATTGCATAAATACGTGTAATATTGTGTAATACATCTTTGTTTTTTGTTGGTTACTTGAGAGTTGCAATTTTTATTTGTTTGTTTTTTTTTTATTTTATTTATACAATAATTTATGAGCCCCGTGCGATTGCGCTGGTAGTTGAAAATTAACAAAATTAAAATAATACCGATATTCAGTTTTAAATGAGTAAAAGTGAAAGAAAAAAAAAATAGTAGACGTAGATAACATACATTTTATTAAAAAATTACTCCTAATGTGGTGTGCAGTGAGTCCTACTAGTATATATTTATTTTAATGAAATATATGCTATATGATTCTACTTTTTTTTTTTTTTCACTTCTAATTATTTTAAACTTGGATGCCATTATATTTTTTTTTTAGCTTTCAACTACTCCTTGCATTGCACGGTCTAATAACTTGTTCACTATAATTTTAGTATTAATTCTTTGAATCTGTCACTTAAATCCTATAATGATGAGATACTACAGTAATTGTCACATCGTGTTGCAATAAATTATGTGAGATGATTTCTTTTTATGGGTATCTTAAAATGATTGTAAAACCAAAATAATATAGTAAGTAACTTCTGTACAGTAGTAACAGTATAAAAGTTGCTTCCAAAAATATACAAGTAACAAGAAATTTTAATATAGTGAAAACAATTTTTGTAACCGGTTGCCTATTCACACTGTATTAACAATGATTGTTTTCTTTTGCCAGCAGTCATGAAGCAATCCATTTCCATCTTCATCAATAGTAGCTCATGTTGCCAACACTCACCATGTTAGTTCATCTTTTATTGCAATAATTTACCCTCTTTTTTTCTTTCCTTTTTTGTTTTTTTTTTTTTTTTTTTTGTAGCAAGCAAGAGTCCTATAATCACATCACATACAAGAAAATGAAAACTACTAGTTTTTGTTTTTGTTTTTTTTTTTTTTTCTTAATGTTAGAAGATATAAGAGAGAGGGAAAGAGAGTGAGACAATACTATGAATTATGTATTGAATGGTGTGATCAAACCTTACAATGAGTAGCATTTATATAGGCCAAGAGAGAATCCTAAAAGGGAAAGAAAAGTACCTAGGCTAGTAGTACAACTAGTAGTACAACTGGTAGTACAATGTATCTAGACAGTAAGTATAGTAAAATACAATAGGTACAAGAATGTAGACAAATATTCTAATATTATTCTAACAGCCCCCCTCAAACTCAAGGTGGTAGAATGAAAACCAACTTGAGTTTGGAAACTAAATCCTGAAGACGTCCTGGTGGATGAGCTTTGGTGAATACGTCAGCAGTCTGATCGATGGAGGAGACTGAGTTAAGTCGAATGGTACCA
The DNA here is from genome assembly GCA_033977485.1 of Hydrangea macrophylla. NCBI lineage: Eukaryota > Viridiplantae > Streptophyta > Magnoliopsida > Cornales > Hydrangeaceae > Hydrangea > Hydrangea macrophylla. Next base: position 93,380,685 of record CM066998.1, on the reverse strand, counting down.
CAAAAAATATGATGACGAACAAAATGACAATCGATCTCAATGTGTTTTGTACGTTCATGGAAGACATTATTGTGAGCAATTTGAATGGCACTTTGGTTGTCACAATTGATGGCTATAGCTGTTGGATGATTGACCCCCATGTCTTCAAGTAACCAGCGTAGCCAGAGAAGTTCCTGAGTGGTATCAGCAAGGGCACGATATTCAGCTTCTGTGCTAGATCGGGCAACAACAGTTTGCTTCTTACTGTGCCAGGAGATGAGAGAGTTACCCAAGAAGAAACAATACCCAGTGGTGGAACGACGATCAGTAGGATCTCCTGCCCAGTCTGCATCTGAGTAGGCACGTAGCTCAAGATATGAGTGAGCAGAGAAGTGAAGGCCGTGAAATAAGGTCCCCTTTGATATACCTGAGAATGCGGAGAACTGCTGCATAATGAGAAGAACGAGGAGCAGATAGAAATTGGCTTACAATATGGACTGCATAGGAGATATCAGGTCTAGTAACTGTCAGATAAACGAGACTCCCAACAAGCTGACGATATAGAGTAGGATCATCTAAGGGTATACCATCCATAGGAGTGAGCCTAGAGTTAGGCTCGAGAGGAGTGGTACTAGTCTTGCTGTCTGTAAGTCTCGCCCGTGTAAGCAAGTCTGAGGCATACTTGGCTTGAGAGAGATAATATCCGTCGGAACTGGAATTGATCTCAAGGCCCAGAAAATAGTTAAGTTTGCTGAGATCTTTCATTTCAACATGTTGGCTGAGATGGGTTTTGAGATCCAAGATTCCAGATGTATCATCTCCTGTGATAATCATGTCATCCACATAGAGGAGAAGTAGAATAATGCCTTGGTCAGTTCTGCAGATGAAAAGAGCTGAATCATATGAGCTGCCTGTGAATCCAAAGCGCTCAACAATGGTGCTGAACTTTGCAAACCAAGCCCAAGGAGCTTGCTTGAGACCATATAGAGCTCAACGGAGCTTGCAAACTTGATGAGGATGATGATGATAACCAGGAGGAGGACGCATATAAACTTCTTCAGTGAGGTCACCATTGTGGAAGGCATTTTTGACATCCATTTGGAATAAGTCCCAACGGCGAACTGTAGCAACTGCAATGAGGCTGCGAACAAAGGTAAGACGGGCAACAGGAGCAAATGTTTCCTCATAATCAATCTCATACTCCTGGGTAAAGCCCTTGGCTACTAGGCGGACTTTGTAACGATCAATGGATCCATCTGAGTGAGTTTTGATCTTGTAAACCTACTTACATCCCATAGCATTCTTGCCATTTGGCAAGTCCACCAAATCCCATGTGTGATTTTGTTCAAGTGCCCGCAATTCATCATCCATTGCTTTCTGCCAAAGAGGATTAGAATTGGCCTCGTGGTAAGATTGAGGCTCATGGTGAGAGAGAATTGTAGAAAAATAGTGGTAATCCCGAAGATGAATTGGAGGAGCTTTTACTCGGTCGCTACGTTCTAGGAAGAGGGTCAGGGTCTGATGCAGACCCATCAGATGTAGCAGGCAGTTCAGTAGAGACTGTGGTGGACAAATCAGATGAAGTGTCTGTAGATGTGGATGTGGGTAGAGGGGCAGACAAAGTTGCTGATTCAGAGTGAGAACTTATATAAGGGGTGTCAGGAAATAGATCTACTAAGGGGTCAGTGAAGTAGAAAGGAGTACTGGCAGGAGATAGATGAAATTGGGACATGGATGAGAACATTTTGTGTTCTCAGAAGACAACATGACGAGACACACGAAGACGTTTGGAGTAAGGGTCCCAACATCGATAGCCTTTGTGTTGAATACCATACCCCAAGAAACAACATAAGCGAGCTCGAGATTCTAGTTTTGTGCGCTCATGTGGCTGTAGTAAGACAAAGCAAGCAGAACCAAAGACTTTAAGGGTAGTATAGTTAGGAGGATGGTTATATAAACGCTCATATGGTGACTGATTTTCAGTAGTGGGAGAAGGGATACGGTTCATGGTGTAAATGGCAGTGAGGGCAGCCTCTCCCCAAAATTGTTCAGGACATGAAGCAGATGTGAGAAGAGCTCGAACAATATTAAGAATATGACGGTGTTTACGCTCGGCTCTCCCATTTTGTTGGGAGGTGCCAGGACATGAACGATGGGGAAGAGTGCCATGCTGGCGAAGAAAATTTAGAACACATTTTTCTTTGTATTCTTGGGCATTATCAGCTCGAAACACTTTGATATTGCAAGAAAATTGAGTTTTGATCATGTTAGCAAAATCAAAGTAAATCTGGGGTAATTCAGATCGATTTTTCATTAGATATAGCCAAGTGTATCGTGAAAAATCATCGACAAAGATTACATAATATCTAGATCCTCCCATTGTGACAGTTGGAGAGGGACCCCAAACATCATAATAAATTAAATCAAAAGGTGCAGAGGAAACAGAATCACTGTTATTAAATGGTAAAGTTGGTTGTTTGGCAAGTTGACAAGGTAAACAATCAACATTTTCGACTTTAATTGAACCTAACTGACCAGTTGACACTAAGGATTTTAACCGACTTAGCGAAACATGACCTAAACGAGAGTGCCAAAGTTGAAAAGGTGAGGTGGACGATACTGACGCTGCAGCTTGAGTTGGTGAAATGAAGTGAGATGAAATATGGAGATTTTTCAGTTCAAATAATCGTCCTATTTTACGACCTGTCCCAAGAGTCTGGCCCATTTTTGGGTCTTGTACTAGACATCCAGAATTATAGAAAGAGACGGTAAGTCCGAGTTCATACAATTGACCAACAGATATGAGATTTAAAGTGAGTTTAGGAATAAGATAAGTGTCAGGGAGAGATGTGTGAGTGGTGGAGACTTGCCCTATATGACTGGCGTTCATACGGGAACAATCAGCTATGTGTATGGATGGTGCATTGAGAGTAGAATGTTTGGTAGAGAATGTAGTGGGATCAGAGGTCATATGGTTACAGCAACCAGAGTCAAAGAACCAAGAGGATGTACCTGGGGCAACAGATAGAGCAGTAGGAGACGTGTTATTAGAATGATCCAGAACTCGTTTGATGATGTCCGTAAGGAGAGAATCAGAGATGGATGAAGGGGTAGACGACTTAGAAGATGATGACCCCTTGGTAGAAATAGCAGTGGATGATGATGAACAACCTCGGGACCGATTATCCTGTGAATATCTGGTAGGATTCTCATTGCAATCATCAAGATAGTGCCCTGGTCCACGCTTGTGACAAAAAGTACACACTCTGATAGGACAATGCAACAGAATATGTCCTAGTTTGTGACAGTATCTGCAGGAGGGATCTGTGAGAGGCTCCATGATGTGTAACATAAGTCTGAGAGTGGTAGAATTGATCTGGATGACAGTGGTCGGGTGGTGATATGACGGAGGAAGCCTGGATGAGGAAGTGGCAGCCGAGCAATAGAAGCAGCCGGGTGGTAGTGACCTGGCGGCAGTGGTGGTGTAACACCCGTACCCGGAAAAGAAGATTAATGTGATAATAATATGTGTTAATTAAAGATAATTAATGCATGAGATGAATTAAGGTGGGGTTATGAACCCACATGTGAAAAGGTGTTCAAATGCGGACACAGATGAAAGTCCTGTGAAAGGCAGGACTGGTATAAAAGTGGGGCCCAACGAGGGTCTAATTAAAATAATTTGCATTTCGATGTCATTATATGCTTATATGATTACTTGTTTAAATGCTTATTGATATTATTATGTCTTATGATAGGAAAGGGGACCAATTTGGGTACCCATGTGAGGGCGTATTTGAATAAAATTAATAATTGGTAGGTTTAATAGCAACCTCATGAATTATGTGGGACCACATTTGGGACCCACGCGGGACTTAGATTAAATCCTTTTAGAAAAGATGGGTAGTTAACGTAATTAACCTGAGGGCTTCATAATAAAACTTATAGAAAGTTGGGGGAGGTAAATGGAATTAAGGAAGAACCACATGACAACACATATGCATGAGATGCATATGTGTCTCATACTTGCAAAACACAGCTGGGAATCTAAAATTGAAGAGAGAACGAGAGCTTGAGTCGGCGACGGAATTCTCGACGACGTTTCTTGCCGCTCCTTCGCCGTCCGGCGTCGGATTCACGAACCGAGACCGGATTTGGACTCGTGGAGGTAAGAGGATCACATGCACGTCCTTTATTTTCATTTTCGGCAACGTTTTTACGGCGGCCGTTCTTAATAAACGATGTTCTTGGTACCAAACTTGTGTAGGATTATCACTAACTATAAATTGAGCTAAACTTGGGAAGGAATTGGGGGATTCTAAGCTTAGTTGCGTATAAATCAAAGAGGTGAGTGCTCTAATCCCAAAATTGGGTGTTTAGATATGTTTGTGTAATAATTGTTGGCTTAGAATGCTTAATCCATGTTTATGTTTATATGTGTTGTTGAAATTGGGTAAAAAGCATGTCAAAGTTATGAAATTGCTATGCTTATATGCCTATATGTTAAGTTGCTTAAATGCTTATGTGGATCAAAGGGAAGTCAAGTAGTGAGCACCATTTATAGGTCCCATATGTAAGGGATAGGAAGTCCTCAATGAGTAGGACATGGTGACGACCACAATGAAATGCCGGTGACGCCTTCGGGGTCACAAGAGAGTGTGTGTTGTGCTATATGCGCCAAAAGAGTGAGAAATTCCGGGGTGAGAAGGACCCGGGGGTGGTGGCTTGAGTTACTTGACTTTCCAGAGATCAATTGGTTGATGTTTTTAATGATTGTTGCATTTGCATATTAAACATTCCAATAGCATGATTAGTTCCCTCACTAAGCGAAAGCTTAAACGAAAATATATTTTCTGTTGTGGTTATTGAATAACCATCGCAGGTACCGAACGGGAGAACGAGAGGAAATGATCCGTGCGACGGTTGGGCGTGGGGGTTACAAGTTATGTTGATATGTACATGTGTATAGAAGTTTTGGTTAATGGTAGTCTTTGTAATCCATGGGTTAGAAACATCTTGTGTTTTGAAAGTGTTAGGATCACCTTGTATTTGGAGGACTTGTATCTTGAAAGGTTGGGTTATTGCTAACTATGTCCTATGTTGATGGTGGTTTCTTTGTTAGTCACAAGTTGTATAATGTTGGAAGAAAGTCCTTTTTGGTTGTAAATTTAACTTGAGTTCTCCTATGATTGAATGGTCATGAGTATAATGGGAGAAATATGGATTTTGATGTAAGTTCATGATCCTAAGGAAGAATTAGTGTGTTTGATTGTCAATCCATGCTTTAGAGATGTTGTGTTAATGTTAGAAACATTTGAAAATGCTTTGAGAATGAGTTTTAAGGGTTTCACAAAGTTTTGGGAAGTTTGGAACAAGTTTGGATATGAAAAACTGATGTTTTTAGCAGCAGGGAGGTGTTCTGCCAAGGCCGGATCGATCCGGCCTTTCCGCGGATCGATCCGCCCATTTCCGGGGACGTTCTGCCTCAAAATCAGGAAAATGGATCGATCCGCCCTTTTCGCGGATCGATCCGCCCCTATTTTTGGCAGCTGCTGACTTTTACGGAAACAAGCATAACTCTCTCTACAAAACTCGGATTCGCGCACCGTTTTTTTTGCGTTGGAACCGGGACTCAAAGAGCTATCTTTCCATATAAAATTTGCTATACTTTATTAATGACCATTTTGCCCTTGGGTCTGTTTTGTGTCAACGGAGCTGTTTTAGTAAGTCTAAATCATGTGTTTATTAATGAGTTAAGGGTGTTTTGAACGTGTGGGCTTGTTACACGTGTCCCAACTTGCCCGAGGCGGGTTGGGGTGTGACAATTTTTGGTATCAAAGCTATAGGTTAGAGCCTTTGGGGACGAGTGACGATTACGACGCGTAATAAGCATAAAGGATTAAACGATGTGTAGTTCATGCATTCACGTTTACTTAGCATGTTGAATGATGTTGAGCATGCATTGAAAAGAATAAAAGTAACGTGTATATGAATATGTATTGTGAATGCCAGAGAGAAAATGTCTGGTGAAAGATCGACACCGCCTACGCAAATGGAAAGAATGGAAAGAGTTGTAGCCGGATTAGTACAAGTTGTTGAAACTCATACAATAGAGGGAAGACGTGAACAACCGAATCCTAATCCGAGGGAGGAGGTGACCACTATTTCACAATTTTACAAGCAAAAACCGACACTATTTCGAGGAGAGACTGATCCAATGAGAGCTGACTTTTGGTTGTCCGACATGGAAAGGATATTCCGGGTTCTTCCGTGTTCCGAGGCTCAACAGGTTCTATTTGCCGCTGATACTTTAAAAGAAGAAGCGCAATACTGGTGGCGTACAAAATTGGGACTCGAAAGGCCGAACACTTGGGGGGAGTTCGTAATACTCTTCAAGAAGCAGTACTTTCCGAAATCTTTTGAAGATTTGAAAGCTCAAGAGTTCATGGAATTGAAACAAGGGGGAATGACAGTTCGGGAGTACTCCGCCAAATTCATAAGTTTGGCACGATTTGCTGAAAATATAGTACCGAATGAAGGGGATCGAACTAGAAAATTTGTGACGGGGCTGAGGGATGAGATTCGACGCCAAGTATCAGTGCAACGGTTGGATAGAGTTGCAGAGGCATTGGATGTGGCTTCAATCGCTGAAAGGGATATGGGGTATCAACAAAGTTCGCAAGCACCAACAACTCAACAATACAAAAGGCCGAGTTCAAGTCAATATAGCGGTCAAGGGAGTTCAAAGCGACAGAGTTTTGGGGGTTCTTCGGGTGGTGGAGGTAACAAGCCACGATGTAACACATGCGGGAAATTTCATTGGGGTGTATGTAATCTACCGACAACGGTGTGTAATAATTGCCGACAAATGGGACATGTAGCAAAGAATTGTCCGAGAGTGAGGCCAAATACTTATACCCCGATGAGGCGTACCGACGATAGTGGGATGGTTTGCCATAACTGTGGGGAGCTTGGACATCGAATGCGCAATTGTCCTAAACCGAGGCAAGGAGGTTTTAGTGCAACCGCAAGTAGTGCACCAACACCGCGACCACCTCAACAACAACCACAAGGAAGGGAACAACGTCAGGGCCGTTATTTCCAGCTTAATCCAGGGGAGACTACCGTTGCTAACACAGTTGTGTCAGGTAAAGTTCTTATTTGCTCAACACCTGCTAATGTGTTAATGGATTCTGGTTCTACACACTCGTTTGTATCACACCAATTTGCTAGGAATATGAATGTACCCTTAGAACTTCTCGAATATGATTTGTCTGTTGATGTCCCATTGGGAAGATTTTTGGTGAGTGCGGGGGTTTATAGAAATTGTGAAGTTAAAATTAATGATGAAGTGTTAACAGTGAATCTAGTACCATTAGTAATCCAACATTTTGATGTCATATTGGGAATGGATTGGTTGTCAGTTAATCACGCGGTTATTGATTGTGAAAATAAAAGGGTAGAATTTCAGACACCGACCCATAGAATCTTCTCTTTCCAAGGGGTAGGTGTTGTGTCACCACCATATCTCGTATCCGCCATCAAAGCTTGTCGTTTATTGAGAAAAGGGTGTAAAGGTTTCCTTTGTAGTGTAATGGATACCAAAAGTACGGAACTAAAGTTGGAAGATATACCCGTAGTTAAAGAATTCTCTGATGTATTTCCAGACGATTTGCCGAGTGTGTTAATTGAGAGGGAGGTTGAATTTGGTATAGATGTAATACCGGGAACACAACCCATTTCGCGGGCACCATATAGAATGGCTCCAGTAGAGTTGAAAGAGTTGAAAACTCAGTTACAAGAGTTGTTGGATAAGGGGTTCATTCGGCCAAGTGTATCACCCTGGGGTGCACCGGTTTTTTTTGTGAAAAAGAAAGATGGGATGATGCGGATGTGTATATATTATCGTGAGATCAACAAAGTAACTATCAAAAACAAGTACCCATTGCCGCGAATCGACGATTTATTTGACCAATTACAAGGAGCTCAAGTGTTTTCAAAGATCGATTTGAGGTCGGGGTATCATCAACTAAAGGTAAAAGCTGAGGATGTTGAGAAGACGGCCTTCAGAACTCGATACGGCCACTACGAGTTTCTTGTAATGCCATTTGGAGTAACCAATGCACCGGCTGCGTTCATGGACTTAATGAATAGGGTTTTTAAAACGTATCTTGATGAATTTGTTATTGTTTTTATTAATGATATTCTCATTTACTCACAGAGTCCGGAAGAACATGATAGACATTTGAGATTGGCGTTGCAACGTCTTCGAGAAAAGCAATTGTTTGGAAAATTGAAGAAAAGTGAGTTTTGGTTGTCAAGTGTTACTTTTCTTGGCCATGTGATTTCTAAAGAAGGTGTGTCAGTCGATCCACAGAAAATAGAAGCCGTTATGAATTGGGCGAGACCAACCAACGTGTCAGAAATTCGTAGCTTTCTGGGATTGGCTGGATATTATAGAAGGTTTGTTCAGGATTTCTCGAAGATTGCTACTCCGATGACAACATTAATGAGAAAGGATATTCCGTTTGAATGGGGGAAAGAATGTGAGGAATGTTTTCAAACATTGAAGAGTAAGTTAACTTCTGCTCCAATACTTTCGATTCCGACAAGTACCGGGGGATTTAGTATTTACAGTGACGCTTCTCATCAAGGCTTGGGATGTGTTCTTATGCAAGGGGATAAAGTGATAGCATATGCTTCAAGGCAATTGAGGACTCATGAGAAGAATTATCCAACCCACGATTTGGAACTTGCCGCGGTAATTTTTGCTTTAAAAATTTGGCGACATTATTTATACGGGGAAACTTGTGAAATTTTCACTGACCATAAAAGCTTGAAGTACTTATTTACCCAGAGGGACTTAAACATGCGCCAACGAAGATGGTTGGAGTTAATGAAGGACTACGATCTGAAAATTCAATATCACCCAGGTAAGGCGAATGTAGTCGCCGATGCTTTGAGTCGAAAATTGCCAGAAAATTTGACATGTGTTTTGACAGCACAAGAAGGGTTAGTGAAAGAGTTTGAACGTTTGGAACTGGAAGTTATTCCTAGAATTGAAGGTGGGTTAATGGCAGCAATTGTAGCACAACCTGATTTGATTGGAGAAATTAAAATGAATCAACTTCTAGACCCAACCTTAAAGAAAGTTGTAGATGAATTACCTGAGGGTAAGCGACCGGAGTTCAGTTTACATGATGGGGTATTATGGTATATTAATCGGTTATGTGTGCCTAATGTTGGCAATTTAAAGGAAGGAATTTTGGAAGAAGCTCATAGTACTCGGTATTCCGTGCATCCGGGTAGTACGAAAATGTATAGAGATTTGAGGGAGGTCTACTGGTGGAGTGGAATGAAACGTGAAGTTGCTGAGTATGTGGCCAAATGTATGACTTGTCAATTGGTAAAGCTTGAACATCAACGACCTGCGGGGGAAGTACAACCATTGGAAATACCGGAATGGAAATGGGAGCACATTACAATGGATTTTGTGTTTGGATTGCCAAGGTCTCCTAGATCTAATGATAGCATTTGGGTAATCGTTGACAGGTTGACTAAGTCAGCCCACTTCTTGCCGATTAAGACCACAGAACCGACAAAGTTAGCTGAACTTTATGTTAAAGAGATTGTAAGATTGCATGGGGCACCGGTATCTATAGTGTCAGATCGTGACACACGTTTTGTATCCAGATTTTGGGAAGGGCTACAAAGAGCAATGGGGACAGCTTTGCATTTTAGCACCGCTTTTCACCCACAAACTGATGGACAATCGGAACGAGTTATTCAGATTCTCGAGGATATGCTTAGAGTATGCGTTATGGATTTTAAGGCTGACTGAGAAACTCACTTGCCGTTAATTGAGTTTTCTTATAACAATAGTTTCCAGACAAGCATTGGAATGGCGCCTTTTGAGGCATTATATGGTCGAAAGTGTAGATCGCCTGTGTGTTGGACAGAGGTTGGGGAGAAGCAACTTCTGGGGCCGGAAATTGTACAAATCACCACTAATAAGGTTAAGTTGATTAAGCAACGGTTGCAAGTGGCACAAAGTCGCTACAAAAGTTATGCTGATACGGGTAGAAGACCGTTGGAGTTCGAGGTTGGTGATTATGTGTTCTTAAAGGTTTCACCTTCGAAAATTATTACACGGTTTGGTAAGAAGGGTAAGTTAAGTCCAAGATATGTTGGACCTTTTCTGATTTTGAGTAAGGTGGGACCGGTAGCTTACAGATTGGAGTTGTCACAAGAATTGGCACATGTTCACAACGTGTTCCACGTATCTATGCTCAGACGTTACGTGTCAGATTCGAGTCATATCCTTGAACCAGAACCGTTGGAAGTCCGAGAAGATATGACATATGTTGAACATCCGGTACGGATTCTGGATAGGAAGGATCAAGTGTTAAGAACGAAGACAATTCCGTTGGTCATGGTTCTTTGGCGTAATCATAGCATTGAAGAGGCAACTTGGGAACGAGAAGATGAGATCAGAGAAAGATATCCACACTTGTTCGACTGATGAGGTAAGAATAAGTTTGGGGACAAACTTCTTAAAAGGGAGGGAGAAATGTAACACCCGTACCCGGAAAAGAAGATTAATGTGATAATAATATGTGTTAATTAAAGATAATTAATGCATGAGATGAATTAAGGTGGGGTTATGAACCCACATGTGAAAAGGTGTTCAAATGCGGACACAGATGAAAGTCCTGTGAAAGGCAGGACTGGTATAAAAGTGGGGCCCAACGAGGGTCTAATTAAAATAATTTGCATTTCGATGTCATTATATGCTTATATGATTACTTGTTTAAATGCTTATTGATATTATTATGTCTTATGATAGGAAAGGGGACCAATTTGGGTACCCATGTGAGGGCGTATTTGAATAAAATTAATAATTGGTAGGTTTAATAGCAACCTCATGAATTATGTGGGACCACATTTGGGACCCACGCGGGACTTAGATTAAATCCTTTTAGAAAAGATGGGTAGTTAACGTAATTAACCTGAGGGCTTCATAATAAAACTTATAGAAAGTTGGGGGAGGTAAATGGAATTAAGGAAGAACCACATGACAACACATATGCATGAGATGCATATGTGTCTCATACTTGCAAAACACAGCTGGGAATCTAAAATTGAAGAGAGAACGAGAGCTTGAGTCGGCGACGGAATTCTCGACGACGTTTCTTGCCGCTCCTTCGCCGTCCGGCGTCGGATTCACGAACCGAGACCGGATTTGGACTCGTGGAGGTAAGAGGATCACATGCACGTCCTTTATTTTCATTTTCGGCAACGTTTTTACGGCGGCCGTTCTTAATAAACGATGTTCTTGGTACCAAACTTGTGTAGGATTATCACTAACTATAAATTGAGCTAAACTTGGGAAGGAATTGGGGGATTCTAAGCTTAGTTGCGTATAAATCAAAGAGGTGAGTGCTCTAATCCCAAAATTGGGTGTTTAGATATGTTTGTGTAATAATTGTTGGCTTAGAATGCTTAATCCATGTTTATGTTTATATGTGTTGTTGAAATTGGGTAAAAAGCATGTCAAAGTTATGAAATTGCTATGCTTATATGCCTATATGTTAAGTTGCTTAAATGCTTATGTGGATCAAAGGGAAGTCAAGTAGTGAGCACCATTTATAGGTCCCATATGTAAGGGATAGGAAGTCCTCAATGAGTAGGACGTGGTGACGACCACAATGAAATGCCGGTGACGCCTTCGGGGTCACAAGAGAGTGTGTGTTGTGCTATATGCGCCAAAAGAGTGAGAAATTCCGGGGTGAGAAGGACCCGGGGGTGGTGGCTTGAGTTACTTGACTTTCCAGAGATCAATTGGTTGATGTTTTTAATGATTGTTGCATTTGCATATTAAACATTCCAATAGCATGATTAGTTCCCTCACTAAGCGAAAGCTTAAACGAAAATATATTTTCTGTTGTGGTTATTGAATAACCATCGCAGGTACCGAACGGGAGAACGAGAGGAAATGATCCGTGCGACGGTTGGGCGTGGGGGTTACAAGTTATGTTGATATGTACATGTGTATAGAAGTTTTGGTTAATGGTAGTCTTTGTAATCCATGGGTTAGAAACATCTTGTGTTTTGAAAGTGTTAGGATCACCTTGTATTTGGAGGACTTGTATCTTGAAAGGTTGGGTTATTGCTAACTATGTCCTATGTTGATGGTGGTTTCTTTGTTAGTCACAAGTTGTATAATGTTGGAAGAAAGTCCTTTTTGGTTGTAAATTTAACTTGAGTTCTCCTATGATTGAATGGTCATGAGTATAATGGGAGAAATATGGATTTTGATGTAAGTTCATGATCCTAAGGAAGAATTAGTGTGTTTGATTGTCAATCCATGCTTTAGAGATGTTGTGTTAATGTTAGAAACATTTGAAAATGCTTTGAGAATGAGTTTTAAGGGTTTCACAAAGTTTTGGGAAGTTTGGAACAAGTTTGGATATGAAAAACTGATGTTTTTAGCAGCAGGGAGGTGTTCTGCCAAGGCCGGATCGATCCGGCCTTTCCGCGGATCGATCCGCCCATTTCCGGGGACGTTCTGCCTCAAAATCAGGAAAATGGATCGATCCGCCCTTTTCGCGGATCGATCCGCCCCTATTTTTGGCAGCTGCTGACTTTTACGGAAACAAGCATAACTCTCTCTACAAAACTCGGATTCGCGCACCGTTTTTTTTGCGTTGGAACCGGGACTCAAAGAGCTATCTTTCCATATAAAATTTGCTATACTTTATTAATGACCATTTTGCCCTTGGGTCTGTTTTGTGTCAACGGAGCTGTTTTAGTAAGTCTAAATCATGTGTTTATTAATGAGTTAAGGGTGTTTTGAACGTGTGGGCTTGTTACACGTGTCCCAACTTGCCCGAGGCGGGTTGGGGTGTGACAGGTGGTGACCGAGCGGCGAAGGCAGTGACAGCGGTAGAGCCCAAGTTGAGATGGCAAGGTGACCGGAAGGAGGACGTCAGGCAGGGTAGATGTGGATGGTGGTAGCCGGGCAGCGGAGGTGATCGGGCTAAGGTGGCACGATTACGAACTTGAGGCAACTACAAGAAGGATTTAGAGGAACCACTATTGTGGCAACCACAGAGCATACTTTCCTTTTAAGAAGTTAACAGGAGGAGGAAGAGGCCACCAGGAGCTTATAGCTCTGATACCATGTTAGAAGATATAAGAGAGAGGGAGAGAGAGTGAGACAATACTATGAATTATGTATTGAATGGTGTGATCAAACCTTACAATGAGTAGCCTTTATATAGGCCAAGAGAGAATCCTAAAAGGGAAAGAAAAGTACCTAGGCCAGTAATACAACTGGTAGTACAATGTATCTAGACAATAAGTATAGTAAAATACAATAGGTACAAGAATGTAGACAAATATTCTAATATTATTCTAACACTTAAAAAGAAAAAGGCAAAAGTTGAAAACTCGCTTCATCTGTTTTTTTGGGGGGCTCTATTTCATTGTTGTTTCCAAGATTTAAAATGTGTATATATATATATGAAAACAATTGCCAAACATGTTTTCGGTTATCGTTTATAAAAAAACTAGAAACGATTACCAAACGCATTTTAGTTTTTGTTTTAAAAAAAATGATGATAAAAATAGAAAACTGAAAGTCGCAATGTTACCAAATGGCCACAAGTGTTTGTGCAACGTTAGGAGGTGAGAGGCATTGGTATTTTTAGGTAAATATGAGTGACATATCCAGAGGGTTGCCTTAGTATTAATTAGTACGCCCCCAAACATGTAACAAAATATCACTAACGTCACTTATATTTTGAATTTGTGTGGCTTTTGAACCCCATAAACTATATAATGCTATAAAAATCACAATAATACCTTAAATATATTATTTAAATTTACGAATACTAATTTTTACTTGTGCCTAAAGATGGATATGACTTTATATGACATGTATTACTTTCGAGTATATATTTTGTAAAATTATTAATTATTTTATCTTTAAAAATTATAATATATATATATATAGGTCATACAGTCATATTGGGAGACTGTATAATTGATGGGGTGAAATGCATTACAAATACAAATAATAAAGAAAGGAGGTCCGTAGAATTATGGCAAACATTTAGTAAGGTTATGATATATATATATATACCAATTTACATATCCTTGGGCATATACTTAATTTCTTCCATAAGCTTTGAGCAATTATCACCTGTTGAAGAGGCCACAAGCCAAGAACTACAGTTAATTAACTGTTGAGATTGTGGACCCTGGTCAACCAACTTTCAAATCCGGCTGTCAGTAAGATCAACAAATGATGTTTTTCACCCAAAGTAGCAGGAGCTTCACTAGAGCGATGTGGTGGCAGTTGGGGAATTTGATCAAGTGTGTACAATTAAATCCCCTCCCAAGGACCGTGTCATAGTGTGAACAAGCTGTCACGCCCCGACGTAGCATAAATATGGAAAGCGTTTAATTTCCTTTATGGACCCGTAGGTTGCGACAGTTTGAAGGATCGATTCCGTCCCAAAACGTCGAACAACATAAAACCATAATCAGAGCAGAGCAATCAAGGCTTATAAAATATTTTCTAACTTATTACATCTTATGATACGAGTTCAACTAAGGCACAGACCGCCTTGAAACAAAATAATAACTTAAGGTCTATTACAGTCATCCTTATTACAAAATCAGTTCATAAATTAAAAACATATAAGCTTAAAACATGAAATGAAGATAACAGTCTTTTTCCACGCAGTCGTTCTCAGTTAGCATAATCATATTGATGAGCATGTTCATAACCTGCAAAGCCTGAACACGAATGTCCAGGACGCATCAACGTCGTCAGCTTCAAGAAGCTGGTGAGTATTAAAAACATAACTTTGAATGTAAAACATACCCATTTACCTTTTTCCATTTTCAATTTTGTAAAATCAATAGTTTGACCATAGAGAGAATTCAATTTATAAACCAACGAGGAATATATATTCAAAGTCGTTCATTCATAAAGTGCATGATCGTGTATGAGACAATACACCACACTCATCTTGCCGACTCTTTTCTCTCGACAGACACAACAACCCACTATCTCACTCCAGTATCTTTGAATCACTAAGGTAGCCACACTTTAGTAACGGGGTGCCAGGGAATGTCCAGTTTGCCTCACACTTTGGTCCGGGGTACCAGGGAGTGTCCAATGCCTCACACTTTGAATACCTAATCCGCCATGCAAATACCGGAGGAACCCTCACACAGTATCCAGACTCGGGTATCAGGGAGTGTCCGTAGGCCACACTTTAGCACTACCATGGGTGCCAGGGAATGTCCAAGTTCGGCGTCACACACTTTAACGCTACCATGGGCGTCAGGGAGTGTCCAATTTTGCCACCGTCACATTTCAAAGACACTCTCACCGCAATCTCAACACGTCACACTTTGGTACACAACAACCAGGGACTGTCCACAACACAATCTCAATCTCATACTCTTTCCACACTGACCATTACTCTTTTCCACACTGACCATTACTCTTTTCCACACTGACCACCACTCACCATGCATGTACAACTGACTCCACATGAATGACATGTAACTTAATACGGAAATAAAAAGTACTGGGAATGATAATACGAGAAGAAATCAAATCTTATATGAAACAACCGGTGAATTCATCAAAGAATGCTTTAATATGCTTTTATCGCTACTAGAACACAAGTGGGTCTACTTTGAAGCAATGCCCTCAAAAATAAGTTATAACTTTTGTACATGAATTACATACCAAATGAAAGGTCTTTGAGTCTAGTTTCCAACACTTCAAACCGTGCGTGATTTCGAGTTTTCTAGAGGAAGTTATGGCCGTTTTACTAAAAGTCGTCAGTGCTGAAAAATGTCAATCGATTGGAACCCATGTCAATCAATTGGAACTCATATCAATCGATTGGAACTCATACCAATCGATTGGCATCAACAGTTTCTCCCCTGTTACGAATTTAAGGTTGGTTTTTGACCCATTTCTGAATTCTGCTTCAACCAAGACATATAATATATGGATTTCTTCGTTTTTCCGCAAGGATTACGAATATGTGATCGGTTTTGACTAATTTCAATCGTAGCTCTTCGATTTCACGTAAAACCAAAAGCTGACAAAACTTTAAATCAACGGTACGTCGCGATACGGATGAATTAGGCCGTAGTATTCGAACCACAGCCTAATGGGACTAAGATCTTTCATTCCCAATTCACAGAATTGATTTTGGTTAAGTTTGAAAAATTATCATTTTTGAGCTTCAAGCTTTCATACGAAAATTAACAATGGTGTTCTTCAAATTAGACTAAACTACCAGTAAATAAATATGAGATTACATTCCAAGTGAGTTTAGAATACTCACTGAGGGATTAGATTGAGAATTTAGACACCGAGAATTTTCGCCGTCAATTCCGTTGTGGTGAATTTTACTCCTCCGTTCCCTCTCTTGAACTATATATATCTATGTATGTGTTTGTGTGTATATCTTATATATACAGTTGGTGTGTATGTTGTGTTTGTCTTGAGAGAACAAGAGAGTGTTGAGAGAATTTGAGAGTGATAGAGAGAGACAGTGAGTTGGAGAGAATGAGAGACTGTGAGTGATATACAAAATATATACTGATAGAGTTGTGGCCTCCAAGCAAACCACGGGGATCATCCCGTGTGGTTGAGCTCACGTGCTCCCACACACAAAACGCGGTATAATCGCAGATTAAACATAAAAACTGTTATTATCCGATTGAAATAAAAATACAGAAAGTTATATTAACGTAAGAAATAAATTCCTAGTTGTACAAAAGTATAGTTATAGTTTTCAAAACCATAGAAAGTATTTTACATATTTATGAAAATTACGGTTTGACCCCAAAAGAATTTTAAATATGAAATATCATAAGAAATCAGATTTCAAAATATGAGAATTGCAATTTATATTAACACCAGGAATACAAATTTAAAGTGAAATACAAATTAAAATTAAATGAAACGCAGGTTGTCACACAAGCAAAAAAAAAAAAAAATAGAGAAACAATTAAGCACACAATAACACAGATTGTTATGTGGTTGAGCTAATTATACATAGTCTGTTGGGAATGGGTCCACAATCATAACAAAAAAACTACACCCACAAATTTGGAGAATAATAGAACAAGGACGACATGACCACGAAAAAAACAAGCAATCACATAACACCAAAATATATATGTGGTTCGGCCCAACAATACCTCCGTCCACGTGCAAAGACGATCATCTCAATTAATATGAAAACTACAACGCTCAAGACTTCACGTGTATAATTCTCCAACCAAATTATATGACACACACACAATTGCTAGAAACTAATCTCTCCATCAGTAGCTAGTTTGCAGCCTTGTCTTGTGTATGTAGAAGATTTTCAACCAATCTTATCAATCCCTTGAGTAAGCCTTATATTTATAGGTTCTATAGTTCCAATCCTAGTTATTGTAGGATTTACCCATATGATAAGTCTTGTAGATCAAGGAATACTCTTATAAACATTCCTATAAAATAAGTAGCTTCCACCATCAAAGGAAACCTTATTTGATTAAAAAAAAAAAGCACCAGATAATGAACCAAATTAAAGACTAGGGAACAATTCCACTAATGGAATTTTAGGCACAATCCTAATAATTTTCACCGTGCCTCAAATTCCTACCCATCAGTCCTCAGAGTTTTCTTATTGTAATCTTCAACTTTGATATCGATAGTGCATCGCCTTAGCCATTCCCCAAACTATTCAGCTACACCATTACTCAAGTTCACATCCCCTATGAACTTAAGATCACCAACGTCATCAAACACGAAACCCACGAGCTCCACTTTGCTATTGTGGCCGTCTTCACCTTGAGTAGAAGTTGTAATCACCAAAATTGTTGGAGCCTGGTCATCTAATCTCTTAATAGATTTTCCCACCAACTTCCACACCCACTTATTCTTCACGATAACCCCAAAATCTGTACTCTCCAATTAAACGTACAAATTTCCAACCTTCTTCCTCAAGAACATTATACAAGAATTCCACTTCACCTTCATGAGGCCCCTCTTCCCGACAAACGAGTATCCTCTGCAATCCAACATTCCCAGGGAAATTACGTTTCTCTTCAAACCTGGAACATGAAGCACATCTGTCAAAAGCCTTATTAACCCATTTGAAGTTTTGATTCGAATGGTTCCAACACCCTTGATTTCTTCAACTATGTTGTTTTCCATGGAGACTTTTCCATGCACCAATTTGTACGACAAGAATCAATCTACATGCGAACATAAGTAAGCAAAGCAAGCTGAATCAAGAACCAAATTCGCAGTTTCCTTATCCTCATCTATAATTATCATGACTTCTATGACATAATCATCCGAATGTTCCAACACGTTTGCAGCGGTACCTCTATTATCCTTCTACGCTGGGCAATCTCACATAAAGTGACCCTGCTCTTTACAATAGTAACACTCATTGTCCTTCATAGGAGTTCTATGTTGTGCTCCTCCACTATCGCCTCCACTACAGTTTTTCTCCCCATGCCTTGACCTTTCTTGTGTAACAAGTGCTTATGCATCTTCCAACTTTCCCTCTTTATTATCTATCTTCTCATTAGTGAAAGAGCTTTTTTTTACCTGTTCCACATTATGGTATCTCTTTCATAAAACAATGTATTGAACAATTAATTATGAGTAGATTTTACCGATGTAAGGAGAATGATAGCTTTGTCCTCGTTGTCTAGTTTCAAGCCAACATTGGATAACTCGTACAATAACTTGTTAAACTCACTTACATGGGCTTGAAGTTCAACTAATTCTTTCGGCCTAAAGGAGTACAACTCTTGCTTCAACACAAGACAGTTGATGAAGTTCTTCCCCAAATGGAGATCCTCAAGCTTTTTCCACAAAGCTTTTGTGGAGGTCTTCCCCATGACGTCGTACACCATACAGTCCACCAAAATCAGCTACATGGAGAATTAATCCTCTTCTACATCTTGTCGGTCATCCCTTCGGGCTTATCATCTTTACCGCACAATGCATCCTCGATACCTTGTTGCGCCAAAGTGTTCTTCATATACTTGCCACATGCTCAAATTTTTCATTTGCGTATCCCCAAGCAAACTATCTCCAGTTGCCATGGATTCTCAACCAGGCTCTGATTCCTGTTATTAAGAATGGACGCACAATCACAACAAGAAAATCACACCCACAAAGATGGAGATAAATAAAACCATACAACTACGAAAACAAACAAGCAATCACAAAACACCAAGATATATATATATATATATATGTGGTTCGGCCCAACAATGTATACGTATACATGCAAAGGCGATCAGCTTGATTAATATGAAGATTACAAGCACTCAAGACGTCACGTGTATAACTCTCCAACCAAGTTATATGACACCTACAATTACTAGAAACTAATCCCCCCCCCTCACTAATTTGTAGCCATCTCTTGTGTATGTAGAAGATTTCTAACCAATCTTATCAATTCCTTGAGTAAACCTTATATTATAAATTGTAGAGTTCAAATCCTAGTTGTAGTAGTAGGATTTACTCCTATGGTAAGTCTTGTACATCAAGGTATAGTCTCACAAACCTTTCTATAGAATAGGTAACTTCTACCATCAAATGAAACCTTATTTAATAAAGAAAGCACCTGATAAGGAACCAAATCAAAATTATGAAACAATTCCACTAATGGAAATTTTAGGCACAATACTAAAAACGTCCACAAAATACAATGAACATCGGAATATATAAAGCCTATACAGTCTCCTAATCAAAGCAGGAATTTATTGATTTATACACTATTTGCTCAAACTATGAATACATTGATTATTCAAAAATGGTGTAAGCACATTACCCCGTTAGTGTGGCCCATGTTAAGTGGTCAAGAAAGCTCAACAGCCATGGAGTGTTGACAGAGGTAGCAATGATCAGTGGGGTCTATTTGAGCCATTCTAGGGTCTATTTCAACAAGTATCCTATTCTAAGAAGGGTGGTTCAGCCATCCCAAGAAGATCCCTAAGGTCAGGGACGAACCTAGGATTTTTGGTCAAGGAGGTCTGGATTATACGAGGGGCTCGGGGGCAACATCCCTAATTTGATAAAATCATGTAATTTTAGGGGGTTTATTTACAAAAACCTTTAAAATATTACATGTAAATTTAGAATTTTCAAAAGTCGGGGGGGGGGGGGGGGGGGGGGGGGGGGGGGGGTGGGTCTAAAAACCTATAAAATATTACATGTAAATCTAAAATTTTCAAAAATTCAGGCGGGCCTTTGTGAATTTTAGGTGGGCTAAATTCTAAAATCTATAAAAAAAATTACATGTAATTTGTAATTTTCAAAAGTTCAGGGGGGCCTGGGCCCACCTTGGCCCTTATGTGCCTCTGTGCATGCCTCATGTCATGATTTCCATTTTTCTATGGTGGCTGCACTATTTTCAAAACTGAATTGGTTACCTATTGGGACTTGACGATTTGCCTCTTCCGTCATGGTCTTGCCATTAGATCGGAGGCGAGTGACTTAGTGACCTATAGTGTTGTTTGACGTTCGCTGTCTCTTTGTGTTGCCCTAGTGTGTCTCATCTTCAAGGCCTCGATGAGAGGAATTCTGAAGGTCGTCCTCTTCCTATATCTGAGTTAAGATTTGGTCTTGCAAGCCTAGAATCTCAACCTACTTGGGTGAGGGAGGGGAGGGAAGGGGAGGGATCTTTTCAAATTAATAAGGGATGGTTTATTGTTGTGTATCATCGTCACATAGCTGATCACGGACTTATCGAGTTCATGGAACATACTTGATGGATCAAGTTGGTCATTGTAGAATTAGTAATTTGGAGAATAGTGGTGTTGTCGTTCGAATAAACAATGGCAAACTGTTATAGCCTAAATCTGGATAGACCTTTGGTTTGCTAAATGGGCCGGGGTATCTAATTGCATGCAAAAGAAACACAAGAAAGTCTTTAGGGAATGACCAGAGTCTCGTTCAACGATCAAGTTAGTATCAACGTGTATAGTAGGAGAAATGTATTTGATAGCATAAAAAATAGAACTTACCAGCGAAGAAAATTGATAGCAAAAACAATGTAACATACATGTAGGTTTATTTTTATATAGATTTTTAGCTTAATCGCTCTTTTTTTAGGACTATAAGCTTAATTGTATCCACTTAATTCCATATTGGTTCGGTTCTATCTTCAGTGGATCAGGTTGAGTCCTGCTACGACGATTGCAGCCTTAGAGCAACTCTAAGGGTAGTCACCAAATTTGGGTATCCAAAATGCTATTTGGTTACTTGAATAGTGTTTTACATACCAAATAAGTCTTATGCACTCCAACCATAGTAACCAAAATTAGTAGCCATTTTATTGTTTAATATATTTTGATGTATCTCAACCATAGATACACTAAAAATATTATTTTATTCACAAACCAATGGCTAGGATCATCCCACCAAATATGCATCCCCTCACTTTTTCTCTCCATAGACTATTAGTTTGGAGACCCAAACCATGAGTTTGCATAATGGATCCCCTTTTGGATCCCCCATTGGAGTGTATTTTTTGGGATGAAGGGATCCATTTTAGCATCTTTTGGATTTGGATACCCATTTGCATCCCCCATTAGAGTTGCTCTTAGAGAGCAAGTCTCCTAGGTCCTAGCCATCAGGCCTGGCCTTGGGCAAAGGCCACCAAGGCCAATGCCCAATTCGTTGATTATTTTTAGGGTCCCCAAAAGTTTGCAACTATACCACTAGTATTAAACCCAATTATAAAAGCACCTAAACTAAAACACACTTTTTATCCTTTCCCAAACAGACCCTAGTCCATGCCCCAAGAATCAAGACAATCTAACTAAACCCCTGACTTTCATTTATGGCGTCTAATTGTTATTAATTTGTTTTTAGTGTGTGCGTGTGGTTTAAAATAGTTAGATATGTTGCGATTAAAAAAAGACAAAAAGAAAAAAAAAAAAAGAAAGAAGAAGAAGTTAGACAGGCTTATTTACAAAATTTACCCTTTAAATTTGATTCATGTCTCATTTTAGTTTTTGTAGTTTCAATTGCATCAATGTGGTCTCTAAAGTTCTTAAATAGAGGCAAGGTGGTCTAAATGTCTAATTCTATGAGAAGAATTGACAGAATTTATTTACATGCTATGCAATGTCACGCTTTTTAGGGGTAAAAATAGAACACCACTAATCTCACCACCCGTTTATCAGCGTAATTATGCATAGCAGTGGGTGAATTCATCAAATTTTCTATCAAAATGGGATATTTGGACCATATTGCTTCTATTAAAAAAACTCTAGGACCAAAATGATGCAATTGAAACTACAAAGACTTAAATGAGATAGAGACCAAACTTCAAAGGCATATTTTGTCTTTACGCCTAGTTAAATACATTCTAATAACTAAATAGTGTTAATTTTATAGAGGGTCCATTAAAAAAGCTCGCCTTATAGGACCCCATAACTTAGGCCGGCCTTGCTAGCCATGCCTATAGTGGGCTGGATTCCAAGTCTTGGCATCCATAAGGGTATAGTACTGTGACCTTGATTGGTCCAGGTCCAAACATGAGCTTGATAGTTTAATTGCCCGACTCAAATATCACCCTGACACTTGTCGACCTGGTATTGGTCGGGCTGTTTGGTTCATATCAAGAATGTTGAACTTTTTTTTTTTGAACGCACCTTAGTTTCTTTATTTGGCATAGAGATTTAGATTTGAACTTATTATTTTTATGTTTAGGGTAAATTACACTTTACACCCTTATAGTTTGGATGTGATGGTATTTTGGTCTTACAGTTTCAATTTTGTCAATTTGATCTTTAGAGTTTCAGTTAAGTTCAATGTAGTTTATTTATGAAATTTTTTTTATAATTTTTGACAGAGATAGGTCACGTGATGCACACATGATGTATTATTAGAGGCAAAGTGGCAAATTGACTTTAAAAAATTATACTTTACACACTTATATTAAACCTAAATCTGTTAAGAATTATAAGAAAGATTAATGAATAGACTATATTGAACCTAAACTGATACTATAAGGATCAAAGTGACAAAATTAAAACTGCAGCGACCAAAGTAAAATCACACCCAAACTAGAAGGATATAAAATGTAATTTACCCTCAATTTTTATTTTCCATTGGTCCGGGACGTTTGGGTCTCGATCGGGAGTATTAAAAAGGTTAAACGCACGTAAATTTCTTTGTTTGAAGCAGAGATCTAGGTTTTAGCTTTTTTTACCCCTAATTATCTTTGTTTTTATGTTTATTACGCGCAGCAGTATTACTCCTCACAACCGTTCCCATCTACAAATGCAATTGTGCAATACAGTGGAGGAGGAGCTAGAGTAAGATCATCTATATTGTTCTCATGATTTACTTCTTTTTTTCCTTTTCTTTTGTTTCACCAGTAACGTGGAAGCTTAAATAATAAATTTAGACAAAAGTGATAGAAAACATAAAAGGTCCCTTTGTAAATAAATCCACGAAATAGGAGAATGCTTGGGCACATTTATCTAATTTTTCTAAAAGCAATATCAAGTAGGTTTGAAGAAGAAGAAGAAAAAAATGTGCTAAAAGTTAGTATATTAGAACAGGTATGATCTTCTGTGCAGAAAATAGATATTTAAACAGGTTCACTAATGAACAACTAACTAGTTCTAGCCTTATTAAATAGGCCTCTCAAGTAATTAATGTCCTTCATACAAAAGCATGCCTAAGGATTCTCCGTAGCACTTTGGGCCGCAACCTATGTGGATGTTGCAGGACCACAATTTTATTTTTTACTTATTTATTTTTTGTTTTTTGCCTTCTTTTTTTGTTTTTTGTTTTTTTTTAAATAACAAAAAAAATTTGTAGTCCTGCAACTCTCTCATGGGTGCTACCCACAAAATACTGTTGAGGAGGATCCTTACCCCAAAAGCATACTTAAGCAAAGATAACCAATCTGCTACAATGATGGAGACTAGAACGGAGCTTATCCAAACAGAAAATCATATATAGACTAAAACTCTAAAACTAAAACTCTTGCAATTTGGCAAATAGAATTTCTCTAATAAAAAAGAAAAAGGAGCAACGACTCAGCTTGATTAGGAAAAATGCGCTAATCCGTACTGCGTTCACTATCGGGGGTTGAACCTTGCCCCCTTTTAATTTCTTTGGACCTATCACTTATTTCCTAGATGAGACCACTACATCAAATAATTAAAAAATATATAAAAAAAAATGAAAAAGAAAAAAAGACGGGAAGGGAAAACTACTTCATTAGAGTTTTTACTAATTTGTTTTTCATGTTTATATAGTATTAAAAAATAATTTTTTTAGTTATTGTAGGAATTTAAGGGAAAAAAATGAACAAAATGACTCAGGAAACAAAAAAATTTAAATTAATTTTCACCCAATTTAATTATTATTTTTCTTCTCCTTACTATATATATATATATATATATTTTATATTAATCAAATAAAAAAAATCGTATATTTCCAGCGTTATCTCTCACTCAGAAAATTCATGACTCCAACAAAATCTTAATATAAGGGGTCTAGTTTTTAATACTTATTTTTTTCGCAGACGAGAAACCCCTTCAAGACCTGACCAATTGAACCAACTTAGTGTTGAGCACAAAAATAAATAAATAAATAAACCAACAAACCCAGTATAAACCTAAAATTTATACACAAACTACCACAGCTAACACATCTAAGGGGCGTTTGATAAAATTGAAAATTAAGTACTGAAAATTAAGTGCTGAATTTTAAGTATTTAATACATTAAGCGATTGCATTTATAATACTGAAATCAGTATTTCAAGTACTGAAATAGATTGCATTCAGTGATTATTTTCAGTAGAAATTTTTCACTTAAAGTTTTTAGTGAATTTTTGGCTGATTTTTCAATTAAGTGTACATTATCAAACGCACTGAAAAAAAATAAGTGCTAAAACTTTTCAGTTTTACCACTCAATCGAATTATCAAACACACCCTAAATTTTGAATACTAGTAAACTTCAGTAAGACATATCAATTTCCTAGTACAGTAAAACTAAAAGAAGGGCCCACGTGACGCCAGAATTTTCAAGCGATACAGAAGATTAAGGCATATAATAATTTTCAACAATTTCAGATTCATTTAGTATTATATTTATAAAATACATAAAGGACATCTAACTCATTTCACTTATCTCTATTTAAAACATGACATGAAAAGGCTAACTGAGACATAAATATAAATTACAACTTAGATATGTGAAATTTTGTCAAATTTATGAGACTAGCTGATATAAACTGGAAACTCAGTTTAGGTCAGCAGTATTTCACTTTCATCTTATTAAAGCCCCATGAATGCCAAAGACCTTATGACTATATTTTACACATACCCTGTAGTAATTTCACTTTCAATAATGTTACAATATCTACACAAAATTTCACATCAAATTTTACACAAAATAATCACAGTCCTTAATTCTAATGGGCTCCATGTGAGAAACACATGAGTCCCACACAGGACCCACCGGAATTAAGGGCCAAGATTGTTTTGTGTAGAATTGTGTGGTTCTAGCATTACTCTGTTACTGTTGATGTATCACGTATCAGCCATTTTATGATCACAATCCACATCCAACATATTTCTAGTATAATATTAAAATTTGATCAATTTCACTTTAATGCCTCGATTTTCCTAAATTTGTTTTAATCGCTTGGCAATAAATTTTATTACTTCCACAAGTTTTGAATAGATTTTGATTATTGAGAAAAATTAATATCAACTGAAGACATTTAAAGTCCTCAGTTTCATTTTAACAATTTTGTATAAATTACTAATTGATTTTACCCCTGAATTATGACCGTTTTTCACTAACACCCCCTACACTTTAAAATTGAACAAACTTATCTCCTAAACTATCATTTATTGACACTAAAACCCCTTCTTTAGGGAATGAGTTTGTTCATTTTTAGATAGTTCAGGGGTGAATCTGTTTAGTTTCAAAGTTTATGGGATATTAGTGAAAAAAGGTTATAATTTAGGGGGTGGTACTATAATTTACCCTTAATGTTAAGTTATTATTTGTTTTTATTTTATTTTATTACATTACAATTCTACACTTGGGGGAGGGGGACAGCGGGGTTTGAACCCTCGCTTGGATGCATGGAGGGGCTTAATGAGCCAGGCCCTTGCCCTCGCTTGCCTGTTATTATTGTTTTTAGTTGTTATCAATTTAAAACTTGATTGCCTTTAGTGATTCAATCCATGAAAAAGAGTATAGAATGAAAGTTTGAAGAAACAAAAAACAAAAAAAAGAGGGTACCTAACTCTTTTTGATCCATCAAAATTTTCCAGTCAATTACACTTTTCAACCTCCATGTTTGGGGATGTTTTCAATTAGTCTCCTTATATTTTCAATTTTCTCAATTTTGTTCCTCGGATTACGAGTATTTAAATTTTGTTCAGTAACAAAATTTCGTTGTAAAAGGTGGTCTTTAGCGACATAATAATTGTTAATTTGCGGCAAATGTTTACTGTTGGACCAAATTAAATAACTTATCGAACTTAATTCGAGAAAATTAAAAACACATGGGACTAAATTGAAATCAACCCCGTATAGTTGACAGGTCAAAAGTGTAATTTATCTAAAATTTTACTTAGATACATTGAAATTCTATATTCAATAACTTTGATTGTGCTTTTGATTTCAGAATAATTGGCAAACCAAATTCGCAGCATTCGCTGGGGGAGTCGTTGGAGGCATGTGCAATATTATGTGAGACATCGATGGCAAATAATTTTCTCCATGCACGATTTTTATGTACAAATAAAAACCCAAATCGATATTTTGGGTCACATATTGTTCTGTTCAATCTGTGTGTCAAACAATATTAGGTGTTCATTTTAGAGTCTACTAAAGTGGAGAATTTTTTGAGTTCATTCAACGTAACATATTGCATGCCTACGTTATATCATGAGATCAATCAGAGTGAATTTTTTGGATGAGACCTACAACCCACATGTAGGACCCCCTGCATGTAGGGGTGTGGGCCCTACCTAATGACCTACTCTTATTGACAATAGGGCCTGTACCACGTGGTACACCCTCAAATTAAATACCCAAAAACTTCTTAGTGTTGTGTGTGTAGAAACTTGTGTGAGAATTGCTAGCTATGTATGGGTATTCAGGCAGCGGCTTTGATGGCTGTTACCGTGGCTGCATGTGTTGGGTGGGATACATGCTCCTATTTGGACTTTCTATCAATAAAATTACATCATTTTGTTAAAATATAACCTGGCATAGCCAAAATTTAGTGGTGTCATTCTATAACGTAGAACTACATATAATAAAATAACTTTACGTGTATTAAAGCACAAAGATTTATAAAGCTTAAAAATTACATAAAAAAGAGAAGAAATTTGAGTATAATAGTACTGGTTCAACATAAAATGCCCCAATAACTCAAGGAAACTAGTAGCTGTTTTGGATGATTTTTTGTGTTTTGAAAAGATTGCATGATAGGCTCATAGCTTATGATATTAAATACGTCTTTCCTATAGATCTGACTAAACAATTATTCATCTACTGATTTACACATTTGGTTCGTGGGAGAACCTACTTAATTGAGTGCCTTAATTATTCTTTTACTATTGTTTATAAAACATACTCCGTATAAAGGACATCAAATTCAATTTACTTACCTATTTAAAACACCAAGGTCAAGAGGCTATAACTGAGACATAAATATAAATTACAACCTAGATAAAAAATTAATGGGACTAGCTGATATAAAGTGAAAACTCAGTTTAGTTAGGTCAACAGTATTTGACCTTATTAAAATGAATACCTAGACTTTATGACTATATTTTACACATACGGGCTCTGCAGTAATTTTATTTTTGATGTATTACGTATTCGCCATTTATGATCTTATACAAAACCACATCAAATCCAACATATTTTTCAGTGTACAAAATCAAGACTTGTTTAAATACACTTCAATTAGAAAGCTTAGGGCTGCTGCATGAATTTCTTCTGATACATCTTTTGAATTTTCAGTAGCTATTTTTTAGATGGTTTAATGATGTGACACGTGGATTTAGGTTCATTGCAATCTTTTTCATTTTTCATCCATGTTGCTGTGTGAGCATGTGTTTGAGCTTATTGTATTATCTTTTGGGGTATGCCCCTCCTATACCTGTACCCCCCCTTTTTTTTTTTTTTAATTAACCTTTTTCAGGGGAAAAAAAAAAAAGAAGGTGTGTGTGTGTGTGGACATGGTCCACATGGAATAGTAAAAATTTGTCTGTTTGATTGATCAGCCAAAAAGAGAAGAATCTGTTTGTTTGATCTCTCTTCTAGTGGTTGCCAATTTTGGGATTTGGATTAAATATAGGCTATAGCCAAATAGAGACTCACCCTCATTGGATCTAAACTAATTTTTGCCGCAAGAAACTGCAAGGTAATTTTTGCCCCCACAAATCTGAGTTACAATTTTGTGATCTATAAATTTATGCTTTTGAATTTAGGAAGTTATGGTTTTTATAGTTATTACTGTTCCATATGCAGGAATGATAGCAATAAAGTAAAAAAGGAAATGGTTTAATAGCAATGAGAGGATTATTGTCTTCAAAAGATGCTAACAGGGTGAGTCATCTTTTCACATTTTCTTTCCAATTTATGTGTCTCAAATGTTCCCAATCACAAGTGTGAGCATTCCTAATGAGGCTAAAAAGGAAGAAGATTTGCAGTTTTCTGTCATGTTGTTTGGAAACAGTAAAAAAAAAAACTTCCTAAAAAGTTTGGAAACCGTGTTAATAAAAAGTACAAAATGATGTCTTGGCAAAACTCATTAATTCATTCTTATTTTACTTATTTGCCTGCTATTATATTATCTTAGGCACAATTGGGCAAACCTTTATCTTTGCCTTTCCTTGGAGTACTAAATGATGTTCATTGATTTGACCACTATAATCACTTCCTTGGAAAAAAAAAAATTAAAAAAGTTAAAAAAATTCAAGGAAAATTCTATGGTACAATCAAGTGGTTTGATCTTATCGTACGACTTAAATCAAGGTACAATATTTTGTGATCCTGGTTATAATGTATTATTATCATGAGTACAACATTTGTGATGGTTTCTTTAGTGATTTTGTTAAGGTAACAATCCATTATGCCCAGTGATTTTTGTAGTGGTTTTTCTTAGTTAACAAAACATTGTACTCAAGATCAAAAAAATATTACATCAGGATAACAAAACATGGTACCCTGATTATGAATTTATGGCAATACTGCTTGGTCGTGTCTTAGAATTCTCCAAAAAGTTATTAAAAAAAAAGGGCACAAACAATATCTACAAATACAATTCACAAACACTAAAATATTTCTATCTCTCTCTTCTGTGGACTCCCACAGTGTCAGTGGACCTCATCAAGAGAGATATAGACACATTAATTACGTATTTGTGAATTTTGTTTGTGCCCCAACTTTTTTCAAAAAAAGAAAAAGTTTTGATTTATTAATATGCCACTATCATACTCAAAGCTAACCCAAGCAATTACAATTATCACCTATTTAGAGAGACAACAAACTACACAAATTAACTCCAACAAAGTGCAAATATGCAATAAGAGAATGAGGGCAAAGAGTTGGACTTAACACCTCTTATTAACAAGGCTTTGATACTTTCTTTTTGTAATTTCTTTACGTACGTATTGTTAAAATTATATTTTTATTCGTGTAAGTTATGCTCATGATGAGACGACTGGACCTTAAGAAGTGTCACGACCCATCCCACAACACGTGGAAATAGGACACGTGGCACGCCACCAAGGCTCATCCAAACATCATCTAATATTACGCAGCGGAAAGAACTTCTATAAAACAACCCTGGTAGTTTAAAACTTAGGAAACATTCCTCTCTGAGTTGTAAAATACATTGAAATCAGAGTTATAAAAAGTTTTGGCCATTGAAAACACATTCAAAAGAAAATAGTTTTGAAAACAGAGGTTCAGTCGACTGCCCCGTCGACTGCACTAGGGTCCAGTCGACTGCTCCGTCGACTGTGTTAAGCAGAACCAAAACTACATCATATTGCAAAGGGTCCAGTCGACTGATCTGGGGATCCAGTCGACTGCTTTTCAATTAATGGAAGCAGTAGCTAAAATAAACAGTGTTCAGTCGACTGCCCAAGTGGTCCAGTCGACTGCTTTTCTATCATTCACTTCCAGTGTCTCCAACACACGAGATCCAGTCGACTGATCCAGGGTCCAGTCGACTGCTCCCCTGCTGACAGCCCTGTATTTAAATATTAACAACTCATGCCTCTCAACACCCACAATAGGTACAACCATAACTGATTACAACATACTAAAACACAGTTACAGGCGTTCAATTACAGGATTACAATACTATGAAACTAATCTATGGTTCCATTACAACATATTACCAATCCTTACACAAGTTTAGGATTTAAAACACAAAAACATATACAAAGTGATTCCCCGGCGTTCATCGGCCTCACTCGTCGCGCTTCTTCTTGTCTTTCTTCTTACCTGCAATGGAGTACATCTCCACTGCTCAGCTATATGCTGAGCGTACAATTCTAAATGTATGCTTATATGACAGTTCATGGTTTAAGCATCTAAAACACATAGAAATAGTCTTTAGGGTGAGTGGTACGCATTCATCCGGTCGATGCCGTAGGAGACCCACCTCTCTCACGCATCTCGTACACTGGTTGGGCCTTCCTCCATACCAGGTACCGTGTATTGGTTGGGCCCACCTCCAATCCAGACACAACCACAATTCCAATTCCAATTCAATCACACTCACAATCCTCAAGGTTCGAGGAGCTTACCCCGGATGAATTTGCACCAAACTCCCCTTTGACCCAAGTAGACACATAACATGCTCACATAAACAGTTATACGTGCTTTTATCATAATTTCACGTGAATAATTAACGGGCCTAACTAACACATGAATTTCGCCCGGATCCACGAATATCAAAAATGATGTCCAAAACATGAAAATCCATATATTTCATAGATCTAGAATTCATGCCTCGTGCGATTCTCTTCAAACGTTGAAGGATCGACTAGGAAGTTAATTAATCGCTGGATTTCGAATTACACGCGATTCCTACGAGTTTTACCTGATTTTTCCCAAAAGTCTAAAATTACTATTTTTACAAAAGTTGGCCAAACACGGCCTAAGTGGTATCAAAACGTAGATCTTACCTCCACGAGTTCAACTCTGAAATCTGGAGAAAATCTGACAGACGAACAGTTGTCGATCGGCGTCACAAAGCCCGTGGCCACCAAATCTCCTTTCTCTCTCCTCTCTCTAGATATTTGTGAGTTTGGATGAGATTTGAAATCTCATACTCATCTATATATATGCAAGTTTTTGGGGAATTACGTTTACCTCCCCGCAAGTTTCTCAAACTTCTAATTAACCCATGAAACTTCACACACGTCCATTTTATAACTTTACGAGTGAAAATCATAAATTTCAAAAGTTTCCAACTAAGTTTTGTTTGGGTCCAACATAACGTCCGAAAACTATATTCTGTGAAATCTCTACACAACCTACCTTTTTAATTAACGTGTCACTCACGTTCTCACCACAGTTCTCAAAATGATATAACAATATCAAAGATTACCAGAATTATACTACACATGTATAATTACTACTCACAAAATACCAGATAAAGCCAAATAACATTTAAATCATATAAATGTCATTTAATCATGCCAATGCAACAGGTGTTACCCAGTCCTCGTGTCTCCACTAGACACCTCACCGTTGACTCACGTCAACTCAACTCAATTCAAATTATTAATAACATTAATAATTCCAAAACTTAATTTATGCATGTTTTAAAACCATGAAATTCTGGAACGGGTGTGACAACTCTCCCCTACAAAAAGGAAGTTTGTCCCCAAACTTTACCTCATGCGTCGAATAAGTACGAATACTCATTCCTCATGTCTTCCTCACTTTCCCATGTAGCCTCTTCCACCGTATGGCTACGCCATAGCACTTTTACCATTGGGATGGTTTTAGTTCTCAAAACTTGTTCTTTTCGATCTAGAATCTCGATCGGTTGTTCCACATAAGTCAAGTCCCCCTGAATCTGTAGCGGTTCAGGTACAATGATCTTACTCGTATCAGTCATACAACGTCTCAACATCGACACGTGAAATACGTTATGCACATGTTCCAACTCCGATGATAAAGCCAATCTGTAAGCCACTGGGCCTACTCTCTCTAGGATCTCAAAAGGTCCTATGAATCTCGGATTAAGCTTTCCCCTCTTCCCAAATCGTACAATGCCTTTTGAAGGCGATACTCGCAAGTATACAAAATCTCCAACTTCAAAATTCATCGGTCGTCGTTTAGAGTCTGCATAACTCTTATATCGGCTCTGGGCTACCTTGAGTCGCTCTTGAATCAACTTCACTTTCTCAGTAGTCACCTGTATTAACTCAGGTCCTAACAACTTCCTTTCTCCAACCTCGGTCCAACAAACCGGTGATCGACACTTACTGCCATACAGAGCTTCATATGGTGCCATACCAATACTGGACTGAAACCCGTTGTTATAAGCAAATTCAATTAACGGCAAGTGGTGCTCCCAATCCTTCCTAAAGTCTAATACACACAACCTCAACATATCTTCCAAGGTCTGAATCATACGCTCTGACTGTCCGTCAGTCTGAGGATGAAATGCGGTACTGAAACTCAACTTCGTACCCATAGCCTTTTGCAAACTTCCCCAAAATCTTGACGTAAAACTACTATCACGATCTGATACAATCACAGCTGGGACTCTATGTAGCCTTACAATCTCTTTCACATACAATTCTGCCAATTTGGACGGTTTAGTCGTTTTGATCGGTAGAAAATGAGCTGACTTGGTTAATCGGTCAACTATAACCCAAATCTTATCATTCTTATTGAATGATCGTGGAAATCCTGAAACAAAGTCCATCGTTATCTCATCCCACTTCCATTCCGACACTGGTAATGGTTGTAGTAACCCCGCGGGTGCTTGTCTCTCTGCTTTGACCTGTTGACACGTCGAACATTTAGAAACAAACTTAGCGACTTCACGCTTCATACCCTTCCACCAAAAGTTTTCCCTCAGGTTTCTGTACATCTTATTACTTCCCGGGTGCACAGAATATCTCGTACTATGAGCTTCCTCCAAAAGTCGTTCTTTCAGGTCTTTCACATTTGGTACACATAAACGATTTCCCAATTTCAGAATCCCTTGTTCTAATACCAAATCAAGTCGCTTTCCCAAAGGTATCTCGTCTCTCATTTTGCACAAATAAACATCGTTAAACTGTTCCTTCTTGATCTCATCGATAATATCTGGATGTGCAATGATTGCCATCATTAAACCATCACTAGTCTTTGGAATCACATCTAAGTCCAAACGTTCCATCTCTTTTATCAATTCTTTTTGTTGTGTTAGCTCATCGGCTAAATTCCTCGACGTCTTCCGGCTTAAGGCATCGGCTACTACATTTGCCTTTCCCGGATGGTACTCAATCGAAAGATCGTAATCCTTCATCAACTCCAACCATCTTCGCTGTCTCATGTTCAAGTCCCGTTGGGTAAAAATATATTTCAAACTCTTATGGTCCGTGAATATCTCACACTTTTCCCCGTACAAGTAGTGTCTCCAAATCTTCAAAGCATGAATTACCGCGGCTAATTCGAGATCATGAGTCGGATAGTTAACCTCGTGTGTCTTTAACTGTCGAGAAGCATAAGCAATCACTTTACCACCTTGCATCAACACGCATCCCAACCCTTGATGCGACGCATCACTATAAATCACAAACCCCTCGGTTCCGGATGGTATTGTCAAAATAGGTGCTCTCGTTAGTCGTGCTTTCAATTCTTGAAAACTATCTTCACATTCTTGACTCCACTCAAACGTAACACCCTTTCTCATTAACTTTGTCATCGGCAATGAAATCTTCGAGAAATGTTCAATAAAACGGCGGTAATATCCCGCTAATCCCAAGAAACTTCGAATTTCAGATACGGAAGTCGGCCTCTGCCAATTTGATACAGCTTCTACCTTGTGAGGATCAACTGATACTCCATTCTTGTCAATCACGTGACCAAGAAAAGTAATACTAGATAACCAAAATTCACATTTCTTGAATTTCCCAAATAACTGCTTTTCCCGCAGTCTCTGAAGTATCAATCTCAAATGATTCTCGTGTGTTATCTCACTTGGCGAATAAACAAGGATATCGTCGATGAACACTATCACAAAATCATCCAAATAGTCCTTAAAGACTCGATTCATAAGATCCATGAACGCAGCTGGTGCATTGGTAACTCCAAATGGCATAACTAAGAACTCATAGTGTCCATAACGCGTTCTGAAAGCTGTTTTCTCAATGTCTTTGGCCTTCACTTTCAACTGATGATAACCCGATCTTAGGTCTATCTTGGAGAATACTTGTGCCCCACGAAGTTGATCAAATAAGTCATCAATTCTCGGTAGTGGATACTTGTTCTTGATTGTCAACTTGTTCAGTTCCCGGTAATCAACACACATTCTCATCGAACCATCTTTCTTCTTTACAAACAACACTGGAGCTTCCCACGGCGAAATACTTGGTCGAATGAAACCCTTGTCAAGTAACTCTTGTAGTTGAACTTTCAGTTCCTTCAATTCTACTGGTGCCATTCTATACGGTGCTTTGGATACCGGCCTTGAGTCTGGCTTTACCTCAATAGTGAATTCAACCTCTCTCTCAATAAGAACATCTGGTAGGTCATCCGAAAATACATCTGGATATTCTCACACTATCAGAATGTCCTCTACTTTTAATTCGGTCGCTGAGCCATCAGTCACTGAACATAGGAATCCTTGACATCCCTTTTTCAATAACTTTCCCGCTCGGATAGCTGAAATCAAATACGGCGGCGGTATTACCCCACTCCCTTGGAAACAAAAGCTCCCATATACCGGTGATCGAAAATTAACCTCTTTCCGTTCACAGTCTATTGTGGCTTGGTTAAGAGCTAACTAATCCATTCCCAGTATTACATCGAAATGGTTCACCACAATCGGTATAAGGTCTACGGTCATCAACTTCTCACCTAATTTGATCTCACAGTTCTTATATACAGTAGATGTCATTATCGATTTACTAAGAGGCACAGCAATGGATAATTCATATCCTAGTGGCGCGGACTTAACATTCAAATGTTCAACAAAGTTATAAGATACAAACGAATGCGTAGATCCCGAATCAACGAGTATGCGTGCTAAGTGCGAACATACAAGCACCATACCTGAGACCACTGTATCAGTAGCAGCCACGCCTCCAGGGTTCATCTGGAATGATCTTCCCTGACGTTGCTCTATCCTTTGTCCTCCGTCACTAAACTGCTTAGGCTTCGAACCACTAGAAGCCATAGAACTTGCCCCTTGTTGAGAACGCTTCTTTGGGCAATCCTTCGCTCGATGTCCCAAGGTACCACAATCAAAGCACTTGAGTTGCGGGTAGGTCGCAGAACTCACACTGTTTCCCCCTGTAGATCTGTTCTGAAAGTTAGTTAGAAAACATCGACCGGTGAGTGGTCGGTTGCAAAGTGAACACAACGGTATGCTACTTGGTACTCTCCTGGAATCATTAAAGCCAGAACTAGAGCCTCGTGAAAACGATTTCTTAAAAGATCCCCCCTGACTTCGGTCACCACCCTCATGGCTTCGCTTCCCTTGGTGATTCTGTCTCGATCTCTCTATTCCACTTTCGGCTACAAGCGCTGTCTGCTGTACTGCTGCAACAGTCGAATGCTCATAAGTCTCTACTCTCAACCGGATAGTATCCCTTAAACCCTCTTCAAACTTTCTTGCCCTATCTTCCTCTTCTGGCACAGAACCCTTTCCAAATCTCAACAAAGCGTTGTACTTGGAGGTATATTCAATTACAGTCATATCTCCCTGCTTCAGGTTATCAAATTCTCGCTTCTTCGCATTGTAGGCGGCTCGTGGAAAGAATCGGCGATTGAATTCCGCCTTGAACCCTTCCCAAGTAATCGGTGTTCCTTGATCTAGGACATTCACCCACCAGTTCTGGGCTTCACCCTTCAGTACGTCACTTGCATTTTCAATCTTCTCTCTATCCGACATCGGAATAGATCAGAAAATTCTCTCCATGTCCATAACCCAATGTTCTGCCAATGTTGTATCAGGCGTCCCATGAAATTCCATTGGTTTCTTCCTCGCAAACTGTTCAGATATCGATCTCACACCCCTATTCTCAGGCGCATGAACTACTACTATCGGCTCTGGCTCTAATGGAGCTATTGGAGGCAACCGTTCCGCTATATTTCGGATCATCTCCCCCATATTTCCCATCATTTCTGCCATTTCATTCATTCGGCGAGTGTGCGGCGATAGTTCTCGCTCTTCGTCACTCATGATTACAATCTTGTAGTTCTCAATGCATAAACACTATGCATGCACAACAATAACAATATCATGTATGTAAGACTACATCCATATGCATCAAACATCTCTAAGATGTATGAATATAATTGAAAACATGTGACAAATCACTCAACACTCCACTCATCGTCGAACGTTCCCAAAGCTTTGTTACCTCTAGCTCTGATACCAATAAATGTCACGACCCATCCCACAACACGTGGAAATAGGACACGTGGCACGCCACCAAGGCTCATCCAAACATCATCTAATATTACGCAGCGGAAAGAACTTCTATAAAACAACCCTGGTAGTTTAAAACTTAGGAAACATTCCTCTCTGAGTTGTAAAATACATTGAAATCAGAGTTAAAAAAAGGTTTGGCCATTGAAAACACATTCAAAAGAAAATAGTTTTGAAAACAGAGGTTCAGTCGACTGCCCCGTCGACTGCACTAGGGTCCAGTCGACTGCTCCGTCGACTGTGTTAAGTAGAACCAAAAATACATCATATTGCAAAGGGGTCCAGTCGACTGATCTGGGGATCCAGTCGACTGCTTTTCAATTAATGGAAGCAGTAGCTAAAATAAACAGTGTTCAGTCGACTGCCCAAGTGGTCCAGTCGACTGCTTTTCTATCATTCACTTCCAGTGTCTCCAACACACGAGATCCAGTCGACTGATCCAGGGTCCAGTCGACTGCTCCCCTGCTGACAGCCCTGTATTGAAATATTAACAACTCATGCCTCTCAACACCCACAATAGGTACAACCATAACTGATTACAACATACTAAAACACAGTTACAGGCGTTCAATTACAGGATTACAATACTGTGAAACTAATCTATGGTTCCATTACAACATATTACCAATCCTTACACAAGTTTAGGATTTAAAACACAAAAACATATACAAAGTGATTCCCTGGCGTTCATCGGCCTCACTCGTCGCGCTTCTTCTTGTCTTTCTTCTTACCTGCAATGGAGTACATCTCCACTGCTCAGCTATATGCTGAGCGTACAATTCTAAATGTATGCTTATATGACAGTTCATGGTTTAAGCATCTAAAACACATAGAAATAGTCTCTAGGGTGAGTGGTACGCATTCATCCGGTCGATGCCGTAGGAGGCCCACCTCTCCCACGCATCTTGTACACTGGTTGGGCCTTCCTCCATACCAGGTACCGTGTACTGGTTGGGCCCACCTCCAATCCAGACACAACCACAATTCCAATTCCAATTCAATCACACTCACAATCCTCAAGGTTCGAGGAGCTTACCCCGGATGAATTTGCACCAAACTCCCCTTTGACCCAAGTAGACACATAACATGCTCACATAAACAGTTATACGTGCTTTTATCATAATTTCACGTGCATAATTAACGGGCCTAACTAACACATGAATTTCGCCCGGATCCACGAATATCAAAAATGATGTCCAAAACATGAAAATCCATATATTTCATAGATCTAGAATTCATACCTCGTGCGATTCTCTTCAAACTTTGAAGGATCGACTAAGAAGTTAATTAATCGCTGGATTTCGAATTACACGCGATTCCTACGAGTTTTACCTGATTTTTCCCAA
This sequence comes from Hydrangea macrophylla, assembly GCA_033977485.1. NCBI lineage: Eukaryota > Viridiplantae > Streptophyta > Magnoliopsida > Cornales > Hydrangeaceae > Hydrangea > Hydrangea macrophylla. The sequence goes on along the minus strand of CM066998.1, from coordinate 93,342,624 downwards.
AAGTCTAAAATTACTATTTTTACAAAAGTTGGCCAAACACGGCCTAAGTGGTATCAAAACGTAGATCTTACCTCCACGAGTTCAACTCTGAAATCTGGAGAAAATCTGACAGACGAACGGTCGTCGATCGGCGTCACAAAGCCCGTGGCCACCAAATCTCCTTTCTCTCTCCTCTCTCTAGATATTTGTGAGTTTGGATGAGATTTGAAATCTCATACTCATCTATATATATGCAAGTTTTCGGGGAATTACGTTTACCTCCCCGCAAGTTTCTCAAACTTCTAATTAACCCATGAAACTTCACACACGTCCATTTTATAACTTTACGAGTGAAAATCATAAATTTCAAAAGTTTCCAACTAAGTTTTGTTTGGGTCCAACATAACGTCCGAAAACTATATTCTGTGAAATCTCTACACAACCTACCTTTTTAATTAACGTGTCACTCACGTTCTCACCACAGTTCTCAAAATGATATAACAATATCAAAGATTACCAGAATTATACTACACAGGTATAATTACTATTCACAAAATACCAGATAAAGCCAAATAACATTTAAATCATATAAATGTCATTTAATCATGCCAATGCAACAGGTGTTACCCAGTCCTCGTGTCTCCACTAGACACCTCACTGTTGACTCACGTCAACTCAACTCAATTCAAATTATTAATAACATTAATAATTCCAAAACTTAATTTATGCATGTTTTAAAACCATGAAATTCTGGAACGGGTGTGATAAGAAGCAACATGGTGGATGTCACACCCCGATTATTGGAAAGTCAAATAATCAGCCTAGAATTAAATCTAGACTACTATTCGACTGTCCAACTATCGGAGTGAATATCACGAAGTCCATCCTATTAAAACTTTTTAATGAAAATAGTTGTTCTTAAAAACCTGATTAAAATATTTATAATAAATTTCCATTTCTTTTTAAAATAAAATAATTCACACGATTTCGAAAATTCTCAAATTCATTTGAATAAAGCAAATTAACTAAATCACTTAAATTGTCAAACGAAAACTGAATAAACATTTCTAATTCTCATTAAAAATAAAAATCTTTTCATTTACAATTAAAGTTATGAAAGAATAACCTCTATTACAACCTCTAGTCAGAGCAACTACAATGTTCCCAATACCCAATATACAATCCTTATAACAATTATATAAACATGGCCAACATTGCCAGAAATAAACCAAATACAATAAGAAAAGAAATTGAAACTCAAAAAAAAAAAAAAAAAAATAGCACAGCGTCAATCTCTTCACACAGACAAAAGCTCCAGAGAAAATCTCCCATTACTAAACCGGCACATACATTCGACTACGTTTCATATAGAAACGCCCCGAATGCATTACGCACCCGGGTCAATATATAAAATACTGGTATGAGTTAACAAAGAAATATATATATATATATATATATAACGAGTCTTAGGGAACAACAGTGTCCCGTAGACTGCCAAAAATACTCACAAAGAAAATGTAACCACATCACATCATACATTATTGTCATACAGAAAATAAACAATGCTATTACACAAAATCTTTGTTGGGTTAGAACAATAGTTCCACACACATTTAAGGGCAGAAAGGTAGTTTCCTTTAATGTGGTGGTAGTGATTCCCAACCCGAATAGTACCAATTAAATACTTACCCATCGAATATCTATGGTGAGCCAGCCCTGCATTAAAGTTAGTGGGCCGACCATCCTGCAAAATATAATTATCATAGTTCTAATCATACCCATAATTACATTCTGAATTAATGTCCGTTACAATTCAAGAGCCAGTCATACTACCATCCAACCCATAGTTTAGTAACAGTATAAATTCATAAATACTCGCATCAAAATCCTCCAAACATGATTCAAAATTTAAGACACACAGTCTATGACTATCACACTCACGCTCACACACAACGATTACAACACGAAAATTTATTAGAAAAGTCGATTACTAAGCATCCACAACTTTTTACGATACTACTACAACAAGAGATAATTAATTAATCAAACTTCTAAACGAAAGAATAAAACACCACAAATTATTTTTTCTTTTATTACACTTTATGTTCACCACCTCAGCCACCCATCCATGGTCCAGCCTACACATATATCCCATGTGTCTCCTAACGTAAAACTAACTTCCACTCCGGTCCCAACTCCCATGGGGTATCACTGGGATTTGAGTATACACTGAAAGGCTAGTCCTTACGTTCTTGACGTCAATAAACAATGTCTATATATATATGAAATAGACTAACAAGCCAGACATAAGGCTTAAAATTGAAGAGACGCGTCATCCACGTAGTCATCGTCTAATCACACAAGGATGGGTCATCCACGAAGTCGCTGCCTAAAATCATAAAGAGCAGTAGTGAACTCTGAGAATTTTTCCAACATTCATACATCCACGTTTTTCACAAAACTCAATTTTGTAAGAGATTCATATATCTCAAATCAAATTTCCGTTAAAATCATATTAACAACTACATGTTCACACAGATTCATAAGCCCACACAAAATCACATAGTCACAATTTCACAAAGCTTAACTATACATGAGAACTCGTATCTCTCTAAGTACAAACAAATTAATTCATATTATCGAGCACGAAATCACACAAAAATATGATGTAGCAAATACGCTTATTTTAACCTTCATAAAACTGCTACTGTAATATGCATTTTCTGCCCAGACGGTGCAGAATTGGGAAAAACATCATTAGGCGAACGTTGTCCAGAATTGCATTTCCTATAGGCCATCGCAGACAGAATCACGAAAACTGTAACGTATGATTTAATATGAATTTTCTACTCAAATCTGGTCCGTGAAAACCACAAATCCGAAAATTGAATAATTGCTCAAATGTATATTCAATGCTCATCTATAAATCTCAAATCACAACTTCAAACATTATAAAAAAAAAAACTTAAATCTCATAATCCATAATCATACTAATTTAATATTCTATCCATTTAAATTTTCAATCAAACGAGATTGAAAGAAAATAACAAGTTAACTCACCGATTTAGGGCTTCAATGTTGATGAAGATTTCGCAAAACAATATTTGGGGTTCTTTTTTTCTTCTCTTATTCTCTTCTTCTTCTTCTTCTTCTTCTTCTTCTTCTTCTCTCTCTCTCTCTCTCTTGACTGCTCTATTTTTCTCATGTCTCTCTTTTCTTTTCTTTTGATCATTAAACCTAGGGTTTATAAAATGTATATATCTATGTAACACACCCAAATAAATATTAAAATCCCATTTTTTGTCTAAGGGCCTCACAAAAATGCTTTATATGGGCCCGAAAATGCATTCTAAAGTGACAAATGATTAGCCCAATGGGTACCCATGACCCCGGACACTGAATTTCTATATGAAGCACACTACTTAACATACTACCGACCCGTACAAGCTACTTCAACATTTTTATTAGGTGTCACTAAGATACATACACATAGTTAATGTCTAATACTTAAAAATAATAATATAAAATTACTAAAAGCACTTAGAAAATTAGGGTTGTTACATTCTATCCTCCTTGAAGAAAATTTCGTCCCGAAATTTGAAGCGACGGTAATACAATTACTTATTCATAAATATTGTTAAACACACCATTAATAGAAAACGTAGATTTACAATTAACTCTTAACAATACAAGGCCCAGTATGTCAAGTGAATGATCCAAACAAGAAAACCCTTATGTATATACATTTAGCCTCATATAGTCAATTGTTAAATGTTAGCAGCTAATTAAGACAGAGATAATAATGCAACATATAAGAATAAAATTATGAATGAAACCATTTACCCCCACTCTAATACTCCTTGGAATACTCAGTACTCGCTGATCAACCAATGTATCCGAGAATGCTAATTCTTCCAAAACTCTTTGTTAATAAAAAGATTGAGAAGACGATATTGCCGTTGAAGATAATTCCATAACCATCCGGATCATAATATGTCATAGAGAAGAGAATATCGTTGACAATTACACCAGATAAATCATACAAAATAGAGTTCCCATGTATAAGAATAGGAGCAGCATAATCATAAGAAATCCAGAATACCCGTTGATGATATCCGCCTCAGTAGATAAGAAATCCAGAATACCAATAGTAATAGGTTCAGCATTAGAAAAATAGTAGATAATCAATAGAGATAAGAAAAACCAGTTGATCACATAAGAAGTCCAGATATCCAATCTCTGCGCTCCAACTCTCAAATAAGATTTTCACAATCATTCTCATAAATAGTCATCCACATTACTACTCCATGAGCCAAAACATCACTCCTCTTGATAAGACCCCCAACGTTACAACCAGATATGCATGCACTAATATGCAAATCTAAACAGTATCATGTATGCTCCTATTAAGTCACCTAGAAAATGACTTGCATTTAAGACTAATACGTTACAAAGCACAAATAGATAAAAACACATAGTACCATGAAACACATTGTAGCACAAAGTAATAGAAGCACGAAATAACACATAATCCCTATCCCAAAAATACTCAAACCTAAGGCTCTGACCAACCCATAAACCATATTCCGAGAATCACTTAGACTCGCTTAGCTAACCATAAGCTCTGATACCAAACTATCACACCCCGATTCTTGGAAAGCCAAGTAATCAGCCTAGAACTAAACTATGGGCAGGGTGTATCCCAGGGATGGCGCTGAAATCAATCGAGACGGTTGTGCTAATTCCACCATCTATACTCGCGAGGGAAAAATATTCAGTATTACGATTAATGCTTTGATATGGTATCACACACCAGTAAAATTTAGTGGTTTATCCATCAGTATTTTATGTTTAATTAGATGAACAATGTACCCGTGTATTGCGAGGGATACATGCTAGTATATATAATATGTGAGTACCAATTTTTCCAAATTAAGAGTATGATTAATTATAAAGTATACCTTGAAGTTTGGTCCCTGTAGTTCTTCAATTGCATCAATTTCACCTGCTTATTAGCGTAATTGTACATAGTTATGGGTAATCGAATTCTGTCAAATTTTCTAATAGAATGAGACTTTTGGACTATATTGCTTCTATTTAAAAACTTCGAGGACCATACTTGTGCAATTGAAACTACAAGGGTATAATTTTTTAAGCCTTAAAAATGTATGGAGCATAGTGAAATTCATCCAGAATTTCAAGGGTTTAGCCTGGTCATGATGTGCATATTTCACTCTATTAAATTGGAAACATTACTAAACATAAGTCATTCTGAAGCCAATAAACAATTATGGCCAAATTCGGTGGCTCGGCATTGGTGGTAGGCTTGGCAAATGAAGCCCGAAGTGGCAGGTCAGCCTAAAAAAACCCGTGTTTTTTCGTTTTCGGGCTACATAATTTTCACACGGGCCCAACTTGTGTTATATTTGCTTCAACTTTCGGGCTTAGATTGGGTATCATGCGGACTATATTCGGGCCCATGTGTGGGTGAAAATAAAAAGAAGCTTAGGGTTCTCTTCAGTCCCTATTTCCATGTCAGCGACTCAAATGATGCCTCACTCTTTGCCTTCTCGTTAGGATTTTCTGGTTCTCTCTCTCTCCCTCTCTCTCTGTGTCTCCTCTCTCTCTCCAAAGTGTGGGTCCAATGAAAGAAGCAAAAATTAAGTCCAATTGAAGAAGCAGCAAAAATTGAGATTTGGTTAGGAGAGAAGATGAAATTGTTGAAGTCAAGAGGAGAGAGAATGAATAATGTGCGGTATATGTATATAATATACAAGTCTCTCTGTCTCTCTCTGTCTCTCTGTCTGTCTGTCTATCTCTCTCTCTCTCTCTGTATACATATATATAGCTTGCGAAATGATATCACAGGTTCTTTGATATCACCGGTGTATATATACCTGACCATAATCACATTGTTCTTTCTCTCTCCTCTCTCTCTCTCTCTCTCTCTCTCTCTTTCATCTTCAAGTGGAATCTGATGCATTTTTTTTTGGGCTTTTCTTTAATTCTATTTTTATAGATAGACACTAGGTTTTTTTCTCTACCACCCAACAAGCCCTTGAAAGGTCGAAAAAAAATTCCAAAATAAAAAAATAAAGGAAATAAAAACACACTGGTGGACCCAACTCAGGCCCGAGCCGAAGCCTTAAAATACTACTCCCTCCGTCCCATTTTGAGAGTCCATTATTCCATTTTGGGATGTCCCAAAATAGTGTCCACTTTCGTTAAATTGATGTACAATTTTCATTACTTTCCAAAATTATCCCTCCTTGAAATCTACACCAAGACAAAACTAAAAAAAGTTGTTGTAATGATTAGGGGCAATTGTGGAAAGTAGGTGCAGATTCTTTTTGTCCCCTTAATAAGTTGAGTTCCCAAAGATGGACTCACAAAACGGGACGGAGGGAGTAATTAACTAGAACTAGAACTCAACATCCTTGTTAAGGAAGCATTAACAGCAACTAAAGCCAGAAGAATGAATTTATTCTCTAAAATCCAAGCAATTAAGTGTAAGACAACCAAGGATGGATCCAGAGGGGGCTAGGGGGACTAAAGATTAATTTTATAATGTATTATACGGAGTAATTGATTATGCTTTAAGTAAATATACTCGCTCCCCTTAATATTTTTTTATATAATTACTAAGCTCGCTCCTCTAGCTTTCTCGCTTCCCCTAATTAAGCTCAATTCCTAGATAAGTTTTTGGATACTTTGAGGGCATCACGTGATATACTTATATGATACCCTCCAACCAATGAGAAAAAGGCTTTTGAGAAAGAGCCTTTTGGATGGAAACCACACCCCCTACACGCAGGGGGTCCCACTTTTGGGTGCGGATCTCATCCAAAGGACTCTCTCTCGTTCATGCCACATGGTACCCAAAAATTTCTCCAATTCCTAGATCTGTCGACCCTGAAAAAAACTTAGACTATGGGTTCGTTGGATAAAACTGAAAATTAAGTACTCAAAAATTAAGTGTTGAATTTAAGTATTGAAATTTTAAGCAATTCAATTTGCAATACTGAAAACAGTTTGTGAAGTACTAAAATAGACTGCATTTAGTAGAATATTTCACTTCAAGTTTTCAATGATTTTTTTTGCTACTTCTACAATTAAGTGATATGTTATCAAACACACTGAAAAAATAATAATAATAAGTGTTGAAAGTTTTTATTTTTACCACTCAATTGAGTTATCAAACACACTCCATATCTCTTAAATCGACTTCTCTATTTTAACCCTTTTTTTTTTGGACGGAAATTCATTAATTGTAAAACGGTACTTCAAAGTACAACAAGCCCCAAATCCAAAATCATGACTGATTTTTAAATTGTCAACAAATTGTTGACTGATTTTTAGCTCTCCAACATGAAAAGCCGCTCAGACAAAAGGTAAATCAAGACACACCCACTTCAGCCCCAAATCAAAAGCCTTTGAATTTCATGAAAGCAAGCAGAGACGACTAAAAAAACCCATAAAAATCCCACAAACGCGTGAAGAAGGATTTTTGCTTTTTTCCTTTTCCTCTCCAGAAATTTATACATTAAGGAATGAGTAATGTTAGGGAGCATAATAAATCTCACAATCACAATCTACAAACAATAAAATATGTCTATCTCTTTTCTGGTAGGGTCCAGTGACAGAAATGGAGGGTTTAACTAGCAAGCAACATGAAGGGCCAAAGGGCTATTGGCTAATAAGGAATTCACAAGAGTGAACCTAGCTCCGACGGATCCAGGAATGAAGCTTAATTAGGGGGTGAGCTTAATAACTTTCAAATCTAAGAGGGGCGAATAGCTTAATAACTTTCAAATCTAAGAGGGGCATTCGCCCCCCTCTGGATTCATCCTTGGCTCCGAAGGAATTTCTGAAATTTTCCATAGGGTAGATCTTTTTCGTTTTGTTAGATTTTCGGCTAATTAGCGGACAGATGCAAGCGTTATCCATCCCAAACGCCAGGGACTTTAGGGGACGTCAGACTAATTTTCATCGAAGACTATCTGAGAAACATGCAATGAAACTGAAACACACTTTAGCTTCGTCCACGCAAAAATGATCCAAAAGTCACAATTCTATTTCGATCCATTCAAAATTCAGCCTAATGAATACTGATCGAATAAGAAATACGTCCATAAACTCAAACCATATGTTTTTTCAAGAGAGTAGATCATAGTACAAACCTAGTACTCCATATAGAGTCGAAAGTACATATAATTATTGTTGTTTAACACACAAATAAGAGAAAATAGTAAGTCCCAACTAGTAACAGGAAAGATAGATAGAATTGGGTGGGCAGAGTTGGCTTGCTTCCCAGAGAATAAAGACCTGGCGACTCGAGAACATGATGCGCTAGGTTTCGATCAGCTAATCGAGATAGGCTGTACTTTTGTTGCACAATAAACTCGACCATCCATAGAAAAGTTTGTTTCTGGCCAGTGTCTCACATGATATTACACCCTGCGGCAACAACAGCTAATTCCACCGCCAAAACTAGGCACTTGAAAATCTCTAACTTGTTCATTTGGTTCTACGAGATCACAACAAAAGTTAATGAATATGCTCAGAATGAAGGAAAAAAAGAAAACAAAACCTAAGTTAATGAAGATAGAATTTGAACGCAGCCACAAATAAGTAACACTTTAATCTTGTACGTCTAATTAATATAGGGTTAATGGTATTTCAATCCGTGTGAAGGTTCATTTTCACTTTACCCCTATATATAAAAGTTGGGGTAAAAAGCATTTTGCTCCCTCAAACTATACACGCTTTTGCAATTTGCACCCCGAACTTTAAAAAGTTGCAATGTCCCTCCTGAACTATCTTCAGGATAGCAACGTCCCCCCTGAACTTCAAAAAATTGAAATGTCCCCCCTGAACTATTGTCTGTGTTGCAATGTCTCCCCTAAACTATCTTTCGTGTTACAATGTCAACCCTGCCATCACATTCCGTCCAAAAAATGTGATAAAATTTGCTCGTGTGGGACGCACATGCTAAATTTCAAAGACATTTATGACATTTTACTGTCCCCATTTAAATTAACAATCATAAAACTTAGGGCAAATTACAGTCTAGTCCATCAAACTATATACATGTTTTCAATTGGATCCATAAACTATTTTTTTTTCAATTGGTTCCTTGAACTTCAAAAATTCATTCAATCAGACCCAAATTCTGACACTATTAGCTTAAATTATTAGAAATTGTCATGTATGTTGCGCGTAATGCTTACCTGTCATATCCATGTTAAGAAAAACATGGAAGATTGTGAATAGTACAAAAAATCACATTCAATCAGATCCAAAATCGCGTTTAATCAAATTCGAAAACACATTCGACTAGATCCAAAATCGCATTCAATCATACCAAAAATCACATAATTTTTTAGCCATTCACAATCTTCCGTGCTTGTCTTAACCTAACATGTGATAGGTAAGCATTACGCGCAACGTAAGTGACAATATCTAATAATTTAAGCTAACAGTGTCAGAATTTGGGTCTGATTGAATGATTTTTAGAAGTTCAAGGACCCAATTGAAAAAAAAATTAGTTTATGGACCCAATTGAAAACAAGTGTATAGTATGATGGACTAAAGTGTAATTTTCCTAAATATTTATGATTGTTAATTTAGACTGGGATAGTAAAATGTCATAAATGCCTTTGAAATTTAGCATGTGCGACCCACACGAGCAAATTCCATCACATTTCTTGACGGAATGTGATGCAGGGTTGATATTGCAACACAAAAGATAGTTCAGGGGGGACATTGCAACACATACGATAGTTCAAGGGGGACATTTCAACTTTTTGAAGTTCAGGGGGGACATTGCAACCCTGAAGATAGTTCAGGGGGGACATTGCAACTTTTTAAAGTTCGGAGTGTAAATTACAAAAACGTGTATAGTTTGAGGGGGCAAAATGCCTTTTACCCTAAAAGTTGACACTTAACCTCTCAGTGGGTGGGTTAACCGCAAAACCTGATGATGTTAACTTTTGACTTGAAATGACAAAAGTGCCCTTTAGATCGATGAGCGTCAACTATTGAAATGGATGAACCATCGGTAAAATATTTGATGATTTTTTTTTATTTTTATTTTTATGAAAAAAGCATTGTTAATTTTGATGAGAAAAAAGGGTAACATTTTCGTTGTAGTCACAACTACAGGGAGGTTAAGTGTCAATTTTTATACTACATAGGATAAAGTGAAAATGAAGCAAAAATATGTATTTCACTCAGAAACATATATTGGTATAAATATGTGATTAAGTTATATTTGATTTTGAGTTTTGTTTAATATGATATAAAGGAATTGGTTTGTAATTTGTTAGATGCAAGGTCCAAATGCAAAAGGTAGGGGTGTACACGAGCTGAGCCGCTCAATTAGGGTTCGCGGCTCGATTCGATAAAAGCTCGGCTCGGCTTGGCTTGTATAATAATACAAAACTCGTTTAATAAACAAGCCAAGCTTGGGTATACATGGGCTCGGATCGATAAGGCTCGCAAATAGTTCGATTAAGGCTCTTATAGTAGGCTCGCAAAAAATCTCTTTAATAGGTTTGATAAGGGCTTGTTTAATTTTATATATATATATGATAATTATAAAAATATAATATATGTATACTGCAAAATATTTAAAATTGAAAAAAAAATTATATATATATGATAATTATAATAATATAATATATGTATAAACAAAACTCGTTTAATAAACAAGCCTAGCTTGGGTACACGTGGGCTCGGATCGATAAGGCTCGCAAATAGTTCAATTAAGGCTCTTATAGTAGGCTCGCAAAAAATCTCTTTAATAGGTTTGATAAGGGCTTGTTTAATTTTATATATATATATATATATGATAATTATAAAAATATAATATATGTATACTGCAAAATATTTAAAATTGAAAAAAAATTATATATATATGATAATTATAATAATATAATATATGTATAATGTATAGTATTTAAAATTGAAAAAATGTTAGCATAGTATAATATGCATAGTCATAAATTCAATGTCAAGCAATTGTTTTAGGTAAATATATATATGCCAACTGTCAAGAGCTTGGTCCGTGAGTTTTGGTTGGCAATTTAAACTTACAACTAGGAGTGTACACGAGTTGAGCCGCTCGACAAGAGCTCGAGGCTCGGCTCGATAATAGTTAGGCTTGGCTCGGCTCGATGATAAACGAGCCAAGCTCAAGCTTAAACAAGATGCCAACTCTTAAAGCTCGAATCGAGCTCGGCTCGAGTACAGCCTAAAAGGACAAGCCTAGTGCACGAGTCCCGGCACTGACAATCTAAGAACTGCGTTTGTGTGTATGGGAAGATTTTGTTTGTAATTCGAATGTTTGACATGACACTCAATCAGAATGGAATAACTTTATTGTTGAGCAAACTCTTGCCTTAACGGCTCAATGTCTAGAATATAATTTTAAGAACTATATATTAGTAACTCTGCATAAGATAGCATTGTGCCAATTTTAGGTCTTGTTTAGCAACGTTGTGGTTTTTGATTTTTAATTTTTGTTTTTTATTTTTAAATTGATTACAATCAATTATTAATACAAAAAATAAATAAATAAATAAAAACAAAAACTGAAAACTAAAAAACCCTTAAATAATACTTTCAAAATATGGTAAAAAAATCAATCATAAGCTACATGCCCCTTCAAGGGCATAGGTAGCATGGTTGGTAATATATTGTATGGTGGAATTTTAAGTTAAATTTTCAAAACATGCTAACTTCTAACAATCATAAGCCACTTTCCCCCTCAAAAGATTATTTAGCCTGGCTGGTAATATATCATACGTTGAAATATTAAGTGCCTAGTGTAAAACAAAAATGCTAGGCATACAACACATTCTATAACAGGATTTTAAGTGCATGTACCTTGTGCTGTGTAAGTGGTGCATAGAAAAGTGTAAAAAATTAAAACAGCACAGGATAGAACACATTTAAAGCTGTAATACCCAATCGATTGTCACTTTTCAGATACCAATCGATTGCCATTGTTCCCAATCGATTGCCATCTTACTGACTAAAAGTAATGACATGGCAACATACCAATCGATTGCCATTCTTTCCAATCGATTGCCTTCAAATATCTATTACCAATCGATTGCCATCCATACCAATCAATTGGCATAAGCTGAGACAAGTTTTCTTCTTTGCTTAAGAATTAAACGTGTGGGACTCTCACAACTCTATATATATATGAGCTCATTCTTGGCCTTGGGCTAGTTTCAGACCTTGAGAGAGAGAGTGTGTGTGTGTGTGTTGTTTTATATATATATATATATATATAAATTCATATATCTATATCTATATCTATAGATATACACCCACACACACATTCACTGCCCTTGGCAGCTAGGAGGAAGAGAAGAAGGAAAAAAGAACAAGAAGAAGAAAGAGAGAAGAAGGAGAGACAGAGAGAAAGATGGATAGAGGAGAAGAGAAAGAGAAGAAGAGAGAGAAAGCTTGAGTTTTTAAACTCACACAAGCCAAACACACCCTTATGTGAGTCTTAACTCACTTGGTCCCTTTATGTGATGTTTTGACAAGTAATTATGAAGTTTAGATGTGTTAAATGCATTGTTTTGGCGTTTATATATGTTGTTTTTACAATATGCTGGTAAAGACGAAGTTCCAATCGATTGACATAATTACTAATCGATTGCCATCAGTCTGGACCCAATCGATTGGATAGAATTTCAATCGATTGCCAATGTTAATAATCGATTGACACTGTTTTTGACCCAATTGATTGCCACGATTCTCAATCGATTGTTATAATTTTTATCCCAATCGATCGGATCTTGTCCCAATCGATTGGTATGGGCAGAACATAGATCCTCTTGCCTGTTTATTATATTAGAGGTTTGATTATTCGTTTCTCGTTTCGGACTTCCGTTATGCGATTTTGGGTGGATCAGGGATAACGTAACAACAAAGTTAAATATGATTAAGAACAATGGGTGAATAAAATGACGTGAGATATTATGCGGTTCATATATGAGTTCAATACTCGTTTTCCTTTAATCAGAATAGTCAGACCACATTTGGGAATGGTCATGTGTCGATATTAGAACGTAACTCAGGTAGGTTTGGTAAGTTCTGGGAATGGTACGTGTACGGACGTTTGGTCATGATATGTTCTTAAAAGCGGTGAGCTATGCATATGATCTTAAAAGCAGTGAACTGGACCAAGTAGTCCTAAGATAGACCATATAATCTACGATATGCTCTTAAAAGCGGTGAGCTATGTAATATGCTCTTAAAAGCGGTGAGCTGGGATGCCTGGTAGATGACGCTGAGTCGTGGCAATAGATGATATGCCTTGTTCGAAATGTTGTGTACCTGAAATGCGGTGAACATGATACATTGTTCTTAAAAGCTGGGGACGGACTGATGTGGAGTCCATGACATGCGGTGAGCTGTGTTATATGCTCTTAAAAGCGGTGGACAGAATAAAGGTGTATCCCTAGAGTTAAACAATTGAGTCTGTTCCATTCAGTCAGAGTATGTTAATGTCGATCTACTACTAACAAAATGATAAGGGTTGGTTTACGAGTTTTAATAAAGGAACAAGATATTATTATTATTATAGTAAATGTTAACTCATGTTTTCATAAGCTTGCGTCTACTTCAGATAACTGGTACCTTGTTAGTTTATACTTACTCAGCTCTCAATAAGCTGACGACCTTTATTACCTGGACTTTTCCCGTCCAGACTATCCTGTACCTTATTTTACAGGTGACGAAGTCTACAACGACAGTTCTTTCCCAGGAGAATAATACACCGAGGGTGGCCCCATTGATGATGGCTATGCCAGGGAGGATTGCGATGCTGATGTTATGCCAGCTGAAGATTTAGATATAGTTATTACTCTTTGATTTCGGTTTAGTTGTTTTGTTATATTTGGTACTTGGGCATATGTTGCTTTCAAACCTTATATATATTTTCCACTTTAAGCTATACTTTTGTAATAACGCTGATGTTGATAATATAATAAGTTTCCTTTATATTACTATGGGTTGTTCTTTCTGTTTTCTAGAACTGCGTGGTGTGAAAGTTAGTGACATTCACCAATCATTCCCTATGAACCCATAAAGGAAATTTATTTTTCTCTATCTATGCTATTCCGCGGCATGACATAATTTTTGGTATCAGAGCCCTAGGTTTATGATACTTTCGTTCACTATTCGTTCCGCACCATCTGGTCCTAGTATGTTAAGATTTCCTTGAGATAAGATATGAGTTTAAGATAAGTTCGTCTTTCTGATGATGGATAGCCTCTTTGCAGGATAACATGGATCCAGAGTTTCATCAGTTTGTTACCGATGTTTATGGAGGACATGTGATCCATGGGGATACCGTGGAGCCAACTGACCCGGAGTTTATCATGAGCGAGTGTGCCAGATAGCTAGCCGACATTTGGAAGAAGACATATGGAAGGCGCTTTATGTGACCGGGAGTATTCACCCGACACAGATGCGTATGGATGCTTACCATTCTGCGAGAGTTGGTAGGGACATTTGTCAGGAGATATTTCGGTTAGTTTGGAGTAAGCCAGAGATGGATGAGATTGAGCTGAGAGCCATTTTAGCCGTCCCACCAGAGCCTATAGTTGTACCAGCACCGGTAGCCCCACCATCATCGGTACCCGACATACCAGTTCTGGAGCCTGAGCCAATTCAGGATGAGGAGGATCCAGAGCTAGAGGATGAGCATCCCGACGAGGATATTGACGGGGATGGAAAGAAAGAGCCGATAGACGATAAGGACCCAGCAGAGGATGAGCATGTGGTCGACACGGATGAGGATGAGCCAGAGGATGATCCGGAGGAGCCAGAGGATCTAGCGCAGGACCCAGAGACAGTGGAGGCCGACGTAGTAATTGAAGACGTGGCCGATGAGGAGATCGTTATACCAGAGGCACCCATTATGCTTCGGACCTATTATGCATATGGCAGCCATGACCGATATGGCAGTAGGATGGATAGCCGGGATGGTAGCCTAGCCAGCATGTTTTGCTATGGAAGACGCTGCTATAGCAGGAGCTCTTGATATAGCTGATGGATTCGCTACAGTAGCAGTCGAGGTTACCAACCAGACAATAGCAGACGCGATGGAGGATGCTGATGCAGAGGTGATATAGGATTGGGATATGGGAGTGAAAGCTGCAGATCTTGTCGCACCAGTTCAGGATGATCCACTCGAGGAGATGGATATCGATTTGGAGGACGAGGCGCCACCAGCAGGATCAGATGCTGACGACCTTTGAGTTAGGATCTACAGGGGATTTATGTTTTTTTCCACTAGATTTTTGGGAGCTTGAGAGATAGCTATTTGACCATATCTTTGTATAGCATGAGTAGTAGTAGTAGTTGTAAAAAGTTGACCTTAGTACTGTTTTCGCTTGTCCCACGTGGAACACAGTTTGATTAGTGTGTATTATGCGGTACATCTTTTGATTTATACGAGCAGTACCTTGTTATTAATCGTATGGTTACTTTGATGTGTTATTTTATAGAACTGTTAGTTCTTGTTGCTTCTCGTTCTATCTTGTCTTCATTTCTGCGCGAAGACTTTCAGCGAATCGATGTCTCTTGTAGGCAATACTTGTTATCATCATGGTAGGACCCTTGAGAAATCACCGAGCGCGAATTGGAGCACCTATTCCGGAAGGAATGGACCCGTCCGGAGTTTTTGAAGCATTCATGCAGAGAATGGAGCATGTAGGCGATACGTACAATAATACTAGAAATCAACGACCTGTCTAACCCCCAGTTGTACCATTTCAGTAGAGGCAAGCAGGGGACAAGTTGTTAGCAAATTTTCGTGGGTTACGTCCCGAGAAATTCGATGGATTTACAGAACCATGGAAAGCCGAACAATGGATAAGGGAAATGGAGTTGATCTTTGAAGCATTAGAATACAGCGAGCAGGAGAAGTGTCGCCTTGCTACATTCCAGCTTACTTATGTCATTGCAGATTGGTGGGAAGCTGAGCGAGCCACATTAGGAATAAACGTTGCAAGAGCAATGTCTTGGGAAACATTCAAGGGAAGATTTCTAGAGAAGTATTTCCAGAAGATGAAAAGGATCAACAGGAGAAGAATTTCCTGAGTTTAGTTCAAGGAGATTGGACGGTAAGAGAATATACTACACAGTTTGAGTGACTATCTCGATTCGCCCAGCATATGATCGATACACCGCAGAAGAAGGTGAAAACATTTCACCAGGGACTGAATCCCCATCTTCGACATATGACGATTGTCACCTGAATCAGAGTTTTAAAGGACTGGTCAGACTTGCTGTCAGTCTAGAAAAGGATGCATATCCACTACAGCGACCACAGACGAGTCGACCATAGCCATCAAGAAACTTCCAACAGAGGAATTTCCAGGCACAGCCACCGAGGGATACCCAAGGGTGAAGACCTCAAGGAAATTTTTAAGGCAACAAGAGAACCTGGGAAGGAGCCAGGAAACCCCAGCAAAGTTATCTTCAACCCCAGTCGTATCAACAGTGAGGATCACAACCTCAAACGCTGCTAACAGCCCCGCCAAATAACAGTGGAGGATGTTTTAATTGTGGAAAGCTAGGACATATTGCAAGGAACTTCCCTGCCCATAGATCTAATCACAGGCCAGATATTATCTGTCGCAACTACAATAAGCTAGGGCATTTAAGTAGGGATTGTCGTGCACCACGAGGAGGATACTACGGGGTGCCAATTCGAGGAATACAAGGACCCCCATATCAGACAAGGATGAATGCTATAATCCCAGGAAAAGCAGGTTTTAATGCCAATGAACAGCAACATTTGGAAGGTACGCTTGTACTCTTTCATAGTCCAGTTAAAGTTTTATTTGATACTGGAGTGACACGTTATTTTATTGCTGTAAGGATTGTGCGTCAGTTGGGTTTAGAACCCCAGATACTTGAGCCAGCTCTTAACGCTGTGTCACCTTTGGGAGTGACTGTTAAGCTGGGTAAAGTATGTAAGGAATGTCCACTAACTTTGGGAGATAGGAATCTGTAGAAAAACTAAATATATTGAATATTATGGGATAATTTACAATGAAACATTACAAGCCTTTATATAGGCAAAACTAAGAAGTGCAAAATACTAAAGTGCCCCTAGGGCTTACATAAGCAATGACCTAATTAATGACATAAGCTATGACCTAATGCCCTAATAATAACAATGACCAAAATACCCATAAATGACATAATATCTTCTTCTCAATCTCATTCTTCCATATCTTCCAACACTCCCCCTCAAGTTGGCACACAGATATTTGTTGAAGTGTCCAACTTGCACACGAATATGGAAGACAATCTTATACCTAACTATCCTCAATAATCCTTGTAGACTGTTGTAGCGGCTCCTTTTAGGTAGGCTCTCGTCCACGTGCGACCCCTTCTTGGGTGCTCCACGTGCGGCTCCTTTGAGGTCGGCTCTCGTCCTACAAACATCCAAAGGTGAAAGTGTCCACGGAATCAACCATCGTGACACAGAGAAATAGTTGTCTTGTCTTCAACACTCCCCCTCAAAGTGAAGGGTGGTAGTGATGCATCTGTGCGTAGCGGGTCTCTCTTCGGTTGGTCTCGTTGACCATGTGATACAGCGGGCCCCCTCCTCGGGGTCCCGTCACCCGGTCCTCTCTCCTTATATTCTCCCCCTCAAACTGAAGGTGGGAGTAAACACGAACACCGAAGTTTGGAAGATTATGGAAACAAAACATTGAAGCCCAAAGCCAAACATGACTTAAAAAAAAAATGAGATTTTGAAAAAATTTAGGTCTAATTTGTAATTTCAGAAAATATTTGGGGCAAAAAGGTCACATTTTTTTTTCCAAAAAAAAATTTGGGGTAGATCTGAAATTAAAAAAAAATGTCGGGGCTGATTTGAAAAAAAAAAAAAAAAGGAAATATGGGAATCTTGGACATCATCTTCAACCTTCGTACAAGATCTGCATGCCCAAACAAGCCCTTAAAACTGTAAATACCAAACAAAGCAGCAGCCACACAGATCCTTAAGGTCTATCCAAACAGTAGAAGCCAAACAAGACCAGAAACTCCATTGGTTAAGGCAGCCACACCAAAAAACAGAGGAATAGAGAGGGCCGAACCATTGTTCTTCACCCAGAAATGAAGAAAAAAGAACCAAATGGTCACAAATCACTTAAACAATCCTTCCTTTGGCTAAATCGCAGCATATGGTGAAGATTTGAAGCATCAAAAGACACTAAACAGCCCAAAAAATCATATCTGAAAAAATGGCCCCAAAAAATCCGAAAAAAAATTTAAAAAATAGAAAACCCCTCCAAACAGTCTCAAATCAAAAAACGAAGAACACCACGATGATCACCATCAAGAGGCGCAGCTGGGCATGTCAATTTTTGCCGGAAATCTCGCCGGAAAATGATGACATCATCATGACATCATCGCCGGAAAATGACCATCGGTGGCTGCTGTAACTTTAGAAAGAGATAGGCTATTTTGGGTGGGCTGTGGCTAGTTGTAGAGGCTGAGAAGCTGCGGCTAAGACTTGAGAGGCTGGGAATGATGATGAAAAAATGGCAACACACAAAAAAAAGTTCCGGCGGGCAGCGGGTTGCCACCCGCCGGCAGCGGTGGTGGTGATCTTGAAAACCCTACTTAGGGTGGCTCTGATACCATGTAGAAAAACTAAATATATTGAATATTATGGGATAATTTACAATGAAACATTACAAGCCTTTATATAGGCAAAACTAAGAAGTGCAAAATACTAAAGTGCCCCTAGGGCTTACATAAGCAATGACCTAATCAATGACATAAGCCATGACCTAATGCCCTAATAATAACAATGACCAAAATACCCATAAATGACATAATATCTTCTTCTCAATCTCATTCTTCCATATCTTCCAACAGAATCTTCCAGCAGACTTGATAGTTCTGTCAATGTCAGAATTCGACATTATCCTAGGGATGGATTGGTTGACTAAGTACAATGCCAATTTGGATTGCCCTACTAGGACGATTATGTTTCCGATACCAGGATGTCCGACGATTAGATTTCAGTATTAGTTGGAGAGTGACATGTTTCTTTCAAGTAGTTTGGCTACAATCAGGAGTACAAGTACGGAACTTAAGTTGGAGCAGATTCAATTGTACAAGATTTTCAGGATGTATTTCCGGATATTAAAGGACTTCCACTGAAAAGAGAAATAGACTTTTGTGTTGAACTAGTACCTGGAACATTGCCTATTTCCAAGACTCCATATAGGATGGCACCAACTGAGATGTTGGAACTAAATAAACAAGTCCAGGAACTTAAAGATTTTGGATTTGTTCGTCCCAGCACATCACCTTAGGGAGTACCAGTTATATTTATAAAGAAGAAGGAAGGGACACTTCGACTCTGTATGGACTACAGGGAGTTGAACAAAGTTACGATCAAGAATAGATACCCACTTCCTCGGATAGACGATCTATTTGACTAGTTACAAGAATCCAGGATATTTCCAAAGATCGATTTACGTTCGGGATATCACCAGTTGTTAGTGCGACCAAAGGATGTGTCGAAGACTACATTCAGGACGAGATACAGGCATTATGAATTTCTGGTTATGCCTTTTGGATTGACGAACGCACTAGCAGTATTCATGGACTTAATGAATAGAGTATTCAGACCATATCTGGATCAATTCATTATAGTGTTCATGGATGATATTTTAATCTACTTAAGGATGGAAGAAGACCACAAAGACCACTTGCAGATTGGTTTACAGACACTTCGAAATAATAAGTTGTATGCAAAGTTTAGCAAGTGTGAATTTTAGCTACAGGAAGTCAAATTCTTGGGACACGTTATATCTCAGGATGGTATTTCAGTAGACTCATCTAAGATCGATGCAGTCTTAAGCTGGAATAGACCAACCAATGCTATAGAGATTAGAAGTTTCCTCGGTTTAGCAGCATATTACAGAAGATTTGTAGAAGGATTCGCCAAGTTAGCAGAACCTTTGACGAATTTGACGAGGAAAGAAATAAAGTACAAATGGACACACAAGCATGAGGGAGCATTTCAGGAGTTAAAAGAAAGATTGACTTCTGCACCGGTACTTGTGATACCTAAGAGTGGAGAAAGGTATATGATCTATAGTGATGCATCGCATCAAGGACTTAGGTGTGTACCAATGCAAGATGGGAATGTCATTGCATATGGATAAAGACAGTTGAAGGTACATGAGAAGAATTACCCTACGCATGATCTAGAATTAGCAGCCATAGTATTTGCATTAAAGATCTGGAGACACTATCTCTAAGGAGGAAGTTTGATCTGTTTTCCGATCCTAAGAGTTTGAAGTATTTGTTCTCTCAGAAGGAGTTGAATATGCGATAATGAAGATGGACGGAGTTACTCAAGGACTATGATTTTTCGTTACAATACCATCCAGGTAAAGCAAATGTTGTGGCAAATGCTTTGAGTCGTAAATCTCGACTAGTAATCGCTACATTACTAATTCAAGAATGGAGAGCATTAGAAGTTTTAGCTGAATTCGAGCTTTAGCCAGTAGAACCAATGGAAAGACAGCATTTTGGATGTCTAATGGGACAACCAACATTGATTAGCCGTATCATAGCAGCTCAATAGACAACAGAAGATTTAAAGTTATGGTTCACGAAGATGTCAGCCAATGAACCAGAGATCTGGAGTATCAGTACAAACGGAGCATTACAATGTAAAGGTAGACTCTGTGTACCTGACAAAGAAAATCTCTGAAAATAAATATTGGATGAAGCGCATAAGTCACGGATGACTATTCATCCTGGAGGTACGAATATGTACAAAGATTTAAAGAGGAATTTCTGGTAGGAAGGAATGAAGAGAGAAATAGCTGAGTATGTATCTCAATGTCTTACTTGTAAACAAGTAAAGGCAGAACATCATAAGCCACCTGGACTTCTACAGCCGTTACCGATTCCTCAATGGAAATGGGAACACATCACCATGGATTTCGTGGTAGGATTGCCGAAGTCATAGCAGAACCACGATGCTATTTGGATAATCGTGGATCGACTTACAAAGATGACACATTTTATCGCCTACAGTATGACGTATCTGTGGATACCGGGCTTCGGACCACTCCTCTCTTGTTTGAGATTGTTTTGAAATTGATTTGAATCAAAGAAAGAAAATAGGTCTGTTGAAAACAGATACAGAGTCGCCACTTGGTCTTTAAGGAACCAAGAAACCTAATTTTGACTCACCCAAGCGGATAAGGGCACCGGCCCTTCATAACCAAAGAACTTGGTTCGGGGTTTTGGTACGAGTGAGGAAGGAGCCTTTGTCGCGACTAAAACACCCTCAACTCGCCCCGTCTTTCGACGGGCCTCAATTAGCATCCAAATAATCATCTTATACTATGTTTGGTTCGACAATTAATACTATTGTGGTATATTACATCACATAAGAAAACTTGAAATTGGAAGATCAAAAGATAAGATATCATTCATAAGATCTAAGCCAAATATCATACAATGTAAAGTGAAAATCACACAAATAAACCTAGGAAAAATCGTCTAATCATATATCAATTAATCAAGTTTTCCTAATCTAAAGGGGACATAAATTGTTCTTGAAGCAAAAAATTAAAGAAATCAAAATATGCTTAGCAAACTAGAATGATGCATGTTATTTTTTTGAGGAAAGAAGATCTCTCAATCTCCGGGACGGATGAGAAAGGATGATTAGATCGAAGGGAAGCATGAACGTGTGATCAAGTTCATTCCTTATAATCTTCTTGGATTAAGAGTTACAAAAACCCCAAATCTTGCATGAATGTATTGTATGAACCTAAAAATGTGCAAAGGTTGTAGTGTGTTTTGTGTTCATGGATTTCTAAAATGACTTAGAAGTCTAAAATGTGCATGAATGAATGGATTAAATCAACATGGGATATATACAAATGTAGTATGAACTACTTCCTAAGATGTGAGCTAATTTGGAATGCACATGAGCATCAAATCAAAGAATAAAAGTTGAAATGTGCTTGCTGTGAATAGTGGACAGACTGCATATGGCACTTTGCAACATTATAATGGGAGGTCAAACGTGCCTAGAAAAATGTGAGAAAAATCTGAGATCATTCTTATTGTGTCTAGAAAATAACCCAAAAAGCCAAACATCAATAGCTATCACAGATTAAAAGAAAAAAATCAGAATATACACATGACTCAGAAACAAAAGCTGCGCTGTTGACTGATTTTGTATGATTTTTCATAAATCAAAGAAAAGGTTTATGATGACCCATTATATACCAAAGGTTTCCTAAGATACCCAAGTTTTATAAAACAAATAGAAAAGGTATATGTACAGTGATGAAAATGTCCAGAATAAGTGCAAGAAGTTGGGTGAACATTCTGTGAGAACAGAGGCAGATTATGGATGTGAGCTTCTCACATCCAAAACAAATACTCTCATATTTCTATAATTGATGGGAAAAATTAGGGACAAACTATGATGTATTAGGAAGGTTTTCCAAGTGGTTTCATCATCATAACTTGAGTATTTAATTCAAAAAAAATCTCTGAATCTGAACAGCTCACTGTTTTGGGTCATTGTTTTAGAGATATTGAAGAAAACAAAGTTTTATTTCTTGAAATCAAATGAGAGGGATTGAGAGGGGGTTTTGAAATAAATGTTTTGAAAACATATTTCTAACACTCAATAAGGATTATGACCACTTAGAATACTAACACCAAACTCATCATTAAGAATCTCCAAGATTGTTGGAGAGATTTATTCTATTTTTTAACATAACTTCAATACATTCCAAGGATACCTTGGAAGTATTGAGGTTATGATCATCATCTATCAAACATGTTTTTGAGGTCAAGAGCTACTATCCATAAGGATTCACTCACCCCAAACTTCATGTCATCACTTAGATGATGATGAACTAATAAGTAAATAAAAGAAAACAAAAAGAAATGGGGTAAGAAGAGATAAACAATAAATAAACAAGCAAATAGATGATGATCAATAGATGATATTCATGAAGCATGAACTTGTAGGTTGGTGTTTCACTCATATGTATTGACACTAGATATGGAAGAAGCTTCCACTCTCTTGAATGCTCACTAAAATGGTGGTTGGGAGTATTGAATGTTGAAATAAATGGAAGTAATGAAGTAAAAACAAAGTTAGAACTCACTTTTGTTTTGAAAATCAAAGAAGAATGCTTCTTTTCTCTCTACTCTAACTTTATCTCTACAACTTTCCCTTCCAAACTTTCTCAAAACTTACATTTGACTCCCCTAAAATGAGGAGTAATGGGGTGTTTATATAGGCCAACTTGGGGTGTTTTTGGGATTTAGAAAGTACTCCCATTGGTCCCAAACATCTGAAATCATGAAACCACGTCGTTTTGGATTTTAATTAATCAAAATGGGACCACAAGAATATTTATAAAAACTTACTGTTCTGGAGGTGAGTGCCGCGGCGGCACTGGGCCACTGCCGCGGCGGCAGTGGGCCAGTGCCGCGGCGGCACTGCTCCTCCCTTCGTCTGGATAATGCTGTTTAGGCCCCCCGAAGTTCCGGTATTCGCGAAAAGGCCCTATTTCGTCCGAAATTCATAGAAAATGCATACGAACTCTAAATTGAGGTTGTGATATACCGTTGGAAAGGTAATGGAGTCTACTTTACGTAAAAAATAGTTCGGGGATAGGTCACTTCGAAAAGTTTTGCGGTATTCGCGATAAAAGCCGATTTGGTCGCCTTTTTCGCCTTTGGAAATTTATAATAAATTCGTTTTAAATCCAGAAATTATGTGCGATATACCGTTGGAAAGCTATTGACCTCTAGTATCCATGAAAAATATTTGAAAATTGTTTCGGTGCCCCGATTCCAAAGTCAAATCTTGGTCAAACCGGTCAAACCTGGGATTCCCGGGAAGTTCTGGGAACCTCTGGGAGCTCCCAGGAGCTGATGTTTTCGCTCGATTTTCTTTTGGAACTTGTTTTAATACGTTTCTCATGATTTAGAATGGTTCTGGTGAATTCAGACAGTTTCGGTCAAACTTGGTCAAACTCTGGTCAAACCTGGTCAAACCTTGGTCAAACCGGTCAACTGGGACTTTCGGGGAACTTCCGGGACTTCCGGGGGTCTCTGGGAGCTGACGATTTCTTCCGGTTTTATTTAAAAACTCATTTTATCACTTTTCTTACGACGTAGCATGTTTTCAGAACTTTGGGACCAAATCTGGGAGTTTTCGGACTTTCAAGGGCATTTTGGTCATTCTGAGCATTCTGAGAGATAGAGCTGACTTCCGAGAGTCCTTTTGAGTCTTTTACAATCATTGTGAACCACCAAGCTACGGGTCTCCTAAATCTGATAGCCGACAAAATGGGGTGTCTACAGTTTGCCCCTCTTTGGCAGGAACTTGCGAGGCAACGCATGTCGCAAGCGAGTGCCAAAGTTTTGAAGAGACAGGACTTTTTGGAGGCTATGGATTTAGGATAAAAAGCGTTGCAAAAGATGCAAGGATGATGCTGGTCGTGCTCCGCGTGAGCTGCCTACGTATCCCAAGGGGAATCAGACCAGGACGTAGTTCGGGACACGAAAGGGATAAATTACATATGCACATACACAACAATCAGGCGGATGCTATGCTATATGAGGATGATATGCTGTGTGTGGATGTGATATGATCTCATAGATGAGTCCTATCATGCCTAGTTTTCTGATCCTAGGATGAGCAGGTGCCAAGGGGTGTGCCACTCCGAGTGGGCTAGTGTTGTGCTAGTGTTTGTGATTGTGACGTGGTGGGTGACTCAGATAAGGGCATTGAAGTTTAGAAGACTCGGGTTTTAGGGGCAAACTTCTGGAAGTGTGCTTTGCGAGCGAATGTAACTGGATGTGGGGTCTCAGGGGACTATGACCGAAGATGTCTTTTGGCAAATAACTGACGGACACAGGGGCTCCGGAAATTAAGAGACTGACATGGAAGCCATGGGACGAACGTGACATCCTGGGATGTCCTATGATGAACATGGAGGCCCTAATGGTGTGATGAGAGCGATGGACCGACGATGACGAGTCGAAAATGGACTACTGACGGTGTATAAACCCGCTGAGGATTAATCTGAATCTGCTGGGGATGAAGCGATACTTTCTAGGATCTCTTTTCAACTGCTCCTTTTGATCGAATCTTTCGGGCCTGCCGGGGTCTGTGGTATCTGTCTGCTTTTGTCCTCGGAGGATGATGCAGGGTTCACGGGGAATCTCTTTTGGTGCTTAATCCAAGAGAGCCTGTCAGGGCCTCTGGGAGCTGGTATCTGTCTGCTTTTGTCCTCGGAGGATGATGCAGGGTTCACGGGGAATCTCTTTTGGTGCTCAATCCAAGAGAGCCTGTCAGGGCCTCTGGGAGCTGGTATCTGTCTGCTTTTGTCCTCGGAGGATGACGCAGGGTTCACGGGGAATCTCTTTTGGTGCTCAATCCAAGAGAGCCTGTCAGGGCCTCTGGGAGCTGGTATCTGTCTGCTTTTGTCCTCGGAGGATGATGCAGGGTTCACGGGGAATCTCTTTTGGTGCTCAATCCAAGAGAGCCTGTCAGGGCCTTTGGGAGCTGGTATCTGTCTGCTTTTGTCCTCGGAGGATGACGCAGGGTTCACGGGGAATCTCTTTTGGTGCTCAATCCAAAAGAGCCTGTCAGGGCCTCTGGGAGCTGGTATCTGTCTGCTTTTGTCCTCGGAGGATGATGCAGGGTTCACGGGGAATCTCTTTTGGTGCTCAATCCAAGAGAGCCTGTCAGGGCCTCTGGGAGCTGGTATATGTCTGCTTTTGTCCTCGGAGGATGATGCAGGGTTCACGGGGAATCTCTTTTGGTGCTCAATCCAAGAGAGCCTGTCGGGGCCTCTGGGAGCTGGTATCTGACTGCTTCTGTCCTCGGAGGATGATGCAGGGTTCACGGGGAATCTCTTTTATTTCTTCGGTGCAATAACTGAAAACCAGGATCAGTTACCAGATTTATCGGAATTCGCGACGATTGTCCTGAAACGACCGATTCGGGTCTTCGGGAGCCGATTTTTCCCAGTTTTTGCCTGCTGGAGGTAGTTCTGACAACTTTTAGTCTGCTTGGGGTAAAACCTCATAGATCTTGACTGGAACGGGCCATCGGGGCTGATCGGGGCCAAAAACGGGCCGAAAAAGGCCAAAACGGGGCGAAACGGAGCAACGCGGGGCCCACGGGGAGCAGTGCCGCGGCGGCAGTTGGCCAGTGCCGCGGCGGCACTGGGTGGCCGGACTTCATCTTCTTATATCTCGGGTTTTTGAGCTCCCCAAGCTCATTCTTGGCCATTTTGAGGTGTTTTTGACGCCAAAATTCACCAAAACGCAGCTTGTGCGTGCTTAGATGAGTAATCTTTCCTCGTAGTTGGATTTTTGATTGGTGTTTTGGTTTGCCCAATTTTTCAAGAAGAAAGTTTAAATGTGACTTCCATTTTTCTTGTAGATCCATGGCTTCGAGCTCAAGGAGGCCGTCTAAGAAGGCCAAGGGACGGATGAAGGCCGAGGTGCACACCCCGGACGTGATTTTGCGAGACCCCCAACACCATCTTTCGGCCGCAGCTCTAGCGAGCTTGGTATGTGAAACTTTCGACATTTTGGGACCACTTTTATGTAATATGCTAGTTTTGTGAGCCGTAGTGTGCACTTAGAGACCGTTAGAAGCTCGACTTGTGCTCAAATGTTGATTTTGTGAATTTTTGCTCTCGGGTTGTGAATAGTGATTTTGTGCATCTTTTGTCGCCTTTGTTGTGTGCAGGTGCCGGAAGTGGCCTTAAAAGGCCATGGTAGCCTCGCCCATGCTTTCTTATGGTATACCCAGCTTTCGCCCACTGTTAAGAGGATGGTTGATGATGCCGGGTTCGGAGGCTTCGTCCGCTTGGTTTCGAAAAGTAGCAACGATCTGGCTCACTTCTACGCACTGGCCGAGAGGTGGTGGGACACTACCAATACTTTCCACCTGCCGTTTGGAGAGATGACTATGACGCCTTTTGATTTCTCCATGATCACGGGCTTGAGGGTCGGCGGGAAGCGCCTGGTTCTGGACTATTTTTATGAGATTGACCCGGAGGCGGTGGAGATGCTGATTGGGGCTGTTCCCCCCAACTTGGAGAGGCATTGGTTCCCCTGCGGCTGGCTTTACCGGGCCTATGGTAGAGGTAATCACAATCTGAACAATTCCCAGCTTTTGAGGGTTTACCTTCTGTATGTCCTCGGGTGCTCCATCTTTGCGACAAGGAACGACCGGGTGAGCTTGAGGCTCCTTTCTTGCCTGGCGACCATTGATGAGATCCCCTTCTACAACTGGGGCGGTGCTGCCCTGGCTCATCTCTACAAGCATATGGGGGAGGTCTCTCGGGGCGATGTTAAATCTACTGGGGGATTCTGGCGAGCTTGGGAGGTATGCACTGCTTCTTCTTTTATTTTCCATCTCTTTGATTTTCATACCTGTTCTGATTTCTCCTTTGTCTGTGCAGCTTTGGAGTTTTGAATACTTGAAGATGCTGGCTCCCTCCCCAGCGGATGAGTCAGGCGAAGATGAGGATGGTATGGCTCCTGTGCCTCTATTCCCACGAGGCTTGAGATGGCGGAGGGACGTTGTTGGGGTGAAGAGTGGGGCCCATCGGATTGTTTTGCTTCGGAACTTCTTAACTGGGTTGACAGCCTCTAGTGTTGATTGGACGCCTTGGGAGGGCGTCGCTTATGCCGCCACTGAGGAGATACAAGCGGTTAAGTCTCTTACCTCTTGCCGCCTTCTGCTGGAGAGTACTGAGTGCAGGCAGTGGTTCCTTGGTGAGCGGGTGTCTCGGCAGGTGGTTGGTGGTTCCCAGTATCGCGTCCCTCATGATCCTCATGTGATGGATGCTAGTGACCTTTCTGGAGATGCTCTGCTGGCGGCTTTAGCTGGTACAGATGTTTGGGACCAATTTCTTTCTGAGACCAGTTATGAGGCTTACCGTGGCCGCTTCCTGATGCCTAACTTTCCACTCCTGGAGGTGAGTTCTTTTTGTATTTTTTGTTTATATTCATTGTCCATGTTTTTGATTTATCTTTTCCTAACTTATTCTGTGCCTTTAGCTTCGCGAGATGTACAGGAGACAGGCACCTCAGGCTCCCGACCCTATTCCTCCTTGGGATTGGACTGTCAATGTTCTAGGCGCTGATGGCACCCCCCAAATGATAGAGGTGCCGCGAGTCACATGTGGGTACCCTACTCAGCCAGCGGGCGTCCTCAATGTTCCTTGGAGTTACGCTGAGGAGGGTCACGCCTTGGCAGCTAGCCTACGGTCCCTGGTCCTTACGCGAGACCACCGGGTATGTTTCTAATTTTGCACTTTCTTAAGGTTACGAGGTTCTAACCCTAGATTTTTTATTTTGACAGATGGATGGTATGCGGCAATTTGCCGCCAATCAGATGGCGTCCTTGGTAAGTCTCTGACTCGACTATGTTTTTGTACTTTTTGTTGTTCCCTTACTAATTGCCCTCATTTTTATTTATGTGTGCAGTATCGTGGAGGCGGGGCTGGCTCATCGAGGACTGGTCCAAGATGTAGAGGCGGTAGGAGGAGGCCGTCGCCGACGTACACTCCGGGTGGTCCGACGGAGGACGAAGAAGAGGAGGACTGAGGCTTTCCAAGCGGGAATTATTATTTTATTTTCTTTTCCTGTTTTCGATTGGGTTGTACTGAGGATATGATTATTAGGACAGTGTAGGACGATGTGTAGCACAATTTGTGACCTTTTGACAGAGTATTATGATGTTTTGCCTCCTAGGCCGGATATCTTCCGGTTTAGAGGCGCAGTTGTGTGCTTGTTGATATATGTGCATTGTGATTGCTGGATGTTACTGCGATGGGCAGTTTTGTGATAGTGAGTGCTTTTGCCTTGCAGGTGGGATAGTCCGTGAAACGGGGAGGTGCTGCCGAAATTTTGAATTTTGCTAGAGCCGTGACAGAAAATATGGCTTTGTATGATCCTGCTCATCTCACAGCTTGGCTGAACATTACGGATGGCGTGGAGCGGATCAACCTCTTCAGCTATGGCTTGACCGAGCTGTTTTCTCTTCGCCAGATGACCCTGAATACGGAGTTCTTGCGTGCTGCCATTGCTTACTGGGACCCAGTGAACCATGTCTTCAACTTCAACGGCCTGGAAATATGCCCCATGCTTGAGGAGTTCTGCGCTGTTCTCGGCTATGATTCTGACTCGGACTTGATTCTTCCTTCCGTTGATACCCTCAGCCCTACGCGAGCCTTGGCTGAATACCTGAATTGCTCTGTCACTATTTCCCGCCGGCTGATTCAAGGTGAGGTTCTCAACATTGCTTCTATTATCGCCCGGTATGCCAGTCCTGGGAATCCCAGCATGTATGATGCTTCCCGTGGGGCCGCTTTGATATTGTGCATGACTTCGCACTTCATGTTCTCGAGCACTTCCGTTGACTTGGTGCATGTGTGCCTCGGGCTGAAACTTAGCAGGAATCCCATGGCCATGGTTCTAGCTGAAACTCTGAACGGTTTGGATAATGCCTTCAACCATGGGACTCCTCTTCTTTCTAGGGCGCCTTTGGTGT
The DNA here is from genome assembly GCA_033977485.1 of Hydrangea macrophylla. Taxonomy (NCBI): domain Eukaryota; kingdom Viridiplantae; phylum Streptophyta; class Magnoliopsida; order Cornales; family Hydrangeaceae; genus Hydrangea; species Hydrangea macrophylla. The sequence goes on along the minus strand of CM066998.1, from coordinate 93,313,001 downwards.
TACAGGCTTGGCTTTACGAGCGCCTTCAGCTGTGGACGGGGCTGTATACCACCGATTTACTTTCGTCGAGCCGTGCTTCATTCTCACTATACCTTTGCCGATTGGGTGGGCATGATGAGCACCTTATCTGAGGCTGACATTTGCTGGATCGTGAGGCGTTGGGGCCTCTATGCTATTACCACGAGCCTCAGGGGTCACCAGAGAGTGTGGTTGATGGGTCTGAGAGAGACTTCTTTCTATCATCCTCGCCGCTTGGCCCGACAGTATGGACAGATTCAGGAGGTTCCCCGGGGGTTTACTGAGAGGGTCTTTGCTTCCAGGATCAGAGCTACCACTATTGCTGCTTTTATTGATGGTTGGACTGACCGAGTAAAGGCCTACTTCTAAAGACCTTCGAAGAAATAAAAGACACTAAGACAAAACTAGTCCTGACTGATTCTGCTCATTCCTCCAAGTGTCTTTGAACATGTGGTTGCTTTTTGAAAGACTTTTATTTCTCTGCCTATGTAATATTCAAATTTTGTTTATCGGTGAACCTTGGTTACTTTGGGAATCTCATTTTATGCATTATTAGCTTTCTAAAAACATTTTATAGCTTGAGATTTCAATTAGTTGTTGCTTTTGGTACTTGCTGGAGCATGCTGGGGTTGTTAGAGGCAAACGAGGCGGGTAGCCGAAGTTTACCCCTAGTTTGGGATATATATGGTTGTGAGGCAAACGAGGTAGATGACCGACGTTTGCCCCTAGTTTAGAAGAGGTTCAGGCAAACGAGGCGAGTGGCCGAAGTTTGCCCCTAGTGTGGAGGGTGGTTTTTGGGTTATGGTAAGGACCGCGACTTTATTTCTCTTATGTGCTCATAATTTTTGCCTAGGCACCAAGGAGGTGACCTAGCGAGCTATTTTCTCTCTTTTGTTATTGCTCACTTTAGATTTAACTCTAATTTTTGCCTAGGCGTCCTTTCGGATTTTCGACCTAGCGAGCCATCCTTCTTTTTCTTTTGAAAGTCTGCCTACGTACCCCCGAGCGGGGATCAGGTCCAACGTAGTTCGGGCCAAGGTTTCGAAAGGAAAGGTTATTTTTGTTGGTGGAGCGACCGAACCGATGTGGTTGCCTACGTATCCCCGAGTGGGAATCAGGTCGAGCGTAGTTCAAGGCAAGGCTTGAAAGGAACGGGTTTGGTTATGATGGTGTTGACCTAACCGATGTGGTTGCCTACGTATCCCCGAGTGGGAATCAGGTCGAGCGTAGTTCAAGGCAAGGCTTGAAAGGAACGGGTTTGGTTATGATGGTGTTGACCGAACTGATGTGGTTGCCTACGTATCCCCGAGTGGGAATCAGGTCGAGCGTAGTTCAAGGCAAGGCTTGAAAGGAACGGGTTTGGTTATGATGGTGTTGACCGAACCGATGTGGTTGCCTACGTATCCCCGAGTGGGAATCAGGTCGAGCGTAGTTCAAGGCAAGGCTTGAAAGGAACGGGTTTGGTTATGATGGTGTTGACCGAACCGATGTGGTTGCCTACGTATCCCCGAGTGGGAATCAGGTCGAGCGTAGTTCAAGGCAAGGCTTGAAAGGAATGGTTATTGGAGAGTCAAGCATAGTACTTTTTGAGGCGATCCATGTTGATCGGTTCTTTGAATTCGACACCATCGAGGTCCATGAGATAAGTTGCTCCTCCGGAAAGAACAGTCTTGACGATATAAGGGCCGACCCATTTTGGCTTAAACTTCCCACGGGGATCAAAGATCGGAGCTCGCAACTCCTTAAGGACAAGGTCGCCCTTGACAATCTTCCTTGGGCGAACCCTTTTGTTGAAGGCACGGGCTATCCTCTTCTGATAGATTCGGACATGGTCGACTGCCGCCAAACGCTTTTCATCTATGAGGGCCAATTCTTCATACCTTTCTCTCAACCAATCTGATTCAGAAATTTCACACTCTGCCATTACGCGTAGGGATGGTAATTCTATCTCCACCGACAGTACCGCTTCCATCCCATACACTAGCGAGTAAGGAGTCGCTCCTGTGGACGTTCTTATCGATGTTCTGTATCCCCAAAGTGCAAATGGTAGCTTTTCATGCCAGTCTTTGTAGGTATCCGCCGATTTTTGCAGTATGGCCTTGACATTCTTGTTTGCAGCTTCGACTGCCCCATTGGTCTGTGGTCGGTATGGCGATGACTTGTGATAGGTGATTTTGTATTCCTCGAACAGGTCCCTGACTTCTGCCTTGAAATGACTTTCGTTATCCGAAATAATCTCATGAGGAACTCCATAACGGCAGATGAGATTTCTCTTGATGAATTTGGCCACTTCCTTGGCCCCCAACTTGGTGTAAGATGCAGCTTCTACCCATTTTGTGAAGTAGTCTATGGCCACCAGAATATACCGATTTCCATTTGAGGCTTTCGGAATGATTTCTCCAATAATATCGATTCCCCAGGTGGAGAATGGCCAAGGCGAGGTCATGCTGTATAGAAGAGATGGCGGCACGTGCATCATGTTTGCATGAATCTGGCACTTGTGACACTTTCTCACGTATTCGCAGCAATCTTTTTCCAATGTTGTCCAGTAGTATCCTTGTCTCACGATTTTCTTGGCCAGCATGTGGCCGTTCATGTGTGGGCCGCATACCCCTTCGTGTATTTCTTCCATCATTCTTCTGGAGCTCTTCCCAAACAAGCAAGTCAGGTTGTGACCGTTGTATCCTTTCTTCAGCAGTTTCCCGCTGCAAATGATGAATTGCGCTGCGAATCTTCGAATTGCCCTTTTGTCTCTCTCGGTGGATTCTTGGGGATACATCCCCTTTTCTATGAAGTTCTAGATGTCCTGGTACCACGGTGTTTCATTCTCTTCTTCTTCGATTGTGGCAATCATGCTGAACAAAGGCTCGTACCTCTGCTCAATTACCAAGGGCATCATCCTGACTCCCACAGGAATTTTGATCATCGATGCTAGAGTGGCCAAGGAATCTGCCAGTTGGTTCTCTTCCCTGGGCAAGTAGAGGAATGTGATATTTTTGAACTTCCTTTTGAGTTGGTCGAGACGATCATGATAGGGCTTCAACCTTTCTTCTTTTATTTTCCATTCTCCTCTGGCTTGTGATATGATGAGGTTTGAATCCCCGAAGACATCCAACTTCTGAACTTTCAGCTCTAAGGCTGCTTCCATTCCCAGAATGCATGCTTCATACTCAGCGGTGTTGTTGGTGGAGTTATAATTGAGCTTGACTGCCAACGGAGTGTGGTCCCCACTCGGCGATACTAGGATCATCCCTACTCCGTATCCCTTCATGTTGGCTGCTCCATCGAAGTACAACTTCCACTGTTCTTCCTTGATTCCCATGATGCTCTCGTCTGGAAACGGAAAGTCCCCACTTTCTTCGGAGTCAACGGCATGTTCTGCGAGATGCTCAGCTACGGTTCTCCCTTTTACTGACTTGCTCGTAACATACTTGATATCGAATTCGGATAATAGAAGTAACCAACGGGATATACGACCGGTCAGGGCGGGTTTTTCGAGAAGGTATTTTAGAGGATCCATGCGGGATATGAGCACAACTGGAAAGGCCAGCATGTAGTGCCTTAGTCGGCGGGTGCACCAAACCAAGGCCCAACAAGTTTTTTCGAGGGTAGAATAGTTGAGCTCATACCCAGTCATCCTCTTGCTGAGGTAATATATGGCTTTTTCGGAGTGGCTTTCTTCTCCTTCTTGGGCTAGCATGCAACCCATGGCATTTTCGGAGACAGACAGGTAAAGGAATAAGGGCTTATGAGGAGTGGGTGGTGAAAGGACAGGTGGATTTTGAAGGTAGGCTTTTATTTTGTCGAAAGCGGCTTGGCATTGGTCATCCCATTGGAACTTCTCCCCTTTTCTCAACAATCGGAACAGAGGATCGCATGTAGCTGTGAGCTTAGAAATGAAGCGGCTGATGAACTGGATTCTTCCGAGGAACCCCCTTACTTCTTTTTCATTCCGTGGTGGCATCATTTCGAGGATTGCCTTGATCTTAGAGGGGTCCACCTCTATTCCCCTTTGTGTGATGAGAAAACCCAGGAGTTTACCGGAGGTTACGCCGAAAGTGCATTTCTTTGGATTCAGCCTCATCTGGTATTTGCGTAACCTTTCGAAGAACTTTTCCAGCGCTACCAGGTGCCCTTCTCTATCCTTGGACTTTACAATCATGTCGTCTACGTACACTTCTACCTCCTTGTGAATTATATCATGTAGCAGAGTGGTGGCAGCTCTTTGGTACGTTGCCCCTGCGTTCTTGAGCCCAAAGGGCATTACTCTATAACAGTAGGTTCCCCAAGGGGTGGTGAACGTCGTCTTTTCCCGATCCTCTGGCGCCATTAGAATCTGATTATACCCTGAGAAGCCATCCATGAAAGACAGTAGCTCATGTCCTGCGGTGTTGTCTACCAAAACGTCAATGTGGGGAAGCGGGAAGTCGTCCTTGGGACTGGCTTTGTTTAGATCACGAAAGTCGACGCACACACAAACTTTCCCATCCTTCTTCGGGACTGGCACGATGTTGGCAACCCATTCCGGGTATTCGGTGACAATGATGAACCCTGCCTTGAACTGCTTCTCCACCTCTTCTTTAACCTTGAGTGCCCATTCCGGTCTCATGCGCCTCAGTTTCTGCTTGACAGGTTTAGAATTAGGGAGGAGAGGAATATGATGTTGGACGATGTCGGGATCGACCCCAGGCATGTCTTCGTAAGACCAAGCAAAAACATCTTTGAACTCTTTTAGCAAGAGGGTTAATTTTTCTTTTTCTTCTTTATTAAGGGTTGAGCCAATTTGCACAATCTGTGGATTATCTATTTCACCTAAGTTAACTGATAAAGTATCTTCGATTATTTCATAAGCAGGTGGTTTTTCAATTAGTTGCTTTAGTTCGATTGGGAGATCCTCGGAGGGATCCGTGCATTCACAAGTGTCAGACACAGAGGAGTAAGCAGAATCGTCTTTCATTTCATTCATGATAGGTGAAGTGATTACATTGGATAGTGGTGGGCTTACAGCAGCCGACTCTAGTACAGACTCGATAACTGGTAGTACAGACTTCGGGGGGATAGGGGATTGGGAGACACAGACAGATGACTCTACAGCCTGGTTGCTCAGACCCTCCTCAGCAGGCTTGATCTGATCATCCTGGCTCTTGGCCCTCTTCTTCTCTTTCTCTTCAGCGGATTCTTCCCACATCTTCTTGATCGCCTCAGTGTCAAGGTATTTTAACCAGTCTTCCTCTGGGGTCTTTTCAACTTCTCCGGGGCAGAACGGGTCTTGGTATGGGGGCCTCTCGCAGTCAGCGAAGATTTCAAGCCCAGGGTGCCTTCTCCCGGTGGTTCGATGGATCCATGGTTCAGGGAACCCGAAGTAAGGGAAATCATCCCCTTCCTTGACGAATTGTCCATTTAAAGTCTTGCGGTATGGCGGGAGACCCTTCACCCTCTTCTTCCGTGGCCTTTGTAGCTCGACGTCCTCATCAGTGGGCTTGTACCCCAACCCGAAAGTGCCTTGTTGCCCTTTGATCTGCGGGAATTCCCGAATCCCTTGCTGGCGCCGACCCAACCCCATTCCGGGGAAGTAGTTCATCTTACGGACAATGTTGACGACTGCGGAGTGGACCTCAGGGAATCGGTCTTCGTCTTCGATCACATGAACTTCTTCCATGAAGAATCCTCCGATTTCTCCTTCTTCTAGTTCAGGTATTTGGACTTCAAAAATGGGAGCGTAATTCGGGAAGGCCTCACTCCCCCAACTATTACCGAGGATGACCTTTACCTCCCTCTCATGAATGTACTTGATCATTTGATGCACAGTGGATGATACAGCTTTGTTGGCGTGAAGCCAGGGTCTCCCAATCAGCAGATTGAACGAGGCAGGTATGTCCATGACTTGAAAAATCTCGGTGCTCACCAAAGATCCTACCCGGATTTGGAGAGAAACAGTTCCCATCACATTTCTTCTAGTGTTGTCATAGGCTCTCACGGATTGCACAGATGGCGTAATGTCGAGGATACTGACCCCCAAAGCAGTGGCAGTTCTTAAGCCACAAACATTCAAAGCAGAACCTGTATCGACTAGACAAAACGGCACCTGTTGCTCCTTACATCCCACGGTAATGTATAACGCCTTGTTATGCGCGGATCCCTCTGGCGGCAGGTCCTCGTCGGAGAATGTAATGATGGGGTCGGGGGTAAGTGCACCCAAGAAAGCTACCATGTCCTCCGGCGCGGCGTCGATGGGGACTTCAATCCCAGCCAAGGCATTTAACACGGCTTGCCTGTGCTTATAGGATGTCACCATAATATCCCACATCGAGAGATGCGCTTGGGTTTTCTTTAGCTGCTTGATCAGCTCATTGTCTTCTTCGATGACCTCATCCATCTTGCCTTTCCCTTTGTCTTTAACTGGACCTTTTTCGATGGCTTCGGTGGCAGGTTGTGGAGGCTGGTAATGGCGGCCTGACCTGGTTAGGTGATAAATCTCAGCAGGAGTAGGCCCTTCTACAGTCCCATCCTTTTTAAACCAATCGCAATCCGTTCCCACAAATGGCTTTTCTGGCTCATTCCAGATGGAAGCATCACTCTCGTCGTTAGGATCATACCATTTGAGGTCTACCGCCCCTAGGTCATGCTCTTCCAGGAAGAACAAGTCCTGCTCGTCGTCAAGCTGCTGCTGCCACTCGTCATTCTCCCCTCCGATCAGATGAATCCCCTCAGAATCCGGGATGTCAATGCAAAGCAAGGGTTGTCCTAGGGGGGTGATATAAGTAGCAGGGTTGAAGGGTGCGGGACTGGACTCAATGAGGTTGACATTTTGGTGGTTTGGTAGGGGATTTTGGGTGATATGAGGCTGCTTTGGTGGTGGCTCGATGATATTCTGGTCGATGAGGTCTTGGATGTCGTGGCGGAGGCGCATGCAATCATCAGTGTTATGGCCGGGGGCTTGGTGGTAAGTACATCGCTTGGACATATCGCAGTTAGGCGGGGGCGGGGTATTTCGAGGCTGGAGTAGTTGGAGATGGCCTTTTTTGAGGAGGCGATCTAGGGCTGAGGAGAGAGAGATTTCTAGCTTGGCAAAACTGCGAAGGGGCTTTTTCTGGAAAGGATGGTTGGAGGAATTTGCCTGGTTGGAGGGTTGGTATGGCCTTGGAGGATATGCCATGGGTTGGCCGCTAAGGGCATTGACATCCGGGGGATTCCGGGAGTAGTTGGGTCTTCTTGGCTGACTCGGAGGGTCTTCCTTTTTGATCTTCCCCTCCCTGATAGCATCTTCGATTCGGGTTCCGACTTCAAACAACTCCTCAAAGGTGGAGATGGACTGGTAGAATAATTTCTCATGATAGAGCGGCTGCAGATTCCGGATGAGCATCCTTACCTGTTCTTTCTCGATTGGCCGGTGGGTCATTTGGGCTACCTTGTTCCTCCATCTGCTCAGAAATGCAGCGAAGGATTCATTGTTGCTTTGCCGGGTTGTTTCCAAATCCCTGACGGTGACGTCCAGCTCCTGATTGTAAGAGTAATGATCGACAAAGACTCGAACAATGTCCTCCCAGGCCCGGGTTTTGGAGGCTTCCAAGGTTAGGAACCACGATAGTGCAGATTTTGCCAGAGTTTGTGGGAATAGCATCGCGATGTGCTCGTGGGTGCAACCCATGGACTGGAAGATGCTCATACATAGCTTCACGTGGCTTTTCGGGTTTCCCGTTCCATCAAAGCGATCGATGGCAGGCATTTTGAAATTCTCTGGCAGTTTCAGCTTGACAGGCTCGAAGAGGCCTTCCAGATCCAACATGTAATCGTCGATACCCTTGCTTTTTCTGAGTACGCTTTCCAGTTTATCGACCTTGTCCAATTTTTCTTGGAGCTTCTTCTCATACGTAAGCGGTGGGACCCCTTGAAACCAGTTTTCCTCCCCATTATTCTCATGTAGAGGAGGTTCAAACCCTGGTGGCGGAAACTCGGGCGGAGGTCGCGGCTGTTGCTGCTTCAGTTCTTCCATGAATTTTAGGACTTGGGCTAGGCTGTCTGATTGTTGGCTTATAGTCGCTCCCAATTCAGTAACCTTGTTTTCCAACTCTTCCCTATTCATGCTGACGTAAGTTGTCGGACTGATTCTGATTAACCGATTATCCGCACTTCTGACCCACGAATAAGACCCTGACTGTTGACCTTGGGAATCTATACTGACCTGACAGATTTTGAAAGGGCTAGATTAGATCTTTGACAGTGGTGACTCTAGACAAAGATAGTGATGTGGACTGACTCGAAACAGTGCGTGCAAATTGATGGGGAATGGTGCATGCAAATGGGACAAACATGCGGATGTAAGCCCTAATCTATATGATGCTCCTATTTCTAACAGATAGCAGCTAAACAAATAAGGTCCTAGCTATACAGAGTGTGCTAACCTTACTTTCTAGTATGATCACCAAGGGATGACATGGGTTTCCGAGATACTCCGAAAATTTTGGACAGAGTTTCTGCGGGAAACTGGTCAATATGGTCATATCTGGGATATTTGGACAGAGTTTCTGGGGGAAACTGGTTAATGTGGTCATATCTGGGATATTTGGACAGAGTTTCTGGGAGAAACTGGTTAATGTGGTCATATCTGGGATATTTGGACAGAGTTTCTGGGGGAAACTGGTTAATGTGGTCATATCTGGGATATTTGGGCAGAGTTTCTGGGGGAAACTGGTTAATGTGGTCATATCTGGGATATTTGGGCAGAGTTTCTGGGGGAAACTGGTTAATGTGGTCATATCTGGGATATTTGGGCAGAGTTTCTGGGGGAAACTGGTTAATGTGGTCATATCTGGGATATTTGGGCAGAGTTTCTGGGGGAAACTGGTTAATGTGGTCATATCTGGGATATTTGGGCAGAGTTTCTGGGAGAAACTGGTTAATGTGGTCATATCTGGGATATTTGGGCAGAGTTTCTGGGGGAAACTGGTTAATGTGGTCATATCTGGGATATTTGGGCAGAGTTTCTGGGAGAAACTGGTTAATGTGGTCATATCTGGGATATTTGGGCAGAGTTTCTGGGAGAAACTGGTTAATGTGGTCATATCTGGGATATTCGGACAGAGTTTCTGGGAGAAACTGGTAAGTACGGTTATAGTGATCATACTCTCTAGCAGGTTTTCATACTCCTATGTCTCAAGACCGACAAACAAGGTTTGCGGTGTATATCTTTGCGAGCATGGAGCAGACATCCTTGTCATGATGCTTAGGCAGGTCAACTCAATGTGACCACATGTGAGTGATTGCCTTGGGAATCATAAAAAAGAGGTTCTGTTCTATGTCACACAAGCGTCTACATCGCTCAGGTAATCCCATCAGGGCATACAGCAGTTATATCATGTTGTCCTATCTGAAAAGATAAATGAACAGTCCTATGAAAGGTTCTACAGGAATCTATATGCAAAGGCTGGGTTTAGTCAAAGAGGGTCCGTTGACGAGAGTTCCAATATACCGTCAGGGAGACAGTACGGAGGTTTTTACTCTTTTTGATATACCTTGGAAGGTACAGTATCAACGGTGACTTGTGCCCTGGCACAGCAAAACCTGAACAATGTCAGCGCCGCGTTTCAGACACAGTCGGAGGGGGAAAAATGCAAGAGTGCAATGCGGTGAACCAAACACAGTAAAAAGATGATTTTAAGGATGCTTCTTATGAGTCAAACCTCTGTATTATTTTGTTTTAAAATAAAAATCCCTAGCAGAGTCGCCAGATTGTGGATACCGGGCTTCGGACCACTCCTCTCTTGTTTGAGATTGTTTTGAAATTGATTTGAATCAAAGAAAGAAAATAGGTCTGTTGAAAACAGATACAGAGTCCCCACTTGGTCTTTAAGGAACCAAGAAACCTAATTTTGACTCACCCAAGCGGATAAGGGCACCGGCCCTTCATAACCAAAGAACTTGGTTCGGGGTTTTGGTACGAGTGAGGAAGGAGCCTTTGTCGCGACTAAAACACCCTCAACTCGCCCCGTCTTTCGACGGGCCTCAATTAGCATCCAAATAATCATCTTATACTATGTTTGGTTCGACAATTAATACTATTGTGGTATATTACATCACATAAGAAAACTTGAAATTGGAAGATCAAAAGATAAGATATCATTCATAAGATCTAAGCCAAATATCATACAATGTAAAGTGAAAATCACACAAATAAACCTAGGAAAAATCGTCTAATCATATATCAATTAATCAAGTTTTCCTAATCTAAAGGGGACATAAATTGTTCTTGAAGCAAAAAATTAAAGAAATCAAAATATGCTTAGCAAACTAGAATGATGCATGTTATTTTTTTGAGGAAAGAAGATCTCTCAATCCCCGGGACGGATGAGAAAGGATGATTAGATCGAAGGGAAGCATGAACGTGTGATCAAGTTCATTCCTTATAATCTTCTTGGATTAAGAGTTACAAAAACCCCAAATCTTGCATGAATGTATTGTATGAACCTAAAAATGTGCAAAGGTTGTAGTGTGTTTTGTGTTCATGGATTTCTAAAATGACTTAGAAGTCTAAAATGTGCATGAATGAATGGATTAAATCAACATGGGATATATACAAATGTAGTATGAACTACTTCCTAAGATGTGAGCTAATTTGGAATGCACATGAGCATCAAATCAAAGAATAAAAGTTGAAATGTGCTTGCTGTGAATAGTGGACAGACTGCATATGGCACATTGCAACATTATAATGGGAGGTCAAACGTGCCTAGAAAAATGTGAGAAAAATCTGAGATCATTCTTATTGTGTCTAGAAAATAACCCAAAAAGCCAAACATCAATAGATATCACAGATTAAAAGAAAAAAATCAGAATATACACATGACTCAGAAACAAAAGCTGCGCTGTTGACTGATTTTGTATGATTTTTCATAAATCAAAGAAAAGGTTTATGATGACCCATTATATACCAAAAGTTTCCTACGACACCCAAGTTTTATAAAAAAAATAGAAAAGGTATATGTACAGGGATGAAAATGTCCAGAATAAGTGCAAGAAGTTGGGTGAACATTCTGTGAGAACAGAGGCAGATTATGGATGTGAGCTTCTCACATCCAAAACAAATACTCTCATATTTCTATAATTGATGGGAAAAATTAGGGACAAACTATGATGTATTAGGAAGGTTTTCCAAGTGGTTTCATCATCATAACTTGAGTATTTAATTCAAAACAAATCTCTGAATCTGAACAGCTCACTATTTTGGGTCATTGTTTTAGAGATATTGAAGAAAACAAAGTTTTATTTCTTGAAATCAAATGAGAGGGATTGAGAGGGGGTTTTGAAATAGATGTTTTGAAAAAATATTTCTAACACTCAATAAGGATTATGACCACTTAGAATACTAACACCAAACTCATCATTAAGAATCTCCAAGATTGTTGGAGAGATTTATTCTATTTTTTAACATAACTTCAATACATTCCAAGGATACCTTGGAAGTATTGAGGTTATGATCATCATCTATCAAACATGTTTTTGAGGTCAAGAGCTACTATCCATAAGGATTCACTCACCCCAAACTTCATGTCATCACTTAGATGATGATGAACTAATAAGTAAATAAAAGAAAACAAAAAGAAATGGGGTAAGAAGAGATAAACAATAAATAAACAAGCAAATAGATGATGATCAATAGATGATATTCATGAAGCATGAACTTGTAGGTTGGTGTTTCACTCATATGTATTGACACTAGACATGGAAGAAGCTTCCACTCTCTTGAATGCTCACTAAAATGGTGGTTGGGAGTATTGAATGTTGAAATAAATGGAAGTAATGAAGTAAAAACAAAGTTAGAACTCACTTTTGTTTTGAAAATCAAAGAAGAATGCTTCTTTTCTCTCTACTCTAACTTTATCTCTACAACTTTCCCTCCCAAACTTTCTCAAAACTTACATTTGACTCCCCTAAAATGAGGAGTAATGGGGTGTTTATATAGGCCAACTTGGGGTGTTTTTGGGATTTAGAAAGTACTCCCATTGGTCCCAAACATCTGAAATCATGAAACCACGTCGTTTTGGATTTTAATTAATCAAAATGGGACCACAAGAATATTTACAAAAACTTACTGTTCTGGAGGTGAGTGCCGCGACGGCACTGCTCCTCCCTTCGTCTGGATAATGCTGTTTAGGCCCCCCGAAGTTCCGGTATTCGCGAAAAGGCCCTATTTCGTCCGAAATTCATAGAAAATGCATACGAACTCCAAATTGAGGTTGTGATATACCGTTGGAAAGGTAATGGAGTCTACTTTACGTAAAAAATAGTTCGGGGATAGGTCACTTCGAAAAGTTTTGCGGTATTCGCGATAAAAGCCGATTTGGTCGCCTTTTTCGCCTTTGGAAATTTATAATAAATTCGTTTTAAATCCAGAAATTATGTGCGATATACCGTTGGAAAGCTATTGACCTCTAGTATCCATGAAAAATATTTGAAAATTGTTTCGGTGCCCCGATTCCAAAGTCAAATCTTGGTCAAACCGGTCAAACCTGAGATTCCCGGGAAGTTCTGGGAACCTCTAGGAGCTCCCAGGAGCTGATGTTTTCGCTCGATTTTCTTTTGGAACTTGTTTTAATACGTTTCTCATGATTTAGAATGTTTCTGGTGAATTCAGACAGTTTCGGTCAAACTTGGTCAAACTTGGTCAAACTCTGGTCAAACCTGGTCAAACCTTGGTCAAACCGGTCAACGGGGACTTTCGGGGAACTTCCGGGACTTCCGGGGGTCTCTGGGAGCTGACGATTTCTTCCGGTTTTATTTAAAAACTCATTTTATCACTTTTCTTACGACGTAGCATGTTTTCAGAACTTTGGGACCAAATCTGGGAGTTTTCGGACTTTCAAGGGCATTTTGGTCATTCTGAGCATTCTGAGAGATAGAGCTGACTTCCGAGAGTCCTTTTGAGTCTTTTACGATCATTGTGAACCACCAAGCTACGGGTCTCCTAAATCTGATAGCCGACAAAATGGGGTGTCTACAGTATCCAGTGAAACGGTTGAGCCGGATGTATCTGCAAATCGTAGTACGGTTACACGGGGTACGTGTTTCTATAGTGTCAGATCGAGATTCGTGCTTTACTGGTGAATTTTGGAAGAGTCTCCAAACAGCGATGGGAATAATGCTAAACTTGAGTTTAACTTAACACCCACAGATAGATGGACAGACTGAACGAGTTAATCAAGTGATGAAGGACATGTTACGTGCTTGTGTCATTGATTTTGAGAGTTCTTGGGAGACACACTTACCTTTGATTGAGTTCGTCTACAACAATAGTTATCATTTGAGCATAGGAATGGCGCCGTTCAAAGCTTTGTATAGAAGACCTTGTCGATCGCCGCTTTGTTGGACCGAAGTCGGAGATACACAACTTCTTGGGCTGGAGATGGTACGAGAAACAAGGGAGAAGATCCAGATTGTACGTGAGAAGATGAAGACAGCTCAGACCCGACACAAGAGTTATGCTGACAAGCGATGCAAAGACTTGGAGTTTGCCGTTGGAGATCACGTGCTACTCAAGGTTTCACCTGTTTGAGACATTGTCAGATTTGGTTAGAAGACAGGCAAGTTATCATCGCGATTCATCGGACCCTTTAAGATTTTAGAGCGTGTTGGGAAGGTTGCCTATCGACTTACGTTGTCGCCAAAGATGTCAGGAGTGCACAACGTTTTCCACATCAATATGCTGAGAAAGTGTGCCCACAACCCAGTGCATGAGATCAACTTTGAAGATATTGAAGTCAACAACAATGTTGCATTCGATGAAGGACTAGTTCGTGTTTTGGATCGAAGGATCAAGAAACTCAGAAACAAGGAGATTTCGCTAGTTAAGGTTCAGTGGAAGCATCATGATGAAGGAGAAGCTTCGTGGGAGCTAGAGTCAGAGATGCGTGAGAAGTTTCCATTTTTGTTTTAGACCTCGTTTGTTTTGATTTCGAGGACGAAATTTTTTGTTGAGTGGTGGATGATGTAATACCCTGAATTTCTGGAGAGTATTAGTTAATAAAACTTCATTATGTATACTTATGTAAACTTTCTCTTGCTTTTTGTGAAAATTGGTTACCAATGGATTGCCATTAATTCCCAATCGATTGCCACTTTTTAGAGACCAATCGATTGCCATTGTTCCCAATCGATTGCCATCTTACCGACTAAAAGTAATGACGTGGCAACATACCAATCGATTGCCATTTTTTCCAATCGATTGCCTTCAAATATCTGTTACCAATCGATTGCCATCCACACCAATCGATTGGCATAAGCTGAGACAAGTTTTCTTCTTTGCTTAAGAATTAAACGTGTGGCACTTTCACAACTCTATATATATGAGCCCATTCTTGGCCTTGGGCCAGTTTCAGACCTTGAGAGAGAGAAAGAGAGAGTGTTGTTATATATATATATATTCATGTATCTATATCTATATCTATAGATATACACCCACACACATACTTACTACCCTTGGCAGCTGGGAGGAAGAGAAGAAGGAAAGAAGAACAAGAAGAAGAAATAGAGAAGAAGGAGAGACAGAGAGAAAGCTGGACAAAGGAGAAGAGAAAGAGAAGAATAAGAGAGAAAGCTTGAGTTTTTAAACTCACACAAGCCAAACACACCCTTATGTGAGTCCTAACTCACTTGGTCCCTTTATGTGATGTTTTTACAAGTTATTATGAAGTTTAGATGTGTTAAATGCATGGTTTTGACGTTTATATATGATGTTTTTATAATCTGCTGGTGAAGACGAAGTTCCAATCGATTGGTATAATTACCAATCGATTGCCATCAGTCTGGACCCAATCAATTGGATAGTATTCCAATCGATTGACATTCCAATCGATTGCCAATGTTAGCAATTGATTGACACTGTTTTTGACCCAATCGATTGCCACGATTCTTAATCAATTGGATCTTATCCCAATCGATTGGTATGGGAAGAACATGGATCCTCTTGCCTGTTTATTACATTCGAGGTTTGATTGTTCGTTTATCGTTTTGGACTTCCGTTATGCGATTTTGGGTGGATCAGGGATAATGTAACAACAAAGTTAAATATGATTAAGAACAATGGGTGAATAAAATGACGTGAGATATTATGCGGTTCATATTTGAGTTCGATACCCGTTTTCTTTTAATCAGAATAGTTAGGCCACATTTGGGAATGGTCATGTGTCGATATTAGAACGTAACTCAGGTAGGTTTGGTAAGTTCTGGGAATGGTACGTGGACGGACGTTTGGTCATGATATGTTCTTAAAAGCAGTGAACTGGACCAAGTAGTCCTAAGATAGACCATATAATCTACGATATGCTCTTAAAAGCGGTGAGCTATGTAATATGCTCTTAAAAGTAGTGAGCTGGGATGCCTGGTAGATGACGCTGAGTCGTGGCAATAGATGATATGCCTTGTTCGAAACGTTGTGTCCCTAAAATGCGGTGAACATGATACATTGTTCTTAAAAGCTGGGGACAGACTGACGTAGAGTCCATGACATGCGGTGAGCTGTGTTATATGCTCTTAAAAGCGGTGGACAGAATAAGGGTGTATCCCTAGAGTTAAACAATTGAGTCTGTTCCATTCAGTCAAAGTATGTTAATGTCGATCTACGACTAACAAAATGATAAGGGTTGGTTTACGAGTTTTAATAAAGGAACAAGATATTATTATTATTATAGTAAATGTTAACTCATGTTTTCATAAGCTTGCGTCTACTTCAGATAACTGGTACCTTGTTAGTTTATACTCACTAAGCTCTCAATCAGCTGACGACCTTTATTACCTGGACTTTCCCCCGTCCAGACTATCCTGTACCTTATTTTACAGGTGACGAAGTCTACAACGACAGTTCCTTCCCAAGAGAAGAATACACCGAGGGTGGCCCCATTGATGATGGCTATATGCCAGGGAGGATTGCGATGCTGATGTTTATGCCAGCTGAAGATTTAGAGATAGTTACTACTCTTTGATTTCGGTTTAGTTGTTTTGTTATATTTGGTACTTGGTCATATGTTGCTTTTAAACCTTATATATATTTTCCGCTGTAAGTTGTACTTTTGTAATAACTCTGATGTTGGTAATTTATATTACTGTGGGTTGTTCTTTCTGTTATCTAGAACTGCGTTATGTGGAAGTTAGTGACATTCACCAGTCATTCCCTATGGACCCATAAAGGAAATTTATTTTTCTTTATTTATGCGTTTCTGGGACATGACAAAAGCTCTGTTGTGAAATGTGTTGTGTGCCTAGTATTTTTGAGTGCAAAAAATCCAAACATATTGCACGAATCTCTAGAGATTGCGGTGACAGAAAGGGATTATACATTCGCAGCCTCTATATGCAAAGAGACTGAACATGTGTTAGTCAATTAGCAATGGAGCAACTTTACCATTGCGTGCTTCCGTTCAAGTATAGAGTATATGTTGAGTAATATATAGCGCGCTAACACACTCATACAAAAAAGAAATTGAAATGAATAATTCTACATGCACCGAACATTTGCACATAATTTGTGCACCGAAATGATTCGGGCTACTCATTTGGTGGCCCCCACACTGAAAAAGTGCGGGGGCCACCAAAATGAGTGACCTTGATCATTTCGGTGCACAATTCTGTACATATTTCGGTGCAAGGATCATTACTGAATTGAAATAGTGGAGGCATGAGGCTTTTCAACTTGACTCTACGTACTTACAATATGATAGTATAGGTATTTAACTCATTAACTTGTACTTAAATGTGACAATTATATATAGGGGCTATTATCCTACAACATGAATGTTGTAGGATAACATTGTACACCAGCTTTTAGCGAACAATAAAAACAATTTTAGCGACCAACAAAAAATTTTTAGCGACAAATCCTTTTAAATTATTTCGTCGCTAGAGGTGAAAATTTTCGTCATTAAAAGAGTTTTTTTCGTCACTAAAAGAGTACTTTGTTGTAAGTTAGCATTTCCCATTATATATAACCATAATAGCACATGGGCTATGAATTAAGAGACTCTTCCAATTCTTGCACATCATGACATCCCTCAATCCACTACCTTAACATGACGACCCTCAGTTATTCTAGCATATGTGATTATTCTAACATTAGCTAATACTATTACTACCTCTAAACAAATTTATTCTGCCAACAATATAATCGTTGGAAGTATATATTTCTTCTAAGTAATATATAGCACGGTTGCATTTTAAGTTAATTCTTTCAAAAAATATGATAACTTATACCAATCACAATAACATCTATTGTTGGCATTTTGCATCAACAATGTGTTATATGCTGTATTAATTGCCAGAAAATTAACAAGCTACACATGCATATAAGAGATACATTCATTTTCGGGTAAAGTACACTTATCACCCTTTAATTTTGGGGCCGATTTCAATTTAGTCACTACATTTTTAATTTTCTCAATTTAGTCCTGCAAATTCGATAAGTGTTTAAATTTGGTGAAGTAGCCTTCAAAGCTTTCTCTAAGCGATGAGGTAAAATACCCAATCTCCGAATTGTATTAACAGATATGAACGAAAGAGCAGCACCCGTATCAAATAACACTTTAACATGGGAGTTAAACAGAGTTAATGTACCTTCTACTGCTTGCTGATCAGGTTGAGCTTCTTCATAATTCCCTTCTTCGTACGCAGTTCCATCATATCCAGCGGTATCTGGGATAACAGCATTCACGCGAGTCTGTCCCTGTTGACCATAAGTCACCTGCTTAGGAGCGGTACAGAACCTGCTGATGTGGCCTGGTTCACCACAGTTGAAGCAGACTATCCCTTGCTGAGTAGCACGCCTTGGTGCCTTGCAATCACGAGCCACATGTCCAGGGTTACCACAGTTGAAGCACTTTCCACTACTACTTCCTTCTCCTACTCGAGGTTGAGTCGGATAGGTAATAGCCTGGGTCTTCCTGCTTCCGTCGAAATTCCTCTTCTGCCCTTGGGTACGGTTCATTGGTGGTCTATTCCCAAAATTACCCCTTTGAGGCGGTCGGAATTCAAATTGTTTTCGGCTTACTCGAGCATCCTCTTCCAGATCGGTCGCCAAACCAACAAGTCCTTCAAACGTTTTATCCAAGTGGCCGAGAGTCAAGCGGCGAATCTGCGGTGTCAGGCCTTGATTATACTTGCGGATCTTCTTTTCCTCAGTATCAACCAGGTGTGGAGCGAATCGAGACAGTCTTTCAAACTGTGTGGTGTACTCCTGCACCGACTTGGTCCCCTGAGTCAACTCCATAAATTCCTTCTCTCTTCTGTGCCTCTCCGTAGCCGGGAAATACTTCTCCAAAAATCTTCCCTTGAATGCCATCCACGTCATTCCGGTAGCAGCCGCATTCCCGATAGTGGCTATAACCGAATCCCACCAATCTGCGGCAGCATCGGTCAACTGGAACGTAGCCAATCTCCTCTTGTCTATCTCGTTACATTGGACAGCTTCAAACATCCGGTCCATCTGTCTCAACCACTGTTCCGCCTTCCAGGGTTCCGCGGTACCCGCAAATTGTTCGGGCCTTAGAGCACGGAATCTTTCTAGCAACTTGTCTCCCGTTTGACGGTCTCTCCGATTGTCGTTTGTATTACCGATCCTTTCTAACCGTCTGATAAACGCTTCAAACATCCCGGTAGGATCAGCAGCTTCGGGTGCTCCCTCGATCAGGTTCCTGTTTCTCCTGACTCCTCCAGCCATTCTATGCATGATAGTGGTAGTAGAATGAGAAACATGCATGCGACAGTGATATGAAGTAATTTAAATAACAACATTCAAAAGAGTATATCTTATATATATAACTTCTGCCAAGTAGATACAAAAATCATGTATGGTCAGATCAATGCCTACCCTATCTGCATGGGTTAGGACGCATGCAAGAGTCAATGCTACAAAAATGGGGTCATTGCCCTACGCTTTAATGCATGTAATTACAGTTTGCAAAAAGAGATAGAGCTAATAGTTAAAACAGTCAATATATACAAAGCGATATCTAAATAATCAGTCATCGCCGTAAGTAGCCATCAACAGGTCAAGCGAGTCGGCCTGATGCAGTCGCTGAACATGGGAGGGGCCTGCCCCAAAGTTACAGCTGTGAGAGGTCATCAGTGAAGCAGGTCCAGGGACATCTGCCTCAGGCAAGGCTGGCTCAAGTGCAAGCGCCTCCTCAAGGTCGACCGCAAAGTCGTCCCATCCTAAGCCATCCTCCTCGGAAATGGAAGCGAGCACAACGTCAACGTCATCATCATCCTCAATAGCAGGGACGACTGGTGGAGGTACCTCCAACTGTGCAAGGTGGGCCTGCACAATCTGAGCCTCCAAAGGAAAATAGAAGGTATCGCTGTTAACCAAGCGAACCATCTCAACGAGTACAAGGCGCTGAATCTCTATGAAGTAAAGAATCTCGAGGCGAGCACGAGATAGGTCGACCAGTCCTAATATATGAATCTGATGCCAAAGGTCTAGCTCGACAGTAGCAGCTGCACGCTGCCCCACAGCAGTGAAATAAAGGGTCGCCGAGGCCGGCACTATAGCTCCTACCATGACCCAATGTCCTCCAAAAGGATCAGGTACAAACAGGGGCTGAGCTGGATCCATACCTGAAAAAGGTACTACTTAAGTCAGAACAGAATAATCTTAGGCGTTTGGGTTCTGAGTCTATCCTCCCTGTCGTATCATCGAGTGTGTAACACTTAATGGAATGTGGAATCGGGTCTATACTGGTAAACCCTAACCTGGCTAAACTATCTTGAGATAAATAATAACCTGGCTCTGATACCACTAAATCCTGTCACGCCCCGACGTAGCATAAATAAGGAAAGCGTTTAATTTCCTTTATGGACCCGTAGGTCGCGACAGTTTGAAGGATCGATTCCGTCCCAAACGTTAAACAATAAAACATAATAATCAGAGTAAAGCAATCAAGGCTTACAAAAATTTTCTATCTTATTACATCTTATAAACCGGGGTCACTAAGGCACAAACCGCCTTGAAAATAAAATAATAGCTTAGTGTCTGTTACAGTCATCCTTAAAACAAAACAGTTTAAATCTCCAACAAATAAACTTAATGCATAAAATAAACAGTTTCTTTATTCCAACAGCAGCCACCTCAATTAGCGTAGTCATACGTTTCTTCCTGGTTAAAACCTGAAAAGCCTGAACACGAATGTCCAGGACGCATCAACGTCGTCAGCTTCAAGAAGCTGGTGAGTATTAAAAACATGACTTTGAATGTAAATCATACCCATTTACCTTTTTCCATTATTAAATACTGAAAGGATTTATTTTATAAAACAACAAGGAATATAATAAAAGTTGTTCGTTCATAAATACAGATACTCGTGAAATGAGACAATGCACCACACTCATCTCGCCGACTCTTTTCTCTCGACATCCACAACAACCCACTATCCTACTCCTGGTATCTTTGAAACACTAAGATAGCCACACTTTAGCGACGGGGCGCCAGGGAGTGTCCAATGCCTCACACTTTGAATACCCTAACCGCCATGCAAATACCGGGGCAACCCCTCTCGCAGTATCCAGACTTGAGTTATCAGGGAGTGTCCGTAGGCCACACTTTAGCACTACCATGGGTGCCAGTGAGTGTCCAGTTTGCCACCGTCGCATTTCAAAGATACCCACGCCTCTTTTTCAACTACAAACACCACCGCAATCTCAATCACAATCACAATCACAACCACAACCACAACTCATACTCTTTTCCACACTAACCATTACTCTTTCCACACTGACTGTCACCCACATGCATGTACCACTGACCCACATGAATGTCATGAAACTCTAAAACATAAAGCACTTTACTGAATTAAAGGCACAACGCAAGTACGGGAATTGATAAGTCAAAACACAACGTCCAACTCGTTCAAACATGAATAATTGGGGTTCTGTTTTAAATAAACTACCCAAACAGAACCTTAACAGTATATGAACTTCATCCAAACAGTCCCTTAGCACAAAACAACAAAAACCACAAACTGCCGGAAATCGCGCGCGCGGGCCGCTCGCGCGAAAGGTCGCTCGCGCGGGCCGCTCGCGCGATCTGGCCGATTTCCTTTTTCTTTTATAAACTTTTCCATCTGCCTGGGGAAGCCAACCTCGCGCGCGCGGATCGCTCGCGCGATAATTCGCTCGCGCGGTCCGCTCGCGCGATTTGGTCGATTTTCATTTTTCCTTTACAAAAACTCTTCCAACGGCCAAGGTACAGGAGAATCGCGCGCGCGAGCCGCTCGAGCGAGGGTCGCTCGCGCGGGCCGCTCGCGCGATCCTCGCGCGCGCAATCGTGTTGCGACCTTTCACTGAGGCTTCGTCTTCTTCCCCAGACTTCCTCTGTTTCAGTTTTAAGGGGTCAAAATGACCCATTTTGCAAACTGAAAGCAACCATACCTTATTATATATGGATTTCTTCGTTTTTGAACAAGGATTATGAATTTGAAATCAATTTTACATGAATTAACCCGTAGCTCTTGAATTTTATGAAAAACCAAAAGTTGTCAAAACTTAATTTCTTTATATACTTTTTCATATGAACGAATAGAGTTCTAAAACTTTGACAGTAGCTACTAGGAACTATAATCTTCCTAAATCATCTCTAAGAATTCGTTTTGGTTAAGTTTTGAAAATAGTGATTTTGAAGCTCAAGCTCCCATGGTTAAAATCAACAATGGTGATTAACAAATTCACACATACAAATGATAACTAAGCATGAATTACATTCTAGAGTGAGTTTAGAATACTCACTGAGTTCAAGAATGAAGGGTTTGTTGAGAAAGAATAAGCAAATAAGAAATCCAAATCAAAGCTTTGCAAGTTATGGTGATTGAGCTCCTCTCTCTCTAAAATAAAATCTGTAGAACTCTCTGCTTTCTCTTTTCTCTCTGTGTGTTTGGTTAACTCAAAAGAATTCAGATTGAAGTGTGTGTATTAAGGTTATATAGAAAACCCAATTGTTGATCTTGGTGGCCAAGTAAAGCCTCAAACACTCTACAAATGAGTTTAGCTCTTCATTAAGCTAAAGACCACAATATCACAGATATAGATACGTATAGGATTGCTGTGAATTAGAGTAGGGGTCAATTAGGTTCATAGGGGTTCAAGCTAGAGTTGTTTGGGAATCTAGCTTTTGGCACAAAAATAACACACATAAGCTAGACATTCCCAAACAAGTGCAAGGCAATCATTAGTTGCCATAAATGGAAATAAAGTAAGTGTCCAAATCGGTCACTTCCAATATCTGGGGAAATTTAGCACAGCGCGGACAGTTTTGGACACAAACTGGTATTTTCGGGGCGCGGTGGTCACCACAAAAATACAGAAAATTCATTTTAACTAAAGAATTGTTTTACTGGTTTTATAAAAATACTGATTGAGTCAAAAGAAGTTACTTTCACCGTGTTGAAATACAGATTTTGAAATCCACACAGGTATTACTAACTTTTGTAAAATTCCAATTTGACCCCAAAAGAATTTTGAATATGAAACATCATAAGAAATAAATTCTACACACACAAATTGAAATAAAAAAAATAAAAGCAGACAATTTAGCATGAAATAATTATAACAATGAAATTACAATTTAAATATGAAAATGAAATGAAAATGCAGGTTATTACAATATGACTATTGTTAGAATTTGTATACACTATTGTTAGAATTTGTGTATACGAAGAATATGAAAGGAAGAAAAAACTTTCTTGGAAGACATTGTTGTATTGATATGAAATGATTTTGTACAAAGACTACTACCCTACATATACGATGAAATTACAAACATACTCCACAAAACATTCCATAAAACATGGCATGAATTTATGGCATAAATCACTCCATTAAACATGGAACATACTTCCAACACTCCCCTCAAACTGGAGCATGAATATTTCGAATGCCCAGCTTGTCAAATGCCAAATTAAAACTTATACTTGCTACTCCTTTTGTCAAGTTATCTGAAAGTTGGTTATTAATCTTCACGAAAGGAGAGCAAATTAATCTCTCTGACAACTTCTCTTTGATGAAATGCTAACAATCATTTTGCCCACATGTGCTAAATCCTAACAATCACTTCATGTATCACACGTAGAGTAACTATTTTGTTCGTCGATTTGCCACACATAAACTCACATGGCTTGACCCGCATTCTCTATCCTGGAATGTCTGTTGATACCAGCCTACACCCCTAATCGAAGTGGTCTCGTCCAGCATACCTTGACTAATGTGATCACCTAGAGTGCCTACGAATCCTATCCAATGTATATACTGATGTAGTTCCATCTCTCTTCTATGTGCACAAACCAAAAGATCTTTTGAACCAAATTAGAGTAAATGAGACCTGCTTCTTTTTTGGTATATACCTCGTCACGATTTCTTCCATCTCAACCACTTTGCCCATAGCTTCTTTCTCAACTTCCAACTACAATGTTGCCTCCATGGGGGCCAAAATTCAGCACACCAATCTTGAATGAACGCTCTCGTATATTAATGCTCGATGTTGTCATATACGCATGCGCCATATACATGTGTGTCACTATAACTGTTGCTCTTCAGGTCCACTATACTCCTCGTCTAGGTATTTCGTTGACCCATACTACCTGTCTGATTTTTAACCTTAGCTCCCATTGTCAAAACACTACCCACAAGCTTGTACAAGTTGCCAAGCAATAGCCACATCAAGAGTCACCATACTAGCCACATGATTATACTTTTGATCATTTATTTGGACCACATGTACTTGATCACTATGCCGTCACTCGTCCACCCCAATCTTCGCCAAGTCTCCAAACTCAATTATACATGCAAAAAATGCAATTTTGCACCCATCGTTGCATCCACGTACAGCGCCCAAAAATCTTAAGGACCACCTCTGTCTGAAATTTCAAGTAACTTAAGTCGTTCCTTGAGCTGTTTGAAAATTTTAACCAAACAAGACCCTGCATTTTCTGTGAGCCCGCTGTACCAGATTACATCCCTTACATTGGATGCTCTTGGGATTCCTTCACCATCAAGACCCTGCATTTGTCATCAGTCACTTTGAAAACCAAAAAAAAATTAATAATTAACCTTTTACTAACACTTTTGTATCAAAATGTGAAAATTCTCCACTTCAGCCGATCATTCCTGCAAATGACTCCAAATTTATTTCTTTTCATCTTCCTCCTCTGCTCTAGACAAACCAGTAGCAGTGGACAACGAACATTTTTTTCTTTTCTTTTTCCACTGCGATTCAAACCACCCTCGGTGTTTTAATCCAATAGCTTCTCCTTCTCTTTTTGTGTCACGGTTTCTTGCTCTTCAAGAACACAGTCAGATCAATAAATTCACTGATGTTAGTGTGCTTCGCCCATGACGTTGCCATAGGTAAGATTCCTCCACCTTGACTCGTTCACCAACCTTGTCTCTGTCAACAAGCTTTGGTCACCGTTGCTCTGATACCTTATTAGGCATCACCTAGCTCTGATAGCACTTGTCAGGAAAAAAAAATATATCCATGCTTGTGTAAGCATTGATACCATTTGTTTGAAAATCTCCCACACACATAAAAAGAGAAATACATCAAGAGAATTCCACTATTGAGGTAAAGATTACAAAGCTGAGACATCACTCTACCTCATAGCCTCTCTACATTTATGTACTCATACCCTCTATAATCACTTACACTCATTGTATAATCTCACACCCACTGAATTCTCAGACACTAGTGAATCTTACATTTTGTCGAGTGAGATCCACACCTCCATAAGGTGTATTGAACTCTTAATCCCACATCGAAATTGGTTCACTAGCCCATTTGGTCAGGTAATACTTCATATTTGTATGTAGACCAAGTCTATCGCCTTACATGAACCTGCAAAGAAGCCACCAAACCAAAAACCAAACTTCTTTTTTTTTTCTTCTTTAGTCAACCTTTCTAGAAGCAGTTCGTTTCTCCAAGCCTCTAGAAGCTTTTACCGTGTATGACTTGACCTTGGCTTCCATGATAATGACATCATCGCTTATGTAACCACATGTGACATATCCTAACGCGTATAAAAGAATAATGATTGATGCACATAAAATATGCACATAAAGATCTTGGCCATTTATTTTGGTGGGGTTCCATGTATACATGCATGGCCACACCGAAATAAATGGCCCAGATCTTTATATGCACACTTTATGTGTACATTTTATGCGTACAGAGCTGCTAATTTAGTAATCAAAGAAGAAAGATGGAAGAGAAAGAAGAAATATTATTAACGTAACGCCCTCCACTATTTTGAAGCAGTAGAAAAACACAAAAACAAAATAAGCCTTTATAGTAGGGTTACATAAGAGCACAAAAGATAAATATGCCCTTCATGTTTATTATTCTAACATCCCCCTCCCCCCCCAAACTAATGATATGGCGGCAAGAAGCATCAGAAGTTTGTCCAGCAGAAAACGGAAGCGTATAAAGGTATAAGACTTCATAAAGAAGTCAACTAACTGTAAGGTCGAAGGAAGAAATGGAAGAGAGATAGTCCCAAGCTGAAGATGGTGGCGCACAAAGTGACAATCAATCTTAATGTGCTTTGTGCACTCGTGAAAAATAGAGTTGTGGGCGATCTTAATGGCACTCTTGTTATCGCAATACATAGAAGTAGGAACATACACTGAGACACCAAGATCATCAAGCAACCATCGCAACCAGACTTCTCAACAGTAGTCGTAGCCATCGCACGATACTCAGCCTCAGTAGAAGAGCGAGACACAATGGATTGCTTCTTGCTTTTCCAGGAAATAAGTGCATCACCGAGGAATACACAGAAGCCAGTAGTGGACTTATAATTCACAGAATTCCCAGCCCAGTCCGCATCAAAATAAGCTCGAAGCTCCAAAGAGGAGGATGAAGGAAACAATAAACTCTGATGTAAAGTGCCACAGAAGTAATGTAGGATACAAACAACAATAGCCTAATGAACTGTGGTAGGGAAAAAAACAAATTGACTAACGATATGAACAGCATATGCAATATCTGGCCTTGTCACAGTGAGGTAGACTAGACTACCCACAATAGTCCGATATAAGGTAGGATCTGGCAATAAAATACCATAAGAGGAAGAGTAGCGAGCATTGAGCTCCAAAGGGGTCTCAGCTGTCCGGGTATCGGTAAGACGAGCATTCTCAATAACAGCAGAGGCATACTTAGATTGGGAGAGAAGATCACCTTTAGGAGAGGAGGTTAATACCCAAACGAAGAGGCCCCAAATCCTTCATTTCAAAGTGGGTATGGAATTATGATTTCAATAACGATATCCTTGCTATATCATCATCGATAATGATCATATCGTCCACATAGAGCAAGAGAAAAGTACATCCAGTAGAAGTAGAGCGAAGAAATAATAAAAAGTCATGATTACAAGGATGAAAGCCCAAAGAATAGATAACTGTAGAGAATTTGTCAAACCAAGCCCTAGGGGCCTGTTTGAGGCCATACAAAGCTTTTCAAAGTTTGCACACATCACCCTTTTTATGATGGAGACTAGGTAGGAGGAACTATATAAACTTCTTCAGTCAAGTTTCATTAAGAAAGGCATTCTTCACGTCCATCTGGGAAAGACTCCATGTACGGGCCGCTACCACTGCTATCACTATTCTAACTATAGTCATCTTAGCCACAGGACTGAAGGTCTCCTCATAGTCAATGTCGTATTCTTGAATGAATTCCTTCGCCACCAATTAAGCTTTGTATCGATCAATAGAACCATCAGATCGAGTCTTAATCTTGTACACCTATTGATACCCAACTGAACGTTTACCAGGAGGTAAAGGCACCAAGTCCCACGTGTCAGTCTTATGTAATGCATAAAGCTCTTCAGTCATAGCCTGTTGCCAAGGTGGGTCAAGTGAAGCCTCCTTATAGAAGGTTGGTTCAGATAAAGAGTGAACAGAAGTTAAGAAGGAATAGAAATCAGAAGAGTAATAAGAATTAGAAAATTCAAACCTATTAGGACACTTACGAGTACACGTAGGATAACGAGAAATGGGAGCACCCACATCCTCATAACGTGGTTGAGAGTCAACCAAGAGAGGTGGATCTGAAGTTGCAAGAGAGACAATTGTATTCCATCTAGAGTAAGTATGAAGAATCGGAGGACGAGTAATTGGGGGGTCCAGAAGGAGTGTTAGAGACAAATAAATCACTAATATAAATCAGAAGGGACATCATCAGGAAAAGGATCAAGAAAAAAAAAGGTCAGATTTGTTCAAAGTGTGTGGAGCAGAAGGAATAAAGAAAAAGGGAATGTGTTCCATAATTACCACATGGCAGGAGACATAAAGTTTGTTCGCTATAGGGTCATAACACCGGTAACCCTTCTGTCCCTCGTCATAACCAAGAAAAACACACATCGATGTATGAGCAGAAAGTTTAGTACGGGAAACTTTAGGCCACAAGAAAAAATAAATAGATCCAAAAACACGTAAAGAAAAGAATCAGGAGATTTACCACTCAACCGCTCAAAGGGAAAGACTCCAAAAGTGATTGCAGAGGGGA
The DNA here is from genome assembly GCA_033977485.1 of Hydrangea macrophylla. NCBI lineage: Eukaryota > Viridiplantae > Streptophyta > Magnoliopsida > Cornales > Hydrangeaceae > Hydrangea > Hydrangea macrophylla. The sequence goes on along the minus strand of CM066998.1, from coordinate 93,285,451 downwards.
TACGATTTATCAAATGAACCGCAGTGAGGATAACTTCTCCCCAAAATGTACTAGGAACACTGGCTGATAACAAAAGAGATCGTGCAGTCTCCATGATATGTCTATGCTTACGTTTAGCCACACCATTATGTTCATGAGTATCTGTACAAGAAGATAGCTAAATAGTGCCATCAGAAGTGAGTAAATCAATAAAGGCATTGGAAGATCCCCACCTAAATCATATCTAAAACATTTTACAGATGAGGAATACTGAGTACGAATCATGGCACGAAAAGTAGTGAAGATAGAGAATAATTCACAACGATGCTTCATAAGATAAACCCAACAGTACCTAGAATATTCATCAATAAATGAAATATAACATTTAGACCCTCCTTTAGTAGAAAATGGAGCAGGTCCCACACATCAGAATGAATAAGATCAAAAGGGACAAGAGAAACAATATCACTTTTATTAAATGGTAAAGCAAAAAATTTAGCTAGTTTGCATCCACTACAATAGAAATCTCATGACATTCCAAACGTCCCAAACGACCAGTTGAAACTAAAAATTGTAAACGAGAACGGGATACATGACCAAGGTAGGAATGCCACAAATAAAAATTAGATGACTTAGGGTTTAAACGAAAAGACGATAAATCTAGTGAAGAAGCAACAATAGCCGGAACATGTAGCTTTTCTAACACATATAAACCTCCCTCTCTACGGCCGATCCCAATCAGTTTCTTAGAACGAGAATCATGTACAACACAACTAGAAGAAGAGAAATGAACCATATAATCTAGAATCAAATAATTGACTAACAGATATCAAATTTAAGGTAAGTTGAGGAACATAATACACATCAGGAAAAGACAAATAGGAAAAAACTATAGAGCCGACACTAGCTAAGGACATAGAGGTACCATTGGCAGAAAGTACAGAAACCGAGGGAGAAAAACAAGTAGATGCAAATAAAGAAGAGTCATTAGTCATGTGATGTGAAACACCTGAGTCAAAAACCCAAATGGTCGTAGACATACCTGGGGGAGCTGAGGAGAATGTACCTACTGAAGGAGAGACGGAAAGAGCATTAGGCGACTGAGAAGGAAATAGCTTCTGTAATTGTTCGGTAATGAGTGATAAGTTGGGAGTTGATGTAGATAATTCAACAACTGGTGGGGCAACCGCTGCAATGTGACGATCATTGCCCCTAAAAGGCTGTTGTGGTCCATGGGGTTTCAAATTAATTAACTAGGAACATTACGCCTTCCAATGATCCTTCTCACGACAATAACTACACTTATCCGTAGAAACCTTGCCTAGCCTAGGTTGTGTGTTACCGTGGGGCTTTGTCGGGACAACTAAAACTATTTAGGGAGGCAAGGGAAGAAGGCCCTTTTTCTGGAAGTACCTTGAGATGAATCTCCTCATCCATACGCTCATTAACAACAGAGTCAACAGAGGACAGTGGACTTCGATGGAGAATAGAACCATAGAGTGCCTTAAAGTATCCCTGAGTGCCAACAGAAATTGGACCAACCGTTGCTCCTCCCTATATGTATAATAAGGATCATAAGAAGTCAACGTGGACAGCTCGGTGAGAGCCAACTGATCCCAATAGCCAGTTATAGTGGAATAGAACTCCTGTATGCTCTTATCGCACTGTCTAGCACCTCGAATATCAGACTCTAACTGATATGGCTTATCAAAGTTGGACTAGATAAATAACTTGGATAAATAGTCCCAACTTGCCTTGGTTGTATCAAATTTAGCCAAGTGAACCCCAATCGATTGGTGAACCGAATTATTTATCCAAGTAATGATATTTGCATTATTAATTTGCCAATGGGAAATGAGCTCATCATAATTTGTTGCTTTCGGGTCAGGCGGTGTTGTGATAGTCCCAACAATCTAGCCCCACATATTCTTACCTAGCAAAAAAATTTCATCACATATTCCCAATATGTATAAGTGCTACCAGTTAATCATACATGGATAGTCTGAAGAAAGTCTGAATTCCCACTTGCCATGTCACAAAAGAAATAAATTTATAATAAAAGGAACCAGCAAGAATATAAAATCCCAAATAAAAATATCAAATTGTCCACTGATATGTGTAGACCAAATAAACTAAACAAGAATATAAAATTATGTACCCACTGATATGTGTAGACCAAACAACCAACAAACAAAACCCAAACAATTTTGTGTGCACCACCACCGCAAGAGACAAACAATCTAATCCAACCAAATGCAATCCAAATGCAACAAAACTTTCCAATCAGTACCTAGAACCTTAGGCGCACCCCACATCACAAGATTGAAGTAGCAGATTGTCCAATAAGGATTGAAGCAAACAGATCTACAAATCGACGTGATGTCAGCACACTAAACCTTTTGTGTTCTGTTCTCCGGCGATTTCTAGTAGGTTAATTAGCCCTTAACCTAGCTTTGATACCATGTTAAGTTAGCAATCAAAGAAGAAAGATGGAAGAGAAAGAATAAATATTATTAACGTAACACTCTCCACTATTTTGAAGCATTAGAAAAACACAAAACAAAATAAGCCTTTATAATAGGGTTACATAAGAGCACAAAAGACAAGTATGCCCTTCATGTTTATTATTCTAACAGTAGCATTACCCCATATAAAATTGGTTTAACATGGCATTCTCCTCCACCATCTAGAAAAGATTAGCGACTGGTTCTACATAACCCAGTTCTGAAGAAAAAAAATCTTTTAAAAAAGGGAGATCAGTAAGTGTCATGGCCAATGTGGTATTACTGCTGACACCAGTACTGAAAATTCTCCTGCTCAAACCATCAACCAGATAAGGTGCTTCAGCACTAGAGGTTTGAAGGTTTGGGAATCGGGCCTGATATTAAGATTGCATCAGGAGTCAACCTCTACACATCGTCGCATTCTGTGCATGTGCATTCAAAATAAAAACTTTTCAAAATCCATAAACAGAGCCGAAAGGCTGTCTAATTCTTCTCTATCTTAGACTTGTGTATGTATATTAAACCATGGATGGATAAACCTTTCTAAAAAATTCATAAGCAGCGCAGAAAGGCTACCGATTATCCCAAATTCATTCTTGCTCTTCGCTAAGAAAAAAATAATAACAAAACAAAAAAAAAATAACCCCAAGGACAAAATCACTCTTCAACAATGCTTGGTGATGCCGAAAGGCTATTCAAGTGTTGGGTATTCCATGTGTGTTCCATACACATGAGACATATAATGGGTTTTTTTACTTGTAAAGTATTGAAAGTTAGCTAGTGGGCTAAGCCCATTAATGATGTAGCCTTTTGTTTTGAACCAAAGGCAGTAAGCCATAGGGAGGAAATCGTGGGACCCTATGCTTACATGCATAACAAGAAGGAAAGTTCTTTGTTAGCTCTTGGGTGGATGTTCTGCGCAGCAATACATAGAAACAGAGAGGGTTTCTTGTGAGTTTGTGTGCCGCGACTGAGAGAAGAGTAGATTGGGTAGATTTCTCAAAGGCTTGTTGGTGTACCAAGACTATTGGGATTTTTGAAGAAGAAGTTTATCTTGTATTCCTTTGGGTATTGTGAACCCTAAGAGGTAACTCCTTGTACTCTCTCTAATTGATTGAATACCTCAAGTTTAGGGCAAGAACTTGAGAGAACATTGTGTATTCCTTATTTTGATATAGTGGAATCTTTCGGAGTTGCCCTGTGGTTTTTTCCCTCCCCATTGGAGGGTTTTCCACATAAATTTTGGTGTCATTTATTTCTTGCTTGGGTGCCATTATTATTATATTATTTGTGTTTGATTGTGGTGAAGGGTAATTATCATTGTGGTTTGGATAATATATTATTTGTGCCTATTTAATTTACACTAGACAAAGGTTAGGAAGTGTTGCTCCTAATATTGGGGATTTTCGCATTTTTCCCCAACAAAGTGGTATTAGAGCCAGGTTCATTATTATTTGTTGTCTTGTGTAATTAAATGGAGGAATCAACAAATTCAATGATTAAGCTCACGGCTTCAAATTATGCAATTTGGAAACCGCGAATGGAGGACATCCTTTATTGTAAGGATTTGTATGATCCGATTGAGGGTGATACGGCCAAGCCTACAACTATGTCCGATACGGATTGGGTAAAATTAAATAGGAAAATAGTCGGTCAAATTCGATAGTGGGTTGATCACACCGTGTTTCACCATATTGCCCAAGAAGTTAATGCACAAAGTTTATGGAATAAATTAGAGTCTATGTGTGAGAGGAAGACCGCACAGAACAAAGCTTTCTTGATTCGAAGGCTTGTGAATTTGAAATTCAAAGATGGGAATTCCATTGTCGAGCACTTAAGTGACTTTCAGAGTATAGTTAATCAGTTGGCTACGATGAAGATGAATTTAGATGATGAATTTCAAGCTTTGCTTTTATTGAGTTCTTTGCCTGATAGTTGGGAGACATTGGTTGTATCTCTTAGTAATTCAGCTCCCAATGGTAAGCTGACTTTGGAGATTGTTAAAGACAGTATGTTTAACGAGGAAGCTAGGTGAAAGGGCATGGGTACAGATCAGACATAGGCTCTTGTCACGGAGAACAGGGGTAGGAATCCGAACAGAGAGTCTTGGAAAGGATCTAAAGATCGTAGTAAGTCCAAGAACAGCAGAGGCAAGTCACAGGCGAGAGGAGGTTTTGTATGCTATTATTGTAACAAGGAAGGCCACACGAGTAAAAATTGTAGAATTCGTAAGAGAGACCAAAAACAGGGAAATACTGAGAAGAAGTTGGAAGACAAGAATACTACGGCTATAGTTTCTGAGGATGTGGTGGTACTCTCATTTGGAGATGAGGAGTGCCTACATGTTACAGATAGTGATGTTGAGTGGGTTGTTAATACAGCCGCCTCCTACCATGCTACTCATAGGAGAGAGTTCTTCACTTCGTATAAAGCCGGTGACTTTAGTACTGTGAAGATGGGTAATACCAGCTATTCCAAGATTAAGGGGGTAGGTGACGTGTGTATTCGGACTAGCTTGGGTTGCACTTTGACGTTGAAGGATGTTCGGCATGTTCCTGATTTACGTTTGAATTTGATTTCTGGTGTTGCACTAGATAAAAGGGTTATGATAACCATTTTGGGAGCGGAAAGTGGAAACTCACCAAAGGGTCCCTAATTGTTGCAAAAGGGGAACTTTGTTGTACTTTGTACAAGACTCATGTGAAGGTGTGTTCAAGCGGGCTCAATGCAATTGAGGATGAATCTTCACCAAATTTGTGGCATAGGCGGTTGGCACACATGAGTGAGAAAGGGTTGCAAATTCTGGCAAAGAACACTACAACAAAATAGGTCTTTAGTGACCAAAAAAAGCGTCACTAAAAATCTATTTTTGGTCACTAAAATTAATTAATGACCAACAGTACTTCGTCACTACGTGGTCACTATAAAGCCGTGGCTAATTCTAATTAGTGACCAATTTGATAAGTTTGTCACTAAAAAAAGTAAATATTAGTCACAAAGTCTGTTTGTCACATATACTTGCCTTTTAGTGACAAAGTAGTTTGTCACAAATTTCTATCAAAGTTTGTTATTAAAAACAATAATTCGTCACTAAAAGTTCAACTTGCATGTAGAATTAATATATTTAGTGACAAAATAATTCATAATCATAACTAAAAGATACAATCGAGACCACAACATCGGTCACAAAAGGTGCATATTGATGGTCATTGAATTCCACTGGCTAAATCCAGCTATCTCCAAAACATGTATATAGTATCATATCTTAAAATACACGTGCAAAGATCAACATTCTTAAAACATACCTAAAACATTGTATTACTATTAAAAAGACAATGTTTGATCCAGTTTACACTACTTACACCTCCAAAAGTATTCATCGTTAACTATAGCTATCAAAAAAAAAAACTACAACTTTATAGAATAATACATAGAAAATAATCAACATTTCTATCTCGAAAGGTCTTGTGTAAGTGGCATGGCATGATGGACGGTAACATCATCTCCATTAGGCTCGGCCTGGTACCCATACTTCTATCTTGGATCTGCCAAGCGGCTTAAGATGATTGATCTGCATGTCACTCATCCATTTCTGCCTTCCTTTTAGACTCCGTTGCCTGTGAATTGTTATGGCATGTGGACAAGGATCTAAATATCTCATCCACACTTGCATGGTGCCCATCATATTATAGAATGGAATTGAAGCTTAAACATATTTTTCCTGGAACAAGGTACTAGTCAAGTGACTTCAACAGGAAAAAAAAAAGAATAAATAGCATGGAACAAACTCATGGGACCCTAAGTAGAGTAATGCTAGGCACACTTTGAAATCCACACTGAATTTGACATCTTATGCCTTCAATACATGTACCTTGTGCTGTGTGAATTTTTCACACTTTTCTGTGCACCACTTATACAACACAAAGTACATACATTTAAAGCTAGGTGTCAAATTCAGTGGATTTTAAAGTGTGCCTAGCATTACTCCCCTAAGTAATGTCACAGTAACAATAAGATTAAGAATTCAATAGACGTGCACACTAGTGTAATCGTTGCTAGGTCCAAGTCCACATAGCACGTCTATGCCTATGTATCACCTAGAAAAATCTAGCCATTGGATTGTTACACGAAATAAATCTTTAGGAACTTATGCATTATTCTTGGTAAATCAAATTTCTTGTAGTGACACTTTAAGAGATAAGACACAGATTGCCAAAATCCATCCAATAAAGCAATAATTGAATCTTTTAAAAAGTCTAACTAAGACCAAAAAAAGAATCTATTACAAGTCCTCTACATGGAGAACACATATTGACAGGAAATAAAGAAAGAAATATAGAACTATGCATATAGAGAACACATATTGGACCATATAAAGGAATAATTGAATCTTTTGTTGATTGGGCATGATTTTCCTAGGGGAAAAAAAGTCATAAACAAGTCCTCTATGTTATGAAAATTCCAAAGTCATAAACAAGTCCTCTACAAACGTTATTGAAAATTCCAAAGTCATAAAAAGTCCCCTTGAATGGCTAACAAAGAATATATTATTGAAAATCTATGAAGGTAATGTTAAATGGAGTAGGGAACATGCACTAATAAACCATATTTGAGATAAAAATCGAAAATCCCACCTTGATGCACAGCTCTCAAAGATATTGCAAGTCTCCTCCCAAACCAAAATGATAATAAGTACCAGCTTTTGGGCGTGACAATTTTTGAAAGATCAAGAGTGTGAAGCTTTGAAAGCCTCCGAATTTCTGCTCGGATTGGTCTTGTTATGTTGTTATTCTATAGTAGGCTGAAAAAGACCTCATCAGTCATCCACTAAAACTAGTCAACAACAAAGAAACAATCCCATTTAGAAATTGCAAAAAAACATCATAGATACATATATACATATATGTGTGTGTGTGTGTAAGTGTGTGTACATACATAACTTGTACTTACACAATCTGAAGATTTGTTAAGTTGCCAGTGCTTGGAGGAAGAGTGCCATATAAATTCTAGCTTCGAGTCCCCCCTGCAATAATTCCATGTACAAAATTGAATTTTTGGGTTCTTTCACGAGAAGTTCTGCCATGCTTGTTTTGGATTGAATTCAAGATGGTTTAGTTTGATTCAATACTTACAGGCCTATAACCAGGCTCTTAAGTGAACAAGTGACCATTTCCAACTACATGGATCAACATAGTCACCATCCCATTAATTATCAAGAACACCATGAGGATCCTTCAAAGAAGCATTTATACCCATTAAAGCTTGCATTGATATATGAACTCCTAGATCAAAAACAGAAGTAGGCTAGTGTAGAAAATTAATTGTTTGCAACTAACTACACAATCCCAAAATTTGCATAGCTGAACCACAAAGAGTGTCAAGAACAAATTTGGACATGAGCACTAATTCTAAAACAATTTATGCACCATACTATTTTCAACTGCAAAGTAAAAGAGTTTAGACGAGACCATATCTCCAAAAGTCTATGCTACAACACTTTTTACAAAGAGTAATGCTATGCTTCCCAAATTTCTATCCCAAAAGTGCTTTCCAAATGATGTGGCAGTGGGGCAGGTAAACAACTTCCAATTAATATGCAACTGGTGCCACTGTATTAGACATGGCCTCACTGCCACATCAATTGGGAAGCACTTTTGGGATAGAAATTTGGGAAGCACAGCATTACTCTTTTACAGATGCATTATGCCCACGTAAACTTTAAAAGTATTGCTATGCTTCCCAAATTCAAATCCCAAATCCTCGTCCCAAATGATGTGGCACCAATCAAAATCCAGTAGGCCCATTGACCACTGTGGGGGTCACTTCAACATCCTCCAATCAAAATCCAATGGGCCTACCACATCATTAATTTGGGATGGGGATTTGAAATTTGGATTTGGGAAGCATAGCATTACTAAAACTTTAAATGCGTCTAATCTTCATAGGATGGAGTTTACTAATTCGTTTGCAAAAAAAGATTATATGCTTCAAGTGCCTTTTCATGGAGAATCACATACTTTATTATAGCAAATCTCACTAAGAAGGTGTGCTGGTTTGGATATGCAAAAATAATTTGAGATGTAACAAAAGAGTATTAAATTATTAATATATCTATTATTTATTCAACTTACAAGCAGAGTTCTTGTAAGGCATTCGACTTCCAAGCAAAGTTCTTCTATTCAACTCATATATAGACAACTAAAGAGTAGTATTATATCTATTATTTAAAAGAAAAAGAGTATTAATACATTCAAATACACAGTCGCATACAAGTAAATATACATATGCAGAGAGAGAACCCAAGGGTTCAAATTAGAATAATCTATCATTTATATCAGGGCTAATAGATTTAAGAAAGAGCACATACTTGATAGAGAATATACAACAAACACCTAAGGGTCATTAGCACAGACCGAAAAGAGTATCTGATTCTTTTTCATATCTTCATTCACAAACCCAAAAGAAAATCAACATGAAAGCTAAACTCCAAAGCAGACTCAACACCCCCACACCCCAAACTGAAAAAAAAAAATTTTAAAATAATGATAATAAAAAATAATTAAAAAAAATCCTTACTTGTTTACTATCGCTTTGAATTTTTCTTCATCTCAGAACTGAAGTATCAGAAAAACAAGTTTTCGGCTCAACGAAGACATTTCCGCCTGATTGAGACCTCAAAAGAGTCCAAAGCTTCACAGATCTACCGAATTTCAGCAATCAATAAACTTCAACCCCCTGCAAAATTTGATCAAATAAAAATTAGGGATTCAAAAATCGATCGACAAAACTTGTCATTCCAAAAATCAAATCAGAACAAAATCAAACCAACATTTACATTCACAAGCACATTTGTATCGAAGAATCAAATGAGAGTATCTTTGATGCGTATACCTTGAATTGACTTATAGAGAGAGAAAGAGAGTGGGGAGAGAAGAGTAGAGACTAGGGCTAAAGATTTGCAGAAGACTTGAACAACGATGAAGAAGGTAGGAGAAGGATGATGAATTTGGGGTAGTTGAACTTTGAATGGGAGAAAAGAGGGGTCTAGAAAACTATATGAATCGTCATCTTATTTCAGAACTCTGATATGAATTTTAGAAAAAGGATGATAAATCTCTTCTTGGTCACTAATTTCACTCCAAAATTTTTCCCTTTAGCGGGAAGTCTCCCGCCACTGGGTTTTGTGACCATTTGGTAATGACATAAAGCTACTCTGATAGTCTGATGTCTTTTTCGTAACAAAAAGTGACGAATTCTTATTTCCTCACTATATGTGTCCGTTTAGTTACCAAATAACATTGGTCATTTAGGAATTGGTCACTAATTTAATAATTTGTTGTAGTGGAAGTCCCTCATTCCCTTTGCCAAAGGTACAGTTCTTAACCCTTGTGATTATTGCTTATTTGGTAAGCACCATAGAGTGTCCTTTCATGCTTCTAGTAAAAGAAAAACCAAGTTGCTTGATATGGTTTATTCTGATGTTTGTGGTCCCATTGAGGTGGTGTCTTTGGGCGGTAATAAGTATTTTCTTACTTTTATTGATGATGCTTCACGGAAAGTGTGGATGTATTTTTTGAAAACAAAAGACCAGGTCTTTCAGCATTTTCAGAGGTTCCATGCCATGGTGGAAAGAGAGACAGGAAAACCTTTGAAGTGCCTTCGTACTGATAATGGGGGAGAGTACACTTCAAAAGAGTTTGAAGCATATTGTGCAAGTCACAGTATACGGCATGAGAGGACAGTTCCACGAACCCCACAGCATAATGGTGTGGCCGAGAGGATGAACCACACTATTGTAGAGAGAGTCAGATGCATGCTACAAATGGCTAAGCTGCCTAAGTCATTCTGGGGTGAAGCAGTTCGCACAGCTTGTTACTTGATTAATAGGTCTCCTTCAGCTCCTTTGGATTTTGAAATTCCAGAGAAAGTATGGACCGGTGGTGATATTTCATACTCTTATCTGAGGGTGTTTGGGTGCAAGGCATTTGCACATGTTGCTAAGGAGCAGAGATCTAAGCTTGATGACAAAGCTACTCCATGTATCTTTGTTGGTTATGGAGATGCAGAGTTCGGGTACAGGTTGTGAGATCCAGAAAATAAAAAGATGATTAGAAGCAGAGACGTGATTTTTCACGAGCATCAGAGTTTGACAGATTTTGAGAAATCTGCACAGCCTAGAGCGAGCAGTGCTCCAGACCTCACATCAGTTCCTTCCACATCACAGGGTGCCGTAGATGGGGGAGAAGTACAGTATGAGCCAATTATAGATGTTCCAGAATTTGGGGATGATGATGATGTGCCAGATACAGAGGGTGTTGAGCAGGGGTAGCAGCCCCCTCAACCAGAGATTACCATACCTCCAGTCAGGAGATCGACTAGAGAGCACAGACCATCAGTCAGGTATTCTAGTTCTGAGTATATTTTGCTTACAGATGAGGGGGAGCCAGAGAGTTTTCAGGAAGTTCAGTCTCACAGAGATAGAGGCAGTTGGGTACAGGCTATGCAAGATGAGATGAATTCCTTGCATAAGAACAGTACTTATGAGTTGGTTGATCTTCCTAAGGGCAGAAAAGCGTTGAGAAACAAATGGGTGTTCAAGTTGAAGAAGGATGGTGACAAGTTACTAAAGTACAAGGCTCGTTTAGTTGTCAAGGGCTTCGGGCAGAAGCATGGCATTGATTTTGATGAGATTTTCTCACCGGTGGTGAAGATGAGTTCTATTCGAGTTGCTTTGGGTTTGGTAGCTAGTATGGATCTTGAGCTTGAGCAGCTAGATGTGAAGACTGCCTTCCTTCATGGTAATTTGGAGGAAGAGATTTATATGCTACAACCAGAGGGATTTGAAGTTAAGGGGAAAGAGCACTTGGTTTGCAAGTTGAAGAAGAGTCTCTACGGCCTTGAGCAAGCTCCGAGACAGTGGTACAGGAAATTTGATTCATTTATGGTGGGTCATGGGTTCAAGAGAACAGCTACAGATCAGTGTGTTTATGTCCAGAAATTTCCCGATGGTAATTTTGTTATGCTTTTGCTTTATGTTGATGATATGCTTGTTATTGGACAAGATGTTAATATGATTCGCAAGCTAAAAGGAAAGTTGTTCAAGTCCTTTGATATGAAGGACTTAGGCCCGGCCCAACAGATTTTGGGTATAAAAATTGTTCGTGATAGGAAAGCCAAGAGGATATGGTTGTCACATGAGAAATACGTTGAACGGGTGCTTGAAAAGTTCAACATGAGAGATGCTAAGCCAGTTAGCACTCCTCTTGCGAGTCACTTTAAGCTAAGTAAAAGCTTGTGTCCCTCTACCCGAGAAGGAAGAGAAGAAATGGCAGTTGTTCCTTACTCCTCGGCAGTAGGGAGTCTTATGTATGCGATGGTTTGTACACGGCCAGATATTGCTCATGTAGTTGGTGTTGTGAGTAGATTTCTTTCCAATCCTGGAAGAGAGCATTGGGAAGGAGTCAAGTGGATTCTTCGATACGTGAAGGGTACTTCGAGTTTGTGTTTATGTTTTGGGGGTTCAAAACCAGTCTTGGAAGGGTTTACAGATTCAGATATGGTAGGGGACATCGATGACCGAAAGTCTATTTCGGGTTTCTTGTTTACTTTTGCAGGATGAGCTGTCTCGTGGCAGTCCAAGTTGCAAAAATGTGTTGCCTTGTCTACCACTGAAGCTGAGTATATTGCTGCTACTGAAGCAGGTAAAGAGATGCTATGGATGAAACGGTTTCTCCAAGAGTTGGATTTGAAGCAAGATGAGTATGTGGTTCATTGCGATAGTCAAAGTGCTATGGACTTGAGCAAGAATGCTACGTATCACTCCCGCACAAAACATATTGATGTTCGCTATCATTGGATACGTGAGGTAATGGAAAAGCAAGAAATGAAATTGAAGAAAATTCATACAGACAAGAATCCATCTTACATGATGACAAAGGGCGTGACAAGATAGAAGCTTGAGTTTTGTAAAGCTCTAGCCGGAATGGACTCCAATTGAGGGGTCAAGGTTTGAGTATTCCCTCCTCTCATGTGTATGAAGGGGGAGATTTGTTGGGTATTCCATGTGTGTTCCATACACATGAGACATATAATGGGTTTTTTTTACTTGTAAAGTATTGAAAGTTAGCTAGTGGGCTAAGCCCATTAATGATGTAGCCTTTTGTTTTGAACCAAAGGCAGTAAGCCGTAGGGAAGAAATCATGGGCCCCTATGCTTACACACATAACAAGAAGGAAAGTTTTTTGTTAGCTTTTGGGTGGATGTTCTGCGCAGCAATACATAGAGTTTACATGGAAAAAATTTCATCCCAATTTTGTTTTGGTGACTTAAAAAGGAAAAAAAAAATACCCTTGCATTTCAAATGAGTTCACTGGTGGTAGTATTTATAGCACTATAGTATAAGACTAATTTTTATTTATTTATTTATTTATGAGAGTGTACGGTGGTTGTTCTGCTTCGGATTTGGTGGTCCTGTATGGGAATGGAGGTGACGGTGGCGATGGTGGTGGTTGGGGGTTCTCTCCTATCAAATTCTGCTTGTGCTTTCTCTATTCTTGGATTAGTTCATACCAATTTTTTTTTCCTTTGTTTCAGGTCAACTTCAATTATGCAGCATCATTCGACCAGGTTTAACAATTCAAACTCTTTTTGGTAATCTGTAGTTGATGCTTCTTCAAGTCATTTCTAATAGTGTTTTTTGCCTCTTTTTGTCTCTTGAGAAATTTTGGGTCAATCTTTCTGTATTCTGCTCCATTTAAATGTCGTTTTATTATTATTATTATTATTATTTGGGTTCGGTTCAAGTTGATGTCACTTTCTGTGAATTAAGAGCATATGCTTATTTTAGTGTATGCCTCTCAATTATGTTGTTATTTTAGTTTAATTTCTAATTTTTTTCCCCCCTATTTGGCTAGCCTTAAAGGTGATGCCTATTTTAGCATATGCCTCTTATTTGCATTTCATTGCAATTTGTTTGAGCTTGAATGTTAGTGTTATTATTTTAGGGTACTAGAGTATGTTTGCAACCAAACATAACATTCCCATGGTTTTATCGAATACGAATGATTTTTTATTTTATTTTTGGTCAAAATACGAATGATTTGAGTGTAATAACTTGTCGGATTATTTTCATATGTTTTGTATTGTTATGCTTCGGCATAATACAATTTTGATAAATTGCCAGCATCTATTGACTATAGATGTGGTCTTTGTCTTAGATCAATTCGCCAACAGAGAATAAAGGGAATATCAATGAGTTCTATGACTCGTTCATATGTTTCTCCAATTCCATTTTTCAATACATATTTTTTACTTATAATATTTGAAGAATGGTCAATTGGGTGCTAATATGGGTGTCTTTGAAATGCTTAAACTTGGTACTCGAATCCTCACTACTTAATATATTTTTTTTCCCTGAGATTTTGCAAGATTCTAATTCTTTCGATGTGCTTTATATGACATTGGTATCCTCTGAATTATGTCCTCCTTTGGAATTTCTTTAATGTAAGCATGGCTTAAACTGTGATCTCAAATCCATCTCTGACTTACCTATTGGTTACCCCAAATAAATGTAATGTCACGGACCTCCTTTACCTTTTCAATATGTCAATTGCTCTTTTTTATTATATTATATGTATACGCATATATACTTTTTTTATTTATAAATAACAGTATATAAATGGTGCCCGTGGGGGCGAACCGAGACAAAAATTACAACTTGAAACTATCCAAAAACTCTACAAAGGAAACCACATTACATGGACTGGCCTCATTAACCCACAAAAACAAAAGACGTAAAAAGAAATCTATAAATCTATGACAGGGAAGTTCAATTCCCTCAAAAACTCTTCAAGCCATAAACACCATAATAAACAGAGGGGAGCTAACATCCATGTTTTCCGCACAATCTTCTTCACCTTTACTCCACTCCAACACCAACAAAAAACTCTCTAGCAGTGGCTGGCATAACCAAACATTAGCCAAAAAGAGAAAACAACCGTATTCCACACTTCACGTGCATACATACAATGGAATAGAATATGGTGCATTCCGGCCTTCAGTATAACATTTGCACAGGCTGCAACGATTAGCTAAATTGAAGCCCTTTTTTTGTGTGCATATACATATATATATATATATGTATACATGTATATATGTATATACATGTATATATGTATACGTATATATACATATACTTATTTTACATATTAGTATTTCCTTGTTTGCGGGTATGTAAGTCTTCTGCTACTTAAAGTGTCTTTTTATGTTTTCTGTGTAATGATTTGTCACGACCCCAAAATTCGACTTCAAAATTCTGGGCTCGAGACCGGCCTCTAGGCCTCTTCGTAATTAAATAGAGCTCTAGCGGAAGCAATCATAGCTTAATTCTGTTTATATATCGAAGTCTACATAAATCTTGAAGATATTAATACATTTGAAGGCGTAAATCTTCTAAATATTCTACATATCTAACAATCATCTACTCCTCATTTGCATCAAGAAGATAATCTTTATCTTCTATCAAAATGTTCTGTTCTTCTAAGGGTTCTGTAATAGCCTATCATCGTCACTTCGTCACCTGAAAAGGGTTTTAAAAATATTTGGAGAGTGTGAGCTGAAGGCTCAGTGAATGAACATAACCTTTGAAATACTCATTTAAAAGGTTTGCCTTTTTAGAATAGATAAGATAATAACATTAAAATTTCATGCAATAAAATGAAAAATATACTGACATGTTCTATTTGCATAGAAAATAGCATCTTTACATAAGTATCAAATTACCAACCACCCACTCACACACACGTTTCTTTCATTACATTACATCGCACAATGATCAAGGGCAACCCTGCAGTCGGGCTCATTTCATCGGTCCAAAGGACCACATCGCATACATAGGCTATACTTTATAATTTGTTGTGGTGGTAATCGACACTTTAAATAAATGAACATTTTAAATAATGACATTTCAAAAGATACATGACATTGACATAAATTGGCACATTTGAAAATAATAAGTTTTGAATGTTAAAACCCTTCCAGGAACCAAGAAAGATGTTCCGAAAATAATTATAGTATTTTGATACTTTACATATTATAGTAAAATTTACTCATTATATATTGAGTTAATATAGAGTTTGAGGAAATGTAATGAATACTCACATATGGAGTTGAATTAAATACAGGATACGAACACTCACCTTGGTGACTTAGGAATTGACGATGAAATGGTTCCTACATTAATACAGGTAAAGGAACTAAACATTTAATATCCAATTGTAATCATAGTGTAAAGCTGTAATTAAGGCTTCTCTAGGGTATTCCTGTAAATATGCTAAAACTATGTCAAGACTTCACTATCATGTTCGTAACTCTATACTAAGTTCAACATCACTAACTGGACTCAATTTGGAGTCCGTTGTAGTTCCTACTTCAAAATAGAGTTTCCTACACAAACGTAGATTCTACAAATAAGCTGTATTTTAGATAATGTCGGATTGTCTCCAAACTTTTAAATATAATACTAGACGTTATTTTAAGACTATAGGAATTGACGGCATATTTTTCTGAGTTATAGATTATTTACTACGAATTTTGGAAGTTAAAATACTATTTTTAAATAGTTACTATTGAGCTGTAAAGCACATATATAATTTCCATAAGGTTGATAATTGATTCGTCAAACTATTCTTTATAAAATCATAATATTAATTGCGTATTACATTTCTTTTACTAATTTTATTACCCAAAGAATATAAAGGAATTAGTAGTTATTTATACTTAGTACCCCAATATTTCTAATTGTAATATCTATTTGTTATATTCTAAGATACAAAATAATACTGAAATATAAGGGATTTCATTCATTTAATTTATAATCTGACAAGGCCTAACTTATTTACTAACACTATTTTTAAAATAGTCGTAACCGAACCGTAATTCTATTTTCATACCCAAATACCATAATTTAAGTGTGGAACTATTTTTAATGGTCATAAAATGCCATAAGAATATTTTGATATTTTTCCCATAGTTTAAGAAATATAATAGCTATGATAAAATAATCAACCTCTATTTAAATCAATTGATAAGTATTAAAATAATATTATTCTATAGTTTTATAATTATTAAAATTATAAAACAGTATATATTATCATAATATCATTATAGAATATATAAGTGATTTATAATGAGTTTACAAAATCCCAGAATGACTAAAAATACCCTTTTTAAAAGTTTAGGGGTCATTCTGTAAATACACGAAAATACAGGGATCATGTAAAAATATCCAAAAACTGTAAATTTACTATATCAGATTGTAATTAACAGAATTATAAGTTCTACGCTTGAAACCGTGATCAAATCCGATATCGGTAGACCTTTATATGTTCGTTTAAAGTTTTCAGGGGTGTAAATGTAATTTTCGGAAATAAACTGGGCAGAATGCCCTGTTTGGCAGATTGTAATTCCAAACTTCTAATGGCCATAACTCACTCATTTCTTAACCTTTTTAAGTGAAATCAATGTCTATCTTGAGTGAAATTTCGTGGAGAATCCAAATCTAAAGTTGGTTTTAGCAAATTCGAATCACAGAATGTGAAATGACCAATTTACTCTTTAAGACGAATCCTAAATAAAACCCAAACGGTACAAGCAAATCAAAAACTGTTTTAAGGGTAGTTTCATGGGCATTAAAAGAGTCTACCT
The DNA here is from genome assembly GCA_033977485.1 of Hydrangea macrophylla. Lineage (NCBI taxonomy): Eukaryota > Viridiplantae > Streptophyta > Magnoliopsida > Cornales > Hydrangeaceae > Hydrangea > Hydrangea macrophylla. Next base: position 93,268,265 of record CM066998.1, on the reverse strand, counting down.
ATAAAATTTCAGAATTTAATGTGGTCGGAGTAAAGAGATATAAGAATTTTACCATTTTGATCAAATCTAGCTATGTTCTTAATTCTAGATTAATAATTAATTTAACCCTTCCTAAATTAAGCTAATAGGATCTAATTATTACTGAAAATCATGTAAATGTGAGTATTTATAAACTATATAAATATAGAGAAGAAAAGAACTTACCTTGATTCGATGATAGGAAAATATAAGAATTCTCACTCTTTTACTTCCTAGCTCTCTCTCTCTCCAAATATAATCTTATGAAGTGGTGAGGAATTTGTGGTGTGAAAAATAACTCATGGATGTGTGTTTATATAGCAAGAAAAAGATGTAGTGCTTCATTAATTTAATTAGGTAAGGTTTTAATTTATTACATTGATACTCCTATTTTATTTTCTTTTTCTTTTAAAATCTTATTTATTTTTCTTTTAAATTAAGTGGAGTTTTAGTTTATTAAAAAGATATGATTTATCATGTTCCACTTTCTTTTCTTTTTCTTTTAAAATCTTATTTGTTTTTCTTTTAAATTAAGTGGAGTTTTAGTTTATTAAAAAGATATGATTTATCATGTTCCACTTTCTTTTCTTTTTCTTTTAAAATCTTATTTGTTTTTCTTTTAAGTTAAGTGGAGTTTTAGTTTATTAAAAAGATATGATTTATCATGTTCCACTTTCTTTTCTTTTTCTTTTAAAATCTTATTTGTTTTTCTTTTAAGTTAAGTAGAGTTTTAGTTTATTAAAAAGATATGATAGGATTAGTCAAATAAGCTAGCATTGGTATATCCATTTATAACCAATCTATGTAAGAATATATTTACCCAAATAAATTACATTTATAGAATAATAATTATTTGAACATAAATTCCATTAAGAAAATTTCTAAGTGCTACAATTAAGATTTCTATTAAAGACTATTTTCAGTAAATTAGAAATGCTAATGAATTAAATGTAATTAATGCTACTGAATTTTAGGGTTATTACATGATTGTAACTCAGATATCAGAGAGACCCATTGAGAATTTTATGTGGAACTTTGTAAAAGCCAGATGGCAAAATGGGTGCTTTCTGGTGAGAAGATGTTCCCCTTCCCCAACACACACACACACACACACACACACACACACACACACACACACACACAACTTGCTTATTATCTTTTTGACGTACTAGCAAAACACCTAAGTATTTCTTTGACGGGTATGGTTTTATTCACTGATCTTGTTGAAACTTGTGATCAGCAAACAATATTTATTTTACATCATATTTGTCTGCTAAATCATAGTCTTTTTGATTGAATATATGTGCTGGGAATAGTTTTAGGTTTCTTTTACACAACTTGTAATTCTTTCTAAGTTTTTCACTCCTGGTATATTATGTTTAATTGGCAGATTATGCCATGTTATAATGCTAATATATAGTGCGAAGGAGACTCTTTATCATTCTCAGTTTTGGATTCTCAAATTACCGGAGGCATGAAAAAAAGTTAGAACTTCGACTTAGTTGAACCCACCAAGGGGTTTTATTTGATAACTCAGCTGGAATCATATGTATGCAATGTACTAGATAGATTTCTATTTAACATACACTAATTTTCTTTGTGGCTTCATTGTCTCCAACATTTATTTTGATGCTTGGTTTTCATAGTTCGAGGACAACATTCCAACTAGATGCTCATCGCAGGCCAGCTGGACAGAAAAAGAGGTGATCAGTAACTAGATGTTATATTTTTTCTCTGTTTTGTTACTCGTAAAAAAAAAGTAGGATTTGTTTGTGCAATTTATATGTATGATAAGCAGTTACCAGAATTGTCTTGTATACTGCGTTTATTGTTTTCTTTATGAAATATAGATTGGTCACTATGTTCACGAGGTAATGGACCATACCTTATACTGGTAAAATAACTAGCCGGATAGGAAAACATGATTGAACCATAAAAGGGTTTATTGTCCTTTTTTGGTTATTCAAATAAATATTTTTTTTTACAATTACATGACATTACATTTTTTGTCTCTCTTTCTTGTGGGTAGCTTCAGGACCAGTTTAGTAATGTTTTTTGCTATTAACATATGGAAATCTTGTTATACCTTGATGTTACTTAAGCAGAGATAATGTAATTCTTTGTAGGGGCGTATGATGATCAATTTTAATAATCTACTTAATATATTTATCTTTCAAGTCCTATTGAATCTACAAAGACAGTTTTTAAGACATACCCTAATTTTTTTAATCAAAATATTAACTAAATCATGTTGATGGAATTAGTTCTATTCTTAACTCTATATTTTAAGTCTAGAGGATAGGTTTGGTCATAGCTCTTGGCCTTCCGAACATAGTTTCCTTTTATGCTATCTGAAATGTAATTACCAAATAGTGTTGAATCCAAGAGTAGAAATTGTCATTAATTTTATATTGTCATGCTTTTCTCGGTCATTAGTGTGGGCATGTAACTGATGTCTCTTCATTGACTTGTGGTGAATTGTGAGAAGTTACTTGCCGAGGCTACTCTTGTAATTATTTTTTGTTGTTATTTTTACTTTTTGGTTAATGGAGTTTCCTTTTATTTATTGCTCAATATCAATAGATAGTTTTTTCCTTTCCTTTTCTTTTCTAATCCTTTTGTTTTAGGTTTTGTTGGTCGGAATGGTGCTTATAAGAACGAAATGGGTACTGACTGATTGTGGAGTGTGGAGTCCCTTTGGTTTGTATTCTCTATAGGCTTATATTCATTTTGAATTACATGGTAGATTCTTAATGGCGTCGCATTGTTGTTACATAAAGCAACAATTTTTTTTTTGTTTGTGGTTTTTGTTTTTCAGGGCATGGGAAATTTGAGAAAATCTAGGAGCCCTTGGAATTTCCTGTATGCTATTGGCAACAGGTGGAGACGTGGAGGTATTGCATGAACATGCTTTACATATTTTTATTGCTATTGTTCCTTTTTCATGTAAAGCCCCCTCCCCAAACGTCCTTGGTATGTTTCAATTATATATATTAATTTTTGCCTAAGAAAGTTTTTTCCCATGCGATATATCCTGTTAGTTTCATTCATACCCTTTTCACAGTAACCATCTTATACATTTCACTTGAATTAACCCCTATAATACATCTCAGTGTTTTTCTGTGCATAATAATCAAATATGATTGATCCATCAAATTAAGCGAATTATTAGTTTGCATGGACGGTGCTCATGGAATCATTTTCTCAAAAAATTCTGCATTTTAGAACTTTTCATTGAATGTTATTTTACTTTTGACTTTAAGTTTCAAGTGACGAATTGGCAAAGATATGCACAAGTTTGGTAGTTTTTAAAAACAAACAAAACTAAATCTTTACATGATGGACAAGGTGACATTTGGATTTATTTTTCCATTTTATTCCTTCTTTCCTTTCTCTATTTGTTTCTTTTTCTTTCTTTCCTTAAAAACAATAGTTAATGCTAATAACTCCTCGGTGTAGAAGAATCTTTTAGAAAACACTTGGTTACGCATTCTTCTTGGACAGTAATTTGCAATAAAGTGGGTTGCACAATGTTTCATGGAGAATCACAAACCCAAACTGCAAAACATTTTGTTTCCTCCTTTCAGTTTTGTTAGTTCTTGTCTTTAGCTTTTCCAAGAATAAGAACTTCAAAAATTAGAGTTTACACATAGTTATATGAGTTGATACATATTATTGGATAAAAAGGCATATAGAGTTGCTGCTCAAAAAGGGCATGGACGGTACGTGGTAATAAACCACCCTAAATAACATGATGTGGGCAGTGTCTTCCTACACGAACTTTTGCAGGAAAGGAAAGGAAGCAATAGATGTCGTTGAAATGATGTAACTCATTTAAAATACCATTGTGTATTGACTTGAAAGATAGGAACCTAGGCAGTAAATCCAAAAAAATCGGCAATTATTACAGATTTCGCAACATTGAACTTCTATTTGTATTGTAGTTTTTTTTTTTTTTTTTTTTAGTTTTTCCCTCTTATTTAGCTATAGGCAACCATCAACATGGGTTCAACTGGTTGCTGAACCCAAATTTTGAAGCAAGCTTCTATTTGTATCATAAATTTTTGTTTTCGCCTCGTATTTACCAATAGGCAACCATCAATGTGTGTTATGTCATGTTATATATTTGTAGCTGCTTAAATCATCAAACCCAATAGTGTTCTAGCTTGAACTTAGAAAGTGCTTCATCATGTTAGCTTTTACTTGCTCATTTCCGGACTTGGTAACGTGTTGTCTACAACTATTTTTGCGGCTTCAAATGCGCAATTTTTAAACAAGGAAACTATCCAAAATGGGCTCTATTTTCACCATCTAGGAGAAGTTTTAGCTCATGAACCAAAATGCTATTGCATTTAATATGTCTTGTGTTTGCTTCGATCAGAGCCTGATCTGCATAAAAAGGAACTCTATCTATTGTCTAAAAATTCAATCACTATAGCATTGGTTCATATCTCTAACTCTGACTTTACACTTGTTCCATGCCAGTTAAGTTCTTCTGCTGGTTAACATTTTTACATTCAGATTAATGAGTGGATGATATGAAAATGGTCATGTGTTGCAATTGAAATTTGTAGTACGGTACCTTGTTTGGAAATGCCTTGATGATGTATTAAGAGAAATTATGAATGGTTAAAAAGAACCCTGAGATTCTATTATTGTTCACATTTGATGAAGATTCTGTTAGATAGAGCAGTTCAGTTGGTAGCTTATTTTCAATCAATTTTTGTATATTATCTTTGTGATTGCATTTTAATTAAAATACTCCATACATTGCAGGCAAACACTCAATGGGAAAAATGACAAGCCAAAGTCTTGGTACGAACACTCAGTTGTATGCAGATATAATTTACATGTACACTCTTCCTTTTCTTTCTTTTTTAGAGGGGTTTTCATTGGTATTTGGGTAAGGATTGGAGATGACCTGAACTTTTCAATATTTATGACATATTCCGTTGCTTCTATTTTCGGGGTTTTCCTAATATCTCTTTGAATTCTGTTATTTGTAGGAAGTGGAACTCAATTTGAGCATTGCAACTACTATATGCCAGGCCACAGTGTAAAGGCTATCGCACGCTACGAATGAGACTCTTGTCGTTGAAGGTATTAGGTGATTTTCTCGATCTTTGGATTTTCTACTTCTATTTGGCATCATAGCCTAAAATTTAAATCAATTGGAGCCCTTTTAGTGCGCTCCAATATCCTCTCTCCCCCTCAGTGCCATGTACCCTAATCTGTCACACCCCGGATCCATTTTCTAAAATAATTGAAATATTAACATTAAAATTAAAATATATTACACTTGTAAAGAAATTTCAAGAATTCTTTTGACATAAATAAAGACTAAAATAGCCCGGACTCTACAGTAGTCTATACAGTGTCCCAATCTGACTTTACTCCAATACCTCCATTCTCCCAGCTACCTGTACTACTTGCATTTACCAATAACACACGGGGAAGTATACAACATGACAGGAATAAACAGCTCAATGAATACACAATTTGATAGGTTTAAAAATATACACCTATCCCACATTCAACCGCTCATCCCCAAGAGCATCATACCAGGATTCCTCGTGGTGATATAGCAAGAGTCACCTTACCTCACCTCACCTTTTACCAAGTCATTCATGACTTTTTCTGGTCTCTGGACTATTGGCTCTTGGCAGGTGCTCCTTACTCATATACCCATCAGTTCCCTGGTATTTAGCCAACACACTTTCTACCAACACATTTACCAGAAATTCATAGATTTCAAATGAAAATACAGTACAACTCGAAAAGAGTACAAAGACAGATAATATAAAAAAATACTCCGGAGATTTGAAAGTATATTGTATACAACCCCTGTACCTGAATTAAACATTCTAATAGCAAACCATGTTGAAAACCTTTCCCAAACATAGACTTCCTAGCCATGCATCTCCTCCCTAAGCCAAGACCAAACGTGGCCTTAGCTAGCCTCCTAATGATCATGGCACAAAGTAGCTCCTAATACTTATAACACTATACTGCACACACCACACGAATAGTGCTTCTTTTTTTTTTTTTTTTTTTCAATATCATTTAGGATGACACAACACACATGTGTCACTATACTACCACTTCACATTACACAAGACACACGTGCACTATGACTAACCATAATTTAATTTTATTTACAATTAGACCCCCAATAAATTATTAATTGCTATTTAACCCTATAAATACTTTTAATCAATTAAAAGTAACAAAAGTGAAGTTTAGGGGTATTACATAATCTCCCTTTATTTTTATTTTAGTGTTTTGTAAGTTGAGGTTCTCAAATTTGTTGGTGGAAAAAATGATGTAAGAAGTGGTTGACAAAGTGTTGTTTCTTTGTTATCCAATAGTAGAAATAAATTTGTTCAAGAACTGTTTGTGAAGTTGTGGTGTTCAAATTGCAGAATAGTACCACCATGGAAGCTTTGAATTACAGTCCCTTATTCATTGTTTAATTCCCTTACCGTCAATGATTGAAACCTCGAGTATTTTGCTTTAACTATAATTTTTATAACCCCCTATCAATTTGTAACAATGGATTCGTTTGTGATAGTGACATTTTATTCAATGCTAAATTTGGTAGCGTCAACTCAAAAATGCTGATATACTATATCTGTATTTTCTTATGTCTACAGTTTAGTGTTTCCATATCTGACAAATATATATTTATGGTAATACAATTTTCCTTCTAGCTGGTAATAGGGCACTAAGCATACTACGATCAGATGAGTTTGTACCCATGTTACTTCTCCTAAAGATTCTACAAAGTTTTGCATTTAGAGCGTCTCTTCCATTGCAACGGACAACGGGGCAATGTAGCCCTGCACGTGCCTTGCACGTGCCCCCACCTAGTATTCTTAATAAGAAACATTTGTTTCAAAGTGGTTTGAATGATTTTGATGAGCACAAATATTCTCTATAGGAGAATATATGTTTGCCACCTAAAATTACTTGTACATATCAGCAATGTTAGACACAAACCTTTAATCACAACCTAAGTCTTTTCTTTTCTATGGCTATAGCAGCGCTCGTTTTCTCGAGAATAATGACGTTCCTCTTTTACAGGCACACATGTTATGACGTTCCTCTTTTACAGGCACACATGTTTTCCTCCTTTCACAATACGGCAAGGCTATGTTACGCCCAAGTTGTTTTGGCCGCACCATACGGCCATGGATGACTATAATTGATAACCGTGGGATCAAATAGTGGAATGATTTGGATCATTGATTCAAAAGTCAAGTGGTTTAACAAATTCTACTAAAGAACCTACTATATCCGATCAACAATGCTAGGCACACATCTTCAACTACACTCCAAATCACATCATTGCTTTAAATAGATGTACCCTATGTTGTGTAAGTGGTGCACAGAAAAATGTGAAAAATTCAAACAGCACAAGGTACATGCATTTAAAACATAGAATGTGATTTGAGATGTGGTTGAAGGTGTGTATCTAGCATTATTCATATCCGATTACCACTTACCGTAACGGTCAAAAGAAACTTTCCATCTATTCAACATCTCTTTTTGATAGGTAACTATTCAACTTTTTAACTAATTATTTTAAATTATGAATCATTAACAAAAGTAATCTTATATTATTTATATTTTATAATTATCAATTCATTCTTTTTTTTATTTTTTTTTTATTTTTTATCGCAAAACATGAATATTCCATTTTGTAAACGTCAAGTTCACAAGGAACAAATACAAAACAGAAGAAGGAAAAAATACCTATGATAAATCACAGCAATCTTGTATCAATCTCTAAAACTATAATATTGCTGACTATGACGTAACTCAATCACTGAGCTATCTGAAGGAAAAAGCTGCCAACAACCACAGCAAAGATCTAAGTTTCAAAACTACCGTGACTGCGAAGAGGGCTCGAACAAGCAACATATGTTATGCAAATCTATATGGAATAGGACTAAATCCAACCACAGAATACGAAAACAAAGTGACCAAACTGCATCAATCAACCAAACCAAAAAAGAAAACAAAACAAACCTAATACGTGCAATCCATTAGCCGAGCCATGCAATTGGGCTGACTTGGTCAAGAGTGTAGCTCCACTTCCTCCATATGTAGCATTAATTTAGGCATTAGTGGTACCCACTTTCTTGTACTAGTTCATGCATTAGTAGTTCATGCTTCCCTTGTAAATAGGCACATGCATGGGTAATTGTAAGGCTATACATAGCCAGTCCTTGTGCTCGGTAAGGACATGAATGAAGTTATAATCTTCCCAACTTTGCTTAAATTAATGCAGCAGCACTGTCTTGACCAAGTCAACCTAATTGCATGGCTCGGCTAGTGGGTAGTACGTATCAAAACCCTCAATAAGGAGAGACAAAACCCCCAATAAGGAGGGACAAATCCCTCACAAGATGGATCAACATTATTGAAAGCAACAAAAAATAGCAAAGAAAATGGTTAAGGACTCTCCCATGGTGGATGGAAGAGCTCCTAAGGGGCGGCCGCAAGGAGAACACTGAAGTTAGAGAGAAGGGAGAGAAAACCTAGATATTTGACCATCACATTATCAATTTATTCCTAATTTAATTATAATTTTAAAAGTATTAAGTGTTAAAAAATATAATAATATTATGCTTTCCACATTTTTGAATCTCAGATGTTCTCATATACATGTGCCAGCAGGCCACCTGATTTTGATTGGAGAATGTTAGAGTGGTCCCACATTATTGAAAGTGGTCCCACTGTCATATGTATTTGTGAAGTATAGCATTACTCTATAAATGAAAAGTGAGACAATGTGGTAGTCCCACCATCCCCCCCCCGATTGGAGAATGTTAGAGTAGTACTACCATTATTGAAAGTGTCCTACTACCACATATATTTGGTAGCATTTGGGACTTCACTATAGGCGAGAAAAATAGTGTTTCGTTTCCAGATACTTCACTTTTGGCAAGGAAATATAAATTTCTCATCAAAATTGACACTTTAGGCGAGGAAAAAAGACTTTTGTCACGAATTGTGTGTGCCTTTCAATCTTTTTGGCGACAAAATATAAGTTCCTCACCAATCGATACTGTACTTTTGGTTAGGAAATTTGAATTTTCTCGTCATGTTTTGTTGCCAAAACACATTTACTTTGTAGTGTACTATGGCGATCTATCACCTTTGGAGAGCCGTTCTGATTAGTTATCTTATGGGACACTTTATTTAGCTATTAAGTATATTTTTTGAAATTGTAGATATATAGTGAACAACTATTTAAGTATGCATGTAATATGGAGTATGTAGAATGGACAACTATGGTACCACATATTGACTCAGTTTTTATACCCTTCTTGTTCCATGATTAAGAAATATTGTTCCGTTATTGTTCCATGATTAAAAAATTATGTACCTTTCTTGTACCCTTGTTTACATTTCAACAATAGTTAAAAAAAAAAAAAAAAAAAAAAAGAGTTAGAAATACATTTTTTTATTTAAAAAAAAAATCTCATATAACATAATGTTATTTCAAGGGGGATCGAATTTATTTCACTTCAGTAATACTTTTTTTTCACTAATAAAAAAATTCAAAATAAACTAATATGATAAAGTCATAATTAAATAGAAATGTTACCTAAAACACAATATTATCAAAACTTAAACTTCTTTCTCCGACAAATGGTTTAGACTTTAATTGGTTTGAAAAAGATATGCCTGAAAAAATGAAATAAGAGAAATCTAATATCTATATATGAAAGTCAAAGCCTTTGGTTTTGCCAAGTGGCAATTTATGAGAATTTTGCTAATTTATTTTATTTTTTATTTTTATTTTTTTATGTATATTTGTGTTAATATTTACAATTAAAGATTGACCAAAAGTAAAGAACCAATTTAATGAGAATTAAATTGACCTATCAAAAAAAAAAAGATTTGACCAATTTAATGTAGATTAAATTTGATATATTATTTATCATACACCTTTGAATTGGAATTAACTAAGATTGACCAATATCCTAACATTACAGTTATTGACCAGTTTTCATTTACACAGTCTTTTTGTTTCTTGGTTAGAATCTTCACAATACAATTACTTGATTTTCTCGAATTCATATACATGAATTCTTATTTAACTCTTATATTTGGCTTAATTGTTTTGTGTTTGATAGCCTTTTGACTTCAAATTAAGGAAATAAGAAGAGCACTTCAAGCAGATTTAAGGTTATTTTCCATTATGTGTTTTTTTATTTTGGTATTATACCTTCTCTATATGGTTCTTGATAGAGTACTGATATTTTGTTATAATGCTATCTAATGAGATTTGCAAGACGAAAGTAGGATCTGAATTTTTGAATCTAATGTGAATTAGTTAGAGTTTATTAACGAGTAATGCTATGCTTTTCAAGTTCATATCTATAGTTCCTAACACGATATTTAGATGGTCCCACTATTTCTTTAGAGTGGTACCACTACCACATGTGTTGGGAATCATATTTGAAATGTAAAAGTTGGGAAGCATGGCATTACTCAATCCAATACAATTACTAATGTTGGGTTTTTAATTCTTTTGACATTTATATTGCGTACATTATTTTTTCTGGTCGTATTGACATTGACAATACAAATATATTTTTAGACTGCTTTTATTACTATTATTTTTAATTTTTAGAAGCTCAAAAATCATCTATTTTGTTTGCTAGATATATATCATAATGTTTACAAAATCTATAATAAAAAATAAAAAAAATTAAAAAAATTGAAAAAAAAGAAAGAAGCCAATAAAATTTAAAACTACACTAGAAAAGATGTATTTAATTAAAGGATAATGAGAGTACATATTAGTGTTTGATAACATACATTTATAAATATATGACAGTATATTCTATGACTATTGTATATATGTGTGTGTATATGTATATATTCAAGTTTTTTTTCACTTATTTGTTATATATAATGTCGCAATAAAAAGAAAGTATAGATTAATATTTTCGTTTTATTTGGGGAGAGTCATGAAGATCAGAAATAAAAGATAGATAAACTAATAATTTGATCCACAACATTTTTTACCACCAAAAAAATAAAAAAATAAAAAAAGAAAAGAAAAAAAAAATGAGAGAGAAAAGATTACAACTCTTTTGGAATGAATCTAATCTTCTTCTTCTTCTTCTTCTTCTTTTTTTTCAAGTTTATTCTATATGTAAATTAATGAAATAATATGGTTAAAGTCTTATTATTTATATCAAGTGAAAAAAAATATATGGAATGCATGTCCGTTGTTGTGGGACTCATTGCACACTATAAACTACAAACTTATGTCAAAAGTGAATATATTTTTACTAAAATATAAGTTATTTAGTTATGCTAATTTCAAAGTGAATACTATTAATAGTTTTTGGTTTTCGGCTCACTCGTGCATTGCACGGGGCTCATAGCTTGTGAGCATATGATAGTGGATTCATCCTAAGAAGTTTTCTCTAATTAGTGGTTGGTGGGTAATTTAATAGGAGTTAATGATAGTTAAGGCAAACAACCTTAAATTCTATACATATTTGGGATAATTAACTTTCAGTCTATTTTTTTTGTATAGAATTCAAAAGTCAGTGTATTACTTTTTCTAAATTCAAAAAAATATCAACTTTTTTTATAAAATAAAAAAGTCATCAAATTTCATATGACATTGTGGAGCAACTCTTTCAAACGTTGGGTGCAACTGTACAAAACGTTTGGGAGCAAGTCTTCAAAATGTAGGGACTAGGGAGCTACTCCTTTCAAAATCGGGTGCAACTCTTCAAACGCCAAGTTCAAGTCTCCAAACATTGGGAGCAATCATCACAACATTTTGGTATAAGTTCACAACGTTGAAAATATAAAATAGACTAAAATACAAAATAACAATTCAAATATTAATATTTTTTTAATTTTGTTGACGACTTTTAAATTTTTTAAATGATTGTTGATATTTTTTTAATTTTTTTTTTTTAAAAAAGAGATTGATTTTTTCAATTTTATACAAAAAAAATTAACTGAAATGTAAATGCCCATACATACTTTTAGTATGGTACAACATGTGATACACTAGGACCACTAGGTACACATTATGTGGTAGTTGGTAAATAAAGTTGGCAGTAGAAGCAACAATTTTTTATACATAAGCAATATTTATTACTCTCTCCATCCCATTTTTTGAGACCATACCTTTAGGAACCCAAATTATTAAGGGGACAAAAAGATTTTATATCTATTTTCCACAATTACCTCTGATCATTGCAATATTTTTTTTTTAGTTTTATCTTAGTGTAGATTTCAAAGAATAATAATTTTAGAAAGTCAGTTAAAATTGTATATCAATTTTAAAAGGGGCATTTACCACAAAGGTCCTCAGTACACCATTTATCAAGTTAAAGTACAAATTAGAGAGTGACTTAATAACAAGGACAAAAGGTTGACAGCTGGTGCTCGCACGGTATAAGTGCGCGCACCATAGAATCTCCAATGAACAGCCAAAGTCATCTCACGCGCACGCCCACGCGCGCCCCAAGCACTCCCACGCGCGCGTCATTTACTGAGGTTGATCGCACCGTGCGAGCAGCGTACCGCCGTATCATTTCTAATTTCAAAAAATGTTTTTTAAATTTTAAACATCCATAACTTTTTACAACTCCATTTTTCGCAAATTTTATACAGTTGGAATCGTGTCGACGAGAGCTATAAAACTAGTACCATTGTTGATATGTTTTGAGAAAAAAAAAATTCATGTTTTTACATACATGAATAATAAGTGAAATTTCACTTGATATACATAAAATATTAAGTGAAATTTCACTTAATTCTAGAGCTTTTAGGAGCTCTCCTAAAAAAGTCCTAAGTTCAATTTTTGAAAAGCTCATAACCTAGTTACCAAATGAATTAACATGAAATTGTGCTTTAAAAAAGAAGAAGCACCAAAATAGGGGCCAAACTAAGCCTTAATGTTCATGTACGAGTTAAGTGAAATTTCACTAAATATTCATATAGGCATGGTGATTTGTTTTTTTTTTTTTTTTTGTTTTTGTTTTTTTTTTTTTTTAAACAATGCATATTTTGTTAAAATAAGCAAATTTCATAATCAATTATAAAACACAATTTTTCAACCAAAACAAATGAAGGAATTCTTTTTAAAATTCGTCTTTTTTTAAAAAAAAATTTTCCTTAAAACATATAAATTTGGCATATATAAATATTAAGTGAAAATTCTCTGAACCCGAACATGCATTCTTCATGAAAAAATTGAAGTTAAACTTAACATTCGTGTACTCGTTCAGTGATATTTCACTTAGTGTGCCAAGTGAAATTTCACTAACTATCCTAAAAGTCGCTAAAAGTAACTCTCTAGAGTTTAAGGCCTAAATTGATACTTACTTTGTTAAAAAGTCCCTCAAATGTCAAGTTAAGTAAAATTTCACTTAATATTCATGTACAAGTTCAGTGAAATTTCACTTAATATTCATATATGCTAAGTAAAATTTCACTTATTTTTTTTTTTCCTCTTTCAAATTATACAATGCATATTTTATTTAAATAAAAAATATTAAAAAATCAAATTTCACAAATCAATTATAAAACATAGTTTTTCAAACCAAACAAATGTAAAATTTTGTGAAATTTCACTAAAACTCTCATTAAGAACAAAGTGAACATTCGATTTTTTTTTTCTCACAACATATCAACTTGGCATACATGAATATTACGTGAAAATTCAATAACCAATACACGAATTTATGTGAAAATTCTATAAGGTTCGTTTGATACATGGCATGTAAAAATAAGAGCTTTTTCTTTTGCTCAAAAGGTATCAACAATGGTACTAGTTTTGTAGCTCTCGTCGACACGGTTCCAACGGTATAAAATTTGTAAGAAACAGAGTTGTAGATCAAAAGTTATGGAGGTTTAAAGTTTAAAATACATTTTCGAAATGGATATCATATGGTACAGCCACTCACACGGTGTGAGTGGCTGAAACCAATAAAAGCGCGCGTGAAGGCTGGGGGGTTACATGTGGGATTTTCTATGGTGCGTGTATTTATACCGTGTGAGCACTGACTTAGATTCCTTTTGTCTTTTTTAGAAAACGGTCAAAACAATTGGAGTTTAAAACTTTTGAGGGTTACTTGTAGGAATTTTTCAATAATTTTCTAATTTTAAAAAGTGGACACTAGGGCTGTTCAAAAAAATCGCGAACCCGAACCGAACGACCGGACCAAAAATTTCAATATAACAAGGTAATGGTCGGTCGTCAGTTCTATGATAAGAAAAACCGACCGGCCGGTTCGGTGGTCGGTTGACCCTCCTAGTAAACCGTACCGGACCAAAATGTGCAATGTAATAACTCATATATTTTCCTTTTATTTTTTTTATCTTCCATGCAGTGGGGTCTTGATTTTTGTGCATCAGTGTGCAGTGAGTGGAGTAAATTATGGAGTTTGCTTGTATTTTTGGTCAAAAAGTACACACTATTAAAGAGGATTGGACATATATGGAGCAATATACAATTCAAAATTCAAATTGGATTTGGTGCCGCATGTGTTCGTCTGACTCTATCACTCTGTCCCAAAAGAAAAACTGAGCACATGAAAACTTGGTCATTTCATTTGGAAAGAGTGTTTCTCTCTCTATTTTTATTTTTTGCTGAGATGGTATTTCTCTCTCATCTCCCTTCTAATCTCTAAGTTCAGTCCCTCCTCATCTCCTTTTCTCTCTCTATAATTTGAGAATTAACCATAGGGATGGCAATGGGGTGGGTTTTCTGGGTTCCCCACCCCGCCCCGCCCCGCTCCTAATAAGTAGGGTATGGGGGGGCTTAATAGGGTTAGGGGCGGGTATGGGGGAGGTTTCAAAACCCGGGTCGGGGGTCAGGGTAGGGTCAAAAAACCCGCCCCCGCTCCGAATATACTTGTATTTATATTTTTACCCCTCAATAGTTATGTGTATTACCATTTTAAAAAAAAAAATTGCACTATTAGGAAACTAATTGGGTAAGTTAAAAAAAGTTGCACTATTAGAGAAAAAAATACATTAAAAAAATTGATTTTTCAATTTGTGTACCAAAAAAAAAAAAAAAAATACATAATCGGGGCGGGGCGGGGGCGGGGGAGGGGAGAGCACTATGCGGGGCGGGGCGGGGCGGGGCGGGGACGGGGGGAGGGTTTACTGAAGCGGGGCGGGGGCGGGGTATGGGGACCCCGTCCCATACCCGCCCCGTTGCCATCCCTAATTAACCATATCCTAGCACCGCCGCCTCAACCCTCCGCCTCCACATTCTCCACCACAATCTGCCACCATGGTCAACCATCAGTACCCCATCTCATTCCACCATCTCAATCGCGACGAATCAACGAATCCCACCACTGCCAGGATAAAACGATGATCCCTCGCTCTCAGATCTGTGGAATTTGGAGTTTTGCATACATAATACAAACCTCATCTAATTTTTTTTTATTAATCTTTGCATTTTGCTATTTTGTTCTTTTCCCCTCTCTCTAAAAGCTAAAACTTTTTTTTGTAGCCTACCCCGACCAAACCGATCACCCCGACCGAACCCGATGAAACCGAATCAGATTGAAACCGAACTGAGTTTGGTCAATTTCGGTTGTCACTTTGACCACCCCGAAAGCTTCGATTCGGTCCCAAATTCTCCATGCACTCCGACCAAACCTGACCGAGTACACCCCTAATGGACACTATTTTAGAAGGGCAGCACTTCAGTGCTGTTAAAACAGTGTTGTTAGTGCTGTTCACTCACATAATGAACAGTAAAATTAGGTAGTTTTTGAAAAACTACTTATGCAAAAATAGTTTTACTGTTCATTTTGTGAGAAAAACATTACAAACATCACTGTTTTAATAACATTGAAGTGCAGTCCATTTTAGAATATCCCTGACATGACTCAAAAAAAATATGAGACGAAATAAATACGGAGAAACAATATTCATTACACCAAATTAAATGACCGGCAATTACTGTCATTAAATGTATGTCATTTGTCAGCTTTTACTTAAGTGACTCTATCTCAGCCATTGGATTTGACCGCAAATACGGCCAATACCACAGGGACACCCTTCACGGACAATAATGTTGGTCTATGAATAGCAATGAGTCTATTGGCCTTTGAATTATTAAAAATCAGTCAATTTTTATTTGATATTTTAAAGTAATGTCAGTTATTTTTTCAAAATAAAAAAAAAAAAATCAAATTAAAACTAAAGATTTAAAAATACATAATTTTTTTTTTTAAATAACAAAAAAAAAATTACATTTACCCCCTCCCTCCCCCCGATCTTCTTCCTCACCACTACCTCCACCAGCTGCAATCACCATGGCTGGCCACCACACCACACCACAGACCACTACCACTACCAGCCACCACCACACCACGAACACCACCACAGCCACCACCCCTACCACAACCTCTCTCTCACTATATATATACACATGAGTATATATATCGAATATATGGGGGTGAATGTAATTTTTAAATTTTTTATTTAAAAAATGAAAAAGTTGGTGAGTTTTAAATTTTTAATTTTAACTTGATTTTTTTTCATTTAAGAAAAGTAATTAATTGTCCTTTAAAATTTTAAATAAAGTTGACCGATTTTTTATAATAATATAATCCATTTACCCTTTCAGCAAAAAATAAAATTCAGAATAGAAATGAGTCAGAGTACGAAAAAGAAAAACACACACATGCATAGCAATAATTATGTCTTGTTGGCTAGTGCCTTTATTTTTTGGAAGATTTTTAAGATTTATAGATCTACTAAACTCCTCTCTTAACTAAGTGAGAATTTTTTGCGGTGGTAATAATTAGTGAGAATTTCTCAATATTAAGGGAGAATTTTTCACTTTAACATACTGACACATGTACAATTTCTCATTTAAATTAGAAGTGAAAAAAATGAAAAAATTTTTACCACACAAAAACAGAAAATTTTCACTTCAACATATTGATCATGTACAATTTCTCAGTTAAATTAAAAGTGAGGGAAAGCAAATATTTATAACAAACAAAAATAGAATGAGAAATACCCACTTTTTATGCAAACTCAACCTTTCACACTGAGATTAGATCCAAGATTTCTCACTTCGAATATTTGATGAGAAATTTCTCACTTTTACATACGTATCATGTACAATTTTTCAGTTAATTAAATTAGAAATGAGAAATACACAAATTTGTATACCTAAAAAAAACAGAAGTGAGAAATATTCAATTTTTATACAAACTCAACCATTCACACAGAGAGTAGATCTGAAATTTCTCACATCGACATACAAATACGAACCATCAAATTGATGAAAAATTCACATTTTCTTGCCATTGTTGTCTTCGTCGAAGCCCAAAAAATGAGAAAATTATGATAAAAACTCTAACATAAAATGAACAACGAATCTTGTGTTCCTACCAGATCGTGAGAAATTTTGCAACCGAATTTGTGAGAATTGTGCGAATCATCGAATCTTCTTCATTCCACTTTGATATCTGCGAATCGCCTAACTGCCGATGATCTTCTCCAGCCGCATTCGTCCATCGTCGTTCACCTTCAATCGCCTCCAAGTCATTGGAGTTATGTGGATTTAGAATTTCTCTATTTATTTTTTCCAAATATCTCATTGAATAACATGATTTTAGAAGGAACGTGATTTATGGGATTTTAATTTCCATTTTTGAAAATGCTATAATGTAGGAAGCCAACAATATGCATGGATATGGGGTATTTTAGTACTCAAAATAAATTAAGGATCTATTTTTAGTTTTATTAGGACTATTAAGTTACTCAGTTTTTTTTTTTGGTTTATAGAGCACAAATTATTAGTGTCCTTTTGAGTCAAACGATGCTTGCAATCTTTATCAGGGAAATAGTCATTGATCACAATTTTTCAAAGTTTGGTAGATGCCTTTTGTCCATTGGAAATTCTAATTGAATTTTCCTTGCATTAATAAGATAGGCTCTTTTAAGTTGGAAACCAGCATTTCTGTCATTGGCAGTCAAAATTACTCTTCCACTCTCTGATTTTGTAGTGTGCCTCCACTATTCCTCCACATAAGAAGTTAAGTATAGAATAATGCTGTAATTCTCAAATTTGCACCCACAAAAAAATTTCTAACACATGTGACATTTGTTCAATTAGAATTTTATTGAAAGATGTTAAAATAATCCCACCATTATTAAATGAGCAATGTTATGTTCCTAAATGATTCTTATACACATGTTACAGTAGATCCACTTAATTTTTATTGAAAATGTTAAAGTGGCCCCATCTTTTTTATTTTTTTTGGTAAAAGTTCTCTTTCTAGGGTTGATTCCTTTGTATGTAGGGGTGTCAAAGGGGGCAAATTGGCCTGCCCCGCCCCGCCCCAATTCACCATTTGGCGAGTCGCAACTCGTCCCGTCCAGTGGACAAACCTAGCTTGTGACTCAATTCATTGGGTATGGGTTCGGGTCGACTTTCATTTTTACAACCCACAACTCGCCCCGTGACCCTGCTCGTCTAACCCACCGACTCGCTACCAACTCACCTCACCTCGTAACCCGCCTCGCTTCGCAGACCCACCCCGGCCCGCCTCACTAACCCGTGAATAAACATTTTTATATAATTGTTTTCAAATAAACTATTTATTAATAAACAATTTTATTAAACTTTTAAGTAAAAAATAAATATTTAAAAAAAAAAAAAAATAGTTTTCAAATACTCTTTTCAACAAATTATTTTTAAATAAAGTATTTTATTAAACTATTTTTTAGAAATTTTTTTTATTCAAAATAAAAATAAAATTTTGCAAGCAACCTGCGGGCTAACTCGTGTGCTAATTCGCCAATCAACCCGCGAGTTAGCCGCCGCGCCTCGCCTCGCCCCGTTGACCCACGAATTAGTGGGTTGGGGCGAGTCACCCTAATCCCTTACCGAGTCAATTCGCCCCACTCTATCTATTTTGCCGACCCACCCCGTAGCTCGTCAAAATTCACCCAATTCGTCAAGGTGGTGGGGCATGCGAGGCGGGCAGCCGACACCTCTATTTGTATGATTCAACCCTTAAGCGACAAAACTTGAAAGTGTTGATGACGTGTCAATGCTGATATCATTCGGTGATGTGGGTATATATTTCGTGTTGGAAAACTCTTCAGTACACTTAAATGATTTTGGTATAACTAAATTATTTGTTCCAATAAGAAATATTTGTTTTAAAGTGGTCTGAATGATTTTGATGAGAACAAATATTCCCTATTGGAGGATACTTCCTCTGTCCCATTTTATATGACCTTTTTCTTATTTTTGGAAGTCCCAAAATTATTGTCCCTAAGAGTTTTTAATACTATTTTTATTATACTTTTCATGACTATCTTTCTTGATTTTAAAAATAAATAATATTTGGGATACAACCAAAAACACAACCTTGGAACACAACCCCTATTTTGTATCTATGGGTTGTGTCCCAAGGTTGTGTCTATTGGTTGTGTTCCAAGTATTACTCTTTAAATATACCCAAAAAAGTTTGCTTTAAGCTTTTTATATGTGGGATGCAATCATAATGTTCCCTTAAAAAAATTGACTTTTTGAAAGAGACATAAAATGAAATAAAAAAAGTACATGTTTGCCACCTGACACCACTTTTATATATTCACAATGTTAGGCGCACACCCTCAACCTCACCCCAAGTCTTTTCTTTTCCGTGGCTGTAGCAGCGCTTTTTTACAGATCACATGTTTTCCTCCTTTGACAATAGGACATGGCATGGTTGACAATTATTCATAACCGTGGGATCAAATAGTGGAATGATTTGAACCATTAATTCAAAAGTCTTAAGTGGTTTAACAAATCAACAATGATAGAGATACATACTAAATGACACACCAAACGACACATTGTGCTTTAAACCACTTAAGACTTTTGATCTGTAAAAAAATGATAGGGATGTACCTTGTGCTGTTTGAATTTTTCTCTTTTCTGTGCATCACTTACACATCACATGCTACATGCATTTAAAACTATAGTGTGTCGTTTAGTGTGTCGTTTAGTGTATATCCCTATCATTTTTTATCCAACATTTCTAGGAAGTAACTCATATAGCATTCATATATATCTACTATACTATACAAACGAATAAACAAGCACGTCAAAAAATATGAACTTCCTCTTTTGTCCTTCACAACACCATAATTACCCATATATCTATCTATACATCGTAAGGATATATTGATTTGTCTGAGGGTAAATTGTCATTTGGACAAATAATTATATTCAAGTCAGCTTTTGAAATTTTATTTAATGTAATAATGAGCTTTTAATCAACAATCTTGTGTCTAATTACATTTGGGTCAACAATTTTTGGGATATTTATTATTGACTTCAAAAAAAGTCAACAAAAGTGGCTATTTCGGTGGCTATTTAGGAATTGATCACTAATCTTTATAATTTGGTCAACTTCTTCTCTCAAATGAGGTTTCAATCAACAATTTATGTCTAATTACATTTGGGTCAATATTTTTTGGAATATTTATTATTCACTTCATAAAAAGTAAAAAAAAAAAAAAAGTGGCTATTTTAGTGGTTATTTAGGAATTGGTCACTAATATTTACAATTTGCTCCACTTCTTCTCTCAAATTTTAGGATTCATATATTGTAATATGTGTATTGCATTTAGGTCAGCAAGTTTTGGGATATTTATTATTCACTTTAAAAACAGTTTTAAAAAGTGACTATTTTAGTGGCTATTTAGGAAGTGGTCACTAATTTCACATTTTGGTCAATTTCTTCTCTAATATTTATGTTTTGGTATATTTAAAATGTCAAACAAAGTGGCTATTTTAGTAGCTATTATGAATTGGTCACTAATATTTACATCTTGGTCAACTTCTTCCCTCAAATTCAGGATTTATAGATTGTATTCGAATAACAATTAAGGCCTACAAAACACATTCATGCCCCCTTTTTTTAGAGTAAATACCCTACTTGTATCATATATGTTTAGTGGCGCTTTATTAGTTACCTTTACTATTCATTTATAAGATAGTCAGAATTATCAACTTCTTCCGTGAAAAGAGTCTTAGATTAAATAGTTACATTTACAATTTCATATTTAACTGTTTTAACATCTTATTATACACTTTTAACAACCACTTAACTACATGAAACGACACAATTAAATTTCCTGCGCAACGCACAAGGCTCCAACTAGTATATATATATATATATATATATAAGGCTTAATTACAAAAAGTACCCTGAAATTTGGTGTTTCATTTTAGTCTCTTTAATTTCAATTGTATTAATTTAGTCCCTGAAATTTTTTAATGGAAGTAATTAACATGGTCCAAATGTCCCATCTATAGGTGAGAAAAGTTGACCAAAATCCTCCATATCTCAAACACAATTAATTTGAAAAACAGACTAGGAGATTGGTATTGTTTCATTTTTGTTTTCATGCAAAAAGGTAACAAGGCTTAACATGTGAGTGACTTCAGTCAAATTTTCTCGCAGAATGACACATCTGGACTTCATTGCTTCTATTTAATAACTTCAGGGACTATATTGATGCATTTGAAATTACAGGGACTAAAATGAGACATTGACCAAATTTCAAAAGTGTATTTTGTAGTCAAGCGTATAAATAACTTTTATCTAAATTAATTGGTATATCATCCCTTGTTTTTTTTCCTCTCGAGATCTTCATTAATTCTTTCTAAGAGAGAAGAGATCATGGAGGTAGACAATGGAATGAAAGAGCTGGTAGCGATTGCTGAGGCCTATTACAATAACGCTACTAATGATCTTAAAGTTTTGGCAAACAATTTCTTCAAAGCACTAGACAAGGATGGAAATGACCAAGTTAGCCTCCCTGAGTTCATGGAATATATGAGGGTGGAAGGCTACGCTCCAATGAGAAACCGTGAATTCTTCAACAAACTAGACAGAGACAAAAATGGAAGGCTTGATTTCATGGAGATCATGTCTCTCTACTATATCCTCAAAAGTGGAAGGCCTTTTTGTGCTGCCTGTAGTGACTTTATCACAGGGATGTTCTTTGCTTGTACCAAGTGCTTTGATAGTGATACTGATCACCCTTACTGTGTTTGCCTAACATGTTATGCTAAAAGAGATTATGTACATGAGCACAAGCTTTTCATGGACAACTATGCAATCCTTGAGCTCAAGAGGAAGTCCACTACTGCGGAGGAAAAGGCTAAGGCACAAAGGTTGGAGGAAAAGGCTAAGGCACAAAAAAGGGTAAAGGAATTTGAGGATGCGCGGATTAGTGTAAGTTTCCCTTTTATTTTGGTTTAAATTTTTATTTTATTTTTTTTGGGTTCATGAATTAAGCGAGGAAAAATAAACGAAAAGAAAAGAAAAGAAAATCTAGAGGAAAACACTTTTATTTTTCGGTTTAACAAAGAAAACATCGTGGAAATAGGATGAAAAAAAATTAAATATGAGGAGAAACAAATCATAAATTTAAATCTTGGAGTCACTTCGCTTCCCTTCTTTCTTGAATGCATAGTGTATTTTGAATTTATTTTAGTTTTAATTATCTTTTATGAAAAAAAATTCATTCGAAACGATTTTCCTTGTTTTCCTTTTCTTTTTCCTTTGAATTTTCGTTTTAAATCCACAATCCAAACAAACCCTAAATGTTATTATATGGACAGCCACACCCTGTTTCAACCACTACGATGTGCGTATATTAGGGATCTATCATTGGTCTATAGCAATGGACCAATCAAGGCCGGCAGAGCCAGGAATCTTTCCTATTTTTTTTTCTTTTGGCAGGACTGATGAAGCTATACGATGTTTAGGGACCACGTCTTTGAATATATATATATATTTTGGATTTATTTATATATATTTGATAAAGAGATATGATGTCAAATTGGATCTATTTAAGAACAATATTATCTTTTGAGTAATATTTATATATTTTGGAGTCTATTTATCAACAAAGTAGGTCTTGCCTCAATTTGTGACGATATTTATCAACAATATTTATAAAATCCTGGAGTCACTTTACTCCTGTCAAAATGAGTTTGGAACACTTATTGTGATGCATAGACTGCACTTGAACTAAAATATTACTATATGTACTAAAAAATTCTCAAATCATATTGGATGTCACATAAAACAATAGTTGTGAGCTAGTCACATGAAATAATTTTTCGTAGATTAATCCACTACAACAAAATGAAAGTGTGCATGATATGATCTTACAACAAACTTTATTTATTCTAAATCAAACACACCACATGCTTTATTTTCCTTAGTGTTTATTTATTTATTTTTGAGTTTGACTTGGGTTTAATCCTTTTTTCTTCAAAACCACTTTATTTACAGTATTTATTTAGTTTGTTTAAAAAAAAAAAGAAGTAAAAAAGATGTTCTTCTTAGTCATCAGGAAATAAATTGTTCTCTGGTAGGGTCTTCAAGTCACTAAACCTCATTCTTTTTTTTTTTGGTAGAACACTGAACCTCATTCAATAGAAGGTAATGGAAGATTGAAATCTTGTCCAATAGTCTGATATTGGTTGAACTTGCAGAGAACATGGTGGGCTCAAGCTGAAATTGGAAATGAATTGACTTGGACAAAAAACAAAATTGGCAGAAAAACAAAACAAGTGAAAATCAAGTAAAAATCTTTTAATTTCATGGGATAAATTACATTAACCTCACTAAAGGCGTTGATGGACTCGGAAAACCACTGTAGTTTTTTTGGGTGAAAAGCCCCTCCTTGCAACAGAAAAATGGCTAAGGTAATATTATCTGTTAATTTTAAATCATCATAACTCACTCATTTTTTTTTTTTAGCTTTTTTGAGTATTTTTTTTTTAATTTTAAATTTTGTGTATTTCTTCGAGACCTACGCAATGGAGTTGAAAATTGTACAAAAGAAGTAATTTAAAACCTCATTTTTTAATTTTATCCGTCAAAACAAATGAGATTATATGTTGACAGATAGATAACATTAAACTCACTCATTTTTTTTAGCCTTTTTGAGTGATTTATTTTTTTGATTTCATGTATTTTTTCGAGATCTATCCAATGGAGTTGAAAATTGTACAAAAGAAAGTCATTTAGAACTAATTTTTTTTTCCAGTCAAAACAGATGATATTATCTGTTGACAGATAAATAATATTTTAAACTACCATAACTCACTCGCTTTTTATCTTTTTTCAGTGATTTGTTTTTTTATTTAATGAATTTCTTCGAGATCTACGCAATGGAGTTGAAAATTGTACAAAAGAAAGTAATTTGGAATCTCATTTTTGATTTTATTTGTCAAAACATATGATATTATTTGTTGACAGACGGATAATATTAAGTTAAACAACCAAAATTCTCTTATTTGTTTTTTGGCCTTTTTCCGATGATTTTTTTTTTGTTGGTATTTCATGTATTTCTTCGAGATCTATGCAATGGGCATGAAAATTTTACAAAAAAAGATACGTTGCAGCCTGATTTTGAGATTTTATCTATCTAACAGATAATATTATCTGTCTTGTATAACGATAACTTTCTCAATTCTTGGACTTTTTGGGTGTTTTTTTTTTTTTTTTTTTTATTCTCTATATTTTTTCAAGATCTATGCACCTATGGTGCTAATTTTATGAAAGGAATATGTTGTTATATTTATGCAAAAAATATATATTTTTTTCCATGTTTGTTTAGTTTTTAGTTTGTTTTCCCAGCATTTCATGGTTAATGTTGATCTCAATTGATAGATCTCATTTTGTTGATTCCAAAACATTAAATTTTACAAAAAACGGATTTGTAGAACAAAAAGTTATAACAATTTGAAACTATTTAAGTATAAAAAAAGACCTAATAGTTAAAGAAAAATAACATAAATTTTAATTTGAAAAGGGTTTTATTTGAGGGGTTATCGCTGAAATCCCCTCCCCAAAAAATAAAAATAAAAATATGTATATATATATATAGGTGGTCACTTTTATCGATAAGAGTAAATTGCTCATTTTAAAAATGCTACATATAAAAGAAAACTTTTTTGTTTAGTCAACTCACACGGACTTACAGAAAGGAGTAGATATTATTCCAGCCCACACCTGCTGTGAGCATGAGCGAATCAAAGATTTTTTTTATTAGGGGCGCTAGACCATACTCGTTTGAGGTGAATTTTTTTGGATCTATTTATATATAATTATGTGTAAAATTGTAGATTAATTGTGTGTAGAGTTGGTTTAACACACCTAATTTGGAATAAATCGTGTAATTTTAGGGAGTTTATTTCTAAAACTTGTTAAATATTACATATAAATCTAGAATTTTGAAAAGTTAACGGAGCATGAGTCTAAAACCTATAAATATTACGTGTAAATATAAAATTTTCAAAAATCTAGAGTGACTACGTGTGAATTTTAAGAGAGGACTAGCTTATTTCTTATCTTCACCATATATGACTCTCCAAACCACCTTATAAGCTTTTCATTGTTCCCCCATAAGAACTTTTTTGCCATCTATTTATTGACTTTCGGCGAATTAAATCCTTATAGTGTGACACATGTGAGAAAGATCGACATCCTAAATCTAGGATTCGATCTCTTATCACCCGAGAAAATAGTGTTATAGCTGCAAGAAGAAATCCGTCATCTGAGTCTTTATCCTTAGTTGCTCCGGTCAGCAATATATATCTTTTTTAATTTTCTCTTGTCTTTTATATATATATATATATATATATATCTTAGGACAGTCTGCCCGTATTCAAAAGCGTAAACCCTATACTCAAGGAAAAGGTGTGATCCCGTTGATGCTACTTGCTAGGTTGGTCGTCCTCATGATTTGCTAAAAAAAGTCCGGTGATTTTCCCCAACCACCACCCCTGAGTAGACTCTTGTTTCCCCAGAAGAACGTACACTCATGTTTCTTGATATACTAAACGTACGATTGAACGATTGGAATGTCAAGAAAACCATATCGATCCTTAAATATTTCTCCCATTCCTTTCCGTTTGATGAGAAAAATCTCTAGAAACAGCTAGCTTCAATCAATATATCAATTTTCTGTACGTTGAAGCTAGGTAGGTTAATTATCCACGAAAATTGTTTCGTACGTACCCAACTTCTCAATCACACCATGCATGCATCTTAGAAAAACTTCCTTTAATTGTTCGACCTTTCTATTAATATTGCGCTCTTCTTGCCTTTTAATTATTTGTTTGTTCCTTACCACGTACGCGTCATCATTCCCCATTTCTTCCATTTTCTCCCTCATAGCCTGCCTTCATCATTAATCTTCTAGATCGATAGGCCGACTTCCGTTGCTTAATTCTTCCCCCAACCTGTCATGCTTTATCCTTAATTTACTCGGTGATTCCCCTTGTTATCAGCTATACCATAACGACCACTTCCATTGCATGTCCTGTAGTTGTTGTATGCATGGGAATTAACTCCTTGCTTAATTCATACCTACATATTTAATAGAATTTGAAAATGAAGAGCCCGAAGTGTGTACTTGTGTGTGTGTGTGTGTGTGTGTGTGTGTGTGTGAGAGAGAGAGAGAGAGAGAGAGAGAGAGAGAGAGAGAGAGATGAACCGTGAAAAAAAAAAAAACAAACAAAAGGACAACATGATCATGGAATTTTATAATGTCAAACTTGTCCTCGAATTGGAATTTTAATGCAGGTAAACTATTTTGGTTAACTCTATGCTCATTGTACATGGACTATTTAGGTAGCTCTTTTCTATTTTTGATTGTTTTTCTTTAAATCCTTATACAGATGCCGCAAACTTCAACAATAAATTCCACCACCCGAATTGTTCCTTATCTTCCGAATGTAAGTTCCTCAATATTCTTATCGTCTAAATCTTTCTTACACAGCAAGAGTTTACTTTTAAATTCTAGGGTAAAAAACATTTTAGTACAATATCGTTTTAGCAGAGTTTCATATTGGGTCTTGCATTGTTAGATGTGAATCACTTTGGTCCCTCAAGGTTCAATAATCATGTCAACTGGGTCCTTTTGGATCTTTTTAGGCCCCAAATTGACATGTTTTTTAAATTTAAGAGACCATAGTGATTCATTGAGAAATGCAGGCCCAAAGTAAAATAATGCAACAACTATACCATACTATTAATTTTTGTTAGCCTAAATTCTTTAATGAAGGGCAAACATTTCGTCTCAAATAGTGGTCTCTAATGAGGAAATATTTGCTATTCTACGTGAAAGTGCGTTTGCTATTGAACCAAATTTATATACTTCTCAAATTTGGAGGACTATTTGAGAAAATAGATATATACATAACAATTAAATTAAAATTGTCTCAAAGTTGAAGAATAAAATGTGTAATTTACCCATAAGTGAATGTCTTAAATACGCGTAGATTGTTATTTTTCTGCTAATTAATACAACATAGTGTTGGTGCAAAATCAGTAGATGTTGTGTTGGTGTAAGTTATAATGTGTTAAAAGAATTAACTTAAAATGCCACCGTGCTATATAACATAGAAGTTATAACTGTTGAGATTATATCACATGTGGTAAGATTTATCATACATAATACATTTGTCAAAGACTCTGTCAGGATAGAACAAAACATAGGGGCCAAGGCCTAAAAGTTCATGAACCAACCCTAAAGATGATCTTGTCTAGTGTTAGATATAGCACATGGTGAGAGAGAGAGAGAGAGAGAGAGAGAGAGAGAGAGAGAGAGAGAGAGCGCTTCAACTTAAACATAATACAAGAGAGGTCTTCATGGGAGTCTAGAGAGAGAGAGGGAGTGTCCAGAGAGAGAGAAAAGGAAGAAAGTGATGCAAGGAAGGCAGCAATTCGAGAGTATGAAAATAGAAAATTCCCCTATAGTTTCAAAGGCATTAGGCAACCTGATGGGAGTGTTAAATATGATGCAGAGAATATATACACTGAATCTGATATTGAACATCATAAGAAGAGAAGACAAAAAGAAGTTAAAGAGAGACTTAAAGCAGAGTAGAAAGGGAAGCAAGGGAACAAAGAGGATGTAGGTTGGACCGTGGTTACAAGAAGGAAACCATTTAAGAAACTAGAGACGGATCATCATCATGGAAAGGGAGGTAGAGGCGGTTGGAATTCGAACAGGCGTAAGTCCCTTTTTTCAATTTTTGTGAACAATATTCCAGAATGTGTAGATTTCCGTTGGCTTGGACGAATTTTTGAGCAATTCGGTAAAGTGGTGGACGTTTTCATCCCAAATAAGAAGAATAGGGGCGGAAGAAAATATGGTTTCGTAAGATTTAAAAAGAAGATAGAAGCTCTTGAAGCTGTTGGAAGATGTAATGGGGTATGGTTGCTAAACAACAAATTGGGTGTTAATATGGTTAGATTTGATGAATCAAAAAATAATGTAAAAGAGGTCGGGAAGGACTTTGGTAATCATAAACGTGGTGTTAGGATAGAGAGTTTGGAGGAGGAGACAAATATAATCAACTCTCAGGAAAAGCAGAGGAATGAAGTGGGCAAAACAGCCTCAAATACTCAATGTGAAGATGATTATGTGGAGCAACTGAAAGATACTGTTGCGACTAATTTAAAGCTTTATGAAGGCGTGATGGTGGTCAATGGGAATGCTTGGTTAGCTAAAAGCTTGGTCTGTTATGCAATAAAACATTGTAATGTGGATTATCTAGAAGATTGTTTGATTAAACAAGGATTAAAAGGAATCTCAGTCAAAGCTTTGGGAAGAAACTGTTTTCTCTTATCTTTTGAGAACTCTAAGATAATCAGTGATCTTGAAAAAGATAATTGGCTGATCCTTAAAAGATGGTTTATTAAAGTGGAAAGATGGAACCCAAATTTAAACTCATGTACCAGGAGTGCTTGACTGAAATGCACTGGTGTTCCTATCAATGCATGGTCGAAAAAGTCTTTCAGCAACATTGCTGAGTTGTGGGGTGGTTATTTATCCATGGATACAGAATCTTTGGGGTTTAAATTCTTTGAGTATGGAATGGTGTTAATCTCCACATCTTCAGTGGACAAGATTGATGAAATTATTAATTTGAAGGTTGGGTGGATAATTTTTAAGGTAAGGGTGCAAGAAATCGATCAGGATTTTGTTTGTACGGGGGTGGAGGACAGTAACGAGAACAATGTAAAAGGTTCATATGTATCATCGTCGGCGGTCTCGCCGGAGTTGAGTGAAGGGGGTCAATTTTCTCATGGAAGCCTAAAAGCCCAATCTCAAAGGGTTGACTTTTGTAAGGACATGATTACTGGAACAGAAAAAGGTGGGTCAGACAGTAAGGGGGCGGCGATTGATAGTTTTGAGATATCAAAAGCGGTGGAAAGTGAAGATTTGACTGGTGATAGGAAGCTTCCCAATACCAAGAGGAAAGAGTTTATGAAAAGTTCAAATTTAGGAGAAGGTGGGTTGGTGAGTAATAAGTATTCTAAGGAAATAGCCCATCAAGAATTGGGCCGTAGCCCAATTAATGAGACACTACGTGGGACATCTATTGAAGGAAATCCAGTAGTTTGTTTAGGTCACCCAAGTTCAGCCCAGGCCCTAGGCTTGGATCTTAATACTAACTGTGATGATATAAGGTTGGAACCTCATCTTATGCCATCAGAAAGTAGGGTCTCGGAGTCTTCTTTGGAGTGCGAAACTTTGGAAGAAGTTGTTCCAGAAACTCAATCAGATGTTGAAGGTGAATTAATGGAGAAGGATGTTTCGAACATAGTGGAGCAGATGGATAATATTTTGAAAATGAGAAACAAGAAATGGAAACTTCTTGGGGAATGCTGTAATGCCTCGAGCTCAAAGGTCCTACTAAGGAGAAAGAAGAAAGCAAAAAAATCAATACGGAAGTTGATATTCCAAAACCGGTAGATGGGGAATCAATTATTGTGAATGTCTCTCTCTCAGATGGGGACTTTGAACATCGAAATTTAGTGTTGGCAAAAGAAGCGGATATGGTTTGGAAAATGGGGGAAAAATTAGGGGTTGAGATTGGGTATGCGAAAGAGATGGCTCTTGAAAAAATTACTGCTATAATGAATGATCATAATCTTGGGTTGGATCAACTTGAGAAAGGAGTGGAAATATCTGATTTTTAGATATTCTCTATCCTTGTATGGTGTCCTTGTTTTATAGTTGTTTTATGAAGATCTTGTCATGGAATGTTAGGGGTCTTGCAAGACCAGAGAAATGTAAGGCGATAAACAAGGTGATTTTTCAGAATCAAATTGATTTGGTGATGTTTCAAGAGACTAAAATTCAGAATTTTGACAGGGTAAAAGGGTATTTGATATGGGGCTCTGACAATTTTGATTTTGTCTCTGTTGAAGCTTCGGGTCTCTCAGGCGGTTTATGCACTTTGTGGAGAAAAGATATAATTTTTGTCTTGGAAGGCACTATGTCAGCTCAGAATTGGATTTGTATCTAGGGTCGCTGGGTGGAGGAGGATTTTGATTGTGCTTTGGTAAATGTTTATGCTCCGAATGTTGAAAGTGAGAGGAATAATTTGTGGGCGATATTGTTAAATTTGAAGTCATCATTGATAAGACCTAGGTGTTTAGGAGGAGATTTCAATGCAGGTCGTGTCGCTGAAGAAAGGAAAGGTTGTGTATCAAGTAGAAGAGATATTGAGTCGTTTAATAACTTTATCACTGAAGGTGAGGTTATGGACTTACCACTTATTGGAAGAAAATTCACATGGTATGGTCCAGGTATGAGAAGGAGTAGGTTGGATAGATTCTTAATTTCTGAAGATTGGTTGCATAAATTTGCAGAACTTTCTCAAAAAGGTCTTAATAGAGGTCTCTCGGACCATTGTCCCATTTTACTCTTGTCTGGTATGGTGGATTAGGGTCCTCGACCATTTAAGTTTCTTGATGCATGGTTGAAACATCCACAATTTGCTCACTTTTTTCTTTCGCGTTGGAAAGAAATGAACAATATTCAAGGTGCATCTCTTAGTCTTGCTAGCAAATTCAGAATGCTAAAAGGGCATTTAAAAGGGTGGAATAATGAAGTGTTTGGAAGGATTGATCAAAAAATTGATAGAGCGAAGAACACATTAGAAAATTTGGATCTCATGAGTAATTGTAGGGATCTTACGGTGGATGAAATGTCTCTGCAAAGAAAAATAACTCAGGATTTATGGAAATTCAATAGAGAAAAGGAAAGTGTGTGGAGGCAAAAATCAAGGATAAAATGGCTAAAAGAAGGGGATAACAATACTCGCTATTTTCATAGCATTACAAAGAGTAGAGCTATCAGAAATGGAATACAAGGATTTGAAGTTGATGGAAGATGGATTTCTAATCCGAGCGAAGTAAAAAGGGGTGCAGCATGTTATTTTGAAAATATATTTCAAGCGACGGAATGGGTGGAACTGTCTCTGGATGGTTTACTTTTTAAGTCCTTATCCGTATCGGAAGCTGGTCTGTTGGAAGCAATGTTCACAGAAGAAGAGATTAAAACAGCGGTATGGAATTGTGATGGTTCTAAAGCACCGGGGTCTGACGGTTTCAACCTTAATTTCATAAAGAATGCATGGGAGGTATTGAAAGCGGAAATTCTTCAAAGCTTCAATGTGTTTTTTGAGATTGGTTCACTTCCTCCAGGAATAAAATCATCTTTTATTGCTCTCATACCAAAGACAACCAATCTGATTCATCTAAAAGATTATCGTCCTATTAGTCTTATCTCGTCGCTATATAAGATTTTCTCGAAGACTCTTAGTTCCCGTCTTAAAAAAGTAATCGGAAAGGTGATTAGTGATAGTCAGACTGCTTTTATTGCTGGAAGACAGATTGCTGATGGTATTCTTATGGCTAGCGAGATTATAGATGAAATGAAAAGGAAAAAAAAGGAAGGTGTTATCTTAAATTGGATTTCGAGAAAGCCTATGATTTTGTTAATTGGGAATTCCTTTTTCTTATTATGGAAAATGTAATGACCCGAAAATTTAAAACGTATATTAAAATATTAAAAACTTATTTTGGTCAAAGAAAAATACCAGATTTGAGATTTACAGTATAAATTTTACCTATGTGTGTGCGTGGCTGACCACATGGGATGATCTCCCATGTGGCCAAACAAGTTAGATGTGACCTAACAAATTAGGTGTGACCTAACAAATTAGGTACGGTGCTATGTGACCTAAAAAATTAGGTGACCTAACAAAATTAGGCTCTATATATACACACCTAATCCCTCTTCTAAAACTCACAACTCTCTAAACTCTCTTCTGTCTCTCAATTCTGTCTCTCTCTTTCTCCCAACTCTATACACACACATATCTAAAATTATATATACACATACAAGGAGTAATTGAAACAAGCTTGGGCTGCGTTTATATTTCGGATTCCTTGTCTCAAATTGTTTTCGGAGTATTGGTAAGTAATTCATACATATATTTTATGTAATAATTAACTTCTATTTACTGTTTTTAGTAGTATGGTTATATGGAATTAGGGACCTCTAGAAAATAACTCATTTTGATTCAAAATAATAGAATTAGTATAACTCCTTACTCCGACCAGCTATAGCTCTCAAATTTTAAGGGTAGACTCTTAAAATACCCATGAAACTACCCTTAAAATAGTTTTTGATTTGCTTGTACCGTTTGGGTTTTATTTAGGATTTATCTTAAAGAGTAAATTGGTCATTTCACATTCTGTGATTCGAATTTGCTAAAACCAACTTTAGATTTGGGTTCTCCACGAAATTTCACTCAAGATAGACACTGATTTCACTTAAAAATGTTAAGAAATGAGTGAGTTATGACCATTGGAAGTTTGGAATTACAATCTGCCAAACAGGGCATTCTGCCCAGTTTATTTTCGAAAATTACATTTACACCCCTGAAAACTTTAAACGAATGTATAGAGGTCTTTCGACATCGGATTTGATCACGGTATCGAGCATAGTACTTGTAATATTGTTTATAACAATCTGAGATATAAATTTTACAATTTTGGAAAATTTCTGTATAATCCCTATATTTTAGTATAATTACATATCAGCCCCAAAACTTTTAAATACATGTTATATTATGTATCATATTTTAAACATTAATCTTGGACATTATTTAGACATAAGTATATCATACGAAACTTATTTTTATACATTTTCATATTAATCCTTAATATTAGTTTAAATTACATAAGTGACCCGATTTCTTAAATAGTAGTATTTATCTACACGAAAATAATGATTTTCTTTATTATTTTGGATACTTTCTCTTCTTGTACTAGATTTAAAGGCTATGTAAAGCCTTAAACTCTATTTGTAAGTTGGTATTGGTGTGATGGTTGGGGGTCTTTTCGATCCCATTTAATAAATGAATGTTTTGATTGCTTCCGCTAGATCTCTGTACAAGTTAAAAGGCCTCGTCGGTCGGTCATGATCCCTAAATCTATTATTTGAAATTTGGGGGCGTGACAGAAAAAATGGGTTTTGGGGTCAAATGGCGGCATTGGATTCGAGAGTATATTACAAAGGTCAGGGCCTCAGTTTTGATTAATGGTAGCCCGTCCTTGGAATTTTCTATGAAAAGAGGGCTACGTCAAGGAGATCCTCTTTCACCGTTCCTTTTCTTAATTGTGGCTGAGGTTTTCCATCTCTTATTCTCTAAAGCAGAAAATATTGGACTGGTAAAGGGTGTTACGGTAGGCTCTGGGGAGTTTTCAGTCTCTCATTTGCAGTTTGCAGATGACACGGTTATTTTTTGTAGTGGTGGTATGGATATGTTATGCAACATAAGAAGGATACTTACTATTTTTGAACTCATTTCGGGTTTGCGAATAAACTATAATAAGAGTTGTTTATACTCAGGGGGTTTCTCTCAGCGGCCTGTGGCACATATGGCTCTCATATTCGGGTGTAAAGCGGGTTCTTTACCTTTCTCTTACCTGGGAGTGACCCTGGGTGCAAATCCAGCTAGAGTAAAGACTTGGGATGCTATTATTCAGAAATTCAAGCAAAGGTTGACAGGGTGGAAAAGGAAATTATTATCGTTTGGGGGTCGCCTCACTTTGGTAAATTCAGCTTTGTCAAACTTACCTACCTATTTTTTGTCAATCTTTAAAATGCCAGCTGGTGTTGTTAAGGAGATAGATAAAATAAGACGTTCTTTCCTCTGGGGTGGAGGTGATAAACCCACATGGATTAGCAAGGTTAATTGAAAGAAAGTGTGTTCTAGAAAAATTATGGGCGGATTGGGAGTTATCCCTTTAAATTCTATGAATTCGGCAATGTTGGCTAAATGGTGGTGGAGGTTCGGGAAAGAGAAAAATGCACCCTAGAGGAAGCTTATTACGGAAAAGTATGATCTTGATGCTAACTGCTGGATGCCTGATAAATCAGTTTCGCCTAACTTCTCAAAAGTTTGGAGTGATATAATGAGGTTAAGGGTACTAGAAGGTATAAAGCAGTGTGTGGGGTTGGAAGGCTATAGATAGGTCCTTGGCAACGGTAAAAGTATAAGATTTTGGGAGGATATCTTGTGTTTGGATATGCCTTTGAAGGAAGCTTTTCAGAGGCTCTTCTCTATTTTGAATTTTAAAGGGGCTTCAGTTTATGTTATCTTCCAGCAATTATTTCTTTCGACGAAATCTAAGGCAATGGGAAGATGAAGAAAAGCTAAGACTTGACGAGGCTGTAAAATCTTTCTCTATTAAGATCGGTTTTGAAGATAAGTTGATTTGGCGCCTTTCGATTAATGGGCAATTTTCAGTTCATAAATGTTTCCTAAATATTGAAAGATCAGAGGACTCACAAGTCTGTCTATGGGCAAAATCATTATGGAAATGCAAAGCTCCAGTAAAAGTTATAAGTTTTATTTGGTGAGCGGCGCAAGGCAGAATATCAACCAAGGTGTTTTTTATCGGCCAAAGGTATTGTTTTTCCTAATTCTGATTTGACATGTCCATGGTGTAGAAGGGAAGAGGAAGAGTCGAATCATCTATTGCTCCAATGCAAATGGGTTTGGATAGTATGGAGTTTTATTTGAAAATGGTGGAATTTAAGTTGGTGTTCTGATTTTTCGGTGGAGGCATTCATATATCAATAGGAGGGGGTTTCATTACCTAAGGATCTTTGTTTATGGTGGAAACTTGTCTGTTGTGCGGGATTGTGGTCTATTTGGTTAGCTAGGAACGAAGTGTGTTTTCGAGGTAAGGAATGGAATGTTCAACAACTTGTTGATACTATTAAAATTTGGTCGTTTCATTGGGTTCAAGCTTTAGAATCGGGATTTGTTTATTCATTTCATGATTGGTGTGAGGATCCAAGGAAATTAGGAAGATTGAAGATGCTTAGAAGGGTGAATAATAGAGCTAATATATCATGGGTAGCTCCTCCAACAGGTTCTCTTAAGTTCAATGTCGACGGGTCGGCATGGGGAAAACCTGGGTTAGCAGGGTGTGGGGGTGTTTTAAGAGATGAGTTAGGAGTAGTAATTGCTATTTTCTACTGACCTTTGGGAATTGTTGACTCCAATGTGGCAGAAATTGAAGCTATTCGAAATGCTTTACTTTGTTTCATTGAAGCAGGCTGGATGGGAAAAAAAGATTTGATAGTCGAGTCCGATTCCAAAATAGCAGTTTCCTGGGTGCACAATAAAGATTTGAGACCGTGGAAACTATGGGACACTTTTGTGGATATTGATCAGTCCATTTTTACTATTCGGAAAGTTTGGCTGGTGAATGTCTATAGGGAGTAATAGCTTTGTGGATGGTCTTGCGAAGAAGGGAGTTACTAGTCAAAGATTTTTTAAAGCTTGGTGGTAAAGTTGAGTGTATTTTGGGAGTGTGTGTAGATGTGAATTTAATTTGGTCGAGGTCGTTTGTGTGTGTTTTAGGTGTTAGTGTTGGTTTTCTTTCGTTTTCTAAAAAATGATGGGTTTTCGGTGTGCGTTTCGTTTGATGGATGTCAGTTTATCTTCGTAATCCGATGGGGGTGTGTGAGTGCTTACAAATTTTTCTATCTAATAGTTTTAATATTAGTAGTTGGTTTGTAGTGGCTGTCTTGAGCTTGGGTATGGTATGATTTGTGGGTTGTGTAAGGCGTTAGTCTTTGATGAGAGGGAAAAAAATTAGAAAGAAAGAAAAGAAAACTGAGTATTGGGGGTCCTTTGTTTGTGAGATTGTTGAGTTTGGAATGGGGTTCATTATGTTTTTCTCTTTAGTTGTGGGGGTTTTTTTTTGGTGGGTGGGTGAGTGGGTTGCCGTTGATTTTTTGCGTGTGTGCTCGGTGTGTGTTTCTATTCGGGTGAGGTCATCATGTTGAGTTTTTTGGTGTGAGTTTTCTTTCTTTGTGCAAGTCTTATTTGGTGCTTCAATAGTGTGTGCGTGTGTGTTCTGTTCAACGGATTTTCTGTTGATTAGTCGGCTGGGTTTATACATTTTGAGGACATTATTGCATCTGCAGATTTTTTAGAAGTCGTGCTTTGTTCTTTGGGAGATTGTCTCTGTGCCTGGGCTGGATTGTGCTGCTAGGTTCTTTTGGTTTTGTTCTGTGGATCAAAATTGGTTTGAGTGAAGATGAAGGAGGTCCATTCACAAGGAAAACCTTGAGGACATTGCAGAGGTTTATGGCTGGATCTCTCAAAACTGCTCTGGTTGATGCTGGGTTTTTGCTGCTATTTCACTTCCTCTTGTGATGGTGCCTAATACTCAAGTTGCTTCCCAAGTTAATGATGGTTATATAATCAATATGACTGGGGTTGTTTAACCAAGTAGTCAAAATGGACTAGGCTACAAATACCTGAAGGATTGTCTGATTCAGTGGTCAGGATTTACAAAGGCTGTGGCGAAAGGGGAGCCAGGGTTGATGGAACATTTTGTGAAATATATCAGCTGAGGCCGAGAGGAATTACTAGACCAAAGGTGCTCAAGTAGTACACATTTGAATCCAAACAACACCTTAACTTGGCTTATGATGGGATGGGATATTTGTATGTGATGGCTGATCGGGTTGAGAAAGTCAACTACATCATATCGTAGCACAGAAATGGATGTAGCTGTGAATAGAAGTTTGCAGACTTTGATCAGTGTCTGAAGCCGAGTTCGTTGCGGCAACAACAAGTGAGTGCCCTATTTTGTTTAATATCGATCTGAAGCATATCAAAGTCTGGTTTCAGAACTGCAGGTTATTGAAATCAATTTATTTTCATTTTCTGGTTTTGACCCTGCTTGTGGCTGTGAAGACTTGCCTGGTAGCGAGAGTCTCGTGTTTTGGTCTTCCTTTGATCTGCAGGAGTTTCGATCAGCCTTACAAGGCTGCTGTATTATGCTTGGATCAATTTGTAGTTTGCTTCAGGGTTGAGCTTTATGAGTACTTTTTCAGTATTTTGGTGGAGTGCTCAGCAAAATCAACTCGTGTCCTACTTTGGTTGTTGTCCACAGTGATGCATGGTTACTTGCCATGTCCTCTTTTTTTGGTGCTTCATTTGGATTTGACAAAGCTGATAGGAAACATCTCTTTAATATGGTAAATGATCTCCCAACCATATTTGAGGTCGTGACTGGAACAACAAAGAGACACGTGAAGGAAAATTGTTTTGTCTCAAATAACATATTATGCCTTTGACGATTTGTTTGTTAAATTGGGGTTCTTAATTTGGGGAAGTTGTGCTCCTTTTGTGGTAATTTAGTTGGTTTATTTATCCTTTTTGGGATGTATGGTGTAGGACTTGATCTATTTCTGCAGAATTCTATTTCTGCAGCCTAGGGGTGATTTTGGCTTCTGCAGTGTTTCGGTTCTTCTGCAGAATTTGGTGTTTGGTATTGTCTAGAGGTTCTGTTTCAAGTTTGGGAGCCTTAATTTTGGGTTAGGCAACTTCAATGGCTTGCCTTTGGATGTAATAATTATGGACATTTGTCCACTTTAATAATATTGTTTGCTGAGCCAAAATATATGTATATATATATATATATCACATGTGGTACAATTCCATTAAAATAGGATTGTTGATTTGGCTAGATTTCTATTAGGATATGGTTTCCTTTTGTGATAAGAGTTTTATTTGGAGTGGATCTCTGATTTCTTGTTGGACAATGAATGTATGTAAACTCTATAAAATGGGAAGAAATATAGGAATTTGGTATAACAAGTTGAGGGGTCTCCCCCCATGGGAGTGCATGGTCTAGGGTGAGAGAGTGTGAGTTCTTTGGAGGTATTGGGAGTGGGTATACAAAGGGTGGATGTTTGTGTTATGGGATTCAATTCAACGTTTTCTTGTACTGAATTTTATTATTCTCAATAGTGAAAGAACTGGTCTCTCGGGTGTAGATGTAAGCGGTTTTGCCAAACCACGTAGAAATGTGTTTTTCTTTGGTGTGCTTGTTAATTACTGTTGATGTATTTCTGTGTGTTTATTGGGAGAATTTGATTCGGCGTCTTAAATTCTCAACAAGTGGTGTCAGAACCATGGTGGTGAGATCTGTGCTGGGCAGAACGCATGGTGACAGTGAGATAGCAGTACGGTGATAAAAAGAAAAAAAAATTGCTAGAAAATCGGTGGAGCAGTGCCGTTACCACGACGTGCTCAGGACGTCTAATGGAACCGAAGGCATTAGGATGTGGCAATCTGATTATGATTCAAGTGTGGAAAGGGATAATTATCCATGTTGCAAGGTGTATTGAATCTAGGATCATGATTGGTTAAAATTAAAGTAGCTTGTAGGACAAGTTATGTTGTTTGGAATTCGGGGGGTTTTCAAGCACTGCGGATTCATCGGTGGGTGTAGATTTGTGAGATTCTGCACGGTTTGAGATCGGTTTTTTTTTTTTTTTGTGTGTTAGATCGGATGAGACAGTAGATCATGATCTAGGGTAAAAGACGATTTCAGTGTTATTGTGATTATAGCAGGTTGCGTATAGTGGAGAGGTCCTCACACTCCATTTATACGGACACTTCTCTTGGATTGTTAGATTCTTAATACGGTACGTATGGTCCATGGAAAAATATTTTGATGGGTTCCGGGAGGGCTGTTGATTGTAGTTGTGTGATGGTAATTGTCGCAAGATGGAACGGAAATTTTAAAATATTTTGTTGGACAGGTTTGCTATTTGGGTGGTGTGACTTTGGTTCCAAATTTGCGAAGGAATCTATAATCTGTGTTGCCAAATGACCGATCTCTACGGGTGCAAGCTTGGTGTTGAAGTTGAGGGTGTGGAGTCATGAAAATCACACATGGCAGATGTTCTCGACGGACGGAGAGAGAAGTGTGGATGGTTTTATCGTCCGGTTGATCCTCGATGGATGAATCTTGCAAGTGTGTGACTGGTTATTTTCAGGGTTCAGACGATGGTGAGGGGAAATCCCGCTGGAGAGAAAAAAGAGATCGAGGCTCTTCTCTGGAGTTAATGTGAATAATTAACTCGCGCAGTTGCACATATATTGGCCGCGGTTTGACGAATCGGAGGTGTTGAGACCATATTGATTCGGGGTGTACATGCTGGTATAGAAGACAGTCAATGATAAACGGTTGCAAAGTAGTAGACTTTGTGGGTGCTCCGGTTGTGGAGGTGCTGGTCATATGTGATAGAATGATTGGACTGTTTCCCCACAAGTGATAGATGGGGTGATTGTTGAAATTATATCAGATGTGGGACAATCCCATTAAAATAGGATTGTTGAATTGACTAGATTCCTATTGGGATATGGTTTCCTTTTGTGATAAAGTTTTATTTGGAGTGAATCTCTGATTTCTTGTTGGACAAAGAATGTATGTAAACTCTATAAAATGGGAAGATGTATAGGAATTTAGGAAGCCCTTGATGTACCAAGTTGAGGGGGGAGTTTGGGGTATTGAAAGTGGGTATACAAAGGATGGAGGGTTGGGTTATGGGATTTAATCCAAAGTGTCTTGCACCAATTATTTATTCTCAATACTAAAAGAATTGGTCTCTCGAGTGTGGATGTAGGCGGTTTCGTCGAACCACGTAGAAACCTGTATTTTTCTTTGGTGTGCTTGTTAATTACTACTAATGTGTTTCTGTGAGTTTATTGAGGGAATTTGATTCTGCGTTTTAAATTCCCAACAATAGCATATAGTTCCTATGATATATTGCTAGTAAACTAAACTTGTTTCGAGCATGCGTGGACCTACGCAAGGAAGCCCTTAAAATTCAGAAAACTCTCAATTTTAGTAGTATTTGAGTTATTGTGTTATTCTAATATGGATAAATAGGCCCAAAAAATTGCCTTGGGGGCAGTGCCCCCGAATCTCCATGAATTCAGTCAACCCCAAGTTCAACTTTTGATTCCACCCTTGCCAACTTAAAATTTCTAAATCTGCCCCTAGTTTTGAGTTAGTATCAGTTTTAGTTAATACAACAATCACAAGTGTTAGAAAAAATAAGGGTCATACAAGAAGGGTTGTTCATGTAAGAATCGGAAGCATCTTTTAGTTTGGGACTAATATAACCTGTCATTAAAGAATGTTAGTGGGGGTTAATTAGTGGGTATTATGGTTGTAATTGTGGTTAATTACCTACATTATCATATTATTAGATCTATTTATACATATTTTTGGTGGGACACAGAGAGTCAAAAGAGTTGTTTTGTCGAGAGACAGAGAGTCAAAAGTTGTTTTGTCGAGAGACAGAGAGTCAAAAAAGTTGTTTTGTCGATTAGATTTAGGTCCTGTTTGACTCACGGGCTGTATATGAGATATTCATATTACTCTTCCCCTTCACTGTTACGGGCGATTGTTAATGCCACACCCTTGGAATAAATAGTCTTTCATATTGCGACTATTAAGTTGATATTGATAATTAATCTTTCACTATTTGGATTACCAAAACAACGGACTATTGAATTAAAATAGAGTATTAATATGGTTTCTTGTGTCCCTAAATTAGTCCTACAAAACAAACGTGGCAGGGGCTTTTTATATTTAAATTGACTTTTATATGAATGATTTATGTTGTAATTGTTAAAATTTTGGGAGGGTCAATTTCTAAATTAATTTTCAAATACTAAAATTACACATATATCCCACAAAATTTCAAAAACTTTGGGGGGGCCACCGCCCCTGCCATCATATCTTATGAGTTAAAAATATTTTAGCTCCCTGTGATCCAATTCATTTTCACTTTGACCCCCTATAGTTCAAAAGTTGACACTGAACCTCCTTATGGTTTGACTAAAATAAAACTGTTGATTTTTTTCTGTCAAAACTAACAGTTTTATTATATTTTACTCTCTTGTGGTTAGATTCATTTTTTAGCCCGTATTTGTTCAAAAGTTGACACTTAACCAATTAACCCCATGTAGTTGTGAATGAAATGAAGGGTATTTTTGTCATTTCAAGTCAAAAATTAACATCGTTAGGTATGCACTAAAACCACAACTATAGAGAGGTTTAAATGTTAACTTGTAAACTATAGAGATAAAGTGAAACAAACGCAAGTAAAATGTATTTAGCCCTTTATTTATTTCAAGTACAAGATTCAAGTGTTACTTATCTATGGTTGCATTCAAATTCTAACTTCATGAACTTAGGTTTTCTTTTCTTTTTTTTCTTCTTCTTTTTTTTTTGGGTAAAAAGCATTTTGCACCCCTAATGTATACACCGTTTTGGACTTTGCACCCTAATGTTTCAATTTTCTCAAATTGGCCCTTAATGTATATAGCGAGTTGCAATGTGGCCCTTCCGTCAGCATTTCCGTCAAAAACTAACGAAAAATCGCCCATGTGCAAGTCATGTGACTTATTTAAGGGTATTTTAGTCATTCACCATAAATTAAAAGCATTTTGCACCCTTAATGTTTGGTTCATTTGGCGATTTGCACCCTTAATGTTTGGTTCATTTGGCGATTTGCACCCTTTATTATTTTAATTTTTTTTTTTAAAAAAAAAGGTGTTCTTGCATAATTATTGGGTTCCTCTACCGCTATCCATTAAAATTGAGTTTTAATTAGTTTAAATTTCTAAAAATATTATTTTAGACTATTAAAATTTTTTTATTATGTACACTGTGTGGGACCCAAAGGGAAAGTTTTGGAAAATTATTGCAATCATTTTGATATTTTAACAACAATGCCAGGTGCACTAACAAATCTCACTAACACTCATACCCACACTCTATCTCTCTCCTAGTGGCACTTTGAAATTAATCAGGGATGTTAGGAACACTGTGTGGGACCATATAAAATTCTTGGGGGTTTATTTCATTTTAAAATGTTTTATAGGAACATTTTAGAGCACCTAAATAATGTTTTGTACATTATTTTAAATTGCTTAAAATATC
Source organism: Hydrangea macrophylla (assembly GCA_033977485.1). Lineage (NCBI taxonomy): Eukaryota > Viridiplantae > Streptophyta > Magnoliopsida > Cornales > Hydrangeaceae > Hydrangea > Hydrangea macrophylla. Next base: position 93,226,041 of record CM066998.1, on the reverse strand, counting down.
TTTGATTGATTGTTAATTTATGGAATTAACACAAGGTGTTTAGTACACTAAGGGAAACTTGATTAAATTATTTGGTAAATTTTCTCAATTTTTGGAAATATGTTTTAGAGCATATATTGTGTTATGTACACGATATTAATTGCTTAAAATATAATAAATAAAGTTTTGAATTCTTAAAATTAATATATAGTATTTTGTACACTCTTTGGGGACTTGAGAAAATTTTTAGTAAATTATCTCATGTTTTTTATATTTTAGAGCATAAAATTTATGCTTATGGATATTAGTTTTAATTGCTTAAACTATCCCAAATAGATTATTAATTTTTGAAATTAATATGGATGTTTAGAACCCCATATTGGACCACTGAAATTTCTTGGAGAACAAATTTCTCAAAAGTTTTGTATTTTTGAGAATTTATTTATTCATAGTTAATTTGTTTAACTAAATCAAATTTGTTAGTGCCTCTGGCATTGTTGTTAAAATATCAAAATAATTGCAATAATTTTCCAAAACTTGCCCTTTGGGTCCCACACAGTGTACATAATAAAAAAAATTTAATAGTCTAAAATATTATTTTTAGAAATTTAAACTAATTAAAACTCAATTTTAATGGGTAGCGGTAGAGGAACCCAATAATTATGCAAGAACACCTTTTTTAAAAAAAAAAAAATTAAAATATTAAAGGGTGCAAATCGCCAAATGAACCAAACATTAAGGGTGCAAATCGCCAAATGAACCAAACATTAAGGGTGCAAAATGCTTTTAATTTATGGTGAACGACTAAAATACCCTTAAATAAGTCACATGACTTGCACATGGGCGATTTTTCGTTAGTTTTTGACGGAAATGCTGACGGAAGGGCCACATTGCAACTCGCTATATACATTAAGGGCCAATTTGAGAAAATTGAAATATTAAGGTGCAAAGTCCAAAACGGTGTATACATTAGGGGTGCAAAATGCTTTTAACCCTTTTTTTTTCCCTACATTCTGAGCATATTAATTAATTAACTGTTGTTGTGACCTTATTTGTAGAACAAAGTCAACTGGAAGGTCCACTTGGTAGCATTTACGGCCAATGTTGCTGCTAATATGTGTAATATCATGTGAGACATGTACCAGAAGGAAAGTTTTATATGGATAAAAAACCAATATACATTGGCTGTTACATTGTATTTTCTCGTATCTGTGTGTTAAACAATATTGACTATATACGCTTTAGACTCTATTTAATATGGTTTGTAATATGATCTATTCTATTGAAAAAACATATAGCTTGAGTATATTTTTTTTTTTTTTTTTTTCCGATGAGTATTCATTAGGGCTGATTTTTGGATGGATCAGATTAAAATTGGGACTTTCGGATCAGTTTTGGTCAGAGTTTTGATGAGCATATTTCGGTTTTGTTCAAGGTTTCTTAAAGGAAAGATATTCGATAAATTATCGATCAACCTCCCATGAAGTTTGTGATTATGATCATTTTAAGTATTTTCTCTTTATAGTTTATTCTTTGAATAAGTACTTAAGCATTAAACTAAAATTTAGGGAAATTTGGTGAAATGTCCATAAAAAAATAAGCGGTACTGTTAAAGCCATATGCAGTACTAGTACCCTTTGTGTCTTTTTGGTACCAATTAAAGTCCTTCCATCATTTTTTTTAATAAAATATTTCAGACATATTTAGCCTTTAAACATGCAGTAAAGTAATTTTTCTTTAAATGACCATAACTCTTGCATTCTTTGGCCTTTTAGGTATTTTTTTTTTCATGTGATTTTTTTTTTCAAGATCTATGCATTGGAATAGCCAATTTTTTTTAAAAAACTATAATTTTGAGACTCAATTTGAGGGGTTTTCTTTTGGGATTTTTTCTGTCAAAATCTCATTCAAACAAATAATATTTATTTTTGAAGGTCTGATAAATGACACACACATCTAAATTATCTAATATATATATATATATATATGGGGGCTGCTAACCTACAACATGATAGTTGTAGGTTAGCAACATACAACAGTCTCTTTAGCGATAAAAAACATGCTTTTTTGCGACGAAATTTTTGTCGCTAAAGGTTTCAACTTTTAGCGACAAATATTTTCATTGCTAAAAGCCTGCTTTTCGTCGCTAAAAGCCTCATTTGCTGTAGGTTAGCAAATCCCTATATATATATATATATATATGTTTGTAATTAATATCATTTGTTTGAATTAAATGATCATAACTTTCTCATTCTGTGACCTTCTTGAGTGATAATTTTTTTTATATATTTTTTTTATTTGATTTATTTTTTCAATATCCGAATTGGACTTTTCAATGTTACAAAATAGATAATATTGAGCCTCAGTTTGAACTTCGTTTAACTGAAGGAAGAAATCCTTAACGCTGTTACTGTTAAGGGTATATAGTTAAGGGCCAAAATTTCTGCTGAGAGAAGTTTCGAAAATATCTAGTGGGGGGTTATTTGCCATAACAATTAAGAATCAAGATGGACAAAGATGCTTATTGGGTACAAGAAGTTCAAATGGGTGGGATTACAAAACAAAACTAATCTTCAGGGCACACTCAATCCGCTAGGTAACAAATAGTCATTTCACAAAAGAGAAAAAAGGTTGTACCCCGGAAAATTCAATCTATACCCATCTACTTAAATCAAATCTCAGAGTTTATGTGTCACTTTTTATAGTACATGGACCAAAGTAAAACTAGCAAGGTGCAAAATAGGATGCGTGAAAAGTGGAATTTACCTAACTTTTTTTCTAGGATCTCGTGCATAAATATAAAAATTTGAGTTAGTTACAGATACACTCCTTCTGGCTAACATGTTTTTCAATTTGCACTCTGTAATTTCAAACGTATCACTAATACTCTTTGTGGTTTGGACTAATGCACAATTGTTAGAAAATTTGTGCATAAGGGGTATATCTAAAATACGCTAACCATAGGTGGTGTATTCGTAGCAAACAAAAGAAAAAAAATCAACTATGTTGACTTTTTTTTGGGGTCTAATTTAATAGATTTACTAACACTTGCACATTAGTCCAAATTAAAGATGTACTACGTTTGAAACAAACAAGGACAAATTGAAAAAGCGCGCTAGTAGCAGGTCGTGTACCTGTAGTTAACCCTAAAGTTTTGAATGGTTCTTAACCGATTGACTAAATTGATTAAACTTGAGTTAGAACCATCTCCAAATTAAGGTAGGCATCAAATGTCAATTTGATGCGCCACCCTGACAAAAACAGCTCCATAGGGAGCATCAAAGGGGTAGCAAATTGAAAATTTCAATGGGATTATTAAAAAGCAGTCATTTTTATTTAAAAGAAATTTTTAAAAAAAAAAATCAATAGTAAATTTAAAAATATAAAAATCATCAACAAAATTATCTACTACCACTTTTAAATGAAAAGAATAATAACAATAATAAAAAAAATATAAAAAAAAGACATCAACAAATTTTTTTAAAAGAGCAGTTATATTGTATTTTTGTCTGCTTTATATTTTTAATATTGTGAGCTTGCTCCCAATATTGTAAATGAGCTACTCTAATGAAACTTAATTAGTACACGCCTTGCACAGGCATTGCCCTAGTGTGTGTATATATATATATATATATATGTGTGTGTGTGTGTGTGTATATAAAAGACTCCATTGAGCATTTTTTTTAATAATAAAAAAATCAAGCAGACAAAAATGTAATATAACTATTCATTTTTTAAAAAATTTTGTTGATGTTTTTTTTTTCATTATTGTTATTATTCTTTTCATTTTAAAGTGGTACTAGATAATTTTGTGGATGATTTTTTTATGTTTTTAAATTATTATTGATATTTATAAATAAATGAGTAATGCTACGCTTCCCAAAAGAGTTTTCCAACACATGTGGCAGTGGACCTAGTTGATTCTGATTGGTTGCGATGTTAAAATGGTTCAACTATGGTCCCACTTCAACATCATTTGTGATGAAAATTTGAGAAGCATAGTGATACGCCCAAAATTATGGGCAGTTTCCTACATATGGGCAGTTTCCTACTCAAGCTAGAAGACTAATGGAAAGTGCATCTATTTCCTAATCCAATTGGGAAACCCCCACAATTAATGTCAATCAATCCTAATACAATTAGGAAGCTTACTTGATTGGTGTCAATCTATATCAATAGGATTATATTTCCTTATCCATGTATGAGTAGGTCTCTTACATCTATAAAAGAGACCTCTCACCCCCCATGGAGGGGGCGGCCAACTCTAGAGTCTACACAGCACCTCTACAAAATTCACCATTATATGCATACGCCCGGTCGGTATTACTGGTAGTGCCGCCCCTCTTTGTTGGCTCACCAGGCCCGCCGGTGATCTGCTAGTGAACGTGCTCAGACACACCCGTGGACGTAGGTACCTTCATTAACAGGGCCGAACCACATACAAAAAATAGTCTCTCTCTCTCTCTCTCCTAAACTGCTTTACTTTACTCTTACCAATTTTTGGCATCATCACATAGTATTACTTTAAATAAATGTTTAAATGTTCTAATATCTTCACCTACTACTTGCACAAAAATGTTAAATGACTTAATATTATAAAACTCTAAATCTGCAAACTATTGTAAGTTAGGCTAAAGGTTATAAAACCTAAATTTGAAATTTTCATAACTTTTTTTTTTGAGCTACAATTTTTTATAAAATTAGGGTCAAATACTATAAATCTAAATCTGTAAATTTTGATAATGTATATATAATTTTATCTAATGCGCACGCGAGCTGCTCTAATGAAACTTAATTAGTACACGTCTTGCACGGGCATTGCCCTAGTGTGTATATATATATATATATATGTGTATATAAAAGACTCCATTGAGCATGTTTTTTTAATTAAAAAAAATCAAGCAGACAAAAATGTAATATAACTATTCCTTTTTTAAAAAAATTTTGTTGATGTTTTTTTTTTCATTATTGTTATTATTTTTTTCATTTTAAAGTGGTAATAGATAATTTTGTGGATGATTTTTTATGTTTTTATATTATTATTGATATTTATAAATAAATGAGTAATGCTACGCTTCCCAAAAGTGTTTCCCAACACATGTGGTAGTGGACCTAGTTGATTTTGATTGGTTACGATGTTAAAATGGTTCAACTGTTGTCCCACTTCAACATCATTTGTGATGAAAATTTGGGAAGCATAGTATTACTTTAAATAAATGTTCTAATATCTTCACCTACTACTTGCACAAAAAAGTTAAATGACTTAATATTAAAACTCTAAATCTGTAAACTATTATAAGTTAGGCTAAAGATTATAAAACCTAAATTTGAAATTTTCATAACTTTTTTTTTGAGCTACATATTTTACAAAATTAGGTTTAAATACTATAAATCTAAATCTGTAAATTTTGATAATGTATATATAATTTTATCTAATGCGCATGCGAGCTACTCTAATGAAACTTAATTAGTACACGCCTTGCACGGGCATTGTCCTAGTGTATGTATATTGTCACGCCCCGACGTAGCATAAATAAGGAAAGCGTTTAATTTCCTTTATGGACCCGTATGTCTCGACAGTTTGAAGGATCGGTTCCGTCCCAAACGTCGATCAACAAACATAATAATCAGAGCACAGCAATCAAAGCTTACAAATATTTTTCTAACTTATTACATATTACAGCACAGGGTCTCTAAAGGCACAACCGCCTTAAATCAAAACAATATCTTAGTGTCTATTACAGTCATCCTTATTACAAAATCAGTTCATAACTTAAAGCATATAAAAGTAAGTTCTGTTTCCAGCAGTTGTTCTCAATTTATAGAGTCATAGTGTTCAGCCTGATCATAACCTGAAAAACCTAAACACGAATGTCCAGGACGCATCAATGTCGTCAGCTTCAAGAAGCTGGTGAGTATTAAAAATATAACTTCGAATGTAAAACATCTTCATTTACCATTTTCCAATTCTCATTAAATCCACAAGTTTATATTAAAATAAAGAGTTCATTTTAGGAAACAAGCACAATATTATTTAAAAGATATAATTCACATATATGTGACCGTGTATGAGAACAATGCACTGTCTCATCTTACCAACTCTTTTCTTTCGACAAAACCCAACAACCCACCATCACACACCGGTATCTTTGAAATGCTAAGATAACCACACTTTGCACAGGGGTGCCAGGGAATGTCCAGTTTGCCTCACACTTTGGCCCGGGGTACCAGGGAGTGTCCATTGCTTCACACTTTGACTACCTAAACCGCCATGCAAATACCGGAGGAATCCTCACGCAGTATCCAGACTCGGGTATCAGGGAGTGTCCGTAGGCCACACTTTAGCACTTCCATGGGTGTCAGGGAATGTCCAAGTTCGGCTTCACACACTTTTCCGCTACCATGGTCGTTAGGGAGTGTCCAATTTTGCCACCGTCGCATTTCAAAGACACCATCGCCGCAATCTCAATCACAACACACTTTGGTACTCACTTACCAGGGAGTGTCCACAACACAATCTCAACCGCACTCACTATGCCACACTGACCATTACTCTTTTCCACACTGACCAACATTCACACTCACCATGCATGTACAACTGACACCACGTGTATGTCATGAAATTTTAAAACATGCGGCAATTCACTGAATTCTATAAACAACGAGCGTACGAGGAGTGATAAGTCACGATACAACGTTTTAATCGTTCAAACATAACCAATTAAGATTCTGATTTAATAAATTTCCCAAACAGTACTCAAACCGTATATAAATTTTACCCCAAACAGTCCCTCATCACAAAACAATCAAAAACTAAAAACTGCCAGAAGTCGCGCGCGCGAGGGGTCGCTCGCGCGGGCCGCTCGCGCGACCTGCCTATTTTTCATTTTTTTTTATATATATATAAACTTTTCTGTCTGCTGGGAAACGCACACCTCGCACGCGTGGGTCGCTCGCGCTGGCCGCTTGCGCGACCCTCGCTCGCGCGAGTTCTTGCAGTGGCTTCATTTTCTTCGTCAGAACTGCTCTGTTTCCAGTTTAAGGGTCCATTTTGACCCATTTTGCAATTTCGAAGAAAATAGGACATGTAATATATGATTTTCTTCGGTTTTTTGCCAGGATTAAGATTCTATGATCAATTTAACATGATTCAATCTACAACTCTAGAATTTTATGAGAGATTAAAAGTTGTCAAAAACAAATTTTCTTATATACTTTTCCATGTGGATGAATTAGACTTCAATACTTGAACAGTAGCTTCTAAGAACTATAATCTTCCTAAACCATCTCTAAAAACTAATTTTGATTAAGGTGGAAAAATTCATATTTTCAAGCCATGGAGTTCATACGTAAATTCATCAATGGTGATTTACAAAATTAAATAAATACACAGCAAATAAACATGTAATTACATTCCTAGTGAGTTAGTAATACTCACAGATGATTAGGATAGCAAAGATTGTTGAGAAAGAAATGAGATATAGAAATTTTCCACCACAAGCTTTGGCTATGGTAATTTAGCTCTTCAAGTTCTCCCTTTCCAAATTCTGAATTTAATCTCTCAAACTCTCTCTGTGTATGTGAAGTGCAGAAAGAGAATGTGTGTGTGTAATGAGAGGGAATGAAGTGTATATATAGAACCCAATAGAGAGAACTTGGGCTCCAAGTTCTATTACCAAGGCTTAAGAATCTAATTTAACTCTAATTTTCTAAGCAAATTGCAGATTATGAGGGTGAATCCATGCTGAAATATGCATATGTATATATATATATATATACTGGAGCAATTTCAACTCTACAAGAGCTCCAAGGGTCACTCATAGGTGTGTAGGGGTCAAGGGGTGTTTGGGAAATGATGCTTGTGACACTAGCAATGTACACTCACAAATGTATCAACCAAACAAGGCTTATACAATCATTAGTTTGCCATAATTGGAAAGTGAAGTATAGTCATTTCCAATTTCACGTCAATTCTAAAAGTCTGTGGAAGTTTTAATACGGCACGGACAGTTTTACACACCAACTAGTTTTTTTGTAGCGCGGTGGTTACCCCAAAAATACAGAAAATTCATTTTAACGTAGGAAGTACTTTTCCGGTTTTATAAAAATACTGATTGAGTCAAAAGCAAACATTTCCACCGTTTTGAAATGCAGTTTTAAAATCCAACACAGGTATCACTAATTTCCATAAAATTATTGTTTGACCCCAATAAGAATTTCAAATATGAAATAAGGCAAGTCACAAGATTTTAACACATGGGAATTGAAATTAAAATGAACATACAAATTAAATATGGAAATGTAAATTAAATTTACATGAAATGCAGGTTGTTACATCTATATACATATATATATATATATAAATCTATATGTATATAAAAGACTCCATTGAGCATGTTCTTTTAATAAATAAAAAAAATCAAGCAGACAAAAATGTAATATAACTATTCATTTTTTAAAAAAATTTGTTGATATTTTTTTTTTTTCATTATTGTTATTGTTCTTTTCATTTTAAAGTGGTAATAGATAATTTTGTGGATGATTTTTTTTATGTTTTTATATTATTATTGATATTTATAAATAAATGAGTAATGTTGCGCTTCCCAAAAGTGTTTCGCAACACATGTGGCAGTGGACCTAGTTGATTTTGATTGGTTGCGATGTTAAAATGGTTCAACTGTCGTCCCACTTCAACATCGTTTGTGATGAAAATTTGGGAAGCATGGTATTTACTTTAAATTAATGTTCTAATATCTTCACCTACTACTTGCACAAAAAAGTTAAATGACTTAATATTAAAACTCTAAATCTGTAAACTATTGTAAGTTAGGCTAAAAGTTATAAAACCTAAATTTGAAATTTTCATAACTTTTTTTTTTGAGCTACAAATTTTTATAAAATTAGGGTTAAATACTATAAATCTAAATCTATAAATTTTGATAATGTATATATAATTTTATCTAATGCGCACGTGAGCGCGCACACACACACTCACACAAATATACACACACATGTATACACACACACACGCATATATATATATATATATAATGAGATAAGGGGTAAATTGGTAATCTTATACTCAAAAAGTAGGTAAAGGGGAGGTGAGTGTTATTTTCCAAACTGGAGGGAAGGTCCCTATAATTGTCATATACCTCAAGGGAGGTCGGTGTAATTTGCCCAAAAAAAAAAAAAGTAAAGGTTGTCATATAATAGACATTTAATGCCATTAATGCTACCTTTTAATTGGTAGTCGCCGGTTATTTAATTTGGTGTAATAAATATTGTTTCTTGAGTAATGCTACAGGCACGACACATTACACACCACAAAGCACAATAGGGATTTAAATGCCTTGTACTCTGTGCTCTTTGAAATTTTCACACTTTTCTATGCTCCACTTGCGCAGCACAGGGTACAAGCATTTAAAGCCTTGTTGTGCTTTGTGTTGTGTAATATGTTGTGTCAGTAGCATTACTCTTGTTTCTTTATACTCCCTCTGTCTCCTCTTTTGAGTTCTATATTTCATTTTGGGGATATTCTAAAATTAGTGGCCACTTTTCTAAATTAGTATACAATTTTTACTAATTTTCTAAAATTACCCTTCCTTGAAATCTACACCAAGATAAAACTAAAAAAAAAATATTATAATGATTAGGGGTAATTGTGTAAAGTAGATATAAATTCTTTTAATAAAGTGAGTTCCCCAAGATAGTCTCAAAAAATGGGACGGAGGGAGTAATAAATGTTGTTTCAGTATAAGAAATTGTTGTTTCTACTGCCAACTTTATCTACCAACTACCACATAATGTGTACCTAGTGTATCAAATGTTGTACCATAAGAAAAATATGTATGGATATTACATTTCAGTTAACTTTTTGTATAAAATTTAAAAATCAGTCTATTTTTTTTTTAAATTATAAAAATATCAACAATCATTAAAAAAAAATTAAAAATCATCAACAAAATAAAAAAAAAATCAACTTTTGAATTGTTATTTTGTGTTTTAGTCTATTTTATATTTTTAACGTTGTGAACTTGCACCAAAACGTTGTGATGATTGCTCCCAATGTTTTGGAAGACTTGCACTTGGCGTTTGAAGAATTGCACCCCACTTTGAAAGGAGTTTTTCTCTAGTCCCTACGTTTTGAAGAGTTGCTCCCAAACGTTTTGTATAGTAGCTCCCAACGATTGAAAGAGTTGCTCCACAATGCCACGTGGAATTTGATGAATTTTTCATTTTATAAAAAATAAAAAAAAAAGTTGGTAGTTTTTTAAATTTAGAAAAAGTAATACACTGACTTTTAAATTCTATACAAAAAATGGACTGAAAGTTAATTATCCCAAATATGTATAGAATTTAAGGTTGTTTGCATTAACCATCATTAACTCCTATTAAATTACCCACCAACCACTAATTAGAGAAAACTTCTTAGGATGAATCCACCATCATATGCTCATTTCTTTTATTTCATTTTTTCATGCATCTCTTCTTCAAACCAATCCAAGTCTAAATCATTTATCAAAGAAAGAAGTTTAAGTTTTGGAGAAGAAGAGATGACAATATTGTGTTTTAGGTAGCATTTCTATTTAATTATGACTTTATCATGTTCGTTTATTTTGAATTCTTTTATTAGTGAAATAAAAAAATAAAAAAAAGTGTTAGTGAAGTGAATATATATACGATTCCCCTTGAAATAACATTATGTTACATGAGTTTATTTTTTAAATGTATTTCTAACTATTTTTTTTCCCCTTTTTTCACTACTGATGAAATGAAAGCAATGGTACAGGAAAGGTACATAATTTCGTAATTGTGGAACAATAAGTGAACAATATTTCTTAATCATGGAACAAGAAGGGTACAAAAATTGAATCAATATCGTGGTACCATAGTTGTTCATTAAATATAGTCCATATTACATGCATACTTAAATAATTGTTCACTACAGAACTAAAACTTCAAAAAATATACTTATAAACTAAACAAAGCATACCATAAGGGAACTAATCAGAAAGGCTCCCCAAAAGTGATAGATCGCCATAGTACACTACAACAGAAATGCGTTTTGGGGACAAAACATGGTGCGAAAATTCAAATTTCATTGCCAAAAGTACAGTATCGATTGGTGAGGAAATTATATTTCGTCGCCAAAAAGATTGAAAGGCATACACAATTTGTGACAAAAAAACTTTTTTCCTCACCTAAAGTGTTAATTTTGATAAGAAATTTATATTTCCTTGCCAAAAGTGAAGTATCTGGCGGCGAAATATGATTTTCCTCGCCTATAGTGAAGTCCCAAATGCTACAAAATAGATTTGGTAGTGAGACCACTTTCAATAATGGTGGGACTATTCCAACATTCTCCAATGGGGGGGGGGGGAGCACTATCAAAATATTTGGGATTCCAAATTTAAAGCATAGCATTATTCTATTTATTTTCAAAATTATTGTCACACTTTCCATTTATAGAGTAATGGCATGCTTTCCAAATACATGTGACTGTGGGACCACCTTTAATAATGGTGGAACACCTCTAACGTTCTCGAATCAAAATCAGGTGGCCCGCTGTCACATGTATATGGGAAATCTGAGATTCAAAATTTGGAAAGCATGGCATTATTATACTCCCTCCGTCCCTTAAAAATACTCCGTTCACTCTTCGGAACTCAACATTTTAAGGGGACAAAAAGAATCTACACCTACTTTTCATAATTGCCCTTAATAATTGCAACTACTTTTTTGGTTTTGTCTTGGCATAGATTTCATGGAATGATAGTTTTGTAAAGTGAGTAAAAATTGTATACTGATTTTAGAAGGTGGACAATAATTTTGGGACATTCCAAAATGGAATACAAGACTATTTTTAAGGGATGGAGGGAGTATTTTTTAATACTTAATACTTTTAAGATTATAATTACATTAAGAATAAATTGATAATTAGAAAATATGAATAATATTGTAAGATTAATTTTATTAATGATTCATAATTTAAAATAATTAGTTAAAATGTTGAATAGTAACCGACCAAACAAGAGATGTTGAATAGTTGGGAAGTATCTTTTAACCGGTATTGGTAAGTGGTAACCGGATATAGTAGGTACTTTCGTTGTATTTGTTAACAAAAATGATAGGGATACACACTAAACGATACACTAAACGACACACAATGTGTCGTTTGGTTTGTCATTTAGTATGTATCTCTATCATTGTTGAGGTTGGATTACTCGGTTGGTGACGAAATAGTTAATGCGTGTCTTGCCTCGGTTGGTGACGTCATGTGACCCGCACGAGGAAGAACAGTGAGTGGTTCAAAATGCTTTAGGCCTCGTTAGTTTGTTGGATAGGGATAAAATAAGAGTAATGTTACATACACAATCAATTTTATAATTGCACATCATTGCTATTGATTTTGATGGGTTCTCTGAAGCCCTCATATGGGTCTTGCACGGGACTCACAGAAATCAATGGTCAGGATGTGTAGTTGTGGGATAGGTTGTGTGTTAGCACTTTTGATAGGATAAAAGGGTATTGTATAAAAGTGTAGTTAGTTATTCTGAGACGACTAACCACAGGATAAAACAATGTAGTATAATTTTTATATTATGTTTGATTCGTGCCGGATTATACTGGGTATAAACTAAAATAGTCCAATACTATATTTAGATGACCATGGTATAAGCGTAGATTAATCTACAACTCTACCAAAATGCCATTTAAGTGGGAAAAAAATAACCAAATTGATATTAGCATTCCACAATCTGCTTATACCAACTTCATTTGATAATTCAAGCATCTTTAATACAAACATGTATAGATCTGGAAGAAGAGCATGTTTGGCAAAAAAAAAATGCAATACAAACATGTGTTTTGACAAATCTGATACCAAAAAAAAATAATAAATAAATAAACATATTTTGACAATACAAACATGTGTTTTGTCAAAAAAAAAAAAAAATTCAAACAATACAAAATACAAACATGTATATATGTCAGGAAGAACAAAAAAAAAATGTAGTAGATCTGGGCCTCTTCGTCTTCGATTGAGTTGTTGGAACAAATCTAAACCTCTTGATTTGGCTTAGGTTGATGTTTTTGACAAAAGGAAAAAAAGAAAAAAAAAAATCAAACAATACAAAATACAAACATGTAAAGATCTGAAAAAAGAACAAAAAAATGTAGTAGATCTTGGTCTCTTCGTCTTCGATCGAGTGGTTAAAAAATATTTTAATGCGCTGTAGTTATACTATATTTCGCTTTAAACCATGCATTTTTAAATACAACACTTTTAACACTCGAGAAGATGCTAAAAGTGGGAATGCCATGTGGATCAAAACAATTAAGGTTTAAAAATATTTTAGTTTCTTGTAATTACAAAAAAATTTGGGCCCTCCATATAATCCATTCCATTTTTTTTTATGTCATTAATAATTTTGCTTAAATGACAAGCGTTTATGAACCAAGAGATCAACGTATGACAATTGAAAACACTAGGCCCAAAGTAAAAGTTTGACCATTTATTTATTTACATTTTTTTATACCGAATCTTGGTATATTTAGAGAGTGCAAAACTGCTAAAATATTTTTGGGTTAAATACACTTATGCCCCCTATAGTTTGGTCGATTTGCACTTACCCCCCCTTATGGTTTAAATTTTGGCACTAATGCCCCCTATTATTTGGACTAAAGTGCAACTGTTAAAATTTGCTAAGGAATTGAAGAGGGTAAGTGTAAATCGGCCAAATCACAGGGGGTATTAGTGCTAAAATTATTCACACGTATTTAACGGTTGCACTTTAGTCCGAATTATAGGGTTATTAGTGCCAAAATTTAAACCACGAGGGGGTAAATGCAAATCGGCTAAACCACAGGGGGTGTAAGTATATTTAACCCTATATTTTTTTAACGGACGCATTATTTTGTTGGCTGAGGGACCACTATGTTATTTATTTTTATGAGGGACCACAAGTACTAAATGAAGGTACAGTTGAAGAGTGATACTTTTCTTCCCAATTTCAACAGAGAGAACCCAAAAAAAATTAATGAATAAAAATAAAAATTGAATAGTATAAATTTCAATTGACCCAATATGTATTTTTAAATATTTATTGTATATAAGGTCAAGATATTTGCGGAGTCAAGGAGTTTTGGACATTCATATGTGAAAGGTAATGAGCATGTGTGTGAATGTAGAAAGATTTACTAGCTTCAACAGTGACATCATGGAGAAATTATCCCATAACCCGTTCCATGGGGTGACGGGTTATTGTGGTATTGTTAATTTTGTGGATCTCACATGGGATCCATAGTGATCGACTGTCCATAATAGGCCGTAATGGTGTGACGGGCTTATGGAAAAACTTCTTGACATCAAGGGTCTCAATTTAAGAAAATTCTACTATGATACACCTATAGTGATATGAATGTAGCATACAACCAATTTTTTTGGTTCCCTCACATGTTTCAAGTAGGTCACAATATATTGTGCAATTTTAAAAATCACATGTTGTATTTTAATCAAAGTGAAAGGCTGTCGTGCCACTATTACAAAAGTAACAGTGGTTATTGTCAAAGTAAACTAGCTATGTGACAAACTATGACTTGTACACATATATATCCAGTTTGCTTTGACAATAACCACTATTATTTTAACAACAATGATAACCTTTCGAAATTACTATTTATTTGGACCTACTTACAACTTGCATATACCACTATAGTTGTATCATAATAGATCTCCTCAATTTATTGAGTCATGCAGATTCGTAGAATATACAGAGGATTTGTCTAACTAGACTACCAGAGAGTTTCATTATGCAGAGGATTTGAGCTCGTATTCCAAAAAAAAAGTTAAAAAAACCCTCCAATAACACTAGGGCATAAATTATTTTTTTTTTATTTTTGATACTGCACTAGTACATAATTAAAAAGGTTCTTATGAGTAATTATTATTATTCTTTTGTTATAAAATGTATCTACCACTACATTAATGGATGTCCTACCACTACATTAATGGATGTCTACCACTACATTAATGAATCTCTATAAATTGAGCATCAACTCAATGAAGAATAGAGATGGGAGAATTAGAGATCTAGAACAGAGAAACAAGAGAGAAATAGAGAAGTGTAATATTGAGAGTTTCTACACTGATTATGTTTGGATTGTATTTCTACAAATCCCTCAATAATATATCAACTCCCTCCGCAGTGGACGTAGGCAAATTGCCGAACCACCTGAAATATTTGTGTCCCTTTGTGTAATTATTTATTTGTGCACCAGTTATTACTAGTTTTATAACACGTTATCAGCACGAGCCTGTACCAACTGGGTTGATCATATCAAAGGGTAAGAATATCATTTTTATTGATTATACTTATACTTAACTGTCTTCATATATAATATATATGTATACATATATACACCCCTGAAGTGGTTATAATTTAAACTCCTCTTGATCAAAGGAATTTATTACAAACTTCCTGAAGAAGTAATTAGACAGTCCTCTTGAAGAGGCAATATTTTAAATGCTCCCGAAGAGTTAAAAAAATAAAAATAAAAAATAAAAATAAAAATTGAACCTCTTGAAGAGGTAATAGATAAAACTTCTGCAGAAGTACTTATTATACTCCTGAAGAGATACAGATATATCTATTTTTACTTGTAGATGCATATACTCTTGAAGAGTTAGTCTCTTAAAGAGATTATGGAGAATCAAACTAATTATCCTCCCGAAGAGGAAATTCTTATATTGTAGTATTGCATTATTTACTTGACATTAACATGTTTATTTAAATGCATATGCATTTACTAGATTCTAAATATTATTATTTTTATATATATAGTGTTCTACAATATGTCAAATCTTGCCAAACTTGATATTGTGGCTTTGGACATTTCTGGGAACAATTATCTGTTGTGGGCTCACCAGGCTGAAATCCGACTAAAGTCAAAGAAACTTTGGAAAATTGTTGTAGAAGAAAATAATGGATTAGTACAAGATCAAGATAAGTTAGAGGAAGATCAATCCACGGCAATGATTTTCCTTCTCCACCATATCCATGAAGGTTTACAAAATGAGTATCTTACGGTCAAGGATCCTTTTATCCTTTGGACTAATTTAAAAGAAAAATTTGAACACATAAGATTGATCATTTTGCCAAAAGCTAAATATGATTGGATCCACCTGCGATTCCAGGACTACAAATCAGTTAGAGACTATAACTCTGCTTTATTTCAAATTAGTTCTCAACTGATGTTGTGTGGGGAAACTATCATTGATCTTCAAATGATAGAAAAAACATTGTCAACATTTCATGCCTCAAGTGTGCTCCTGCAGCAGCAATATCGAGCACAAGGATTCACAAAGTACTCCGCATTAATTTCATGTCTTCTTGTTGCGGAACAAAATAATGAATTGTTGATGAAAAATCATAATATGCGCCCCACTGGCTCGACACCATTGCCCGAAGCAAATGGAACCGTATTCCCTGAAGTGAATACAACTCCACACAATAAACATAGGCATGGACGTGGGGGAAATCATGGATATGGTCGTGGTCGTGGAAATAATCATAGTCGTAATCATGGTAGTGGTCAGAATCGTGGCCGTAACCAAGGAAAAAAAATAACCATTGGCATCGTGAGGGTTATCATCCATACAAGAACAACACACCTTACCACCCGAAGTGGAACAAAAATGCTAAAGGCAAAGGTGTACAAAGAGCTGTCAAGAAAGACGAAGATGGTTGCTACAGATGTGGCATGCAAGGGCATTGGTCACGTAAATGTCATATACCAAAACACTTAGTAGATCTCTATCAAGCATCACTAAAAGGAAAAGAAAAAGAGATAGAGACACATTTTGCAGACCATAATGACCCATTGGATATAACCCACTTGGATATTGCTGATTTCTTGGTCGACCCTAATGCTAATATTGATTGCTTAAACAACAACGAATCTGGGCTGAACAACTATGCTATGTATTAGATTGCCTTATTGTACTCCGCTTGTATCTTTGTTTTCTTAATAATGTATAAACAGTTTCTGTTGGTTATAATAATATATGCATCTTATTACTTGATAGATTGTACGATGAAAGATGGAGATATATGTCTGGTTGATAGTGCAACTACACACACCATTCTTCAAGACCAGAGATATTTCTGGAACTTGAAATTAGCAGAAGCTAATGTGAGCACAATATCTGGTACTACCAGTCTCATTGAAGGCTCTGGAAAAGCAAGCATTATTTTATCAAAAGGAACAACGATTCATTTAGAAAATGCTCTATACTCTAGCAAATCCCGAAGAAATTTGCTCAGTTTCAAAGATATCCGCCGAAATGGATTCCACGTTGAAACCATTAACGAGGGTAATATTGAGTACCTTTGCATCACTAAAGTCGTTTCAAACAAAAAGCATATTTTGGAAAAACTTCATGCACACTCCTCTGGATTGTATCAGACAACGATAAGTGCTATTGAATCACATGTTGTGGTGAACCAAAAGTTTTCTGACCCAAAAGTGTTTGGACTTTGGCATGATCGTCTTGGTCATCCTGGAGCTATTATGATGCGTAGGATCATTGAAACCTCAAATGGACATCCTTTAAGAAATCAGAAAATCCTTTTACCTCGTGATAATCCTTGTACTGCTTGTTCACAAGGAAAATTGATTGTGAGACCATCTCCAACAAAAGTGAAAATTGAATCCCCAGTATTTTTGGAACGTATCCAAGGGGATATTTGTGGACCTATTCATCCACCGTCTGGACCATTTTTCTACTTTATGGTCTTACTAGATGCTTCAACTAGATGGTCGCATGTTTGTTTACTCTCATCTCGTAATGCTGCATTTGCCAGACTTCTTGCTCAGATAATTCGATTACGAGCACAATTTTCTGATTTTCCTACCAAAACTATACGTCTTGATAATGCTGGGGAATTCACATCCAAGGCATTTGATGACTATTGCATTTCAATAGGAATTCATGTTGAACATCCCGTTGCTCACGTGCATACACAGAATGGTTTAGCTGAGTCGTTTATCAAACGTCTCAAGTTGGTTGCTAGACCCTTACTTTTGAGAACAAAGCTGCCTACATCTGCTTGGGGTCATGCCATATTACATGCTGCATCATTAATTCGGATTAGACCAACTTCTTATCATGAATACTCCCCTTTACAACTTGTATTTGGACAACCACCTAATGTTTCCCATCTACGAGTTTTTGGTTGTGCTGTGCAAGTTCCTATTGCACCCCCACAACGCACAAAAATGGGTCCTCAGAGACGCCTTGGAGTTTACGTTGGTTTTGATTCACCATCTATAATAAGATATCTTGAACCCCTAACTGGTGATCTTTTTACTGCACGGTTTGCAGACTGTCATTTTGATGAGACCGTATTCCCACCATTAGGGGGAGAAAAGCTGAAACCTGAAGCTCAGCATGAAATTTCTTGGAATACATTGGCAATGTCTCATCTTGATCCTCGCACCAATCAATGTGAACTTGAAGTTCAAAGGATCATTCATTTGCAAAAGGTTGCAAATCAATTGCCTGATGCATTCACTGATGCAAAGAAAGTGATAAAATCACATATACCGGCTGTAAACACTCCAGCAAGAATTGAAGTCCCAAGAGGACAATCTGGTAGTGCAGCGGTAGATGAGTCTACGGCACGATTGAAACGTGGTAGACCTAGTGGTGCAAAGGATAAGGTTCCTCGGAAGAGGAAAATAAAAGGACATATTAACAAAGTAGAAACTCATACAGAGATCTCAAAAGGCGCTATAGAAATACTTGATAAATCCAACGTTGGTCAACAGGGTTCCCCTGGAGAGGAACAAGTAGCCCATGAAGAGGCACAAGTATTTGAGAATAAAGAGATCTCGATAAACTATATGTCCACTGGAAATATGTGGGATCGTAATGGCACGGTCATTGATCACATATTTGCCTTTACGGTAGCACTAGACATCACCCAAAGTGATGAGGATCCTGAACCACAAAATGTGGAAGAATGTCGACATAGAATTGATTGGCCAAAGTGGGAAGAGGCCATACAAACTGAGTTAAACTCATTAGAAAAACGGGAAGTGTTTGGGCCTGTAGTCCCTACACCTGAAGATGTAAGTCCCGTTGGGTACAAATGGGTATTTGTACGGAAACGTAATGAGCAAAATGAGATTGTGCGATACAAGGCCCGACTTGTAGCACAAGGTTTCTCACAGAGACCTGGCATCGATTACGATGAAACATATTCCCCGGTAATGGATGCAATTACATTTCGATTTTTGATAAGCCTATCAATGTCTGAAGGACTTGATATGCGCTTACTGGACGTGGTTACAGCATATTTGTATGGATCACTAGATAATGATATACATATGAGGATCCCCGAAGGATTCAACATGCCTGAATCATGTAAGTCAAAACCACGAGATATGTACTCCATTAAATTGCAAAAATCTCTATACGGATTAAAGCAATCCGGACGCATGTGGTATAATCGCTTGAGCGAATATTTATTGAAAGAAGGATATATAAATAATGCTATATGTCCATGCGTCTTCATCAAGAGATCAGAATCCGGTTTTGCAATCATTGCAGTATATGTTGATGATCTTAATCTTGTTGGCACTTCCGATGAGCTCACAAGAACAGTTGATTATCTGAAAAGGGAATTTGAGATGAAAGATCTTGGAAAGACAAAATTTTGTCTTGGATTACAACTCAAGCATTTCCCCGAAGGAATTCTCTTACATCAATCCTCATATACAGAGAAAATTTTGAAACGTTTCTATATGGATAATGCTCATCCATTGAGTACTCCTATGGTAGTCCGGTCACTTGATGTAAAGAAGGATCCCTATCGTCCTCGTGATGATAATGAAGAGTTACTTGGTCCTGAAGTACCATATCTGAGCGCTATTGGTGCTCTTATGTATTTGGCAAATTGCACCCGACCAGATATCGCTTTTTCTGTCAATCTGCTTGCAAGATTTAGCTCAGCACCAACTCGAAGACATTGGAATGGTATCAAGCACATTTTTCGCTATCTTCGTGGTACAATTGATTTGGGATTATTTTATTCAAAAGGATCCAAATCACCATTAGTTGGATATGCCGATGCTGGTTATCTCTCTGATCCACACAAGGCTCGATCTCAAACAGGCTATGTATTTACTTGTGGCAATACTGCCATCTCATGGCGATCTGTGAAGCAAACATTGACAGCCACTTCTTCAAATCATTCTGAAATCATTGCACTGCATGAGACCAGTCGTGAATGTGTTTGGTTGAGATCTATGATCCAACATATTCGAAAATCATGTGACTTATCGCCTATCAAAGATATCCCGATAACACTCTATGAAGATAATGCTGCATGTGTGGCACAAATCAGAGGGGGATTTATTAAAAGTGATAGAACTAAACACATCTCACCAAAATTCTTCCATACACATGAGCTCCAAAAGGAAGGTGAAATCAATGTTCAGCAGATACGCTCCATTGACAATTTTGCAGATTTATTCACCAAGGCATTATCAACTTCAACATTCAAGAAGCTAGTGTATAATATTGGGATGCGCCGACTCCAAGAGCTTTCATAAAATCATACTGGTGTCAACATGAGTGGGAGACATTTATTCAATAATATAAGTTATAGACATTCAAGGGGGAGTGTTATAAAATGTATCTACCACTACATTAATGGATGTCCTACCACTACATTAATGGATGTCTACCACTACATTAATGGATGTCCTACCACTACACTAATTAATGTCTATAAATTGAGCATCAACTCAATGAAGAATAGAGATGGGAGAATTAGAGATCTAGAACAGAGAAACAAGAGAGAAATAGAGAAGTGTAATATTGAGAGTTTCTACACTGATTATGTTTGGATTGTATTTCTACAAATCCCTCAATAATATATCAACTCCCTCCGCAGTGGACGTAGGCAAATTGCCGAACCACCTGAAATATTTGTGTCCCTTTGTGTAATTATTTATTTGTGCACCAGTTATTACTAGTTTTATAACATCTTTTTTTTTTTATTGGTGTGGCCAATTATTTGATAAGTGAACATGTACGAAATCTTTTAATTTACAAATAATTGTCCTGTGCAAATATCTTAGTAGTCAATTTTTTAATTTATCTCTCCCAACATATTATATTATTTAAACGGGCTGTTTGGGAAAACTTATAACCATGTGAATGGGTTCTATTTTTCAAGTGTTTGGTACATATTATTTAACTAGTCGATACCCCGAGCTATGCACGGGTAGTTTTCAATTTGTGTTAAGTAACTTTCAGTCTTTCTGTAAGAATGTTTAGGAATTATTCAGCCAAAGTTTTATTGCTAAGAGATTGTTTGGGTATAGTTTTGATATCACTTTTTAAAAAGAAGAGATTTTCAAAAAGCTACAATATAGAGCTTTTAAAAAAAAATAAAAAAAATTAAGCTTTACAATGGGATCACATTTTTTCAAAAAGTTGGGGTGTCCATGAGCAAATCTCTTCTTTGTTACATCAACGTTATCTATAAAATCAAGAACTTGCGATTAAGGTCTACGATGTAATAGAATTATATCCAAATAGTCAAAATTTATTTACATAGAGAGAGTAGTCACCTCTATATTTAGAAGAGAAAAGAAAATTGCATGATAATAATTTAGATGTTAAAGTAAATAAACAGAAACCAAAAAAGAGAATCTTAAAAATCAAAGACACTATATGAATATGGATGCGAGTAGGAAAGCTTGAAAGCAAGATCATCCTAGGAAAGAATCCCATGAACATTGTTATTATACAAACAATTTAGTCCAGTCATTACACAAACTATTCACTCAAGTCTATGTAATGAGGTTTGTGAATTTAATAACATCATAAATCACCAATGAACCAAGTATAGATCTATTTCGCCTCTCCGAGATAGCAAACAAACAAACAAAATAGCAGTAGAGTAATGCTATGTGTTGAGAACCACACTTGTGGTAGAATTTTGAGAAGCATAGTATTATCTTGGTACATGGTACTCTTTAAGAGTAATATTATGCTTCTCAAATTTCATATTTTAATAGGTTTCCCAAATACATTAAAATGTTGAAGTGGTTCCACTATTATTGAAGGTGATCCCATTGCCACCTGCCTTTGGAAAAGCATTTAGTATACAAAATTTGGAAAGCATAGCATTACTCAATCTTTAAACTTGATTTTATGTTTTTTCATTTAAGTTCAAATTTTCTGGAATCAAATAAAGCACCAACACTTTCTGGACACTGTTCATGAATCAAAAGTAAGCAATTCTTCATGACACTATTTGGCTGAATAATATCCATATAATAATAATAATAATAATAATAATAATAATAATAATAAAGTGGAATATACCTGATATATTAGGACATCTTGGGTTTGCCCCTGAATGAGAAAAAAAATGATTTTTGACATAATATTTCATGTTACCTACGAAGTCATAACTTTTTTCTTGTACATACATGGTGCACAGTGTCTTCTTCAAGGAATTAAGAGATGATACCTATTTTAAAACTAAAACAAAATCATTATAATTTCCGAATGGCACTATCAACACCGATACCACATATTGCAACAACATCGAAATTCCATTATTGCTCATGTGCATCAACAATGGTATATAAAAAATAGAGATCTGAAGATAGTCTTTCAAAATCTGCAAAAACAAATAAAATAATAATAATAAGAAATATAAATTAAAGCACATACTTATAACCCCTAAATCAAAAACTCAAATACTTAAAAAAAAAAGTTTAAATAAAAATATCAGATATCAACCAAACAAAAATCAGAAGAAAATAAAATCACTCAACAAATTAAAATCCCGAAGGAAATCTGATGGAAGTGCATCAAAATGGAAAAGGAAAGTGGTTGGAATAAAATCAAAGGAAAGAAATAAATCAAAAGGATATGAATCATACTCTCTATTTCTTAAATAGGCCAAAAGAAAATCAACACCTATAGTTATAGCCCTGAACAAAGGTCACAAAATAAAGTTCACATCAATAGATGAACATTAATGACAAAGTAACGTGAAGTATGGAGAAGACTGATCACCATATGGGAAGTGAAGCATGGAGAAGACTAATCATCTTTAAAATTAAGGGTTTTGTTAATATGTGTCTTTTGGGCATATGTTAAGGATCTAAAAGTATAAATAAACAAGTGATACTGTGTGGGTTTTAGTGTTCGGTATGGGGTTTAATGTTTGTCTCCCTTATTTATTTCCATTTTTAGAACCTTAACATCTATCCTAAGGACACATGCATGTTAACAAAACCCATAAAATAATAGAACATGACTAAACCTAATCCAATTTGAAAACTTTCCAAGCAGTCGCTATGATACCAATAAGTAACATTTTAAATACGGAGTAATGAAAGGACTTCTCTATACATTAGAGGGGACATTAGCAACTTCTTTTCTGTATTTTTTGATGGAAGGTTAACCAAAAAAAAAAAACAATAGCATATTAATTATTAATAGGGTCAGACTATAATACACTCCCTTAGAAAAGAGGATGGATGTCAACCCCTCATAACAAGAGCAACACTTCTCATAACACAAAGCCACATTTCTCACAACTAAACCACATTTCTCATAATTAATTTTAATATTTTTTTAATAATTTTGGTGATATAGCTGATTGTGAGCTACAAGTTGTGGGGTTGACATCAACCCCTTTTTGAGAAAGTGTTGCTAGATTTTCCCATTTTGCTAATTGTTAGAAAAAGTAAAAAACAGGGAAAGAATTAGTGATAGAGCCATGATAAGATATCAGAAGTGGACCCAATTGATTTCCAAAAGTGTTTCTCAACACATGTAGCAGTGGATCCAATTGATTTTAATTGGTTGGTGTTGAAGTGATCTCACCATTATTGAAGCGGATCCCACTACCACATGTGTTAGGAAACACTTTTTGGGAAATAAATTTGGGAAACATAGCATTACTCAGTGCAAAATGCGTGCACTGACCAAAAATTTGGATTAATTTGTGGAATTGTCACGCCCCGGAAACCGAAGCGCGAGGAAAGAGGAAAGATAGAGAGGAAAGAAGTAAAATTCAATCACAAATGCGGAAGCGACATTGGGATCCCACGGGGATTCCTACAAATATGACTTACTAACATATAAGCCAAAATGGACTTACATGTTAACAAGTCCAACAAAGATGAAAACATTTGAAAACTTACTTAAAAGACTATCCGAACAAGTACTAGTTCAAGGAGAAAGGGAAAATACAATAGATTTAATAAAAAGTTATTTTTAGATAGTTACTGAATTTTAAAACACCTGTAAGTAAATATATCTTTGAAATTTTCACATTCTGTCCGCATAGGTCTATGTCAAATTCGATTCTGCACAACTTTCGTCAAATAGCATTTTTTTCAATTCCTCACCATTTGGGCATAAAATTGAAATAACAGTAGCAGTTTTTATTTGACAGCAACTTTGACAGCATAAGGACCATTTTTGGATAATTGCTGAATTTTGAAACATCCGTAAGTAACTATATATTTGAAATTTTCACATCCTGTCTGCGTTGGTCCATGTAAAATTCGATTCTGCACAACTTTCGTCTAATAACATTTTTTTCCAATTCTGGACCATTTGGGCAGAAAATAAAGAAAACAGTAGCAGTTTTTCTATGACAGAAACTTTTGACAGCATTTTTACAACTTGTAGAAATGTTCCCAATTATGCTAAATCCTCAAATTTAAACCTCAATATATGACTAAACAAGTCCTAAATGACATATAGCACATGTCTAGACCAAACGGAACTTCATACACTCGAAATTTATTAAAAACGAGAAGTGAAAGAGATAAAGAGAGGAAAAAGGAGAGAGGGAGAGATTGGGAAAGAGATATAGGGAGAGATAGAGAGAGAGATATAAGGGATGTATTCTAAACACACACACATGTGTATTTTCACATTCGGAAACATTCTAAGAAAAAATATAATTCCAACATAAGCAAAAGAAAAGAAAGTTTGAGAAATAGAAAGAGATCAAAGAGAGGGAGAAAGAGAAAGAGAATGGGAGAGAGATATAGGGAGAGATAGGGAGAAAGTGTTCTAAAAGCTTTTAAACCTTCCAAATTGATATAGGCAAGTCTAAAATAGTATAATACACGTGTACAAACTATTCGGAACATCCAACGATTACAACATACAAACACGAGGCAACGAAAGAGATTTCACAAAAAAAAAAGGAAGAGGGATTTGAAAACATTTGGGATATTTGAAGACGTTAGCTCTTTAAAACAATTGAAGCTTCCTCCGATAAGGATTGAAACACATAATGAGTTAAGCTAAAACAAATCCAACAAAATTTCACAACATCCTCAAACATACCACATATTTAGCTAAAGTGAACCCGGCAAGGGTTCAAACAAAAGAGATCAAACGACTTTGAGACTTAATTATACGATTCAAAAATCCTTCAACAAGTTTAACAATAATGATAGTAAAACAAGGACTAACACGTGACCAACGACTCTCAAAGAATCTAACTCATTGAAGCTTAACAAAGTAAGCACTTAAACTCAAGAAGTTTTAATAAAAACTTAAAAACAACAAATTTCAAAGTATAAGATTTTTACAAACTTTATGATGTCAAAATGAACGTAGAGAGTTGTACAATTTCTCAAACAATCATAAGTCCTCAAAGTAGAACCAAAGGATTTCAAAGCAACAACGCCGGGGTCACTCGTGCCCTTATCGACATCACCTCCAAAATGGTTGGTAGCGTAGTACCTTAGCAAGACGGCTAAGTAGACAGTGTTGTAACAAGTTTATATGCTATCCATGATTAAAATGAAATGAGGTGCAATGAATCGCCACCACGGCTACAATGAAATGTTTAAAGCCGCAAGGCTATGCGTGACAAATGCACATCTCTCTCATTACCGGACCATGAGCCACCCACGCATGGAGTGTAGCATACCAACTTCCGGGAGCTACCCGAATATAGTTTGGAGTTTGAATGTTTCTAAGGGTCATTCTCCCTGTCTCACATCACAACCCACGTACGGATTTCTTAAACCAAAATTTCCACACATGGAGTTTTTCTCTCTTTTTCAAATAAAATCTTTATGTCGTGATATTTGAATGTTTGCCGATTTTGCCTCAATGCATGAAATGTTTAAAATGACAACATAGATGCTCCAACAAAATAATGAACACAATAATTCTTGCATGTTGAACATGTATTAAAGACATCAAGAGTTAAATTAAAATTCATAATATAGCACTCCTAACAAGGATTTCTATACTAACGTCCTAGCATGCTTTTACACATAAAGGGAGCATCCTAGGCACGTCTAGCATCACATAATCAATTATAGAACAACCAAAACATGTAAATTCACAATTAGGCATATAACCCTAAATTTACAACTTTGGGGAAAACCTAATGCATGCATCTAAATTATTCTCATAACTTCATTTTAATTACATTTAACACCCCAAACTTTCAACTAGTACAACCAAGGCATATAATTTCACAATTAGGCATACAATAATCCCAACATGCAAGTCTATCATCACATAGAGCAATTAACACACAAGAATCACATCTAGACAAAAAGCCCTAATTTTTCAATTTGGGGAAAACCTAGCGTATATATCTACGTTTTCTCCTGAACACATGAATGAACTCATATACATTTTAGGTGTGCATAACATGTAGAAATGGTACAATAGAATCTACCTCACAAATCTTTAAATTCCAACAATGGAAAAAAATTCAAGAGAGTTAAGTAAATCCCAAAAAGCTTCCAATGCTTGTGTTAGGATCTTGAAGGATGCTTCAAGAAGGCCACTCTAAGCAAGAACAATTCATAGTTAGGATAGAAAACCTTAAACTAGCAAATCCTAGAAATTGTTAGGAAAGTAGAAAACTTACCTACACTAGAAACTCCAAGGAAATGGTTAGGATTGTTAAGGCATGCTCTAAACACTCCAAGGAAGCTATAAAAGAGAAGAGAAGTTCAATAGAACTCAAAAAATTTGAAAACTAATGAAACCCTAGAAATTGGGGTTTTCCAAAATACTTACCCAAGAGATGATTTCCCACTCTAGGAAAGGTTAGAGATGCTAGAGGATGTTGTTTTTGACCACCTCTTCAAATCTTGTAGAAGGAGATGGAGTAGAAGTAGAGATTTTTGGGTTTCTTTGGCTCTTGAACTTGAAGGAGGAGAAGAAGAAGAAATGAAGGAGGAGAGGAAACTAACGTGAATGAGTGGGAGGGGGGAGTTTAGCCGGCTATATAGGGGAGTGGGGTGGGACCCACTCTCTTGTATGCTACAAAAATGAAATGTTTGGTGTTCCCACGGACAGTCTGACCCAACGGTGTAACCCCAAAATTAAATAAACACACCCACACGAACAAAATAAATTTTAAAGCACCTGAAAAGAAAAATAAATAATAGAGTCATGCTCTATAAATTTAAATACAGTCAAATAAATTTAGAGTCCACAATAGAAAAGGTAAAATTACCCAATTACCCTTTAATAAAATTTTGAATTATTACAGGAATTGGCTCACTTACGAACTATAAAATCTGATATTTGTCTCATGAACAAGCTTTTATAATCATAAACTACGAGCCAAAGGATTCAATATGCACAAGGATTATAAACACTAAACTTTCTGTTAGAATATTCAGTTTAGGTTCATATTGTCTATGTTCAATGTACCTCTAATTATACCCCTAATTCTTCTCCTTAATTAGGCTTATCTCGCCTTATTAGGATCATCGCTAAGCATATATAAAGGCGCCATATTGTAATTTTTCATACACACCTTAATACAATCTTCTTCCAATTCTCTCAACTAATCTATCATGGCATCAGAGCTATAAACTTCTAGACCTTAGCTACAACTCTATCGTATTTCGCCACCATCGGGCGGCGACGATCATGTCACCCGCCAGACCTTAGTCAAGATAAAAATCATACATTCTGCTCTCTCCGCTGCAATCCAACCAACCAAATAAGACCTTCATCAAATCACCATTTCAACTTCATCAACCGCCTCTCTATCAGACCTCCCGATCGGCCGGAGTTCTACCTCACCAATTATCTCAACCCTTACCAACTAGCCTCTTTATCGGACCTCCCGATCGGCCGGATCTCTGCCTCATCAACCGACCTCTCTATCGGACCTCCCAATCGGCTAGATCTCAACCCTTACCAACCGGCCTCTCTATCGGACCTCCCGATCGGTTAGATCTATACCTCATGTACTCTGCATCTCTATCGGACCTCCCGATTGGCAGGATCTCTACCTCACCAATCGGCCTCTCTATCCAACATCCCAATCGGTCGGATCTCTGCCCATCTACACGGCCTCTCTATCGGTCCTCCCGATCGGCCGGATCTCAACCTCATCAACTCGGCCTCTATCGGACCTTTGATCGACCGGATCTCACACAACTAGGCCTCTTCCTCCTTCAGACCTCCGACCGGCCACCAAACCTCTGGCCACCACTCCCTCAAGCATCCTCTACAACCGGACCACCAATCGCACCGTCTGACTCACTCCACTGTTTTTCACAAAGGCTCTACCTCCAAGACAACTTCATGATTCCGTTTCCAAACTCATGTTGTTTCCATTTTCCACCTTGAGTTTGAGGGGGGGCTGTTAGAATATTTAGTCTAAGTTCATATTGTCTATGTTCAATGTACCTTTAATTATACCCCTAATTCCTCTCCTTCTTAATTAGGTTTATCTCTCCTTATTAGGATCATCTCTAGGCCTATATAAAGGCACCATATTGTAATGTTTCATACACACCTTAATACAATATTCTTCCAAATCTCTCAACTAATCTATCACTTTCAACTCTCAAAATAGCCAAAAAGTCTCACAAGAAAATTGTAATTCTTCTAATATGAAAAATTATACTCGAGATTTGTAGAAATAGATCCCAAAAAAATCGTCTCAGGGGCACTGCCTCGACCCCCGTGTGCCCTGTTGGGTAGCATAAGTAGTAACCGATCGAGTTAAGATCGTTTTCTAAGCGTTTGAAGTTGATACAACTATTCTGAAATTTTCTAAGTTCTATTACAATCATGATTATGTATACAAAATAGTCACACCTTGATCGTTCAACAAACATTGATGAATAAAATTTGAACTAGAAATTGCCTCTTCTATATGCAAATTCTTAGTTTCGCCCCTGATAACAGATATGTATATGTGTGTAGGCATCAATCAAATAAATTTATATATATACTCGCACATGCACATACGATTTTATAACGGTGCTCTCTTGTTTTTGCTGTTATATCTTAGTGCATAGTGCTAAAAAATAATAATAATAAATAACTCTTGCAACATTGAAAAAAAAATTAGTGCAAGGTCTCTTATAAATACAAAAACATTAAAAGCCACAATTTGTATTAATTCAATAATAAGCTTGTTGTAACAAACAGTAACACCAATTCTTGTTTAACTTTTACCGACCAAAAAAAAAGCACTTTTCTTTTTCTTTTTCTTTTTAACCCCTATCTAATGAGAAATATTTAGATCCTTTGATTTTTCACGTAGTAGTTCTATGTGGTATTTTTTAGCAAATGGATTATTTTTGTGGAACATGCACTCCAAATCCCACAAATAGTGTGGGACCTCTTCATGTAAAGTTGGTTTCATCACCCCCACAAGATTCACTCTTATTGGCAAAATATCACAAGAAACTTGTCATGTGGTACGCTAACAAAATCTAAATATTTCTCTAAGCTTCTCAATGTTGACTATGAATTAATTATGACATAACAGCCCGTACTAGTATTAATTAAGAGAGAAAATTAAGGTAGACTTTTGAGCCATACTAATCTTTACATTTAAACTTAGAAGCAAATGCTAAAAAGTTTAATTTCAAGTCCTAAGTTTGTTTTTCTGTTGACTATAAAAAAATAAATAAAATTAAAACTGAAGTCCTAAGTTTATTTTGATGGTTAAGAAATTAAGTGTGTCTTTCATATGACTGGTTATAATATTATTTTGAAAGAGAATAAGGAGCCCAAGAAAACTTTACAGAGAAATGTAGATTTTAGAATCTCACATGTATGAAGGAATGTAGCTTAAACTTAAGCTAAGTTTGTGTACCAATTAAATAAGAGAAGCTCCCAACGGTGTAGCTAATAAAATGGCAGACGTTTCACACCCGTCCCGGAATTTCATTGTTTAAACATGCATATTTGAATTTTGTGAGTTATCAATGTTATTTTATAATGGTGAATGGAGTTGACTGTGAGTCAACGGTGAGGTGTCAGTGAAGACACGGGAACTTGAAAGTTCATTTTGCATTGGCACGATTAAATGGCATTTATGTGATTTAAATGCTATTTGAAATATATGGTATTTCGTGAATAGTAAATTTACCTGCGTAGAGTAAATTCTGGTAGTTAATTGGATATCATTTTAGATTGTTTTGAATACTGTGGTGAGAACGTGAGTGATACGTTACATAAAAGGTAGACAGTATAGAGATTCCACAGATTTAGTTTTCGGACATGATTTTGGACCCAAACGGAAATTAGACGAAAACTTTTATAAATTTTAGTTTTCACTCGTGAAGTAATAAAATGGACGCGGGCGACATTTCAGGGTTTAATTAGAAGTTCAAGAACTAGTGGGGAGGTAAACGTAATTTACGGAGATTGTGCCTAGAAATAGATAAGCTTGAGAGTTTTCATTAGTTACAACCTTTCAAAATATCTTAGAGAGAGAGAGAAAAAAAAAAAAAATTTGTTGCCACGATCTTCCCGACGACCGTTCGTTCGTCAGTTTTTCTCCAAATTCGAGATTTGAACTCCTCGAGGTAAGAGCTACATTTTGATACCTCTTAGGCCTTGTTTGGCTAACTTTTTCGAAAACTAATTTCTAGAAATTTGGGGAAAATCAGGTAAAACTTGTAGGAATCGTGTATAAACGGAGATCCGACGTTTATTTGGCTTCCTAGTACTTCCCTCAAAGTTTGAAAGAATTAGTATGAGGTATGAAGGTCTAACTTATGTTATATAGGTCAATACATATATTGATTTCGACGACGAAATTATGATCCGGGCAAAACTCGTGTGTTAATAATAGGCCCGTTAATTATGCACGCACTTAAATGTGAAAAGCATGTCTAACGTTTAAGCGAGCACGTTGAGTTGTTTATATGGGTCAAAGGGGGGATTTATACAATTTCATGCCGGAATAAGCTTCTCGATGTTTGAGAATTTAGTACCGATGGCTACTGTGCATACACAACACCAAAACAACAGATTTGTCACCCTTATTTTTGCTAACTTTGTCACTGTCCTTAGCAGTGACAAAATTGTCGTTGTACAAGACAGTGACAAGTTAGAATTAGTGACAAAAGGCACATGTTGTCACCGCTTATAGCAGTGACAATGTTTCTGGTACAATTGTCAGTGCAACAGACAGTGACAAACCTAACTTTATGAAATATATTTTTACTAGATCCCACTATCACCAAATGCCCCCTTTTTTCCCAAAAATTTCCCCCCAAACATTTGACTTTCACATTTTCATGAACCTATTCGTCTCTCTCTCTCTCTCTCTCTCTCTCTCTCTCTCTCTCTCTCTCTTCTCTAGCCATCAAACCAGTCCACCGCCCCCTATAAACCGTAGCAACACCATCCCACCATCGCCCACTCCAGTCGCCGCCACCACTCCCTAAACCCCTGTTCAAGTGCGTTGAACTTCCACCAAACCCCTGACCACAACGGATCACCGCTGCCTCTGGCTCCGACCACTCCACACAGTTCAAGCTTTTGTTTTACTTCTGCTTAATGGAAGGGCCTTAATCCCCCCCCCCCTCTCTCTCTCTCTCTCTCTCTCTCTCTCTCTCTCTCTCTCTCTCTCTCCGCGATTGAAGATTCATTGACTACTAGAATTTGGTGGTTTACTAGTAAAATTTGATTGATCGGAGCTTTAAGTTCTTCACTCACCATTTCAAGTTGAAAGAGGTTGGTGTTGTTCTACTGTTCTTGTTTGTAGACTTGTATTTTTTTTTGGGTTGATTTAAGGCATGTACTTAAGTGATTCGAGGCTTAGTGGTGATTTTTTAAGGCTTGGTGGTGATTTTTTTTATGTGAATTCGTATATCATCAAGATTTGGAAACCAAAGAGGAGATTTGATCTATATTATTTTAACCTTGGGTATGGTACTTTGTTGCTTTTTTAGGGGGTCAAATTGTTGGGTTGTGTATGGTTTTGTATTAAGTTTGATCCAAGCCAAAGTGGGTCTTTTTGAGGTTTAGAAGGGCTGTCTCATTATTTTCAAGTTGGTTGTGGTGGAGTCATTTCATTCTAGAGTGCTATTTTGCTGTCATGCTATCAGATGGTCCTTGTGTGGAGAGGGTTTTGGCTAAAGTTCGAGTGGTGTTCTCTTTAGAGTGTCTTGAGAATTTAGATACCCTTTTGGTTAGATTTTCGTTGGTGGATTGTCAAATGTGGGTCTTGGTCTTATCCAAATTTGATTTTATTTTTTATGTTTAGTACTTTTATCTTAAGTGGGTATTGGTTGAGTTTGCGGAAAGGCTTATTGGGAATTATTGTGTCCCTTTGAAGGGTTGTTGGGAATATGTGTGCGTCCTGCATACGATTTTCCAGTGTGTGATTTGGGCGTGCATTTGGGTATTGGGGTATACAGATTCTAGAACTTTTTCAATCTAATTTAGAAAGGCTGCTATTTGGTGTGAAAATGTATCCATTTGGTTTATTTTGTTCCGAGGATGTATTGATATAAGGATGTGCTCTGATTTTTTAAGACTAAGATCAAATCAAGGGTGGCTTTGAAATTTTGGTGATGGGCTTCTGATCAACATTATGTGCTGTCTGGAAATCTAGATCCGGCAAAGCCTGGAACATTCCAAGTTTTTGGTGGGGGCCTAAGAATATGTGCTAGAAACATGAATGCAGGTTGCTATTTATCTTCATTATCTGGTCGTAGGTTACAAGTGGGAGCTGATCAATCCTGGTGTAAAATTAAGTTTCCTTCCACATCCAAAACCAGTTGTTGGGGTTGAGATTAACTTTGCCAAAATTTAAGATGGACCAATTAAGTATCTATGTAGGCTCTGTTTACCGTCAAACTTGTTTATGCTGCTTGCTGTTAGAGTTGGTTCATCGGGGGCTACTATTTTGAGATATTTTGGTTCTTAGATTGTGCTGCAAATTTCAGTTGCTTATTGAGAGGCTGCTTTTGGGTTGTTTCTTTGTATTAGGCTCTGTTTTGGAGTGAGCTTTTTCTTGTTATTGCCAAACTGGGTGGTTGGACTGTGCCAGATGTTTGGGTTTTTGGTGTACTGTTTTGGCCCTGTGCCATTGTTTTAATAAAATTTTATGCTTAGCAAAAAAAAAAAAGTGATTCGAGTTTTATGTGTTGCAATTAATAATACGGTATTCAAAATTAAAATTTTGGTATAATTAATTTATAGGGTACTAAAATATCTTTAGCCTTGCTTTATTTGTGAAATTTATCTATATATGATTTTGTTTCTGATTTGATTTCGTTCTTGTTGAATTTGTTGAACTATTGCAGCTCTGATCCCGTTGTATTACTATCACTAGAAACACCCAGTGAACTTTCTTCTTCTGGGTTTGTTCACTGTTGGTCTTGCTTTTGCTATTGGATTGTCGTGTGCTTTCACGAGAGGTAAAGTATATATATATTTTTTTATTTTCTTCAATTCGTGTTGAGATAATTGGAAAAAAAAACCTATTCTTAATGCAAATTAATTAGTACTCCACAACATATTTTATTTAGAACCTCAATTAATATTGAAAAGTTGGGACTTGGGAATATAACCAGAGTTTGGAAAACCATAACTTTGGTGTGGACTTTATTCTGTGGTCCATTGATTCCAACTATTCACTTTGGGGCAGATCGAATTTATGCTTTCCCATTAGGTAGTTGTGGAATTAACTTGGGATTTGAAATCGTTTTTAAAATTTTCATTGTCAAATCAATTTGAATGGTACTGATTATCATAGGGTGCTTTTCGGTAAATAATATTTATTGAACTTGCGTACTTAGCTCTGATAATGAATTGATCAATGAGGAAAACACTATGAAGTCGCTGCTTTGGTAGTGTTAGAAGATGAGTTTGTAAGTTGATTACTTGATTAGTTGATCACTTGATTGTTAAGACTTAAGAGTTAAGACGGAGAGGTGAAAAAATTGTTCTCTATATTAAGAGAAGTATTAATACCCCTAAATTGTTCGTAAGTTGATTACTTGATGGGAAGGATTGCTCCTATTTTGCGATTCAGTATGACTCAGTTAGGGGCTGTTTGGATAGGTTAAAAACCGGTAACGTGGTTCATTTCATAAAAATTGTTAAAATGTATATGTTCGTTTATTTTGTAGTGAGTCTATGCCCGACATGAAAATGTTTCTAAAACAAGTTTTTTTTTCATCATACCACATGTGATTAATAGAGACTTGAGCGTGAGACTAAATTTCTAACTCTTTTGTATACAAAATTTTGGTCATGTGGCAAAAGTAAATAGGAACAAAAAGGGCAATGACTCCCCATTAGTTTCTGAAAGTCCTCACAAAATTTATCCCTTGACCTCCTTTATCTCTTGATTCCAACAAAAGAAAATTACTTCTATATTCCCCAACCATAAGCTGTTGGCCTGCCAGTCTTCAATTTAAATCTCACTTTAGTCCATGTATTTTCAATATAAGTGATTAAAATAGTGAACTTTTAATTATGTTCGATGATTTCTTTTGACATTTTTTACTGAATGACCATGTGTACCTCTCATTTGAGGTCTACTAATTGCTCAATGCATGTGAGAATGGAGATTAGACATACCTATGCATAT
Organism: Hydrangea macrophylla; assembly: GCA_033977485.1. Classification (NCBI taxonomy): domain Eukaryota; kingdom Viridiplantae; phylum Streptophyta; class Magnoliopsida; order Cornales; family Hydrangeaceae; genus Hydrangea; species Hydrangea macrophylla. The sequence continues at coordinate 93,191,155 of CM066998.1, read as the reverse complement.
CTAATTTCATTTGTTCAAATTAGAAATGCATATAATCAACTTGGCTTGCTAGAGTTGGTGATCATATTGCACCAGATTGAAGGCAAAATGGAGCTAGCTTCAGCCGTATCCTTCAATGCAACTGTGGTCAGTGACGGACCGACCGACTATAGGACTATTAGTGAAGATGTACTGGTATGCCGTACTGGAATACATTATGCCTACATAGATCAAGTTCTTGTTTTGAAGTTAGTAATAATCAGTCCAAAACTCAAGAAACTTGAACAACATTGTCACCCTCTGCGAATTCAGTCCCTCTTAAAAATATGTGATTACAGTTTGAGAATACAAATAATGGTCCCTACTGGAGGGTGCTTGGGCCTATGAGGGCTGGCCCAATACGGACTTGGGCTAATACGGACATAATGGTCCCAGCTTTTTCTATCAGCTGCGTTTTTTGACTTGAATTTTGCAGTCTGGTGTTACGGAAAGTTCAAATAGTTATGAAGTGGTAAAAGGAACTGTATGCATGTGGTTTATATGGCATAACCATAACACTTTCATCTTCGAAGACTGGAAGCTTTATGTAATGAGGACAATTGATCACGTCATGATAGCGTAACATATCATTTTATTTTTATTCTTGATTAGGATATTTAAGAACCATATATATAGGCTGTCACCATTCCATCCATGCTATCACGTCTTTATACGGTATAAATACGTAAAGCTAATATAGGGCTTGTTACTTTCCTTGTATATTGTTTGATTGCCTCACTCCTATCATTTTATTTTTCTTCTTGATTAGGATATTCAAGGGATTGTGAATGAGGATGAATAGGGGTTAAACTCTTACTCATAAAGTGGCAAATTTCTATAGTCATTTGGAGGGCGAATTGGAACCGGTAAGCAAATTTCTAAAGTCAGCTAACCCAAATGGGCTCTTAGTCTGTTAATTAGGAGTTTATCTTCTTCTTCTACTCTTTTAACCCAAACCATCTCCAAGTTGTTAATCTGTGTTTTCTATCTTTCCAACTTGAGGAGCTACTTTCATTTCATTTTTGTACATAGCGATAATTATACATAGCGATTCATATCCACATACACTCACATTGTAACAACTTGCATTTCATGTAAATTTAATTTGCATTTCCATATTTAATTTGTATTATCTATGTTCATTTTATTTCAATGGTCATGTTTTGTAACCTTATAGCCTATCTTATTGTACATTTTAATTCTTTTGGGGTCATAATGCGATTTTATAAAATTTAGTACCTGTGTTGAATTTCAAAGTCTGTATTTCAAACCGGTGAAAATAATTTCTTTTGACTCAAACAGTATTTTTATAAAATCGAGAAATCATTTCCTACGTTAAAAAGAATTTTCTGTATTTTTGTGGTGAATACCGCACCACGAAAATACCAGTTTATGTCCAAAACTGTCCGCGCTGTGCTAAATTTCCACAGATTTTGGAAGTGATGTAAAGTTTGATTAGACTTATGCTTTATTGCCATTTATGGAAACTAATGATTGCCTTAGGCTTTGTTTGGGAATGTACAGTTTGTGTGTGTTGAGTTATGCCATAAGCTTAAACTCCCAAACACCCACAATTTGACCCCTACTAACCTATTCTTGACCTTTGGCTCATCTGAGAATTGTTATATCAGTGTATTTATACGTATATGTGAATTATGTGTTTCTAGAATTGTAAATAGATCCAATTGTTGAGTAACCAACAAATTACTTGGCCTCCAAGTCCATACCAATTTACTCTATATATATATGCACTACACATACTTTGAAAACACATCTTCACATTCTCACAAATCACACTGAGAGAAAAGAGAGAACACAGAGAGTTAATACAAAATTTATTTTAGAAAGAGAGAGCTCTTAATCTCCATAGCCAAGTGCAATTGGAGTTCTTATTTGTGAATCTTTCTCAACATACTCTTCATCTTTTGTATCTATGAGTATTACTAACTCACTAAGAATGTAATTTCATATTTATTTGCTATATATTTGTTTAATTTTGTAAACCACCATTGATGAATTTGTGTATGAATTTCATAGCTTGAAATCAAGATTTTTCAAACTCAACCAAAATCCGTTTTCTTAGATAAATATGATAGATTATATGTTGTAGATGCCATGTTTAAAGTTTTAGAACTAAATTTGTTCATATAAAAAAGTATATTAGAAATTAAGTTTTTGACAACTTTTAATTTTTCATGAAATTAGAGAGATATGGTTTGATTCATGTTAAATTAGTTGTAGATTCTTAATCCTTGTGAAAAACCGAAGAGAATCATATATAATAAGGTAGGGTAACTTACAGAATCAAAAATGGGTCAAAAAGACCCTGAATTTCTGAAACAGGGCATTCTCCACGAAGAAGATGAAGTCTCTGCTGAAACTCGCGCAAGCCACCCCTTGCGCGAGCCACCCCTCGCGCGCGAGGTTTGTATTCCCAGGCAGACAGAAAAGTTTTATAAAGGAAAATGGAAATTAGGCAGATCGCGCGAGCGATCCGCGGGAGCAACCCGCGCGCGCGATCTTCCTGTACTCTGACAGAAAGGAAAGTTTTAACAAGGAAAATGGGAAATTGGGCATATCGCGCGAGCGGGCAGCGCGCGCGACTTCTGGCAGTTTCTAATTTTGCTTGTTTTGTGATAAGGCACTGTTTGGGGTAAAATTATATAGTGTTTGAGTACTGTTTGGGAAATTTATTATATCAGAATCCTATTTGGTCATGTTTGAACGATTAAAACGTTGTATTGTGACTTATCAATTCCCGTACGCTCGTTGTTTATAGAATTCAGTGCTTTGCCTCATGTTTTAAAGTTTCATGACATACATGTGGTGTCAGTTGTACATGCATGGTGAGTGTGAATGTAGGTCAGTGTGGAAAATAGTAATGGTCAGTATGGCATAGTGAGTGCGGTTGAGATTGTGTTATGGACACTCCCTAGTAAGTGAGTACCAAAGTGTGTTGTGATTGAGATTGCGGCGAGGGTGTCTTTGAAATGCGATGGTGGCAAAACTGGACACTCCCTGACGACCATGGTAGCGTCAAAGTGTGTGAAGCCGAACTTGGACATTCCCTGGCACCCATGGAAGTGCTAAAGTGTGGCCTACAGACACTCCCTGATACCCGAGTTTGGATACTGCGTGAGGGTTCCTCCGGTATTTGCATGGCGGATTAGGTAGTCAAAGTGTGAGACAATGGACACTCCCTGGTACCCCAGACCAAAGTGTGAGGCAAACTGGACATTCCCTGGCACCCCTGTGCTAAAGTGTAGCTATCGGAGTATTTCAAAGATACTGGTGTGTAGTGGTGGGTTGTCGGGTCTTGTCGAGAGAAAAAAGTCGGTAAGATGAGATGGTGCATTGTTCTCATACACGGTCACATATACGAGAAATATATCTTTTAAATAATATTGTGGTTGTTTCCTAAAATGAACTCCTTGTTTTAATATCGGATTAAATGAGATATGTAAAGAGGTAAATGAATATGTTTTACATTCAAAGTTATATTTTTAATACTCACCAGCATCTTGAAGCTGACGGCGTTGATGCGTCCTGGACATTCGTGTTCAGGTTTTTCACGTTATAATCAGGCTGAGCATTACAACTATGCAAATTGAGAAACAACTGCTGGAAACAGAATTTACTTTCATATGCTTTAGGTTGAACTGATTTTGTAATAAGGATGATTGTGATAGACACTAAGTTATTGTTTTGATTTAAGGCGGTTTGTGCCTTTAGAGACCCTGTGCTGTAATATGTAATAAGTTAGAAAAATATTTGTAAGCTTTGATTGCTCTACTCTGATTATTGTTTATTGTTGTTCGACGTTTGGGACGGAATCGATCCTTCAAACTGTCGCGACCTACGGGTCCATAAAAGAAATTAAACGTTTTCCTTATTTTTGCTACGTCGGGGCGTGACACACATAGCAATAAACAGAAACTTTTTAACTCTTTCATTACCAGGTCCTCTGATAGCCTAACATATATATCTAGAAACTTATTAAAACAACAATACCTTTTGTCTCGTAGAATTCAAATTATCTACATTTTTTCCCTCATTGGTGATGTTCTCAATGTGCTAAGGATACAAGTACTTCTTGTATTTTCAGTTAAGTACCTACGAACCTGCCATTTCTTAAATAACTGACACATTGTTTGAATTTCCCTTGGCTGATTAGTTGTTGTTTACTTATACATCCGCCTGTGTGGAGGGTTCCTAGACATTTACTGGGAAAATTGCTGAAGAAGACAAATTCTATAACCTTATTTAATCGTCATTCTGTGGAATAAATGCTAATGTATGTCGCTACGTGTTTGCCTACTTGAGATGTTGATGCTAATTATGTGGTTTTGGGACACTCTACCCTTAACGTTAAAGATTATGATAAGCCAAAAATTCTCATTTTTCACGTTGTCAGTTGATTGTGTAGTATGTTGAATCTAGGGGAATTACTAGTAATACTTCTAGTCAAACTAGATGACTTTCGCTTATTGTTTCCATAGAATGCTACTTTTGAATCTTCTGCTATGTGTAATTTATTTTTATGGTTGCTTCTAATTCTGCTTCTCCATTTTAACTGTATTCATTTCATGGGCATCCTACAATGCGGACCCAACTTGAAATGCTGAGTTTTTGTCAGTTTCTAGACAATGCGGTTTCCATTAACTTCTCTAATATAGTAAGATACCTTTAGGAACAACAAAATGTGGTTTGGAGTTTTTTTTATCTTTTCTTTCAGTTGATGTAAGCAAGTGAAGTAAACTGGGAACATACATTATTTTCGGTTCGAACCATATTTTTAATCTTTGAACTATTTTGTAGGTGCATCATTTACAGAAAGAACAATTTATTCGAAGCAGCCGGTATTAATTCGAAGCAGCCCGAGCGAAAGTCATTTTATTTTTCTTTTGTTTGAGATTTTGTGAATTAGGAAGTTCCAATATTGTAATAACTCTGGTATACATTCTAATTGCTAAATTAATTTGCTTGTAAATTAAATTTTGTTTCTAAATATCCATTATTAATTTGTCTTTTACTTGTATTTTATTTTTATTTATTTTTTGTGTCATGCTCATGGGCACTGGCAATTTGTGTTTATAGGAAATCGTATGGAATTGCAAGCTTTTTTTTTTTAGATTTTTTGTCACTGCTAAACAAAATTAAAATTATTATCACCAACATTGTCACCGCTCTTAGTAGACACAAAATTAAAATTATTGTCTTCAACATTGTCACCACTAAGAGCAGTGACAAAATTAAAATTATTGTCACTAACATTGACACCGCACAGAGCAGTGACAAATTTAAAATTATTCTCACGGTTCACAGCGGTGACAAAGGGAAGGAAATTAACCCTTTAAGGGGTTGTCAAATGGGCAGTGACTAGGGGTGTCATTTGGAACGGAATTTCCGATTCCGACCGATTCTGAGCCGAAAAATTCCGATTTTGGAAGCAAAATTTGTATTCCGAATTCCGAAATTCCGAATTCCAAAAATTCCGAAAAAAATTGGAACGGAATTGGAATTGTTTTTAGAATTCCGAAAATTCCGAATTTCCGATCCGAAAATTCCGAAAATATTCCGAAAGAATTCCGAATAGAATTTCCAAAAATATTCCGATAATATTCTGAGTTCTTATATTATACAATGTAAATATGTAATACATATATACTATGTAACCATGTTTGATATTTTTTTAGGTGTTGATATTATGGACTTAATGTGTTTTAAGTGTTAGTTGTTGCTTTAAAAAAAAATGTGTTGTATTTTATGTTGGAAATTTGTAATAGCTGTGTAGATTATTTTTATTGTGTAGGCAGTGGTTGGAAAATTCCGAAATATTCCAAAAAATTCCGAAAATATCCGAAAATTTCCGATTCCGAAAATTTCCGAAAATTCCGAAAATTCTGAAAATTTGGAATCGGAAATGCTTTTTAGAATTCCGAAATTTTGGAATGGAATTTGGAAAGCATAAGTAGATTCCGAAAATTTTGGAATTTTTTCCGAAATAGCCTATTCCGATCCGTTCCGTCCGAATGACACCCCTAGCAGTGACAAACAAAATTGCCACTGCTCTTAGCAGTGACAAATATTTTTTGTCACCCCCGGAATTGTCACGGTCTATAGCAGTGACAAAGGCTCTTTGTCACCTCCCAGAGCAGCGACAAATCGGTCATTCTGGTGCAGTGATAGTTGATAGACTTGGACTTGCCATGGCACTCGGGGATGCAATGGTTGATAGACTTGAACTTGCCATTGACATCGTGGTTTAAGCCTTGGACTTGCCACTACCGGATGAATGCGTATTTTTCTCCCTAGAGACTATTGATGTGACATGTGAGATTAAGGCATGTTTTATCATATACGTGTTGGGAATATGCCCTCAAACCAGTTAGTTGGACAATGGAATATCAAAATGCATTTATGCATGTTAGTTCATGAGATGAATATTAGACTGAAATCCTTGAACAACATTGCATGTGGTTCATTTGTGTATGCGATTACACATGTGAGATATGAATCACAAATCCTTGTTGTTTCAAATAAGTCACAGTGGATGATAAGTATGGATAACTTATCAGGTATACACTGTAGCATGATTAACGTCTACGGGGTAGAATGATAAATCTCATTCATAAGAGTCTTTGACTCTTGGTTAATATGCTAGTGCACTCGGTGCATTGACGGACCTGAGTTAAACCTATTGACACCTAAACGCTGCCACCGTCAATAGGAACTCAAAACTTGTATAGAGATACATGTCCTTAATCCTGAGACAGTTATGAACGCAAGTTGTATGCTTGATTTCTTTGACTTACCAATCAGTGAGGTCTTGCAAGATCAACACCTGGGTATCTTGGGTAAATCAGGTATACAATGTTACGAACATATATTGTCAAGATGGAATTCTACCCTCTTCTATAAAACGAAGAGTAAGTATTCCCTCGAGAATGTCACTAGGAGTGATTACTGAGAGCTGGTCAGCCTTGTCAACAAAGTGTTATTGTTGACATGTTTAGTAATCCAAGCGTAGTGAATGATACTTGAGGAATATAAGATGTACTATCTATTGGGTCGACAGTATCTTAACACATACATCCCAATGATAGATATGAATACTGCCTGGTAGAGGGACATCCGTATCATATTATACAAGTCTAGCAATCACTTATGTATGTGTGATTATGTTCTTATGCACTGGAGTGCAATTATCATTATTTTATAGTGGCATTAATGATAATTGATTAATTATTGATTCCTTAGTCAAGAGTACTGACTAGATGGAATAATAATTAATCGGAGCCAGTAATTAAGAACCTAGGAGGTCCCACTCTTAGCTCCGCCAGAATGCTTGGAAAGGCAATTGAGGATGCTGTCAAGACTGTTTCGATCGATTGAAGTCTAGACAGGTTCGATCGATCGAACTTGGTTCGATCGATCGAAGTCACTTTGATCGATTGAAAGTAAGGTCGGTTCTGGGAATCTATAAATAGGGCAGCTGCGTTCTGGGAAAGAAGTTCGTCGTTTTAACGTCCCTAAGCTGCTGAAACTGTTTTAGGGTTCCCAAACCTTCTTCATCCTCTCCATTAGAGATCCCACCACCTCTAGCCTCTCTGGGAAGCGTTCGAGGAGACATAAGAGTGAAGATCACCTAGAGGTTGCTACTGGACATTGCTAAAGGAAGCCATATTCAGAATTGGGTTCAAGACCTAAGGTATATTATTCTTGCACCCTTGTACACATCTAAGGAGTTGACGAGTAGTAGATCCAGGGATACCAAAAGTTTTTTATAACTGGACTTTTTCCGCTGCGCGTTTAAACTTTGATTCAAACCGTTTTTTTTCAACAATACGCATATGTTAAAATTTGTACACTCAGCATATAGCTGAGTAGTGGAGATTTACTCCATTGCAGGTGATAAGAAGCGAGGAAAGAAGAAGCATGAAGAATGAGGCCGTGGGAAAGACGTGGACCATCCACTTGCACAATTTTTTGTTTTCCATTCCATTAATGAAAAATGTAATTTTGAGAAGTTAAGACTTGAAACTTCGCTTTTGAACTTTGGAATAGTTTTGTAAGGTGTTATATTGTAAAGGGACTACTCGTAGTTATGTTCAACTTATCCGAACTCTTAAGTTCGTGTTTCGTACGCTTAACTTGTCAAATTTTGAGTTTCGAATGAAAGTAATAGTACTTTTGTGAATCAATCAAAACAAGCCTTAACTTGTTCCGTTATTGTTTCTTTTCGTGGATTAGTATGTTTCAATGATGTGCTTGTAAGCTTAGGCTTGCTTTTGGAGTGTAGAATTATGTAAACTTGTTGGGAGAATGAAGGGAGTGACGGTTGTTTGATGCCTTAAGCAAAATTCTGCAGCTTTGGGGAGAATTTTGCTAAAGGGTCATTCGACCGGTCGAAGGGGGTCGTTCGACCGGTCGAAGTACCGAGGGCATGTTTTCTTTTTATACCCCTTCCGGAAATTATTTAAATATTTTGATCGGTTCTTAGGGTACCTTTGGGACCCTTTTTATATAAATTCATCTGATTCGAAATATAATTACATTTTCAATTTTATACGGATTTTACAACTCGGAAGGTATAATTTTCAAAAGTTTTTAAATATACTCAAGGTTGTTTTAAAGTTTTTTCCCGCTGCGTATAGTTATTTAATGATTAGATGAGCCTTGGTGGCGTGCCACGTGTCCTATTTCCACATGTAGTATGATGGGTCGTGACAAGATGGATTGTCGTCTTGGACCCACCTGTATTGGCTTTGCCGCCCGCTCCGAGCCGGCAATATTGTATTTGCCGGCCAGCCCTTCCAATCTTTAAAAAAAAATAAAGTAATTTTTTTTTTAAAAAAAAGGTAGAGAAACCTAACGGCAAAGATATTGTCGTTTGGAGACAAAACGGGGAAGCATTTTCCGTTTGGTCACCAAACGGCAATGTCTCTGTTGTTTGGCTATAGGGTAAAGAAAATTAGTGGTATGTGTTGGGAATTTAACACGCGGAACCAATTCCCCCAAATAAACACATACACATGAGCAGTAATTAAACATGCACACTAAAGAAAAGACACACAGATTTCTACGTGGTTCGGCTAAACACTTGCCTACGTCCACACCCGAGAGTTCCATTCTTTCACTATTGAGTAAAATATGATACCAGTTACATGAATTAAATCCCATAACCCAAATACAAGACCCTTGTACACTCCCCACTCAATATCCCAAAGAACCTGACATAATCACTATAATACATAGAGAAATCATAAAGACAAAGAAATACCTTCTTTACCTCACATCCCTATAACGCTGTGAACACCCCCCACAGAAAACCCCAATGATTAATGTCTCTCTCACCCTACTCCATGCACCCCTATGAAGGGAGACCCCCAACTTGATGAACCAAGGGTTTCCTAAATTCCTATACAACATCCTCTTAAATAGAGTTTGCACCCCATTACTTATTGGACAAGTAATACAACTCTATCAAGAAAACCAAATCAAAATAGAAATCTAGCCAAATCATAATCCCTAAATTAATAGGATTTCTCACATGTGATATAATCCCAACAATCACCCCCTCTATTATTTGTGGAGAAACTGTCCAACCATTCTATCACACATGACCAGCACCCCCTTAACCGGAACACCCACAAAGTTGATAACTTTGCAACCATTTATCATTGACCGTCTTCTGTACCAGCATGCACACCCCGGATTAACATAGTCTCAACACCTATGATTCATCAGACTGCGGCCAATATATGTGCAATTGTCCCAAGTTAATTATACCCATTAACTCTATCAGATAAGAGCCTCGACCTCTCATTCTCCCAAACCAGAATTTTCCCTCACCATCGTCTGAACCGTTAACAGACATCCACGCACTCACTTATATAAGAATTTTTCATCGAGGACTTGGGTGTACAACTCTACCAACTAGACAACAAAAACTATCCACACTTCTCTCAACCGCCGTGTGTGATTTTAGCAACAATATTATATTCCTCCGCAACGTTGGGATCAATATCACACCACCCAAATAGCGAATCTGCTCCAAAAATATTTGATCAACGTTCCTACGTTCAGTATCCTAACAATTACCTCTATCGGGTGATTGCGCCTGTGTCTGCCTCCGCCTTCTTAGAACCCATCAAATTATTTTCTCCAGAAGCACATACTTACCGTACCCGGAATCTAACAGTCCAAGAGAAATGCTCGTATGAGTGGAATGTGAGGACCTCTCCACCATACGCAACGTGCTACAATCACAGTAGCATCAAAATTATTTTTCGGCCCTAGATCCCAACCTGCTGCTATATTTATAAGATTTATCACCAAGAACAATAAATTCCAATCTGTGCAAAATCTCATAAATCCGCACCAACAAATGAATATGCAGCACCCAAAAAACTTAGGAACCATCTCTAACCCAAATTCCAAGCAACATAACTTATCCCCACAAGCTCCTTGAAATTCCAACCAATCATGATTCAAGTTTCGCTACACCAAGCCACGTGGAATAATTTACCATGACAAACTTCAAAAAACAAATATGAAGTCTATCATTCACGGGACCACGACCATGATCGACCACCGTTACCACGTTACTAGCATGTTCCTTTTTTTTCTTCTTCATCTTGTGTTATCTTTTAACCACCGTGCTGCTAATCTCCACTGTCACTGTGCGCCTCTATCACCATGACCACCATAGCTCTGATACCACTTGTTGGGAATTTAATACGCGGAACCAAATTCCCCCAAATAAACACACACACATGAACAGTAATTAAACATGTACACCAAAGAAAAGACATAGATTTCTACGTGGTTCGGCCAAACACTTGCATACGTCCACACCTGAAATATCCATTCTTTCACTATTGAGTAACACATGGAACAAGTTACATGGATTAAATCCCATAACCCAAATACAAGACCCTTATACACTCCCCACTCAATACCCCCAAAGAACCTGACATAACCACTGTAATACATAGAGAAATCATAGAGACATAGAAATACCCTCTTTAACTCACATCCTTATAACGCTGTGAACACCCCCCACAGAAAACCCCAATGATTAATGTCTCTCTCACCCTAGACCATCCACCCCCAAGAGAGGAGACCTCCAACTTGGTACACCAAGAGTTCCTAAATTCCTATACAACATCCTCTTAAATAAAGTTTGCAACCCATTAATTACTTATTGGACAAGTAATACAACTCTATCAAGGAAACCAAATCACAATAGGAATTTAGCCAAACCACAATCTCTATATTAATAAGATTGTCCCACATATATGATATAATCCCAACAGTATGGCAACCTTAAGTTTCCCTATCCTATACTATCCTAATTTCCCCTACAAACTACACCATTGCCAGCACTCCATATGGTAACTATCCTATTTTCCCTACACACTAACACCATGCTCTTAGATCTAATTGTATGTTAGTTAGCTGTTGCGTCAAAGAATGTGGCAAAATAAATTTTTTTTTTTTTAAGTAAAGCAAAAGAAAAAAGAACATTAATAACTATCCATTTATTATAGATACATTTTTCTTTTTAAAATGTGGATCAAACCTTTTAAATTTTTCTTTCTTTTTTTTAAATTAAAAAAAAAAAAGAAAAGAAAAGATGAACACACTTAATTAAATTGGAACAATTGTCTATTTTCAAATAAGTACAATCATTAAAAAAAAATTTAAAAAAAAAAATTGGATCTTACAATCACAAGAAGATGAACTTATGGAGCGAAAGAAACTTTGCTCATCCCATTTTTGATTAGCCAAGCCTCTATTGGGTGACATGTGTCTCATTCCAGTAATTTTGTTGATGATAATGGGACAAAATGAGAATAGAATGGGACACATGTCGCCCAGTAAAAATCTGAGTGAGCAAAAATCTATACTTATGGAACACCTTATATGACAAATGCATACATATGGTGAAGTCTCTAGTATAAAGATCGGTAGATTTAGAATTGAGCCGCATACAAGTGGTAATTTCTGTGGTGATTACCTAAATTAGGTTAAAATTTATGATTTGTGGTAAGGTTGAAGTAGGGGGAAAAAATGATTTATTAATTGGTAATATATACAGTAAATTTGAAGTAGGTAAATGAGACGTAAAAAATATTTACTTCTTGAAAGAAAAATGTTTCTATCGGGACAGCTATATAAGTTTGATAGTCAACATTCAACAATGAGCTACTAAAGTACTAACATTAATTATCAGTCATGACTCGTGAGACACCACTTGCCTTTTGTCCAATGGGCTTTTTTCTGTAGTTTCTTGTAATTTTTCTGGCCTCTGGCCTCATTTCAATTGATGTTTTGGAGAATAGTGGTCAAGGGTGATTTTCTGGTCTCTTTATTCTCTAGTTTTCTGCAATAATACTTGTTCAGCAAAAAAAAAAAAAAAAAAAAGATCCTTTCTTTAGCTTTATATGAAAGCTAAGCTATGTTGTGAGATTTCTATATGGTACAATCCAATAATTTAGGGATTTGTTGATATAGCTAGATTTCTTTTGGTTTCCAACTAATTAGTATTTAGTTGTAAGTTCTATAAAAAATGATTGTTTATAAGAATTTACGAAACCGTTGGTTGTTCCAAGTTGAGTGATCTCCTCTCATAGGAGTACATGTTTTAGGGAGAGAGATGAGGTTTTTTATTTTATTTTTTTTCCTTTTTAATGTTAATCCATGGAACATTGCTTAGAAAAGCCTGTAGACGAAGTCAATGTCTACAAGTTACAGGTTTGAATAGTCGGTCAAAGTTTCAAATCACAATCTTGGCATTTTTAGGGTTTTTCTTTCAACATGCATTTCAAAGTCGTTGAGAAAATTCTAAAATCGGACGAGTTTCGGTTTAGTATTCACTTTTTCTTTGATTTTTTAGAGTATTAACGTAATGTTGGTTTGGCAAACAGTCAATTTTAATAAAGTTATTAGATTGGTAATGGACTTCTATGCCAAAATAAAATGGACTCATCAAACACATGAGTTTGTTAAAATAAGGCTTAAATACATTTTACACTGTCGTAGTTTGTCATTTGTGTTAGCTTGGTCCCTGTAGTTTAAAAATTGTCATTTTAGTCCCTATAATTTCGTAAGTGTGGCAAATAAGTCTAATTAGCCCTTTAGTGACGAATAATTTTGTCACTAAAAGTAACAACTTGTTGCAAAAAGTGTTCGAATGACTAAAAATGACACACTTATGAAATTACGGGGACTAAAGTGACACTTTTTAAACTACATGGATCAAATTGACACAAGAAACAAACTACAACGGTATAAAATGTAGTTAAAGCCTTAAAATAATTAACTTGTGAATCATAGAACTAGTTCTTCGCTTTCCAAAACAGTGTGTATAAGGCAAGAAATTTATTAACACCAAGGAAGTGCGGACTCCTCTAAGGTTGAAGAATCCGCAACTGATTCATACACATGCCCGCAAGGGCGGAACTAAGAATTTATACTTAGGGGGGATCTAAGAAGGTCATACGCCCCTGAGAAAATTTTCTTTTTTAACCTATTTTCGAGTATGATATTTTTGTGTTTGAAAAATTACAGTTTACTATTTGAAGTTTTCTTCCCCTTTTTTTTTTTTTTTTGGAGGAGATTTTCTTCCCCTTCTGAGAAGGAAGATTTGTTATTTTTAATTATTATAGTATGTCGTAATTCTTTGACTTATAGTTTATGACGTTAATGAGTGTTGTAATTATAAATATACATGGCCTATTTTGTGAAAAGTTGAAAATTTACAAGGGCCAATATTTAGTTTTTTTTTTTTTTAGGGTGAGGGTCTATTCCCAAGTGAAGGGGCCAAATCTAAAAGATCTAGAACTAATGTGGCAAAGATGAAAACTTTTTCTTTCTATCACTAAAAAGCTTTTAGTGATAAATTTTTCAGTGTTGGGACTTCTAGATCTGTTGTAGGAACAAGTGGATACAAAGTCCATAAACCAAAAAAATTCCTAACACTTCCTGGTGATAGAGCCATGATAAAGATATCAGAAATTGAGTAGATGGGATTTTGATTCGAATGCAATTTGTACCTAATATCTTTTAGGGTAAATAGTTAAACTATACCTCATTTGCACTTCGATTCCTTAACAAAAAAGAAATTGGCGAGATGGTCCTTTAACTAATAAAATGAAACTTTTTAGGTATTAGCACTCTCTGTAGTATTTTAGCTGACTGAGGGAAAATCGTATCCATCTCTTGCACAAGAGTCTATATTTAGTCTAATAATTTTTTTAAAATTGGTTCTTTGATAAACCAATAAAACCTTAATTCCTCCAAAAATTTGATAAAAATTAAGACTTAGACTAAACCAGATCATGTTTTAACTTTTCCAAACAGATTCGTAGAGCATCTTCAACAATAACATTGTTTTTACCTACCCTCTACTTGACCTTTTATTTCAGAAGTGCTCTTTATCTTATCAAGGATCTTACTTTAAATATTTTGTATAGTTGAGACTTGTGCCATTAATGCAGAAAGAAAATCCAAACGTTGAGATGGAGAGAGAATGTAAAGAGCCATTTTTTACTAGGAATGAAAGTCTAGCTTGTCAAAAAAAAGAGTTGAAATGGCAAGTAATAATGTGGCTAGTGGCTAGTTTGCTCGAGCTCATAAACTCGGCTCCTCTGACTAGCTACTTTGACTAAAAAGTTAAAATAATTTTAACAATGCAATAATGCCAAAATTGGAATTGGTTATGGTAGGATCAATATTTAAAAAGGTGGAATACTGCAATTAAAGGACTGAAGAACTTTAGTCCGTAGATAATCGACCAAATACTAAAGCCAAAAGTTAGTGAAATATAAATAAGAGTAAATTACACTTTTTACCGTTGTACTTACATCAATTTTCACTTTTGGTCCGTTTCTTTTGAAAAAAGTGACGCATAGAATCTTGGAACTCAGTTTTAAGGTGAGTTCAGTGGGGCTAATGTTCACTTTCCATCCAAAAATTTTCCAAAAAGTGCAAAAAATATATATAAATAAATAAAAATTAAATTAAATTAATTAAATTAAACGGAATATTGTCTTTTTGACTTTTTCTGTTAATTGGTTGGACAGAACATAAAGAGTGGAACTTAATTGGCACTTAATCATATTAATCTTAGGATTTTATGTCACTTTTTAAATACAAATACTTAAGTGAAACTCAGTGCAAAATGAGGACAAGTAGTGTTATTTGCTCTATTATAATATTATGATTCTTAAATTCGTGTCTCAAATTTAGATTCAAGTTGTGTGGTAGTGAGGTAACCACCAATTACAGTAGCTCACCTGAATTTCTAGGAAATTGTCCTTAATCAAAATAAAAAATTAGCGCATTAAAAAATGGGATTATATTGCCATCCCTTGAGGTATATGACAATTACAGTGACCTCCTCTCTAGTTTGGAAAATAACACTCACTTCTCCTCTATCTACTTTTTGTGTGTAAGATTACTAATTTATCCATTATCTCTTTATATATATATACTAGTAATTGCCCGTGCCCGTGGGCACGGCACAAAAAAACCTCTGCATATAATCATGGATCCAATTGCATATACAACACCAACACCTCTGTGAGGAAACAACAGAGTTGTACATGTACATAATAACAGTGAACCCAGTTGTTGCAACATTAAGGCAAATGCACATATAATAACTTGTCAATTAGCGGAAGAACTCCACAAAATACTGGAATTTGCTGCCGAGGTCTAGAGCTGGGTGGTAGAGGTGAAATTTTACTGTTTTTAGTCCTCTCACATGATCAAGTAAATTCAATGGTGTCTTTAAGTGTCGTTTGGTAATCAATAATTTGAGTTTGTTTAGCATTAACTTTTTGAAGATAATTTGACATATTTAAAACGAAATTCAAATCTAGCATTCACTCACAATTAGGCTCAGATCACACAACTGGGTAAGGTTTGTGTGAGCATTGAATCAATATGGCAGCCAAGAAAACTTTTTTTTTTTTGGGGTCAAAAAATGTAAAAGTTCAAGCAGTCAAATGTAGCTTAGTAGCCAATTCGGAATACTCATGCCAAGATGAGTCATTCCCTATCTATCATCTCTCAGCTCTCTGCATTGGCAATGATCCGAATTTTCTTGGCTTGTCCAGCCCTTTGTAAAAACCTCCCAAATTTCCCTGTAAAAACCTCCCAAATTTCTAATTTCTAGGTTTTAACTACATAAACAAACACATGAATCATTGTGACCCAATAGATATAGCGAGTAAAGAACAAAAGAGATGTAGATAATGCAAAGAAATCATTGCCTACAATTTCAAAATTGCTCTGATTGCATATTTAACCAAAAGGAAAAATAAAAAGAAAAGAATTCATTGCATATAAATATTAAAATGAACGAAACTAAAAATCAAATGGTTCAACAGAGAAGTCAAATTAAGGACTACAGAATCTAAATTTAGGACTACAGAATCATCATGTAATTCATGTACTGGAGTAAAAGAAAAAAAAAACATGTTAGCAAGTGTGCAATGGAGAAAAAAAAAAGTGGATGGCTGAAAGTCTCTAGCCAAAAAGGCTTTCCTCCCAATCCTTACTCATGTTCCTGGTTATTGATAACTACATGAATCACATATCCAGTTTTTCTATGTATGTAAGTAGTGACGGTACAATGGAGGAAGCTCAGTTGGTGTATATGTATTAACTTTTAGCATCCAAACTTGGGAGCAAATTTCAACTTTGTAACCACATAAATATGATGTCCAGTAATTTGGTCCAAGTTTCAATCAAAACCACTCTATTGTTTCTCAACCTTCATTTGATACCATTTAGTAGTCTAATCGAACTTAAGCCTAAGTTGCTTTCTCTGATATACAGTGCAAAAGAAAAATAAAATAAAAAATTTGTTCAAATAAGAGGGGAAAAGTAAATTCTTTACCAGCAACAAACCTAGCGATGACCCAAAAGTCTGCACCAAAAGATAAGAGTATGGAGAATGTTAGCAAGTGTGCAAATTCTAGAAAATGAAAAGACGATTTTAATCTAAATGGTAAATCAAAATAAACTACCCAACAATCAATTGAAATAAAGAAAAAAGTATAAGGAAAAACAAGCAAGCCAATGGATGATTGGAAACCAACCTTAAAACATTGAATTAGTAGTGTTTGGCCTTATATTGCAAAACCTGACAATAGACTCAAGGCCTAGCAATAATCTTCAGGAGCAAAAAGCAAAGAGATAAAAGAAACACCCAAATTGCCGCAAGCCATTACTTTCCCAGCAATACATAAGCATATTAGCAGAAGCATCACCCACCCCTCCATTGGGCCAAAAACATTAAGAGAAGACACAGATCTCTAAACATGATAAGGAGCCAAAATATGCATCTCATCTAAGAAATAATAGTCTCATTGAATATTTTTATGACACATGAAAACTCTTACTATGTGAGCCCCAGTAGAGAAATTTCCATCCACACAAAGTGAGTAATCCTTAAAGCTATTTGGGAACCAAAAAGCCAAAAACTAATTCTTTGACAACTACTTGAACTAAAGTGCTTAATTCACTTGAAAGATCTCAAATCATCAAACAAAGCAAGAACTCCTAAATTATTAGAAAAACAAAAAAGAGGAAACATCATTCAATCACCCAAGTTAAGTCGTGTGCCTTACAAAGCAACTCTCTTTGTTTTTCTTTCCACAAAACAAAGTTTTTAAAGTACTGCTAGTGAAAGGGAAATAAGATGTTAGAACTAAATATAGAAATCCAGAGTTATAATATTTGAGATGGACATAAGATCCAAAACCAATTAACTGCCAAAACAGATTCATATACACACAACGAACAAAATTACATGTCAAATAGTAATTGGGCATAGTGAGTTGTTTGGGTGAGATTCTGCTCATCACAAAGGAAGTTCTGATTAAGACTTGGAAGTTGAAGTGAAGTTCTGATTACCTCATTCCAGATAGTTGGGAGAAACAGGGTCTGACGAAGAAATTGGAAGATCTTTAGCCAAATAGAGATTGGCACTCCAGGAAAAACCCCAAAAAATAAAAAAAAAAATAAAAAAATGAAGCCTTACACATCTCATCCCAAAAATTGCCTAAATCAAAGACCATACAAATGCACTACAACCTTTGTGGGAAAAACTTTAAAAGAAAAAATTAAAGAAAAAAAATGCACACAACAGAGCAAAAAAAATTGGTCACTTTTTGTAGAAATATTTTTAGCAGAGCTATAATTCCTAATAAACTCACTCTCTCTACACTTTTTCAATAATGAACCCATTCAGGACATGATTTCTTTGGGCACTGAGAAGTCATGGGTGTGTGGCATGGGCTAAAAAACAGAGCAAAAAAATGGGAAAGTGATGGGTGTATCTGTGAGAGAGCGAAGGTGTCGGGGGCACGAAGCAAAAAAAAAATGGTGGTAAACAATAATAAATGAAGAATTCAAATTCAATTTCATGAATCATAGCATTACTTTTGATGCCCTTTTTAGCAAATGGTAAGAAATACTTCAGAAAGAGAAATGGAAAATGAAAATGAAAATAGGAAAAGGTGCTCCATTAAATCAGTGAAGAAGAGGAAACAACAGTCACTGAATTTACTGAAACAAATTAAATAAAAAAACATGAGGTTACTATTGCAGTCACGTCTCTCTGACTAATAGGCAGTACCCAAATGAATACCATATACTATTGAAGAGAAAAATAAATAAATAAATAAGTGAGAGCCAGTACTTGCTTCATGCATGGAATTTTTAGAGAGAGATCATACCTCATCCCCTCGTACAGTATGAATATCCTCAATTAGAAAGAAATGTGATTGTAAAGCTTACCAAGCAGCAGTGAAGGTACTGAAACAACTTAAACAAAAAGGTAGCTGGTAAGGGCAGTGTCGTTTTTTAGTTAGGGCACCCTATTTTAAGTAAAAAAAAAATTTTACTGTTTAATTAATTAATTAGTAAGGGCACCCATGTTTTTATTATTTCTAGGATTTGTTTTTGTCCCCCATTCTCCATCTTATTTATTTCTTCCTCCATTCTCCATCTTATTTATTTCTCTCTACATTAAGATGTAAACACAAATAATCCAAATCAAACTTTTTTATTTCTTACTCTGGATTCTCAGCCCCAACAAGTAAACACATCCCCTACCCAACATCTCTCATGTCCTCTGATGTCTATTTCCAATCAACAACGAGTCCATCAATTCCCAGTTGTCAATTTCACAAAAAATAACTCAACCTCATTTTGTGATTCTGATCTAATGCAAACATTTGGAAATAGTAAATACTCACTTGCCTAATTCATCAAACCACCGTTAAAACACCAACTTTGATTCTAACTCCTCTTCTCCGGAATGTATACCCACCTGCTTAATTCATTTATTAAGAGATCAAAACACATCATCAAATTCAAAGCCACATGTTATGATCATATACTACTGCTAGTACCCAAATTGACTCAGACCAGGCCACTTTCAGATACAAAATCAGACTCATCTAATAAGTCATTAAACTCCACTGAATCTAAGGTAGAAGTACTACCAATTGCTTCCACAGTAAGCTCACCCCTAGACCTACAAGAGAGTAGTAATAGGTCTCAACAGGCACCAATCGATGTGAGGTCTTCGATCCGAAAACTGATAAGTTTATGGCCAGGGATGTACCATTCACCTGTAACTAATGCAGAATGGGAAGCCATATGTCGTCGTTTACGGTGCATCTTAATGTGGAGAGAAATAAATAAAATGGATAATTGGATGAGAGAAACAAATAAGATGAAAAATGAAGGAGAGAAACAAATCCTAGAAATAATGGTGCCCTTACTAATTAATTAATTAAACAGTAAAAAAAAAAATTTACTTAAAATAAGGTGCCCTAACTAAAAAACGACACTGCCCTTACCAGCTACCAAACAAAAAACATGAGGTTAGATAAGAAGCACTAAATCAATTAACACTAAGAAGCCCTAAATTAAAAATCAGAAATACAATTCAAAATCAAGTAACAAACCCACTTTGCCCCTATTGGATGCGGGTGGTGGTGATAACTGCCGGCAGTGGGGTGCGAGTGGTCCATCGGTGGATGAGAGATACGGGGGAAAAGAGAGAGAGAGAGAGTGGTGGGGGTGGGGGTGGAGAGTGAGCCAGAGAGAGAGAAAGAGAGGGGATCGGGGTGGTAGTGGCTGCACGGGCAATGCATGACGGCGGTTGCGGTGAGAGAGAGAGAGAGAGAGAGCGAGAGGGGTTGGGATAGAGAGACTGAGAGCTACCAGAGGCAGTGGTCTGTGGTGGTTGATGCCGGAGGCGGTTGTGGGGGTGGAGTTCTTGGTTGGAGTGGGGGTGGAGTTCTCGCGTGAGAGAAAGAGAATGGGTGTGAGACAGAGAGAAGAAAGAAGAGAGTTTCAAAAAAAATTGAATTGCCACAAATCTGTAACAGTTTAGGGAGAGAATCTCAGTCGTTGGTTAAAATCTAAGGGCTCAAAATGTCTCTTGCAAAAAGGCATTCGCCCGATATTATATAGATGTGTGTGTGCGTGTGCGCGCGCAGATAAAATTATATATATATTAGCAAATTTTACAGATTTAGATTTATAGTTTTAGTCCTAACTTTAAAAAAATTTGTCGTTTGAAAAAAAAAAAAAAAAAAAAAAGACCAAATTTCTTTTTCAAAAGTGTTTCCCAATACATGTGGCAGTGGACCCAGTTGATTTTGATTGGTTGATGTTAAAGTGGTCCCACTTCAACATCACTTGGAAAAAAAATTTGAAAAACACAGCATTAGTCTAAATAAATGTTTTAATGTCTTTCACCTACTACTTGAACAAAAAAGTTAATGGCTTAATATTAAAAAACTAAATCTGTAAAATATTGTAAAACCACTGTGCAACTACTTTAACCTTAACCAATCAAAATCAACTAGGTCCACTGCCACATGTGTTGGGAAAGAAATTTTGGGAAGCATAGCATTACTCTTTTATTCATAATTTTATAAAGTTTTTATTTTTAAAACGGCAAATTTTTATAAAATTAGAGCTAAATACTATAAATCTAAATCTATAAAATTTGCTAATGTATATATACTTTTGTCTAATGCGAGCGCGCATGCACGCGCGCGCGCACATATATATATATATATATATAAACTGAAACAAAGAAATACTCCCTCAAAAAAAAAAAACTGTAGTTCTTTTTCTAACCAATTTGGTATGAACAAAAACTATCCCGAACCAGCACAATGCAACATGTGGCAACTGGCAAGTGAGCCTCTTGAATTGGGACAGTTAAAGTGGAAGACCCATGTTTGGGCCTAAACAAACAGAAGGCCTGCCATGCAGCCCAGCCTAGCACAGGCCTGGCCAAGCCGAGAGACCAGCTCTCTTAGGACTAGGAACAAGAGTCCAATTAGTGTTTCTCGCTCTCAACCGTAAGGCCCCGTTTGGTTCGCTTGAAAAGTAAGCGAAAAAAAATAAATAAATAAATAAGTAAATTTTGTTTTTGGAATTATTTTTGTCTGTTTGGTGTGTCTAATGTACTTAGAATCTATTTCCGACTAGAAATAGAGTCTAGACTCTTTCTGATTTCACTTGCCGGTTTTTACATCTTTATTTCAAGTAGTTCAATACTTGGAAGGTCATACAGATTTTTGCTATAACAAATGTATACAAGGTTTTCTTAAATCAATTAAACGAGAGAATGCATTACCAAACGGGCCATTACAATGTTAAATATAAACTGTAATGCATTTTCATTATTACATGTCTTTCTTTTTTTTCGCTGAAAATTATTACACGTCTTTCATCAACCCTTAGATACTCTCTCAAATATAATTGGATCCATATTAAAGTAATGTTATGCTTTCCAAATCATAATTCCAAATTTTCATCGTAAATGATGTGATAGTGAGCCCACTAACAATAATGATAGAACCATTTCAATATCATCCAAATTTCAATCAAATCCAGTGATTCTACTACCACATCATTTAAGGCTCCATTTGGGATTAGAATTTGAGAAACATAGCATTAATCCAAATTTAAACGCGTGTAAAAGTTTGGAAACTAAATTGAGAGTATTGAGAATATGGGAACTAAATTAAAATCGGTGTCAAAGTTGGAGGGTGAAAAGAGTAATTTACTCTTCTTGTTCATTCACATTCCCTCACTTTTTTCTTCGTAGTGTTCTTCGCTCTTTTTTCTTTCCCCTCTGGGGCCCCCACTAAAATCGAGGAATCAAAGCAAGCGTAAGAAAGAGGCTCATCTTAGTTGGGTTACTATTAAAAAAAAAACGATGAAGTATGATAAAAATAAGTAAAATAAAACTTCGTATTTGACCTTTAACTTTCTCTCTTCTTTTACTTGATTATCTACTATATTTTGAAAAAATAATTGTTATTATTACTTAAACCTGAAGAAAAACACCAGAGAATTGGTTTTTCCTTCTTTATCATTCTCTTTTCTTTTCTTTAACTAAAAAATACAGCATATGTCATGCAACAATCTCCTACAATCTGGTGTCCCTTCTGTTTTTTTTTTTTTTTTTTGGGTTAATGAGAAACCCTCTATTTCTTCGACTCTATATCAAACCAAACCGGGTAGAATATGTCAAGTATACTCTATTACGGAGTATTATTTTTAAAACGACAACAAAAATAGACAAGAAAAAAATTAAAAACAATAAAAAAAAATTACCACACTAGCCCTAAATGTTCCTCAAGTTATTGACTTCAACAATTAACTAACCAAACTGTCTTTTTCTCTTTTCTGGTCTCAATGGAGCTATGTCAAAGATAATCACTACTTAATAGAAATACTCAAGTTCAGAGCTAGAATCCGCATATGTGGAAGGGTCGATAACTCTCTCTCTCTCTCGTGTTCACTTACCTCATAAATTTGACCAAAAAGTTTCATTGTTTTTGTGTAATGATATGAAGTTTAGCCAGACAAGCACAACAAAGGTGAGGTTGAAACAGACTACGGGGACTTTGCGATGTGCACTTATCATTTCCCGTGTTCGTCTACAACTACACCTAAAACACTACAGCGAGAAAATTGCAAATGGAAGCAACCACAAAGTGCAAATTAAGACCCGTTCGACTCAATCACAAAAAGCTACTTTTGGTCAAAAGCCTCCTTGGTGCACATTAGGACCCGTTTTGACAATAACTTCTACTTCTCAATTGCAAAATGCTGCTTTCTGTGGCAGCTTTTGACCATAAGTAGCTTTTGCGACTCATTTTTCTGCATTGAAGGGCAAAAGTCGGTGAGCCATGCAATTTCATAAACTCCAAAAGTTGTTGCCAAATTGGACCCATATCAACATACCAAAATGTGAACAATACTTCGCTTTAATCAAAAACTCTACAACTAATTACTATCACAAAATTAAGGATTAGAAGGGTGACAGCAATCATTTGCCTCTGCATAAATCACAAATTTTCCTTCTGATATATCCAAGCAAAGAACTAGAACCATTTCAAGGGGGGGGAAATTGAGGAAAACAAAAAAGAACAAAAATCAACGGGTAATAATCGAACTGAAAAAAAAAAAAAAAAAAGACAAAAAATGGATGGGATGTAATCGAACTGGCTCATGCAAGGATAAATTCCTGTACAAACTTTATCGAAACAGGACTTAATATATACAGACAAGAAGTACGATAGTTCATACAGTAAATCCTACAAGTTTACAGACCTTGTTGCATATTTTCTGAGATAGTGGCTAGTGCTGGAGTTTCTTTCTGAGCATCTGAGAGCTTGACTGTGAAAATGATCTTTAATTTCCAGTATTTAGAAAATATTGGGGGACCAAGGACAGAAATGTAGTTTCTGAAAATATTCTGATTGAGTCCCCAGTTGCAGAATTCTATCTTTGAAACAAAAAGGACCATAAAGTTCAACTCTTGCCAAAGGACTGCCCTCCCATCTGCATAAGACAATTAACAAAGTGACGGTCAACAACCATAAGAGGATAGATCTTTGCCTAATGGATTGTCAAAACATGGATGCAGAAACAGAAGCTCAAGCAGAAGCCCAACCACAGGGGCAAGGGCGCGACCGACTTTAAGAAAAATTCATTAAAGCCTTAATTTGCTTCCTATCACTGTGTTGAAGCACCTATGGGCACGCTTCAGCTAAAAAGTGCTTTTGGTGCTCTAAAGTGCTTTCTAAAATTAAATGCATGCTGTGGGTTCCAGAAGACGTTTGGGCACAAACCTAAATTGCGTTCAAGAATACTTGGACTCAAATGTGCGTTAGCGAAGTCATTCCAAACAGGCCCTCAATGCATAACTTAACAATCTTCTCACTTCTTTTGTGCCCTATGTTTGAGTTATCAACTTAACAAGGTATATCAAGCTCTAATACCCTCCCTCGTGGGACCCCGTCTCGCACGTAGAGTGACAACAAACGGAAATCAATCATACTATAGCCTGATAAGTTGATAACAAAGTGCAACATGCAAACTTGAAGGGAGAGCAGACCTGAACCAAAATCCTCTAAGAACCAAGACACTGATACCATGTTAAGTAAACAGTTGCTCCGAGAGCTCAAACTAATAAGAACTTAAGAAAGTATATCAAGTTCAAACTAATAAGAACTTAAGAAAGTATATCAAGCTCAAACACTCCAGTTCCCCCAATATCAGGAGCCAGCCCTATAGAAGCTTAACTACCTATTAATAATAACATCCAATTGACTACCTACAGTATAAATCTTTGGAACAGTCATTCATATTAAATGGAGATGACGAGTATTATCTGCCTAGAAATCCCAGCTTGCCTCATAATGTGTAGATCTATCACTAAACGGAGATTAAAGGAATTACAAACTCGCTGCCATTACAGACAATCCTTTCACTATCTTTTGTGCCAAAGTTCACCATATATCAGGGAGCAACTTATAGAATCTACATAATCCAAGAAACTATATGTGATACAAAACACAGCGCAGTCATTCACATTAGATACTAATGGATGCTTGAGGTGGATTATTATGTGCCTAGAAATCCCAACTTGCCACTTAACTGTATTAGATGGACTTAGATACGGGCGTTGGGTGCGTGTATGTGTCTAAGCATCAGACTTCCCCAATTCATGAATCCAAGGACACACCAGGACACAGCGATAAATATATACTTTCTTAATAGACTTTATCATGGACTTTCTAGCAGAAGAAATAGATTTAGAGACTTCAAAATACTACTATACAAGTAGCTAACATGTTTTTTGGGGTGTGTCCAACAAGAAATGTTAAGACACATATACCATACCCTTGTCCACGTGTCGAATGTCCGACACTAGCGCTTCAACCTGTTAAGAAGAGTACATATACCATAGCCTCTCAACGCATATCTATCATCACTAAACGCAGATTGATCACCGGCTTCACATGTAAGGAGGCTTCAGAGTTTTTTATTTTCTTCCTTTAAATTCATTTTCTGTTTCCATTCTCTTATTTCTCCAAATGTCTTATTTAATACAAACAGGTTGTTCCAGTCAGAATCCTTTCCCCACAATACTGTGTTACACCTATTCTATAAGGCTTTGTTTGGTTCTTGGATTTAGTGAGGGAAAAGGAAAGAAAACATAGAGGAAAACATTCTCCTTTGTTTAATTAATAAGGAAAACAATGAGGAACAAAGGAAAGAAAAGAGAATAATTGAGAATAAATTAAAATTTTCAATGATTTGGGTCATTTCCCTTCCTTTAATCCTATATTGCAATTACATTTATTTAGAATTTTAAGTTTTAATGTTATTTAAGCATGAAGGAAAACACAAGGAAACTAGTTTTCTTTCATGTTCTCCTTCCGCTTGTCTTTCCCTTCTCTGGATCTGCAAACCAAACAGAGCCTAAACGAAATTGTTTAGCATGAAATTAATCCAGAAACCAAGACGACATAATAACCTCACTAGGTCGTAAGGACTAAGACACAATTTGATGGCCTAATTTGCAAGCTCAACAGATTGGAAAATCAGCATTACAAAGAGGGTCCAAACAATTCATTTGCTCACTCATACGTCTTCAATATTCTAAAGAAAATGATTCTTTTAATCTATGGCACAAAAACCTGAAAGGATGAATAAAAAATCAGCAGCGTTAAAAGGCTTACAACAACTATCACTGTCAGAGACCACATACATGGGAGACAGGGAACTGTGGATAAGCCTTGAAGACTGTGGAAGATAACAGTTCCCTACATAATTTATTAACTGATCACTCCCAACAAAAAAGGATCCAATTTGTAGGCGTAATCGCTTACTAAAGAGAAAGACAGTCAAATGGTCCCACTCCTTTAGAAAGTATATATACCTCTCTCTCTCTCTCTCTCTCTCTCTCTCTCTCTCTCTCTCTTATACTTTCAAGAGCTCTCTCTCTTGAAAGTATATGTACCTCTCTCTCTCTCTCTCTCTCTCTCTCTCTCTCTCTCTGTGACACAGAGAGAGAGAGAGAGAGAATCCAAGATTTCCCTGCAGAGGTTGATTCTAAGGATATGCAAAGAGAGGTTGATTCTAAGGATATGCAGAGTGAAGTTCTGTAAAAGGAACTGATAATAGTTGAGAATTTATTTTTGTATTTTTTCAGATAAAAAAATTAATGAAACTTGAATTGACTGGTGACTCAACGGATTCTAACAACTATGAGCATACCAAACCACATGATAAATTTACAGTCTGAAAAAACTGAGATGGATGATTGAAAACCCACCAGATAACAATGAGAGCGAGAGAACGAACGTATAAACAGAGGGAAAATGAAACAAAAACTCGCAAAAAAATAAATGATGTATTCTTCACACAGACCCCCAAAAATAAAAAATAAAAATAAAAAGAGAAAATTGTTGTCAACATGAAATTCAAGAATAATAAAGCAAGGGTAAAACAGGGAGGCAAATGCCCCAAGAATATCTAAAGAAAGTGCAGTGTACTTGCATGGATGAGACAAAAACTTTATTACAGTAATTAACTAAAATATTTTTCTTTCGCGCAGATCAGAATACTAATACAAAATTTTAAAAGAATGGCTAGCATGTTTGCAGTGAATATTTATACTATCACTTCTCATCTCTGTGAGCCTAAAAAAAAAAAAGAGAAAAGGAGGAAAAATTCCACATAAGCAATGAGTGATGTCATAATATTCTATGAAAACAACAAACCTGAAAACAGAAGTTGATAGACAGGTTTTCCACATTACATCTTACATGGAAGACACGTGTCGTGCAGCATTGAGCATATGCTATTCAGTCAAGGAAATGGATCCCTATTATAAAACTACAAATTTTTTTCAAGATCTGCTACCAAAGAAGTTTATCTCTGTGAGCCTAAAAAAAAAAAGAGAAAAGGAGGAAAAATTCCACATAAGCAATGAGTGATGTCATAATATTCTATGAAAACAACAAACCTGAAAACAGAAGTTGATAGACAGGTTTTCCACATTACATCTTACATGGAAGACACGTGTCGTGCAGCATTGAGCATATGCTATTCAGTCAAGGAAATGGATCCCTATTATAAAACTACAAATTTTTTTCAAGATCCGCTACCAAAGAAGTTTATCTCTGTGAGCCTAAAAAAAAAAGAGAAAAGGAGGAAAAATTCCACATAAGCAATGAGTGATGTTATAATATTCTATGAAAACAACAAACCTGAAAACAGAAGTTGATAGACAGGTTTTCCACATTACATCTTACAAGTTACATGGAAGACACATGTCGTGCAGCATTGAGCATATGCTATTCACTCAAGGAAATGGATCCCTATTACTCCCTCCGTCCCATAATAAGTGTCCACTTCCATTTTTCACATTGTTTAAGAAAGTTGTATTATATTAGTTTTTTGGGTTCATTAAATGGCCACTTTCCAATTTTACCCTTAGATGTGATGGGTGTTTGACTTTTTGCTTGTTTTGAGACCACAAATAAATGCTACTTTGTCTTTATTATAAGGGTAGTTTTGGAAAGTAAATAAAAGCTATATGCCAATTTAGGAAGTGGACACTTATTGTGGGACATCCAAAAAAGGAAATGTGGACACTTATTATGGGACGGAGGGAGTATAAAACTACAAATTTTTTTCAAGATCCGCTACCAAAAAAGTTTATAAATCATAACCATAAAATGCAATTTCGGTTCAGTAACCTCAACTACAAAAAATAAGAGAAAGAGACAATATATATTGGGGGTGTAAACACAACTAAGATACACAAATTGTGAATCAAGCAATGTTCTTAAAACCGGACCGGTCCTTGAACCGGAAAGGTGACCGGTTCACGGGTTGACGGTTCAACCGGCCGGTCCGGACGGTTGGACCATGACATCATAAATAATAATAATAATTAATATATATATATATAACATATATACAAAAAAGGACCGGTTCCCGGTTCAACTACCAGTTTTACCGGTCCAACCGCCGGTTCAACCGTCAATTCTACCTATTTTTTCAAAATTTGAACGGTTCAACCATTATTCCCGGTTCCTGGTTCAAACCGGTTCGTTTGCAGTCCCGACCGACGGTTCAACCGGCCGGTCCGGTCCGGTTTTTAAGACATTGGTATCAAGAGATAATATATACAACTTTGAAAACTATAGCTCCACCTATCTAGTGCTCCACATTCTAATCAGTTGAATTGGATACCCATGGTTATCAGGAAACTCCAAACCCTACCAATCCACGTTCGAATTCTGATGCAACATTTTGGAACACATTTCATTCTATAACACTAAATTCAGTGATCCAATAATTGGTCTTTCATTTATCCCTTAGTTAAGGAAATAGCCAAAGTAAACCAAAATCCCAAACATTAAAAAAGGGGCACACCCAGTGCACAAGTCTCGCCGTCGCGGGTTTGGGAGATGGCTTAGATGTCTTCAAACAAAATGGAAATCAGAAGCCCAAACATAAATATATTTTGTTAGTACAACAAATTATTCTGATATGACGAACATCCCTTACTAAACGGGCAACTTGTGGCTTGTGCTCTTTAATAATACTCATAATTCATCTTATGGCTAATAGAGAACCATTCTAACAATTACAATAACCTTATTAATATTCCTCCAACTGTGCCATCAATATAAGCATGATCTTACTACACCATTTATAGAGTATGTGGCTACCAGCTACCTTGTCTCATCTTCAGTCGCTTTCAGGTACCTTGTGATTACTGAAGAAATTTCTCTTTGAAATGGTAGAACAATCATTCTAAAACTAGGTGGTGAAGCTAGTTACTGAATTGGAAGATTTTTACCAAACATGTTTGGTAAAATTAGACTCTGGGATAATTTAAAAAGGTTTCTTTAAACGGTCCAAAAGCTCATATCCAAAAATAAAAAAACGAGTTCCAGTTAGTGACTGCTCTGTTGTTAATATTGTACAATATGCGATACGTATCGTACGATACGATTCGATACACACAAAAATCGATTCGATCCCATGGTATGAATCGCAACATCCCAGTAATCGTAGATGAATCGATGAATCGTACGCGTAACGTGTGAATCGAAATAGAGAATCGTACGATTCTGCGCATGGCCCAAAATTTTCAAAAATCTCACCCAGATCTTGTTTCAGCCAACAGATCCGCAGCCCATTAGGGCTTTTTAGTGAATTCCGAAGCCCATCGGGGGCTTTTTAGTCATTTTCGAACCATTTTGATGCTTTTCCTTTGATTTGTAAACCTAAACAAAAACAAAGTTGTATATTCAAAAGAATCAAAAAAAAAAAATACACTAATCTCACTCTCATGGCTGCCGACAAAGTGAAGACAAAGAGAAGCATCACTTTCGGTGTGGTCCCAAGCTAGCCGCAACTCCCAAAGTTTAAAAGTTTGTATATTTTTTAGGGTTTTGTCTTTTTGCCTTTGATTCTTACTTGCTTGATCCTGAAGCATTTATGGGTGGACCCAAGCTTTAGCCGCAACCCCCAAGCTCAAAAGGATGTATATTTTTTAGGGTTTTCTTCTACTTTTGTCTTTTTGCCTTTGGTTTTTACTTGCATGAAGCATTTATTTAAGGCACTTGATTTGGTTGTTGAAAGTTCGAACTTCAAAGTTATTCAGTTAGTTGGGTAAGTGATTCTAGTATAAATATTATTTATGGCTCCAAAGAAAAACTCAAAGAATAGTAGTAGTGACCCAACTTGGGATCATTGTAAGAGAATAGATGAGGGAAAAAGGGGTAGGATGCACCTCTCATCTAATAATTATTGTGCAAACAAGAGTCATGATTGATTCACAACTTGAGAAGTTCAAGAGAGCCGAGGGTATGTTTGGAATGGAGATGACCGTCTTGACAAGAAAGTGATGGTGAAGATGACCTTGATCTCGACGTTTTACAGGATTTTTAGCCAACTATTTAGCTATAATTTTGTTTCTAGATCCAAACTTGGGAGCATATTTTGTGGACACTTGTTACAAACTTGGGGTACACTTTTTTGGGTTAGTTGGGAATTGGGATATATAACAACTTATATGAACTAATGAACTAATGGGATATATACCAACATTTTTTGCCATTAACGCACAATCTTTCTAAAGCTTAGACGACGTAATCACGTAATTAGATGTGTTTTATATCATTCTTTGATTGCATTCTACATAGTTTTCATCCTTGTTATAGTTTTTTTAAAATTTATCACCGAATCTTACGAATCACGATTCGCGAATCTCGATTTGCTTCACTTGTGACATTTCGATTCACGATACGAATCTCGATTTGACAACTATGAGTGAGTGGATCTCGATGTCCACAAGCAAGTAACAGGTTGAATGAATTCATTACTTGATATAGAAACAAGTAGAACTGAACTTATAGGATGCTCCGTAGGAATCCAACTGGCTATTCCTTAAACGAAAAGGTACAAAAGCGCAGTTGATGGTTCAAGAGTCTCGGCCGAAGTCCTTATCCCTATTACCTGCCAGGTAAATAGAGTTAAAAATTCTCAGGTGCCAGTTTCAGCTTAGTTGTAGTCGTCAGATCATGAGGATGTTTGTCCGTATTTTTACACCTGCATTAAACCAGGTTGAATACTTAATGAACTGGGATACCTTTCCTTTGGTTACTGGGCAGTCTGACTTTACTCATGGCCCAATTCTAGAGAAAGATCCTTCCTTCGAATCCACCCACCCCCAAAACAAGTATATGAGCTAAGATTATGCTCCGACTACTCATTTCAAATCATCTTTTTCTTTGGAGAGAGAGAGAGGGTGTTGGGGTTGTCGTAACTTTTAGCTTTAACCACGAGTAGATTTGTCCACATATATTCCTTTATATATACGTCCCAACCACCAGGGAATAACTGGTGAGGATGATGGTGATGAAGGCTCATAGATATCATAATTCATCTTTAGACTAAGAAAATTTGTCCATATTTCACTTTTTTTTTAATCAAAATATCAACTTTATTGCACATTGAATATCTAAAATTAAACACATTGTCGAACCATGAGAAGTTTGATGATCCTTAACCAGAATATATGCACTATTGTAACTACAGTCCTCCTAAACTTGTTTGTGTTGGTATTGTAAAAGTGACGCCGCTAAAGGACTTTTCAAATATCCCACCATGTTAAATCCAGCTCTGATATTATTGCTTTCATATATATAATTTGCGTTCTGCCTGTCATATGTGTGGAACCAGGTCAAGTCAGAGTTCACCTGCCATTTCTTTCCCATCCCAGTCTTCACGACACCTGCCTTCCACCGCTTATAAAAACCTCACTGCTGCCTAACGCTGACATCCCAGTAAAAAGGGTCATTATTTGTGCACATCTAATTTAACAGAGAGCTTTCTTATTATCTCTCAAAATATAGGCATTGAAGCAAAGCAGAGAGAGAGAGAGAGAGTAATTGCACGCGCCCCTCATTCGCTCTTTATTAATTGTTAAGTCACCAGTTGCTCCACAGGCTTAAGTTGCTAGAGAATGGACCCAACAATGTATATCAAGCTTCAACATCCTCCTTCACAGTCAACCCCGTCTCGCACGTGGAGAGGCAACAAACTAAACTCCATCATAGTGGAGGCAGATAACCAAGTGCATAGAACACCAATGCAGGGATAGAGACTCGAACTTGACCTCCCACAAACAAGGCTCCGATACCATGTTAAGTCACCAGTTTGCTCTAAATGCAATATGCTTCAACACCAATATCATAGAAGATAAGGCAAAAGCAACTTAAGCCAAACACACGTGATACGTGTGCAATTTCTATAGTATGGTTGTGTATTAGCTTCACTATCATTGTTAACATCATTTACAATTTCTAGGAATTTTTCAACTCAACTGTTTACCTTGAAGTGTCTGTCCCTAGGTTGATTAACTAATTTTTCAACTCAAATGTTTACCTTGGTGTTTGTCCCCAGGTTGATTGACATATGTTATTTTAGTGTTAATTACTCAAGAACCATAACTAACTCTATTAGTTTGAGTCTCCAGAATCCAATTATCATCTATCTCTATCCAAACCTCTATTACTCCCTTAAGGGGCCTTTTGGGAATGCTTAAAATAGGATCTGGTCCATTCCAAGTCTCAATTTCTATCTTGTAGAACCAAGTTTACATAGGTTTGACAAAGAACCAATTTTAAGAGAGATGTTAGATTGGGCACGAACTCGTGCAAGAAATTGACATTTACCAAAAACTTGAATGCTTCTCATTGGCATTCACATAACCATTCTAAGCACATTATAGATCTATACTCCTTCAATGATGAAATCATAACTTTCTCACACATTTAAATGCCAATCCCTCCAATGCTACACACTTGGAAACATCATGTCAATGCCGACCCAAATCCCCGTAGAGATTTTTGCCCCTCAATGCATATAGAGGAAATTGGCCATGAGGCTACAAATTTTGAAACATATTTTAACCTACTAGCCAAAGTGTCATGAAAGAAAAACATTGTAAATTTTACCTACAAAGATAAAAAGGAAAAAGTCGTCCTAAATCAATTTCCCAATAATATAAAAATTTCTCATCATTACCTAACTGCGCAATACAATTAAAGATTGTTTTGCAGCTAAAGGCTTTCAAATACGCATCCCGCTCATGACACATTTATCTCCCACAGACGTTTTTCTATTGGTCAAAGTTGCTCAAAACTTTTATAATCAACCAATTATTAATGGTGATCCATCTTGTCTGGGCATCAATATCATCAGGATTTTCTTGACTTCCACGGTCAAAGACTCCCCAAATAAAAATTTTACGCAAGATGCCAAGGGTTCACTTTGGGTTAAACATCACTCATCGACTCCCAAAGAGAAGTTCACTAACAAGATTGATGTAGGACAGCTTTAAGAGACTTTATATAAAGCCACTTGCATATAATTCCAGATAAGCTTAGGTCAAGAGAACTTTTCCACTAAGTTATAGTCTTTGAGGATGGATGGATAGTAGATTGCCTTGGTTTGCAAATTAAAAGCTGCGGAATTATCAGAAAACGGTGGACGAAATCTCAGGAAAGGGGGGTTATTTCACAGCGTTGGTGTTAAATTCAAGGCCTAAGTGAACAACATCATTCTAGAGTATATATGAGCTTGGTAGGGTAGAGTTTTGGGATAAAAATTGGCTATTCTGAAGCTGTGAATAGTACCTCAAGAACCGCAATTGAAGAGAAGAAGAGAATGAAGATGAAGAGTAAAAAAATCATAAATAGGACTACTTAGTGTTCACCCCCTAAAGCTAAAATGCAACACATATCAACAATCTCCAAACCTCTAAAACTCAAATCCGTTTATGCTCTCTTTGTTTCAATGTAAACTATTTTTGGTGTTTGATTGTGCGTGAAAGGTTTTACGAAGATTTCTGTGAAGATAGAAACAGCTTATAATGTTGTCATTGACAGAAAAAAAGATTCGCGAGCCATTACCCGGAGAGAAAAAAAAAATCAAAAGCGATATGTCGCGCTCATTATACATGCCCAAGTCATACAATGGTAATGCGCATACATAATCTCAAAGATACGGAGACGATTATCTATATTTATAATTTATCTCTTTGACATATGTTGAAATAACAAGCTATATAACATTCACTCTCAACATGAGAATGCTCATCTTGCTAAGAGGAAAAACTGAAATAGAAAAAGAGCACACATAAATAAGTTGAAGAAATCCAAACCTAGATAGCATACGGAACTTCAACCCAGGCTAAATATGCGAGACCAATTGAATCTCTAGTGTTAAAGGCATGCCGAAGTCTTAGTCATGAGCCTTTGGGCTTCACCTAGCCCTAGGCACAGCCCCTTCAAACAAGCTCAGCCTAACGTGCTCTTCTTGCACACTTTTTACAAAAGCTCAAGGCGCAAAGCCCATCTTCCCATCAAATTGTGCATCGGCGACTTAATTAGGCCTCTGACTAAGGCCCATATTCAAACCAAAAAAGTATTAAATTTAGACCCAACTCTTACTAGCTTTGGACCCATATTGAGACCCATTACAACTTCCAAAACACAGTCAGAGGTAGACTTTTGATGAGCTGAATTAGATGCACAATGAGATTCACCCTAGATTGATTGTCTTAGTGCTCAAACATTGGGAACTCTCAGACCCCAGGTAACATGGCAAATCACCTTCCAATTTTGGTTTTCCTTAACCACTTTAAGGCTTCAGAGCGGATGGGGTTTCTCTATTCTTTCGAATTCTGATCGCTTTTACGAGAGAAAGGAAGGAGGGTTCCGGGTCAAAACTAGCTAGGAAGGTGAGTTATTTACAGAACTGTACTGATTACGTGACTCGACTTTAAAGAAGACGAGTTCCCGGGAGCAGTGTTGAACAGGGGCCCTGCTCCTAAAGCCTTTGCAGCATTTTCAATCGATGCCAATGTTAGGTCTAGCTTAGGTCTTGACAATGTTATTCTAAAATAGTCTATTTGTGAAGCATCATAGAGGCAACTTACTAATTGGCCAACTGAGCTAAAAAGCCAAAGTGATTGTTAGTTTGATACTTCAGAAATTTTATCCGTGTCAATTTTTTATTCCCTTACATTTACTGAAGTGTTTTAATTTTTTCTTTTTTAAAGTGCGTCTTACTACATCGCATAGGCCCGTGCTTTTTTCTTTTTTCCTTTGCACCTTGCACCTAGGTTATGGGAAGCATTTGGGCCTAATTGCATTTTGTTCCTATAATAACTTTGATTTCAATGGAAAAAGGGAAAATCTGAGCTTAATACGAAGCAAGTTCTCTAAACAAATATTTACTACCAAGGAAAACTTCGTCTTTAAAAAACCATGACTAATAAGATGGTCTTTCCTACACAACAATTTAACTATAGAAAAGAGCACTGAATTCTCTGTCTCAGAAAACACTATAGGCTCCATCCTCCACGAATTGCTTCATCGAAATGATAACTGCAGTGTGCAATAGCGCACTAAATAACAAAACTAAATACTACCAGTAGGTAGCACAATTGACAGTAAATCAAACAGAAGCAAATCATAGTAAGCATATTGACCAAGCCAATCTTTACAAAGAAGGAAACAAAGCAAGCTTATATGTCAAAACTTGAAAGAAATATTTGAACTTAAACCAAATGGGAAAAAGTAAGGCTTACCTAAGTGTGTCGTGTACTCAAAAAAACTGCATTGCACCAAATTAAATATCACCAACTCCTAGAAAATTTGTTAGTTGCAGATCTGAAGCTTCCCTGTCCACTCGTCAGCCACCCCATAGTCAAGACTGATCTCCCTCAGAGGAGGGATGTTCTCCATCGCAAACAGCATAATGTGAGGAAACATTAAGTTATTATGATCATAGAGCACAAGTTGCACCATAACATTAGGAGTTGAACTGTGGCTCATGTAACAAGCAACATTCCTCATCCGCGACACGTCCATGGCAAAATCCAACGGAGGAATAGATGGGTACACCGGACGGACGTAATCGGAGAAAATTTGCGATAGATCGCCCCATTCCGTCCATCTTTCAGCAAACCGATTTGGGTAAACCAAACTATCACCGTTCATGGTAAAAACTTGGGCTTGCTCCCTTGTGAGAATGACTCCGGCATACTCACAAATAAAAGAACCGGCTTGAATTAAATCCAATGACCTAACTCCCCAACCGGTTTCCCTCGATCTAAACACTTCAAATCTATTCCTAACCCCCTTTTGGGTCACACGGTTTCGACAAGTAGGAGGGCAACGACAATGGGGCCCACATTCAAAAATCAATGGTTTCCCTCTCAAGAGAATCCCATTTTGGTCGTAAGCAAACTCACCCCCATTTTTCAATGCGCACATGCAATCATCCACACATCCATTAACACAATCACACCCACTACTTTTACCGCCATGATGATGATATATATATGGAGGGAACACACTTGAGACAAGATATTCATAGTACATAGGTTCATGATCAGTATCTATATCGTTATACAGAAAAACGGGGACACATTCCTTCTTCATTGAAATATCAAAACTAACATAACCAATCGGTCTAACCGTTAGTGGTCTTGTCCTAAGACCAGCGGCAAACTTGAGAATTGCACTACCCATTTCAGGTTGATTATCCATTCTTATAAGCTTATACTTATACACCCCAAAACCAGACCTACCCACATCAAACCACGAATCGGTTATCTTATACAACCCATCATATACATAAACCTTGCCACTGACACTGCCTTCGTACTTAAACCCACGAATCACTCTCACTTCAATACCGTAATGCATGCTTCGCTCCAACGCGAGGTTTCCACCTTCCAATTTCTGATGAACACATTGCCTAGAATGCTTATCTTGGCCACCTTGACCAGTATAAATAATCACATCGCCACTATCTTCGTCGTCCTCATACCCACCGGACACAATAACACTCGTCGCAATAGGCTCACCATTCGAGCTCTTGCTCGAAGGCAAGTAATCAATGCCAGCTTGAACTTGACCATGTAATCCAACAACACACAATTCCATGCGAAAGAAGAACAAATCACCAATAAATATACCTGGAATCGAGCCCACGATTCGCTTATCGCGATTCATCCAAAGCCGGCGGTCCTTCATCACCGAAGCCGCAATCAAATCGCCGCGGGGCCGCCTTCCACCCAGAACCCGCCGCTTCTCCTCCTCGAAAACCGAGAAAACCCTCAACGAATCATAGATCATCCTCGTCCTCCTCACAATGTCCCGGAAATACCTCTCGTCCTCGGGCCCGAGATCCGTAACCCTAACCAGCTCCGATGAGCGGCTCGGATACTTCTTCCGAGACGTAATCACGGCACTGGAGGCGACTTGATTTTCCTGTGGGACCGGCACGATCGCACGCGAATCGGGGTCCAAAACCTCGACATCGCCGCCGTACCTCTGAGCGAAAGCGGTCCTAAACATCTCCGAAATCCGATAAAATTCGGAGTATACATTGTTTTCATCGGAATTGGGAGCAATTTGAGCGAGTGGTTCTGGTTCTGAGTTTGATTCTGTGAATTGTGCGTTGAGATGTGAATTGAAATTGAAATTAGGGTTAGGGTTTGAGAAATGGGGCGATTGGAGAGGCTCGGACTCGGGTTCGAGTGACTCGTCGAGTGGTTCGAGCTTGGGTTCGATTTTGGGGACAATTAGGTGAGTTGTTGAAGTGGAGGTGGTGGTGGGAGGGTCTGGGTAGAGATTGAGGTCTAAAAATGGGATCAAGGAGCCCATTTTTTAGAGAGAGAAAGATTGGTTTTTTTTTAGAGATAGGAGAGAGAAAAGTTGGGGTTTTGAATTTTGATCATGAGATAAGGGATTAGGGTTTTGCAGAGAGACTGAGCTGTGGAAGTTTGAGTCTATTGTGGAGTTCTATGGTGAGAAATGGAGGATGAGAGAGAGAGTGTGGAGAGAGAAGAGAGAGAAAGTGAAGCAGCTGACAATTTAATGTCAGAAATGTAGATGATGAAGTAAAAACTGAATATTCATAGTTATTTGACAATATTACCCCTGGCTTTGGTTGGGTTAGTTTGTTGTTGATGTAAGCAACATACTCCTAGGATTTTTTGAACTTAAAGCAGTTTGAATTTGAGAAAATGAAAAAACATAAAATAAATTTTATAATTGTATTTATTTCCTTTGAATGATATATATACAATGTGAGGAAATTAGTGTTTGGAGTTAATTTATGATAACTTACTTATAAGAAAAATAGGAAAACCCTACTTATTAATATTCTCTTTGAATATATATTAATTAGAGGCTGTTTGGCAATTACAACTAGTAACCCGAACACGAATTAGGTTGACCAATCACAAGATTATCCTGTTCAATGACACTGCTATTGCCATAAGTTATGAGAAAGTGGGGACATATTTAAACCTCTCAATCTTTTAATGATTCACACATATAATAATTGATGGAAGATCAGGACAAGTTGGGACAAATTGGGTAACTCTTTTCAAGAAATCAAACAAGCTCTATTGCTTTTACCAATAATTAAATATAAAGGGTGTTTGGGAAAGCTCAAAATCATTTTAGAGTTCGTACCAGAAATAGTTTATATATTCAAAGTATTTGGTTTCTTCTTTTATTAAGGACTCATCCAAAATACATTTTAAACTAGGTTTTTATCAAATCAACAGAATATTGCTATAATATATGGCGAAAAAATAGAATGGGTGTTGGACTTAATATGGTAATTTTGACATTTGCCTTCCCTAGCATATTTTAATATGTAATATCAATTCATCGATAAGTCAAGAAATTGTTTCTTTATTTGCCTAAATAGTCACTAATATTATAAATCGAGCAAAAGATAATGTTATAATATCCTCCTTGAAAAGTTAAAAATGAAAAAGATAAAGAGAGCTAAATCGATAATAGCTCTATTTTATTTTATTTTGTGAGCATATTACAACCGTTTAGGTATTGAACAAAATTTACTAACACTGAGAGTTAGATTTAGAGGCTCAATATATACACTAACATAAGTAAATAACATGAAATAAAAATAAAAATAAAAATAAAGGATAAACAATTTTGTGGATCATAATAACTTGTTTTTATAACAATGACATCTCATTAATATTACCAAATATAAAGATAATTATTAAGTATTCTTATTGGTAAAGTATAATTATTCATGCAATCTAGTATATTTGTATTTGAAATTTTATGAATGATGCTTATTTGATAGTAAGTTCAAATTTTGGAATAACATATGATGACAGTTGTAGAGCACTTATGACGTGAGCCCCATTTTCACTTTACCTATTCAAAGTATGCATCACGATAAAGGTGAATTCAACAACAAAAAGAAAATAAACAACATCGGATTTAATAAATAAAGGAAGGACAAACTATTTCATAAAACAACAACTTTGTTTCTATAACATTTAACTTCTCATTAGTGTCAGCACATAAAGATGATTATTGAGTAATCTTATCAACAAAATGTAAATATTTATACAACCTATTATTGATTTGTAAATTAAATTTTGTACGTGTTTTAGTTGTGAGATGGACATTGTAGAGCACCCGTAACGTATGCCCCATTTCATTTTTATCCATTCAAAGCACACATCACAATAACAGTGAATTTCAGAACAAAATGAAATAAACAATAGTGAAATAAATAAACAAGGAAAAAAACAAACTATTTTGTCAATGATAAAGTTGTTTTTTTATAACATTTAACTTTTCATTAATAACATCAACGGATAGAGAAATTTGTCTACTATTTTTATCTCAAAATTATAAATATCAATGTAAATGACGATATATTCATAATTTATATATTATATGAATGATACTTATTAAATGGTGGGTCCAGTTATTTCAGAAATGATAACAGCCGTAGAGCACTCATTATGTGGACCACATTTACACTTTTTCCCATTCAAAGCACGCGTCCCTATAAAAGTGAATCTGACGCGCAGTGGAGACTAGCCAAACCCTGTTTCCAAACAGTCGTTGCGGAGGGTAATTATGACTTTTCACTGAAGTTGAATTCATCATCAGCCACGTAATCAGATATAATTGGATTTATAGAATTTAGCAGGGACAATAAAGTCAATCTATATGACAACCTATTTTTCAATGTACTTGCGTGAAAACCGAGAAAGAGTTCCCAATAGTCCACGTACACCTAAGGGTATTTTCGTCCTAGGGGAAAAATAAATGTACGCGCCAATTGGATTTGGATTTTGGATTTTGGGCTCAAAAGGCTATCACACGTTTCAAAATTTTAAGTGGTCATAAGCTGCAATGAGACACATGGTATGATGAGCCTGTTTGTCTGTGTGCTTGTGTTTGTGCTTATGCGATTTTGATCGTGAATGCTAAAACTGTTCAAAAGTAAAATTACGTTTTATGGTTTGGGTATCTGGTTGATATGTTGTAGAATTGATCAAATATAGAGATAATCTTAAAAAGCATCCCTCTACCTAGGGGTGTTTACGGTCAGTTTTTGGTCGATTTTTCTCGATTTTGGGATATAAAAAACCGACCAATAGTCTCGGTTCGATCGGGGATTTGGGGTGTTTTGGTCGAGCGGTTCAGTTTTCTTCTTGGACTATAAGTTTGAAAATCGATCGAATGCCCTCGGTTTTGTCGGTCGGTTTCAGGGTCGGTTTTTTTGTACACCCCTACTAGGGATGGCAACGGGTCGGAGTTGGTACGGAGTTCCCCTATACCAACTCCTACTCCATTTATTTTCCTTCTACTCCGACTCCGTCCCATCCCGTTTAAGTAAAATACCAACTCCTACTCCACTCCTACTCCGTTAACTATCGGGTACTCCTATTACACTCCTACTCCGTTTGTTAATCACCATTGCAAAATTAAATGTTCTTTTATAATTTAAAACCCACTTAATTTTAGCTAGATTTCTTAAAAATCACTCATGCAAATGATTCGTAATTTGTTAATAACAATTCAGAAATTAAATATTAATATTGAAGAGAAAGAGATGTACATATATGCCCTAATTTGTTGTAAATAACTGCAAGTATGAGAGTAATTTAGTAACTTAATGAATTAATCGGGGCGGGGCGGGTTTTAAATGGTAGTATTCCATGGATACCAACTCCGCCCCGACTCCTATAGGGTTTTTATATTTCCTTATCAAATCCACTCCTACTCCTATTATAATTCCTCCAAACCCGTTCCATTAGGAGCGGGGCGGGGCGGGGTAAATTGCCATCCCTAACCCCTACCTCCACCTGCTTATGGCCCAACTGCTTTGGACCAAATCTTCTTATACTTTTTGCTTAAACAAACAGATTAAAAAGCAGCTTGAGCCGCAGAAACTGCTTAAAATGAGCAAATAAGCAACAACAAACAGGCTCAATATAAAAGATGATGGTCTTGCATGGTTTTATAGCATTTTGGTCTCACTTGCTCACCTAATGAAGTGATTAGGTAAGTAATGGGTGAGCAAAGTTTAGGCAGACAAATTTGTTTTCTTCAATAATTGTGGAGTCACTTCAACGTCATCCAATCAAAATCTAGTGGGTCTACTGCCACATTTGTTTTGGGAATCATTTGAATATTTTACGAGTAACTTTTTAAAGGAATAACTTTAATTGTTGTGAAATGTTACAACTTTTCATTACAGTCTTTTTTTAATTTCAAAATTCTAGTGTTACATGAAAGAAAAAGTGAAGAGTTTTATATCGTAAAGGATAAACTTGGAAAATGTGTAGTTAAAGTATATTAGGGACTCTTAAAATGAGACATCAACAAATAGAATCAAGAACTCTTAATTTAGGACGGAGGGAATACACAATTTGGTAAGACTAATGTTATCCTTACCAAATTTTGTATCTCAAATGTGGTTCCAACACATGTGACACTGGGACCACCTTTAACATTGGCCAGACTACTTCAACATCTCCCCATAAATATGAAATAGGGTTATTGCCAATGTGTTGGAAACCACATCTATGATACTAATTTAGAAAGCAAAGCAATACTCTTATATACTCTCTCTGTTCCCATTTATGTGTCATTTTCTTTAAACTATTACCCAAAAACATTTGTTAACTTTATAAGTGTTCCCTTAGGCTTTGTTTGGTCGTGGATTTAGTGAGAGAAAAGAAAGCAAAACAAACAGAGAGGAAAATATTTTTCTTTATTTGGTTATAAGGAATACGATGAAAAAGATAGGAAAGAAGAGAGATTAAGTTAACAAATATATCAAATATTTTGATTCATTTTCCTTCATTTAATCTTATCTTGCAATTCAATTTTATAAATTTTTAATTTTTAATGTTATATAAGTAT
This sequence comes from Hydrangea macrophylla, assembly GCA_033977485.1. Classification (NCBI taxonomy): domain Eukaryota; kingdom Viridiplantae; phylum Streptophyta; class Magnoliopsida; order Cornales; family Hydrangeaceae; genus Hydrangea; species Hydrangea macrophylla. The sequence continues at coordinate 93,148,961 of CM066998.1, read as the reverse complement.
GAAGGAGAACACAAGGGAAACACATGAGTGAACTAGTATTCCTTCTCGTTTTCCCTTCCTTTTCTTTTTCCCTTCGCCTTTGTTTGGTTCATGGATTTGGTGAAAGAAAAGAGAGGGGAAATGAAAAAGGAAGGAAAACTAGTCTCATTCGTAAGATAAAAGGAACTAGTTTTTCATCTTATATTCATTTTCCCTCTCTTTTCCCTCATGAAAATAATGAACTAAACAAAAGCTTTGTTTGAGGTGGAAGTTTTTATGGTTCATGGAATTCATGAGGGAAAAGAAAATTTCCTCCTATTTTTCTTTCCCCTCTCTTTTCCCTCACAAAATCCTTGAACCAAACAAAGCCAAGTAAATCCATAAACCAAACAGAGCATTGAAACTTGGATTCCCACTAATCTTATTAAGTAAAACTTGGGACACACCCAAACACACAGCTTTTGGGATACAACTTTGTAGAAAAATCATGCACACAAGCATGAAGTCGGGTTTAGGTCACTTACCTAGTGGAATATAACCCAACAAGATCGAAGAAGTCGGCGTTGTTACGAGCCTAATCAAGAACCACAAACCTACTGCGCCTATATCGCTTCCGTGTACTCCCTTGTGCTTTGCCTAGGTCATAGAAGATGCTAATAAAGCGGTCTCCATCAATGTCACGCGCTAAATCCCATAGCTCCAATGGTGATGGCCAAGAGAGAGAATACCGTGAGAGAGTGGAGAGAGATATAGAGAGGTCGGATGTATTATTGTATCTCTTAGGGATCCTCATATGTGTGTTTATATCATATATATATACACATATTCACCAAACCCTAGGGCTCTAAGAGCCAAGGCCCATTGGACCCGGTCCAATGATATGTGGGTGCCCGTGTGGCTCGCAATATTTCTTACAATTAATGTGTCTATCTCTCTCCTGTGATGTCACACAGTGACATCACAGGAGAGAGATAGACACATTAATTGGGTTGTGTCCCAAAAGTTGTGTGTTTGGGTGTATCCCAAGTATTACTGTAACACCCGTACTCGAAAAAGAAGACTAATGTGGTATTAATATGTATTAATTTAAGATAATTAATGCATAAGATGGTTTAAGGTAGGGATTTGAACCCACAAGTAAAAAGGTGTTCAAATGAGGACATAGATGAAAGTCCTGTGATAGGCAGGACTGATATAAAGGTGGGGCCCAATAAGGGTTTAGTTAATACGATTTGCATTTAGATGCCATTATATGTTTATATGATTACTTGTTTTAAAGTTTAAAGATTTTATTATGTCTTATGATAGGTTAAGGGGACCAGTTTGGGTATCCATGTGAGGACGTATTTGAAAAAGATTCATAATTGGTAAGTTTAATAGCAACCTCAGATTATATGTGGGTTCACGTTTGGGACCCACGCGGAACATAAATTAAATCAATTTAGAAAATGTGGATAATTAATGTAAATAACATAGGAGTTTCATAATAAAGCTTAAAGAAAGTTGAGGGAGGGAAATGAGAATAAGAGAAAGTGGTTGACAACACATATGCATGTAGCATATGTGTCTCAAGCACAAATTCTAGCTAAAATTTACAGAAATAAAGGAAACCAAGAGATCTCGACGACGACGCTCCGACGACGTTTCTCGCCATATCTTCGCCGTCCAACGATCGTTTTACGAACCAAGACCATTTTTGGACTCGTGGAAGTAAGAGGATCACATGTATGTCCTTTATTTTCATTTTTAGTAACGTTTTTCCGGTGACTATTCTTGATAGATGATGTTTGATGTATCAAAAACTGTGTAGGATTTACATCGTTATAATTCGAGTTGGAAATTTGCAAGAGGTTTGGATTTCTAGGCTTAATTTGCTAACAATCCGAAGAGGTGAGTTCTCTAATCCCAAATTGTGTATTTAGATGTGTTAATGTGATAATTGTTAGTTTAGAATGCTTAATACATGTCTATGTAGCTTTGATTATGATGAAATTGGGTAAAAGAATGTGAATGGTGTGAAATTGCTATGCTTATATGTTAAGTTGCTTATATGCTTATGTGGTCAAAGGGAAGTCAAGTAGTGGTCACCATTTTATAGGTCCCATATGTAAGGGATAGGAAGCTCTCAGTGAGTGGGGCGTGGTGACGACCACAATGAAATGCCGGCGACGCCTTCGGGGTCACAATGAGAGATACGCTATATGCGTCTAAAAGTGAGGAAGATCCGGGGTGAGAAGGACCCGAGGGTAGTGGCTGGAATTACTTGACTTTCCGGAGATCATTTTGTTGCTATTTATAATGATTATTGCATTTGCATATTGAACATTCCAATAGCATGATTAGTTCTCTCACTAAGCGAAAACTTAAACAAATACTATTTTCTGTGGTGGTTATTCAATAATCACAATGAATAACCACCACAGGTACCGAACGGGAGAATAAGAAGAAATGCTCGGCACGACGGGTTGGGCGTAGAAGTGGTGTTTATGTGCATATGTTCATATGTTTAGGTGTTTAAATCTTATGTTGTAACTTTTGTTTTAGCAATCTTGTAAACCACTTGTGTTTGGGAGTTCTTGTGGTATGCCCAATTCAAGTTGGTGTTGTATGAGTCTTTTAGTATGAATTGCACTTGTGAGACTCTAGTTGAACATGTTGGTAAGAGACATGGGGATTTTGAGTACTTTTGATGTAAAATGAACTTGGTTTCTTGGGTTTGTTAAATTATGCACATTTTGGGAGGATTATGGACTTTGATATAGATTTATGATCCATGAAAGGAAATTTGGGTGTTTTAGTTGCTATAGCACACTTGGTTATGTTATGTTAATGTTGGAACCACTTAGAAATGTTTTTTTGGAGATGTTTTGATGTTCCCATGAAGTTTGGTTAAGTTTGATATTGATTTGACTTATAAAAAAGATGTTTTTAGCAGTAGAAAACTATTCTGTAGAAGCCGGATCGATCCGGCCTTTGCCGCGGATCAATCCGTCCCGTTTTGGGGACATTTTGCTAGAAAATGCTAATTCGGATCAATCCGGCCTCAAAGGGCGGATCGATCCGCCCCTGTTTTCAGTAGCCATCCACTTTTACGGAAACAAGCATAACTCTTTCTAGAAAGATCGGATTGCACGCCATTTTTTTGCGTTAGAACCGAGACTCAGAGACTTATCTTTTGGTATAAAATTTGATATACTTTATTAATGACCATTTTGCCCTTAGGGCTGTTTTGTATCAAGAAACTTCTTTTAAGAGGTCTAATTCATATTTTCCTTGGTTCTTTGAGGATAATTTGATGTGTAGGCTTGTTACACGTTGATCTCGTCAAAATCAAGATATAAAAGTATGCTTAACTTATGCTTTACTTTCAAAAGATTTGTAGTGTGGAAGTAAAGGTCGAACCCACAGAAATTGTTAATTTTTATCCTTTAATTATTAAAATCTAATCTATTTAGTTATAAGAAAAACGGAAGTTTGATTGATTGATGATTTGATTATTACTACGAATTAAACTATGGATATGGAAATAAATTCTAAAATTAAATCTAAGTAAACTAGTATGCCAAATTGAAGATTGGTTTAAATATGAGTAGATGAGATCTAGGATTATAAATCCACCACTAACTATGCATCGAGGGTCTAGAATTTCTATTCTAAGTTCTATGTTCGAATAGTCACGATCTATTGTAGCTATAAGCCCAATAGTATCAACAAGCAGGTATCGTTAGTTTAATCTAAGCATAATCCATCTATGATTCACATGAATTATCTACCTATAACTAGGGTGTAGCATAACTCATCTTTCCTAAGCATGGATTATAAAAGATGTAAACATCACAATCACATAAGCACTATTGTATGTAAATACTCCTACCAATCATAGAAATCAAGGACTATTGAGTCAATAAGCATAAGGAAAAATCTAAGACAAGAATAGATCCAAAATACTCTTGATTATTACCATTAAAAATTGATTATATATAAATAATCCACTAACATACAATTACTATCCAATACATAAAATCCTAAAATAAGAAAGCATAGAATTCCCCCTTTACATAGCTAGGGTTTCATTGAAACCCTAGATTAGGAGTTTAGTTGCACATGGTTGATGAAAGCATGAAGATTGAGTTGATGGTAGCCATTAGAGACCTTCAAGTTTGATCTTCTCCTTCCTCTTGCCTTCAAAAGTGATGAATGAATGAATGTGTGTAACCCCCCTTTTGATTTAGAATGAGATATATATAGTTATAGAAAGATTAGGAAGGTTTTCCTAAACCTAATCTCACTAAAACTGCTGAAAATTACATTCTGGACGTAATTGGACAATTTTGTCCACGTAGGGGTCTTTAGCTCTTCAAAATACGCGTTTTATGTTTTTCGTACGGATCGCGCGAGCGCGTAAATGGGAGGTCGCGCGAGCGACATGCTGGATTCTCGCGCGAGCGGGTCGCTAGCGCGATTTGGCTTTTTCAACTTCTTTCTTCTTGCTTTTTCACCCCATTTAACTTGAAATCATTGCTTTTTCTTAAAACCTGACAGAAAATAGAAAATAAAGTAAAATTATACAAAAACAGGATAAAAATGGCTAACAGATGCGAATTAAGGCGTATAATTAGGATTTGTTCTCTCCCGATCACACGTGTAGAGGTGTCAATTGGGTCGGGTTGGCCCGGTCCGGCCCGGCCCGCCTTTTTCGGGCCAAAAGCCCATCCCGGCCCGGCCCGCTTCAACCGGTCTGGAGCGGACACTACATATGCTGTCCACGGCACCTAGCCCGAAGCCCAGCCCAGCCCAGCCCGGCTCGTTGGCCTAACTCGGCCCGGCCCGAAGCCCGAAAGATTATAGCCGTTGTGGCCCGGCCCGGTTGGCCCGCCAGTAGCCCAACGGCTAGTTTGGGATATTTTGAATTTTTTCCCACTTTTTACCCCTCTAACGGCTATAAAACGGCTAGTTTTAAGGGTAAAAATGTAAAAATGATTTTAAATACTCCCAAACCATTTTCTATAAATACCAAGACTCCCACAACATAATTTCTCATTTTAAAATCAATTATCTATCTACTTTCTCTCTACTTACTTAGTTACACTTACATATGCTCTACAAGACTACAAGTTGGTGATTCAAGTTCAAGTTGGTGATTTAAAAATCTTTCAGCACTTCCACTTCTACAACTATCAAGTATATTTATTATTCATAGTTCTTTACTTCTTCTTGTCCTACTACAAGTTGAGGTAAATTTATTTATTGTTTCACTTCTTGTTTATTTAATTAATTGTTGTTATTTTAAAAATAGTTTTTTTCCTTACATTGAAAAAAATATATTTATTGTTTCACTTTTTACTTATTTAATTGTTGTTATTTTAAATTTTTTATATTTCTTTCCCCTACTTTGAAAAAAAATATTTATTGTTTCACTTATTGCTTATTTAATTGTTGTTATTTTAAATAAGAGAGCATTTTTGCTCACCCAAAATTTGGTACACCAATGCTCACCCTAGCATCCCATTGGCCAATGCAGTGGGGCCCAGGATTAAACAAATGTTGTTTAATATTGTTTAATCCTGGGCCCCACTGCATTGGCCAATGGGATGCTTGGGTGAGCATTGGTGTACCAAATTTTGGGTGAGCAAAAGTATTTTCTTTAAATAATTTATATTTCTTTCCCCTATTTTTTTTTTTTTTTAAATGGCATCTCATTCAAGATCTTCAAAAAATAGAGAAGGACCAACTTATGACTTTGAAAATTTAGATTATGGGAAAAGAAATGAGATTAATGATTTGGAATTGGATGAGGATGATGATGATGTCAAAATTACAGGGTCTAATCCAACTTCTTCAAATCCCACCACCACTAAAAGAAAATTAAAATCAAAAGTTTGGGAATTTTTTACAAAAAGTGAGGATAAATCTAAAGCAATTTGTAACATATGTAAACAAGATTTTTCTTATAAAGGTGGTAGAAATAACACACTTAAAAGGCACGTCGTTAGCAAACATAGTCTTGCATGGGAGGCCGGTACCGCTAAAGCGGGCGGCCTAATACAATCCCAAATTTCTGCTTCTACTGGCACAAGTTATGGAACTTTTCTTTATAACCAAAAAAAAAAAACGAGGGAAGGCTTGGCAAGATTTATTTGTGCATCCGATATGCCTTTTACTTTGGTTGAAGAAGGGTGTTTTACACGTTTTATTCAAACTTTTTTACAACCCGCCTACCAACCTATTACTAGAAATACCCTTAGAAGTGATATACAATCTGTTTTTCAACAAACCAAAAAAAAAATTAATTGATGACTTTTCTACTTTTAATATGCAAATTGCATGCACTTCTGATTTATAGACTGGTTGTAATAAAACTAAATATATATGTATAACTACGCATTTTGTTGATAAAAATTGGAAAATGAATAAAAACATCATTGCTTTCGTGCATTAGACTATCCTCCTACTAGTGAAAATATTTATAATTATATAATTAACGTTTTTCATGAGTATGATATTATGAAAAAAAATTATGAGCATTACTTTTGACAACGCTAATGCTAATACAAGTGCTATTAATATGTTTATAGATCATCTACAAAAAAAAATTCTAAACAAAAAAATTCTATTTTTACTATTCCACTTCTTGTTTAGTTTTTATGGAATTACTTAATATGTCTCATGCATTTAATTATTATAAACAAAAAAATTCTATTTTTATTGAGATTTGCAAGGATATGGAAAAAAAGTTTAAAAAATATTGGTCTGACCTTCCACCTGTATTTTACTTATCTGCAATCTTGGATCCTAGACTCAATTTCGATGGTGTTTGTGAAGTGGTTAAACAAATATCTGAATTGTTGGAAGGACCAAAAGGTGAGCCTGGTCTAGAAATAACTACTTTTGAAATGGAAAATACTTTGGAAACTTTATTTCGTATTTACTATGAAAAATATGCAAATAAAGAAAGTACTACTTCTTCTTCTACTCCTACTGTTAAGTTAAGCTCGGGAGCATCAGGGAGTTCTTATGCGAGCCGGTTTCTGAATTGTCGAAAGAAACAAAAAGGGTCCTACTCAATCATTTGTAAGTAGTTCTAACATCCTTGGTGAATTAAATAAGTATAGAGAGACCGAATGGGACAACCGATTAACTCCCGCGGAAATGATAAATTTGGATCTTTTGACATGGTGAAAAGAACATGTAAGAGCTTTCCGTGTTCTTTCCATCATGGCTCGTGATTTACTAACTCCTCCGGCTTCTATGGTTGCATCGAAGTCTGCTTTTAGTATAGGTGGAAGAGTGCTAGATGAAAGGAGGAGCAAATTATCTTCTGATATGCTTGACTGCTTAATGCGCTTGAAGGATTGGCAGGCTGCACAATATCGAACTCAAGACCGAAAAGATTATTTTGTAGAACAATTCGAAAAATTGAATGTTATGGGGAAAGAAATTGAAGAATGAAGAATTGAAGATCAATCATTTCCAAATAAATGTAATACTCTTGGCCCGCATGAGTCTAAACTGTGAGCGGCTTAAAAAAAAAATCAATTCTTTAAAATGTAATCTTAACTTTTTATTTTATGAAGTAATATAATCTTTAGTTTTTAATAGAATTAATGTAAACCTTTGATTTTATGAATTAATGTAATGTTTAGTTTTTATTAGTAATCTTTAATTTTTATTGAATAATAAATAATTTTCTTATGTAATCTTTATTTTTTATACAATAATAATAAAGAGTAAAGTTTAATAACAAATGTAAATTTATAATTTTCATATGATATACTCATATACCTAAACTTTAGCAGCCAATTTTACATAATAATAATAATAATAATAATAAAGTTTATAAAATAATAATGATAAAGAGTAAAGTTTACATAAACATAATAATAAATAATAATAATAATTATAAAGAGTAAAGTACTAAAGTTTAATAATAAATGAAAAGTTTACATATGATATGAATTAATGTAATCTTTAGTTTTGTAATTTACAGTTTTTAATAGAATTAATGTAAACTTTTTATTTTATGAATTAATGTAATGTTTAGTTTTTATTAGTAATCTTTAATTTTTATTGAATAGTAAATAATTTTCTTAAGTAATCTTTATTTTTTATAAATTAATAATAAAGAGTAAAGTTTAATAATTTACATATGATATATTGATATACAACTAAACTTTTTCAACCATTTTTTTCTCCCAAAACATTAATTCAAGATTTTAAAATTCAAATTTCAAATACTCCCTCTCCCTCCCTACCACTAACCCCAGCCCGCCCAAAAGCCCGGCCCTAAAGCCCGTCCGGCCTGGCCCAAAGCCCGGACCGTGTAAGCCCGGGCCACCGGTCCAGGGCGGACACGCCCCCCTCCTTCTAAGCCTGGCCCGGCCCGGCCCTGCCCGATTCCCAAAAGAGCCCGGCCCGAAAGCCCGGTTAGGCCCTCTTTGACCGAGCCCGGCCCGGCCCGGCCCGTTTGACACCTCTACACACGTGTCCTAATCTGCCTGAGGCGTGTTGGGGTGTGACAATTACTCAATCTTATTAGTGTAATACGGAAGACTTGTTGCCAAGTGTCATCATGACAGCAACTATGCTTCAATTTTTTTTTCATAGACTAAAGAGGAGCGAAGAAAACAGGAAAAAAAGTTTAATTACATTTTACCTCTGGTGGTTAGACCCATTTTCACTTTATCCCTATATTTTAAATGTGAACACTTAACCCCATGTGATTTTGAACAAAAGTGAAAATGTAAAGATTTCCCTTACAACTGATGAAAATTAAAAAATTGACCAAAAATATTAACACTTAACCCCCTTTGTGAGATTAATTTTGGAACAAAATATATGGGGCTAATTTTTAACACTCAGCCCCTTTATGGGGCTAATTTTGGGATTAACTGCCTATGTGGAGCTAATTTTGACACTTAAACTCTCATTTGTGGGGTTAATTTTAACATTAATCCCTCGATGGGGCTATTTTGAGAGAAATATTTACAGTTTCACTTTAGTCTGAAACCACAGGGGGTAAATGTCCACTTTTGAAGTACAGGGGGGTAAAATAAAAATGAGCCTAATCAGAGAGGATAAAATATTATTAACCCAAAAATAAACATATAAACATTAAATGCTCTATAATGTTGGAAAGAAAAGAAGAGTAATGATACACCCACAACCTTTTTCACAACCATACATCTTGGCCCTTGATTTCGGTGAACCCCATGAGGGTCCTGCATGAGTCCATCTCCTACATTCAATGTGATAATAGATACAATACAAATATGCACACCCCAAACAAGAGTAACCAAAACAAGGAATAAGCCACAACTTTCACCCTCTTAAATTAACTCTGCTCTATTCTCAATATATATATATATATAAATCTCTGTTTAAAACAAAAAAAAAAAAAAAAAAAAAAAAAAAAAAAACCAAAAACAAACAAACAACAACACATCTCTCTCTCTCTCTCTCTCTTAAACTTCAAAGGTTTGAGTCGCTTGACCAACTTTTTTTTTTTTTTTTTGATGCAAACAAGGAGGAAATATTATTCATTAGAAGAAGAAAAACAATCAGCAGTCACCAAACTGTAGCAGTCAGGAGGAAACAAATCAACCCACAACTTTTAAGATTTCTAGCAAACTTAGCAAGGAAATGAGCAACTCCGTTTGCATGCCGAACCTCCAGAATCTCGAGCAAGGAGAACAACCTTCGAACCTCCACCAAGATGTGACCATACTCAGCCCTATCAAACTCAGTTGTTTTCAACGCTTGAACTACCGCTAAATCATCCGACTCAATGATAAAACTATAGAAGCCAAGAGGGATCACTGCCGTTAAAGCCTCGAGCACTGCCATGCATTCCACGACTTTAACATCAAAAACACCCGGGACAAAACAAGTCAGCAACCAAAACCTTTCCCCAACTGTGACCATCGGCGATTTTTATTTTTTGATTTTGATATTTTTAAATGCATAAAACGTTAGGTTATCAAAAAAAAAAATTTATGCACAAAACGTTAGAAATACAACCCTAACATTTTTCTCTTTATTTTAAACCCTTAATTATGAATTTCAAGAGTTATAAGAGACCACAAATTTGTGATTTCACCTAATTAATCTGGATTATTCATTCTAATTACGACAATAGACTATTCTTCTTTCCATGCTCTCTTTGTGTATTTATTATATTCAGTACTATCCCATTCTAGTTCTAACCAGCCCTGAACAGTCTCTCAGAATGCATATAATCTGATTGAGAGAAGAGGATTGAATTACACTACCTCTCTCACGGCCCAACACTCAGTTGCCCATAAAATTATGCAATTTCAAACTTTCATCAAATTATCAACATATTCACTGGCATCAGACTCATCTCCACCAGTCTATGAGAATACTTATCTTCGCCTTTAATATCAGCTCCCCTGCCACCCCTAATAATACCATCGTCATTTTCATCCCTGCCGTCATTTTCATCCCCACATAAAGATATATACAACCATGCAATATTCTTATTTTCTCATATACAATCTTCCATTCTCTTCTTGAAATAGTCGCACATTCAAACGCCACACATATATTTGAGAAAAAGAAGTGTAGAATGTAATAATTTTAGTTATTTATTTATTAATTTTCATTTTAGAGCATTTATATTGTTACAAGCATTGTTGCACTCACTGACAATTTTATATTTTATCATTATAGTTTCTCACTTGTGTTATTTTTTAGAGTTAAGTGTATATTTTTTATTTGATGAATTTTCCGCGCATTTTCACGGGTTTAGGGCGTTAACCTGGAAGTATTGAAAACATTTAATGCTAACTTGCCAAAATTACCATTATTGATTGAAAAAAGCTGACAAAAAATAAGAGAGGAAAAGTACAAGAAAATATAGTTTTGGAAAATTTGTCATCACCTTCATGCACGCATGTAAATGCAATCATTGATAATCCGTTTAAAAGTTGAATTCCCAAAATGCACACATTAATGAGACGAGAGGGCAAAGAATAAGATCACGTATGTTCTCATCACTGAATCATTATTATGAGGGATAATCAAGGAAATTGTTATTCGCATCCCATGGATTAATGCATTGACTGCATGGTATTTCATGGTGTGTCAATAGTACCATGGAGTACATTAGTTCAATTTTGGAGTGGAAATAGAAATTCCCATAATCAATACCACACTCCTATGGGATAAGATAGTAGTGTGTATAACAGACTATAATGTTAAATTGAATAGTTAGTCTTATTCTAATTGGCGCACCCAAACTATGGGCTATTAGTCAAGCTCCTCTAATCCCTCATTTAGCCTAACGAAAAATGTGGCCTAAGAGTACGAAAAATTATTTCCATCCTATAATTGCAAGGCCTGTTTGGGATGTTCTGCCTAAGCCCACAAAATAGTCAAATAGTACACACATGAAAAAGAGGTAAGAAATCAAAGGAAAGACAACACACAATAATTTATCTTTGGTTCACCCCACCGGGTTAATCCATACCATGATAGAAGAATACAAACTCTTACAATAGATGCCTCACAACTCTCTCAATTGTTTAAATTAATGAGTTCTCTCTTGAATTCTATCTCTAGATTCAAGTTCTCACACACTCACATAATATCACCATTGTTAGGAAACTGCGTTCCTAGAATCCGTTAACAGTGCGTATAAGTTGGTACTGCAAAAAATTTCGTGAAATCTATAATAACCCTATACATGGGCGGAACTAGGGTTACCTTGAACTGCAAAAACAGATTGTTGTAGTAGACGAATCGAGAACACGGGCTCGATAACAGCTCACGATCTTCTACCATATTCCTCTGCTGCCAGAATATCGAACTGAGTGTCGGGGACCCAGTCGACTGGTACCCAAAATTATCAGTCGACTGAAAATGTCCAGTCGATTGGTACCCTAATCCAGCAGAATGTCATGGCCTGGGGCCCCATCCAGTCGACTGTTTTCTTAACCCAGTCGACTGAATCTCAGACGAAACAAAGCAATAACCAATTCAACACAGTGATCCAGTCGACTGGATCAAAAACCAATCGACTGGTTTCTGTCAGCAAAACCCAAAACTGCACCTTTCCCGATCAAGGTTCTCCCAAATCCAAACCAACATATATCCATTCCATTCCATCATTCAAAACATAAATACAAGAGCGTTTACTAGGGATTACAAGTACTAAATCTAAGTTTAGATTATATTACAACATACTACGAATTCCCAATCCTTACACAAGTTTTAGGATTAAAACAAAAGCATATACAAATGTGGTTCCCCGGCGTTCCTCAACGGCCTCACTCCTCACGCTTCTTCTTGTCTTTCTTCTTACCTGCAATGGAGTACATCTCCACTGCTCAACTATATGCTGAGTGCACAATTCTAAATGTATGCTTATATGACAGTTCATGGTTTAAGCATCTAAAACACATAGAAAATAGTCTCTAGGGTGAGTGGTACGCATTCATCCGGTCGATGCCGTAGGAGGCCCACCTCTCCCACGCATCTCGTATACTGGTTGGGCCTTCCTCCATACCAGGTACCGTGTCCTGGTTGGGCCCACCTCCAATCCAGACACAACTAAAATTCCAATTCCATCACAATCACAGTCAAAATTACAATCCTCAAGGTTCGAGGAGCTTACCCCGGATGAATTTGCACCAAACTCTCCTTTGACCCAAGTAGACACATAACATGCTCACATAAACAGTTATACGTGCTTTTCATATAATTTCACGTGCATAATTAACGAGCCTAACTAATACATGAATTTCGTCCAGATTCAAAGATATCAAAACTGATGTTCAAAACATGAAAATTCATATATTTTATAGATCTAGAATTCATACCTCGTGCGATTCTCTTCAAACTTTGAAGGATCGTCTAGGGGGCTAAATAAACGTCGGATTTCAAATTTGAGAAAATTCCTAAAAGTTTATACCTATTTTTCCCAAAAGTCTAAAATTAAGATTTTTATAAAAGTTGGCCAAACACGGCCTAAGTAGTATCAAAACGTAGCTCTTACCTCCACGAGTTCAAATCTAAAATCTGGTGAAGATCTGACAGACGAACGGTCGTCGATCGGCGTCGCAAAGCCCGTGGCAACCAAATCTCCCTTCTATCTCCTCTCTCTAGATATTTTTAGAAGTTTTGGATGAGAATGAAATCTCATCCACTTCTATTTATAGAAAATCTTCTCAGAAATTGTGTTTACCTCCCCACGAGTTCCTCAAACTTCTAATTAGCTCTCGAAACTTCGCACACGTCCATTTTATAACCTTACGAGTGAAAACTATAAATTCCAAAAGTTTTCGACTAGGTTTCGTTTGGGTCAAAAATATACGTCCGAAAACCAAATTATGTGGAATCTCTACACAACCTACCTTTTTATTTAGCGTGACACAGACGTTCTCACCACAGTTCTCAAATGATATACTAAAGTATCCAAATACCATAATTATACTACACAGGTATAATTACTATTCACAGGAATACCAGATAGGTCAGATAACATTCAAATCATATAAATGTCATTTAGTCATGCCAATGCAAAATGTGAAATTCCACGTTCTCGTGTCCTCACTGACACCTTACTGTTGACCCACGTCAACCTCAACTCAAATTATTAATAACATTAATAATTTCACAATCTCAAGTTACGCATTTTCAAAACCATGAATTTCTGGAACGGGTGTGACAACTAGTAATACTCTATCCCTTTATACGGACGATTATCTCGCCCATCTTCCCCATTGCCTTGGTTCTTCATCTCATACGGCTTCATCTTCTCACGGCTAACATGTGCTTGTGAATCATTCGAAGATTTTTCATCTTCCATCTCCAACTTCTCACTAAAGAAGAAAACCTTATTTACCTACTCCAATGTGACTAAATCTTTCCCATATAGCAAAGTATTGAAAATATGTTTATGGGTAGATTTTATCGAAGTTAAAAAAATTATGGCTTTGTCCTCATCATCTAGTTTAACACGCGCTCGCAGTGGGTACCAAGCTTCGGCCCCGACATAGGTACGGTGGGGACCCCTGCAGATTGTCCTAGGGTGTGGGGCCCAATGCTCCCTGGCGGAAATGTGGGGTAATCTACCTGCATTTCCATATTTTGTACCAAAAAAAAATATTAGATAAATCACTTACCAACTTATTAAACTCACCGATATAGGACTGAAGATCCACACCTTCTTTATCTTAAAAGAATACAACTCTTGTTTCAACATAAGGTGATTGGTGAAGTTTTTTCCCATGTAGAGATCCTCCAACTTTTTCCGTAACTCACTCACTGAACTCTCTTCCATCACATCATACACCACATCACCAACTAAACTTAAACATATAGTGCTTACTGCTTTTGAGTTCATCCTCCCTAAGGGAAAAAAAATAAAAAAGAAAAGCTATACAACCATCTTTCAACCAAACATAGCCCTATCTAGAGTTTACCACAAACAACCAACTCCACCTCCATCATCCACTATCCAAGATCTCGAACCATTACACAATTCTTATCACCATTCTGATCAACCACCTAATACCATCACAAACCAAAGGAAAATTAAAGAATATGCAATAAACTACAGTATATGTTCAGAGAGAGAGAGAGAGAGAGAGAGAGAGAGATATAGAATAGGGACTCAAAGATTCGAACAAGATTTGGGGCTGACTTCGAAGTCAAAAGCCGACCACATCCACGTCGATCACTTGATGTGGGCAGTGTCTAGAAGCTATTTGCAGTGGTTATTCGGAGTGGTTGGTGGGGGGCCAAAGGATAGAGGGCTTATGGCTTGATTGCAATGTGTAGGTTGGATGTGTGTATGTAGCATATATGTATATATATATTTATTAAATGTGTGCTTTAATATAAGGCAAATTAACAAAATGTTTATGGACATGGTTTGTTATTCACAATTGAAGTTGGATGAATTTTTTAGATATCAACATACAAATCGAAAATTTTAATTTTCTTATGCAATTGGAAATTCTAAATGTCTTTCCTTCAATTGGGGAGAGGAATTTGGACTATTGTTGCCACGAGCCAGTGTTGTTGACCACGACACGAACTTCTCTCTATTTCCAATAATTGAAATTGGTCAAGGTTGGTTTGATATAAAAGGGGTTGTAGCGGTGAAAGGTCGTGGTTGTGGTTGACAAAGGTGAACAATGCGACGACACATGTGAGAGTTAGATTGATTTAGAGGTGGAGGTTGTGGTGGTGGCTTCATCTTGCCGGAGCTGCGACATTGTGGTGGTGTAAAGAGGAGTGAGAGTAGCAGTGGCGTGGGTATAGAACGGGTGAGGAATAAACATTGGCTCTTTGCTCTTGGAAAATGACATGCTATCAAGGGTAAAATAATCTTTTCATGTTGAATTTAATCTCCTTATATATAAGAGAGGTCAATGTAATTTTACAAAATACGATAAAGATCCTTGTAATTAGACTATACCTCAGGGGAGGTCAGTATAATGTACCCTAAAAAATAACTTAACGATCACACCAAAAGTACACTTCACATTTTATTTTAAATTTTCTATTGACAAATCAATATGTGGCATTTTTTCTTAGTGATATGACAATTGGGTTAGATTCAACTCTAGTGGAGACAATGAGATTTAATTTGTTGAAATTTATTTTGAATGCTTCAACTGTCAATTACTCTAGGATTCAAAAAAGTACAACAACTCAGTGCTTTTACTTAGGTTCATTTTCTTCTATTCTAAGATATAGTTTACTTAAGTGTTACATAAACACATTTGTACATACAGACCAATCATAATTCAAAACCGTTGAAAAAGTACTTCCTTACAAAAAAAAAACATATTGTGAGACCGTATAACTAATTTCATTCTCTACTTTAAATTTGTTGGTGCAAAAGATACATGTATTTTGACTTCAGCGTTTTCATTTTATACCAAACCCAATCTCAAGATAGACATAACAAGTACTTCCTAATTCTAGATAAACATGAAAAATGGATGAAAGTCATATATATATATATATATATATATATATTTGTATTATTCTTGCATCATACCTTGTTTACATGATGATGTGGCATGAACATATACTTTGAAAAAATTTTAGTTAAGAAGAATTAGATAGCGGAGGCACACGCATTGTGTGTACAACGGTTTTGTTGTTTGTGTTGGTTGGGGAGAGAGATAAGAAACGTGAAGAGGTGGAGTATTTTTTTTTCTATTCTTTGTTTGTTTTTTGTACTGACACATTAGTGTGCTTTCTAAATATTTTTGGAAAGAAAAAATGTCTTGGTTTTAAGGTGGACATAGTTAATAGAAAAATAATAATGATACACCCACATCTCTAATCACATCTTTGCTTTAAATGTATGTACCCTGTGCTGTGTAAGTGGTGCACAGAAAAGTGTGAAAAAATCAAACAGCACAGGGTACATGTATTTAAAGCATAGGATGTGATTGGAGGTATGGTTGGAGATGTGAGTGTATAGAAAAATGAATTTGGTACTTTTCTTTCTCGCTTTCTAGTATTATGATTCCGTTTGTCTGTGTTTATACTTATGCGATTTTGATCGTGATTGATAGATCTACTTAAAAGTATAACAACTTATTATGGTTTATTTTAAGTGTTTGGTTGACATCTTGTGCAACTGATTATGTTATCAGAATAGCTTATGAATGTATTTGGTTTCAAAAAAGTAGAGCGTGGCTATGAATGTGCAAAAGTCAATTATGCCCTTAGATTACAATATTTTTATGTTAGGGATATGTCCATATGTATTAGGATTACAAACTCTTAATTAATTATTAATTTGTTAAATATTTAATTAATGATTGAAATATACTATTTTTTCATATTTATCTTTTTTTTGTCAGCTTTATATTTATATTGAGAATATAAATTTTGTAATGCATTAAATATTCTAAATAATTATTATGTTCCGATTAAACACAATTACTTAACAAATTGCTAGTAATTAATTACATATATGCATCATTTATAAATAACTAACAGTACATGAAAGATAATAAGAGTAAAAATTGGGACACACCCAAAGACATAATTTTTGGGGCACAACCTAAAAGATGTGTCTATATCTTTCCTATGATGTCACTGGACCCCACAGTGACACAAGAGAGAGATAGACACATCTCTTGGGTTGTGTTCCAAAAATTGTGTCTTTGGGTGTGTCCCAAGTATTGCCATTGACTGCTTAATACAATATTAGTTTTATCCTTTCTAGAGCTCCGTTTGGGTAACCCAGTTTGGGAAACCAAACAATCATGAGTCATGAGCTACTTTTTAGCTCCTTAAACTCAGTTCTCCAGAGTCCAGACCCAAACGCAATAATAAACGGTCTATATAGTCATATAGATATAGAAAATACTTTTGCTCACCCAAAAATTGGTACACTAATGCTCACCCAAGCATTCTATTGACCAATGCAGTGAGACCTAGAATTAAACAAATGTTGTTTAATGTTGTTTAATCCTGGGTCCCACTGCATTAGCCAATGGAATGCTTGGGTGAGCAATATTGGTGTACCATATTTTGGGTGAGCAAAGGCAGGGACGGACATAGTGGAGGTATAGGGGGAAAGTTCCCCCTTGATTTTTGAAAAATACCTTATATACTCTAAAACAGTATATTTTTATACTTAAGTCCCCCTTTCAAATTAAAAAAATTCTCTATTTTACATTTAAGTCCTCTTCCAAGTATGAAACATTCAACTTCTTGGTCTCAATTTATAGTAACAGTGTGTCATTTTATTGTACATTTGATGCCAATCAGTATTAAGCTTTCTAATCCTTCATCCGTTCAAAAAGTATGGATCAATAGACACAAAAAAACCTCATCAGGGGCGTTGTCCCTAAATCCCCGAAAACTCACTACCCCTTTGCCTTATCAAGTCCCCTCAATTGTAATTTTCTACCTCCGTCCCGAACATTAGAGTCTAAATGCACATACCTTGGAGAACATTAGAGTCTAAATGCACATACCTTGGAGTAATTTTTAGACTTCTTTTGTCTTCTACTTATTAGAATAGTTTTTTAATTTTTAATTTTTAATTTTTAATTTTTAATTTTTAATTTTTTAATTTTTATTTTACCCTTTAAATCAAAACTTCACATTTAACCTCAATGATTGTGTGCCAAGTACAATCATTAGTAGGACTAGTTTTGACATGAAATGAAAAGATACGTTATCCAAAATATATTAGGACTTATAAATTCGAATAAATTTGAAAATTAAAAAATTCAGATCACTATAAAATAAACGGAACTTGGTATATATGTAAAGAGTAATACTTGGAACATAACTTTCATATAAAAATGTATCTATCTCTCTCTTGTGATGTCACTGGACCCCAGAGTGACACAAGATAGTGACATCACAAGAGAGAGAGATAGACACATTTATTAAGTTGTGTAGAAAAAGTTGTGTGAAGGTTGTATTCCAAATATTACTCATATGCAAAGCAGGACAATTTTAAATTGAGTCTAGTGTTGGACATTATATCCTTGAGACAATTATGTCCCGTATTTGTGTTCACGGATTTGCGGCATTTATCTCTCAGGATACAACGACATCCCCCTTACCATAGAAGCACTTCAACTAGCAAGATAGATAGATTATTTTATACGTAGTATAGATAGATTATAAGATGAGATATTCAAACTATCAATAGACATCTAAGAGTACTTACCATCAAAGTCATTTGTTAGGATGAAATGACGATCTGTAAAAGCTCTGCTACCAAATAGCACAAAAAATGGCACATCGTTACTATATATTGGCTTTAACAAATAAAATGTACGATACAACTAAAATTACATAGTTGTATTATAAAATTTCTCTAATAAAATGGTGATTTGGTTTAGGTGGTCGCGGTAGATGAATGGAGGCGTTCTGGTCATAGAAGTAACCATCACAACATTAAAGGTTTTTTATTTTTATTTATATATATTTTTTATTTTTTATTTTATTTTAAACTAAAAAAAGCACATAGGTTATTGTGCCAACTTGTTTTGTTTTTCCTAAACATTAATGCTATATGAGGGGACCACAAGGCCTTGGATCATTGGTTGTGGCCATCAAAGTCACTTATTAGATGCAATGGTCCTGAACTATACAATAATTTTTAATTTAATTATTATCAATTTCTAATAATAGCAGCTCAAGTGGTTGGGACATCACTGTCTTAGTGTCAAATCGAAATGGACATCTAACAACTTGTAGGTCCTTTTATCTTTTTTTTCTTTAAATTTTTTTTATTTTTATTTTTTATTTTTTTATTTTTAAACTTGTTTGAAAATGTATAAAATATGATGAGATTCATTTTTATTTTTATTTTTGGCTGAAATATCACATTATTTGACAAAACTTTGTTTAATAATTTTACATCACACATAGACTCCTATCTATAATAACTGTAATTATGTTAAGTTAACTAAAGTAGAATAATTTAAACTTGTTTCAAAGGCATGGTGAAACTGCACATTGAACTACTATAATTAATGCAGTTCAAGTACATTGAAGTACTTGTTACATTCCTCTCGTTTTCGCAGTTCTATGCAAGCCAAGTTGCTATTGATTCCCTAACAAGCAAAAAAAAAAAAAATTAAAAATAAAAAATAAAAAAATTTATAACATCAACTAAAAAATCTATGAGTAATAAAAATTTGTAAAGTATAGCATTACTCAAAAACTATAGGGGTATACGCGGTTAGCTTCGGTTGATTTTTTTTTTCTTTTTTTTTTCTGATTGTTTCGTGTTTTTAAAACCAACCAATAGGTTTAATCAGTCAGTTTTCCGGTCGATTTAGACTTGTACACCAATTTAATAAACTGACGAATCAGTTTTTGGGTTGGTTGATTTCGATCCATTTTCGGTTTTTTTGTTCACCACCAATATCCAACACTACAAAAAGTGAAGTTCTATAGCTAATACAATATTTGATTGGAAATATTGGGCTAAGGTTGTAACACCCGCTCTCGCGAGCAGTATTTAATTGTGTTAGCATGTATTATTAATACTATATTAATAATGTGAGTATATGTGTTAAGTGAGTTTTAACTCATTAAGATGATTAGGGGTGTCCAGTTTGGAACCCAGAGATAGTCCCCGTGTGATGGGACAGATATGTGAAATAGTTCTAATGTGCTTAAATTTTTAGTAAAGCATATGTGAATATTATAATATGTTGTTTTAATAACATGTTGATTGTTAGAGACCATTTCTGTGGTCCGTTAGTGATACCTTTGTGAGAGCGAATTGGACACGTTGCATAATTAGTAGGTTAATTAGCAACTCCACAATATTATGTAGGACCACTGATGGGATCCATACGTGACATAGACAACCACTCATTTAAGTTTGGAATATTTTTAATAAGTTTCATAACTAACAGGGGTATAAATGCAAAACTGATAAAACTTGAGGAGGCTAGTATAGAAACCTATAGTTGCAACTCACATGTTGCATGATACGTGTTATGACTCACCAAACTCAGCTTGTCTTCACCAAGCTTAGCAAAACATTTACAGAGAAGAAGAGAAATACGAAAAATTATGACAGAAAGTTTGGCGACGTTCATGACACCAAACGACGCGCCTTTTGACATTGGTTTTCGCGACTCAATTCGGGGGCTTAGTTCATAACTTGTATATTTTGTATATGATTTGTACGTACCTGGATTATACTAGGCTCTTAATTTTGTGTATAGGAGCGAAATCCAAGAGGTGAGTGACAACAATTATGGAATATGGATAATCGGATGTTTGAGACTATCTTTGTGATGCTAAGTATGATTAGTTAGCTTTAATTCACATGTTTAGAGTAAATTTTGATAACTCATGTATAATTGTGAAATTGCACGGTGTAATGACTATGTGAGTATGTTGAGTTGTATATGAGTCAAAGGGAAACCTGTGCTTGCCATCGAGTAATGGAATAGGTGCCAATTTGGCCATGAGGTCGCATGCTTGAAAAAAAGAGGTGTGGGTCTCGCCTAGTCGCACGGACTAATGGAGTAGTCGCAGAGTAGTGTGAAAGGGTGGCAAGTACTTGCGTTCCCGGAGACTATAGTTATGTGTAAAAGATGAGACTGAACATGTTGATTATTCATATTTATAATTGTTGGGGTAATACTTGGGACACACCCCAAAAGATGTCTCTATCTCTCTCCCGTGTTACTGTAGGGGTTCACTGACATTACATGAGAGAGATAGACACATCTTTTGAGTTGTGTCCAAAAAGTTGTGTAAATTGAGTGTATCCTAAACTTTACTGTTGGAACATGTGTATTATAAAAATATAAAAATGAAAAAGTATGGAGGACCTATAATCTCTAGAGGTCCATGGCTGTGTATCACAGTATATGATAATAGACTGGGCCCGCATGATATTTATTAAACATTTTTCTTTACAAATCAAAAAATCTGCTATTTAAGTGTTGATATGACTTGGTCAGTGTCACACCCGTTCCAGAATTTCATGGTTTTAAAATATGCATAAATTGAGATTGTGGAATTATTAATGTTATTAATAATTTGATTGAGTTGAGTTGACGTGAGTCAACGGTGAGGTGTCTAGTGGAGACACGAGGAATTGGTAACACCTGTTGCATTGGCATGATTAAATGACATTTATATGACTTAAATGTTATTTGACTTTATCTGGTATTTTGTGAATAGTAAATTTTACCTGTGTTTGGTAAATTGTAGTAATCTTTGATATTGTT
The DNA here is from genome assembly GCA_033977485.1 of Hydrangea macrophylla. Taxonomy (NCBI): domain Eukaryota; kingdom Viridiplantae; phylum Streptophyta; class Magnoliopsida; order Cornales; family Hydrangeaceae; genus Hydrangea; species Hydrangea macrophylla. Next base: position 93,127,263 of record CM066998.1, on the reverse strand, counting down.
ATATATTGATTTGAGAACTGTGGTGAGAACGTGAGTGTCACGCTAATTAAAAAGGTAGGTTGTGTAGAGATTCCACAGAATATAGTTTTCGGACGTATTTTGGACCCAAACGAAACTTAGTCGGAAACTTTTGAAATTTATAGTTTCACTCGTAAAGGCATAAAATGGACGCGTGCGAAGTTTCGAGAGGTAATTAGAAGTTTGAGAAACTCGTGGGGAGGTAAGCATAATTTCCATAACTTTTGCCTATAAATAGTAAGGATGAGATTCATTCTCATCCAAACTTGCCAAAAATATCTAAAGAGAGGAGAGAGAAAGGAGATTTGGTTGCTCCGGACTTTGCGACGCCGTTTGACAACCTTCTGTCTGTCAGATTTTCTCCAGATTTCAGATTTGAACTCGTGGAGGTAAGACCTACGTTTTGATACCACTTAGGTCATGTTTGGCCAAGTTTTTGTAAAATCTTAATTTTGGACTTTTGGGAAAAATCAGGTAAAACTTGTAGGAATCGTACCAAATTCGAAATCCGACGATTATTTAGCCTCCTAGTCAATCCTTCAAAGTTTGGAGAGATTCGCACGAGGTATGAATTCTAGATCTATGAAATATATGGATTTTCATGTTTTGGACATCACTTTTGATATTCTTGGATCCGGGCGAAATTCATGTGTTAGTTAGGCCCGTTAATTATGCACGTGAAATTATGATAAAAGCACGTATAACTGTTTATGCGAGCATGTTATGTGTCTACTTGGGTCAAAGGGGAGTTTGGTGTAAATTCATGCCGGAGTAAGCTTCTCGATGTTTGAGAATTTTAGTAGCGACAGCTACTGTGCATGGTTGTAGGTTTGGACTTGCCATGGCACTTGTGGGATGCAATGGTTGTAGGCTTGGACTTGCCATTGACATCGCGGTTTAAGGCTTGGACTTGCCGCTACCGGATGGATGCGTACCACTCACCCTAGAGACTATTTTTATGTGTTTTAGATGCTTAAACCATGAATTGTCATATAAGCATACATTTAGAATTGTACGCTCAGCATATAGCTGAGCAGTGGAGATGTACTCCATTGCAGGTAAAAAGAAAGACAAGAAGAAGTGTGCGGAGTGAGGCCGATGAACGCCGGGGAATCGCCCTTGTAAATGTTTTGTTTTTAAATCCTAAAACTTGTATAAGGATTTGAGTATTGTAGTATGTTGTAATAGAAACATGTATTAGCTTCTATAGTATTGTAATCGTGTAATTGAACATCTGTAGTTATGTTTTAATGCGTTAAATCAGTTATGGTTGTGTTTGTGGTTGGGGTGGAGAAGCATGAGTTGTTAATATTTCATTACAGGGCTGTTAGCAGGGGAGCAGTCGACTGAGCCCCCTGATCAGTCGACTGGATCTCGTGTATTTGGGATACTGTAAGTGGATATCAGAGAAGCAGTCGACTGAACCCCTTGGGCAGTCGACTGAACACTGTAGAATTTTAGCTACTGATCCAAATAGTAACCAATGCAGTCGACTGGATTCCCTGATCAGTCGACTGAACCCCTGATGAGCAATGTTAAATTTTAGTTCTGCATAACACAGTCGACTGGGGTTCCCTGAGCAGTCGACTGGACCCCTTTGCAATATGTTGTAATTGTGGTTCTGCTTAACACAGTCGACGGAGCAGTCGACTGGACCCTAGTGCAGTCGACGGGTCAGTCGACTGAACCTCTGTTTTCAAAACTATTTTTCTTTGAATGTGTTTTCAATGGCCAAAACTTTTTAAGACTCTTATTTCAAGGTATTTTACAAACACAGAGGAGAACGTTTTCCTAAGTTTTAAATTACCAGGGTTGTTTTATAGAAGTTCTTTCCGCTGCGTATTATTAAATGACGTTGGATGAGCCTTGGTGGCGTGCCACGTGTCCTATTTCCACGCGTAGTGGGATGGGTCGTGACATTTATTGGTATCAGAGCTAGAGGTAACAAAACTTTGGGAACGTTCGACGACGAGTGGAGTGTTGAGTGAATTGCCACATGTTTTCAATTGCATTCATGCATCTTAGAGATGTTTGATGCATATGGATGTTGTTTTACATACATACTATTGTTATTGTTGTACATGCATAGTGTTTATGCATTGAGAACTACAGGATTGTAATCATGAGTGACGAAGAACGAGAATTATCGCCACATACTCGTCGAATGAATGAAATGGCAGAGATGATGGGGAACATGGGAGAAATGATACGAAATATAGCGGACAGATTACCTCCAACACCTCCATTGGAGCCAGAACCGATAGTTGTAGTACATGCGCCTGAAAATAGGGGTATGAGGTCAATATCAGAACAGTTTACCCGGAAGAAACCGATGGAATTTCATGGGACACCCGACCCAACGCTCGCAGAACATTGGATCATGGATATGGAGAGAATTTTCCGATCGATTCCGATGACCGATAAGGAGAAAATTGAGAATGCCAGTGATGTGATGAAGGGTGAAGCCCAGAACTGGTGGGTGAATGTACTAGATCAAGGGGCACCGATTACTTGGGAAGGGTTCAAGGCGGAATTCAATCGCCGGTTCTTTCCACGAGCCGCCTACAACGCAAAGAAGAGAGAATTTGATAACTTGAAGCAGGGAGACCTGACTGTGACAGAGTATACTTCCAAGTATAATGCGTTGTTGAGATTTGGTAAAGGTTCTGTGCCAGGAGAGGAAGAAAGGGCAAGGAAATTTGAAGAAGGCTTAAGGGAAAATATCCGTTTGAGGGTAGAAACCTACGAGCATTCAACTGTTGCAGCAGTACAACAAACGACGCTTGTAGCCGAAAGTGGAATAGAGAGATCGAGACAAAATCACCAAGGAAAGCGAAGTCATGAGGGTGGTGACCGAAGTCAGGGTGGATCTTTCAAGAGGCCGTTTCAAAGAGGCTCTGGTTCTAGTTTTAGTGATTTCAAGAGAACGCCAAGTAACATACCATTGTGTTCGCTTTGCAACAGACCGCACTCAGGTCGATGTTTCATGACTAAACCCCAGAACAGGAACCAAGGCGGGGGTAGTACAAAATCAACACCCGACATGAGAGGCAAGTGTTATGATTGTGGAGTATTTGGGCACCAAGCCAAGGATTGCCCGAGGAGGTATTCTCAACAAGGAGCTAGTTCTATGGCTTCTAGTGGTTCGAAGCCTAAACAGTCTAATGACGGAGGACAAAGGACAGAGCAACGTCAGGGAAGATCATTCCAGATGAACCCTGGAGACGTGGCTGCTACTGATACAGTGGTCTCAGGTATGGTGCTTGTATGTTCGCACTTAGCACGCATACTTGTTGACTCGGGATCTACGCATTCGTTTGTATCTCATGATTTTGTTGAACATTTGAATGTTAAATCGGCACCGTTAGGATATGAACTGTCTATTGCTGTGCCACTTAGTAAATCAATAACGACGTCTACTGTATATAAGAATTGTGACATCAAATTAGGTGAGAAGTTGATGACCGTAGACCTTATACCAATTGTGGTGAACCATTTCGATGTGATTCTAGGGATGGATTGGTTAGCTCTTAACCAAGCCACAATAGATTGTGAACGGAAAGAAGTTAATTTTCGATCACCAGTACATGGGAACTTTTGTTTTCAAGGAAGTGGGGTTATACCGCCGCCATATTTGATTTCAGCTATCCGAGCGGGAAAGTTATTGAAAAAGGGATGTCATGGATTTCTATGTTCAGTGACTGATGTCTCGGCGACCGAATCAAGAGTAGAAGACATTCCAGTAGTACGGGAGTATCCAGACGTATTTCCAGATGACTTACCAGACGTCCTGATAGAGAGGGAAATTGAATTCACCATTGAAGTAAAACCGGACGCAAGACCAGTGTCCAAGGCACCGTATAGAATGGCACCAGTAGAATTGAAGGAACTGAAAGTTCAACTACAAGAGTTACTTGATAAAGGTTTCATTCGACCAAGTATTTCGCCGTGGGGAGCTCCAGTGTTGTTTGTTAAAAATAAAGATGGTTCGATGCGTATGTGTGTGGATTACCGGGAACTGAACAAATTGACAATCAAGAACAAGTATCCACTACCCAGAATTGATGACTTATTTGATCAACTTCGTGGGGCACAAGTATTCTCCAAGATAGACCTAAGATCGGGTTATCATCAGTTGAAAGTGAAGGCCGAAGATGTTGAGAAAACAGCTTTTAGAACGCGCTACGGACATTATGAGTTCTTAGTTATGCCATTTGGAGTTACTAATGCACCAGCCGCATTCATGGATCTTATGAACCGAGTCTTCAAGGACTACTTGGATGATTTCGTGATCGTATTTATCGACGACATTCTTATCTATTCGCCGAGTGAAATACAGCACGAGAATCATTTGAGATTAATACTTCAGAGATTACGAGAGAAACAATTGTTTGGGAAATTCAAGAAATGTGAATTTTGGTTACCTAGCATTACTTTTCTTGGTCATGTGATTGACAAGAATGGGGTATCAGTTGATCCTTACAAAGTAGAAGCTGTAGCAAATTGGCAAAGACCGACTTCTGTATCCGAAATTCGAAGTTTCTTGGGATTAGCGGGATATTACCGCCGTTTTATTGAACATTTCTCGAAGATTTCATTGCCTATGACAAAGTTAATGAGGAAGGGAGTTACATTTGAATGGAGTCAGGAATGTGAAGACAGTTTCCAGGAATTGAAGTCACGACTGACGAGAGCACCTATTTTGACAATACCATCCGGAACCGAGGGATTTGTGATCTATAGTGATGCTTCACACATAGGGTTGGGATGCGTGTTGATGCAAGGGGGTAAAGTGATTGCTTATGCATCTAGACAGTTGAAGACACATGAGATTAATTATCCGACTCATGATCTGGAATTAGCTGCAGTAATTCATGCTTTGAAGATTTGGAGACACTACTTATACGGGGAAAAGTGTGAGATATTCACGGACCACAAGAGTTTGAAATATATTTTTACCCAACGGGACTTGAATATGAGACAGCGAAGATGGTTGGAATTAATGAAGGATTACGATCTTTCGATTGAGTATCATCCGGGGAAGGCGAATGTAGTAGCCGATGCATTAAGCCGGAAGACGCCGAGGAATTTAGCCGACGAGCTAACACAACAAAAAGAATTGGTAAAAGAAATGGAACGTTTGGACCTGGATGTGATACCAAAGGTTAGTGGTGGCTTAATGATGGCAATCATGGCACACCCAGATATTATTGATGAGATCAAGAAGGAACAATTTAACGATGTTTATTTGTGTAAAATGAGAGATGAGATATCTTTGGGAAAGCGACCTGGTTTTGTATTAGACCAAGGAACGTTGAAACTGGGAAATCGATTATGTGTACCAAATGTGAAAGACCTGAAAGAACGACTTTCGGAAGAAGCTCATAGTACTAAATATTCCGTACACCCGGGGAGTAATAAGATGTACAGAAACTTGAGAGAAAACTTTTGGTGGAAGGGTATGAAGCGTGAAGTTGCCAAGTTTGTATCCGAATGTTCGGCATGTCAACAAGTCAAGGCAGAGAGACAAGTACCCGCGGGGTTACTGTTGGAAAAACAGGTTTAAATGGAAAGTTTAAACACGCAGCGGAAAAATCAAGTTATGAAACTTTATTGGCATGCCCGGATCTACTACTCGTCAATTCTACAGATGCGCACAAGAGGGGACACGAGTTATACCTTAGTGTCTTGAACCCAATTCTGATCTTCAGCTTCCAGCAGCCTCCACTAGATGATCTTCACCCTTATGACTCCTGCGGATGCCTGCCAGAAAGACTAGGGTTGGTGGGAACCCTAATGGAGAGGATAGAGAAGGTTTTGGGGCTCCAAAACAGTTTCTGCAGCTTCTGACGTTCAAAACGACGAACAACCTTTTCCAGAACGCAGCTGCCCTATTTATAGATTCCCAGAACCGACCTAGACTTCGAGCGATCGAAGTTCCTTCGATCGATCGAACCATCTTCGATCGATCGAACCTGCAGACTTCAATCGATCGAGACATCTTCGATCGATCGAACCTGTCTGGACATCATCCTCAAGCATCTTTCCAAGCATCCTTGCGGAGCTAAGAGTGGGACCTCCTAGGATCTTTATTGTTGGCTCAGACCAGTTTGTTAATCACCATGACCAAACTCTTTGATCAGCAAACTAACTAACTGGTCAGTTAAAGTTTACTCCACTATAAAACGATAACTGAACTCCAACGCAAAAGAACATATCCGAAGCGATAACTAGACTTGTATGTTGTACTAATGTCCCTCTACCGTCAGCATTCGTAATCATATTCAGGTAATCGGATAACTGTTACTGTCAACCTGAATCATGATTACTTCTTGTATTCCTTGAGTCCCATTCACCCTTCATGATTACCAAACATGTTGATAACTCTTATCAACAAGACTGCAGTACTCAGTAATCGACTTGGTGACATTCTCAAGGGAATGCTTACTCTGAAACAGAGGGTAGATTCTATCTTGACAATATATGTTCACAACCCTATGAATATGACATACCCAAGATACCCAGGTGTTGATCTTTTATAGACCTCACTGATTGGTAAGTCAAAGCAGTCATATCCACAGTCTGTGTTCATAATCGTCTCAAGATTGAGAACACGTACCTTATACAAGTTATGAGTTCCTATTGACTATTTGACAGTCTTAAGCGTCAATAGGAAACTCAGGTCCGTCAATGCACTATAAGCACTATCATATCAACTAAGAGCTACACTCTAGTGATTGAGATTAATCACTCCATCCAATGGTAGTTAATTATGCTACAGTGTAGACTTGATGAGGTATCCAGTCTCATCATCCACTGTGACACATTCTAAGTATTAAAGAATAGTAATTCGTATCTCACTTGTGTGCATCTCATACACACACGAATTACTTACTATAATACTTAAGGATTAACAATCATCTCATGAAAAGAACATGCACAATAAAATGTAAAACTGATATCCATATATTAAAATGTCAATGTCTCATACAGAAAGTAATGGTTTGAGGGCACAAACCCAACAAACTCCCACTTGCACTCATAACCATTCAGAACTACATCTAAGACCTAGACTATCTAGATGACGATCAAAGACCTTCTGTGGCAAGGCCTTTGTAAACGGATCAGCAAGATTGTCAGCTGTGGCAATCTTGGTAACAGTCACATCTCCACGTTGAACAATATCTCGGATAAGATGATATTTCCGCTCTACGTGCTTTCCCTTTCCGTGGTTCCTTGGCTCCTTGGACTGAGCCACTGTCCCACTATTATCACAATAAAGCGTAATAGGCGACAGCGACGCTGGTACCACCTCGAGTTCCATAACGAACTTCTTGAGCCAAACAGCTTCCTTTGCGGCTTCACAAGCAGCCACATACTCAGCTTCTGTAGTTGAGTCTGCAATGCATTTCTGCTTAATGCTCCTCCAACTGACAGCACCACCTCCCAAGGTAAAGAGATGACCGGACGTCGACTTCCTCGAATCTTTATCTGACATAAAGTCCGAGTCAGTGTATCCCACTGGAATTAACTCACTACCACCGTACATAAGCATGTAATCTTTAGTTCTTCTCAAGTACTTAAGAATGTGCTTAACGGCTGTCCAGTGCTCTGGACCCGGATTCGACTGATATCTGCTAACCATGCCAACAGCAAAGCAGATATCTGGTCTAGTGCATAACATCGCATACATGAGACTTCCCACTGCAGAAGCATAGGAAACTCCTGTCATGCGATTCCTCTCCTCCTGTGTCTTTGGACACTGGTCCTTGGAGAACGCTAAACCATGCCTGAAAGGTAACAAACCTTTCTTCGAATTATCCATTGAAAACCTAGTTAGCACCTTATCGATATAACCAGCTTGAGATAATCCCATTGTCTTTCGCTTGCGATCCCGAAAGAGCTTTATCCCAAGAATATAGCTCGCCTCTCCTAGATCCTTCATATCGAAAGTACTAGCTAGCCAAACCTTGACCGTTGACAATGCCGCTACATCATTTCCAATGAGTAGAATGTCGTCAACGTAAAGCACAAGAAAAGCCACCACTTTTCCTTCACTCTTCTTGTATACACAAGGTTCATCCAGATTCTGTATGAAACCAAACGATTTGACCGCTTGGTCAAATCGTATGTTCCAACTTCTGGATGCCTGCTTAAGCCCATAAATGGACTTTTGCAACTTGCATACCAAGTTATCTTTCCGACCAGCTATGAACCCTTCTGGTTGTTGCATATAGATGTCCTCCTCAAGATTGCCATTCAAGAATGCAGTCTTGACGTCCATTTGCCAGATCTCAAAATCTAGGCATGCAGCAACGGATAAGAGTATTCTGATGGACTTGAGCATGGCCACCGGCGAGAAGGTTTCCTCATAGTCAATGCCCTCCCTCTGAGTATAACCTTTCGCAACAAGCCTTGCCTTAAAGGTCTCAACCTTTCCATCAGATCCTCTTTTCCTCTTGTAGACCCACTTACAGCCAATGGGTTTAATATTGGCTGGAAGTTCTACAAGATCCCAGACCTGATTAGAATCCATAGATTCCAATTCAGCCTTCATAGCTTTAACCCAATGAGCTGAATCAACATCAGCCATTGCCTCTTCGTATGTGGTAGGATCAGATTCAGATTCTATGGAGACAGCTTCAAAAACTTCTCCTAAGAACATGTATCTATCAGGCTGGCTGATAATCCTCCCACTACGACGAGGTACTGGTGCGGAAATAGGTGAAGAAGTGGTGTTTTCCTGATTTACATCGTTATTAACTACGGGTTGGACTGAGGGCTCTCCTTCTATCTCTCTAAGATCTATCCTTCCCTTAGGTTTATGGTTCATGATATAATCATCCTCCAAGAAAATAGCATTCGTACTGACGAACACCTTCTGTTCTCTTGGATCATAAAAATATCATCCATAAGTACCCTTTGGATACCCCACGAAGTAACATACTTCCGATCTAGAATCCAACTTGCTCATCTTTCCTTTTAGCACATGTGCCGGACATCCCCATATCCGGAGATGTTGCAAAGAAGGCTTGCGCCCAATCCACATCTCTCGTGGTGTCCTGGGAACAGATTTGCTTGGTACTAGATTTAGTATGTAAGCAGCGGTTTCCAAAGCATAACCCCAAAGAAATAAAGGTAACTCAGAATAACTCATCATTGACCTAGTCATGTCTAAAAGAGTCCGATTCCTTCTCTCCGCTACACCATTTTGCTGAGGCGTGCCAGGTGCAGTCAACTGTGACAGAATCCCATTCTGTACGAGGTGATCAATAAATTCATTAGAGAGGTACTCGCCACCTCGATCAGATCGAATGGCCTTGATATGTGTGCCCAATTGCTTCTCCACTTCAGCCCTAAACTCTTTGAACTTTTCAAAGGCTTCAGACTTGTGCTGCATTAGGTACACATATCCATACCTAGAGTGGTCATCAGTAAATGTTATGAAATACTCATAACCACCCCTTGCTCTAATATTTATTGGTCCACACATATCAGTATGAACTAATTCCAACAATGCATTGGTTCTATTGCCCTTTGCAGGAAAGGACCTTTTGGTCATCTTACCCTCTAAACAAGACTCGCAGACTTCTATTGGTTCGAGAACCAAATCGCCTAAGACCCCTTCTTTGACTAGTCTGCCAATCCTATTTAGATTGATATGACCAAGCCTCATATGCCAAAGCTTTGTTGGATTAGTGGAAGGTCTCTTTCTTTTAGATGGTACAGTTACCACTGAGTTATTAAGTTCCATACAAGAATCTTTAGAAATATTGGGAGTAATCACATACAAACCATTTGATTTAACACCAGAACATATAAAAGAACTATTTCTTTTAATCACAACTTCAGTTCCAAAATTAAAAGAATAACCATTATTCGATAAATTAGAAACTGAAATTAAATTACGTCTCATTGAAGGGACGTAAAGTACATCTGATAAAATCAAAACTTTATTGTCTAGAAATTCTAAAACTACGACTCCTATAGCAACCGCAGAAACGGTTGCGCTAGAACCTAGAGTAAGTACGATTTCCCCATCACTGCACTTCCTGGTTGATCTGAACCCCTGCAATGAATTACAGATATGGTTAGTCGCACCAGAATCAATGCACCAAGTGTTTGAAGTATCCGTTATAAAACTTACTTCAATCACATGTGATTCAATCATACCTTGAACTCTTGTAGCTAAGAATTCTGGACAGTTCCTCTTCCAGTGGCCCTTCTCACCGCATTGGAAACACTTTCCTTTGCCTTGGCCACCCACCTTCCCTTTGCCCTTACCTTTTCCCTTAGATTTTGCAATCTTAGGGACTGGTCCAACACTTGAACCACCAGTGCTAGCCTTCTTCTTCCCTTTCTTTCCTTTCGGCATAGATCGGGAAGAGGAAGCGCTTTTCTCAACGTTTAAAACGCTGCCCCCAGGTTTGATCACCCCTTCCGCTGCCAATAAAGAGCTCATCAATTCGCTCATTGAGAAATCCATTTTATTCATATTATAATTCAGTTTAAATTGAGCGAATGATGGCGACAGCGTATTGAGGATCATATCAACTTGGGTCTGTGCATCGATGTTGGCACCTAGGGTCTCCAGCTCGTTTAAATAACCAATCATTTTCAAAACATGTTCTTTGACTGGAGTCCCTTCCGACATCTTAGCACTCATTATCTTCTGCATAGCTACCTGTCTGGCAGGCCTGCCATGCTCCCCAAACATCTTTTTCAGGGATTCGATAATGTCATTGGCGGAACTGTTCGACTGGTATTGGTGTTGTAACACATTAGCCATAGAAGCCAATATGTAACAACGAGCCATCCCATTCGACTTTTTCCATTTATCGAACTCGCGTCTAGCAGCAGCCGAAGCATTTGCAGCGGGTTCTTCGGGGCATGGGGTGGTGAGGACATATATGTGATCCTCCGCAGTTAACACGATGTCAAGATTACGTTTCCATTCAGTGTAGTTATTTCCAGTTAACTTGTTTTGAGTGAGTATGGTGGCAAGTGGACTAAATGCAGATCCAGACATTATGATTTACTGAAAAAATCAAAACAAAATAAATATGGATATCAGAATTTGACAGTTTGAAATAAAAGAATCCTTTTAAAACTCTTATTTTAAAACTAAGTCGCCGGAATATCGAAACGAAAGAATAAAGCCTCCGTGTGGTGGTCAATGTTCGATCTTTCAATTTATCATAACTTATCCGCTATGCAACTCTTGCAAAACAAGTTATGACTTCCGAACCTATTTGATCTCTAAGTTTCTGAATAATGCCCCGTGTGGGATCCCTTATCCATAGCTTAGCTAGTGTGTACCATTAACTAGGATCCAATCACAACCGTCTCAAGTAGTGCCTCCGTATGGTGGTCACCCTCTAACACGTCTGATTGATCCTTATCAAAAGAAGTTCACATCTAGTAACCAATGAGTAATGCATCCTCCGTATGGAATGATCACCCCTGGCGAGGTGACACAGAATGCATCACTCATCTTACAGTGAACCGTTAATGGAAGATCGTGGGTGTAATTAATAAGACCCTCTCCCACTAGATTTAGTAAAAAAGGATTTTGCTTTTTGAGAAAATCTGTTTCTACACACTTCCCATAAACATCTAATGTTTACTAATGTGTTGAAAACGGTTTTTGAATTTTATTTTAGAAAACTTGTTTTGCGTGCATGCAACAATGTATTGTACGCCAATCACAAACAAAGCACATAAAACAAAAAACTAAAATGAAATAAAAGACATCCAAACGATGCCTCTATCTCCCATGGCTCTATCTCCATAGAACCTGCTTTTGGTTTGATCGCCTCCAGCTCCATCTTCATGGACAACGGCTCCTTGCTCCATCTTCATGGATATTCTAATTCTATTACATTGAACCTATGCCTCTTTTGAAGCTTACAATTTATCTAGAAATAGAAATAGCAACAACAAAATAAAAGGCTAGGGAAACCGGTGCGACTTTCCTTTTCGTAGGATTGAAGTCGCAGCGCCCTTTACATATGCCTTAAAACCAAACCAAACTTAAAATAACACACCAATCTAAAAACATTCAAACACAAAATTAAATGCTCTTGGCGCCATGGGAGATAGCGACTAATCTTTTGCTGCAAAAGGTTAGTTGAACACACATCCACGCATATATATAACAAAATATAACTATTGGAACCCTTAATTGATTCACACAGTATATAAACTCTTTACATACTGAATTAGAACTCAAAACAGCATCTAACTTCTCTGTCATAGTTCGATCGATCGAAGACCGTTCGATCGCTCGAACCTTCGATCGATTGAACACTGTTCAATCGCTTGAACATTCTATTTCACAGAATGATTAAAAATTTTGCAGAATACGTTAAAATTAAACTTTTAATTTCAAAATACTTTTAAAACTGTGAAACAGAAAACCTGACAAAGAGTCTGTGTCGATCGATCGAACTCTATTCGATCGCTCGAACAACAGAAGGTTTCGATCGATCGAAACCTGCTCGATCGCTCGAGTACAGAGCGTTCGATCGATCGAGACTACTTCGATCAATCGAACCCATCTTGCATCCAATGCAATCACAGATTTGTATACTGCTGTGATAACACTGCAGAAACAGATCTGTGACGATGCAGTTTCGAAAACAGTTCTAAAATCAACATGCAAATCAAAATAGTGTTCCAAAAAACGCATCTGTAGATCCAAACGAGCGTGGCTCTGATACCAATTGTTGGAAAAACAGGTTTAAATGGAAAGTTTAAACACGCAGCGGAAAAATCAAGTTATGAAACTTTATTGGCATGCCCGGATCTACTACTCGTCAATTCTACAGATGCGCACAAGAGGGGACACGAGTTATACCTTAGTGTCTTGAACCCAATTCTGATCTTCAGCTTCCAGCAGCCTCCACTAGATGATCTTCACCCTTATGACTCCTGCGGATGCCTGCCAGAAAGACTAGGGTTGGTGGGAACCCTAATGGAGAGGATAGAGAAGGTTTTGGGGCTCCAAAACAGTTTCTGCAGCTTCTGACGTTCAAAACGACGAACAACCTTTTCCAGAACGCAGCTGCCCTATTTATAGATTCCCAGAACCGACCTAGACTTCGAGCGATCGAAGTTCCTTCGATCGATCGAACATTCGATCGATCGAACCATCTTCGATCGATCGAACCTGCAGACTTCAATCGATCGAGACATCTTCGATCGATCGAACCTGTCTGGACATCATCCTCAAGCATCTTTCCAAGCATCCTTGCGGAGCTAAGAGTGGGACCTCCTAGGCTCTTTATTGTTGGCTCAGACCAGTTTGTTAATCACCATGACCAAACTCTTTGATCAGCAAACTAACTAACTGGTCAGTTAAAGTTTACTCCACTATAAAACGATAACTGAACTCCAACGCAAAAGAACATATCCGAAGCGATAACTAGACTTGTATGTTGTACTAATGTCCCTCTACCGTCAGCATTCGTAATCATATTCAGGTAATCGGATAACTGTTACTGTCAACCTGAATCATGATTACTTCTTGTATTCCTTGAGTCCCATTCACCCTTCATGATTACCAAACATGTTGATAACTCTTATCAACAAGACTGCAGTACTCAGTAATCGACTTGGTGACATTCTCAAGGGAATGCTTACTCTGAAACAGAGGGTAGATTCTATCTTGACAATATATGTTCACAACCCTATGAATATGACATACCCAAGATACCCAGGTGTTGATCTTTTATAGACCTCACTGATTGGTAAGTCAAAGCAGTCATATCCACAGTCTGTGTTCATAATCGTCTCAAGATTGAGAACACGTACCTTATACAAGTTATGAGTTCCTATTGACTATTTGACAGTCTTAAGCGTCAATAGGAAACTCAGGTCCGTCAATGCACTATAAGCACTATCATATCAACTAAGAGCTACACTCTAGTGATTGAGATTAATCACTCCATCCAATGGTAGTTAATTATGCTACAGTGTAGACTTGATGAGGTATCCAGTCTCATCATCCACTGTGACACATTCTAAGTATTAAAGAATAGTAATTCGTATCTCACTTGTGTGCATCTCATACACACACGAATTACTTACTATAATACTTAAGGATTAACAATCATCTCATGAAAAGAACATACACAATAAAATGTAAAACTGATATCCATATATTAAAATGTCAATGTCTCATACAGAAAGTAATGGTTTGAGGGCACAAACCCAACAGTTACTACAACCTTTGCCAGTGTCGGAATGGAAATGGGATGAGATTACGATGGACTTTGTTTCAGGATTTCCACGATCAATCAATAAGAATGATAAGATTTGGGTTATAGTTGACCGATTAACAAAGTCAGCTCATTTTCTACCGATCAAGACGACTAAACCGTCCAAGTTAGCGGAATTGTATGTGAAAGAGATTGTAAGACTACATGGAGTCCCAGCTGTGATTGTGTCAGATCGTGATAGTAGTTTTACGTCAAGATTTTGGGGAAGTTTGCAAGAAGCTATGGGTACGAAATTAAGTTTCAATACTGCATTTCATCCTCAGACCGATGGGCAGTCAGAACGCATGATTCAGACGTTAGAGGATATGTTGAGACTTTGTGTATTAGATTTTGGGAACGATTGGGAGCACCACTTGCCGTTGATTGAATTTGCTTATAATAACGGATTTCAGTCAAGTATCGGGATGGCACCGTATGAAGCTTTGTATGGCCGTAAGTGTCGATCACCGGTTTGTTGGACCGAGGTTGGAGAAAGGAAGTTGTTAGGACCCGAGTTAATACAGGTGACTACTGAGAAAGTGAAGTTGATTCAAGAGCGACTCAAAGTAGCTCAGAGCCGATACAAGAGTTATGCGGATTCTAAACGACGATCGATGAATTTTGAAGTTGGAGATTTTGTATATTTGCGAGTATCGCCTTCGAAAGGCATTGTACGATTTGGGAAGAGGGGAAAGCTCAATTCGAGATTCATAGGACCTTTTGAGATCCTAGAGAGGGTTGGTCCAGTGGCTTACCGACTGGCCTTGTCATCAGAGTTGGAACATGTGCACAATGTGTTTCACGTGTCTATGTTGAGACGTTGTATGACTGACACGAGTAAGATCATTGTACCTGAACCGTTGCAAATTCAGGGGGACTTGACTTATGTGGAACAACCGGTCGAGATTCTAGATCGAAAAGAACAAGTCTTAAGAACCAAGACTATTCCAATGGTGAAAGTACTATGGCGTAGTCACACGGTGGAAGAGGCTACATGGGAACATGAGGAAGACATGCGGAATGAGTATCCGTACTTATTCGAACTATGAGGTAAAGTTTGGGGACAAACTTCCTTTTTGGAGGGGAGAGTTGTCACACCCGTTCCAGAATTTCATGGTTTTAAAATATGCATAAATTGAGATTGTGGAATTATTAATGTTATTAATAATTTGATTGAGTTGAGTTGATGTGAGTCAACGATGAGGTGTCTAGTGGAGACACGAGGAATTGGTAACACCTGTTGCATTGGCATGATTAAATGACATTTATATGACTTAAATGTTATTTGACTTTATCTGGTATTTTGTGAATAGTAAATTTTACATGTGTTTGGTAAATTGTAGTAATCTTTGATATTGTTATATATTGATTTGAGAACTGTGGTGAGAACGTGAGTGTCACGCTAATTAAAAAGGTAGGTTGTGTAGAGATTCCACAGAATATAGTTTTCGGACGTATTTTGGACCCAAACGAAACTTAGTCGGAAACTTTTGAAATTTATAGTTTCACTCGTAAAGGCATAAAATGGACGCGTGCGAAGTTTCGAGAGGTAATTAGAAGTTTGAGAAACTCGTGGGGAGGTAAGCATAATTTCCATAACTTTTGCCTATAAATAGTAAGGATGAGATTCATTCTCATCCAAACTTGCCAAAAATATCTAGAGAGAGGAGAGAGAAAGGAGATTTGGTTGCTCCGGACTTTGCGACGCCGTTTGACAACCTTCTGTCTGTCAGATTTTCTCCAGATTTCAGATTTGAACTCGTGGAGGTAAGACCTACGTTTTGATACCACTTAGGTCATGTTTGGCCAAGTTTTTGTAAAATCTTAATTTTGGACTTTTGGGAAAAATCAGGTAAAACTTGTAGGAATCGTACCAAATTCGAAATCCGACGATTATTTAGCCTCCTAGTCAATCCTTCAAAGTTTGGAGAGATTCGCACGAGGTATGAATTCTAGATCTATGAAATATATGGATTTTCATGTTTTGGACATCACTTTTGATATTCTTGGATCCGGGCGAAATTCATGTGTTAGTTAGGCCCGTTAATTATGCACGTGAAATTATGATAAAAGCACGTATAACTGTTTATGTGAGCATGTTATGTGTCTACTTGGGTCAAAGGGGAGTTTGGTGCAAATTCATGCCGGAGTAAGCTTCTCGATGTTTGAGAATTTTAGTAGCGACAGCTACTGTGCATGGTTGTAGGCTTGGACTTGCCATGGCACTTGTGGGATGCAATGGTTGTAGGCTTGGACTTGCCATTGACATCGCGGTTTAAGGCTTGGACTTGCCGCTACCGGATGGATGCGTACCACTCACCCTAGAGACTATTTCTATGTGTTTTAGATGCTTAAACCATGAATTGTCATATAAGCATACATTTAGAATTGTACGCTCAGCATATAGCTGAGCAGTGGAGATGTACTCCATTGCAGGTAAAAAGAAAGACAAGAAGAAGTGTGCGGAGTGAGGCCGATGAACGCCGGGGAATCGCCCTTGTAAATGTTTTGTTTTTAAATCCTAAAACTTGTATAAGGATTTGAGTATTGTAGTATGTTGTAATAGAAACATGTATTAGCTTCTATAGTATTGTAATCGTGTAATTGAACATCTGTAGTTATGTTTTAATGCGTTAAATCAGTTATGGTTGTGTTTGTGGTTGGGGTGGAGAAGCATGAGTTGTTAATATTTCATTACAGGGCTGTTAGCAGGGGAGCAGTCGACTGAGCCCCCTGATCAGTCGACTGGATCTCGTGTATTTGGGATACTGTAAGTGGATATCAGAGAAGCAGTCGACTGAACCCCTTGGGCAGTCGACTGAACACTGTAGAATTTTAGCTACTGATCCAAATAGTAACCAATGCAGTCGACTGGATTCCCTGATCAGTCGACTGAACCCCTGATGAGCAATGTTAAATTTTAGTTCTGCATAACACAGTCGACTGGGGTTCCCTGAGCAGTCGACTGGACCCCTTTGCAGTATGTTGTAATTGTGGTTCTGCTTAACACAGTCGACGGAGCAGTCGACTGGACCCTAGTGCAGTCGACGGGTCAGTCGACTGAACCTCTGTTTTCAAAACTATTTTTCTTTGAATGTGTTTTCAATGGCCAAAACTTTTTAAGACTCTTATTTCAAGGTATTTTACAAACACAGAGGAGAACGTTTTCCTAAGTTTTAAATTACCAGGGTTGTTTTATAGAAGTTCTTTCCGCTGCATATTATTAGATGACGTTGGATGAGCCTTGGTGGCGTGCCACGTGTCCTATTTCCACGCGTAGTGGGATGGGTCGTGACAGTCAGTGAATGACTCCTTCTCTTTCTCACACGTATACACCACGTACATAATTGGTTTGCAACTTTCCTCTTTTTTTGGTGATAACGTTCACCACTTTTCAAGCCAATTCGTTTTACACAAATATATAACTATTAGTAGTCTTCTATCAGTTGAAAGGTGAGAGACAATCACAGAAAAACAGTGTGAAGGAAAAAGAAAAAAAAAAGGAAGACGGGGAGAAAATATATATTCAAAATTCATTCTTCCATAATGTTTTATATATGTATACATATTTATATACATATCATTGATTTACGAAAGAGAGAGATCATTCTTTTGGTTGATATTCGAGCAATCCATTTGAAAGGGTGTGGGTTTTCCGATCTTCCTCCGTGCAAGGATTTTTGAGACAGAGGCGATTTATGGGCTGCTTTATCCTAGGACGTCGTGGCCTTCATCTGAACTGCTTGCACAACTTAGGCAGAGCCGCGAAGCGTCTTAAAGAGAGCGACTTAGTCCGCGACTCATCCCAAGAAAAACGTCAAAGGCTACTGTTATTTGGTAACACTGTTCCTTTTTAGTTTATGCAGCAACAATTTTAAGACGACTTTTCATCTGCCATGGAATCTTCGATGTTCTCTGTTACCCCTGACCTCAACAAACCCTTGAAATTTGAGGGCCTTCACTTTAAACGGTGGAGGATGAAAATGATGTTTTTCTTAACTACGAAAAAATTTCAATCTTTTTGTCTTTCTGAAAAACCCACCGTTTATGAAAATCCCACTGTTGCTCAAATCAGAGAGTCTGACATTTGGAATGAAAATGATTTTCTTTGCAAAAATTATATTTTGAATGGACTCTCTGACAGTCTTTATGAGTATTATGCAAACTGTGATTCTGCAAAAAAAAGTTTGGGATGCCCTTCAGAAAAAATATGACACTGAAGAAGCTGGAGCAAAGAAATTTGCAGTCAGCCGTTATTTGAAATATCAAATGACGGATGATAAATCTGTTGAAGCTCAATCCCATGAGCTACAACAAATTGCTCATGAGATAATTTGTTAGGGCATGGATTTAAATGATCAGTTTCAAGTTGCTGTCATTTTTGACAAGCTACCCCCAAGTTGGAAAGATTTCAAAAATATTTTGAGACACAAAACCAAAGAATTTTCATTGGAAAGTTTGATAACTCGCCTTCGTATTGAGGAGGAGGCAAGAAAACAAGATTTAAAAGAACAGATTCTTGTTATTTCCAACAACAAGAAACCTCAAAATTTTTCCAAAACCAAAACCTCTGTTGTTCTGAAACCACCTGCAAAAAATATGAAGTTTCAACACCGAAATCAGAACAAGAACCGGAACAACAACAAGAATCAGAATCCGAAGCCAAATCAGAATAGGAACATACCCCCCTCAGGAATAAGTGAAGCTGGACAGTTTGTTTGCTACAATTGAGGTAAGCCAGGTCATATGGCTCAAAACTGTAGGAATCAACGACGAGTTGCTCCCCAAGCAAATCTTGTCGAAGAGCAGCTCGTTGCTATGATTTCCGAGGTTAATATAGTTGGTGGATCCGAGGGGGTGGTGGATAGACACTGGCGCCTCTCGCCATGTTTGCTATAACCATGACATGTTTAAATCCTATTCTGAAGCTAAGGACAAGAAAGTGTTGTTGGGTGATTCCCACACCACTACTGTTGCTGGTATTGGGGAGGTTAAATTGAAGTTTACTTTTGGAAAGACTGTCATTTGAAGGATGTCTTGCACACTCTAGAAATGAGGAAAAATCTTGTTTCGGGTTATCTTCTCAACAAGGCTGGCTTTAACTCAAACTATTGGGGCTGATCTTTTTACTTTAACTAAGAGTGGAGTGTTTGTTGGAAAGGGTTATGCAACTGAGGGCATGTTTAAGTTAAATGTTGATTTTAATAAAATTTCTCCTTCTGCTTACATGTTGTGTTCTTTTAATGCTTGGCATGCTAGATTATGTCATGTGAATAAAAGACTTGTGAAAAATATGAGTAGTCTAGGATATATTCCACAATTATCTTTAAATGAATTTGAAAAATGTGAATTTTGTAGCCAAGCAAAAAATCACTAAAACACCACATAAATCTGTCACTAGGGAATCTGAACCTCTTGAATTAATTTATTCAGATATTTGTGAATATGAAGGAATTTTAACTAGAAATGGAAAAAGGTACTTTATCACTTTTATTGATGATAGCTCAAATTATTCATTTGTTTATCTTATGAAAAATAAAAGTGAAGCCATTGACATGTTCAAAATTTTTCTAAATGAGATTGAAAATCAGTTTAATAGAAAAATTAAAAGATTCTGTAGTGACAGAGGACATGAATATGATTCTGATGAATTTATTACTTTATACAAAATTCATGGAATCATTCATAAGAAAACTGCCCCTTATTCCCCTGAAATGAATGGAAAAGCTGAAAGAAAAAATAGGACTTTTACTGAATTAGTAGTTGCTATTTTATTAAATTCAGGGGCAACTTCTTATTGGTGGGGGAAAATATTATTAACTGTTTGTCATGTGTTAAATAGAGTTCTTAACTCTAAAACTAATATTTCCCCTTATGAAATTTGGAAAGGAAGAAAACCAAATGTGGATTATTTTAGAACATGGGGTTGTTTGGCATATGTTAGAATTCCAGATCCTAAAAGGTCCAAATTAGCTAGTAGAGCTTATGAATGTGTTTTTATTGGTTATACTATTAATAGTAAAGCTTACAGATTTTATGACTTAAAGAATCATGTTATAATTGAATCTAGTGATGTTGATTTTTTCGAAAATAAATTTCCTTTTAAATTTAAAAATAGTGGGGGTTCAACATCATATGATATGCCTAGATTAGTAGAACCAAATGAATATGAACTAGAACCTAGAAAAAGTAAGAGAGCCCGAATCGTGAAAGATTTTGGGACCAACTTTTATACTTACAACTTAGAGGAGGATCCTAACACCCTCCAAGAAGCCTTGACTTCTATAGATGCTGATTTATGGCAAGAAGCTATATATAAATGATGAAATGGAATCATTGGAATCAAATAAGACTTGGCACTTAGTAGATCTTCCACCTGGTTGTAAGACAATAGGTTGCAAATGAATTCTTAAAAAGAAATTGAAACCCGATGGCACGATAGATAAATATAAGGCACGTCTTGTAGCTAAGGGTTATAGACAAAGAGAAAATATTGATTTCTTTGATATTTACTCACCTGTCACTAGAATTACTTCTATTCGTGTACTATTTGCTTTAGCTGCTATTCATGATTTAGTAGTACACCAAATGGATGTTAAAACAGCTTTTTTAAATGGTGAATTAGAAGAAGAGATTTATATGGACCAACCTGAAGTTTTTATTATTTTTGGTCAAGAAAATAAAGTTTGCAAATTGGATAAATCTCTTTATGGTTTGAAACAAGCTCCTAAACAATGGCATTATAAATTTGATAGTTTAGTCATCTCATATGATTTTAAAATAAATGAAAGTGACAAGTGTATTTATTACAAATTTGAAAACAATACTTGCACTATTATTTGCTTATATGTGGATGACTTACTTATTTTTGGATCAAATATTCATGTCATTAATGAAGCTAAATCTTTCTTATGTGCCAACTTTAATATGAAAGATTTAGGAGAAGCTAGTGTCATTCTTGGAATTAATATTACTAGGTCAGAAAAGGGACTTTCTTTAGATCAATCTCATTACATTGAGAAGATTCTAAAGAAATATAATTACTTTAACTGTAAACCAGCATGTACTCCATATGACCCTAGTGTAAAACTGTTCAAGAACACTGGTGACAGTGTTAGACAAACTGAGTATGCGAGCATCATTGGTAGCCTCCGTTATGCTACTGATTGCACTAGGCTAGATATAGCTTATGCTGTTGGAGTACTATGTAGGTTTACTAGTAGACCTAGTATGGAGCATTGGCATGCTATTGAAAGGGTCATGCGTTACCTAAAAAGGACGATGAACCTAAAATTACACTATCAGAAGTTTCCCGTTGTCCTTGAAGGATATAGCGATGCTGATTGGAATACCCTATCAGATGACTCCAAGGCCACTAGTGGATACATTTTTTGTATTGCTGGAGGTGCAGTTTCATGGAAGTCTAAGAGACGATGGAGTCAGAGATGATAGCACTAGCTACATCTAGTGAGGAGGCAGGTTGGCTGAGAAATCTGCTATCTGATACCCCTTTATGAGAGAGACCGATACCAGCTATCCTAATCCACTGTGATAGTACCGCGGCTATTTCAAAAGTTGAAAACCGTTACTATAACGGCAAGAAGCAACAAATACGTCGCAAGTACAGCACCATTAGAGAGTTTCTCTCTTCTGGAGCTGTAAGAGTGGATTAATTATGTACGGCCTGAGGAGAACTTGGCTGATCCTTTGACGAAAGGACTAGCACGAGAGAAGGTTTGTAAAACCTCGAAAGGGATGGGATTAAAGCCCTTAGATAGTTGAGTCACTTGTGATAGTAACCCAACGTATAGACTGGAGATCCCAAGAAATAGGTTCAAAGGGTAATAACAAGTCATGAGTGATATGAGTGGAATCATGCTAATACCTATATATAGGGGTAATACTCCAAGTCCATCCCTACGAAGCATGACATCTTGAAGGACAGAAGGTTGAGTTATTTATAACTCTTAATGAGATCTAAACTCCATTTGGAGTGGGATACCTAGTTACAGGAGTATCCTTGTTAGACTCACCTAGGCGAATGTGGAAGTGAGGCCGCTTCCTATGAAATTTTGGGCAAATTCTCTAAATCATTCGCTATACTGGGATATAAGCACATGGCCGTAAAGTGCTGGTTTTTGAACTTCACCCTAGTAAGACTGTGTGTGTGGTGTTGTCTGAGATAGAGTTCAAAACTACAGTTACTCTAGTATAATCGGAAGCACTATCACTACGTAAAGGTTCAAGTTGAAAAACACATTTACTTATGCAAAGACTTATGATACGTTGCTCGATGATCTTAGATTATTTTTTAAAATACAAGTGGGGGATTGTTGGAACATGCGTATTATAAAAATATAAAAATGAAAAAGTATGGAGGACCTATAATCTCTAGAGGTCCATGACTGTGTATCACAGTATGTGATAATAGACTGGGCTCGTATAATATTTATTAAACATTTTTCTTTACAAATCAAAGAATCTGCTATTTAAGTGTTGATATGACTTGGTCAGTGAATGACTCTTTCTCTTTCTCACACGTATACACCACGTACATAATTGGTTTGCAACTTTCCTCTTTTTTGTTGATAACGTTCACCACTTTTCAAGCCAATTCGTTTTACACAAATATATAACTATTAGGAGTCTTCCATCAGTTGAAAGGTGAGAGACAATCACAGAAAAACAGTGTGAAGGAAAAAGATAAAAAAGGAAGACGAAGAGAAAAATATATATATATATATATTCAAAATTCATTCTTCCATATTTTTTTTTATATAAGTATACATATTTATATACATATCATTGATTTACGAAAGAGAGAGATCATTCTTTTGGTTGATATTCGAGCAATCTATTTGAAAGGGTGTGGGTTGTCCGATCTTCCTCCGTGCAAGGATTTTCGAGACAGAGGCGATTTCTGGGCTGCTTTATCCTGGGGACGTCGTGGCCTTCATCTGAACTGCTTGCACAACTTGGGCAGAGCCACGAAGCGTCTTAAAGAGAGCGACTTAGTCCGCGACTTATCCCAAGAAAAACGTCAAAGGCTACTGTTATTTGGTAACACTGTTCCTTTTTAGTTTATGCAGCAACAAAAAATGTCTCTATCTCTCTCTCGTGTCACTGTGGGGGTTCACTGACATCACATGAGAGATAGACACATCTTTTGAGTTGTGTCCCAAAAGTTGTGTGAATTGGGTGTATCCCAAACTTTACCCTAATTGTTGGCATTCACAAGCATACATCTTACATAGTGTAGTGGTTATTGAATAACTGTTGTAGGTGACAAAGATGGAGCTTCAAAGAAGTGAGGAAATGGCGTTGGTGAGGAAATGTGGGATTTTGGGAACAGTTGTAATTATGTTACTCCCTCCGTCCCATTTTTTGAGTCCTATATTCCATTTTGGGATGTCCTAAAATTAATATCCACTTTCCTAAATTGGTATATAATTTTTACTACTTTCCAAAACTACACTTCATTGAAATCTACACCAAACAAAACTAAAAAAGTCATTATAATGATTAGGGGCAATTGTGGAAAGTAAGTGTCGATTCTTTTTGTCCCCTTAATAAGTTGAGTTCCTAAAAGTGGACTCAAAAAATGAGACAGAGGGAGTAGTAGTTTCATGTTTTGGATTAGGAACTTGTAATATGGCTGGGATGGTTTTGTTCTTGGTTGGGTTATGTTAATAGCTTGGACTTTTATCTCATGACAAGTTAGGTTGTATTATAACTTCTAGGCTAAGGTTGTTCAGTTGGTAGCTTATGTATTTGGGATAATGCGGATCATGTAATAGTTGGAAAGCAAACTTTGGCCTGCGTAATATGTGGGTTATGACTTGTTGGTTAATTTTGGGAAGATGGACACTCTTATGATCATACTTGGGTTGGTTTGAACGTTGGACTCCAAGTGTACTCCAAGAGTTCATTTTGAAATGGATTTTGTATTTCTATTCCTTTTTAAACTTATTTTAATGTTGGTTGTGAACTCAAGAAGCTTGAATTTATGTTGCAAGAGTGTTTTTACAACTTTCTAGAGTTAACTTGACATTTTGAATATTTTAAAGTTGATTAAATTCGGAAAGGTTGAATGACTCTAGGCAAAAAATCTGCAGCAGGGGAAAGATTCTGCCTAGGGGTCATTCGATCGGTCGAAGGGGACAGTTGGCCGGTCGAACTATCCTCCGATCTACTTTTGGTTCTACCTCTTCGGGTGTTTTGTTTTACTTCTAATTAAACACGAGGGTATCTTTGGGACCCCTTTGAGCTATACAAGTGTTACTTTTGAGAAAGAACTTTATTAGGGTGCGTTTGGAAACGTGTCTATAAAATCTCTTTAGAAATGTTCAAATTGTGTTGAGTTCATGAGTCAAAACTTTTACTAATTTGTTTTATGGAACTTTAATGATATGGGGCGTGTTTTGGTGGCGTGCCACGTGTCCTAGAATCGTATGTACGGTTTCGGGGCGTGACAAAGATCCTTGAGGTTGGGTCAATAAGGCAGAAATGACAGCCCAAATTCCTTCACTCTGAAAGGACACCTATTTTTCTCTCTTTTTTTTTTTTGGGGGGGGGGGGGGGTGCTAAAGTTCCTCATTTTAAGATTTTCATTTTTGTAGACAAATATACCCCTCCCCTATCGTACATGTCGCGTTGATGTCATCGTCGAAATGGTTTTTTATTTATTTATTAATTTTTTAATTTTTTTTTTTTGCTTTTGAATTTGTTTTTTGAATTTTTTTCCTCGATTTTTTTTCCTGACGTCAACTTTTGAAATGTCTCTAAAATTTTGTAGAGACATTTCAATTTAGAGACATTTTCGGGAAAAAATGTTTTTGAATTTTCCTTTTTTAGAGAAATGTCTCTAAATCCGAAAGTTTCAGATACATTTCTATGAAAATCTCTCTGAATCTTTCAGAGACATTCTGGAAGAAATGTTTCTAAAATTTTTTTTGAGACATTTCAAAAGTTAACGTCATAAAAAATATATAAATATATATATATTTTAGGAAACATAAACATTCTTTTGGATAGTAAAGAGCTTCGATTTACGAACCTTCAGATTCATATCTAAAAAAAAATAGAAAAAGAATTTGGTCGCTATTGTCAGCGCGACAAATACAATGGAGTTTTTTGGTCCAAAAAAAAAAAAATATTGAGGACATTAGAAGGTGTTGAAAAACTTTGTAGACCTAGTTAGTTAAATATTAATGCCCAGACAATTAGACCAAATGCCCATCTTTTATTTTGAAATAGTCAGTTTGGACTTTGGAGGTAGTGGGCGATACCAAAGACTAACAAAATATATTTTATAGACTTTTGACTAGAATTCCTTTAAATTATCTTATCTTTTTGAATTTTAAAGTTAATTTAAATTTTGAAAAGGCTTTAAAAAATTGGGTGACAAATGAATTTAAAATTCTTAATATATATATATATATATATATTATAAAGTGGAATCAGAAGTTTGCCACATGGTGATTCTGTGATTTTTTTTCACTTTTCTATATTATTCTCCTTTTTTTTCCCCACCTCTAGAATTAATACAGATATGTATATATATATGTATGATCTCTCTCTTTTTCCTTATCTCTTACCCTTTCTCTATCTCTCTCATATTCATATATATATAATTATTTTATTTTATTTTGTTTTTTTATGTATGTAGCATCTATAATATATATATATATATATCCCAAAATTGTAACAATCAAAGATTAGTTATAATATATTACGTTTTAAACCATAATAAATATGTATAAATGTATGTACATATATCTCTAAATATACACATATACATGATAGAAAATAAACTAATTAATTTAAATAATATAACTAGATTATGTATAAAATAACAATATATACCACGTACTAACAAATTTAAGTACATAAATTTGCTTAGCAAAAAAATTATTACATGAAATTTAGAAACATTTTCCCGTGCATATTGATTCTCATTGATTATAATTTCAAATACTAAACAAGCATTAAGACATCGCTTTTAAGAAACTCACTTTAAACCAATTAGAGATCTAATACGTTAATAGAATGTGTTACTTCTTTGAAAGTTCTATTTCTTTTTTACTTAATTTTTTATTTTTATTTTTCCTCATTGATCTTTCTCAACAACTTGGCGGGAAGGTATTCAATTTGCGTTTCGATAGTATGATGGACCGGATGGTAATTTGGTGAAACAAGAAGAAGAAATAAGGATGATAAAATTAAGAAGTGGGAACAGAATACAGTTTCTTATCGAAAAAGGGAAAGAAAATACTTTTGCTCATCTAATTTTTGATGCACCAATGCTCACCCAAGCCTCCCATTGATCAATGCAGTGGGACTCAGGATTAAACATCATTAATTAAATTCTGAGTCCCACTGCATTAACTAATGGGAGGCTTGGGTGAGCATTAGTGCACCAAAAATTGAGTGAGTAGAAATGCTCTCGAAGGGAAAATGAGAAGGATTTGACTTGTGTTTGGATTTGTTTTGACTTTTATTATTATAAATTTTTTTTTGGTAGAAGAAGAAACACTATTCACAAGGACATAATAGGAATTAACAAAAACTCATTAAAACTCTAATTTACTTCTTGCATCATGTCAAGGGTGAAGCACCTTTGAATCTCATTTGATTGTGCCAAAACGTGGTTTTGATATCCTATAGTACTTCTTAAAATTTATCCAACATGCTAATATTTGTATTAGAAATTTCCCCGAAAATCCCTATCTACTAAACGTTTTTTGATTAGGTCCACTCTTATTATCATGTTACTAATAGGTCCAAATCAATGCAAAATCCCCAATTCCTTTTAAATTCCCCCAAATTTGGTTATTTTTATGACATTTTTAACCTTTACATATATATATATATATAGGATGACATATATCTATATAATCCAGCATATAGTCAAAGTTATCCCTATAATTAAGGGATTAACAATCCACAATTATTAGTTACAGATATATATATATATATATATATATGGATATAGGTGGTTATATATGGAGTTATTCTTTTCCCATTAATTGTGGAGTTATTTTTGGAACAAACTATGATTACCATGATTGCAGGTATACACATTTGAATGGAGATTTAATTTGTAGTGGACTCTTTTTGTTTTGGTAAGCTGTCATCCACATCTTTAATGATTTCCATATTTTTAGTGCCACGTCAAATATTTGTTAGATTATCCATTGCTAATTTTTTCGTTCAATGTAATTTTGGAAATCAGTGTATAATTTTACACTACATTATCAGTGTAAAATTTTCACTGCATTTCATAACTTTATACATATATATAGTATATAAAAGAGTACTTAATGATTGCCATTATAATTTTAACACTGTATTATGAATGACTATAAGAGGAGAATTTTACACTATAGTATATTTTTCCAATGCATTGCTATAAAAAAAAAACAAACAAATCAGTGAAAAATAATATAAGAGTCAAATCTTACTAGCTATAGTTTTTTACACTGAAAAATAACACAAGAGTCAAATCTTGATAGCTACAATTTTTACACTGAAAATCAGTGAACAAATGTAAAATCAACATATTTTTACACCAAAAATCAGTCAAATCCAATATTCAAAAAAAAAAAAAAAAAAAAGAGAGGAGAGAGACTAATGTAAGAGTACAAGAACTAGCATTAGTGTATAATTTTACACTACATCTGCAGAAACTTAGAGGACCAACAGAAAATAGAGAATTTGCAGAACAGATCGGCGATTACTCCATTAGAGCCTAACACGCCTCTAGCAGATCGGGATGCATCGCTCTGAATCTCGGACTCAACGGCGAAGATGGCGACAACGATAAATAGTCCAATATATCCGTCATCCATTGCTCATGTACGCCACGAAGCTTCTTTCTACACCAACGAAGCACTCACGTTCGTCGGTGCTTGATCGCCGGAAACAATACTTGAAACAACAACTGGCCGAATGTGTGTGTGTGTGTGTGTGTGTGTGTGTGAGAGAGAGAGAGAGAGAGAGAGAGAGAGAGAGAGAGAGAGAGAGAGGTTTTGAGAAGAGATCTTGTATATATATAGGTTTTTTTAATTACATATACATATATAGATGTATATATATTAGGAATCAAATAAATGTGCATTTGAATTTTAAAAATCCTATATTAAGCTAGGGGTAGAATGGTCTAAAATATTTTTGTGGACCTATCTTCAAATAGTTTATTGTGTTGAGTCTATTATAACAAAGATGCACTAAATAGGATTTAATACTAGTTAACCCAAAAATTTGGGTCCCAAAATGATGTTTGGGCAAAAATGTACATTTGAATAGTGATTCCAAATTGGCATTGTTGTTACTCTACAGGGTTTATAACTACTCATCTTACTATATAATGCTTCACTAGTCAACCTTTAGATCTAGCTGTACCCAAACTTTTCTAGTTCACCCCAACATTCCCCAGTTGTCCGATTGTTGCTGATCGCAGTTTTTCGATATCAAACAGACCTACCTAGAAGTTAAATTTTTTTTTTTTTTTTTTTGTTGAGAAACCAGAAGTTAATTTTAGTATGATCGATTTCCCCTCTTTTGCAGTCAGTTTCGTTATAGCACCCGTCTAGTTAATTATCCACCCTTTCTAAGTGTGATTCTATGTTATGTATGGCTGTGCATAGTTACAATATTTTTCAGCATTAGAAATGGGAACTTGGGACCTTGGGTTGAAGTGTGTAAGATTAAACAAATTTCTTAAACTATCTGTATGGTTTACAAAATATCTACTTTGTTTTTATGAGTAAGCTTCTAATTTTTGGTGTATAAAGCTCTTATTCATATATGAGAGTGTAGTATTCACTATGCATGTTCTCTCAATGTCTGTAAAAATAGTCCTGCTAAATTAGCATACTATAATTTGAAAGAAAAAAAAAAGGAAAGTCATTTAAATTCTCAAAAAACTTGGGTATAGTCAGTGATGTATACCAATATATCAACAACGTCCCCTTTCTCTCCATTAACATTTGTAAAACGGTATGAACTGAACATTTTAAACTACTATTTATGCATAAAAAACTAATCTTAATTGAAAAATTAAATTCATTGGAGAAGACTAATATACTGAGGGAGTATAACATTTAAGGGTGAGAATAATTACATATTTGTTCGTAATTAAAATATTCATTGCGGGGGGATTAATTTTGGCATTTCAATTTCAAAATATGCTGACATCTTTTAATTCCATCCAATAGCAATCGTGTGAAAATAGTCATTGAAACAAAATTTAATTCTAAGATAGTCGCTAACGTTTTTCAAACTATAGATGAGGTTAGTGATATATTGACATACCTTAGAAGAAGTGTCGGATTTACCTTAAAATGACATATCTACCACTACAAATGGTTGGAATGGTTCATCATTTATTTGTAGTCAAAGTGGACCTCCTAACCACATTTTTTAGTGAGATCGGCAAAAGAAAAAAAAAAAAAAAAAAAAACCACATTTTTTAGTGGAGCTCTTTTTGTAAAATCATGTGGTTTGGTTATACATACGTCTATTGTTCTCAGGATTATAAAAATTTGTTCTTAAATCATAAAAGTTTGTTCTCGGTTGAATTTTTTTTATTTTCTGTCAGGGAAAAACTTTTATAACCTGGGAATAAGGCTGTACTCGAACCGAGCTTTAGAGTTGGCATCCTGCTCAAGTTTGAGCTTGACTCGTTTATTATTGAGCTGAGCCGAGCCTAGCTGTTGTCAAGCCGAGCTGCGAGGCATTGTTGAGCGGCTCAACTTGTGTACACCCCTATTAGCAAGTTTAAGTTGCCAACCAAAATCCACGGACCAAACTCAATACTTGACAGTTGACATATATATATATATATATATACACACATACGGTGAGGCTCTTAATGAACATGGTTGAGTGAATATGATATCTAGTGAACATGTTTTTTTGCCTAAGAGAACCCGCGAGCTGCTCCGCTGACCCGTGCGCCCTGCTGACCTGCGGGTTCTTTTAGGCTAAAAAAACATGTTTACTGGGTATGTTCATTCAACTTTATTCACTTAAGAGCCTAACAGATAATGTTCACTGAGTATGTTCACTCTACCCTATTCACTTAAAAGACTGACCGTATATATATATACTTAAAATAATTTATTGGCACGTGAATTTAGGACTGTGCACATTATAATATGCTAATATTCTTTCAATTTTAAATACTTTACATTATACATACATATATATATATATATATATATACTCCCTCTGTCCCATTTTATGTGTCCATCTTTCTTTTTTGGGATGTCCCAAAATTGTTGTCCACTTTCTTAAATTAGTATACAAATTTTACTTAGTTTCCCAAACTACCCTTCCTTGCAATCAATACCAAAAAAAAAAAAAAAAAAAAAGTGCAATGATTATGGGCAATTGTGGAAAGTAAGGGTAGATTCTTTTTGTCCCCTTAAATAGTTGGATTCCCCAAAATGGACACATAAAATGGGACGGAGGTAGTATTATTTTTATAATTATCATATATATTTGATATTCTTTCAATTTTAAATACTTTGCATTATACATATATTATATTTTTATAATTATCATATATATATATATATATATATAAACAAATCCTTATCAAACAAATTTTTTACGAGCCTTAATCGAACTGTTCGCGAGCCTTAAGACGAGCCCATATGTGCTCAAGTTTGGCTCGTTTATTATACAAGCCGAGTCAAGCGAAGCCGAACTATTATTGAACCAAGCTCGCGAGCTCTTGTTAAACAGTTTAACTCGTGTACATCCTTACTTGGGAACATAATTTTATGACTCCGAGAATAAATAACGTATGTACAACCAAATCTTTTGATTGTACTAAAGAGTTCTCTTTTTTCAATGGCATCTATTTCTTCATGTTTGATTAAACTATTATGTATAACTTTATGAATAGAGTGGTGCTATGGTTCCAAATACCCTTATCTGGATCACCTTTTTAATGTCTTAATTGACTAGTTTCCTACCTAGCTAGCTTTGAATGCATGGAAGCCTAATCCTTAATGAGTAAGAGAGTACACTTAAATTTGGTTTATCATTTCTTATTTTATGTCTTTATTGTCTGACATGTGTCTCATACAAGGACAATATGGAAATAAAAGGGGAAACATGTTAGACAGTGAAGACATGAATGAGCAATGGTGAACCAAATTTGGATGAGCAAAAGTGCTCTCATTGAGTAATGGGTATTCTAATGGAAAAGTGAATCCGTAAGAGCAACTCCAAAGGTAGTGATCAAATTTGGGTATCCAAAATATTATTTGGTTACTTGAATAGTGTTTTATAAATAAAATAAATCTCATGCACTCCAACTATAGTACCCAAAACTAGTAGTCATTTTATTGTTTAATATATTTTGATGTATCTCAACTATAGATACATTAAAAAAAAATTTAATCACAAACCACTGGTTAGAATCTTTCCACCAAATATGGATCCCCTCCTTTCTCTCTCCAAAGGCCATAACTTTGGAAATCCAAACCATTTCTGATTTTCATAATGGATTCCCTTTTGGATCCTCCATTAGAGTGCAATTTTTTGGATGAAGGGATCTATTTTGACATCTTTTAATTTTAGATACCCATTTAGACCCCATTGGAGTTGCTCAATCATTACTATTGTAAAACAAGTAAACAAAACACGGGAAAAGTGATAAAAATTAAAATTCTTGAAAAAAGTGCCGTTAGACCGTGAAATTTCTATTTTATGTCAATTTGCATTTTAGGGGTGGTAAAATATAAATGACCCTAACATTTTCCAGAAATTCTGAAAATGCCACCCTTAACCTTGTATGGATATGGGAATGAAAATGTATACTCATATGAATCCAACCATCTTA
This sequence comes from Hydrangea macrophylla, assembly GCA_033977485.1. NCBI lineage: Eukaryota > Viridiplantae > Streptophyta > Magnoliopsida > Cornales > Hydrangeaceae > Hydrangea > Hydrangea macrophylla. The sequence goes on along the minus strand of CM066998.1, from coordinate 93,095,127 downwards.
TGCTTACATGACAGGGAAATACATGACCTTAGTTGTTCTTTCTTGAAAAAAATATAAATGCTTATCAAATACATCTCATTTCTGATTGGAAAATTTGTAAAAACGAAAGAGAATTTTTTTATATATAAATTAGTGAAGAATATTTCTTTGGGCCGCGTTAACAAATCACCACGTCCTAGTCATATACTCAAAATCAATTGTCATAGCCCTTGTATCGGAAGCTTTTAAATAAATCAACTTAAGAGGAATATTTATAAACTAAAATAGAATAAATTAAAATCCATCACAAAAATTGTAACCATTTTTTGCTCATGCTAAAAACAGATTGGTACACGACGAAGATCCTAAGGTGGACTCAAAGATTGAACCCGCAAAGAAGACTGGTTGATGAACAAAAAAGTGTATTTAGTGAGTATAATGATTAATCTTATTGCTACGTACCTTGATTAGTGCATGTTAGTCTTATGATTGATCTTCAAGAATCGGCTTTGATTCTTGGCGTGACGTTAGTTTGACTAAGGGTATGTTTGATGACCCAATTAAGTGATGAAAATGAAACTTTTCAGCAGTTATTTATTTTCAGTGCGTTTGATAACATCCCACTTAATTGAAAAACTAACCCAAAACTTGCTGAAAACTTTAAGTGAAAAATTCCTACTGAAAATAATCACTGAATGCATTCCATTTCAATACTTGAAACACTGTTTTAAGTATTGCAAATTCAATCACTTAAAATTTTCAGTACTTAAAATTCAGCACTTAATTTCAGTACTTAATTTTCAGTTTTATCAAACACCCCCTAAGTCTAACCAGTTTAGCTTGTTCAGCTCAAGCCTAGCGAGTTGTTCTGTTAATGATTGAGATGTCACGTGTCACTAATTTAGATTCGTTGTGATATTTACCCATCAATTTAATTTAATTATTTTAAAATGTTAATTCATTAATGGTAGACCTACACAAAATTCACACAAAATAATCCTGACCTTTGATTCCGGTGGATTCTGTGTGGGGAACACATGAGTCCCACATGGAACTCACTGGAATCAATGACTATAATTATTTTGTGTGAGTTTACCATTACTCATGTTATTTATTTGTTTACACTATTTAAAAGCACAGTGTGAGTAAGTCTTATGCCTCTCATAATCTCATTGGACTTCTTGATAAGCCATTGGATAGAAGAAAAATTTGAGTCCTCCGGTGATGACGATCACACGAATGCTTCTCTACTAATATGAAAAGTAATGTGAAAAGATTTGTAGGTAAAACACACAAATGTGATGTCCAAAGCAGTTTGTTTTTTGCTTTTTGTTTTAGGGTAAATTGTGCTTTTTACCCCTGAAGTTTGGTGGTTTGACACTTTAGATCCTAAAGTTTCAAATGTGGTATTTTGGTTCTTAAAATTTGAAATGACTCGCAATTTGGTCCCTCAAAAACTTTCGGCAACAAATTTTCTGCTTTTAATAATGAATTTATTCGTCACAAAAGGATTAATTAGACTTAATTTACTATATTTGTAAAAGTTTAAAGATCAAAATATTCACATTTCAGACTTTAAAGGCTAACAAGTGCCAATCCATCCAAATCTTAAAGGACTTTGTTTTATTGTTCTCTTTTCCCCAAAAGGATCACTCTAACCACATGTCTAGTTTGAACCAAAAAAAAACCACATGTCTAGACGGCAAATTTTGGATGTACACAACATCACACAACCCAAGTGGCTTCTGCAATTAATGACATATTTATTACAAAAAAAAAAAGTTAAAAATATCAACGAGTTCATTCAATAACTTGTTACTAGGGATGGCAACGGGTTGGGTTTTCCGGGTTCCCCGTCCCGCCCCGTCCCGTCCCGCCCCTAATAGGTAGGGTATGGGGGAGGCTTAATAGGGTTAGGGGCGGGTATGGGGGAGGCTTTCAAAACCCGGGGCGGGGTCGGGTCGGGGTCGGGGTAGGGTCAAAAAACCCGCCCCCGCCCCGAATATACTTGTATTTATATTTTTACCCCTCAATAGTTATGTGTATTACCATTTTAAAAAAAAAAAACTGCACTATTAGGGAACTAATTGGGTAAGTTAAAAAAAAACTACACTATTAGAGAAAAAATTACTTTTTCAATTTGTGTACAAAAAAAAAAACATAATCGGGGCGGGGCGGGGCGGGCGCGGGGGCGGGGAGATCACTATGCGGGGCGGGGCAGGGGCGGGGGAGAGTTCACTGAAGCGGGGCGGGGGCGGGGTATGGGGACCCCGTCCCATACCCGCCCCGTTGCCATCCCTACTTGTTACCGTTCCCATAAAAAATAATAATAATAATAATTTGTTGCCGTGTCAAAAAATTTGGTACAATAAAATTTTAAACAAAAAGTCAACCATTTATCGCTCATTTGCTTAAGCAATGTTCCAGGTGTTTTCATTGCATAATCATCTTTTTCTTTGAATTGAGTGGTAGCAAATACTCTCTCTGTCTCATAATAAGTGTCCACATTTCTTTTTTTGGATGTCTCACAATAAGTGTCCATTTTCCTAAATTGGCAAATAACTTTTACTTACTTTCCAAAACTACCCTTATAATAAAGACAAAGAAGCATTTATTTGTGATCCCAAAACAAGCAAAAAGTCAAACACCCATCACATCAAAGGGCAAAATTGAAAAGTAACTCTTTAATGAACCAAATAAATTAATATAATACAAATTTCTTAAACATTGTGCAAAAAGGAAGTGGACACTTATTATGAGACGGAGGGAGTACATTTTTTTTTCTTTTCTTTTTATCTCAATAAATATTCTAAAATGGTGGTTAAAAGTATTGAGTGTGAAGCATGAAGAGGAATAGTGGAAAAAAAAAAAAAAACAAATTGAGAACTCACTTTCTTATAAAAATTCTCTCTGAGGAAGCTCAATTCCGCTATTGAACTATGCCTTGGCACAAATACTTATGGAAGCAAATAATTCTATGAATATAAATAGCCCCACTCCATTTAGCAAAAAATATCATCAAATTGTGTAATAAAACATAACAAAAATTTCTTTCCAAATTTCAGTGGGATCGATTCACTCTAGTGAACATCACATAGCCCCGCTCCTATTAGAAATCACAATTGTGTTGGGAAGAAGCAACCTTTTTGAGTTGCTTCTTGCCTTGCCAAGCTTTATGCGATTGCAATCCAATGACAATTGTGACAATTGCGTTTGAATGGGATCAAACTCAGCTTCCCGCTTCTCTTGGCATCAAAGCGGGCGCTAAACAATCTCTTAAAAGGAAACTCAAATGTACAACCTGTATGTTAACCCTAGGAGGTAGCTAGGTTAAAAAGGTCCGAAGCCCGTCATTGGGCTGGCCTTGTCGTAGCTAGTTCATCCTTGGGTTGGGCTTGGGCCTTACTCCTTTGTCTCAGCACGTCGAGCCCAACTACAAGCCCGAGCCATTAGGTGCCCAATATATTTTGTAAGTCCTACTGTATATTGCAAAATCATACACTGAGTTAGATTTATATGATAAGAAACTTTATTTTTTATTCCTGAATCTAATATGTTATATTAATTGTAGAGTAATTTTTTTTTGCTCTGGTATTAATTGGAGAGTAGAGCTTTGCGTGAATGGGCTATGAGCATACAAGCCCAATGTAAACAAGGGGTTTTGAAATTCTGATACTATGGCAAGGGAATTTTTTTTTAAAGAAAGTCGCCCACATTTTCTTAACAAGAGCAATGAATGGGCTATGTTTCCTAAATTTATATTTCAAATGTAGAGCCTAACACATTTGGAATAAAATGTTGGAAAATTAAAACAAATATCTATCACTATGCTTTGCAAAAGATCCGCTTTTGTTTTTTTTTTTATTTATAATTAAGCTTTTATGTTTTGGTGCTTTTAAGTTTTGGTGTAAAAAAACATATTCGTGTATTTATTTATTTATTTTTTATACATTTGGGAAGGGGGGAATCGAACACACACCCACTTGAGTGGGGGAATGGGCCTTTGGCCATTAAAGTAGAATGAACATCCTAGCATATTCGAGTATGAGAGTGTTATTCCCCCACATGATCTCATAATGTGTAGCGAAATTAGTATAATATAATTCCAAAAAAAAAAGAAAGAAACTTGTTAAATAAAAATCTAAGACATGACTACTGATGTATACCAATATATCAAACATGTCCCCTTTCTTGTCCCTAAAAATTCATGGATGGCATTAACTTAATTTTCAAATAAATATCTTATAAATAATAATATATATTAGTTGAAAAATTAAATTTATCGGAGAAGACTAATATAGCCCATCCCTGAGTTGAAAATAGGGAGTATAAGTTTCAACAGTATTAGTATATATAAAAAAAAAGGTTTCAACAATGTTTGTTCATTAAAATATTACTTATGAGGACAATAATTTTGTTATTTAAATGTCGAAATATGCTAACATCGTTAAATTTCATCCACTAGAAAACGTTAATGGAAAAATTCATTGAAACAAAATTTTATTTAACAAGATTTCTTACATTTTCAAGTTATAAAAGAGGTCATTGATATGTTGACACACTTTAGGAGAAATCAAGTCGTTTTCACCCTAAAATGTCATATCTATCTACTGTTGTGAATATGACCTATAACACACAATGCAAACACACACAGAAATTAAGAAACAAACAAACAACGACACAAGATATACTCTGTGGGTCGGCCAAATTGCTTACGTCCACAGCCTCTCACACCAGTTCACTATATTCAACGAACAGAAAGGATTACAAGTCTTTTTCTCTAAAAAAATAGCACTCTACCCACTGCGGCTGCACATAGAAGGGATAATATATCCCACTAGGGTTACACTGAAAATTACTATAATACCCTTGGCCCGAAATAAAATTCGGCGCAATTCGGGCCGTTATGGACCGAATTGCGTTGGACTGCTCGTCCAACTCGGGGGGCCCGCCCCACGAACCCCCGGTATCGGAGTGGATCAGACTTCACAAACCCAACAATCTCCCACTTTAAATGGTTGAAACGACTCTTTGTTTATGTCTAATAAGAGCGGACCTCCTAACCACTTTTGTCCTATGCTTTTCTCATTGGCCTCTATTAATTTGTTCAAAAGTGTGTTTAGAATGACCCGCATAACTTTATGAAAAGAATAATGTTATAGTTCTCAATAAATTATCCGAACCACTTTTTTAAAGTCAACTTTTTTCATTGAAAAAAAGTCCTACCTAGCTTTGAGCGGAAGCCCCAAAAAAGCCCTAATGAAACATGGGTGAAGTGTTAAAATTAAAGTCTTGCCCTCTCTAATTTTGGTGAAAATTTATTCCATAATACTTTTTGCAAAGAGAGAAAGATTTTCTCAAAAGCATAATGTATACCCTAGCAAATTGAATTGGTCTACCCTGTGTAATCCAAGAGCTTCTTAAACGAGGCATGGTATTGAAAAATAAAACAACAATTGCTTTGGCAGTATTAATAGTTTCTATAAAATTCTTAAAATACCACACTTTTCCTAAGATTTATGCAAATGGGAATGAAGTTTGTAAGGTTGCCCATAATCTTGCTTTCTTGAAAGAATTCCTCAAGTACAACTCATATTTTATGGAATATTGGTAAAAAAATATAAATAAATAAATAAATCTTATATAGATAAATTCGAGGAAGATTATTATATTCTCGGCATTTCAAGAGTTTAACAAATCACATCTTATTCAAGATCAAGCACCTCAATCCTGTATATGAGAGCTTTAAAATAAACCAAACCAGAGCATCATTTTGTTTTTCCCCTTAAAATTGGGGTTAAATTCACTTTGGTACCCTATAGTTTATAGATTATATATTATGAATTGTAGCACTCAAGTCCTTGATTTTTTACCTGTGCTTTAATTGAATACAATTAAAGAAATTTGGCTCCAATGTTATAAAGTTAACCATTGTCACATGTGTTGGAAATCACGTTTTGATCCAAAATTGGGAATCACTTTGGTAATCGATTTCATATTGATGTTCAATAGTAAAAAAGTACAATGTTTTTTATCTTGCTAGAGCCATTTATGAAGCTTTTTCCCATTAATCCAGGTTCTCCGACCATCAAGGATAAGGCTTTAATTAGATGGAAGCCTGGATCGTTCCTCGTGGATGCTGAAGAAGAAGACATAAGAAGAGGACTGATGATGGCTGTTGATAAAGGGATGATGAACGTTATAGTCGAGACCGAAGTGGTGTGCATGCTCATGGGTGTAGCTCCTGATAACCACCCACTGAAAGGCATATTGTTGAACTGTGAGATTCTTCTGGAGTAATGCAATACCTCTTGGATACCTCTCCTAGCTTTATGCAATTTCCCTTACTTGGGGATGCTCTTGGTATTTATTTCCTAGGAGGAAACTAGTGTGCCTTTTGGTTTTTTCCTTTCTTTCTTTTTCTGTACGGTTTCTTCTTCCTAAATAACAAATAATAATAGTAATAATAAAGTCCATTAATATTTGAAATCAATCACATTCTGAAAGACAAAAGAAACTTACATTTACTTTGATATTAATAAGTCAATTGACATCCTTTCATTTACATATTTAAGATTTGAGTTTGCTCCAAATTCTCATTTATTGTCAACAATATGAAGTACATCTTCAATTCTCATGGTAAAGTATAAGGGCTCAAAAGATTTGATTTCTCACATTCTGAAAAGAGCTTCTTATTGCATTTTATAACTTAGAGAAACAATACATGTGATGCTAGGAATTAGAAAGCATAAAATTTGCATGGCTGATCATAAGTTGTGTGCACAAGAATCCTATGCATCTACTATTGTGCATTTTTTTCAACCGAGCATGTTGTTTTATATAATCACGCACTTAGAATGAGACATGTAACAATCATTTTTTACTTTCTTTTTTTTTCTTTGACATCTCAATATTTTCTCTTTCTGCACTTTTGTATTTTCTTTGCATGATGAGTAGTATTAGTTGTTGGCGTAGTTGTTCAAGGAAACTGCAGTAATGGTGAATGTAATTTGAGGAAGAAAGAATATGAGATCAAGCAAGAAAAAATCAGATTGAATTTTTTTTCCCACCATATAGATTTGAAAAAATATTGCCATGTTCTTCACGCATGATTTCTTTTGAGGAAAAAAAAAATCGATTTCTCAAACAGTCTTAAAGCTTTAGAATTCGAAGTAACGTAAACATATCAAATACATGGGATTTCTTTTACATTAAAATTTTCAGAAGTAAGAGTCACATAGTATATATAAATATATACCAGATCTTAAGCGGACCCCCAAACAACCTTTTAGTGACGGAAAAGTCGCTTTTAGCGACGAAATATTTTGTCGCTAAAAATCATTGTTTTAGTGACGAAATTTTTGAAGACAGAGTAAAGTCTATTAAGTTTTTGTCAGATTTAACCAGCCAATCTCAAAGGAACCTCTAATTGGGCATTTGAATACACAAGAGTAGCATCTTTTGATTTACAATTATATTTTTCCAAAATAACATATAAAAAAAAATGTCACGCCACAATCATAAAAAAGTAACAAAAACTTTTGGCTTAGCCAAAATCACCAGAGAAAATATAATTGAAAATGAATGCACCCAAGACATTTTAAGCTAGACAACTTGTGAAGAGGAACTCTTGGATCATCTTTTCTTTGCCTTCTTGGATGACTTCCTGCTCTTTGCTAAATATCTCTCAATTTCTTCCTCGCCATCATCACCTCCCCCCTTTCTTTTCTTCATTCCTCCAGTTTCTTTAATTTTCTATACAAGTTATAAGAAGATTAAAGATTATACAATCAGAACAATCGATAGGGTCAATAGTAAGCAACACGGCAAAAGGAACATCTCATTATCTTTAGCGAACCAGAAATTCAAGCAATCATTTCACCATAAGCTAATATTGCGATTCTGATCTCTATATTACATATATATGTATACCATGTTAGACATTCTTATGGCCTCTGAAACATGCTCCAATAGTAACAGAACTTCTTCTTCTTGTGCTGGAAACTCGAGTAACTTCTTACCTGAAAAACATTATGAGTTAAGTTTTAGGAAGGAACCATTCTTATGGATCAACTACTGCACTAATGAGCATAAGTATGCTTTGCCGACCAATAAGCTTCTCTATCTGGAAATACCACTCCACTTCATGCTGATTCACTAATGAGATTGCAACTCCAGATCGACCTGCCCGGGCAATTTTTCCCACTCGATGTATGTAATCCTACATACCATTTCATAAATTGGAAAATCAAGGCATGCAAGATTAAATGAGGTATAAAATCCCCAGTGATTAAACCCAATTTCACTTTACTCCCATATGATTCAAAAGTCGACACTTAACCCCCCTATGGTTCTGTGATAAGTGCAAATCCTAACAACATTATCTTTTGGCCTCAAATGACAAATATAGCCTTCATTTCAGTCACAAGCACATGGTGGTTATATTATATGTCAACTTTTGAATTATAGGGGGCTAAATGTCAACTTTTAAACCATAGGGCGGTGAAGTGAAAATGGTCTAAACCACGGGTAAAGTGTACTTAACCCAAAATTTTAACATACCAAAAGTAAGGAACAATAGAAACATTAAGTTCTGCTGATATCTAGGTGCATAATTTATAAACCATGTGGTAATTAAACAGGGGACCAGTAAATAGATGAAGGAATAGTTTTCTGGTTATAATGACAAAATCCAGAAAAGAATACAAGGAATAGTAGATATTATAAAGAACAAAAACACACACAATCCAAGATTTAGTTGAACTTTAATGATGTGTGATAGATAATAAATGCTCATTCATGACAGCAGCCAGGTTATTCAACTATAGTAGTAAAATCAATGATGATTTAAATTTGCTAAAGATTTGCAATTGAATTTGGACACCACATAGAAAAGAAGCCAAACCTTAGAGTTTGTATGGATATCAAAATTGATAACCATATCCACAGATGGAATATCAAGTCCTCTGCTGGCAACATCAGTGCAGACAAGAATATTACACTCTCCAGCCTTGAACTTGTTTAAGGCTCCAAGTTGTTTTGCCTGCCACGCACATTTCCTATACAAAGTGAAAGTTGGTATTAAAAAAATAAAAAATAAAAAAAGAACACAAATAATGTGAGTTCAGTGAAAAAAATACAAGACCTATCTATCAGAAAAGCAGACTACATGTCTGGGTCATTTGGCCACTGATTGGGATGGCCCTTAAAGCGAGGTTGCAAAGAATTAGTGCCCAAAGGCGGTTGTTTCACAAGTGCGAGTGAAAACTTTTGATGTACTTCCAGACATCTCGGTCAGAACATATACGAGATAACTATCCTGTGGCAAAGACAAAAGTTTAGAAGGAAAGACACTACAAAAAATATGTAACCACCAGGCATTCATAGTTTAGAATACCTACTTTTACAACTACTAAGCTGCTCTAGGTTATAATTACGCCAATACTATGTTGGAGACCAATGCCATTCTCGCTGCAGATTTTCATCGACGGATTCAAGAACATTTTGGATAGAGTAGGGTCAATGAAACTCAACTCAACTAAGCCTTTATCAAAAACTATAGAGTAGGGTCCATTGCTTTTCCCTTTTCTACTTGAGAAAACAAAATGAACTCTTAAAAGATGGCCCATTAAGTACATGGAAAATTAGCTTTACGAGCAAAAACATGTAACCGTAACGTGTCATGTAGAGTAGTATGATGCTAGGGAAGAGAGAACCTGTACTTAGCAGGGACAAAGCAATACTGCTGTTTCATCGTGTCGACGGTCGAGTATTTAGATGAAGCCTCAATCTGTAAGAATTGGTACAAAATATTAGCAGATTTAAAAAAGAAAACCTTAAGAATGAAAGGTTAACAATGATAGATGTCACCATAACAGGATTTCTCAGACAAGCTCTCTGGAGCTTCTGCACCTATAATAGTGAGTGCATAACATTGTTTAAGAAATTCCCACCTTTTAATTGGAATTATCAAATAACACCAACACGCCCCATGCATAATCACAGATGTGGTACTGAACAATTTAAACAGTTCCCATTCTTACCATTGCCCTTGATGATTTTTATGCGGTCAAAATGGAGGAAACGGTCTCACATTTTTTAAAACACAAGGAGTTGGTTGGTCACCCAAGCAGCATTTTATGTGATGTTCCCAACTGACAGCAAGAAAAAGTGAGTGAACATGCGTATGTTTTCCTCTTCCACTCACTGAGGAGGAGGATGAATCTGGTAGCAGAGTAAAAGAAAAATTAATAACAGCAAACAGAAAAACATATACGTAACACCAGAGCTGGAGATGCCATAAGTTACAATGTTAGGAAACCCTGTAAAGTTAGTTACTATCAGGGCTAAAATCCAAAGTAAAGTACATCTGCCTGAGGAATCTAACAAGACAGACAAGGGTAAGAATGTGTAAATCCAATATTGAGAATACCAAAAAAAAAAAAAAAAAAAAACCCTAGACTTTCCAGTATATGCTAATGAGAGAGAGAGAGAGAGAGAGAGAGAGAGAGATGTACCCAATTACTTGGCTAAAATTTTCTGATAGAAGGAATGTGTTTGATTTTGTGGTAGTCTTCTCCTTCTTTCCCATCTATCACTTGCAGCCTGTCTACGAATTGTCGATTCATGCTAGCAAATAGCAATAACCAGTTGATTGAGGGTTGTGAGGAATGTAATTCCATCTGGAATCATCTTCAACTTCTCGCAACCCCCAATTTCAAGATAAGAAAGTTTGGGAAAGGCTCCTTGATCCACCGTCATATTCTCTAAGTTGGGCAACATCCCAATTACAAGATGTTGGAGTTGCAAAAAGTCGGTTGAAGAGCAAACCATTTCTTTCCCCATAAAGACATCTCTTCCAATTTCCAGATGAATCAAATAAGGAAGCTTCCCCAATGTTGGCATAGGATCATCTTCAAGTTCCGAAAATGTAAGTTCTAACCTGATTAGATTTGGAGAGAAACTGTAGCTTTCTGGTAATTTGCTAATAGGTCTATGTAGTAGCCCCAATTTGTTAAGATGATGGCATCCTAACAATTTTCTTAAAACATTTACCTCTTCTTCTGAATCAAAACTATACTTTAAAATGTTAAGCTCAGTTTGCCGGAGCAATGAAGTGGTCGAGGTAATTGCTTGTACCAGGTGGGCCATGTCCTCTCGTTCTCTGAAGAACCAGGCTTTTAGTTTTCGGAGATTGTTGAGTTTGAGGAGATCTTTAGCGTCACATTGCCTTGAATCAAAGTTCACTAGAGTCTCGAGGTTGTTCAAGCCATCCAATCTCAATTTCTTTAATTCCTTTTCACTATCCAACGACTTAATATTCACAGGAAGATATAGATGTCTCAATCGTTTCAACTTCCACAACACATTGGGATATGATGTTCGTAAATCAAGGGTTTCCAAGTATCCCAATTTTCCTAGAGATGGTGGCAATTCTGTAATCCCATTTAAACTAAAATACCTCAACTTTTCTAGTGCTTTTGGAAAATTTGTCCTACCCATATCAGCTTTTCCAATATCTAAAACATTAAGCAATTTGAAGCAGCTTATGTTGTCATTTACTTTAAACCAAGATCCTACCTTTCCCTCAAAGAATAGAAGTGACCGAACATACCGAGCTCTTGATTTCTCCAAAGAGGTTAGGTATCCACCAACTTTATCACTATAATGGACTGCAAGTCTTCGTGTTTTGGAAATATTTGATGAAGAAGAAGAGGTGGAGCATTCCTCTTTTTTAACTCGAGAATCAATTATCTTGACAAAATTTTCCTCTTGTACCTTTGACAAGCACAGATCTCTCATCAAGTCGTGCAGCCTACAACTCTTAAACCTTCTTGTTGTTGGAGTCTCCTTCACACAAACCTGAACCATGTACCTCTCTGGGCCAATTCGCCCAAGTAATGTTCTGCAACATCCATCATTGTTTCGCCCTCATGTTGATCATCCAATGAAATAATTCTTTCGACTACCCACAAATGATATAATTTCAACACCTTTATATCAGAGTCCTCGGGAAAATTGGCCAAGTAAAGAAAACATGGCTTCAAGTGATAGGGCAAGTTGTTATAACTCAAATCTAACAAACTTGATACTCCTCGGTCACCTCCAAAATCTTTTCCCATGTCTTCACCCTTCGCCAAATATCTCTTGATGTTTTTAAGCACTTCCTCCCAATCTTTTAGCGTTTCTTTTGTGACTAAGATTCCTCCTAACACAATAACAGCTAATGGTAAACCCCAACACTGTTTCACCATTTCTCTTCCCAGGTCCTCCATTTTCTGTTCAATTATAAACCCTGTCGAGACACAAGAAGAGGCAAACACATGAATTGCAAACAATGTTACATCCATTACAATCCAAATTCTTTCTTATTTTCTTGATAAGAAGAACCTGCCATAGTTCTTAATAACGTTGGCCAGAGATTAAGGAATTAATAGAACGGGATTTGAGGAAGGATTTCTTCTCTAAAATCTGTTGCATAAGAGATATGGTCTTTGCTGTTGAAGGGGTCTTTGTCTTTTGTTTTTGGTGACATTTGGTTCTCAGAAATGGCAATCTAATTTTAGAATGTGCTTTTGGAGTGTTGGACAGCAGCTAGCCGGCAACTACTACATCGAAATTACTGTAAACTCTCCAAAAATAGTTTGACCAGGTTGTTGGGACACAAAGATATTAATCAACAATGGTCTTGGACCTCTTGGTTAATAGCCCGCCCAAAAAAAAAAAAAAACTGGGTATAAAACGGAACTAGGTTAATGGATTGGGTAAACCCCACCTGCAACAATCAGCTCTGATTTTACCTGGGCTCAACGGGTGGAATTGTTGCGAATATGACCTGTAACACACACAATGCAAACACACACAGAAACAATAAACAGACAAACAACGACACCAGATATACCCTGTGGTTCGGCCAAATTGCCTACCTCCACAGCCTCTCACACCAGTTCACTATATTCAAGAAACAGGGTTACACAGTTTTCTCTCAAAGGACGCAGCTCTCAACACACTGCGGCTGCGCATAGAAGGGATAATATATCCCACTAGGGTTACACTGAAAATTACTAAAATACCCTTGGTCCGAAATAAAATTCGGCGCAATTCGGTCCCTAACGGCCCGAATTGCGTTGGACTGCTCGTCTAACTCGGGGGGCCCGCCCCCCGAACCCCCGGTATCAGAGTGGATCAGACTTCACAAACCCAACAATATGGATATGCACCCATTTGTTACCCAACCCACAATTGACACCCCAAATCCGACCAAATCCACCCATTTTCCAGGCCTGGACTCATTCACCACTCAGTTGCTATCAAGGTAGATATTTAATCAGTGGATCTATACTTTTTGTACTTCCTGCAAGCATGAGGTTTGGTCACATATTGAGAGATTTCCCCATGGTCCATCTCGTGTGATTTCAAAAACATAAAGATACAGTGGAATTCTTGGAGTTCCTTAGTGGATAAGAACTCCAATATAATTTTGTTATTCAAATATCTAAAAAATAAGGCTACATGTATTTGAAGAAGTTTGTTGCAAAATTTGGGTAATATTTGAAGATCAATCCCATAGATTATTATGTATTTGAATATAACCTACTTTCTCTTCAAGAGTTGGACTTCTGTTTTGTTATTAGTAAGAGGTACAGATGGTGAGGTATTAGTGTCATAGTGAGATATTCGGAGGAGACAAAGAAATACTGGTGCGGTGTATATGCCACTCCAAGACATCGTGAGAGCTCACAAATGTGTACCTTTTATTGTTCGAGTTTGGGGGGTCTGGTTTTGGGTATTTAAAGTGACTTCTCTCTCGCCCAAGGATGTAGGACAAGATTCTGCTGAATGACGTAAACTATATGCTTTTCTAGCTCTCTCTCTCTCTCTCTCTCTCTCTCTCTCTCTCTCTCTCTCTCTTCCTTAATTTCAAGGGAACATTAAGCTATACAGATTCCAACCACCTAAGTTAATCATATTAAAAGTAGAGGATATTAGATGTCTCACCTGAGTTCGTCCCTATCGCCGCTGGCCAGATTTTGTTCTTTTCTCCTTTTTTTTTTTTTGTGCTGATGGCAGTTTTGCATGCATTTTCTTTAATCCAATCCAACCAATGCTTTAAGCTTATTCCTTATCAGAGGTAGTGTATGGACAACCATCTTTCAAGCATTGATTTGGGTTCTGCCTTAATGGAAAAATAAAATTTAATCACTGTATACAAAGACACATCAGTTGCTTTTGATCATAAAGCGTCATATTTTGGGCTTGTTGAAATCAGTATATTAGAAAAGGCAACCTAATGTTATAAGTTTTCCCTGTAACAGGAGAAGTTTGGTACGCCAGAATTTCCGCCAGAATCTTGTTAATGAAGTTTGGAATAGGGATTTTCCAAGATCCGTTTCGGAGATTTATTTATTTATTTATTTCCCGTAATGGATCCATAACTGAAGAATTTTTTTTAGAGCATTCAAATTCTTGAAGAAGAATTGGACTTAGAATGAAGAGTTGTTTTCTAGTGTGGCAAGCTTATTTCAAGAACTCAAGTGCAAGGTTACTGTTGCCTCGACAGAGTGTGCAAGAAGCTGAAAACGATCAAGAAGGTTTTGAATGGAGAGAAAGGCAGAGATATAGACCAGCAGAAAATAAGAAGCTAATTTTAGCCTCCATTTTTGACAAAGCTCTATGGATTTATGTGGTAGATTTGTGGTTATTAACGTTGTGTCTAAGGATTATAACAAAGCAATACGTACATAAATGAACAATGATGTACTATTAGCTAAATTCTTGATAAGGAGATGAGAGACAGCGGACTAGCGTAAACATGTATATATAGTGCAAGAAAGTAGAGTGAAATGACATTAAATAAGTGGAACCAGATCAGACTTAAGTCTAATTCAGAAGAGTAAAACTAAAATGATTATGACATATAACGTGGAAAATCAGGAAAGAACTTGTTCCAGTATCGCTTCCTTGGAATGCTTTTCTGTAGTAGATCCCCAACTCTATTCTTCACCTAAGCATTGTAGTTCATACAAGAACCCACTTGGATCTATGTGCAAAATGACTTAGTTATGGAGAGAAATAATCAGTCTTTTTCTGGTTGGGAATGCACGTTCAAAGAAACAAGTAGCTAACAAATTTTCTTCTCTCGTACGTTAAAAATCTTCTTGACTAGGTGTTGGTTTATCAGATTTACAATTTTAGAGTTCAAATGGGGCTTCGGCTAGTTTGATATGCTTATGGACTGATGAATTTGTATGAGTTTCAAAGGTTACAGCTTGTCGGGGACTAACTTCCACTGTGATATATGTAACATCTCTGCCCCCACGTGATGATTTTGAAAGGAGAATCTTTTTGAAGGAATTGATTGAGCTAATTAGCTAAAGAACCAATGAGAAATGCCTTGGTGATTTGTAAGAGACTTTAATGTTGTTAAAGAGAAAGCTGAACGTTGGGCATTTTATTAGTATAGCTAGCTTAGAGTTTGTCATATTCATTCAAGTGTGATCTGATGTTGATGTGAGTTTAACTGATTGGGCTTTTACATGGTCCAACTATAGGGACAGCGGCAATATATGGGAAGGCCAGTTCTTGGTCATTGTAGATCTTTGGGTTCAGAAGTTCCAGTGAATACATTATGAAAGCCTTCTTAAGGGATTATCAGTCATAATCCGATTGTACTTGGTGTAGATGATGCTGATAGCGGTCTGGTGCCATTCAATTTTACAACTACTTGTTGGGGCCGGTTGAATATGACTCATCTTTTGTTTGCTGACCTATGAAGTACGGACTCTTCAAAAAAGGCGCCGCACCCGTACTTAATGCGCACCTGTACTGGGTGCGCCATGGTTTCTTTGAGTTCTTTTGGAGTGTGGTTGAGGCTTCTTTGTAGCGTTCTTTCGAAAAAAAACACAAGTTCTTGAGTTCTTCATACAATTTTGAAAACTTTGGGGGTTTAAAAGAGAAATAATAGAAAATAATAATAGCAATTATCTATGGTATGCAGGTGATGTCATCCTTGGTAGACTAACTATTTGTTGTAGTAAATAGTAATACACATTCAGAAACGTCACTGAAACTCTAAGTTCAAATATTGCAATTAACATTAGCCTATCACCAAATGCTGAGGAAACGATGCAAGTGTATTAGATTCAAGAACCTTTATATAACTAAAACCAGTAGGAAATAAATTCGAGTTAGCAACTTAGCATCATACTAACTAATTTATGTTGTGCACCTGAAATGAGTATGCAACCACTGGTGTCTAGCATTCCAAAGCATATGTCTGAACCTGTAAAAGATAAGAAAACACAAAATGTATCACATTTAAATTCTCTTAACCAAACTTTAATAAGGTTACACCAATAGTCAATCACTCAATATGACAAAGAAATAAAAAATTAAAAAATAATTTTAAAAAACGTGAAAAAGAGTGTAGAGAAATAAGCAGACTCTACAAAAGGACACTATAAGCTTTGACTAAATGCCACTAGCATACAACTACCAATTACCTTATTTATCTGAACATAAAATATTAAATTCCTTATCTCATGAATGATAAGTGCCTTCACAGACTATGACAATTCAAGTTCCAGAGATTTTAACAAGCAACATAGAGGTGCTTCCCTTCAACAAGAAAGATCTTTGGAGCTACTAATTAAACTTTTAAATCTGTCAAGAAAAGAAATGAAACTACCATATTTCAAAAACTGTTTTTTAAAGATGCCACAAAAAACCCAATCAAACTCAGTAACTAGATTTATATAAAATGTCCTCTAACCTTCGGAAAAAGCATACAAATAGTACACATCTGAAAATGTCCGATTTTTAAGAAAGGGAAAATGAGCCAAATCAAATGCACATTTATTTCCAGTAAGCAAAGCAATGTTACAGGCATGCTATATGCAAGCAAACCATTACATCCCTGATATTACCAAGTAAGTAGAAACATATAGCCAAAAACATAAAAGCAACTGATTATGGACTCAATGACGAATGAAGAGCGAACTATTAACGTGTAACCATTACATGGATAGGGAACACAACGAAAGTATTGAGCTTACGTCCGTTACGGCTATGTATCCGGAAGTCGGACTCGATAGGCTCCCAAATATTAGGATATGGGGACTCAGCCATAAAGGATCCAAATTTTGGGTACGGGTATGGGGACACACCAAACAAGACATACTGAGTCAAATTAAATAAAGTCTAGGGGCATGTGAAATGTTATTAAAATTATGGGTGATTTTTTGGAGTTATAAATTTCTTTAGGGCTATTTTGGAAATAATAATACCTTTGGGGGTAAACTAGTAAATATGGAAGATATATGCAAATAAGTGACATGATGCTTTATAAATTTAGGGTTTGTAACTTTGTGTCATTCAGACGTCTCTCTCTCTCTCTCTCTTATCTCTCTCGACGAAGTTTCCACACAGCCTCTTTCTATCTTCGCGACGATCTGCTCCCTCTCTCTCCGGCCATGGCACTCATGAATCAAGTTAGCATTCTTTCAATCTTCCTTTTCTCTCTTCTTCTTCTTGGTCGTCCCTCTTTCTGGTGGTGTCTCCAACCAGCCCTGTCCGGCTAGTGATGCAACATGTCCGACACGTATCCCGTGTCGGGATCCGTGTCGTACCAGCATCGACGTGGAAACTACCCTGGTGGAGGCAAGTCCGGGTAACATAGAGCTTAACATTGTTTACATGGTTTTCGATACATGAACAGAATAGACATAATAGAGATAAAAGATAGAGTGGCGATAAAGGCACCTTCATTTTTTAATTAGGACACTTAAATTTAAGTTAAAAAATTAGTTTTTTACCTTTTACTTTAATTAGTAAGGGCACCTCACTTATTTTATTATATATTATCTATTTGTCTCTCTCCTTATTTATTTCCAAATCCTTGGTTATTCTGATTTCTTTCTCTATTAACTCTTAATCTATATTCAACGTCTTCTTCGATTTGACTTCTTCTCTTGTAAGTTTATTTGTTTTTACTAATTAATTGTGATTCTTCTCTCTTCTCCATAGGTGTCACATGATCCTCCTGAGCATAATTTATATAATAATATGAATTTGCCCTTATTAGGTTTTGAGATTGTTTTTTTGCATCATCAATTTATTACACTTTATGTTGAAATTACGTTTGCGTGTGTGTGTATGGCATGGGTCGTATTGATTCCAGATTTATACTTGTCACAATTTAGCAGCCACATCATTTTTCCTTTTGTATAATTTAATGGTCTTATGATATCTAAATATCAAGTGACAAAGCCATAGAAACTGCAAAGCGTCTTGCACTAAAAGAAGGATTACTAGTAAGTTCAGCTGTTATAAAACTCTATAATTGCAAGTAGCACTGTTGCAAGTGCCAAATTTATTATTAATACCTAATTATGTGTGTTGTGTTTGTCCCTGTAGTTTGATCCCTAAAATTTAGAAAGTGTCACTTTAGTCCCTGTAGGTTCATAGGTGTGTTAAATAAGTCCAATAAGTCCTTTAGTGATGAAAAATTTTGTCAATGAAAGTAAAAAATTTGTCACAAAAAGTGTTTGAGGGACTAAAATGACACACTTATGAAACTACAGGGACTAGAATGACACTTTCTAAACTACAGGGATCAAATTGACATAAATGGCAAATTAAGAGGGTGTAAAATATAGTTAAAGCTTATAATATATAGTAAAATAAGTGAGGTGCTCTTACTAATTAAAGTGAAAGGTAAAAAACAGATTTTTTTAACTTAAATTAAGGTGCCCTAATTAAAAAATGAAGTTGCCTTTATCGCCAGCCATAAAGATAATATCCATCATGACCTGAATATGGTTTTACCTCAGCCATATTTTCCTCTGGAAAAAAAAACTGGCGCAGTACAATTTGCACCCTGAGCACCACCATACTGCAACACCCTAAGCTTTCCTTCCTACATTCCACAACACAGTATCACGCAAATCCAAGAACATAGTCAAGAGTACAGAATTATTTTCTAACTTCTCAAAAGCACACCTTGGTTCCATAAACAAGACCACCTCCAGCTGAAGGATGGAAGCAAGCCACGTTGACCTCATCTTCTGCACTAGGAAGCACACTCACAAGTTCCATATCTGAAACTCGGTAAACCTGAAGCACAGAAAAGTAATGCTAAGTTTGGTAAGAAACTTGACTTCTTTTTTTCGTATGCGTGTGCCATTACTGATATATTTTATACACAGAAAAAATAATAATAATAATAATTTTGAAACAGGGCTAGAGATGGAGATAGAAATATAATAGAGTGATACTTATTTTCTACAGAAATTGAGGAGCGTGAGGTTTCGTCAACTGCCAACTCACGTCCTCATGTACAAAACACCATCTCCAACTTATAAGCAGAAGCAAGTAAGAGTGTAAGACTTACTTTTGTCAAGTCAAAAAGTAAAAATTGCATCAGAATGCATCTCTAAAATAAGTTATAATGAAGAGGGTAATTTAATTATAATTTGTGAGAATGCATTCCTAAGTTGTCATTCCAAACACACCCTAAATCAACAACCGGCAATGCAGCACAAAAGCAGTTTCGTTGGAGATCCCCATTCCACATAACATGAGTACCGTTGAGGTTTGTGCACTGTTTTGCAATCTATAGTAAAATTAACAAGCACAAACCTTTAGAACAAGCAAACCACCAATAATTTATAATAATTTACAGTAACACCACCACCATCCACTAACAATGAAATAAGACACTTAAGACTTCCCTATAACAAAATACAGCATACAATGCCAATTGTTATGAAAACTTCTAGGAAGATGACAATACATGAGGTACTAATTTACTTCGAACTGCAAGTGCAAATGAAAAATATTGTATCCTGTTAGATAATTCTGAAGTAATATATTAAAAAATGTGATTACTAGTTCCATCTTTTGTGCAAAATGCAACTCCAGATTATAGTACACAGATGGTTCCAGATTGCTGCCATCATGGTTGAGACTATCAGCTGCGACCGAGATGACTCATCCGGTTATCCCGGTATAACAGAGTGAAAGACAACAGTGTCCTACCATGTTTCATGAAAAAAAAAAAAAAACCATCTCGCATGATATCACGGGAGACCAAAGAAGCACTAGTGCTGATGCGGGGACGCGAGTACGGGGACATTAGTGCGGGAAGTTCGGCAATTTTCTCAAAATCAAGAGTGCCAGTGCGGCGGGGGTAAAAATATTTAAAAAATATTTTATATAGCATTTATATATTACTATTATACTATATACAAACTATTCCAACGCTATTTTTTTCTCTAATTAAGACACAAAATACACATAAATTACTTGCTTAAAATAAACAATGTAATTCAACTATCAACAAAACCACAAGCAAGCAAATTAACATTAAACGTTAGCAAAGTCTTGCACAAAAGCACTACTAAAGCACTAAAGCACTCCCTACGCACTAAGTGCGCGTCAGGGTCAATCTAATGTCGTATAATTTTAAGTCCACCCAACCAAAGACCATAGGAAGTGATATTTTCTTCAGTCCATATTAACAGATTGACGCACAATACAGATTATCCATATGTTAGTAACATATCCAAACAGTTACAGTTCCAGAATCCAGACATAAACAGATATTCTACCAAGCCAAATAAAACACAAAAAACAATGATCATTCTAAACATGAAGCATGTTTCAAAATTTCTGCATTTATTCCTGCTACGTCTGCTTATCTGACCTTTCATTCTAATGCATTCTGATTGTGCCTTATAAACAAGAGGCCAGGTCTTTTGGCCTAAATATACACTTGTGATAACAAGAATTGCTAGCTGCAAAGAGGAAGTCATAAATTTGACAACAAGAACTTATGAACTTATTTTACAGCAAATTAAAAAAATACAAATATTTACCTCCAAAACTGTGTAAATTGGTAATGACGTTTCACCATTGATGACTATGCTTTTAAGAAGAGAACCATGGCGCCGGCCATAGGCAAGCAATATGTGCTCAGAGGTAGGTGAGAACTGCACAAAGAAGGTAAAATTCACAACCAACCCGAGAAACGTTACTCTCTCTGTGTAAACAATAAGCCTCTTTCATCATAGTTGCCAAAAGTAGTGTATGTGCAATCACAAGTCACAAGTTTTAACACACAAAAACCGAATCAGAAATGCATTAGGCGCATGACGTTCCAATTCAGTATCATAAGTCTGACACTGTCGCAAACTCTCAAATTCTAATCGTCCCAATGATAACCTAATTTTCTTTTTCTTTTTTGGATGCACGCATTGTGAAGGTAAGCGGGATAGATTAGAGTGGATATCTTAGGAACCAATGCACAAGAAGTGCATGTAAGCTCACAAGTTTCAAGCGTTCACAAATTCAGTGAAAGAAATAAGTCATACCTCTCAAAAAAACCAGATGTTCAGACAATTAAATTCAAATTAAGGAAAAGCGCTGGGTCTTCTAGAACATCTGTCTTGTGCCTTATGCTTCAGTTTAAAACAAATGAATGGCATGACTGACACTCAAAGAGCACTTGAAGTGCTTATAGGTTATTAAAGCTCAATTGCTTCATACCCCTACATTCATTTACCATTTGCTCTAAATTTTTTAGCTAATGCAAGAAATCTCATACAAAAATAGAAAATTAAAAATTGAAAAAAAATTGAAAAAAATTGAAAAAAAAAAAAAGCAATTTTCTTTTGGGGGCGAGTTGCCAGCTGAAAAGGAAACTATGGATTCACACTGAATATAGATAAGTCGTCACAGCCAACTGCCCTAAGTTATCTTGCAAAATAGAAATTAATTAAATGAATGACATGAACATCTCAAAGAAAATCAAACAAACAAAAGAAATACAAAAATATACCACATATCTACTGGCAACAACTGACCTGGATTGAAGTTAAACAATGGGCAGCTCTAATAACCCGTGAGATAAGCACTGAACCAAAGCTGTACAAGCAGAATGGACACTAGATTACAACAGATACAAAGTAACATGAACTACATCACCCAAAAAGTACTGAATATCTGAAATAAAATGGTAAAGGGACTGAAACTTACGTTGCCTCCTCGAGGGAATATATGCGAAGCTCATACATGACTTGCCTTGCAGACAGTGGGTGTCGGGTTGGCGATGATGCAGCCCCTGCGACATCTTGATGGAGCAGTGTTAGTATTCCAGTATCAGATTCCGTTTGAGGAAGCACACATGCAACACAAGCAGCCAAAAATCTCCCACAAGGCGAAAAATGGGCCCCCATTTCACTGCAATCACCAATTGAAGCCTAATTATCCTACACCATATAGCAGATCACAATATACCCAAAAAGAAAATTTTAAAAAACACTATAGATGCGTAGATTTTGACCAACCGAAGCTCATGTGCCATGAGAACATATGTCCGCACTCTATAAAATTACCTAACATTGCAGTTTCCGCAACCAAGTACATGCTGATAACATCATCGATGAGAAATGAACATTGCAAAGAATATTGCTAACAAATTACATTTCTAAATAAAATGATGAGCACCAATATTTGACGAAATTAGTAGCCTAAGAGCCTGATTGGGTTTGCTTCTAAAATAATCACTTCTTGGCAAAAGAGACATTTAATACGGCTACAAATTGGAGCTTTTTCTTAAAAGCTGTTTTCCAGATTAAAAGAGGAATCAGAAATTTTTAAGAGCTTTGAAAAAGCTAATCCAAGAATCTTATGGTTTTAGGCGCACCTGCAAAGGACAGCATGCGGTATGATTAGACGGCACCTTTCAGATTCCAGAGTAGCACAAGGGTTTTTAATATCATGTAGCCATATTTTTAGCTTAACTGTGCAAGGCAAGTCTGCAGCTGCTGTGGCAGACAATGACGCTGCAAGTTCAGACTGAATTCTACCAATAACTGGTATAGAATCACTCCCATCATGTGGATTACCGAACAAAGTAGCACCTGGCCAATATTCAGATGCAGAAATCAAATCCCTGCTTGAAGAGTGGCCCTGCATGCCAGATCGTACAGAAACCATAGATCTAGTTGTACTGGATTGCAATGCTAAAGGAACCCTTGGAGGCCCTGTATTACAAGTAGGCAAACCCGATGTCAACATGGAAGAACCAACCCCATTATTTCCAGATGAATGATCGTGTATACCAGAATTAAGAGGAAGCATTGAGGAAATGCCAGCTTGACTTTGACCCATTAACCATCCTTGCAAAAACGGTAGATCCCAACATGAGTCTCGGGAAGGTACAAATTGATATTGTCCCAGTTCACTGGAACCCCTATCTGGCTGAACACGACTCGGTCCAGGTGGCCCACCAGATGAGCTACTTTGCTGATACAGGAATTGCCCTTCTGTGGTCTCCGGAGCATCCATTGCAGTGTCACAATCAGAACTTCCCAGTCCAACAGGGTTATAACTAGTTGAGGTGTTCAGGTTTGAGGCAAGTGAGTTGGAAGTTATAACCGAAGACAACTCCATAGAAGAAACCATACGATCTACTTGAATCTCCATTGAAGTAGAAGATCCAACTTGTGTGCCACTTGAACCAATAGGTCTACCAGCAAGGTGGTAATCGATCCTCGATTCATCTCTTGAAAACAAAGGTAAATACAAGAAAGGTGAAGCCATCAGAGGCAACTCAGCAGCCAAACTAAGATGATGAGTGGGACCCACATTTGCTAAGTATACATTAGGAGGAGGATACTGCAAATATCCTGGGGATATTGCCTTTGCCATAGAGGGATCTGAAGAGTCAAGATCATTGACCTGCATATCAGTCAAATAGTGAAATCTAATACGACGGTAGAAGTAAATAACCAACAAAAGTCCCTTGAGAAAATTTTCACCTCGGCGGTTAAGAGAAATGGAGCACCATGTGGATGAAAATGAACAGCCCGAAGTGAACGCCTTGTTTTCAATACAATGGTTGGTGAAGAATTCTCCCCTTTCCTATCGTAGTGCCATATATATAGCTGAAATTGGATTTCAAATTTAACTATAATGGATTCCACAGAACCAAGAGTGGCAAAATATTATGTAGTGTACAAAATATAAACTGTGTCAGCCATAATCGATAATCAACACCTTGTGACCTGAAGCAACAGCAAGGACTTCCCCTTCAGAATGAAAAGCAATGGATGCAATAGGACGATCTGTGGAGAAAACAAATGAAGGATATCGGATTCACCACATGCAAGTAATTACATAAGCTTAGAAGGACGTAGATGCAAAAGACGATGATAATGAGAGAGAGAGACCGACAAACACACATACAGAGAGGTAGAGAGAGAATAAGAAGAAGATTCAGAACGGATATTACAGAAATCACGAGATCCGATACACTCCGATGTATTTGCATCCCATAAGCGAACTTCATGATCCAAGCTTCCGCTTGCAACTATTTCTGGATTCTCCGGGTGGAATCTAACCTGTAAAAGTCTTGTTAGCACATAAGATAAGAGGTGCAAAATAAATTAACGCATGACCAGATGATGGAACCAAATATCGCAAGCGATAAATAGTACTGGAAGCTATGAAGCACGGACACGGAGACGGACACGGGTACGCAGACACGACAAAGTCCTAAAAAAATTGAACATCGATATTTCCGGAAAAGTGCCTGTGAAGTGTCGTGTCCATGTGTCGGATACGACACGTTACCTTCTTTGAAGTGTCGGTGCTTCCTAGACTGGAAGAAGAGGTTAAACAAATGCATGTTTTTTACTATACAAAGAAACCCCAAAAACCTTATTACACTGTCCTAAATATCTTAACTTAATGTAGGTGTACAATCAAACAAAAAACAGATGTAAACTTAGATCGTGTTAATACTCAATGAATCTCCAATGGTGGAAGAACCTTAAAAGGAACATGTTAGATAATCAACTGGGCCAAAAGCTTTTACTATTAGGAATTAGAGAGGCAGGCAGGCAGACAGACAGACAAACATGGTACGGACAGAAAGAATGGGAAACGATGCAAATATCAGTGGTTTTAACCTAAGACCTCGAAGAAACAACACTACCCCTAGTCTTACTCATTTGGCATGACTTAGTCCTTTTATTTGGTGAACTTGAACTCATCATGGCAGAGAGCACCATTCCAATGGGAACAAAAAACGCCAAGGACTGGATGGGAATTATTGTCCAACATAAAAGTGGATTTATCAAGTGCATTAACATTTCAACCACCCAACAAAATTTGCACCTTTCCAACTATTATTTTCAATGACCAAGATCCTACATATCATGCATCATCGACTCTATTGTTGATTAAGAAAAAGCACGGAAAAAGTTAACATTCGTGCACAATCGCAGAACTAACTCTTACCACCCATGGGGTTCTTCGATGACCACTTAACACCTTTAAGCAGCTTCCAGTTTGGCAATCTACGATCTTTACAGTGTGATCACCACTGAGAGTAAAAAACAAATAAATTTCAATTAAAACGAAATGCAAGCACCAGCACTAACAAAAAGAACAAGCAATGACTTACTGTGTAGAAGCAAGTGTTTTCCCATCAGGACTAAATGCTGCAGCAATGGTTGACCGCGGAGGAGGCACCAACGGGCAATACATGGCTGTTAAATGCCTCAATGACTCTGCCTCGACCCTGAAAGGATTACAAAGCGTAAACAAACTGCTTTTGTTTCCAAATAATAAGCCTATAAATCAACAAATACCCTTGCAATAAATGGTGACGGAAAAATATAAAACTAAAAGCTAAAAAAAGAAAGGAAATTAAGAGAAAAAATAAAAACTATAATGCACTAATAGTTATAAAATAAATTGTATGTACTACTATATAAAGATAAATTTTTAATATTTTATCCAAGTACTCCCACCGCACCCGCACCCGCATTCTTACTTTTTGGAAAATTGGCGAATCCCTCGCACCCACATCCCTGTACCCAAATTCCCGCACCCACACCGGTGCTACCTAGTCGCTGATGATACACTATTCCTTGCAAACCAATGAAACTTGAAACAAATTAGTTTTGCTAAAACTTGTTTTCACATAGTGTCGGGGTTAAGAATTGGTTTTGCTAAAACTTGTTTGCAAACCAATGAATACACTATTCTTTGAGGCAGGGGAGGGGTGGGGATTGGGGATTACTGAAATGTTTTCACATAGTGTCGGGGTTAAGAATTAGTTTTGCTTAAACTTGTTTAGTCGGTGTTAATATTAGCAGTAAAAGGGTTAAAAATTGGGCAGTAGTAATATTATGCAAAGTATGGGGTCTACGGGTAAAGTACCTTGGGGTTCCTATATGTTCTAGAGGTAATGATACTGAAACTTGGTCTCCAATTATTGCAAAAGTTTGTAAAAAGCTTGCGACATGGAAAATAAGTTTGTAAACCAATTGTTACTCATTTATTCTAGGGTTAATTAGTATTAAATCCTATTTAGTGTATCTTTGTTATAATAGACCCAACACAAAAAATTATTTGAAAATAGATCCACAAAAATTTTTCAGACCATTCTACCCCCAGCTTAATCTAGGATTTTTAAAATTCAAATGCAAATTTATTTGATTCCTAATATATATACATCTATATATGTATATGTAATTAAAAAGCCTATATATACAAGATCTCTTCTCAAAACCTTCCCCCTCTCTCTCTCACACATTCGGCCATTGCTATTTCAAGGACCGTTTCCGGCGATCAAGCGCCGACGATCGTGAGTGCTTCGTTAGTGTGGAAAGAAGCTTCGTGGCGTACATGAGTAATGGATGACGGATATATTGGACTAGTTATCGTTGTCGCCATCTTCGCCATTGTGTCCGAGATTCATAGGGATGCATCCCGATCTGCTAGTGGTGTGTTAAGCTCTAATGGAGGCGTCGCCGATCTGTTTTGCAGATTCTATATTTTCTGTTGCTCCTCTAATTTTCTGCAGATGCAGTGTAAAATTATACACTAATGCGAGTTCTTGTACTCTTATATTAGTCTCTTTTTTTTTTTTGGATATTGGATTTGTCTGATTTTTAGTGTAAACATGTCTTGAATTTACATTTGTTCACTGATTTTCAGTGTAAAAATTATAGCTATCAAGATTTGACTCTTGTGTTGTCTTTCAGTGTAAAAATTATGGCTAGCAAGATTTGACTCTTATATTATTTTTCACTGATTTGTTTTGTTTTTTTTTTTTTATAGCAATGCATTAGAAAAATATACTATAGTGTAAAATTCTCCTCTTGTAGTCATTCATAATGCAGTGTTAAAATTATAATGGCAATCATTGAGTAATCTTTTATATACTATATATATCTGTATATAATTCTGAAATACAATGAAAATTTTACACTGATAATGTAATGTAAAATTGTACACTGATTTCCATTAAAAATTTGTACATTGATAATGTGACTAGTCATTACTGTAAAAAATACATGCCATGCTGACTAAAATTACATTGAACGAAAAAAAATTAGAAATGAATAATCTAACAAAATATTTGATGTGGCACTAAAGATATGGAAATCATTAAAGATGTGGATGACAGCTTACCAAAACAAAAAGAGTCCATTACAAATTAAATCTCCATTCAAATGTATATAACTACAATCATGATAATTATTAGTTTGTTCAAAAAATAACTCCGCCATTAATGGGATAAGAATAACTGAAAATCAAATTAAATCTTTATTTATATTTCCATATATAACCAGCTATATCCATAATAAATATCTGTAACTATTAATTGTGGAGTATGAATCCCTTAATTATAGGGATAACTTTGACTATACCACATATAGTTATGAGGGATTATATAGATATATAGATATATATATACAGAGCCCTTTTTATGAGGGATCCCTCACTTTAATAAAGTGAGGGCTTCTTTTTACAGCCGTTGGATCCAGTTTTTAGTCTGTAAAATTACTTCAATACCCTTGATGAAAATTGGATCCAACGATTGTAAAAAGAAGTCCTCACTTTAACAAAGTGAGGGATCCCTCATAAGAAGGGTTCTGTATATATATATATATATATATCATCCTATATATATATATATATATATATATGTAAATGTTAAAAATGTCATAAAAATAACCAAATTTGGGGGAATTTAAAAAGAATAGGGGATTTTGCATTAATTTGGACCTATTAGAGCATCTCCAGCAGACTAGCTATTTTAACTTTTCAGGCAAAATAGCTAGTCAGAGGGGAATTTATGAGCTCCAGCAAGCTAGCTATATGACTAGCCATTTTAACATTGCTCTTTATCACTAGCTAGATTTATCTAGCCACATAAGGCTCTCTATATTCTCTCTCTAAATCTTAACCCTTGGATTTTCTTTCAATATAAACTACCACAAATCTCACCATGCAAAATCTAGTTAAATAAGATGTTTAGATTGAATGAAAGAGCATTGTTGGGATTGAATGTTAAATAATGTATAGCTAAAATAGTTTTTAGCCACAATAGGTAACTAAAACCAATGCTACTGCTGGAGTTGCTCTTAGTAACATGATAATAAGAGTGGACCTAATCAAAAAAAGTTTAGTAGATCAGGA
This sequence comes from Hydrangea macrophylla, assembly GCA_033977485.1. Classification (NCBI taxonomy): domain Eukaryota; kingdom Viridiplantae; phylum Streptophyta; class Magnoliopsida; order Cornales; family Hydrangeaceae; genus Hydrangea; species Hydrangea macrophylla. The sequence goes on along the minus strand of CM066998.1, from coordinate 93,066,648 downwards.
TTTTCGGGGAAATTTCTATTTATTTTAATTGTACGTAATTTTCGTATTTAATTTTTATAAGGTTTTATTTCCTTATTTTTAAGATTCTAAATGCTGAAATTAAGTCCTAATGTGTTATAATATGGCTTAGAAGAATTTTAAGGATGTTACTAGTTGTTTTCCATGTTTTATGGGATGTTTAAATATAGGGTCCCAGGAAAAACGAAATTAGGTTTATTACTAGTTTTTAGATTAGGTTTCCTTTTATTTGTTTTCTTTTCGTAGGGACCAAGTTTGACAGTATTATAAATAAAGTTGTAAACCTCTTATTGGGGAAGCTTTTAATGATTAATAATATTAGTCAGATATGTTTTCTTTCTTTTTTCAATTGATCTTGATATTCTTGTTTAAGAATCAACAAGAGAGTTGAAGCATATTCTTTGTATGAATGTAACAAGAATGTACATTCTTTTCGCAGAATTGACATGCATAGATACGTAAATTGCGGAAATACGTGAAATAAAAAATACCCAAAATGCTAAAAAAAAAATTAGAAAATTGTGCCCACTTCATTCAATCAGATAAGATTTGACAACAAGAACTAGAAAAACTCATATTGAGGTTCAAAATTATAAGCTTTTGCAAAGTTGGCAATCCAGTGCATAAATCTTAAAAAAAAAATACATGACATTGGAAGAACCACCACCCAAAGAGGCCAAAAAAATGAGAAAGTTATGGTCATTTAGTTCAAGCAGATAATATCATATGACTTATGTTATACTTCTGAAATTTGATTCCCAAATGCTTTCTCAGTTGTACCACATGCAGTGGCATGTGGCACCAACAATCACTGCTACAACATGTGGTACAACTGTTAAGCCATTTGAAAACCTGATTTGATATTCAAATTTGAGAATCATTGCATTATTCATATAGATTTCAAATATATATTATTTGTTGTATCAATATTTGACAAAGAAATATCATTGGACAAAAAATGAGAAAGTGATGGTCGTTTAATTCAAATAGATAACATCATGTTTTATACACTAATTTCAGTTTGCATCATATATCAGATTTCAAACAGACAATGTCATATTTCAAATAGATGTTATCTATTAGGATCGGATTTTGACAGATAGAATCCGCACAAAGTCCAATTGAGACTCAAAATAATATGTTCTTGCAAAATGGCTAGTCCAATGCATAGATCTCGGAAAAAATACATAAAATATAATTTTTCAACTCTAATTGCATTGAATATGAGTTTAAGTTTTTGCTCCATTTTCGGAATTAATTCCTCTTTCCATTTTTCTTTTAAAAAATTAAGAAAGTTATGGTCGTTAAAGGGTAAATATGTTAGCTAACTTATAGTAATATAATGTTATTTGTTAGCTCAATTTTAACCAATATTAAAGGTTAATTTCATCTGAAAAAAAAAAAAAAAAAGAAACTGACTGACGAACTTTAATTTGTATCGCCCCGGTTTTAGGAAACCCCTTTTTTTTTTTGGGCTAGGCGATAAAGTTAGCTCTCTCTATCTGTAGATATATAAATATCGAAAAATCTCTGGAGAGGGCACCCACTTTTTATTAAAGAGAGGGCCTCTGTTTTGGCCGTCAGATCGTGTTTAAAAACCATAAAATGACAAAACTGCCCTCAATGAAAACACGATCCGACGGCCAAAACAGAAGCCCTCTCTTTAATATAGACAGGGCGCTCTCTCTGAAGCCTGACTGATATAAATAGATATAAACATTTTATGGTGTTTATTATAATTCCAGCCTCTGAAGTATTTTTTACGATCTGGAAATGAAATAAGAAAAAAGGAAAAAAAAAAAAAAAAAAAAGATGGCTCTACTTTATAGATTGCATAAGCCCATAAGTAGGTAGCCTCGACTAACGTGCTTGGCATTTTTTTTTTCCTAGTTACATTAATTTATCATTTATCTTCACCTGAATAAATTCATATTTAAATTTTTTTTTTCTTTTCTTTCTAGTTCCTACTAACTCTATCGTAAAAATTCATATAATCTCAAATAAACCACCACATGAAACTGCAATTTTAATGTAAGGAAGTAGTGGAGAAACAACTGACCTTCACTTCTAGAGTTGGCCGTGATAGGGTAATGGTTCTATCCCCCCCTTCTTTTCTTTTCCTCCCACCCCTAAAGAAAAAGTGATAATTAATTACTAATTAACCAAGGTAAACCTAATTTTTTTTTTTACAAAAAAGATATCCATATCCATCCGAGTTTTTGTATTTTCCTTCATTGATTTGCTTCTTGCGATGGATATTGGGATTCATATTGGAAATAATAAGAAATCTAGGAATTAGAACCGTAACCATAAGAAGCATTCACAGTTTTGGTTTGTATATTCATAATGATACCATGAGTGCTTTAGGACGCCCCCAAGATATGTTTTCAGATACCGCTATACAATTACAACCCGTCTTTGCTCAATGGATACAAAACATTCTAATATTTTTTCCTGCGAATGCTATTTTTTGAAGCAGCTCCCAACCCATTTCTTCACTTAAACCTTTGGTTCATGCAAGAATCCATTTGGATCTACGTACGTAGCGACTTTTCTATTGCCAGAGGTAAGCAATATTTTGCTGCCACTCTCCGTGTTTTGGAATGCATGTTTAAGACAATCCCAATCACCAGTTGACCATATATCATCTATGATTATCATACATTTGTTTTCCTGTTGAACTTTATAAAGCTTATCAACCAGCTCTTGATCTGTCAAATTGTACTGACAATTTTCTGAAAGAAGTCCACTAAGTGTCTCCTGCAAAAAATTTGTTGGTTGGCATCGTTGGGTTACACAAGCCCACGAGAAACGATCAAAATGACGTCGAACCTTGTTGTGATGGTAAACCTTTTTAGCAAGAGAGGTCTTGCCCAGACCTTCCATCCCACATATAATTGAAATAACTCGTGGGCATTGCTGATTTAGTTCGTCTTCGTTTTCATTCACCAAATTACAAACCAATATGCGTGTATCATCCTCCATACCCACAAAATTCTTTTCAGGTAGGGGAAACGACTGCCTTTGCCATCGCTGTCTCTCATGTGTTGAAACTGAGCTTTCTTCTTTTGGAATATCATATCTTTGTAGACTATTAGTGAAATTGGTAAGTTTGGCTTTGATACTTGCAATCTCTGACCCTACGTTGTGGAGGGCTATACACTCATTGACTATACAAGCAGATCTTCTGAGTGCATTCTTTATGCATCCTTTGTTCCTCTGGGATGCGACCTCGATGGCAAAAATTTGAAGCACGTCCTCCACTTCATTGGCAAGTCCTCTGATCTCTATTACCCGAGAATGAAGCCCCTCATCTTCATCTTGTTTCGCGTCAGCTCTTTTTAAGAAGTCTCTCATTCGCCCCAACTCAATTCCGATCGATCTCCTCGACTTCGCCTTTCACATTGAATAAGAATCTTGCTTCTTCCATTAGCAAATCACGAACTATTTCTAGAGCAACAGTGAGTACAGCTTGGTCAGCCTGTAACAACCCGAAAATTTGTAAGTGTTTAAATAATATTTTTATTGAAATTTCAATTAGCAATGTTATATGAGTGTACCTACGTAAGACATGTGTTTAAAAATATTAATGTTTGAAAAACACTGTATTATTTTTTTAGTGAGCTTATTTAATTTGGGTGTTACACTGTAAATATTTTTTTTGGTTAAATAAATATTATAGGGGTGGGACTTATAAAATGGTGATTTCTATTTAAGTTTAAATTTTTATATGAGTTAAAATGTTCCCAATTGGATAAATGTAGTGAAATTTGCGATTGTGAGACTTAGTTGGAGTTAGACTATGTGAATAATGTAATACCCTGAATTTTTAAATAGTTCTGAATGTTAAAATTGGTATTCTTATGATTTAATTTAAATTATTATTGTGGTTAGTATACAAAAATTAGTGTGAGTGTTTTACACCATAAGATATGCCATTGAATTTTTAAAACTTACAAAATCAGTAGTGCACGTGTGTGTGTGTGTGTTTGGTGTGGTGTGTGTGTTAATATATGTATTTAATATTATATTGTGTGTGTATTAGTTAGCTAGGTAACCTAGGTATAGCATAATATTATATATCTAGAATATTAACATAGGTTAGACAAAGAAACCCCTCCCCCTTTTTACACAGCCGCAGAGAGAGAGAGAGAGAGAGAGAGAGAGAGAGAGAGAGAGAGAGAGAGAGAGAGAGAGAAGAAGAAGAAGAAGAAGAAGGAAGAAGAAGAAAAGGGAAGAAAAATGGAGAAGGGTCTTGGCTCCGTGGTCTCGTGTGGAATCGCGGAACGTTGTTATTGTCGATTTCTTTGATTGAGCGAGGTGAGTTAAACTTTGTGTATTCATATATATATATATACACGTATGTATATGTGTATACGGAGGTAATTAAATTAGTACGTACACTTTTAATTTAATTGTTAGGGTTAAATCTGTGTAATGGATATACGCTATTATTGAAGTAATTTAGATAGTTTATTTCCCTTCGTGTGACTTTGCGATCATGACATTAGGGTATTCGAAAGGGGTAGGTGAATCGTTAGTTTGATCAAAACCATAGGTGAAATATTCATGGTTGTTAGAAAATATATGTGAAATTCATTTTATGTGTAATTCACACAGTTGCAGAAACTTTAGAAAATTATTAGAAAATCTTGGCTTTGAATTTGAATATTCTGTCCGCGCGTCTTATGTAAAACGTGATTCTGCACACTTTTCATGTTTTAAGTTTTTCCTGATTCTGCACCGTCTGGGCAGAAATTTAAGATAACAGTAGCAGTTTTTAATGTAGTTAAACGTGCAAAATTGGAGAATATGATTTCTTATTATGTGCTTTATGTATGCTAATATTGAATGTTGGGTTGAGATTATTGTATCTGAAATAACTGACCTTATTTTGTGGTCATTTTGATAAAAAGGAGAAAATAGATTCGTTGAATAATATATTGGGGATCTTATAATTTGATTGGAAATTATTGAGGGAAGATTATTATGGGTTAATTGATAAAACCCTTTATTGTAAGAAATTGGAATACATCTAAAAGTTAGAGATGTGATTGGATGATAAGACGGAACTTTGTAGTAAACGTGAAATTTACAATTATTGGGATAATACGAACGATAAGTGATAATTGCAACATAGTTCTTTAGTGTTCACCGCTCCCCGTTGTGTGATATGTTTTTTTTGGTAGCTCGACTTGCTGAATGTACCCTTTTGCCAGTGGCTTCGTGATCAAGCTGGCCTAAGCCTTATGCCCGGCTTATTTGTTAGACGTCTAGGCATATTGATCAGCCATCCGTTGTGTATACCTGGTTTGGTTGATACCCCAACCAAACTGGCACCGGAGTGGATGTTGGTAGTATGCCCGGGCACACATGGGATATATGTGTGGGCTGTACCATGGAGGGTGGCCAAGTGGTGAAGCTAGGGAATGCAAAGATAAATTTAAAATTAATAAGTAATGAGCATGGATTATTTCATAAGACTGATAAGTTTGGAATAATGAATGCGACATTTAAGTTATAATGTGGACGGCTTATGTATGGGATTATTCGCCTGGTTTGTGATCATTCGATTTACAGGATGGTGGGCCCACTAACTTTTATGCAGGACTGGCTCACCATATATATCCAAGGTAAGTATAAAACTCGTAGTAACTTTGAATTTTGGGCAAGAAACTACTTGCCACCACATAAATGGAAACTACTCTTTTGTCCAAATATGTGTGTGGAACTACCTGTCTTGGCCCAAGAGTGTTGTAGTGTAATTTGTTGTCTACGGGTTCAAGTTGGATCCCTAAGACTTGTTGTTTTGTTTAACTCATACCAGTCATGTGACTGACCCGAGTGTGTTATACATTCGGGGGCGTTTCTATATGAAACGTAGTCGAATGTATTTGTGCAGGTTTAGTTTTTGGAGATTTTCGTTGGAGCTTCTGTTTGGGTGAAGAGATGGTCGTTGTGTTGTTTATTATTGGAGTTGTACTTATTTTTGTTGTACTTGATTGTATTTTATTTTCTGGCATTGTGGGCCAGTATGTATAATTGTAATAAATATGGTATATTGGGTATTGGGAACGTTGTAGTTACTTTGACCAATGGATGTATAGATTTTATTGTTATTTATTTTTATTTCCGGTTCACTCTGTTTGTGGACATTTTATTTATGAAAATGATGTTTTTTTTTTAAATTGAAAAGTGATATAATATTTATAATGGAACTTTATTTCTTTTACAATGAAATGGATGTTTGGGAATACATGTTTAATAATAAAGAGTTTTTCTTTAAATACTAGATCACATGTCCTTATTTAATGAGTATTAAATTCTATTTTCAAATAAATTTTCTGTTAGCATATGGGAGGGTGTCGCTCTCGTGATTTTTGGTAATTGAATATTAGTCCGGATACAGGCTCTGGATTGAATATTTGGTTGTCCAAAAATCGGGGTGTGACACAGCCATTTCTCTAATTCCTGGAAATTGAAAAGGCAAAAGGAGATTTTATGCTTTTGTGTATCAGAATTTAGAATTTGCGTATGTTGAGTGCAGATTCACCATCTCTTCATAAGCTATTTATTTTAATGCGGATGTAGGGACAAATTTCACATGGGGATTGGCTGTACAATATATGCTTAACCACAAGTTTTCATGTGGCCATGAAGTGTGTGGGATCCATACCATAAATTCCAAATCCTGTTTGTGTGTATATTATTTGCGGAGAAGTTCTTGTGTAACTTAAGGTAGCGTCTATGTGGTGCCTCACACGCTGTGAGATAGCACCACATAGGATTGTTGGGACTATTTAAAATTTTTGTAGTGGGCTCCATTATTCGTGTGGCGCGATTCTATTGGGTATGAGGTACCAAGTGGCATGCATGTGGTACTTTAGGGGTACCCAAAAATTCCTCTCATTTGGTGGATACATTACAGAGTAATTTTACCATGCCAATCACATGTAATTTATGCTTATGCAATGGATGACATAGGCACATGACATGGGACTTTCTGGACATTTCTCTTTGAGGTCGGCTAACTTTTGTGTTAGTCAAAATTAAAGAAAGGAAGCATCATGAACTTGCTTTTCTTGAAGGTTACTGAATTTTGTATACTATTCAAAATTTCAAACAGAGAAATGTTAGGCACACATCCCTCCCAAATTACACCTCAAATCACACTCCTTGTTTTAAATGCATTTACTTTGTGTTGTTTGAATTTTTTTTTCATTTTTCTGTGCATTATTTACACAGCACAGGATACAAACATTTAAAGCAAAACTGTAGTTTAGAGTGTGCTTTAAAATATGTGCCTAACATTTCTCTCCGTTATCATATTTCTGGACTATAGGTAGTCCGGTATTTTTTTTTTTTTTTTGGAAATATTTGGTTTTTGCTGGGAACTAATGATTGGCTCTGTTTACAAAGATTTTGAATTTGTCCCAAAGTAAGAAATAAATAAAGAGTAGTACAAGGCTGCTCAATAATTTGATAAAAAAACACTCGATCAGTACTATGCCCCAAACTTTTTTTTTTTTTCCAGGATCAAAATGAAAGAAACTGAACCAATTTGAATGTGAACTACGATTCAGATCAAGTCGTTTTTAAATAAATTAAATGTGGCAGTGGAACACTTTCAATAATATTAGAACACTTCAACATTAATTTTTAAAAGAAATTAAGTAGGCTTACCGTCATATGTGTTAATAAGAACCTTTTAAGATACAAAATTTAAAAAACATAACATTACTCATTAATATATATATATATACATATATACATATATATACACACATACATAGGAAACCCTCTTCTTTTTGGATTTGTGTATTCCACTTTTTTTTTTAGTCGGTTCATAAAAGTCCCTATTATTTTTGGTATGTGTTATATATATTCATATATATATATATATATATAATGATTGAGATAAGTTTAACAAAAAGTCATCAATACATGGACTTTTTTGTTTTTGAAACTTGGTTCACGTTTCCTAACTTAAGCATGACTTGCAAATTTTTTTTTATTTATTTTTTTATAGAGATTCCTTTTACCACGTTTTTTTGCCTTAATTAATCAATTCTTGAATTGTATTCTCTTTACTATATATATATATATATATATATATATAACCTAGGAATTTAGGAAACTACCTAGTAGAAATCTCATTATTATAGAACTCCTCAGAGCATCTGCAGTGGGTGGTTGTATACCACAAATTTAAGGAAACTTTGTATTGTACACTTGCAGTGGTGTAGGCTAAACATTAAACTTAGGGGATGAAACTTAGTGAAACTTAAGTTTGTTGTTCGCTTAAGTTTCACTATTGTACAAGGCATACGGTAAAGGGTGTGCCGTGAGAGCCCAAGCGGCACACACAAAGCCGTGTGCCATCCCACACGGCACACACTGTGCCGTCCAATTCCCAAACGACACAGTGTTAGCCGTTTGGGGCTTTTTGCCTTTTTTTTTGTGTATAAATGTACTTTTCATATAAAACGATACCGTTTTGTCGCAAACGGCTTTGAGAGTGCCGCTTGAGAAGCACACCAGTGCAAGTGCACACAGCTTGTACAACAAACTTAAGCTAAGTTTTGTTTAAATTTGTTGTACCGACTGCAGATGCTCTCACAAACTTGACTGGTTTCTTCCCCTCTTTTTTTAGTACTCCTTACATTTGGTATCGAAAATTTTAAGCGATTGAATTTGTAAAATTAATACAAGTTATCAAGTACTGAAATTGATCGATTGCATTCAGTGATATTTTCAGTAGAAATGTGTCACACCCCAACCAGTCTCGGGCGGATTAGGACACGTGTAACAATGCCATCAAGGCACGTCCCCAATGGATATAGCATAAATCAAGTTTAAACTCTCCTTTAGACCACTTATAAAACTCATTTACATGCAACTAACCCTAAGGGTGAAATGGTCATTTTAAACTTTTGTCGAGTTTTCATCTCAAAAGGTAGCTTTCCAAATAAGGAACTCAACGTTGAAAACGGCGCGTGAATAAGAACTTCCTAGACCAAGTTATGTTCATTTTAATCTTGGATTGGCTAACACTCAAGTACTTGGTCATTCTGCCAAGAGTTCGCTCAATCTAGAGCAGAGTTTGCTCAATCCAACTTTCTGCAGAAATCATTCTTCCCAGAGTTCGCTCAACCCAGTACAGAGTTCGCCTAGTCCAACTTTTGCAGAAACCATTCTGCTCAGAGTTTGCTCAACCCAGGGAAGAGTTTGCTCAGTCCAACTTTTTGCAAATTATATTTTGCTGCTGCTAAAACAAACTTGCTGCTAAAACACTCTAGTTTGCAAGTTAAAAACATTCCCAAGTCACATGGATTAATTCCAACTCCAGATTAAACTTCATAGAAACTTTTAAACCATTTCAAAACACACTCAAGTGTGATACAACCATCAAAACACCCTTACTTTCATTAATCCAACCCATATGGAAACATCCAAAACCATTTGAAAAACACTCCAAAGTATTACCAAATATCAAAAGAATTTCCAAAACATTTTACACCATTTGATTAGCTATTCACATACATAAAATTTATAATGCTCTAACTAGGAACTCAAGCATACATGTAATCCCCATTTCCACCCCAACATGTGCATAAACACCCAAACAAGATAAACCAAGTTTAATTTACATCAAGAGTTACTTAACTCCCAAAGTCCCTTCCAACATACATGACTTGTGACTTGCAAGTGCAACTCACATCACAAAACACAACCTTTTTGAATTAAAACAATTTTTTGACATTCAAACACTTATCAACTAGTATTTTACAAAAACTTGTAGTTTTTGGGCTCAAACTACAACCAACATCAAGATTATGCAAGGAACTTGTCCAAAACATTAGCATAGGATAGTACATAAGTTTCTTCAAATTTACATTAAACACATGAGTCATAGAATCCCAACCAAATTCCCAATCTCTCTAACTCTACAACCACAAGTCAAGGCTTCAAGCTACAAGTTAAGGATCCCAGGCCACAAGTTACACCATATTACAAGTTAAAAACATAACTACAAGTCCCAAATCTCTCCCCCGTTCCCGAGCACGTTACTTTCTCTCTTGTTCCCGTTCCGTACATGCAGTGGTTATTCAATAACCACAACAGAAAATAATATTTATTTAAGCTTTCGCTTAGTGAGCAAAGCTAATCACATGTATGAGTGTATGTCATATCCAATGCACAATTCAACAATCAACATATCATTTAGTTTCCAAAAGACCAAATATCAATTCATCGTGACATCGCTCTTGTTTTTTGCCCTTATGTGCATATAGCACCTCTAATTCACACCATCTCATATACCCTTCCACAGCTGGGTCACCACCCACACACCTTTACACAGTTAGTGTGGTGAGTACCCTTACACTGTTGGGTTTTTCCATGTCTTTTTATTATGGAGTAAATCCACGGTGAATCAACATAAGGCTTTCTTCAACCCACATAACACATAATCACATAATCATTTTAAGTATGACAATTCTTGCAAAATTAAGCATGTTAAGCTTCCAATTTATACTATCATGCTTTAACCAACATAATTCAACATACGAACATCATAATCAACATTATACATCATAACTTGTAACATTAAACATAATTATACATTCAGCCCATGGATTAGAGTCACTCACCTTAGCAAAATCTACCCAAATTAAACCAAGAAGATGCTGAATTTACCAAATCCTAGCCCAAATCTTACTCCAAAGTAGTTCATATACGTTTTCGACAAGCCGCTTGTCACCGTTTAGAGTGAACTACCAAAATTATGACATTCAAAACGTAAATTAAAGGTATAGGAACGATCGTCTTACCTCCACGAGTCCGAAAATGGCTTCGGTTCGCGAATTGGACGAACGGCGGCTACGGAATGGCGAAAAGACGACGTCGACGTCTCGTGTTCATGTTCTTTCCCGAGCTCTCTCTTTCTTTTCTTTGAATTTCTATAGAATGGAGAGCTTTCTCTCCTATTGACACACACACACATGTAAGAAGCATGATGTGTCAATGCCTTATTTTTCCCCTTTTTCATTTGCACTCCCGATTTTTCTTAAGTTCTTATTATGAAATCTCCAAACATTCCATTAACTACCCAATTATCTAATGAGTGTTTGTATAAGTCCCGTATGGGTCCCGACGAGGTCCCAAATATTTTGTGAAGTTGCTATCGCACCTACCAATTATAAGTTATTTTCAGTTATACCCTTATTTGGTACCAAATACGAACACAAAAATCATCATATAATATGAAAGCATTTAAGCAAATATTCATGTAATCACATAAATGCATTTAACATATAAAATGCAATTTTATTTTATCCGGGCCCTTCACTGGGTCCCACTCCAATACCTGTCCCACCTCACTGGGGACTTTTCCATATGGTGTCCTTCTCTGAACACTTTTTCCATGGGCGAGTCCAAGCCTCCCCTTAATCCATTTTATACACTAATTATATTAATTAATGCATATAAAAATGATAATTAATCCATTTTCTTATTCTTTTTTTTTTCGGAGTGCTATGATGCTATCTATATCATCAACTGTTTTTCACTTGATTAGTATTAAACCATCTTAGCAAAAGGATTCCCAAACACAGCCTTGCTGATGTGGCATGTAGTTTAGCAAGTTGTTGAAATTATGTTAAATAGATCTTAGTGGATAACACTTGTCAATTACTCTCTTACTCTCTCTCTCTCTATATATACATAAAACTTGATCTGTATTGTTTTTAGATTCAATGAATATAAACAATAGCTCTCTGGTTTTGCTTGCTAAGCTCAATCTCTTGATCTATTTCTGATTTTCTTTATGGTATCAAAGCCTTGATTGATCCAAGATCTAGAATATTCTTTTCTTTTTTGTTTGAAAATCTTCATCGATTTGAGATCTACAATTTTCTTCTCTGTTCTTCGGTAATTCTCTGATCTGAGATCTATAATCTTCTTCTCTGTTCTTAATAATCTTCTTTGTTGTTGTGTTCCAATGGTGATCTCCACCAACACATTGAATCTCCCCTCTAATATGATATTTTTTGTTTCTAATCTGAGTTCACTTGTTACCATTCGATTAGATTCATCTAATTACATGATATGGCAATTGCAAGTTCGAAATGCACTTCGTGCGAATCATTTCCTAAGCTATGTTGATGGATCTAGGTCTGCACCAGTTGAAGAAATTTTGGATGAATTAGGTAACAGTATTACAAATCTTGATTTTGTAAGTTGGAGCAATGTAGATACACAATTAGTGAGTTGCTTAAATGCAACTATATCATCAGCAATCCTACCACAAATTGTAGGATTGAACCATGCATAAGAAATATGGAATCATCTCGCAAGGAGATATGCTTCGTCTTCGCGGTCGCATATTCATGAACTAAAGTTGAAGCTTCTAAATGCTTCGAAAGGACAAAATTCAATTGATGAGTATTTAGATGGAATCAAGGATTGTGTGTAACACCCGTACCCGGAGAACGGGTAAATTATTATTTTTATATGCATTAATTAATATAATTAGTGTATAAAATGGATTAAGGGGAGGCTTGGACTCGCCCATGTAAAAAGTGTTCAGAGAGGGACACTAGTTGGAAAAGTCCCCAGTGAGGTGGGACAGGTATTGAAATGGAACCCAGCGAAGGGTAAATTGGTAATTTGCATTTTAAATAATTAAATGCATTTTTACGTGATTACATGAATATTTGTTTAAATGCTTTCATATTATATGATAATACATGTATTAGCAACGAGTATTAGTTTGGATACTCAAATAAGGGTATAACTGAAAAAGGTTCAAAATTAGTAGGTGCGATAGCAATTTCACAAAATATGTGGGATCCACGTTGGGACCCATACGGAACTTAGACAAACACTCATTAGATATTTAGGTAGTTAATGGAATGTTTGGGGGATTTCATAATAAGAACTTAAGAAGTTTCGGGGGTGTAAACGAAAATAATGGGAATTGAGGTGATGACACCTCATATGCATGCAAGTATGTGTCAAGAGACCAAGGAGTCTCTCATTTGCACAAAAATTAAAAACAAAACAAGAGAGAGCTCGGGGGAGAAGACGGAGACGAGACGCCGACACCGTTTTTTCCGCCGTTCCGTCGCCGCCGTTCGTCGGATTCACGAATCGAAGCCATTTTCGAACTCGTGGAGGTGAGACGAACGTTTCTATACCTTTAATTTACGTTTAATTTGCTGAATTTTTGGTAGCTCATACTTAACGATGAGACGTCGTCTACCGAATTCTTGTAGGATTCATTTTGGTGTAGAAATGGAGCTCTAATTGGTGAAATTCAACACTTCTATAGCTTGAATTTGGGTATAATCTTGCTTAAGGTGAGTTTTCTATACAAACCAAATGATTGTGTTTAATGGGTTCAAGGCTTTGATAATGTTAGGAATAACTACTCATGCTAGAGGCTATTTTGTTGTTAGTTTGTGAATTTTATGTCAATTTCATAGAAATGATATGTTGATACAAGTATATGTGTTTATATGTCTATGTGGTAGTCAATGAGCACCGGAGAAATGGTTCATTGTTGGGAGTAATAAGGGTGGTGTAGAGGAAGAATCCGATAAAGACGGAAGTCCAAGGAATAGAAGTGGCCACGGGACCAAGGGAGGTCTTCGGGTCTGAATGAACCATACAACCGCTGACTCGGCGATTACGTTTACATTTTGTATGTTAATTGTAGCATTGCACGTGTTAAACATATAATCATGTTTAGATTACTCACTAAGCGTAATGCTTAAGAAAACCGTTTTCCTATTTCTGTTACAACCACCGCAGGTTCGGAGCCATATCCGGAGAGGAAATGACGCGCGTTAGGAGAGATGGGAGAGATGGGAGAGATTTGGATCTTAAGTTTATGAACTCTCTTTGGAACTTGTAAAATGATGCAAATTATGGTTTTTTTCATGTTAATGTTAATACTGGAGTTGTAGAAAAAGAGTTTGGATCCTAAACTTGTATTGTGATAGTTAGAAGTGAATTTGGGAGCTATTGTATAAATTCTCCTGTTTTATTCAAGAATGGTACAAGTTAGTAGTTGAGATCATCCCGGCAAGTTCGGATGTGTCGTTAGTATCTTAAACATGTTTCCTTAGTGTTCACAATGCTAGTTATAACCTTGAGTTAATTCCCAACAAGTTTCATGAACTTTGGATAAGAATTGAGTTTCAAAGGTTTAAAGTTTGTTTTGGTTTAAATGGAATGAGTTCATGGTGGATTAGATCAAATGATGATTGTGTGATTCATGCTTAACTTGAGATTAAAAATGTTTGGGAGTGTGTTGGAAATGTTTTTCCAAAGTTTTATAATGTTTTCATGTGATTTGGTTGTGTTTTGATAAGTTTGAAACTTGTTTGACAGCAAAATTTAGCAGCAGAACCTGTTCTGTAGGTCGCAGATCGATTCGGGTTTATGAAAGGATCGATCCGGCCTTTTAAGGGAACATTCTGCGGGAAAAACAGGGTAATGGATCGATCCGGGTTTTATGAAGGGATCGATCCGCTTGTATTTTTTCACAGCACGTCCGCTTTTACGGAAACGTGCATAACTCTTTCTAGAAAATTCAGATTCGTGCGCCGTTTTTTGCGTTGGAATCGGGACCCATAGACCTATCCTTTGGTGTAAAATTTTGATATACTTTATTAATGACCATTTTACCCTTGGGTCTGTTTTTGTCACAGCAAGCTCTTTTCCGATGGTTTAATTCATGTTTTTCCTTAATAACTAACAAGGTTTAGTGTTTATTAGTGTACTTTGGTTGCGTATATTCTCGTTACACGTGTCCTAATCCGCTGGGGCGGGTTGGTGTGTGACATTGTGTCTATAAACTTTTAACTACAGGAATAGAAGTAAGTGATGAAGATCTAGTCCTTTACACCGTTAACGGTCTCTCTCAAGAATTTTCATCATTAAAGACAACTCTCAGAGCAAGCACTCAGTTGATTTCCTTCTCTGATCTACAAACTCTGTTACGATCAGAAGAAATTCACATGAATCCTGAAATAAAAGTACAAAACTCTGGTGATATCACTTCAGCATTGACTGCAATAAACAGTAACATGCAATCTCCAAATTCTCCATTTGTTGGATCACCTCAGGTTCCAAATCCTTCCAATTATAATCAGAAATCAAGCAATTTTAATGATTATCATTCGAATCAAAGAGGAGGAGGACGTAATCGAAATTTTCGAGGACGTGGTTTTGGTAGAAACAACTTTAATAAATTGTCTTGTCAAATTTGTGGAAAAAATAATCATTCAGCTGCTGATTGTTATCACAGTTATAATCCTTCATTTCAAATGCAAATTAACTCTGACTTTGTTCCTAATTCTTCTTCATATCCGACTCAGCCTGTTCAGAATTTATCTCATGCCTATTTTTCACAGCCTCAATCCACAACAAGTCAAATTGCGTCATTTGCTTCACCTACTTCTTCATTTGTTCCACCATTCTCTCCATTACTCAATTCATCTTCTCCTTCGGCTTTCCCTTCTACTAGCACCCCACAATTTCCTTCTCCTATCTCATCACATACAGCTAATCCTCCTATTTTACCCACACCTACTCTATCTCCTCTTTCATCTCTCCCTTGTTCCTATCCCTCTCCCAACTGGTACTCTGATCAAACTATTCCCTCTTCCACTCCAATTTCTCAACAATCATCTCCCTCCTCAGATTCATTTTCTCCCCATGCTCTTCTTGCACATAACACATTCTCTTCATCCTCTTCTTCACATTGGTTGTTTGATACAGGGGCTACCAGCCATCTCACCAATAGTTTGAACTCCGTTCACTCCTTTCATTCATACACTGGTGCAGATTCTGTAACAGTAGGCAATGGGGCCAAAGTGCCCATTCATCACACTGGCAATGGACTGTTATCTACTCCCACTAGGCCTCTCTTACTCTCCAATATACTTCATGTTCCCTGCATCAAACATAATCTTCTTTCAGTCCATCAGCTTGCCAAGGACAACAATTGTCGTGTGATTTTTGACTCTAATGAATTTTACATTCAAGATAAATCCACGAATGTAATCCTACTTCAAGGACCTTGTACTCATGGTTTATATCCCATCTTATCACCTTTCATTTCATCTCCTTCATATTCATTTTCCACCTCTAATGCCTTTGTTTCGGTTCCATCTTCTTCATATCAGCACTGGCATTTTAGGCTAGGACATCCATCACAGGTTGTTCTCACCCATCTTTCTAAAGCTCAGTCAATTCCCCAAGTTTCTACTCCTAAGACTCCTTGTCATTACTGTTGCATTTCTAAAAGTCATTAAATTCCTTTCTCTCTTTCTTCTAGCTCCACCAAAGCACCTTTTGAACTTGTACATAGTGATGTCTGGGGACCTACCACTACTCCATCTACGTCTGGTCTTAGATTCTATGTTATCTTCATTGATGACTATTCAAGGTATACTTGGCTTTATCTACTTAAAACCAAGTCTGAAGTTTTCTCCACATTTGTTCAATTCTATAATATGGTTGCCACTCAATTCCGTACATGTATTAAAACCCTTAGGAGTGATAATGGTGGTGAATTTGTCAATCTCTCCATGACTTAATTTATGGCTCATCATGGCATAATTCATCAAAAGACTTGTCCCTATAATCTTGAGCAAAATGGGGTCAGTGAAAAGAAGCATCGACACCTCATTCAAACCACTTTAGCTCTTCTTCAACGCTCTTATGTCCCCTCCAAGTTCTGGCCTAATACTCTTCTTACAGCTACTTATCTCATAAATCGATTACCAACTGTTCCTCTTTAATTCAAAACACCTTTCGAGGTTTTATTTCATGTTCCTCCTGATTATTCTTTCCTCAAAGTGTTTGGCTGCTGCTGTTACCCATGGTTACAGCCCTATCGATCCTCCAAACTAAGTCCCAAATCCCTCTGTTGTGTCTTCCTTGGTTATGCCTCTGACTCAAAAGGCTATAAGTGTCTAGACATCAGCACTGGTCATGTCTATGTTTCAAGATATGTTAAATTTGTGGAGGATCAGTTTCCATTTTCTCCATCTTTCTTAGGGGTGTTCACGGTCGGTTTCAGTCGGTTTCTCGGTTTTTCACATAAAAAAACCGACCAATAGCCTCGGTTCGGTCGGTTTGGTCGGGATTTTGAGGTGTTTCGGTCGATCAGTTCGGTTTTCTTCTTGGACTATAAGTTTAAAAACCGACCGAATGCCCTCGGTTTGGTCGGTCGGTTTCGGTCTCGATTTTTCTTGTACACCCCCAATCCTTCTCTCAATTTCTATCTCCCTTGACTATACCTTCCACTCCCTCAACTTCTGTCTTACCCAGTTCTTCTCATTCTTCTTCCTCATCTCTCTGGTTTCCAACCATGTCCCCTCACCCTTCTTCTTATCCCGGTTTGCCATTCTTTATCCCTCCCACCACTGTTCCCTCTCAACCCATTCTATCACCCAACTCTACTTCTTCTTCCTCAACCCATGATTTCTCCATCAGCGCTGAGCCTCAATCCACCTCTATTTCTGCCCCTACTCCTCCTACTTCTTCCCTTAGTTCTCATGTTATGATCACCAGATCCAAAGCTGGTATTCACAAGCCTCGATATCCCTTTGAGCCCTCAGCAAATTTTGCTACCTTCTCTCTCCCATCTTCTATTCCTTATGCCACTCATGAACCTTGTACCTTTTCTCAAGCCAATTCTTCCCCTCTCTGGAGGTTTGCAATGTCTGAAGAATTCAATGCTCTTCTCTCTCAGCATACTTGGGGTCTGACTCCTCTTCCACCAAATAAAACTCTTATAGGCTGCAAATGTGTGTTTTGAATTAAACATAATTCTGATGGCTCCATAGCTAGATACAAAGCCAGATACAAAGCCAGATTAGTTGCAAAAGGGTTTCATCAGGTTGAAGGACTGGATTACTTTGAAACATTTAGTCCTGTGGTTAAGCAACCCACAATTCGAATGGTTATTGCTTTGGCTCTACATTTTGGATGGGATGTCAAGCAGCTCGATGTTTCGAATGTGTTTCTTCATGGTGTTCTTGAAGAGGAAGTTTATATGATCCAACCCCTTGGTTTCACGGATCCCTCTCTTCCTTCTCATGTGTGCAAGCTGAACAAGGCTCTCTATGGTCCTAAATAGGATCCTTGAGCCTGGTTTGCTACGTTCTCAAAATTTTTGCGGAACAATGGTTTCCTAAATAGCACTGCAGATACCTCCTTGTTTGTCAAGCACTTCAACACTGATATTATCATTGTACTGGTTTATGTTGATGACATCCTTATTATAGGCAGCACAACTGCTGGTATCTCTGAAGTCATCACTGCTATGCACTCAGTTTTTGCTATGAAAGAACTAGGCACTCTTAATTATTTTTTGGGTATTGAGGTTACATCTTCTTCTCAAGGACTATTTCTCACTCAATCTTAATATGGCTCAGATCTTCTTATTAAGGCTGCTATGCAAGAGTGTAAACCATGTGCTTCTCCATCTTCTTCTAAGCCCTCTGCTCAGGTAGATACTTCTTCTTTCTCTGATCCCGGTCTATATCGCAGATTGGTTGGGTCTCTTCAATACTTGACCATAACTAGGCCCGACATTACTTATGCAGTGAACTGGGTTTGTCAATTCATGCATAACCCACTTACTCTTCACTTCACAACTGTTAAGAGAATTTTGAAATATGCCAAAGGTACCATATCTCATCACTACAAGGAAAAAGGCTTTTTATGTCACTTAAAAAGTGACATAAATAGGTATTTATGTCACTTTTTTTCCAGTAAAAAGTGACATAAATGGAGGCGACATAAATGTTTTAAAAGCGACATAAATGTTTTCAAAAAAGTGACATAAATGTTTCATAAAACCAACACATTTGTTAATAAAAAGTGACATAAATACTTAAAAGTGACATAAATACCATTTTATTTATGTCACTTTTAGCCTAAAGTGACATAAAAGTAGAAAAGTGACATAAATATCAAACAAAAAAATTACATCAAAGGCTTAAAAGTGACATAAATACTTAAAAGTGACATAAATACTATTTTATTTATGTCACTTTTAACCTAAAGTGACATAAAAGTAAAAAAGTGACATAAATACCAAACAAAATTATTACATCAAAGTCTTAAAAGTGACATAAATACTTAAAAGTGACATAAATACCATTTTATTTATGTCACTTTTAACCTAAAGTGACATAAAAGTAAAAAAAGTGACATAAATACCAAACACTCAGTCTTAAAAGTGACATAAATACTTAAAAAAAGTGACATAAATACCACCCTGTTAAAACAATATATACCACCCTGTACATATATATACAATACCACCATGTACAAAATTAAATCCAACTCAATTAATGATCTATTGCAACTACTAAATTTTATCGATTAATCTAAATACCAACCAATTAATATATTGGAATGAACAAAAAACATATACAATCGATCCGAGTCAAAAGTGCTAAAATAATAACATATACATATTACATAATACATTCATCAAAAAGTACTAAGAAAACTATGAAACCAACAACAATGAATTAGCCCAACAAAAAATGTGGTTCACTACTTGTTAGCTTTCCATCAAATTGTGAAACTTTAATTTGTACCTACAAAAAAGAAAAAGTTTTCATTAATTATTTGTATATATAAAATAATAAAAGAGCAAAACTATGTTTGGGGGTTTTGAGAGACCAAATTAAAATGTGTTCGGGGACTCGGAATGACGTAATACTCATTTTTTCATATTATTTGTCAACCGTGAATATATCCGTTATCCATTCCGTTAGTTCCCGCAAGTTTATTTAGGCATGTTTGAGGTGCGTGCAAGGTTTCGTGACGTTTGGTTAAGCGGTTTAACGATTCACTACTCAAAACCTCACAAAGTACTAGGCGTTTTCAAGCCTAAGTAATGAAATAGTCGCTTTTTTCGCAATTTTTGTGAACCGTTAATCCGTTATCCATTCCGTTAGTTCCCGCAAGTTTATTTAGGCATGTTTGAGGTGCGTGTAAGTTTTCGTGACGTTTGGTTAAGCGGTTTAACGATTCACTACTCAAAAGCTCACAAACTAGGAATTTGAAGCCTAAGTAATGAAATAGTCGCTTTTTTCGCATTTTTTGTGAACCGTTAATCCGTTATCCATTCCGTTAGTTCCCGCAAGTTTATTTAGGCATGTTTGAGGTGCATGCAAGGTTTTGTGACGTTTTTTTAAGCGGTTTAACGATTCACTACTCAAAACCTCACAAACTAGGAATTTCAAGCCTAAGTAATGAAATAGTCGCTTTTTTCGCATTTTTTGTGAACCGTTAATCCGTTATCCATTCCGTTAGTTCCCGCAAGTTTATTTAGGCATGTTTGAGGTGCGTGCAAGGTTTCGTGACGTTTGGTTAAGCGGTTTAATGATTCACTACTCAAAATCTCACAAACTAGGCGTTTTCAAGCCTAAGTAATGAAATAGTCGCTTTTTTCGCATTATTTGTCAACCGTTAATCCGTTATCCATTCCGTTAGTTCCCGCAAGTTTATTTAGGCATGTTTGAGGTGCGTGTAAGTTTTCGTGACGTTTGTTTAAGCGGTTTAACGATTCACTACTCAAAAGCTCACAAACTAGGAATTTGAAGCCTAAGTAATGAAATAGTCGTTTTTTTTGCATTTTTTGTGAACCGTGAATGCGTTATGCATTCCGTTAGTTCTATCAAGTTTATTTAGGTATGTTTGAGGTGCGAGTAATATTTCGTGTCGTTTGGTTAAGCGGTTTACTGATTCACTACTCGAAACCTCAATAACTAAGCTTTTTCAAGCCTAAGTGAATAAAGAGTCATTTTTTCGCATTTTTTGTGAACCGTGAATGCGTTATGCATTCCGTTAGTTCCCGCAAGTTTATTTAGGTATGTTTGAGGTGCGAGTAAGATTTCGTGGTGTTTGGTTAAGCGGTTTACCGATTCACTACTTGAAACCTCAATAACTAAGCTTTTTCAAGCCTAAATGACTCAAGAGTCATTTTTCGCATTTTTTGTGAACCGTGAATGCGTTATGCATTCCGTTAGTTCCCGCAAGTTTATTTAGGTATGTTTGAGGTGCGAGTAAGATTTCGTGGTGTTTGGTTAAGCGGTTTACCGATTCACTACTTGAAACCTCAATAACTAAGCTTTTTCAAGCCTAAATGACTCAAGAGTCATTTTTCGCATTTTTTGTGAACCGTGAATGCGTTATGCATTCCGTTAGTTCCCTCAAGTTTATTTAGGTATGTTTGAGGTGCGAGTAAGATTTTGTGTTGTTTGGTTAAGCGGTTTACCGATTCACTACTCGAAACCTCAATAACTAAGCTTTTTCAAGCCTAAGTGAATAAAGAGTCATTTTTTTGCATTTTTTGTGAACCGTGAATGCGTTATGCATTCCGTTAGTTCCCTCAAGTTTCTTGAGGTATGTTTGAGGTGCGAGTAAGATTTCATGTCGTTTGGTTAAGCGGTTTACCGATTCACTACTCGAAACCTCAATAACTAAGCTTTTTCAAGCCTAAGTGAATAAAGAGTCATTTTTTTCGCATTTTTTGTGAACCGTGAATGCGTTATGCATTCCGTTAGTTCCCTCAAGTTTATTGAGGTATGTTTGAGGTGCGAGTAAGATTTCGTGTCATTTGGTTAAGCGGTTTACCGATTCACTACTCGAAACCTCAATAACTAAGCTTTTTCAAGCCTAAGTGAATAAAGAGTCATTTTTTCGCATTTTTTGTGAACCGTGAATGCGTTATGCATTCCGTTAGTTCCCGCAAGTTTATTTAGGTATGTTTGAGGTGCGAGTAAGATTTTGTGTTATTTGGTTAAGCGGTTTACCGATTCACTACTCGAAACCTCAATAACTAAGCTTTTTCAAGCCTAAGTGACTAAAGAGTCATTTTTTCGCATTTTTTGTGAACCGTGAATGCGTTATGCATTCCGTTAGTTCCCGCAAGTTTATTTAGGTATGTTTGAGGTGTGAGTAAGATTTCGTGGCGTTTGGTTAAGCGGTTTACCGATTCACTACTTGAAACCTCATGTTGCACCATAACAGGAGAAGGCTAATACTTCCCTTGCAAAATGAGGATGTTTATGTTAACTGATAGAACAAATACTGTCATACGTTTGCTGATTAATTCTCATGTTCATGTCCTTGTAGGAATTTGGACTTTATTATATTAGAAAGTCGTGAATTTGAGAATCAAAAGAGAAAAACCATGCCAGTGCATTGAGAGTTCTAACCGGCTCAGCTGATTAGACATATTGCCCATTCAGACTTCACATAACTTCTATGCTTTTGCAGTGGCAGTAACTGGGCATTTCCCTAATGTATTCCAGAGTATATCGTTTCCTTCTTTTCCTTCCTTACCCTTTTTTTTTCCCTCATAAAATCTATGAACCAAACAGAGCCTAAGGCTCAGCTTGGTTTGAGGATTTAGAAAAGGAGAAGAAAAATGAGAGGAGAACAAGAAGGAAAAGTATTTCCTTAGTGTTTTCTCTTGCGCTTTCATCCATGCTTAAGTGACATTTAAAGGCTGATGATCTTTAGAAAATTGCTTATAAGGGGGTCTATGATCTATAACACCTAATGAAGAGTCATCTCAAAAAAATATTTGTTACAAAAATACCTGAGATGAAAACTCCACTGGTGCTTTAACAGTCGGGAAGATGCTTACCTGAATATAGCACAAAGTTACAAACCATAAGAAAGTTTGCAAATCAACATGCATTAAGCTCTTGCAATATAAAAAAAAAAATCAAGTTAGTTATGGGAATTTGGAATCAGGAAACATGCTTGACATATACTTGAACCTATTCTTCTATTTTTGGTCTATACTAACTTGAAATCCAAGTGGTACGTTGATATAGGAGAAGTATATGAGAGATACAATGCGATTGCAAAATTGGGACAAAGTTGTTAGGTTCAACCCAGTTGAGAATTATATTTTTTCACGATGCTTAAGACTAGATTAGGTGACTGTCCAGTGAATATCCTGACAATCACATCTCTCTCGAAAGAAGAAATACTTGAAAGGAAAATTTATAATAGCACGTATATACTTCCTTGTAGAGAACAAAAAACAAGCTTGATAATAGAGAATTACATTATTACTGCTTGAAGATCTTCAAATTTGAAAAAAATTAGTGTTCTTAGAAATGATTTGGAGGCTGCATGCCGCTGCCAAAAGAGGGGGAGGGGGAGGGGGAGGGAGAGGGGGAGGGGGAGGGGGAGTGGGGGCCATTTGAAATAATAACAACTATTGTAAAAGTAGTGCTTAAACTCGTCAATTATATCACAATGAACACCATGGAGCCATTCAATTTATAGAGGACATCCATACATACCAAAGCATATTCAAACTCAATTCTTTATTGATTAAAAATGTTACATTGGCAAAAATCTTGTTTGAAGAATACACTAGATTCAATGTCAAGGAATTAGGGCTGCTCAAAATCCACCCGCCCACCCGACTCACCCGACCACCCGACTCACCCGTAGCCTTTTTATTGGTTTTTAAACAATGTGGGTGGAGTCACGGGTCTTGGAGGTGAAAACCCGACAGTTTCGGGTGGAGTCACGGGTCTAGGGGGGGTGAAAACCCGATTCACCCGACCCGACTCGAAACACACTTAATTGTTTATTTAAAAAATATATATATATGTAATATATATGCTTATATCAATATATGCATTATGTATTATATAGTCTTTAATGTATATATATGTAATATACTTATATGAGTATATGTATTATGTATTATATAGTCTTTAAATATATAGATATATATGTTATATTCTTGTATCAATAAAATATATATGTCACTAGCGGAGATATAAAAACATTAAAACCATCAAACTAGCACATGACTATGTTTTTATTTTTTGTTTGGTTAGAGGTTTGGTTAGCCCATGATTATGTAGACAAAAACATTCAAAGCAAAAAAAAAAAAAATGAAGACAAAGTCATGTGTAAAGCAAATGTTTGATTGAGACAAATGCGACAGTCGGGTTTCACCCGACTCGACCCGACTCACCCGACCACCCGATGAGTCGGGTGCACTGATCGGGAGAGAACTAATCCTAAATATACGCCTTAACGAACATTTGTTAGTACTTTTTATCCTGTTTTTGTATATTTTTACTCCGTTTTCTAGTTTCTGACAGGTTTTGGAAGAAATCAACTAAACCAGGCTAAACAGGGTGAAAAAGCAGAGCTAAAGAAGCTGAAAAAGCCAAGTCGCGCGCGCGACCCGCGCCCGCAAAAACCAGAAATCGCTCGCGCGATCCGCTCGCGCGAGATCCCCAGAATCGCTCGCGCGATCCGCGCGCGCGAAGAACAAAATGTCGCGCTCGCGCGACCCGCTCGCGCGATATGTGGAAAAATCAAAGTTGCGTATTTCAGTGTACTGAAGACTCCTGTGCAAACGAAACTGCTGAAAGACGTCTAGACTGTAAATTACATCAGTTTCAGTTCGTTTCGGGCTAGGAAGGCTTACAAAACTTGTTGTAAATCTATATATACTCTATTTTACTTCAATTGAAGGGTTACACACCCATACATACACATTCTACAACCATACTTCCAGCCATTGAAGGGAGGGAAGCAAGGAGAAGAAGAAGAAGACCAAGGGTTTCCATGGCCTCCTCCATCAACTACTTGCCATCCATCACTTCCATGGACGGCTAGATCATAGATCTAGGGTTTCAATGAAGCCCTAGACGAGTAATAGGGTTTTATTTATGTTTTTAGTTTAGTTTTATTATGTATGGATGACAGTCACATGTTTAGAGGATTTTTATAAATAAATCGAACTTCTAGTGATTAAATCATTGCTTTCAGAATTTATTCTTGTCTTAGATCTATTTTGACTGTGATGTGCTCAACGATCTATTCTTGCTGTGCTTGTTTAGATTGTTTACATGTGATGGTGCTTTATTGATTCGTGCTATCAAGTATCCGAATAGTCCATGCCTAGGTTAGACGGATTAGATCACAACCCTAGTTTAGTGTGGGATAATTCGTGCTAACCGAAGATGGATTATGTTGGTGCTTGAACCATGATTATCTTCTTGTCGGAGGAATTGGGCTTATAGTTACAATTCCCCATATTCATCCAACGTAATAATCTAAAGTAATTCATAAATATTCCTATTATGAGACTAGTGGTGGATTTGTAATCCTAGGTTCCCTTAAACATTCATTAAAAACACTTTTAATTGCTTTCATAGTTTAGATTTACTTTTATTGTTATTAGTTTAAGTAACTCCAAATCAAAATCCGTTTTTCCTAATTAATTAGACTTAGGTTTTAAAATTAAGTTGCTGTAGTTAACCAATCCCTGTGGGTTCGACCTTTGCTTTCACACTACAAATCTTTAGAAAAGTAAAGCATACTTTTTATATCTTGATATTGACAACATCATGCACCCGGCAAAGCGAGTGGATGACGGATGGAAGGAGGGAAAACCCGACTATGTTCGGATGGATGAGCGGATGAGGGCCAAACCCGACTCACCCGACTCATGAGCACCCCTACAAGGAATGAAGAAACAATGTTATTTTCATCCTAGGTTTTGTTTGATCCAACACAGTCCACATCTAAAAGAGTGAGCTTAGCCCTTTTGTAAAATTTTGAAGTTAATTTGTACAAACACAACAATATAGAAAACTTGAAACTCGAACTGTCACAGACTATTCTAAACAAACCAAGTAAAGAGGATCAACATTTTATAATAAACTCGAGTTCAATATGGCTGAATTTAAATCTAAAGCCCATTATATATGATCTCATGCAATTTTATTAGTATGCATGAGCACGACATGCACCTAGAGGAGTATTATTCTTCTCTGCTTTCTAGACTATCCACCGATAGCTTCAGCTCTGTTATCTGCATCAAGAGAAGTGTTATACTCTCTTTTTTTTCCTGGCTAGGAGACTCTCAACATTCATAAACTAAAAGGTTCGCATCACTGCAGAGACTTAAATTACCTGCAGTTCATATGCAGACACTGCAATAGAAGAAGGTCCAGAAGCTTTAACAGGTTGACTTGCTGTGCTTAAAGAAGACACATCCCTTCTAGCATTTTGGGAGGACTGAGTTTTATGAGCAGCTGTTGAAGTCTTGATTGATTGTGATGATACGGATTTCTTACTTGCATCTTTTCCTCCTTTGCAAGCCTCCCTTCTTTCCAACGGATTGTAACTGATAATTACGGTAAATAAGCAAGAAATCAAAATACGTGATTGCTTTCCCTAATCTTGGATACAAGACTGGAGAGTTTTTATCCGAATAATACACATCCGAGGTAAACAAAAGGGCAATTGGAGGAGTGTCAAATGTTTGCGTGACAGTTGTCATTAACAGTCAATAGCAGTATGCTATGCTTCAACCCAAAATCATAATTGTTAAAAATGCCCATGCAGCCATAAGATGAACCAAGACTATACCTAGGCAATCGCCCAAGAACCAACCAGATCATAGTGAAAGACAATCTCACTATGCCTTCTTTCATACGTCTGTTTATACAACTTTGGACTAGTTATTATTTTGACAATCTTACGTTTAAAAAATCAAGTGGATAAGATGTTTTTGTAAGTAGAAAGAGGGGATACAACTTATCAAAGTGTCAGTTCGCAACAATTTGTGTGAACTTGAATAAGAAAGGAAATGGCATTAGGGAGTGCCCTGGGGGACAGGAAAGGAATTAGGATGTTGTAGTTTAAAGCTCCGATTGTTGAAGCTGAAATTTCTTCTTGTCAAGAGCATCGAGTACAATGCTTTTATCTAACTCAATAGTTCACGTATTTTAACTAAATTATGCTCAAATATTTCAAAAATGAACGTCTAAAGACAATTTCTAAATCTAAATTTATGTTCAACTCAATTACTGCTACGCTACTACCTACCTATTTAAACAATAAAGAAACCGTCCAGATTATTTATTTTTATTTTTTTTGCCTAAATCATGTGATCCAAGCAACCACTAACTAGGTGATTGAATGGACCCTGGTGACCAGGTGTTGCCTAGGCACGAATCTGACAACTATGCCCAAATAACAACCGCGTTTCTATGAAAATAAATCATACAATGAACATGGCATGATTCGTTGAATCAAAATGCGACAATTGTTGAGATGCACAAACGAAGAGGGCAACATCTTCAATATTGTAATATATTTAAAAATAGAAATTTAAAACTTGATTGAAAAACAAACAAAAGAAAAAGGACAACATGTGATCAACAACCTTTAACAACCAAGCACAACAACTCAAATTCAACCACCAACTTATCATGCCTAGTTCAATAATAAAAAAAATATTCAACCAAGAACATGAGAAATAGCTAAACAAGTAACAGGAATAGATAGCCATAGCCTCAACAAAATCCTAGTATTGAAACCACTGCAACAAACCAAAAACAGCACTAAAAGCTCAATTGCTTCAACTTTTTTTTTTTTTTTTTCTGCAATGGACAAACTCTATCAATAAGCCAAACGTTCTAAAAAAATCCAGAGATATAAATAGCAAACAAGAAATAATTAGTGATTTATAGGGGTAACAAACAGTAAGACAAGAAGATCTAAAGAGGGTTCCATTTATGAGAATGATTCTTTCAGTAGAACAAACAAAACTTCAATGAATTCCCCCAAACATAAATTTGAGAGAGCAAGGGCGGAGCCCGAAATTTTGTTTTGGGGGCTGAGGAACGAATTTTTTTTATTTTGGTGTCTATTTATACTTATTTGATAATGAGATATAGTGTCAAATTGAATCTATTTACGAACAATATTATCGTTTGGGGTAATATTTATACATTTTGGGGTTTATGGTGTCAAATTGAGTTTGAAATACTTAAATTGGGGTGTGCTAGACTAAATTTGGGCTAAAATATCACATGTACTAAAAAAATTCTCAAATTTTAGAGTGGACTAGACTACATTGGGGCTAAAATATCACATGTGCTATTTTTGTTTTTCAAATTTGGGGGGCTAAACTACAATTGGACTAGAATATCACATGTACAAGAATATCACATATAACTTCAAAGAACAACTATGTTTGTAAATAATTGGATGACCGAATAAAACAAGTTATAGCAAGATAGATCTATATCTAGAAACAGCATATATCCACATAAAAAATGATACATAAACCAACCAAATGAGTTACAAAGCGTGTTTTAACAAAGGAAATAACAAAAACCTAGAGTAAATGAATTTTATACCGTGGCTTCATTGTTATAGCAGGGAGCTCGAATCCATGTATTTTCTTCTATAATGCATGCTTATACCAACAAACATGAATAAGCAAACCCAAATGTCGAAGAAGGAACCTCCAACCTCCATTTGCTGACTCCCGATATTAATGTTGCTAAGCTATTTTAGCTCATAAAAACAATAGAAGCTGAAAAATTCATATACATTACCATTACCAAATGTCGAAGAAGGAAGAAATAAAATAAAATAGAACTGCCATATATCATCAGCAAATATCCTACATAGGCTTTAAAAAAAAAAACTAAACTATAATGAATCAAGCTATCAATTATTCCTGTTCACCACCACAATGCAAATATGTTCACCGCCACCTTCCAATAATGCTCCATAATTTGATGTTTTAAACAAGTTTGTAACGGAAAAGTCTAATTGATTAGTCCATATAAACAAGACATATGTGTCAATATATGGGATCAATTTATCATATTAAAGACAAAATCAGCTAGCACGAACACAGCAGGAATGTATAAGCTTACCAACCATAATGGCATCCACTTTCCCTCCTCCTATAGGTGATACAAGCATTCTATAAAGATCCAATAACAATGGAGGAAAAAGTGATACCAATATCCGATTCTACCATAACCCAGAGCAGTTAGTAGCCATGGCAAAATCATATCCAATTAGGGGAAATATTATAACAAATAATGAAAGATCTAGCACTCCCTCTCCTTAATATCTGCCAGTACTTCTTGTAGTAAGGGTCCGTTTGATTTGCGAAAATGCAAAGGAATTTACCTAGTGTTTTCCTTCATTTCTTAAATAACATTAGAATATAATCAATAAGAAAATACCCAAGAAAATAGGTAAGGATAGTGACTCTTAAGAATCAAAATTTTGAGTTTCTTTTGTTCCAGATATTTCCCGTTGTTTTCCTTGTTAACAAGTTCCATCAATGTTCACTTTTCCTTTTCCTCGATAAATGTGAAGAGTAAACAGATCCTAACTAGTATAAGCATTTTCTTCTGGTTGCTCCTTTTTAGTGACACATTCCACAGTGTAAAGAGACACCGTTGAATCAATCAAACATGCACAACAATAAGCAAAAAGAGTTGACGGTAAACCTCATTTTTTTTGTTTGCTAAAAGCCAGAATAAATACAGAAAAAGAGAAAGAGAAGAGGATAAAAGCCTCAATGAGAAAGTACAATCAGTTGCTCAACACAAATGTGGGGGGGATAAAATCCAATCCATATGTGGTCTACCATGCACATATTGTGAAAAACACAACTCATATAGTGTAAAAAAAATTACAAACTTGTTAGACATAGCGCAGAGCAGAAAAAAAACATATAACCATTGAAAAAAATGAGACATACAAATCTCCTAAATTTGAATTCCAAATTTGGTTCCCAAATGCTTTATTAGTAGTACTACCTAAAACAAGTTCCAATGAAAATTCAATGGGCTCCACTACAAGTGGATACAACTTTCAAACCATTTGGGATTCAAATTTGGGAGTTATACAATTATCTTGCATTTGTTTTAGGGGCTATTTGATGCTGATTTGGAGGCTGTTACAGGCTGCTTGTAAACATGTGTAAGCAATCAAGCAAGGACATATGCATGCTTGTGAACAATCAAGCTACAGAACCCCCCAAAAGCATAATATAAAATGTTCACTCTAAGTAAATGCACTGAACAGACACTTTAAAGAGAGAGTACCTGCAAGGTCACATGTCTGCGCGCACACTGAAAAAAAGTCGAATTGCTATTTTAATGCCCAAGCTGTTTACACTTCCCCCTGCATTTTATCAATACCATAATTTGATTTGTATCAAAAGTAGCACAAAGACCTATGGAAGATTCATCAATGATATTCATTTTCATTCTGGATATGTGTACACGCAAATCCAGATGTACATGCGTAGAAAATAAACGTTACTAACACTTAATTTGGGGAAAAAATCTCATTTAATGTAAATTCGTCATTCAATTAACGAAAGAGTCGTAAGAATGAGCTTTAAATCCTTGGTTTCAAAGATAGCACTAATAAACCATTCATTTTCTGTGC
Source organism: Hydrangea macrophylla (assembly GCA_033977485.1). Classification (NCBI taxonomy): domain Eukaryota; kingdom Viridiplantae; phylum Streptophyta; class Magnoliopsida; order Cornales; family Hydrangeaceae; genus Hydrangea; species Hydrangea macrophylla. Next base: position 93,036,321 of record CM066998.1, on the reverse strand, counting down.
CAAGGACACTTATAAATAGAAAACCAAAACTAATCCATGTTGGATCAACCAAAATGGTTCTCTGAGGGGCTCAAATGAACAAAGCTTTACTATTTTTCTGCCTCAAGTAAATTAGATGTCTAAAGATGTAACTTATTCAAAATTACATCCCTTCACTTTCTCCGGGGGGAAAATATAGGAAAATAGAATACCGAATAGAGTTTCATTAAAGCATTTTCGGCGTCGAAGACCAAATCAGAGTGGTCAGATTTGTGGTTTATGTTGCCAACTCTGGCCATGGGTCTATCTTCATAGCCGGAGTGGGTGGCAATTTGGGTCTTTCAAGGTAAACTCTCTCTTGAAATGCAAAAGTGAGGATAACTTAGGAATTAGCAGTCGATGTTAAACAAGCATTCACACTATAAATAAAATTGACATAGTATTTCACTCTCAACCAATACTTAACTTCAACATCCAATACATAGTGTATTTAGGATTTGTTGGTCTAGGAAGACGAAAAGGAAATTCACCAAAACTTTCAACCCCATCAAAACACTTCCTTATGTATAATGGCATTTATTTTGACGTTTTCCTCCCCACCAAATTGGACTTAATTCATAATCTCTCATTCAAGCTTTCACACCCACACAGATTTCATGTCCCAATTTGGAAGAAGAAACGATATGGGGATAATGAAATTAAATGGTAGACCATCTATGAATTGGAAACATAGATGCTGAGGCAAGGAGACGGTGACGGCCAGGCGAAGCCACTGGCGGTGTTGGAGGTGATGGGCAGTGATTCAAAAGCATAATGATCTCAAACATGACTAATCTTAGAAGATAAGACCTAATAATTTGAAATAGGAATTGAAGAAGTGATGAAGTAATTTTTTATTTGGATTTTCCCCAAATTTAAACTTCCTAGAAAATCAAACTCTAACACCATTCTTCTATGTAAACTGACTTCCTGAATTTGAAGGGAGTTCAATAAATAATTCAGATGTACTCAGAAAAAAAGTATGAAAGGGGGAAAAGTAAGAAAAAGGGAAAAGGTGTGTACTTAAATCTTGGTCATTACTCGGCAACTTTACCCCGTGGAAAATGGGAAAATAATTCACTTCTACCATTCAGCTTTCTTAAGATGGCAACAAAAATATTGTTTAATCACATTTCTAAGGTGCATAGAGAGAAGAGCAAATGATAACTTGTTAGGTGCTACTACCATCGCGTTGGTAAAATTCAAAGGCACAACTAAGACGGTTGTATCTAAGACGATCCTTCGAAAGGGTAACAATTTATCAACTATGAAATTAACATACCTTGTTAGGTATTACTACCGAAGTCTTGGTAACATTCTAACAATTTGCTTGTTGTTAAGATTTCTACTGCATTGAAATCCAATAGCCAAAAATAGTCTAAAGTTAATCATGGTGATCCAAGAAAGGAGGAGAACAAAGAGGGAAGAGGAAAAAAAGGGGTGGAAGTCGTCATTGAAGTTTTGAAAAAGCAAAACACATTAAAGTTTTCTTATGGAGACACGCGGTTTTTTTAAGCAGAACTAAAAGCACACAAAATTCACTTTAACCTACATAGCAGAACCTATTGGATGGAGAAAAGTTTCTCAAAACTGAAACACAATGAATTTTTATTATCAAGATGCAGCAAAGTAATTTTTTTTACCCAAAGAATTCATGTTCAACAGATGAGACTTATCTTAGAACGGAAAACATAATCAAATTCCTCCTAAAATTGGGTAGCAAAACAAATTAGTTGGAAGAAAGTTTCTACAAACTGAATGGCGTTAATTTTTTCAATTGAGAAACCAACTTTTTTAGAGAAGAGGATAATGGCTAATGTTGAAGCTAAGATTCATAGCTCAAAACAAACCTAATATGAGTATCCTACTAATACTAAGGGGAAAATGGGATGGTTAAAGCTCCATAATAACTTCTTCAAAACATATTTCACTAATCTGCAGACCACAATCAGTCAGAAAATCTGTCAGATATCCCAATCTTCAATACTAATAACTGATTTACACAATTTTGAATAAACAAGAAGCCTATTTCTACTGCTCAGATACCCAAACTACTATTCCTAAGGTTTAGAACTTATGTTTCTAAATATGTCAAGAGATGGCTTTCAATAAGTAGAATAAAAATTAATTGAAGTACATTAATTGAAAAATTAAGCGAAAGTGAGGTACAAACAACTTTTGGTTGGACGATCATATTTACAGTTTAACCATGAAAACTCTCTTACAAAATATCATTACAAGGGTAGATAAAAGGTAAATCCCAAAACACACAAAATCAACCAAAAGGTAAACCTAGTATTTTCTTTTCTTGTTCTCAATTTTTTTGGCAACCCAACAAATTTTAGATAAGCAACCGAAAGACTAGAGATATATACCTGGAGATCAAGCTGTTAAAACCTTTGAGGACCTCAGATTTTGGGAAAATCAGGATAGATCATCAGTGTTTTGTACAGAGAGTGGGCTAGGCCTGAAGATGGCACAAAAAAGATCCAAATCAAACAATATAATTTGCTAGGAAAAATGTAATTTAGCACCAATGAAATCTGTAAGAAATGAAAGAGAAGAAACCGGAAATGGAAATCGAAGAAATTGAAACTAAGAAGGTAAAATCATTTCCAACCTACAAAGATAAAATGTTATGAACTGATGGAAGAAGGATTAGATTTGAAAGCCCCCTCTCTTTTAGATTCGAGAACAGAGAAAGAGAGAGAGAGAGAGAGAGAGAGAGAGAGAGAAACCTGGAGATGAGGAGAGATCTTGGAGGCGGTGGCGGCTGAGAGGAGGAGGAGGAGGAGGCAGTGGTGGCGCCGGTTGAGGCTTGGAGCAGGCGGCGGCATGGTGGTGGAGGGAGAGGTGTGATGGAGAGATCTTGGAGGAAAGGGTCACGCTGATTTGAAGGAAGAGATCGATGTTTGGGAGTAAAGTAAAAGTGGGTTTGGCATACAACGAAATTTTGAGCGCCAAACTTTTTATGTCACTTTTTTTTAAAACCACCACAAAGTCTTTACCATTTTTATTATTTATGTCACTTTTTAGTAAAGTGACATAATAATCGAATGTTTTATTTACAAAAATGCCACCGCATTTTTATTATTTATGTCACTTTTTAGTAAAGTGACATAATAATCAAATGTTTTATTTACAAAAATGCCACCTCATTTTTATTTATGTCAGTTTTTAAAAAGTGACATAAATACATTATTATTTATGTCACTTTATAATAAAATGACATAAATACTTTATTATTTATGTCACTTTTTTTTAAATAATGACATAAATAATCAAGTATTTATGTCACTTTTTTAAAAACTGACATAAATACTAAAAAAGTGACATAAAAAGCTCATGCAAGAAATAATTATGTCACTCAAAATAAAAGTGACATAAATATAATTTAAAAAGTGACATAAATAGCCGTTTTCCTTGTAGTGCATGGTTTATTGTTCCAGCCAGGTCTTCTTATACTTTCTGGATATTCTAACTCAGACTGGGCTGGTGATCAGTCAGATCGACGTTCTACCTCAGGACATTACGTGTTTTTTGGTCCTAATCTCATCTCTTGGTCAGCTAAAAAGCAAGCTACTGTTGCTCGCTCCAGTACTGAGGCTGAATACAAAGCCTTAGCCAATGCTACTGCTGATATGATGTGGTTGCAGCAATTGCTCAAAGACTTGCATGTTCCTCTTCACACTTCTCCTATCATATGGTGTGATAACATTGGCGCCTTATCATTAGCAGCCAACCCTTTCTTTCATGCTCGAAACAACACATGTTGAAGTGGATTTTCATTTTATTCACGAGAAGATAGCCTCAAAGCAAATTCAGGTTGCTCACATATCTTTTATGGATCAGGTTGCTGATATTTTTACCAAGGCTCACTCAGTTTCTTGCTTCAAGTACCTTAAGGACAAGCTCACTCTCTGCTGCTCTCTGACCTCGAGTGGATGTTTGCTTTCTACCAGCACCATCATCCCCTTGAAGGGGGGTATTAAACCATCTGAGCAAAAGGATTCCCAAACATAGCCTTGCTGATGTGGCATGTAGTTTAGCAAGTTGTTGAAATTCTGTTAAATAGATCTTAGTGGATAACAACTGTCAATTACTCTCTTACTCTCTCTCTATATACATAAAACTTGATCTGTATTGTTTTTAAATTCAATGAATATAGACAATAGCTCTCTGGTTTTGCTTGCTAAGCTCAATCTCTTGACCTGTTTCTGATTTTCTTTAATTAGTGCATGTCAATGAATATGATGTGTCCATTTCTCTACTAAAAACATTGGCAAATGGCATATGCAAGTTTCTGTGACATGCATGTCCACTCTATTAATACTCAATATTTTATTTTTAAAGTTGGGATAGTTTGTTAATTATACGAGTTATTTCTACTTTTTTAAGTACAGGATCATGGTTTGAGACAACTTATAAATATTCATCAATAACTAATTTCAATTCAACCACCTCTCAAATTTTCATCTTCTATTTAGTTTATTACAATATTAGTTTTCTATATTTTTTCCCATCTTTACTAACTTTCAACTTAATCGAATATGAGAATCAAAACATACTTACAATTGATTTGCGACATCTGATAGCAATTGCCAATAATTTGTAAGCTCAAATATTTTTAAACAACTTTTTATCCACACTTATTGGTAAATGTCATTTATGAATATTTGGATATTTTTAACTTAGATTTTTGTGTAGGAAAATTTAAATAAACTTTATGGAAAACAATTATGACATGAGGCTTTGCACTTCAGACTTTACTCACAAAGTAATGTGCAATGATTGGGTTTACATCCATTGTTTTGTAAAAATTGCTGTCGAATGAATTTGATTTCTATTACTCTACCAGTTTGTCTTCTTCTTTTTTTTTTTCTTTTTTTTCCCCCCCTTTTATGTGGTATCCTTTTGCATTTTTTTCAACTTCCTAAAAAGAATGCAAAGAAGAATAACAAATTAATTATTTTTTTATAAGTATTTACATCTTTTTATAATTTTGTGTATTTTAATATTTTATTTTTACCTACATAGTGTACTTGGTTATATTTATAAGATGCATACTAAGAAATTGAGTTGATAGCAATTTAGCATATGTTAATTATTTTAAGAATGAATTTCGAAGGGATGAACATAAGTTTTTACATTACTACTATAGGGACATACAACTTTCAGTCTTGCATCTTCACATTCTTGGAGTGTACATTAATTAGGATGTTGACAATAAATTTTTTTACTACAATACATAGCTCATTAATGCTTATTCGTGTATTTTCTTTGTTCAAAATTTGTATTCTATGAATTTTTACTTCATGAACAAAATGGGAATTCTTGCTCTACTTTTGAGAAGTAAAAGAGAAAAATATCCACCACAGAAACTAAATGAACTAAAGAAAATGGTTATGTATTCACAACTTTTCTATGGTCCATGACTATGAATCAGGTAAAATAACTACGAAGATAACAATGACACACAAGTAAGTTTAAAAATTGTTTATATGATGTTAAAAAAACATTGTCTATTTATTCTTATAAAATTTTTTCGTGTTTTCCCATTAAAGGAATGGGAAAGGAAAGTGCTACAATTCGATTTATAAATACCATATTACTTTGAAAATGTTCTTTGTTTGGATTTATCATTAATTTCCCTTTGTGGGATTTTATTCTTAAAAGAAGGTTAAGAAAATGAACAGTAGTATTTACTTAATTTATACAAGGATTTGGATTAATGCTATATTTTTTCATAGTAAAAAAGTAAATGACTTCAATATCCCCGATTTTATATTGACTTCATTGATATATTCTAATATATATTAATAGTTTATTCAAAACATCAATATTAAAAGTCAAGAGTAGAATAGTACTCTTTATATGTATATCGAAGAAGGATCTTTAAATTTGGTTTTTCTTCATACACCGATGCGAGAATAACCATTTGCAATTTGAGTTTTAACATATACAAAACAATAATACAATTTTTTGAGATTAATTCATTGTATATTGAATAATTATTCTTAGATGGTTGAATTTAAATGAAAAACATACAGAAAAGATTCCAAATTATTCAAATTTTATTAAAAAGAGTTCATTTGACGTAATTTTGATAATTGTTCTAATATCCGAAAAAGTTAATTTAATAATTTGATGGATATATTTATATATAGTCCGGATCTTAAGCGGACCGTTAAAAAGGGACTTAAAAGACGGACTGTGTAAAAAGTGAGAATTTCTCACTTTTTTGTGAGAATTTCTCACTTTTTTTAAAATGTGAGAAATTTGAAAATGTGATAAATTCTCACTTTTTTGTGAGAAATTCTCACTTTTTACACAGTCCGTCTTTTAAGTCCGTTTTTTTCGGTCCGCTTAAGATCTGGGCTGTATATATATATATATATATTTGCATTGTACATGATTGTTAACTTTAATTGACCTTTGTTACAAATGCACATATTTGTTCCTATACATATATCAAATTTAAACTACCATACCTCCTATATCGAACATACATATATTTTTTAGATTTTTTATTTTTGCAAGTCCGAGCTAATTTTACGACTCCATAATCATAGTTTTTCAAATTGGAACAGAATTTTCAAATTGGTTTCGGAATTTCCATTCCAATTTGACCACATAATTACCAAGAATGGAACATGATTAAATTTTGAGAATTATTCAAAAAGAGTAGTGCTACATACACACACTTTTTGACACATTTTTTGACACACAGCTTTAAATGCATGTACCTTGTACTATGTAAGTGGTGCACAAAAAAGTGTGAAAAATTCAAACAGCACAAAGTACATGTGTTGAAAGCATAGTGTGTCAAAAAGTGTGTCAAAAGGTGTGTGTACCAAACATTTCCCATTCAAAAATAAAGACAAAAATTAAATCAAACAATTAGGAAGTATTTGAGTACTTCACTTCAACACTTTAAATATATAGAAAATTGTTGGAAAATCCCTACAAGTAACCCTCATAAGTTTAAAACTCCAAAAGGTTTGACCATTTTCTAAAAAGGACAAAAGGAATCTTATCAGTGCTCACACGGTATAAGTGCACGTACCATAGAAAATCCCATGTGAACATCCCTCCTTCACGCGCGCGTTCTTGGTTTTCAGCCACTCACACCGTGTGAGTGGCTGTACCATATCATATCCATTTCGAAAAAGTTTTTTTAAACTTTAAACCCCCATAACTTTTGATCTACAACTCTGTTTCTTACAAATTTTATACCGTTGGAACCGTGTCGACGAGAGCTACAAAACTAGTACCATTGTTGATACCTTTTGAGCAAAAGAAAAAAATTCTTATTTTTACATGTTATGCTCCAGACGAATCTAATAAAATTTTAGATAATTGTTGGAAAACCCCTTAACTAACTCTCAAAAGTTTTTAAACTCCAATTGGTTTGACCACTTTCTAAAAAGGACAAAAGGAATCAATCCAGTGCTCACACGGTACAAGTGCATGCACTGTAGAAAATCCAACACCTCCCCAGCCCTCCTCACGCGCGCGCAATATTCTTTCGGCCACTCACACCTTGTGAGTGGCTGTACCATATAATATACATTTCGAAAATGCATTTTTAACCTTTAAACCTCCATAACTTTTGATCTACAACTCTGTTTCTTACAAATTTTATACCGTTGGAACCGTGTCGACGAGAGCTACAAAACTAGTACCATTGTTGATACCTTTTGAGCAAAAGAAAAAAAAATTTATTTTTACATATTATGCTCCAGACGAACTTAATAAAAATTTTCACATAATATTTGTGTATTGGTTATTGAATTTTCACGTTATATTCACGTATGCCAAGTTGATATGATGTGAGGAAAAAAAAACCGAATGTTCATTTTGTTCTTAAGGAGAGTTTTAGTGAATTTTTACAAGAATTTTGCATTTGTTTGGATTGAAAAACCATGTTTTATAATTGATTTGTGAAATTTGATTTTTTTTTTTTATAAAGGAAATATGCATTGTTTAATATGAAAAAGAAAAAAAAAATTCACTTCGCATAAAAAAATATTAAGTGAAATTTCACTGAACTTATATATGAATATTAAGTGAAATTTTACTTAAATTGACACTTGAGGACTTTTTAACAAAGTATCAAATTATACCTTAAACTCTAGAGAGTTACTTCTAGCGACCTTCTGGATAGTTAGTGAATTTTCACTTAACCTACTAAGTGAAATCTCACTAAACGAGTATACGAATGTTAAGTTTAACTTCAAGTTTTTCAGGAAGAAAGCATGTACGGGTTCATTGAATTTTCACTTAATATTATGTATGCCAAATTTATATGTTTTGAGAAAAAAAAAATTAAAAAAAGACGAATAGCAATAAAACCATTGCTACCTCATTAAGGCTTAGTTTGACCCTATTTTAGTGCTTCTCCTTTTTTAAAGCACAATTTCATGTTAATTCATTTGGTAACTAGTTTACGAGCTTTGCAAAAATGGAACTTAGGACTTTTTTGGGGAGAGTTTTTAAAAGCTCTAGAATTAAGTGAAATTTCACTTAATATGTTATGTATATCAAGTGAAATTTCACTTAATATTTATGTATATCAAGTGAAATTTCACTTATTATTTATGTATGTAAAAACATGAAAATCTTTTTTCTCAAAACATATCAACAATAAATTTTAAAAAAAGACGATTTTTAACAAGAATTCCTGCATTTGTTTTGGTTGAAAAATTGTGTTTTATAATTGATTATAAAATTCGCTTATTTTAACAAAATATGCATTGTTTAAAAAAACAAAAAACAAATCACCATGCCTACATGAATATTTAGTAAAATTTCACTTAACTCGTACATGAACATTAAGGCTTAGTTTGGCCCCCATTTTGGTGCTTCTACTTTTTTAAAGCACAATTTCATGTTAATTCTTTGGTAACTAGTTTATGAGCTTTGCAAAAATTGAATTTAGAGCTGTTTTAAGAAGAGCTTTTAAAGCTATAGAATTGAGTGAAATTTCACTTAATATTTTATGTATATCAAGTGAAATTTCACTTATTATTCATGTATTTAAAAGCATGAATTTTTTTTTTCTCAAAACATATCAACAATGGTACTAGTTTTGTAGCTCTCGTCGACACGATTCCAACGGTATAAAATTTGCGAAAAATGGAGTTATAGGTCAAAAGTTATGGAGGTTTAAAGTTTAAAAACATTTTTCGAAATTAGAAATACTACGGTACGCTGCTTGCACGGTGCGAGCAGCCTGAAAGAAGGCGCGCGCGTGGCGCGCGTGGGGAGCGCGTGGTCGCGCGTGGGATGGCGCGTGAAGGCGCGTGAGGGTTGAATATATGTACGAAATTTTCTATGGTGTGTGCATTTATACCGTACGAGCACTGATTTAGATTCCTTTTGTCCTTTTTAACAAATGGTCAAACAAATTGGAGTTTGAAGCTTATGAGAGTTACTTTGAGGGCTTTCTAATAATTCCCCCATAAAATTTTCACATAATATTTGTGTATGAGTTATTGAATTTTCACGTAATATTCACGTATGCCAAGTTCATATGATGTGAGAAAAAAAAAATTGAATGTTCACTTTGTTCTTAAAGAGAGTTTTAGTGAATTTTTACAAGAATTTTGCATTTGTTTGGATTGAAAAAACTATGTTTTATAATTGATTTGTGAAATTTGATTTTTTTTATAAAGGAAATATGCATTGTTTAATATGAAAGAGAAAAAAAAGAGTAAAATTTCACTTTGGCATATATGAATATTAAGTGAAATTTCACTGAACTTGTACATGAATATTAAGTGAAATTTCACTGAACTTGTGCATGAATATTAAGTGAAATTTTACTTAAATTGACACTTGAGCAACTTTTTAACAAAGTAAGTATCAAATTAGATCTTAAACTCTAGAGAGTTACTTCTAACAACTTTTGGAATAGTTAGTGAATTTTCACTTGACCTACTAAGTGAAATCTCACTAAACGAGTATACGAATGTTAAGTTTAACTTCAAGTTTTTCAGGAAGAAAGCATGTACGGGTTCATTGAATTTTCACTTAATATTATGTATGCCAAATTTATATGTTTTGAGAAAAAAAAAATTAAAAAAAGACGAATAGCAATAAAACCATTGCTACCTCATTAAGGCTTAGTTTGACCCTATTTTGGTGCTTCTCCTTTTTTAAAGCACAATTTCATGTTAATTCATTTGGTAACTAGTTTACGAGCTTTGCAAAAATGGAACTTAGGACTTTTTTGGGGAGAGTTTTTAAAAGCTCTAGAATTAAGTGAAATTTCACTTAATATGTTATGTATATCAAGTGAAATTTCACTTAATATTTATGTATATCAAGTGAAATTTCACTTATTATTTTATGTATATTAAGTGAAATTTCACTTATTATTTATGTATGTAAAATCATGAAAATCTTTTTTCTCAAAACATATCAATAATAAAGTTAAAAAAAGACGAATTTTAACAAGAATTTCTGCATTTGTTTTGGTTGAAAATTTGAGTTTTATAATTGATTATGAAATTTGCTTATTTTAACAAAATATGCATTGTTTAAAAAAATTAAACAATGTTTTTCATATATTCAGAGAATTTTCACTTAATATTTATGTATGCCAAATTTATGTGTTTTGAGAAGAAAAAAAATTAAAAAAAGACGAATAGCAATAAAGACATTGCTACCGCATTAAGGCTTAGTTTGGCCCCCATTTTGGTGCTTCTCCTTTTTTAAAGCACAATTTCATGTTAATTCATTTGGTAACTAGTTTATGAGCTTTGCAAAAATTGAACTTATGATTTTTTTTTGGAGAGCTTTAATATTTTTCATGTATTCAGTGAAATTTCACTTAACATTTTATGTATATCAAGTGAAATTTAAATTATTATTCATGTATGTAAAAACATGAAATTTCATTTAATATTTTTCATGTATTCAGTGAAATTTCACTTAATATTTTATGTATATCAAGTGAAATTTCACTTATTGTTCATGTATGTAAAAATATGAAATTTTTTTTTTCTGAAAACACATCAACAATGGTACTAGTTTTGTAGTTCTCGTCGATACGATTCCAACGGTATAAAGTTTGCGAAAAATAGAGCTGTAGTCAAAAGTTATGGACGTTTAAAGTTTAAAAACATTTTTCGAAATTGAAAATAATACAATACAATGCTCGCACGGTGCGAGCAGCCTACAAATGATGACGCGCGCGTGGGGAGCGCGTGGACGCGCGCGTGTGGCGCGTGGAAGCAGTGGCCGGTTGAGAAATTGTGCTTGGAAGATTCTATGGTACGCGCACTCATACCGTGCGAGCACCAGCTGTCAATTTTTTTGTCCTTTTTGGTAAGTCACTTACTAATTTGTACTTTAACTTAATAAATGGTGTACTAAGGTCCTTTTTGATAAATGCCCCTTAAATATATTTATAATCTAAACATTTTAATATTGGACGCCTGACATGGTTCTTCTAAATTTTAATACTTTTTTAACAAAGATGTTAAGAAACTGTTTGTTTGAATCAAGTGTTTTGTCAGTTTCATCTTTCAATTTGTTAATATTTACTCACTTTTTGAAATACGGTAATGTCATGCTAACTTTTTGAAATACGGTAATGTCATGCTTCCCAAATTTAAATTCTAAATTCACATCTCAAATGATATGGCACTGGGATTACATTGGAGTCACATCAACATTCTCTAATCAAAATTCAGTGAGTCCATTACCGCATCATTTGAGATATGAATTTGAAATTTGAATTTGGGAAGCTTATCATTAGTACTCTTTAAAAAAATTAAAAGGCTAAAAAATATTTTGATATCCTGTACTTATAGTGAAGTATCACTATGGCCCTTACATTCGATTGCAACACTTTAAACCCTCAAATATACAAACTTGTTTCAATCAAGAACAATGATCAACAAGGTTAAAAAAGTGTAAACGGAAAGGATCACATGGAGGGCACATTCTGATTTTTTTTTTTTTTTTTTTATTTACACCGTTAACGATTATCTTTAATTCAAACAAGTTTTTAAATTGAGGATCTAATGAGTTGCAGCCGAAATTCTAGGCCTCAAACTAAAGATTAGCTAAAAGTACATGGTGTAACAAAGTATTTTTTAGTCTAATTAAAATGAATAGAGGCACTGGCACTTGTGACGGCACCCAAGATAGCAGAGAGGGCAAGTCTTGCTAATTCACTCAATGTGGTTAATGGTACGAACTCAAGCTCATGTGCGGAGGATTCTAAGTTTGTTTCATGATTTTCCTTCATCTGTTCTAGTGTGGTGGTTCCCGACTATGTTTCCGGTTGATTTGCTATGAAACTTTGTTATCAAAACTAGAAGGGCAAATTATACGGACCTCTCCTAAGGTACGGTCTAATTACATGGATCTTCCCTGTATTTTGAAAAAAAAAAAATGTATTTACCTCCTTGACATTTGAGGTTAAGTTACACTCACCTCCCCTCCATTAGTGGGCCGTGTACCCCTAACGGAAATTGATGATATAGACAATTTTTATTTATCTAATGCCTAAAATACCTTTGTTTATCCTAATAAAAATAAGAATAATTATACAAATTAACCTCACTCGGAGTATGGTCTAATTAAAAACATAAAAAAAGTAGCTTTACTTTGGTGCGAGAACAATATCATGCAAGTGATTTCTGTCAAAACAGTGATAAAGCAAAAAAGGTTTATTTTTAGTGGAGAACAACATGATGATAATGATTTCCTTTAAAAACAGTCTGAAAGCACAAAAAAAATAAAATAAATAAATAAATAAAGAAAAAAAAAAAAAAAAAAAAAGAAGGAAAGAAGATATTAGCTTTAGGTTTAGGCACATGTGGTCAAACTGGTCTGATAATGATATGCTCTGATACCTTGTTAAATGGGATCTTCTAACCCAAAATTAATTGGCTATGAGGGTGGAGTAGCCACATAATCTTATATATTGAGTAGCAGGGCTTTAAATTCCCGATGTGGGATTATAAACTCAACATTAATATTGCAAGGAAAAAAAGGCTACTTATGTCGGCAATAAAAAGTGGTGATTGGTGTCGGCGTATGAAGTGGTGGTTGGTGTCGGTGTGGTGGCAGTGGTGAAGGCTACCAGCGGCAGTAAGAGGTTTCCACATGGAGCAAATCTCGTGACAAATCTTTACAGTGAATGTTCCAAGAGCCTTATGGACTCATTTATTTTTTATTTTATTTTATTATTATTTTTTTTTTTTGGGGGGGGGGGGGGCTCAGGGAAGATGTGAGATTATGAGGAATTACAATCCCAAAGTTGGCTCTCTCGGACTTGATATGATGTTCTGGACGTGTACTGCTCAGGTGAGGAAGATATGACATTTTGACGATCTGCTCATTTTTTTTTTCCGGAAATAGGTTGTCACACCCATTCCAGAATTTCATAGTTTAATCATGCATGATATGAAATTTGATGGATCATCATTGATATATGATAATTGAGGATAAGTGGTTGACTGTGGTCAACGGTAAGGTGTCAGTAAGGACACGAGAATATGGAAGTTCATATTGCATAATCACGAGTAAATGACATTTATGTGATTTAAATGTTATTTGACTTTATCTGGTAATTGTTGAATAGTAATTATACCTGTGTAGTATAATTATGGTAAATTTTGATTTGGTAGTATCATTTTGAGAACTGTGGTGAGAACGTGAGAGACACGTTAATTAAAAAGGTAGGTTGTGTAGAGATTCCACAGAATATAGTTTTCGGACGTTATGTTGGACCCAAACGAAACTTAGTCGGAAACTTTTGAAATTTATAGTTTTCACTCGTAAAGGCATAAAATGGACGTGTGCGAAGTTTCGAGAGCTGATTAGAAGTTTGAGGAACTCGTGGGGAGGTAAATGTAATTTCCCAAAAGTTTGCCTATATATATATGGGGATGAGATTTCAATCTCATCCAAAACTCTCACAAATATCTAGAGAGAGGAGAGAGAAAGGAGATTTGGAGCCAACGGACTTTGCGACGCCGATCGACGACCGTTCGTCCGTCAGATTTTCTCCAGATTTCAGATTTGAACTCGTGGAGGTAAGATCTACGTTTTGATACCACTTAGGCCGTGTTTGGCCAAGTTTTGTAGAAATCTTAATTTTGGACTTTTGGGAAAAACAGGTATAAACTTGTAGGAATCGTACCAAATTCGAAATCCGACGTTTATTTAGCCTCCTAGTCGATCCTTCAAAGTTTGGGGGAAATCGCACGAGGTATGAAGTTCTAACTTGTGAAATATAGGGAAATACATGTTTTATATTTCGACGACGAAATTGTGATCCGGGCGAAATCCATGTGTTAATTGTAGGCCCGTTAATTATGCACGCGCTAATTTGTGAAAAGCATGTCTAAATTTATGCGAGTACGTTAAGTTGTCTATGTGGGTCAAAGGGGAGTCTTATACAATTTCATGCCGGAGTAAGCTTCTCGATGTTTGAGAATTTAGTAGCGACGGCTACTGTGCATGGTTGATAGACTTGGACTTGCCATGGCACTTGTGGATACAATGGTTGATAGACTTGGACTTGCCATTGGTATCGCGGTTTAAGGCTTGGACTTGCCGCTACTGGATGAATGCGTATTTTTCTTCCTAGAGACTATTGTATGATTTATGAGATTAAAGCATGTTTCATCATATATTGTGCATGTTAGACTTGTACGCTCAGCATATAGCTGAGCAGTGGAGATGTACTCCATTGCAGGTAAGAAGAAGGATAAGAAGAAGCGCGATGAGTGAGGCCGATGAACGCCGGGGATCACACTTGTATATGTTTTTGTTTTAAATCCTAAACTTGTGTAAGGATTGGTAACATGTTGTAATAGAACCATAGATTAGTTCTATAGTATTGTAATCTTGTAATTGAACATCTGTAGTTATGTTTTAATACGTTAAAAATCAGTTGTGGTTGTGTTTGTTGTTGGTATTGAGTAGTAGGACTTGTTAAGTTCCAGCACAGGGCTGCCTGCAGAGGAGCAGTCGACTGGACCCCCTGATCAGTCGACTGGATCTCGTGTATTTGAGATACTGTAAGTGAATATCAGAGAAGCAGTCGACTGGACCCCTTGGGCAGTCGACTGAACACTGTTGATTTTAGCTACTGCTTCCATTAATTGAAAAGCAGTCGACTGGATCCCCAGATCAGTCGACTGGACCCCTTTGCTATATGATGTATTTTTGTTCTGCTTAACACAGTCGACGGAGCAGTCGACTGGACCCTGGTGCAGTCGACGGGGCAGTCGACTGAGCCTCTGTTTTCAAAACTGTTTTCTTTTGAAGTGATTTCCTTTGGCCAAAACTTTTTATAACCCTGATTTCAATGGATTTTACAAACTCAGAGGGTAATGTTCCCTAAGTTTTAATATACCCAGGGTTGTTTTATAATTCTTTCCGCTGCGTATCGTTAGATGTTGTTTGGATGAGCCTTGGTGGCGTGCCACGTGTCCTATTTCCACGCGTAGTGGGATGGGTCGTGACATTTATTGGTATCAGAGCTAGAGGTAACAAAACTTTGGGAACGTTCGACGACGAGTGGAGTGTTGAGTGATTTGCCACATGTTTTCAATTGCATTCATGCATCTTAGAGATGTTTGATGCATATGGATGTTGTTTTACATACATGACATTATTATTATTGTTCACGCATAGTGTTTATGCATTGAGAGCTACAGGATTGTAATCATGGATGACCGAGAGTTATCACCCCATACCCGACGAATGAATGAAATGGCAGAGATGATGGGGAATATGGGGGAAATGATACGGAATATATCGGAGCGACTGCCTCCCACACCTCACATTGAAGTGGAACCAATAACTGTAGTACATGCACCCGAAAATAGGGGTATGAGATCAATATCTGAACAGTTTACTCGAAAGAAACCGATGGAATTTCATGGGACACCCGATCCAACGCTCGCAGAACATTGGATAATGGACATGGAACGAATCTTCCGATCTATCCCGATGACCGATAGAGAGAAGATGGAAAATGCAAGTGATGTACTGAAGGGTGAAGCCCAGAACTGGTGGGTAAATGTACTAGATCAAGGGGCACCGATTACTTGGGAAGGGTTCAAGGCGGAATTCAATCGCCGGTTCTTTCCGCGAGCCACCTACAATGCAAAGAAGAGAGAATTTGATAACTTAAAGCAAGGAGACATGACTGTAACCGAATATACTTCCAAGTATAATGCGTTGTTGAGATTTGGAAAGGGTTCTGTACCAGAGGAGGAGGATAGGGCAAGGAAATTTGAAGAGGGTTTAAGGGAAAATATCCGTTTGAGGGTAGAGACTTAATAGCATTCGACTGTGGCAGCAGTACAACAAACGGCACTAGTGGCCGAGAGTGGGATGGAAAGGTCGAGGCAGAATCAGCACGGGAAACGAAACAATGAGAGTGGGGATAGGAACCAAGGCGGATCTTTCAAGAGACCGTTTCAAAGAGGCTCTGGTTCTAGTTTCGGTGAATTCAGGAGAACGCCAAGCAGCATACCGTTGTGTTCACTTTGCAACCGACCACACTCAGGCCGATGTTTCATGACCAAACCCCAGAACAGGAATCAAGGCGGGGGTAGTACAAATTCAACACCCGACATGAGAGGCAAGTGTTATGATTGTGGAGTATTTGGACACCAAGCCAGGGATTGCCCGAGGAAGTATCTTCAGCAAGGAGCTAGTTCTATGGCTTCCAGTGGGTCGAAGCCTAGACAGTCCAATGACGGAGGACAAAGGACGGAACAACGTCAAGGAAGAGCATATCAGATGAACCCAGGAGATGTGACTGCTTCCGAGACAGTAGTCTCAGGTATGGTGCTTGTATGTTCGCACTTAACACGTATACTTGTTGACTCGGGATCTACGCATTCATTTGTATCACATGCTTTTGTTGAACATTTGAATGTTAAATCGGCACCGTTAGGATATGAATTGTCTATTGTTGTGCCACTTAGTAAAGCGATAATGACATCTACTATATATAAGAACTGTGAGATCAAATTAGGTGAGAAGTTGATGACTGTAGACCTTATACCGATTGGAGTAAATCATTTTGATGTAATACTGGGAATGGATTGGTTAGCTCTTAATCAAGCCACAATAGACTGTGAACGGAAAGAGGTTAATTTTCGATCACCGGTACATGGGAGCTTTTGTTTCCAAGGGAGTGGGGTTATATCGCCGCCGTATTTGATTTCAGCTATCCGAGCGGGAAAGTTATTGAAAAAGAGATGTCACGGATTTCTATGTTCAGTGACTGATGTCTCGGCGACTGAATTAAAAGTAGAAGACATTCCGATAGTGCGAGAATATCCAGATGTATTTCCTGGCGATCTACCAGATGTTTTGATTGAGAGAGAAATTGAATTCACCATTGAGGTAAAGCCAGACTCAAGGCCGGTATCCAAAGCACCGTATAGAATGGCACCAGTAGAATTGAAGGAACTGGAAGTGCAATTGCAAGAGTTACTTGACAAAGGTTTCATCCGACCAAGTATTTCGCCGTGGGGAGCTCCAGTGTTGTTTGTAAAGAAGAAAGATGGTTCAATGAGAATGTGTGTGGATTATCGGGAACTGAACAAATTGACAATCAAGAACAAGTATCCACTACCCAGAATTGATGACTTATTTGATCAACTTTGTGGGGCACAAGTATTCTCCAAAATAGACCTAAGATCGGGTTATCATCAGTTGAAAGTGAAGGCTGAAGATGTTGAGAAAACAGCTTTCAGAACGCGTTATGGACACTACGAGTTCTTAGTTATGCCATTTGGGGTTACCAATGCACCAGCTGCGTTCATGGACCTTATGAATCGAGTATTCAAAGATTATTTGGACGACTTTGTGATTGTATTCATTGACGATATCCTTATCTATTCACCTAGTGAGATAGAACACGAGAACCACTTGAGGTTGATACTTCAGAGATTACGGGAGAAACAATTATTTGGGAAATTCAAGAAATGTGAATTTTGGTTACCTAGCATTACTTTTCTTGGTCACGTGATTGATAAGAATGGAGTTTCAGTTGATCCTCACAAGGTAGAAGCTGTATCTAATTGGCAAAGACCGACTTCCGTTACTGAAATTCGAAGTTTCTTAGGACTAGCGGGATACTACCGCCGTTTTATTGAACATTTCTCGAGGATTTCATTGCCTATGACAAGGTTGATGAGAAAGGGGGTTACATTTGAATGGAGTCAGGAATGCGAGGACAGTTTTCAAGAATTGAAGTCACGGTTGACGAGAGCACCTATTTTGACAATACCATCTGGAACTGAGGGATTTGTGATCTATAGTGATGCGTCGCATCAAGGGTTAGGATGCGTGTTGATGCAAGGGGGTAAAGTGATTGCTTATGCTTCTAGACAGTTGAAGACACATGAGGTTAATTATCCGACTCATGATCTGGAATTAGCTGCAGTAATTCATGCTTTGAAGATTTGGAGACATCATTTGTACGGAGAAAAGTGTGAGATATTCACAGACCACAAGAGTTTGAAATATATTTTCACCCAACGGGACTTGAACATGAGACAACGAAGATGGTTGGAGTTGATGAAGGATTACGATCTTTCGATTGAGTACCATCTGGGGAAAGCGAATGTAGTAGCCGATGCATTAAGCCGGAAGACGCCGAGGAATTTAGCCGACGAGCTAACACAACAAAAAGAATTGGTAAAAGAAATGGAACGTTTGGACTTGGATGTGATACCAAAGGTTAGTGGTGGCTTAATGATGGCAATCATGGCACACCCAGATATTATTGATGAGATTCAGAAGGAACAATTCAACGATGTCTATTTGTGCAAAATGAGAGATGAGATATCTTTGGGGAAGCGACCTGGTTTGGTATTAGAACAAGGAACGTTGAAACTGGGAAATCGGTTATGTGTACCGAATGTGAAAGACATAAAGGAACGACTCTTAGAAGAAGCTCATAGTACAAAATATTCAGTGCACCCGGGAAGTAACAAGATGTATCGGAACTTACGAGAAAACTTTTGGTGGAAGGGTATGAAGCGTGAAGTCGCCAAGTTTGTATCCGAATGTTCGGTATGTCAACAGGTTAAGGCAGAGAGACAAGTACCCGCGGGGTTACTACAACCTTTGCCAGTGTCAGAATGGAAATGGGATGAGATCACGATGGACTTTGTTTCTGGATTTCCACGATCAGTCAATAAGAATGATAAGATTTGGGTTATAGTTGACCGATTAACAAAGTCAGCACATTTTCTACCAATCAAAACGACTAAACCGTCCAAGTTAGCAGAATTGTATGTGAGAGAGATTGTAAGACTACATGGAGTACCAGCGATGATTATATCCGATCGCGATAGTAGTTTTACGTCAAGGTTTTGGGGAAGTTTACAAGAAGCTATGGGTACGAAATTAAGTTTCAGTACTGCGTTTCATCCTCAGACCGATGGACAGTCAGAGCGTATGATTCAGACCTTGGAAGATATGTTGAGATTGTGTGTATTAGACTTTGGGAATGATTGGGAACACCACTTGCCATTAATTGAATTTGCGTACAACAACGGATTTCAGTCAAGTATTGGTATGGCACCATATGAAGCTCTGTATGGCCGTAAGTGTCGATCACCGGTTTGTTGGACCGAGGTTGGAGAAAGGAAGTTGTTAGGACCTGAATTAATACAGGTGACTACTGAGAAGGTGAAATTGATCCAAGAGCGACTCAAGGTAGCTCAGAGCCGATATAAGAGTTATGCAGACTTGAAACGACGACCGATGAATTTTGAAGTGGGAGATTTCGTATACTTGCGGGTATCGCCTTCGAAAGGCATTGTACGATTTGGGAAGAGGGGAAAGCTCAATCCGAGATTCATAGGACCTTTTGAGATCCTAGAGAGGGTTGGCCCAGTGGCTTATCGATTGGCCTTGTCATCAGAATTGGAACATGTGCATAACGTATTTCATGTATCGATGTTGAAACGATATATGACTGACACGAGTAAGATCATTGTACCTGAACCTCTACAGATCCAGGGAGATTTGACTTATGTGGAACATCCTGTAGAGATTCTAGATCGCAAAGAACAAGTGTTGAGAACTAAAACTATTCCAATGGTGAAAGTGCTATGGCGTAGTCATACAGTGGAAGAGGCTACGTGGGAAAATGAGGAAGACATGAGGAATGAGTATCCATACTTATTCGACGCATGAGGTAAAGTTTGGGGACAAACTTCCTTTTTGGAGGGGAGAGTTGTCACACCCATTCCAGAATTTCATAGTTTAATCATGCATGATATGAAATTTGATGGATCATCATTGATATATGATAATTGAGGATAAGTGGTTGACTGTGGTCAACGGTAAGGTGTCAGTAAGGACACGAGAATATGGAAGTTCATATTGCATAATCACGAGTAAATGACATTTATGTGATTTAAATGTTATTTGACTTTATCTGGTAATTGTTGAATAGTAATTATACCTGTGTAGTATAATTATGGTAAATTTTGATTTGGTAGTATCATTTTGAGAACTGTGGTGAGAACGTGAGAGACACGTTAATTAAAAAGGTAGGTTGTGTAGAGATTCCACAGAATATAGTTTTCGGACGTTATGTTGGACCCAAACGAAACTTAGTCGGAAACTTTTGAAATTTATAGTTTTCACTCGTAAAGGCATAAAATGGACGTGTGCGAAGTTTCGAGAGCTGATTAGAAGTTTGAGGAACTCGTGGGGAGGTAAATGTAATTTCCCAAAAGTTTGCCTATATATATATGGGGATGAGA
Organism: Hydrangea macrophylla; assembly: GCA_033977485.1. Lineage (NCBI taxonomy): Eukaryota > Viridiplantae > Streptophyta > Magnoliopsida > Cornales > Hydrangeaceae > Hydrangea > Hydrangea macrophylla. Next base: position 93,015,526 of record CM066998.1, on the reverse strand, counting down.
TTTCAATCTCATCCAAAACTCTCACAAATATCTAGAGAGAGGAGAGAGAAAGGAGATTTGGAGCCAACGGACTTTGCGACGCCGATCGACGACCGTTCGTCCGTCAGATTTTCTCCAGATTTCAGATTTGAACTCGTGGAGGTAAGATCTACGTTTTGATACCACTTAGGCCGTGTTTGGCCAAGTTTTGTAGAAATCTTAATTTTGGACTTTTGGGAAAAACAGGTATAAACTTGTAGGAATCGTACCAAATTCGAAATCCGACGTTTATTTAGCCTCCTAGTCGATCCTTCAAAGTTTGGGGGAAATCGCACGAGGTATGAAGTTCTAACTTGTGAAATATAGGGAAATACATGTTTTATATTTCGACGACGAAATTGTGATCCGGGCGAAATCCATGTGTTAATTGTAGGCCCGTTAATTATGCACGCGCTAATTTGTGAAAAGCATGTCTAAATTTATGCGAGTACGTTAAGTTGTCTATGTGGGTCAAAGGGGAGTCTTATACAATTTCATGCCGGAGTAAGCTTCTCGATGTTTGAGAATTTAGTAGCGACGGCTACTGTGCATGGTTGATAGACTTGGACTTGCCATGGCACTTGTGGATACAATGGTTGATAGACTTGGACTTGCCATTGGTATCGCGGTTTAAGGCTTGGACTTGCCGTTACCGGATGAATGCGTATTTTTCTTGGACTTGGTTGATAGACTTGGACTTGCCATTGATAGACTTGCACTTGTATGATTTATGAGATTAAAGCATGTTTCATCATATATTGTGCATGTTAGACTTGTACGCTCAGCATATAGCTGAGCAGTGGAGATGTACTCCATTGCAGGTAAGAAGAAGGATAAGAAGAAGCGCGATGAGTGAGGCCGATGAACGCCGGGGATCACACTTGTATATGTTTTTGTTTTAAATCCTAAACTTGTGTAAGGATTGGTAACATGTTGTAATAGAACCATAGATTAGTTCTATAGTATTGTAATCTTGTAATTGAACATCTGTAGTTATGTTTTAATACGTTAAAAATCAGTTGTGGTTGTGTTTGTTGTTGGTATTGAGTAGTAGGACTTGTTAAGTTCCAGCACAGGGCTGCCTGCAGAGGAGCAGTCGACTGGACCCCCTGATCAGTCGACTGGATCTCGTGTATTTGAGATACTGTAAGTGAATATCAGAGAAGCAGTCGACTGGACCCCTTGGGCAGTCGACTGAACACTGTTGATTTTAGCTACTGCTTCCATTAATTGAAAAGCAGTCGACTGGATCCCCAGATCAGTCGACTGGACCCCTTTGCTATATGATGTATTTTTGTTCTGCTTAACACAGTCGACGGAGCAGTCGACTGGACCCTGGTGCAGTCGACGGGGCAGTCGACTGAGCCTCTGTTTTCAAAACTGTTTTCTTTTGAAGTGATTTCCTTTGGCCAAAACTTTTTATAACCCTGATTTCAATGGATTTTACAAACTCAGAGGGTAATGTTCCCTAAGTTTTAATATACCCAGGGTTGTTTTATAATTCTTTCCGCTGCGTATCGTTAGATGTTGTTTGGATGAGCCTTGGTGGCGTGCCACGTGTCCTATTTCCACGCGTAGTGGGATGGGTCGTGACATAGGTAAATAAACGATCTGCTCATTTTAATTACTCTTAATTCTAGATTCAATATATTTAATTTTCACTTATTGTTTTCTTTTTTGATCCAAATTATTATTTAGTGAATGCGGTTGCCCCTTTTCTTCTTCTTTTTTTTTTTTTAAAAAAAATTTATTTTATTTTTAATTTAATTTAATTTAATTTTATTTTTTTAATTTAAATTTAAACGCGGTTGCTTTTCTAATCCGTAATTTTGTGTTAATAATTAATTAAGAGTTTTTGATTTAAGCAATGTATTGTACAGTTGTATGAGTTGTTAATACAACTGATTAGTCTAGAGAAAGTGGTTATGTGTTTGTTAATCCAACTAGATATTCTGTTAGAGATTCTGTTTTATTTCAATTAGTTCCCTTCTAGAACATTATTCTCCATATAAATAATCTTCTCTATATCTCTTGTGAATCTAATGAAAATACATTTTGTCTGCAGTCTTGAGTTTTCTCTTTCAATTTCTTAATTTTCTCATTTGTTCTTAGATTTCTTCAAGGGTAATCTATTTACTAAGAAAGTAGAAGTACGTAAAGCATCAGGCCAGTGGATAGCAGGCATATACGAGTGATTGAGCAAAGTGAGAGTTGTTTCAAGTAAATGCCTATGCTTCCGCTCACTTACACCAATTTGTTCAGGTGTATAGGGGCAACTAGTTTGATGCTAAATACCATAGTGAGCTAAAACTGACCCATTGGAGCATTAACATACTCCCTGCCATTATCAGATTTGAGAATCTTGATTTTAGTGGTAAATTGGTTCTCAACAAATGCCTTAAATTTGACAAATGTTACAAAGACTTCTACCTTAGTTTTAAGAGGGTATAACCAAGTGAATCTGGAAAGATCATCAACAAAGAGAACATAATATCGATATCCAGAAACAGAGAGGGTAGCAGTTGGACCCCATACATCACTATGAATAATTTCTATGGAGCTTTTAGCACTAGAAAGAGATGAAGTGAAGGATAGTTTCTTACTTTTAGAACTAAGACAAGGATGACAAGGTGGAGGACTTGTAGAAGAGCAAGGAATTTGAAACTTGGTGGAGATAAAGTTCATAATCTTTGGAGAAGGATGGCCCAATCTGTAGTGCCAATTTTGAGAATTGAGAACTAAGTTAAAAGCAGTAGATGAGATTCTAGAGAGGGAAGAGAAGGACTGAGAAGAAAGGGGGTAAAGACCCTGATGACATGGACCTTGAAGAAGGATTTTGTTGGTAGCCTTATCTTGAACAACAAATCCTTCAGAATAAAAAATTAGCCTACATTGATTATCCTTGGCTAATTGGTACACAGATAAGAGATTGTGGCTAATTTGTGGAACATGAAGAACTTTGGTTAGAAACAGGGATTTGGAGGGAGTGGGAAGAATCCCATCTCCAGAATGAGCAATTGAAACTGAAGAACCGTTAGCCACTGAAACTAATTTGGATCCTTCATAAGTATTAGCCATAGAAATTTGATGAACATCATTTGTTAAATGACTTGTGGCACCAGTGTCAAAATACCATGGAGCTTGAGAAGTGGACTGGGTAGGAGTGAAAAAATGCATGTAGTGTATTTGGATCTTGAGAAGAAGACTGAGAAGTGTCTTCCATGAGAGATGAGGAAGAATCTAGATACCAGTTGGGATGAGGAACAGAATTGTTGGGAAGAACAGAAGGTGAATGTATGGATCCAAAAGGAGAAGCAGAGAAATGAGGAGATTGAAATGGAACTGATTGAGATGTGAGTGAAATATGGGAAGGAGATTGAACAGGAACTGATTGAGACTCAGAATATGGATTAGACTGAACAAAATATGCCTGAGAATTACCTTGAAAAGTAGAGTTATTACTCCTCTATGTGCTACTTTGAAATTTTGATTTGGAAATGAATTTTGAGAAAAAGAATTGGATGGAAACTGGGTTTGAAATGATGAATTATACCTGTGAAAACATTCTGCAGCTGAATGATTTCCTTTTCCACAGATCTGGCAAAAGATTTTCATGAAATTACTTCTACCATTGCTTCGGCCTCTCATATTTCTGTTCCTTCCCCCACCTCGGAAATTTTGAGTAAAGTTAGGATAAGGTTGTGAATTCATTTGATTTGCAGGAATGAATCAGATTTCTCAGAGAAATTCTTGTTCACAACTGAAAGAGTAGAGACATTCTCCTTTAGAGCTGTCAATTTCAAGTCTCTAGTCACATGTATTTCCTCAGATCTGAGAAGAGCATGAAGATCATAAAATGAAAATTGTTGAGTGGTAGCTCTCAATGTGGTTTTCAAACAAATGTATTCTTGAGATAAACCATTGATAGTATATAACACTACATCTTCTTCACTCATTGGAGATCTTGCAGCCGAAAGCTTATCTGCACAATCTTTAATCTGATCTAAATAATCATCCATGGAGTTCTGTTCTTTACAAGCATTCAAGAGCTTGAGTTTCAACTCATGTACATGTGATCGAGAAGAGGAAATATATCTACGACTGAGATAACTCCAAATTTCATGTGCATGTTCAAATCCAACTATTTGTGGAAGAATTGAAGGTGAAATTATCGTATTGAGGCAACTTACAAGTTGACTATCGATATTGATCCAATCAGAATATTCAGGATTCAACACTAGGTTACCTGATTCATCTCTGAGTTCTTGAGAGGGCTGAGAAATTGTTCCATCAACATAATCGAGTAGATGATTTGCTCTTAGGGCATTCCTCACTTGAAGTTGCCAAACCATATAGTTGGTTTGATCAAGCCTAACCGTGACAATCGAGGTCAGATTCGAAACAAAGAAAACAAGATTCGCAGGGAGATTCAAAGATCTCGAAGCTGTCGCCATTAATGGAAAAACAGAGAAGACGAAATCAAAAGAAAAGGAGTGAAAAGCTTTGATTTGTAGAAGTTGTGAAGAGTCAGGAAGGATCTTTAACCTGCTCTGATACCATGAAGAATCTAAGAACAAATGAGAAAATTAAGAAATTGAAAGAGAAAACTCAAGACTGTAGACAAAATGTATTTTCGTTAGATTCACAAGAGATACATAGAAGATTATTTATATGGAGAATAATGTTCTAGAAGGGAACTAACTGAAGAAAACAGAATCTCTAACAAAATATCTAGTTGGATTAACAAACACATAACCACTTTCTCTAGACTAATCAGTTGTATTAACAACTCATACAACTGTACTTAACAGTTTTCACATTTGGTATATTGGTATAGGTCTAATTTGGCAACAACTTCTTGTAATCTATTATATAATGTGAAGATGCGATCAATGTAAAACAATCTAGTATTCCACACAACTCTGAAGTTTTTTTTAACTACTGGCAAAATTTCTATCATGTGGCAAATTTTCCTTTCTAAGCGGATGTTAATCTAAAATGTTTATATGCTTCGTCTGCTTATCAACTCTTGCCCCGAGAATTGCTAGGCACACATTCCAAATCACACCCTTGCTTTAAATGCATGTACCTTATACTGTGTAAGTAGTGCACAGAAAAGTGTAAAAAATTCAAACAGCACAAGGTACATACATTTAAAGCAAGGAGTGTGGTTTTGGGTGTGGTTTGGGATGTGTGCCTGGCATTTCTCCCCTTGCCCAAGGTACACCCTCCTCGAATTCCATTCAATTGTGGTCATGTGCTGCCCATGGGACCTCTTTTTAGCATTTTGTCAAAAATTTCAAAACCAATAACATTCCACAAAATGAATCGATTTTCACCAAAAGAACGAATTAACTCAAAATAGAATTCCACAAAATTAACGAGTGTGTCAATTTTTAAACTTCCTCTGCGTTTTGAAGGTGGTTGGGGGTACTGACCGTCTACACTCTACTACGACTATGAGTATATAATGCGGATTTTTTTTTCCTCCAACAGCAAAAATAAGGCCATTTATGAGAAGTTGGGGCCCTAAGCGAGATTGAATGATTGGGGGCCATTTAAAAAATAGGGATTTAGGGGCAGAGCCCCAAAAGCGATTTATTTATTTATGTCTGTTTACCGTTTTACGCATATCTAGAAGTATATTTGTACGATATAGTTTGATTTGTGAGTTATTTGTTGGTCATTTTTCAGAAATTTTGTGAATGTATAAATTCCATAGCCTAAACATTAGAACAAATACTTAGGCCACGTTTGGATGGCGAATGGGGGATTAGACCATTAGTCTTATTTAATTGATGAGAAATGTAAGGGCACAAACAAATTTCACTAACACAAACTAACACATTCTATCTCTCTCCTAGTGGCACTGTGGGGTCCGCAGCGGACCCCATAGTGCCACTAGGAGAGAGATAGAGTGTGTTAGTATGTGTTAGTGAAATTTGTTTGTGCCCCAAATATTACCCTTAATTGATAGTGGCTACGGAAATGGCTACGGAAAATTCAAAAGATGTTTCAGAAGAAATCCATGCAGCAACCCTAAGCTTTCCTTTTGAAATGTATTTAACCACGTTTTAATTTTGTACTTTGAAATTTATGTGGATTTGATGTGGTTTTGTATAAGATCGTAAATGGCGAATTCGAGATACATCTAAAGTAAAATTACTGCAGTGCCCGTATGCGTAAAATATAGTCATAAAGTCTAGGTATTCATTTTATAAAAATATACGATTTGGTCCATAATTATGGCCATTAATAGAAATTAATCTTAACTTGATTTGGTCTATAGAAATTAATCCTTAATTTGCTATAGATATTAATAATTAGTCCCTATTCCTAAATGGTTAGTATAAATCCGGACCATTATACCATTGTCATATATATATATATATATACATAACTGTATATATATACACATATATATGACACATGTAAAATTCAAATAAAGTTAAATAAGACAGTTAATAAATTGAGCGGATTGTTAGGAGATCATGGATAATGATTTTTATCCCAAAGATCATGCTGATTTGGGGTTCAAAACAATGCCTTTTTAAATCTGTATGTAATATGCTTTATAGTAGAACATGATTTGTATGTTTTATTAATTCAAATCATAGAAAAAACAGATAATTTTGTGTGGAAGATTAAAGGTTGCTGATAAAAAGGTGAGAAATTCTCACAATGTAGTGCGAAATTCATAACTATAATTCACAATAAGTGCGAAATCATGCTGAAATTTATAATCTGAGATTTTGGTGATAAGCTTATTGAAAGAAGTGATTTAATTGCGAGAAATTTCGTATTATATCCAATCAAAAAGTGAGAAATTTGTATTAATAAGTGAGAAATTTGTTATTAGAGCATTCGAAATAGGCCATATGATTAGATGTACTCATGTACATACGTATATATGTATCACCAGCACAAATAAGGCGTGTGAATGACGGGTATGACAAGGGTAATCCATGGAGATCATGGATAAGAGTATAAATATTGCTAAAATCAAGAAGTTTCCTTATTTTACTCAACTTTCAAATTTGTTTGCTAATTAAGTGTCTATATTAGGACTATATACTAAGTGCTAAAATCAAGATTCAAGAAGTTTCCTTATTGAAGTTGCTGAAAAAAAGGTGAGAAATTCTCTCAATATAGTGCGAAATTCACATATATATATATATATATATATATATATAAAGAGAGAGAGAGAGAGAGAGAGAGAGAGAGAGAGAGAGAGAGAGAGAGAGATGTGTATATTCAAAATGCTTCCAAAATCGTGTATATGCAATTATGGGAAACGAATTTTTAGGAGATCATGGATAAGGGGATTAATATCCCTAAAATTAAGGGATTTCGGTTTAACGGGGTAATGTGAGAATTTCTCACCTTTTTTTTTTTTTTTTTTTTGTATATGCAGCTGTGTATATTCAAAATACTTCCAAATTCGTGTTACATACAGTTATGGGAAGCGTATTTTTAGGAGATCATGGATAATGAGATTAATATCCCTAAAATCAATTGATAATTTTCTTATTATTTAGTAGGAATTTTCCACTTAATGTGTAATAATTTTTTCTTATTATTAAGTGAAAAACTTCTCAGTATGTTTGCATATCTTTCTTTTGAAATAATCATAGTTGTGTTATATATATGCGTAATGGTATTAGCAAAAGTTTTTTTTCGAGTTTTTTTAATTTAAAGTGAGAAACTTGTGGTTATTTAGTGAGAATTTATCACTTTTGTTCAAATATATACACACATGCAGACAAAATTTATCAAAAATTTATCACTTCTCATTAACGAAGTGAGAAGTTCTCACCAAATAACCACAAATTTGATGAGAAATTTCTCGCTTCTATTTGAAAACAAAAATTTTTATAAGACAGATTCTTTGCGAAACTTCTATTCAAATATATATACACAAACAAATTTCTCACTATTATTTTCTTAGCGATCATGAAATTTTCCACATCACCAAAAAACTACAAACAAAACAAATATAATGTAGAAAAAATGAAAAGATTACAGAGGTTAAACGAAAGACTCGAGCTAGTGTTTTGGCCATTACTGTCATGCAGTCTTCTAGTCATCGTCGTCGAATCGAAAACCTTTAGTGTGAAGCCAAGCCCTAATCAAAACATTAACCGTTTTTATCAGAAAACTCCAATGTTTGAATTGAAGCTACATGAGATTTGCTCCAAAATTGTGAGAAATTTGTATCAAATTCATAGATTGCGTAGTCGATAGTGAATCGAGCTTCTATGTCGACGATCTTCATGAATCGCCTATGAAGAAATGTGATGGACGTGGTGTTGCGGAGGTAGTGTCGACGATCTTCTTTCTTTCTCTTCATCAACTTTTGTTTCTCTCTCTCTCTCTCTCTCTCTCTCTCTCTCTAGTGAATTTCAAAACCTTGATTGTGGGAAGTAAATACTATATATGTGTGTGTATATATATATATTTCTATATATAATTATATAGGGCTATTTTGGTCCTCAAAATAAATTAGGGACCTATTTCTGGTTTCATTTTAAAAAGGGTTCAATTTCTAGTTAGGTGTCTATAGCAAGACTATATACTAAGTTACCCTTCATTTTAATAAGGTCAAATACTGTTGACCTAGCTAAACCGAGTTTTCACTTATATCAGCCATGGCCAGCCCAAAGGGGATAAAAAGGGGCAACCGCCCCGGGCCACCAAAGTTCACAAAATTTTGAGGACAATATGAAATTTTTATAATTACATTTTTACTTTGAGATTTTTAGTATTTTTACATTTAGACCTCCCCCAATGCCCAATTTAGTGTCATCAACTACAAATATATTGATATACATGTATATAAAACTCAAAAGCAAAGGCCCTAGAATTTTGAAAATTGCACTTTTAGTGTAAGAATTTTTTGACTTTTACAAATACGCCCCTCTAGAATTTTGAAAGATACCATACAATGTTTAAGTTTCACAAATAGACTCATATTATAAGTAGACCCCAAAAAAATCGCCAATTATGTATAAGTAAACCTTAAAAAAATATTGTCAATTATGTATAAGTAGACCCCAAAAAAAATCACTTCGGAGGCGCTGCCCCTGAACCCCCGTATAAAGACTTCCATTTTAATAGCTTGTCCCGGACCTCCAAATAGTTGGGACCGCCTCTGATATCAGCTAGTCCCATAATTTTTTTTACCTAGGTTGTAATTTATATTTATGTCTCGGTTATAGCCTCTTGACCTCGGCGTTTTAAATAGGTAAAAGTAAACTGAATTTGATGTCCTTTATATATTTTATAAACAATAGTAAAAGAATAATTAAGGCACTCAATTAAGTAGGTTCTCCAACGAACCAAAAGTGTAAATCAGTAGATGAATAATTGTTTAGTCAGATCTATAAAGACATTCAATATCATAAGCAATGAGCCTATCATGCAATATTTTCAAAACACAAAAAATCATCAAAAACAGCTTACTAATTTCCTTGAGTTATTGGGGCATTTTATGTTGAACCAGTACTATTATACTCAATTTTCTTCTCTTTTATGAAAATTTTAAGCTTTATAAATTTTTGTGCTTTAATACACGTAAAGTTATTTTATTATGTAGTTCTACGTTATAGAATGACACCACTGAATTTTGGCTATATCAGGTTATATATTAACAAAATGATGTAATTTTATTGATAGAAAGCCCAAATAGGAGCATGTATCACACCCAACACATGCAGCCCCCAACAAGACGACATACTCACGTATGGTGACAGCCATCAAAGCCACTGCCTGAATACCCATACATAGCTAGCAATTCTCACACAAGTTTCTGTACACACAACACTAAGAAGTTTTTGGATATTTTGAGGGTACCACGCCCTATGGTCAATAAAAGTAGGTCTCACCCAAAAAATTCACTCTGATTGATCACATGATATAACATAGGCATGCAATATGTCACCTCCAATGAACTCAAAAATTTCATTCACTTTAGTAGACTCTAAAATAAACACATAATATTGTTTGACACACAGATTGAACAGAACAATATGTGGCATCCAAAATATCAATTTGGGTTTTTATTTGTACACTAAAATCGTGCATAGAGAAAATCATTTGCCATCGATGTCACATAATACTGCACATGCCTCTAACGACTCCCCCAGTGAATGCTGCCAATTTGGTTTGCCAATTATTCTGAAATCAAAAGCGCAATCAAAGTTATTGAATACAGAATTTCAATGTAACTAAGTACAATTTTAGATAAATTACACTTTTGACCCGTCAACTATACGGGTCGATTTCAAATTAGTCCCATGTGTTTTGAATTTCTCGAATTAAGTTCGATAAGTTGTTTAATTTGGTCCAACATTAAACATTTGCCGCAAATTAACAATTATTTTGTCGCTAAAGACCACCTTTTACAACAAAATTTTGTTACTGAACAAAATTTAAACACTCGTAAATCCGAGGCACTAAATTGAGAAAATTGAAAATATAAGGAGACTAATTGAAAACATCCCCAAACATGGAGGTTGAAAAGTGTAATTGACTCGAAAATTTTGATGGATCAAAAAGACTTAGGTACCCTCTTTTTTTTGTTTTTTGTTTCTTCAAACTTTCATTCTATACTCTTTTTCATAGATTGAATCACTAAATCAAGTTTTAAATTGATAACAACTAAAAACAAAACGATAATAACAGGCAAGCGAGGGCAAGGGCCTGGCTCATTAAGCCCCTCCATGCATCCAAGCGAGGGTTCAAACCCCGCGGTCCCCCTCCCCCAAAGTGTAGAATTGTAATGTAATTAAATAAAATAAAAAACAATAATAACATAAAATTATGGGTAAATTACAATACCACCCCCTGAATTATGACCGTTTTTCACTAATACCTCATAACTTTGAAACTGAACAGATTCACCCCTGAACTATCCAAAAATGAACAAACTCATTCGCTGAAGAAGGGGTTTTAGTGTCAATAAATGATAGTTTAGGAGATAAGTTTGTTCAATTTTAAAGTGTAGGGGGTGTTAGTGAAAAACGGTCATAATTCAGGGGTAAAATCAATTAGTAATTTATACAAAATTGTTAAATTGAAACTGAGGGCCTCAAATGTCTTCAGTTGATATTAATTTTTCTCAATAATCAAAATCTATTCAAAACTTGAGGAAGTGATATAATTTATTACCAAGCGATTAAAACAAATTTAGGAAAAAATCGAGGCATTGAAGTGAAATGATCAAATTTTAATCTTATACTAGAAATATGTTGGATGTGGATTGTGATCATAAAATGGCGAATACGTGATACATCAAAAGTAAAAGAGTAATGCTAGAGTACCCACACAAAATTGTGCACAAAATAATCTTGGCCATTAATTCCGGTGGGTCCTGTGTGGGACCCATGTGTTTCTCATATGGAGTCCATTAGAATTAAGGGCCATGATTGTTTTATGTGAAATTTTATGTGGAATTTTGTGTGGATTTAAAATTATTGAAAGTAAAATTACAACAGGGTATGTGTAAAATATAGTCATAAGGTTTTTGGCATTCATGGGGCTTTAATAAGATGAAAGTGAAATACTGCTGACCTAAACTGAGTTTCCAGTTTATATCAGCTAGTCTCATAAATTTGACAAAATTTAACTTATCTAAGTTGTAATTTATATTTATGTCTCAGTTAGCCTTTTCATGTCATGTTTTAAATAGAGATAAGTGAAATGAGTTGGATGTCTTTTATGTATTTTATAAATATAATACTAAATGAATCTGAAATTGTTGAAATTAATTATATGCCTTAATCTTCTGTATCGCTTGAAAATTCTGGCATCACGTGGGCCCAGCTTTTTTTAGTTTTACTGTACTAGGAAATTGATGTCTCACTGAAGTCAAAACTTAGATGTGTGAGCTCATGTGGTAGTTTGTATATAAATTTTAGGTTTATACTGGGTTGGTTGGTTGGTTTATTTATTTATTTATTTTTATGCTCAACACTGGGATGCAGGGTCAGTCTTGAGCTTTAGGGGGCTCAGAGTGAATTTTTAAAATGGTGCTCGAGGCTATACGGGCGTTTAAGGGCAGCATGCCTGACGATTTTTTTTGGAGTCTACGTATACATAATTATGCGTATATATTGGTTTTCAATGTCACATTGCAAAATGTTCTAACAACTCGCAGCATAATTAAATACTTATTTGAACAACCAATAATTTGAAACCAAGCTATAAATTGAAAACAACTTACAACTGGAGGGTTTGTTTGGGCTAAAACTAAAAGGAATTGGGGAAATTGAGAAAAACCTAATTTTCTTACATTTTTTCGGTACACTGATTTATTTATTTTTTAAAAGTGTATCACACTATGAATTGATCAATTAGTCTTTTTTTTAATAGTAAATTAAATTATAGTCTTATTCTCTCCAAAAAAAAAAATGTCTTATTCTAGAGGGTTGTTTGGGCTTAGCTTTGTAGTTTTATGTTTGAAAATTTTGAGTCATTTTAGTTTGAGTTGGGGTCTTTATTAGGCTAGGTTATCGTAAGTTTTTTATAAGGGCCCAATATAGAAATGCAAAGCTAGTACAAAAAATGGGGCCCTTAAATTAGCTAAATATCTGGGGGCCCAAAGCGGCTGCTTTGCCGGCTTTCCCCTAGGGTCGGCCCAGCTGGGATGGTTCAATTGGCCAGGTCTTGAAGGGGTTTCTCGTCTACGAAAACAATAAGTATTAAAAAAGGGATATTTGGTCACAGGTCCCTTTAAATGATGTGTTTTAGTCAAAAACTCACGTTTTTTTTTTTGCAATTTTGTGAAAAGTCCCTCGCTACTTTTCGTATTTGGTGAAAAGCCCCTCCTTTTACAGATAATATTATCTGTGAACTTTAAACCACCATAACTCACTCGTTTTTTACACTTTTTGGTTGATTTTTATTTTTTATTTTTTTATATCATCTATTTTTTCAAGATTTATGCATTGGGCTTGAAATTGTACGAAAAAGTAATTTGGAACTTCGTTTTTCATTTTTATCTTTCAGACAAATAATATTATTTGTTGACACTGACAGATAATATTATTTGTCAACTTTAAACCACCATAACTTTCTTAATTCTTAGGCTTTTTGGGTGATTTTATTTTTTGATTTCATGTATTTCTTTGAGATCTACGCAATGGACGTGGAAATTTTACAAAAAAAAAAAAGTTAAGTTGCAGCCTAATTTTGAGGTTTTATCTATCTTACAGATAATATTATTTGTTATCTGTGTGTGTAACAGATAATATTATCTGTTAACTTTAAACTATCATAACTTTATCAATTTTTGTGTTTTTTGGGTGAATTTTTTTTTTTTTTTGATTTCATGATTTTTTTCAAGATCTACGCATCTATGGTGACAATTGTACGAAAGAAATATGTTTTTATTATATGTATGTGAAAAAAATGCAATTTTCCATATTTGTTTGATGTTTAGGTTTTTTTTTTCCTCCAATATTTCATGGTCAATATTGAATTCGTTTGATAGATCTCATTTTGCTAATTCCAAAACATCAAATTTTACGAAAAAACGGACCTGTATAACAAAATAACAATTTAGGTGTAAAAAGGGCATAATGCGGTAAAGAAAAGTAACATGTGTTTTAGCTTTGAAGAGCTTTATTTGAGGGAGCTATGGCCGAAGCTCTCTATTAAAAACTAGACCCCTTATATTAAGATTTTGTTGGAGTCACGTGCCACATCCATTCCAAAATTTTATAGTTTTATCATACATAAATGGAAAGTTGTGAGTATATCAATATTAATTGATATTTGGATTGAGATGGAGTTGACTGTGAGTCAACGATGAGGTGTCAGTGAGGACACGGGAACATGGTGGTTCATTTTGCATTAGCATGAGTAAATGACATTTATATGATTTAAATGTTATTTGACTTTCTGGTATTTTTGTGAATAGTGAATTATACCTGTGTAGTATAATTATGGTAATCTCGATATTGATATATATATATATATATATATGTATATCATTTTGAGAACTATGGTGAGAACGAGAGTGACACGTTAAATAAAAGGTAGGTTGTGTAAAGATTCCACAGAATTTAGTTTTCGGACGTGATTTTGGACCCAAACGAAACTTAGTCGAAAACCTTTGAAATTTATAATTTTCACTCATAAAAGCATAAAATGGACGTGTGCGAAGTTTCGAGAGTTAATTAGATGTTTGAGAAACTCGCGGGGAAGTATACGCGATTTCCGAGAAGTTTGTCTATAAATAGGTGAGTGTGAGATTTCATGTCTCACAAATCTCATATAATATCTTGAGAGAGGAGAGAGAAGAGGGGATTTGATCCTACGAGTTTTGCGACGACGATCGGCGACCTTGCGTCCGTCAGATTTTCACCAAATTTCATATTTGAACTCGTGGAGGTAAGACGTTCGTTTTGATAGTCATTAGGCCATGTTTGGAAAACTTTTATAAAAATCAAATTTCTAGACTTTTGGGGAAAACCCAGTAAAACTTGTAGGAATTACTTCAAATCTGAAGTTTGACGATTATTTGGCCCGCTAGTCGATCCTTCAAAGTTTGAAGAGAATCGCACGAGGTATGAAGTTCTAACTTGTGAAATATAGGAAAATACATGTTTTAAATTTCGCCGACGAAACTAAGATCCGGGCAAAATGTCATGCCCCTAATTAACAGATAATAATCCGTTGTGTGATAAAATGGAGCGGTGACTGATAAGGAGATTATACGTGTCAGATCATACACTATTTTATCATTCCAAAGTAGAATATTACATCAACGCAAACTAACTATTGTACCACACTAACTTCACACTCAAACCGTTTATCTTACAATACTCGCTTCTAAACTTTTATTTATTTTACATAACTCTCATGACTTTATTCCTTTCCACGACTCACATGCGAGCTTCCACGTACCCGCTATCCATTCTTGGGCCCTGCAATGTTTTGGTATAACTACCATGAGCTTTACGCCCAGTAAGGAAAATCTATTTTATTTTAAAACTTTATTAATCACCGTACATATGCTCACGTAAACAGAAGAAGTTGAACCAGTTGCTTTTATTTAACAACTTGCACATGTAAAACATACCTGTATATCTCATCCACGTTACCTGCAAAATTAACATCTCACACAAAAAAAATTATGGTGAGTATTCACTTTAATTGCACACACTTAGCCCAGCTCAGGTATGTACAATTCTATGGCCACAGCACCCCAGCCTCGCTCGCAAGGTGTATACTATCCACCAGCCCAGCTCGAAATGGAGTAGCATATTAGTGCACTAACTGTAGGACTTTCTTAGTCACAGCCATCCCAACGCAGACAATCTTGGTCTCACATCATACAAAAGGCCTCGGCCTTAACCAAATCCATAAATCAATAAAAGAATTGTACACGGATGATAATAAAAATAATTTCATAACCCAAATAAATTGGTAACGCAGTAAAAATGTAGCAACACTTATGATTTATAAATTGTTCTTTAAAATTTAACTCCCTTAAATTCAATAGTAACCATGCTCATTACAACAACTCTCTTATCTAAGTTTTCCAAGACAGACTTAGCTTTATTTATTATTATTTTTTTTTTATATATCCATTTTTAATGTTGTTTCTTCCTAATTACTCATAGGAACCTAAGCAATACATCTATGGATCAAAATTAAGCAAAACCTGGTGAATTTTCTTACCCCAATTCAAAGACCCATTTTCAAGGACTAGCAAGACTTTCACTAGATAGGTAATTTAAAAAAAACAGTAAATTAACTAACCATAAACTAAGACCAAGATTCCTTACCTCTAGCTACTTGATATAGCTCTAACCAAACAGTCCCCTTTTAAACCCACTCTTCCAATTTTTTTCACTTTCAGTGTAATTAATTTTTTTTTCGTGCATGTCCATTCTTTGTGGCATATTTATAATTGTCATGAATAGCCAACCTACATGGAGATTAGTAAGTCTATCTAGGGTCTATACACATGGGGTGGTGCCACCTCTACCATTGTTTGCCACCTTCCTATTAGACCTTAATCTATTGCTTATCTCAACACAAAGATTGATAAGTGCATAGATGCTGGAGACTTCCAGATTCATCCCATCCATTTTATTATTATTATTATTATTTTTTTAATATATGTTTATATATATATATATATATTTATGTGTACAAGATATATCCACCCCTATTATATTATTATAATTATTTATTATTTATTATTTATCTATTATATAGCCTGGTTATCACATTCTACCCTCCTTAAAAGGATTTCGTCCTCGAAATTAACGTACCTTATCATCGAAGAGGTACGGATACTTCTCCTTCATTTCTGCTTCAAGCTCCCACGAAGCTTCCTTTTCATTGTGTTGATTCCATTGTATCTTTACCAATGCAATTTCTTTATTCCGAAGCTGCTTTATTCCTTGATCAAGAATTTTAATTGGCCTTTCCACATAGGTGACATTTTCAGATAACTCAATGTCCTCAAAATCTATGACATGTGTTGGATCATGTATGTACTTCCTTAGCATTGATATATGGAAGACGTTGTGAACACTTGATAGTTGAGGTGGTAATGCGAGTCGGTATGCTACCGATCCAATTCTTTCTAGGACCTCAAATGGACCAATAAATCTGGGTGATAATTTTCCTCTTTTCTTCCCAAAGCGTACGACTCCCCGAGTAGGTGATACTTTAAGTAGTACCTTTTCACCAACCTCAAATTCCAAATCTTTCCTTCGACGATCCGCATAACTCTTCTGTCGGCTTTGGGCGGTGCGCAATCGGTCTCTAATGACTGATTTTTCTCAGAAGTCTCCTTAACAAGATCTGGTCCAAGTAATGCCTTATCTCCCACCTCTGTCCAACATGTGGGCGATCTACAGGGTCGTCCATACAAAGCCTCAAATGGCGCCATCTCAATGCTGGACTGATAACTATTATTATAAGCAAATTCCACCAATGCCAAGTGAGTTTCCCAGACTCCTTTAAAATCCAGCACACATGCTCGCAACATGTCTTCCACTATACGAATCACCCGCTCCGTTTGTCCATCCGTTTGTGGGTGGAAAGCTGTACTTAGCTTAAGTGTCGTACCTAACGCTTTCTGTAGACTAGTCCAGAATTTAGAGGTGAAACGTGGATCACGATCAGATACAATTGATACCGGTATACCATGGAGTCGGATAATTTCTTGGAGATATATCCTACTCATCCTATCAATTGAGTATGTAATGTTATAAGGAATGAAATGTGCTGATTTGGTTAATCGATCTACAACTACCCAAATCGCATCATGTCCTTGTCTTGTCCTTGGCAGTCCCGTGACAAAATCCATGGTCACATGTTCCCACTTCCATTCGGGAATAGGCAAGGGTTGTAGTAGTCCCGATGGTTTTTTTTGTTCAGCTTTTACTTGTTGACATGTGAAGCATTTTGACACAAATTCTGCTATATCACGTTTCATACCCTCCCACCAGAAATGCCTTTTAAGATCCTTATACATCTTTGTGCCTCCAGGGTGTACAGTAAATTTTGAACGATGAGCTTCTTCTAATATTTCCTTCTCATATCAACCAAGTTTGGCACACAGAGCCTCCCTCGAAATCTAAGCCCTCCATCATTTCCAGTACACCATTCAGATGGTTCTCTTGCCATCATTTTTGAAAACCACTTCTGCAACTCCTGATCTTGACCTTGCAACTGTAAAATCTTGTCGACCAATATCGGTTGAACTGTTATAGTGTACAAGAAATTCCTCAGTCCTTGAATTGTAAGTTGAACATTAAATTCTGCTAACGTCTCAAGCATGTACCACTCTCGTATCATAAGAGAAGCAATGAAACCTTTAGGCTTGCGACTTAGTGCATCAGCAACTACATTTGCTTTGCCTGGGTGGTACTGAAGGGAAAAATCGTAGTCCTTTAAGAGTTCCATCCATCTCCGTTGTCTCATATTCAACTCTTTTTGTGAAAATAAGTACTTTAGGCTCTTGTGATCAGAAAATAGATCAAATTTTTCTCCGTACAAATAATGCCTCCATATTTTTAGAGCAAATACCACTGCAGCAAGCTCTAAGTCATGCGTGGGATAATTAAGCTCATGTGGTTTAAGTTGTCGAGACCCATAAGCTACTACTATATTATCCTGCATTAGAACGCAACCTAATCCCTGATGTGAGGCGTCACTATAGATAGTGAACTTAATTCCACTTTTTGGAAAGGCTAAGATAGGTGCACTTGTCAATTTTTCCTTCAGTTCTTGAAATGCCCTTTCACAATTACTATCCCAAATGTACTTCGTGTTCTTTCGAGTCAATCGAGTCAACGGTGCAGCTATTCGTGAAAATCCCTCTACAAACCTCCGGTAATATCCAGCTAACCCAAGGAAACTCCTAATTTCTGAAGGCGTCATAGGTTTTCCCCAATTTAAAACAGCCTCAACCTTAGATGGGTCCACTGAAATTCCATCCTTAGAAACAACATGGCCTAAGAATTTAACCCGATCTAACCAAAATTCACATTTCTCAAACTTAGCATATAACTTATGCTTGCGCAATGTTTCAAGTGCAACACGTAAGTGTTGTTCGTGTTCTTCCCTCGACTTTGAATAAATCAAGATATCATCTATAAATACAACAATAAATTGATCCAAGTATGGGCGAAAGACTCGATTCATCAGATCCATGAAAACTGCAGGCGCGTTTGTCAGTCCAAAGGGTAATACCAAAAATTCATAATGTCCATAACGCGTCCTAAATGCTGTCTTTGAGATATCCTCGCTTCTTACCAAGAGTTGATGATATCCGGATCTTAAGTCAATCTTAGAGAACATCGTAGCGCCTTGTAGCTGATCAAATAGATCATCGATCCTAGGTAAAGGATATTTATTCTTGATAGTGACTTTATTGAGTTCACGATAATCGATACATAATCGAAGTGATCCATCCTTTTTCCTTACAAACAATACTGGCGCTCCCCACGGGGACGAACTTAGTCTAATAAAGCCTCGACCTTCCAAATCTTGGAGTTGTTTCTTTAACTCTTGCATTTCAAGTGGTGCCATACGATATGGTGTCTTTGAGATCGGAGGTGTATTAGGTACCAAATCGATACAAAAGTCAATTTCTCTCTTAGGAGGCAGTCCCACTACCTCTCCAAATGTATCCTTGAATTCACCTACTATGGGAATCTGAGAAATTAGAAATTCCTCACTCACATCTTCAAGATGAGATAATATTCCAGTGATAAAAGAATCTCCAATTTGATGACAATGAAAAGTGTATGGTTGTTGCTCAAGGCTAGAAAAAGTAATGGTCTTCTTATGACAATCTAGTATAGCATGATATGTAGTAAGCCAGTCCATACCAAGAATTACATCAAATTGACCCATTGTGAGTACAACCAAATTAGCAGGCATCACTCTCGCCCCCAAACTTACTAAACAACCTCCACATATACGATCAAGTATTATCGTACTTCCTAGAGGTGTGGCAATAGGTAAAGGGGGGTCTAGATATTCAGATACTATACCCAAACTCTGCATATATCTAGTTGATATAAATGAATGTGTAGCACCTGTGTCAAATAAGACTCTTGCATGAGTATTGTAAATAGATAGTGTACCTTCAACACTTGCTTGTTCTGGAACTACAGCATAAACTCTCGCCTGACCACCGGGTGGTGCTGGGTTATTCCTCTTTGGTTTCCTACAATCTTTGCTGTAATGACCTGGTTCACCACAATTATAGCATACGCCTCGTGCATTCTGTCTCTCTTTACAATCTCGAGCTAAATGGCCTGGTTTTCCACAATTATAACAAACTCCCCTTGGTCCTATTGGTGCTACAGTTGGTGCAGGTGCTCTAGTTTTCTCAACTACTATTTCCATCCTTTGCTTCTTTCTAGGGTTATTGTTATTCCTCCAGTTCCGACCTCCTTGTTGCACAACCTTTCCTTTGTTCTTACTTTCCATTTCCTTCTTGTATTCCCGATTATTTTCTTCTTGAAGTAACGCCTCCACAACCATCTCTTCGTATGTCCTATGACCTCCAATAACCATTCTTCGAATAGACGGTGTCAGTCCTTTTGCAAATTTTCTGGCACGTCGCTCAGATGTGTCTATCAAATGAGGGGCATATCGAGACAATGCTTCAAATTTATTTTGATACTCTGTCACCGACATTTCTCCTTGCTTTAATTCTATAAACTCCATCTCCCGACGTTCCCTTTCAATATCTGGAAAGTATTTCTCAAAAAATTTTGCCTTAAATTCTTCCCAGGTCATCTGTTTTGCAGCTTCCACTCCAATAGTAGTTTTGGTCAATTCCCACCAATTCCTTGCACCCTCTACTAATTGGAATACTGCAAGCTTGCGTTTGTCCGTTTCAGTGCAATTGAAAACTTCGAATATATCCTCAAGTTGTCGCACCCATTGCTCAGCCTTAGCGGGTTCAGCAGTTCCAGCAAACTTTTCTGGATGTAAAGCTAGGAACCGCTTTATTTGATTATCAACAGTTGTTGGTGGAGTCCGTTGAGCATTCATCTGCTCCATTTGACGCACAAATGCCCCAACTACGTCAGTGGAATCAGCGATGTTTCCTGTCCTACTCTGTCCATTTCCTAGTGAATCTGCCATTACCTTCTAAAAGAAATATAAACAATTGTCAGATATGTTAGAAATAATTTTTTTTTTTTCCAACACACATTAATTAGATTATCAGTTTAAGACAATAAAAGAGAAACAACATAATTACACTAACTTCATATTTATTTATACACATAAACCTGGTTACAAAAGGTGAAGTTTGAGCTCAAAAAGTGTCCTCACAGGACAGTTACAACATACCACACCTATCTACATAACTACAGGTCAAAAGAGGTGGTAAGGTAACTAGCTGCAACTTCTTTCCTTCTACTATTCACAGTCAAAAACGAAACGGTGGTTCATCTCCTCTATTCTAGTCTACGTCTCACTCGTCTAGCCATATTGGAACTGGTGATTGACGCAGTAGATGGTGACGATGACGAGTCTACAAACTGAACTGGTGCTGGTGCTGGTGCCTGAGCATGTGGTGGCTGCACTGGTGGTGGTGGTGGTGAAGGTGGGTGAGCTATATGATCTTCTGCCACCAATCGCTCTTGGATCTCATAAAAAGTTGGACAATATGACAACTCTAGTGCCAATCGTGAAGCACGTTGTTTGGCTTGTAAGTTATGCCGAACAACCAGTCTTTGAGTAGTTGGCATATAAAACCTTCTCCTCTGGCCAACCCTATCGATTTCCTGGTGCAACATGGCAACTGCATCTCTAAATGTGGTGCTATCATACTCGTCTCTGTCTCCAGGTGTGATCCTACCAAGGTGAGAATAATGAAAGCCTCCCCAACTGTCATTGCTATTGAAGCTATCCATTATGTCCTGCCAAAACTCAAGATATTAGTAACGTAACTTAACTGAGATTTCTAATACATCTAATTAGACATGTAACTTAGCTCTGATACCAAAAATTGTCATGCCCCTAATTAACAGATAATAATCCGTTGTGTGATAAAATGGAGCGGTGACTGATAAGGAGATTATACGTGTCAGATCATACACTATTTTATCATTCCAAAGTAGAATATTACATCAACGCAAACTAACTATTGTACCACACTAACTTCACACTCAAACCGTTTATCTTACAATACTCGCTTCTAAACTTTTATTTATTTTACATAACTCTCATGACTTTATTCCTTTCCACGACTCACATGCGAGCTTCCACGTACCCGCTATCCATTCTTGGGCCCTGCAATGTTTTGGTATAACTACCATGAGCTTTACGCCCAGTAAGGAAAATCTATTTTATTTTAAAACTTTATTAATCACCGTACATATGCTCACGTAAACAGAAGAAGTTGAACCAGTTGCTTTTATTTAACAACTTGCACATGTAAAACATACCTGTATATCTCATCCACGTTACCTGCAAAATTAACATCTCACACAAAAAAAATTATGGTGAGTATTCACTTTAATTGCACACACTTAGCCCAGCTCAGGTATGTACAATTCTATGGCCACAGCACCCCAGCCCCGCTCGCAAGGTGTATACTATCCACCAGCCCAGCTCGAAATGGAGTAGCATATTAGTGCACTAACTGTAGGACTTTCTTAGTCACAGCCATCCCAACGCAGACAATCTTGGTCTCACATCATACAAAAGGCCTCGGCCTTAACCAAATCCATAAATCAATAAAAGAATTGTACACGGATGATAATAAAAATAATTTCATAACCCAAATAAATTGGTAACGCAGTAAAAATGTAGCAACACTTATGATTTATAAATTGTTCTTTAAAATTTAACTCCCTTAAATTCAATAGTAACCATGCTCATTACAACAACTCTCTTATCTAAGTTTTCCAAGACAGACTTAGCTTTATTTATTATTATTTTTTTTTTATATATCCATTTTTAATGTTGTTTCTTCCTAATTACTCATAGGAACCTAAGCAATACATCTATGGATCAAAATTAAGCAAAACCTGGTGAATTTTCTTACCCCAATTCAAAGACCCATTTTCAAGGACTAGCAAGACTTTCACTAGATAGGTAATTTAAAAAAAACAGTAAATTAACTAACCATAAACTAAGACCAAGATTCCTTACCTCTAGCTACTTGATATAGCTCTAACCAAACAGTCCCCTTTTAAACCCACTCTTCCAATTTTTTTCACTTTCAGTGTAATTAATTTTTTTTTCGTGCATGTCCATTCTTTGTGGCATATTTATAATTGTCATGAATAGCCAACCTACATGGAGATTAGTAAGTCTATCTAGGGTCTATACACATGGGGTGGTGCCACCTCTACCATTGTTTGCCACCTTCCTATTAGACCTTAATCTATTGCTTATCTCAACACAAAGATTGATAAGTGCATAGATGCTGGAGACTTCCAGATTCATCCCATCCATTTTATTATTATTATTATTATTTTTTTAATATATGTTTATATATATATATATATTTATGTGTACAAGATATATCCACCCCTATTATATTATTATAATTATTTATTATTTATTATTTATCTATTATATAGCCTGGTTATCACACAAAATCCATGTGTTAATCTTAGGCCCGTTAATTATGCATGCGCTTAAATGTGAAAAACATGTCTAAATTTATGCGAGTACGTTGAGTTGTCTATGTGGGTCAAAGGGAGGATTTATACAAATTCATGCCGGAGTAAACTTCTCGATGTTTGAGAATTTTAGTAGCGACGGTTACTATGCATGGTTTAAGGCTTGGACTTGCCAGGGCACTTGGGGGATTAGCCATTGACATCGCGGTTTAAGGCTTGGACTTGCCGCTACCGGATGAAGGCGTATTTTTTCTCCCTAGAGACTATTGATATGCTTTATGAGATTAAAGCATGTTTTTATCATATATTTCATATGTTAGAACTTGTGCACTCAACATATAGTTGAGCAGTGGAGATGTACTCCATTGCAGGTAAGAAGAAAGACAAGAAGAAGCGTGAGGAGTGAGGTCGAAGAACACCGGGGAATCACTTGTTCATACTTTTGTCTCTTTTCCAAAATTTGTAATAAGGATTTGGTTATTGTAATATGTTGTAATGGAATCATAGGTTAGTTGTAGTACTTGTAATTCCTTAGTAAACGTTATATATATATATATATATATATGTTGAATCGTGAATTATAATCGTGTTATTGTTAGAATTTGGTTTGGAGACCCTTGGTTTTGAAGGCTGCAGAATTGGGCTTTCTGAGAGAAAACAGTTGACTGGTCCATGTTTTAGTCGATTGGTTTGTGAGGAAACAGTCGACTGGAGGGGTTTTCGGTCGACTGGTTTTTGCACGAAAATACCATATTCTGCATGCATAGTGTCTAGTCGACTGGAAAAGGCACCAGTCGATTGATAAATTAAGGATCCAGTCGAGTGAGTCCCTGACACAGTCGACTGGAATGAACCTTGGACTTTTTATACTTATTGCTTAGGGCCTTCAGTCGACTGGACTCCCGATTCAGTCGACTGAACCTCTGTTTTCAAAACCAATTCTTTTAGAACTGTTTCAATTGGACAAAACTTTTTATAACTTTGATTTTAATGCTTTTCACTTATAATTTCCGCTGCTATTTTACTTTAATGGAATTGGATAAGCCTTGATGGCGTGCCACGTGTCCTATTTTCACGCGTTAACGGGATGGGTCGTGACATTTATTGGTATCAGAGCTATAGGTAACAAAACTTTGGGAACGTTCGACGACGAGTGGAGTATTGAGTGTTTTGGTACATGTTCTAGAGTGCATCCATACATGGTAGAGATGTTTGATGCATATGTATGTTGTTTTACATACATGATATTGTTATTATTGTACATGCATAGTATTTATGCATTGAGAACTACAGGATTGTAATCATGAGTGACGAAGAGCGAGATCTATCGCCACACACTCGACGTATGAATGAAATGGAAGAAATGATGGGGAATATGGGAGAAATGATACGGAATATAGCAGAGCGATTACCTCGAACACCTCCATTCGAGCCAGCACCGATAATGGTAATGCATGTACTTGAGAATAGGGGCATGAGATTGATATCTGAATAGTTTTCAAGGAAGAAGCCGACAGAGTTTCATGGGACATCTGACACAACGTTAGAAGAGCATTGGGTCATGGATATGGAGAGAATTTTTCGATCGATTCCGATGACCGATAAGGAGAAAATTGAGAATGCCAGCGATATACTCAAAGGTGAGGCCCAGAACTGGTGGGTGAATGTCCTAGACCAAGGACCACCGATAACTTGGGAAGGATTCAAGGCGGAGTTCAATCGTTAATTCTTTCCAAGGGCTGCTCTCAATGCAAAGAAGAGAGAATTTGATCTTCGACAGGGGGAGATGACTGTCACTGAGTACACGTCGAAGTACAACGCTTTATTGAGATTTGGGAAGGGGTCTGTGTTGACAGAGGAAGATAGAGCAAGAAAGTACGAGAATGGGTTGAGAGAGAATATCTGTTTGAGGGTTGAAACCTATGAACATGCAATGGTGGCAGCAGTACAATAGACGGCACTTGTAGCCGAAAGTGGAATAGAAAGGTCAAGGCAAAATCAGCAAGGCAAACGAGGGAATAAGGGTGGTGATCGACACCAAGGTGGATCTTTCAAGAGACCGTTTTAAAGAGGCTCTGGTTCTAGTTTCAGTGATTTCACGAGGACGCCAAGTAATATACCGTTTTGTTCACTTTGCAACCACCCACACTCAGGCCGATGTTCATGACCAAACCCCAGAATAGGAACCAAGGAGGGGGTAGTGCTAATTCGACTCCTAACATGCGGGGTAAGTGTTTTGATTGCAGAGTATTTGGGCATCAAGCCAAAGATTTTCCGAGGAGGCTTTCCCAACAAGGAGCTAGTTCTATGGCTTCCAGTGGGTCGAAGCCTAGACAGTCCAAAGATGGGGGACAAAAGACAGAACAACGTCAAGGGAGAGCATACCAGATAAACCCAGGAGACATGGCTGCTTCAGAGACAGTGGTCTCAGGTATGGTGCTTGTATGTTCGCACTTAGCACGCATACTTGTTGACTCAGGATCTACACATTCATTTGTATCGCATGCCTTTGTTGAACATTTGAATGTTAGTTTGGCACCGTTAGGATATGAATTATTTGTTGTCATACCTCTTAGTAAGCCGATTGTGACGTCTACAATATACAAGAACTGTGAGATCAAACTAGGTGAGAAGTTGATGACTGTAGACCTTATCGATCGTTGTGAATCACTTTGATGTGATATTAGGAATGGATTGGTTAACTTTTAACCAAGCTACCATAGACTGAGCGGAAAGAAGTTAATTTTCGATCGCCGGTACATGGAAGCTTTTGTTTCCAAGGGAGTGGGGTTATACCTCCACCATATTTGATTTCGGTCATCCGAGCGGGTAAGTTGTTGAGAAAGGTATGTCGAGGATTCCTATGTTCAGTAACTGGTGTCTTAGCGACCGAATCAAGAGTAGAAGACATTCCGATAGTGCGAGAATATTCAGATGTATTTTCTGATGACTTGCCGGATGTACTAATTGAGAGGGAGATTGAGTTCACTATTGAGGTAATACCAGACGCAAGACCCGTATCAAAGGCACCGTATGGAATGACACCTGTGGAGTTGAAGGAGCTGAAAACCCAACTACAGGAACTACTTGACAAAGGTTTCATTCGACCTAGCATATCGCCGTGGGGAGCTCCAATGTTATTTGTGAAGAAGAAAGACGGTTCAATGCGTATGTGTGTTGATTACCGAGAATTAAACAAGTTGACAATCAAGAATAAGTACCCATTACCGAGGATTGATGACCTATTTGACCAACTTCGTGGAGCACAAGTATTTTCAAAGATAGATTTGAGATCGGGTTATCATCAGTTGAAAGTGAAGACCAAAGATGTTGAGAAAACTGCTTTCAGAACGCGTTACGGACATTACGAATTTCTAGTCATGCCATTTGGAGCTACCAATGCACCAGTCGCGTTCATGAATCTTATGAACCGGGTCTTTAATGACTACTTGGATGAATTTGTAACAGTGTTCATCGACGATATTCTTATTTATTCACCGAGTGAGATAGAACACGAGAATCATTTGAGATTGATACTTCAGAGACTGCGAGAAAAGCAACTATTTGGAAAATTCAAGAAGTGTGAATTCTGGCTACCTAGCATTACTTTTCTTGGTCACGTGATTGACAAGAATGGAGTTTCAGTTGATCCTCACAAAGTAGAAGCTGTATCTAATTGGCAGAGGCCGACTCCGTATCTGAAATTTGAAGTTTCTTGGGATTAGTAGGATATTACCGCCGTTTCATTGAGCACTTCTCGAAGATTTCATTACCTATGACAAGGTTGATGAGGAAAGGGATTACCTTTGAATGGAGTCAAGAATGTGAAGACAGTTTCCAAGAGTTGAAGGAACGACTAACGAGAGCACCTATCTTGACAATACCATCCGGAACTGAGGGATTTGTAATTTATAACGACGCTTCGCATCAAGGATTGAGATGTGTGCTTATGCAATGCGGTAAGGTGATTGCCTATGCGTCTAGACAGTTAAAGACACACGAGGTTAATTATCCGACTCACGATTTAGAATTGGCCGCTGTAATTCATGCCCTAAAGATTTGGAGACACTATTTGTACGGGGAAAACTGTGAGATATTTATGGACCACAAAAGTTTGAAGTACATTTTCACCCAACGGGAATTGAACATGAGACAGCGAAGATGGTTGGAGTTGATGAAGGATTACGATCTTTCGATAGAGTATCACCCGGGAAAGGCTAATGTAGTAGCCGATGCATTAAGCCGGAAGACGCCGAGGAATTTAGCCGATGAGCTAACACAACAAAAAGAATTGATAAAAGAAATGGAACGTTTAGAGTTGGATGTGATTCCAGAGACTAATGGTGGTTTAATGCTGGCAATCATAGCTCACCCCGATATCATTAATGAGATCAAGAGAGAACAGTTTCATGATGTCTACCTGTGCAAAATGAGAGACGAGATACCTTTGAGAAAACGACCTGGTTTTATATTGGAACAATGGACGTTGAAACTTGAAAATCAATTATGTGTACCGAATGTGAAGGACTTGAAAGAGAGAATCCTAGAGGAAGTACATAGTACTAGATATTCAGTGCATCCGAGAAGTAACAAAATGTATCGGAACTTGTGAGAAAACTTTTGGTGGAAGGGTATGAAGTGTGAAATTGCTAAGTATGTTTCTGAGTGTTCGGCATGTCAACAAGTCAAAGCAGAGAGACAAGTACCTGCGGGGTTACTACAACCATTACCAGTGTCAAAATGGAAATGGGATGAGATTACGATGGATTTGTTTCTGGATTTCCACGATCGCCGAACAAGAATGATAAGATTTGGGTTATAGTTGATAGATTAACAAAGTCAGTGCATTTCCTACCGATCAAGATGACTAAACCTTCGAAGTTAGCTGAGTTGTATGTGAAAGAGATTGTAAGACTACACGGAGTTCCAGTTGTGATTGTATCAGATCACGATAGTAGTATTATATCGAGGTTTTGGGAAAGTTTGCAAAAATCTATGGGTACAAAGTTGAGCTTTAGTACTGCATTTCATCCTCATATCGACGGACTGTCAGAATGTATGATTCAGACGTTAGAGGATATGCTTAGACTTTGTGTACTAGATTTCAGGAATGATTGGGAGAAACACCTACCATTGATTGAATTTGCGTATAACAACGGATTTCAGTCAAGTATTGGAATGGCATCGTATGAAGCTTTGTATGACGTAAGTGTCGATCACCGGTTTGTTGGACCAAGGTTGGAGAAAGAAAGTTGCTAGGACCTGAGCTAATACAGGTGACTACTGAGAAGGTAAAGTTGATTCAGGAGCGACTTAAGGTAGCTCAGAGTTGTTATAAAAGTTACGCAGACTCGAAGCGACGACCGATGACATTTGAAGTGGGTGACTTTGTATACTTACGAGTATCGCCTTCGAAAGGCATTGTACGATTCGAAAAGAGAGGAAAGCTTAACCCGAGATTTATAGGACCTTTTGAGATCCTAGAGAGAGTAGGATCAGTGGCTTACCGATTGGCCTTGTCCTCAAAATTGGAACATGTGTACAACGTATTTCATGTATCTATGTTAAGACGGTGTATGACAGATACGAGTAAGATCATTGTACCTGAGCCGTTACAGATTCAGGACGACTTGACTTATGTGGAACAACCAATAGAGATTCTAGATTGAAAAGAGCAAGTCTTGAGAACGAAGACGATTCCAATGGTGAAAGTGTTATGGCGTAGTCACACAGTTGAAGAGGCTACATAGGAAAATGAAGAAGAAATGAAGAGTGAGTATCCGTACCCGTTCGACGTATGAGGTATAAGTTTGGGAACAAACTTCCTTTTTGGAGGGGAGAGTTGTCACACCCGTTCCAAAATTTTATAGTTTTATCATACATAAATGAAAAGTTGTGAGTATATCAATGTTAATTGATATTTGGATTGAGATGGAGTTGACTGTGAGTCAACAATGAGGTGTCAGTGAGGACATGAGAACATGGTGGTTCATTTTGCATTAGCATGAGTAAACGGCATTTACATGATTTAAATGTTATTTGACTTTCTGGTATTTTCGTTAATAGTGAATTATACATGTGTAGTATAATTATGGTAATCTCGATATTGATATATATATATATATATATATCATTTTGAGAACTGTGGTGAGAACGAGAGTGACACGTTAAATAAAATGTAGGTTGTGTAGAGATTCCACAAAATTTAGTTTTTCGGACGTGATTGTGGACCCAAACGAGACTTAGTCGAAAACCTTTGTTATTTATAATTTTCACTCATAAAGGCATAAAATGGACGTGTGCGAAGTTTCGGGAGTTAATTAGATGTTTAAGAAACTCGCGGGGAAGTAAACGCGATTTCCGAGAAGTTTGTCTATAAAAAGGTGAGTGTGAGATTTCATGTCTCACAAATCTCATATAATATCTTGAGAGAGGAGAGAGAAGAGGGGATTTGATCCTACGAGCTTTGCGACGACGATCGGCGACCTTGCGTCCGTCAGATTTTCACCAAATTTCATATTTGAACTCGTGGAGGTAAGACGTTCGTTTTGATAGTCATTAGGCCATGTTTGGAAAACTTTTATAAAAATCAAATTTCTAGACTTTTGGGGAAAACCCAGTAAAACTTGTAGGAATTACTTCAAATCTGAAGTTTGACGATTATTTGGCCCGCTAGTCGATCCTTCAAAGTTTGAAGAGAATCGCACGAGGTATGAAGTTCTAACTTGTGAAATATAGGAAAATACATGTTTTAAATTTCGCCGACGAAACTAAGATCCGGGCAAAATCCATGTGTTAATCTTAGGCCCGTTAATTATGCATGCGCTTAAATGTGAAAAGCATGTCTAAATTTATGCGAGCACGTTGAGTTGTCTATGTGGGTCAAAGGGGGGATTTATACAAATTCATGCCGGGGTAAGCTTCTCGATGTTTGAGAATTTTAGTAGCGACGGCTACTGTGCATGGTTTAAGGCTTGGATTTGCCAGGGCACTTGGGGGATGTAATGGTTGTAGGCTTGGACTAGCTATTGACATCGTGGTTTAAGGTTTGGACTTGCCGCTACCGGATGAAGGCGTATTTTTCTCCCTAGAGACTATTGATGTGATTTATGAGATTAAAGCATGTTTTATCATATATTGCATAAGTTAGAACTTGTGCACCCAGCATATAGCTGAGCAGTGGAGATGTACTCCATTGCAGGTGAGAAGAAAGACAAGAAGAAGCGTGAGGAGTGAGGTCGAAGAACACCGGGGAATCACTTGTTCATACTTTTGTCTCTTTTCCAAAACTTGTAATAAGGATTTGGTTATTGTAATATGTTGTAATGGAATCATGGATTAGTTGTAGTACTTGTAATTCCTTAGTAAACGTTATATATATATATATATATATGTTGAATCGTGAATTATAATCGTGTTATTGTTGGAATTTGGTTTGGAGACCCTTGGTTTTGAAGGCTGCAGAATTGGGCTTTTCTGAGAGAAAACAGTCGACTGGTCCATGTTTCAGTCGACTGGTTTGTGAGGAAACAATCGACTGGAGGGGTTTTCGGTCGACTGGTTTCTGCACGAAAATACCATGTTCTGCATGCATAGTGTCCAGTCGACTGGAAAAGACACCAGTCGATTGATAAATTACGGATCCAGTCGACTGAGTCCCTGACACAGTTGACTGGAATGAACCTTGGACTTTTTATACTTATTGCTTAGGGCCTTCAATCGACTGGACTCCCGATTCAGTCGTCTGGACCTCTGTTTTCAAAACCAATTCTTTTGGAACTGTTTCAATTGGACAAAACGTTTTATAACTCTGATTTTAATGGTTTTCACTTATAGTTTTCGCTGCTATTTTACTTTAATGGAACTAGATAAGCCCTGATGGCGTGTCACGTGTCCTATTTCTACGTGTAGTGGGATGAGTCGTGACAGCATGAATTTTCTGAGTGAGAGATAAATAAGTATTAAAAACTAGACCCCTTATATTAAGATTTTGTTGGAGTCATGAATTTTCTGAGACTTTGAGTGATAGATAATGCTGGAAATATACGATTTCTTTATTTGATTAATGTAAAAAATATAGTAAGGAGAAGAAAAAAAAAATTAAATAAGGTGAAAATAAATTTAAATTTTTTTTGTTTCCCAAGTCATTTTGTTCTTTTTTTTCTTGTTAAATTCCTCCAATATGCTAAAAAAAATTTAATTTTTAATGCTATTTAAACATGAAAAACAAATTAGGAAAAAATGAAGTAGTTTTCCCTTCTCGTCTTTATATATATATATATATATATGTATGTATTTTTAATCATTTGATGTAGTGGTCTCATGCAAGACATAAATGATAGGTCCAAAGAAATTAGAGGAGGGGGGCAAGGGTCAACCCCTGGTAGTGAGCGCAGTATGGATCAGCGCCTTTTTCCTAACCAGACTAAGTCGTTGCTCTTTTTTCTTTTATATTAGAGAAATTCTATTTGCCAAATTGCAAGAGTTTTAGTTTTGGAGTTTAGTCTATTTGAGATTTTCTGTTGGGATAAGCTGCACGTCTAATGTTATTATCCCTTCTAATCTCCATCATTGCAGAATATTGGTTACTATCTTTGCTTAAGTATGCTTTTGGGGTAAGGATCTTCAGCAGTACTATCTTCACTGCATTTTTTAAAATAACAAAAAAAATTTGTAATCCTGCAACACCCACGTAGATTGCAGCCCAGAGTGTTGCCGGGAATTCTCAGGCATGCTTTTGTATGAAGGACATTAATTACTATTGAGAGGCCTATTCAATAAGGCTAGAACTAGTTAGTTGTTCATTAGTGAACCTGTTTAAATATCTATTTTCTGCACAGAAGATCATGCATGTTCTAATATAACTTTTAGCACATGTTTTTTTTTTTTTTTTTCCTTCTTCTTTCAAACCTACTTGATCTTGCTTTTAGAAAAATTAGATAAATGTACCCAAGCATTATCCTATTTCGTGGATTTACAAAGAGTCCTTTTATGTTTTCTATCAGTACTTTTGTCTAAATTTATTATTTAAGCTTCCACGGTGTTTTTTTTTTTTGTTTTGAGTAACTGTGGGTGTCCGGGCTAGCTTGCACGCATCTCGACTAATCCCACGAGACCAGGGCGTCCGGGTGAATCACATGTGACCACCTCCTTGAGATTCGAACTTGAGACCTCTGGGTATAACACTCAGAGGCCTTGCCATTCGGCCACAAGGGAAGTGGTTAGCTTCCACGGTATTGAAACAAAAGAAAAGGAAAATGAAGTAAATTAAGGTTAAATACAAATTATACCCTTAAAGTTTGATCCCTGTGTTATTTTAGTCTCAATAGTTTCAATTGTGTCAATTTGGTCCCTGAAGTTTATATAGAAGCAATTTGATCCAAATGTCCAATTCTGTGAGAAAAGTTGGCAGAATTTACTCACATATTACGCACTGTCACACTTTTTAGGTGCAAAAATAGAACACAACTAATCTCTCAACCCGCTTATCAGCGTAATTCTACATAACAGTGGATAAATTCTGTCAAATTTTCTCACAGAATGGGGCAATCGGATCAAATTGCTTCTATTTAATACTTCAGGGATCAAATTGATGCAATTGAAACTACATGCACTAAAATGACACATGAACCAAACTCAAGGGTCTATTTTGTAATTAACCCAGTAAATTATGAGAACAATAAAAATGATCTTACTCTACTGTATGGCTTTATTGCATTTGTAGATGGGAGCGGTTGTGAGGAGTAATTCTGCTGCACGTAATAAACCTAAAAACAAATATAATTAGGGGTATCTGAGCAAAAAAATAAAGATAATTAGGGGTAAAAAAAAAGTTCAAACCTAGATCTCTGCGTCAAACAAAGAAAATTACGTACGCTTAATATTTTTAATACTCCCGATCGAGACCCAAACATCCCGGGCCAATGGAAAATAAAAATTAAGAGTAAATTACATTTATATCCTTGTAGTTTGGGTGTGATTTTACTTTAGTCCCTGTAGTTTTAATTTTGTCACTTTGATCCTTATAGTTTCAGTTTAGATTCAATGTAGTCCATTAATTAATTTTTCTTACAATTCTTGATTAGGTTTAATAGAGGTGTGTAAAGTATAATTTTTTAAAGTCAAATTACCACTTTGCCTCTAATAATACATCATGTGTGCATCACATGACCTATTTCTGTAAAAAAATTGTAGAAAATTTTCGTAAATAGACTACATTGAACCTAACTGAAACTCTAATGATCAAATTGACAAAATTGAAACGGTAAGACCAAAATATTATACAATCATATCCAAACTATAAGGGAGTAAAGTGCAATTTACCTTAAACATAAAAATAATAAGTTCAAATCTAAATCTATATGCCAAATAAAGAAAGAGTAATACTTGGGGCACAACCAAACACACAACTTTTGGGACACAACCTAATTAATGTGTCTATCTCTCTCCTGTGTCATTGTGGGGTCCAGTGACATCACAGGAGATAGATAGACACATTAATTGGATTGTGTTCCAAAAGTTGTGTATTTGGTTGTGTCCCAAGTTTTACTCATAAAGAAAATTAGGTGCGTTCAAGTTCAACATTCTTGTTATGACCCAAACATCCTGACTAATACCAGGTCGACAAGTGTAAAGGGTGATATTTGAGTCGGGGCAATTAAACTATCAAGCTCATGTTTGGACCTGGACCAATCAAGGTCACAGTGGCATACCCTTATGGATGCCAAGACTTGGAGTCCAGCCCACTATAGGCATGGCTAGGACCCTGGAGACTTGCTCTCTAAGGCTGTAGTCGTCGCAGCAGGACTCAACCTGATCCACTGAAGATAGAACCGAACCAATATGGAATTAAGTGGTTATAATTAAGCTTAGAGTCCTAAACAAAGAGCGATTAAGCTAAAAATCTACATAAAAATAAACCTACAAGTATGTTACATTGTTTTTGCTATCAATTTTCTTCGCTGATCGTCGAATGAGACTCTGGGACTTTCTTGTGTTTCTTTTGCATGCAATTAGATACCCCAGCCCATTTAGCAAACCAAAGATCCATCCAGATTTGGCTATAACAGTTTGGCATTGTTTATTCAAACGACAACACCACTATTCTCCAAATTACTAATTCTACAGTGACCAACTTGATCCATATATCAAGTACGTTCCATGAACTCGATAAGCCCGTGATCAGCTATGTGACAATGATACACAATAATAAACCATTCCCTTATTAATTTGAGAAGATCCCTCCCCTCCCCTCCCCCCCATCCCCCGCAAATTAGGTTGAGATTCTAGGCTTGCAAGACCAAATCTTAACTCAGATATAGTAAGAGGACGACCTTCGGAATCCCTCTCACCGAGGCCTTGAAGATGAGACATACTAGGGCAACATGAAGAGACAGCGAACATCAAACAACACTATAGGTCACTGAGTCACTCGCCTCCGATCTAATTGCAAGACCATGAAGGAAGAGGCAAATCGTACGTCAAGTCCCAATAGGTCACCAATTCAGTTTTGAAAATGGTGCAGCCACCACGGAACATGGGAAATCATGACATGAGGCATGTGCAGAGGCACAAAAGGGCCAGGGTGGGCCCAGGTCCCCCTGAACTTTTGGAAATTACAAATTGCATGTAATGTTTTATAAATTTTAGAATTTGGCCCTCCTAAAATTCACAGAGGCCCCCCTGAATTTTTGAAAATTTTAGATTTACATGTAATATTTTATAGGTTTTTAGACCCAGCACCTCCCCCCCCCCCCCTGACTTTTGAAAATTCTAAATTTACATGTAATATTTTAAAGGTTTTTGTAAATAGGCCCCCCTAAAATTACATGATTTTATCAAATTAGGGATGTTAAACCAATTCTACATACAATTCGATAGTTTTACACATAAATATGTATAGGTAGAAAAAAAATTTGTCTCAGAGGCACTGCCCCGGAGCCCTCGTATAGTCCAACCTCCTTGACCAAAAATTCTAGGTCCGTCCCTGACCTTAGGGATCTTCCTGGGATGGCTGAACCACCCTCTCAGGACAGGATACTTGTTGAAATAGGCTCAAATTGACCCCACTGATCATTGCTACCTCTGTCAACACTCCATGGCCTTTGTCGAGCTTTTTCGACCATCTTAACAATATGTGCTGACACCATTGTTGAATAAATCACTATATTCATAATTTGAGCAAACAGTGTATAAATCAATATATTCCTGTTTTGATTACAAAATTGTATAGGCTTTATATATTCTGATTTTCATTATATTTTGTGGACGTTTTTAGGATTGTGTCTAAAAATTCATTAGTGGAATTGTTTCATAATTTTGATTTGGTTCCTTATCTGGTGCTTTCCTTATCAAATAAGGTTTCCTTTGCTGGTGGAAGTTACCTATTTTATAGGAAGGTTTGTGAGACTGTTCCTTGATTTACAAGACATACCATAGGGGTAAATCCTACTACAACTAGGATTGAAACTTTACAATCTATAATTATAAGGTTTACTCAAGGGATTGATAAGATTGGTTGGAAATCTTCTACATACAGAAGAGAGGCTATAAATTAGTGAGGGAGAGATTAGTTTCTAGCAATTGTATGTGTCATATAACTTGGTCGGAGAGTTATACACGTGAGGTCTTGAGTGCTTGTAATCTTCATATTAATCGAGGTGATCGCCTTTGCACGTGTGTGTAGACATTGTTGGGCCGAACCACATATATATCTTGGTGTTATGTGATTGCTTGTTTTTCTTTCATGGTTGTGTCGTTCTATTTATCTCCATCTGTGTGGGTATGGTTTTCTTGTTGTGATTGTGGGCACATTCCTAATAAGTGGTATCAGAGCCCGGTTGAGAATCCATGGCAACTGGAGATAGTTCGCTTGGGGATACGCGAATGAAAAATTTCAGCATATTGCAAGTGCGTATGAAGGATGCCTTGGTGCAACAAGGTATAGAGGCATTGTGAGGTGAAGATGACAAGCCAGAAGAGATGACCGACAAGATGTAGAAGATGATTAACTCTAAAGCTGATAACACCATATAGCTGAGTTTGGTGGACTATGTGGTGTAAGATGTCATGGGGGAGACCCTCACAAAAGCTTTGTGGGAAAGCTTGATCGAGGATCTCTATTTAGGGAAGAACTTCACCAATTGTCTTATGTTGAAGCAAGAGTTGTACTCCTTTAGACAAAAAGAATGAGTTGAACTTCAAGCCCATATAGATGAGTTTAACAAGTTATTGTGCGAGTTATCCAGCGTTGGTTTTAAACTAGAGGATGAGGACAAAGTTATCATTCTCCTTACGTCGATAAAATCTACCCATAATGAATTGTTCGATACATTGTTGTATGAGAGAGATACCATAATGGTGGAACAGGTGAAGAAAGCTCTTTCACTAATGAAAAGATGGATAACAAAGAGGGAAAGTCAGAAGATGCACAAGCACTTGTTACACAAGAGAGGTCAAGGCATGGGGAGAAGAACTCTAGTGGCGGCGATAGTGGAGGAGCACGAAATAGAACTCCTATGAAGGACAATGAGTGTTACTATTATGGAGAGAGGGGTCAGTTTATGTTGGGATATATATCACATGTGGGATAATCCCATTAATTTAGGGATTGTGATTTGGCTAGATTCCTATTGTGATTTGGTTTCCTTGATAGAGTTGTATTACTTATCCAACGAGTAATGAGTTGCAAATTAAATCTATATATAGGGATGTTGTATAGGAATTTAGGTAAGCCTTGGTGTACTAAGTTGGGGGTCTCCCCTCATGGGGGTGCATGGTCTAGGGTGAGAGAGCGAGGGCTCTTTGTTTATTGAGATTGTGTATACAAAGGGTATTGAGATTAGGTTATAGGATCTAATCCAAATGTTTTCTTGTACCAATTGTTTATTCTCAATAGTGAAATAATGGTCTCTCGGGTATGGACGTAGGCAGGTGTTTGGCCGAACCACGTAGAAATTTGTGTTTTCTTTGGTGTGCATACTTATTACTGTTTGTGTGTTTCTGTGTGTTATTGGGGGAATTTGATTTTGCATTTTTAAATTCCCAACACTTTATGCGAGATTGCCCAGCGAGGAAGGATAATAGAGGTACCGCTACAAACGTGTTAGAACAGTCGGATGAATATGTCGTAGAAGTCATGACAATTACAGAGGAAGAGAAGGAAACCGGAGATTTGGTCCTTGATTCAGCTTGCTTTGCTCACTTATGTTCGCATGTAGATTGGTTCTCGCCTTACAAATCGATGGATGGAAATGCCTCTATGGCAAACAACACAGTTGGAGAAATCAAGGATGTTGGAACCGGAATCAAAACTTCAAGTGGGTTGACAAGGCTTTTGACGGATGTGCTTCATGTTCCAGGTTTGAAGAGAAACGCAATTTCCTTGGGAATGTTGGATTCCAAAGGATACTCGTTTGTCGTGAAGAGAGGCCTCATAAAGGTGAAGCGGGATTCATGTATAATGTTATTGGGGAAGAACATTGTAAATTTGTACGTTTTGTTGGAGAGTACAGGTTTTGGGGATATCATAAAGAATAAGAGGTTGTGAAAGCCGGTGGGGAAATCTATTGAGGGAGTAGATGGCCAGGCTCTAATAATTTCGGTGATTACAACTTCTACTCAAGGTGAAGACGGCCACAATAGCAAAGTGGAGCTCGTGCATTTTGTGTTTGATGACGTTGGTGATCTTAAGTTCAAGGATGTGAACTTGAGTAATAGTGTAGCTAAATAGCTTGGGGGATGGCTAAGGCGATACACTATCGATGTGGAAGTTGAAGATTACAATAGAAAGACTCTGAGGATTGATGGGAAGGGAGGCACGGTGAAAATTGTTAGGATTGTGCATAAAATTCCATTAGTGGAATTGTTTCCTAGTCTTTAATTTGGTTCATTATCTGGTGCTTTTTATTTTATTTTATTTTATTTTAACTAATAAGGTTTACTTTGATGGTGGAAGCTACTTATTTTATAGGAATGTTTTTGAGAGTATTCCTTGATGTACAATACTTACTATAGGGGTAAATCCTACAATAACTAGGATTGGAACTATGTAATCTATAAACATAAGGCTGACTCAATGGATTGATAAGATTGGTTGAAAATCTTCTACATACACAAGACAAGGCTGCAAATTAGCTAGTGAGAGAGAGATTAGTTTATAGCAATTGTGTGTGTCATATAACTTGGTTGGAGAGTTATACACGTGAAGTCTTGAGTGTTGTAGTCTTCATATTAATTGAGGTGATCGTCTTTGCACGTGGACGAAGGCATTGTTGGGCCAAACCACATATATATTTTGGGTGTTATGTGATTGCTTGTTTTTCTTTCGTGCTCGTGTCGTCATTGTTATATTTATCTCCAAATTTGTGGGTGTGGTTTTTTTTGTTGTGATTGTGGGTCTATCCCCAACAGACGTAGGTATAATTAGACAAACCACCTAAAAATCTGTGTTATTGTGTGCTTCGTTGTTTAACTATTTTTTTTGCTTGTTCACACCTTACACGATCCTTGAGAGGGGATTTGATTGTACACACTTGATCAAATTCCCCTGTTAGCATTTTTGTGGGTTATGGGTCACCCACATAATCTATGGACTGGGTCCAACGGGCTTAGCTTAGGGTCCAAGAAATCCTATGTGGACTATAACTTAGAGTCCTAGGGCATGTATATGTGTGTGTATATATATAGATATATGTATAACACACATAAACACAACTCTCTGCACATAATAAGGCAGCCACCCTCTCCCTCTCTCTTTTCAGTTACTTTCTCTCTCTAGCCAAATCACACTAGGGCTTGGGATTTAGCGCGTGGATACAAAGGGAGTGTCTCTAGTAGGCATTCTCATAACCCGTTCGAAGCACAAGATCGTACACGGAAGCACTAAAGAGTAGCAGTTCGTGGGTATTATCGTCAGGCTTGTAACAACACTGCCAAGACGATTCGTAATCGGGTATATTCCGCACGGTATGTCATTTACCAGACTCGTATGCTTGTTTGATGCATATTTACATTGGTATCAGAGCCTATAGGTTGTTGATTCGCCCGTATTATGCCCAAAACAGGTCTACCATTAAAGCTTGGTGAAGCTTTTAACATAAACTTGATAAAATCGAATTTGAAGTGGGTCTACGTGAAAACTCCAATATAAGTCCAAATTTTTTATATGGTTATGTCCCATATGTTCCTAGAGTCCCCCCACAAAGTCCCATGACTTGATTATCTCAAACGAGTGAGATATAGTATACCCAAGATTCGGTTTTGGGTTAAAAACGAAATTTTTTCTTAACTTTGCTCTCAGTTTTCGGAAGATTTACTTGTTTAATCGATCTATTTTTTGGTATGATATTGTAGTACTCCGTGAGAGCTTTCCAATGGTATACAATTTGTAAGTTTTCGACAAAAAACGAGTGAGATATGAGTTTGCAAAGTAGGAGGGTTGAGCAGCCCCCAAAATACAGATTTGTTTTGATTTGGGGAAGATGAACCAGAGTTTGCCACGCCCACTCTCGTTGAGGAGAGTGGGGCCCACTCGCCGACTAGCGTTGGTCCGACGACCATGGGTTCGGAGAGTGGAGGTCTGTCTCTAGGCCCCGATTCTTAATATAAATTTTTCATATTTTTATTGGAAACATATTTAATTATTTAATAATTAAAACAGTTTCTGCTAATTAAAAAAAAAGTTTTTAATGTTTTAAATCTGTTTTAATTGCTTTAAAATTCTAGAAATATATGAAAAATTCAAATTTTATTTTTACTATATTAAGGACTCTGTGTGGGACTAGACATAATTTTGTGATAAGTTATTTAATAGTTTTTGGTATTTTAGAGCATTAAAGATGTGTTTTGTATATTTTTTTAATTGCTTAAAATATCCTAAATAAAATATTAATTTTTGTGATTAATTTATAGTGTTTAGTACACTGTAAGGGACTCTAGGATAATTTTTTTGTAAATTATCATGTAATTTTGTTATTTTAGAGCATATAATTTATGCTTTTTAGACATTTATTTAATTGCTTAAAATAGCAAAATGCATTATTAATTTTTGTAATTAATAAGGGACATTAAGAACACTGTTTTGAGACCATATGAAATTTAGTAGGACCCATAGATAATTTTTGGTAAATTATCCAAATCATATTAATATTTTAGAGCATATAATTATGTGTTTTTGTACACGTATTAAATTGCTTAAAATATTTTTATTAATTGTTAATTTGTGGAATTAACACAATATGTTTATTACACTATTTGCAATATGAGAAAATTATTTAGTAAACTTTTTCATTTTTTTGGGATATATTTTAGAGCATATATTGTGTTATGTTCACAATATTAATTGCTTAAAATATAGCAAATAAAGCTGTTAATTCTTGAAATTAATAAATAGTGTTTTGTACTCTACTTGGGGACTTGAGAAAATCTTTAGTAAATTCTCTCATATTTTTGGTTTTTTAGAGCATAAAAATTTATGCTTATTGGCATTATTTTAATTGCTTAAAATATCCAAAATGGATTATTTTTTTAAAATTAATATAGGGTGTTTAGAACACTATATATAAGACCATTGAAAATCCTTGGAGAACAAGTTCCTCAATAGTTTTGTATTTTTAGGAATTTAGTTGCTCATAGTTAATTTGTTTAACTAGACACAAAATATTTTTTGAGCTCCAATAATATTCTGGAAACTTTTATTTATAATGAAAAATTTGTTTTTCATTTATTTAAACTTTTCCATGAGGTTTTAAAATTATTGTGTTTGATTTAAAAGCCCTATTTAATTAGTTTTTAAATATTTAAGAGGTTTGGAAGGGCAAATTTAATGATTAGTTTATTATTTTTGCATTAGAGGCTCGAATCATTGCACGTTTACTTAATGTTGTTTGTGATTGGATTACCATAAGACCTCTTATCCTCTTCCTTAAATGGAGAGATGGATGAGTCCATTCATTCTTGTAATAAATACCGAATAAGTGTTTGTCGTGTGTGATTAATTATTAATTTGGATTGAATGAATGGACGACTTAAATTGACAATTTATTTTGAGCTTATGTTGTCACGATATATGTTCTAAGGTTGTTTTTGTATATATGTGCAAAACAAAGCATCCCTGTTTTTTTTCCCTATATATGTAAAGTGAGGATGAGAGTTTCTATTTCATGTTTTGGGAAATGCCTATTTGTAAATGGATGAATTTTCTTTGTTTTCACAATATATGCATTAATTACTTTAGCGTGAACTCTAGATTGTCAATTTGGGCCCAGCATGCACATTTATGTGTGTATGGCGCAATTATATTATTATTGTGGATGATGATAGATAAGTTTAGTACTATCTAGGCATGTTTGTTTAGAAAAATCAGTTATAAAATGTTTTCTAGAGTTACAAGAGTAAAGTGATGACTACGAGCTTAGCGAATTTCTGATCTTGAAATTGTGATAAGGGAAGATATTTTGATAAGTAGATTTTAAAACAAACATTTATAGAAAAATGTGCATCATAATAATGTCAACCTCTTGTGCATATTTTTGAATGTAGAAATTGGCACTAAAAGTAACATATACGTTTGAATGAGCTAAGATCTCTTGGAGAACTTATCTCAATCAATGATCCAACTAATTGATCCCACATTGGACCTAGGGCCTAATATTGCCAAAGGCCTATAGAATTTAATTTTAGTAAGACCATCACACGTG
Organism: Hydrangea macrophylla; assembly: GCA_033977485.1. Lineage (NCBI taxonomy): Eukaryota > Viridiplantae > Streptophyta > Magnoliopsida > Cornales > Hydrangeaceae > Hydrangea > Hydrangea macrophylla. The sequence continues at coordinate 92,973,684 of CM066998.1, read as the reverse complement.
CTCTATTTTGATAAAGTAGTATGTATGATGATAGAATTGGGGAGTATAAGAACAACCCAATGACTTGTGAATGTGGAACCAGCTCGAATTTGTTTTTGGAGCACATCTACTAATAGATTGAAGAATCTGGTACTGAAGTTCGAAGTGAGGAAAAATCCCAAACACTTGATGACCGATAATCTAAAGTTGAAATCCGGTATGATTCAAGATCTATTAGGGACTACCTGCACTGGTGAACATCAGGTTTAGGCTGTGATATGTTTTCAGTCTGACTCATGGATACACATGAAATAGTTCATAACATAGTACGAGATAATTAAGATTTGTTCTGATTATTCTCGACATGTTTACCTGGCAGCAAACCGCCATAAGGGAGGTCGTATGCAAGACCAGTATATCCATAAGTGGAAGAATGCGCGAGGCCGGCGGGCCCATGTGCATTAAGCAGGCTAAGAGGCAGGGTGGAACTAAATAGGGTGGATACTATGTTACATAGTTTGTTTTTGTTAGACATGGTTATTTACGTTACAATTTCTTAAGAGTTAAAATGTTAACTCTACTTTCTCTATTCCTTAAGTTACTGAGCCATTTGTTGATTCTATGACTTGGCATGCTAAACTCAGACACGTAGGACAAGAAAAGGATGACTCGATTAGCTCGTAGTGGCTTGTGAGCTCACTCGCTAAAGTTGACCTGCCCACGTATGAGTGTTGCCTAGGTGGCAAAGCATGCCGAAAGCTTTCTCAAGTAAAGCTATAAGAGATAATCAACCTTTAGAGTTAGTTCACTCACACCTTGGACTTATGTTTGTAAAGGCATGTTATGGTAACTCCATTTTCCTCACCTTGTCATCTCACCGCTATAAAATACTAGATTACATCAATTGTTTTACAGCTGAGGTTTAGAATTAGATTCGAGAAGACTTTTGAGTCATCTCGTACGCCAATATTTCTCTGATTAGTTCAGAGGAACTGTGTTAGTTTCTTTGATTAGTTTAGAGGAACTGTGTTAGTTTCTCTAGTTAGTTCAGAAGAACTGTGTGAGGACAAAGGGGTATATATACAACTTTCTGTTCCAGAAATTCTGCAATAAAATGTTATTGTAGAAGGGAGGAATAGAATACTTCTAGATAAGTCTGGATCATTGACGGCGCAAGCGAGCCTTCCAATTTGGAAGGATGCACTCTTAGCTACTGCCCTCATACGCAAAATTGTGCCTTTATAACCTATTTTCCAAGCTTTACAACATGTTTGAAAATGATTTCGCAGTATTACCGTTTCTATAAGAATCTTGACCTCTATGAGTTAGAGGAAATTGTAGACAACATACCATCTTTAGGTGAGGGTGGGGAGATACTGTGATTCCACATCCAGTAGTCGCTGAAAATGGTACTAGTCTGTAGCCGAGTGGGAGTACACCGCTAGACGTTAGTGGGAGTGTGCCAAACAGTGGGAGTACACCACTGGTTACTCAAGATTCTTAGGTAGCACAGTGTAGTTGATGAGGATGAGTTCTCCGTTGGTGTTTGAAATCTACGGGATGCGTTTTCTTGTGTGCATTAGTAGATGATGCTATGAAAACTTCTTGTAGAAGCGCTTTGTTCATCTACTAAAGCTGAGTGAATATTTGCTATGAAGGGTGATATGATCTCTATGGACAAAGAATAAGGTCTGTCTGGGAGTCAGTTGATATTCCGTCCGAGTGTAAGACTATTGGAAACAAGCGGGTTGTCGAAGTTAGACTCAAGGTGGATGGTTCAGTTGACAAAGATAAAGGCGCACCTCGTGGTGAGAGGTCAAACCCAAGAGTGGGTGTAGACCTTGAAGACAGAATCTCCTTAGTGGTGATATTTTGTTTTCATTCGCCTTATCTCAGTGATTGTCGCACATTTAGTTTTAGAACCTTTCATGGATGTTGATACTGCTTTTCTCAATGGAGAGCCAAACGAAGAGATCTACTTGGATTAACCTATTGGTTTTTATAACTGATGGGAATGAGCCAAAGTATGGCATCTCAATTGATCTATTTACGATCTCTAGCAATCGTTTAGGCAATGGCACTTGAGGTTTCATGATTTGATCGATCTCTTTCGTTGAGATGATTAAAGAAGACCAATGTGTGTACATTGAGCAGTTCATAAAAGGTGTTCTAATTCTTATATTGTATGACAACAATATCTTTTTATTTAGATAAAAAGGTATGGGTCAAACCAATTGTGTGTTGGGAGTTAGGATTGTGGGAGCCGTTCATAGACCTATTTTGTTCCTCTCTAGAGACTTATATAATAGAAGATTCTTGAACACTCTCGCATACAATACTCAAAACCCATAGATACCCTAGTTGAGAAGGGAATACCCTTGACCCTAGTTCAATGTCCAGAGACTGATGAGTAAGTAAATGTCCAAAGTGCCATAAGCATCCGCAATGGGAAGCCTGACAAATACTATGTTGTATTCTTGTTCAGACATTTGCCATGCGGTTAGTTAGTTAGTCGTTACAAGAGTAACCTTGGTCTAGTTCATTAGAGAGCAGTGAAGATCTTTTTATGATATGTTCGCATGATTGTGGATCTCACCTTATGGATGGTAGAGTTTTTTGAAATGATGAAGACGATGCGACACTCATTGGTTCAGCGATTGAGACGAGCACATGTCCATATCTGTCTACGCATTCACATTAGTTGATGAAGCATTCTCTTGTTATAGCGAGAAGCAGACATGCATCACATTATCCATAATGGTAGCTGAGTATGTGGCTTGTTCTACAGCCGTTCAAGAGGCTGTGTAGTTAAAGAGGTTCTGACATAACGTAAGCTTCTTGTCTCAGGGCGATGAAGCAGTGTTGGTCTATTGTGACGGCACATCGGCTCTAGTTTATGCAAAGGACCATAAGTACCACGGGAAGTCCAAGCGCATAGAGATCCACCACCATTACATTCGAGATATGGTTGCATAAGGGGAGGTTGTTTTTATAGTACACCACTACTAGTATTATGATGGATGATCTTTTGGATCAAGCCAATTTCTAGAGATTCGTTATTGTCCCACATTAGTTGTATGGGACTCTGTAGGTTCTGATGTACTTTAACAACATTATTGTCATTATTATTACCAGATATTTATTATTATAATAAAATCGATGGTTTTTCAAATTCATTAGTTGTTAATTAAATGAATGCACATTTTTTCTTTAAAGTGTCACCAGGTTTGAATCGACATGCTCACACGGGTGATTCACCTTGGCGGCGAGATAGCGAAGTTGGACATGTGTGTCCATAGCGCTTAGATGGCGAGCAAGATGAGACATTTGTGTTAATGACGCTTGGATAGCTAGCTAGGACATGTGTGTCTATAGCGCTAGGAAAGCGGGCTAGAACACTTATATCTACGCGGTATAAGAACAGCGAGCTAGACATGAATCTTGATATCCTTATATGTCGCCTTAGCTTAGAGCTAAGATGAGACTTAAGCTTGGTGCTTGGTCGAACATAGAGAGCGCCCACTACTCTATGTAGTCTGTTTATAGCTGAATATGAGTTTTCATACGGACGCTGGTTGTAGCGACTGTGCTGGAAATGTTAGGTTAGACGTTTATGCAACGTCTAGACTAAAGTTCGTATGGCATTACTTTTACCACGAAGTGACATGCCCATTTATATGGAAGAACGACATAGCATACATATCATACTGTATATGCTATTTTGCGATCGTTTGTGAAGCAATGAGTTAATCCCTATTTCATTGCTGTGTGAGCCATGTAGTCTCCCTGTAACGGGAATTCTACACAAGCTACCTTATGACCTGAGACTATGTTATGAAGAGTACGCTTGATGACGCTACTTTAGCGTACCATCCTGGGACGAAGAGACAAATACCGTCCCATGGGGCATATCTAGGAAAGCGTTCGAGTTAGTTGGATTGACATTAGTAGGCAGGGAAGACTCTTCGATAATACACCATGTTTTGTGACTCATTAGCTGGCCTGCGACAATCGTATACGTATTGAGTGTCATGGGTACATTACATATTTGGGGGTGTAGCACTACTTTCTGAGGGATTAAGAGTGCTAGGTCCGGTGTGGTTGAATATGTCTGGGTAAATATATGAGAAGCTTCCGAGTGATGCGTTATGCTAGTTATGTGATTGACTTAGCATCTCAACTCCTGTCGCTATACGTATCTTTTCGTGAGGTCGCACGTTCTATTTCCTGTATGAGAAGATGATGAAAGTTGGAATCTTAGAGATTTTGTTTTAGCACAAAGCCCTATGTGGGTGAGTGGGAGATGTTAGCATTTTTGTGGGTTATGGGTCACCCACATAATCTACGGACCGGATCCAACGGGCTTAGTTTATGCTCCAAGAAATCCTATGTAGACTATAACTTAGAGTCTAGGGCATGTATATGTGTGTGTGTGTATATATATATATATGTATAACACACACATAAACACAACTCTCTGCACACAATAAGGCAGCCACCCCTCTCCCTCTCCCTCTCTCTCTTCAGTTACTTTATCTCTCTAGCCAAATCACACTAGGGCTTGGGATTTAGCGCGTGGATACAAAGGGAGTGTCTCTAGTAGACATTCTCACGACCCGTTCGAAGCACAAGAGCATACACAGAAGCACTAAAGAGTAGCGGTTCGTGGGCATTATCGCCGGTCTTGTAACAACACCGCCAAGACTATCCGTAATCGGATATATTCCGCAAAGAATGTCCTTTACCCGACCTGTATACTTGTTTGATACATATTTACATCCCCAATAGCCACCACATCGGTCGAGTGAAGCTCCTGCTACTTTGGGTGAAAAACATCATTTGTTGGTCTAGCTTACAGTCAGATTTGAAACTTGATTGACCAGGTCCACAATCTCAACAGTTAATAACTATAATTCTTGGCTTGTGGCATGTTCACCAGGTGATAATTGCTCATAGCTTATGGAAGAAATTAAGTATATGCCCAAGGATATGTAACTTGGCGCGTGTATATATATATATATATCTCATGAGAGAGCTTTTTATGAGGGATTGCTCATTTTATTAAAAGGACTTCTAATCTTGTCTGTTGGAGATCATTTAATCAATGCAGTAAAAATAAAATTACTGTATATTAAATAATCTTCAACGGCCAGGATTAAAAGTCCTCATTTTATTAGGGATCCCTCATAAGAAACTTTCCCTATATATCATAACCTTACTAAATGTTTGACATAATTCTATAGACCTTCTTCTTTATTATTTGTATTTGTAATGCATTTCACCCCACCAATTATACAGTCTCCCAATATGACTGTATGACCTATCTATATTTAAAATTTTTAAAGATAAAAGAATTAATCATTTTACAAAATATATACTCGAAAGTAATATATGTCCTATAAAGCCATATCCATCTTTTGGCACATGTAAAAATTAGTATTCGCAAATTTAAATAATATATTTAAGGTATTATTGTAATTTTTATAGCATTGTATAGTTTGTGGATTCAAGTGCCACCCTAGTTCAAAATATAAGGGACGTTAGTGGTATTTTGTTACATGTTTGGGGGCGTACTAATTAATACTAAGGCAACCCTCAGGGTATGTCACTCATATTTACCTAAAAATATCAATACCTCTCGCCTCCTAATACAAGGTACAAGCATTTTGTCTTTTTCTTTTTAAGAAAAAAAAAGAAGCAAAAACTAGTAGTTTTCATTTTCTTGTATGTGATGTGATTATAAGACTCTTGCTTGCTACACACAAAAAAAAAAAAAAAAAGGAAAAACAAAGAAGGTAAATTGTTGCAATAAAAGATGAACTAACATGGTGAGAGTTGGCAACATGAGCTACTTTTGATGAAGATGGAAATGGATTGCTTCGTGACTGCTGGCAAAAGAAAACAATCATTGTTAATACAGTATAGGGGTGGCCATCAGCCCGTTGGCCCGCTCAGCCCGACCCTAATTTTATAGGGCTTGGGCAAAGAAGTTGGCCCGTAGGGCTGGGCCTGACTAGTGTTTGAAGCCCGGTCAATTTTTTGGGTTCGGCTTGGGCATGACAGATAAGGCCCGCTTAGGCCCGGCCTGGCCCGAGGTAGTAATATAATATATATACATTCTGCTCTCTCTCTCTCTCTCTCTCTCTCTCTCTCCATAGTTGAGATCTCTTTCTGATAGGCTGTCAATGCATGCCATTAACTACTTCATTGTATTTTGTGGCTGCTTTAGCTTTTCTTTTGATGAGGTAATCCTTCATGATGTGCTGGGTAGCAATGATGTGGTGGTGTTGCATTTGTTGTTGGTCAGTGGGCATTGTATACAGAATTTTTGCTTTGCCGGGTCGGGCTGGGCTGGGCCTGGGCATTGAGATCCTATCATGGGACGGGCTTGGGCAGCCATGTTAAGGCCCGATGCGGGCCGAACTGGGCTTGGGCAAAGATAAGTACCCTTAGTGTCTAGTGCAAGCCCGGCCCGGCCTGGCCCATGGCCAGCCCTAATACAGTGTGAATAGGCAACCGGTTACAAAAATTGTTTTCACTATGTTAAAATTCCTTGTTACTTATATATTTTTGGAAGCAACTTTTGTACAGTTACTACTGTACAGAAGTTACTTCCTATATTATTTTGGTTTTACCATCATTTTATGATACCCATAAAAAGAAATCATCTCACATAATTTATTGCAACACGATGTGACAACTACTGTAGTGTCTCATCATTGTAGGATTCAAGTGACAGATTCAAAGAATTAATACTAAATTAAATTTTAGTGAACAAGTTATTAGCCCCGTGCAATGCAAGGAGTAGTTGAAAGCTAAAAAAAAATATAATGGCATCCAAGTTTAAAATATTAGAAGTGGAAGAAAAAAAAAAGTAGAATCATATAGCATATATTTCATTAAAATAAATATATACAGTAGGACTCATTGCACACCACATTAGGATTAATTTTTTTAATGAAATGCATGTTATCTACTTCTACTAAAAAAAATTTTCTTTCAATTTTACTCATTTAAAACTGAATACCGTTATTATTTTAATTTTGTTAATTTTCAACTACCAGCGCATTGCACGGGGCTCATAAATTATTTTAAAAATAAAAAAAAAACCAAACAAATAAAAATTGCAACTCTCAAGTAACCAACAAAAAAAACAAAGATGTATTACACAATATTAGAAGTATTTATGCAATAATTAGTAAAGAGAATCATACACTAAAGTACATGAATTTTCGAAAAAAAGAAAAGAGAGAAAGGTAAACATAAAGTTACATATGTTTGTTAAAGAGCTCTATAATAGGAAACCCAGTGTGAGAAGAAGTTATATTAATGATACATAATTAGCGAAGAAGCGAAATTTCCGTGTGTGATATCAAATAAGGAAAAATAAAATAGCAAGCAAATATATATTTGTTTGGTTTCAAATCTAACCAATGTATAAGTTGTTCCAAAATTGAAAAAATATATATATATATATATATATTTGTTGTTAGACAAATTTCATCATATCTGATCTATATTTTATGTAACAAACATGTGAAAAAATTATATAAAAGCATAAATTGTTAGAATCTACCACGTGGCAAACCTGAAAGCTGCTTAACCGATGTGATGTACGGGGAGAATGTTATTATGATTATTAAATACTAATTGTTTTTGTTATATAAAAAATGAGTTTTATTGGAATTTGGAAGAATAAAATTACTAATCTTATTAAAACATCGTCATACAATATAGACATGTATATATACATACATAAATCGGAGGGATCGGAATCTCCTAAAAAAAAAAAAGTAAATTGTTGCAATAAAAGATGAACTAACATGGTGAGAGTTTGCAACATGAGGTACTATTGATGAAGATGGAAATGGATTGCGTCGAGACTGCTGGCAAAAGAAAACAATCATTGTTAATACATAGTGAATAGGCAACCAGTTACAAAAATTGTTTTCACTATATTAAAATTCCTTGTTAATCAGGGGCGGGGTCAGGAATTTTGGTCAGGTGGCCTAGGTTACACGGGGTGCTGCCCCCGAGATGATTTTTTTGGGTCTATTTATACATAATTGGCGATTTTTTTAAGGTCTACTTGTATATAATTGTGATTTTTTTGGGATATGCTTATAGTATGAGTCTATTTGATGACACATAAATATTGTATAGTGCCTTTCAAAATTCTAGAGCGGCCTATTTCAAAACGCATAAAAATCTCACACTAAAAGTGTAATTTTCAAAATTCTAGGCGTCTTTTCTTTTGAGTTTATATACTTGCATATCAATATATATGTAGTTGATGACACTAAATTTGGCCTTAGACCCTTTGGGGGGGCCTAAACATAAGTTGAGGAGGGCTTAAATGTAAAATACTAAAAAAAATATAGAATAAAATTTTAATTCTCAAAATCTCAGGCCCCCCTTCGTCTCTTACTACCTCCGCCCATGTTGTTACTTATATATTTTTGGAAGTAACTTTTGCACAGTTACTACTGGACAGAAGCTACTTCCTATATTATTTTGGTTTTACCATCATTTTATGATAACCATAAAAAGAAATCATCTCACATAATTTATTGCAACACAATGTGACAACTACTGTAGTGTCCCATCATTATAGGATTCAGGTGACAGGATCAAAGAATTAATACTAAAATTATAGTGAATGTCAAATACATGTGACAATCACATGAGATAATTTCTGCTTTTAAAATAGATTTGCAATCATCGGACTCTTGCTACACAAAAAAGTAAATTGTTGCAATAAAGATTTAACTAACATGGTATGCATAAGTTGCTGTTGATGAAGATGGATGTCGATTGCTCCGTGGCTGTTCAAAAAGGGGGGAAAAAAATCATTGTCAATATAATGTGAATAGGCGACCGCCGACCAGTTACCAAAAATGCTTTCTTTTCAATTTTTTAAAATTCCTTGCTACATGTATATTACTTTGGTTTTACGATCATTTTAACCCCATAAAAAGAAGTAAGGCAATACTCAAATTATTGTGGACGTTAAAGAAATGTGAGTATTGCCTTAGAGATGTACAATTTAATGGTTTAGTAACGTTTAAGCATAAAGGAAAATAAAAGAGAAATCACAAAGGAATTAGTGCTCCTTTTTTCCTTTTCTAAATTTGCAAACGCGAGAATCAGAGCCTCGGAAATCAAACATAAGTAAACATTTTTCTAAGCGCTGTCCTTTCTTTTCCATCACTTATAAAACCATAAACCAAACAAAGCCTTAATTAATAAGATGCATATCTACTTACAGAATACAGATCTTCCTGATCTGCCCTTGCCTTAGGCGGCTTTGGCTTTGTGTTTTCTGTTGCCCCCTTCTTCCTTTTGACTTCAAGCAATGCATAGTTATCTATGAACTGCTTGTGCCTGTGTGCATAAGCTCCCCTACAATAACATTCTAGGCAAATACAGAATTGGCCTGTGGTGCTCTCAAAGCAATTCAAGCAGGTGAAGAACATACCTGGGATAAACTCACCACAAGCACCACAAAATGGCCTTCCACTCCTGATGATATAGTACAAAGTCATGACTTCCTTGAAATTCAAAGTACCATTTTGGTCCTTGTCAAGCCTCTTGAAAAACCCTTTGTTTCTCATTTCGGGGTGGCCTTCCAACCTCATACATTCCAAGAACTCAGCGAGGCTAACTTTGCCATTTCCATCATAATCAAGGGACTCGAAAAACTCTCTTGCCAAACCTTTTAGTTCATTCGTTGAAGTTTGGAAGTAGGCATCAGCAATCTTTGTCAACTCCTCCATTTCCTTTTGCTTTTTCCGTATGTTCTCCATTTCCTTAAAAGAGTATATGTAATGTGTTATTGTACTCCTAACTTGTACGTACGTACCATTGTTTATATAGCATGCTTTTCTTTTAGAGTAATTATGCAATGCTATATATGTAAATTTTGAATCACAGATGCTTTCCAAATACATGTGTCAATGGGACTTACCTTCAATAATAATGAAATTCATCTATATATATATATATATATATTGCCTTTTACTAGCAATTATTTACAAATACAGCCCCTATAGTTAGTACGTTTTTAGAGAAATTCATTAAAGGCCTGTTTGGTTGTCCCTTTAAATTGAATGGTTTCATTCAAATTTTGTATAGAAGGTAAAGGCAAAATTCATCACCATAAATGAATCCATTTACAAATATGGGAGATTTCACCATATTTCTTCTTATAAGACAATTTGTTTATTTTTCTAGAATGACAAAATTCATGATTGCAAGCCTCATTTTTGAGACGAGCATCCGTTTTCTAAATGAAACCATTCATGCTCTTCATCTTTTTATATAAAATTGTGTACGGAAACATGAATGGAATTATTTCATTCAAGGACAACCAAACAGGCCCTAAAATGCTAATCTGCTTGTACATGGTGTTTGGCCTCGTTCAGCTAAAACTAGGGGTGGGCATTCGGTCGGTTGGTTCGGTTTTGGGTAAAACCGCCAACCGAACCGATGTAATCGGTTTTCTCAGTACTAGAACCGTCAACCGACCGTTATTGTCGGTTTTCGATCGGTTCGGTTTGTGTCGGTTGGCGGTCGGTTTGGTCGGTTGGAGAATTACTGTTATAAAAAAAAAATTACACTATTATCAAAATGAAGCACGACTGTTGGATGGTGTTGTTGACACTTTTATAGTTTTATGATCATTTTATATTATATATTATTATATCTATACAATTACTCAGTAGTCTAGTAGAACTGTAGAAGTAATCTAGTAGAAGTGTAAGTATTGACTAATAATTCGGTCGGTTCGGTTTTATCGGTTTTCTAACCTTGTCAACCGTGAACCGACCGTGGAACCGAAGAAATCACATACATTCAACCGATTTCGACCGCCAACCGAATTTAAACCGACCATGTTCGGTCAGTTCGGTCGGTTTGCGGTCGGTTCTTCGGTTCGGTTCGGTTTTTGCCCACCCCTAGCTAAAACGTTCTTGTGGACTCTAAATTGCTTTCTAAAATTAATGTAAACGTGTTATATTTGGTACAACCGTGCGTTTGGGAAGTGATACTAAACAGGCTGAATTCACTTTTTTCTATTTGCGGGTATTAGTATTTCTATAATTCTATGACTATTTTCAGATTTACATTTTGCATGGAGGTTCTTTGCTCATAGCCGACATGTGATCGAGTTTTTAGTGAAAGGGTAAAGTTTGAGACACACCCAAAATTTACGCATCTAAGTCCACACTTTAAAGTGGATCAATGGGAAGAGAGAAAGAGACTGTGGGATCTACTATTAGTGTGAGGTCTACTAGAGTGATGTGAGTGGGGTGTGTATTTGGATGTGTCAATTACACTACCTGAAGTGTCTAATCTATGGAAACGACCCAATTATCACACTGTCAGGGGCGGAAGGTGGGTAAGGCTAATGCCTATAGCCCCCATTTTTTTTTTTTTTTTTTTGGAGGGGAGGAATAAAATCATATAAAATATATGTAATCCGTCACCCTCAAATTTTGAAAAAAAAAAAGAAAAAGAAAAAGAAAAGAGAAGAGAAGAAGTTGTGTCATGTATTGGTTCAATTATATATATTTCAAAGCCACCTAAAATATTTGTCCCATTATCTTTTCTTTTCACTTCTTAATTTAGTCCAATATCACAATAAACGATCAATATTTATTCTAGAAAAAAAAAAAGTAATATACAGATTATACTGTATTATATATATATATATATATGGGCCCAAAAATTTCACCAAGGGGGTGATGTTGGGATTGTGGAGCCTAATTCCATCGGGGATGTTTCTACTTGTACCATAAATAATTAGCCAATAAGATATTCTTTCTTTGGGTGATCCCTATCATCTATAAGTTTGAAATTGCTTTGGGTTCCGGATCTCTCTACGTAGTGGTCCTTGTGGCGCAGTGATGGATTTCTCATGCAGCTGGCAGAGTATTTTTCTGTGGTCGCTTATGCTTTATTATCTATTATACCTTTGGTTGTTTGCTTTTGCTTGCTTTGTTTTTTTTTTTTGGATTTCTTTGTATGGTTTGTTTTTCATTAATGGAATTTTAGTCTTTGAGCCAAAAAAAAAAAAGATGAAATACATGGCATCCAGGTGTATGCATATCATGCGCGAGAAGTTACAACAGTTGGGCATTCAAATTCGAAGGATAACTGCGAGGACACGTGGAAGACAGAAAACACAACAGTTGAGAGAGTAGTTAGGAGCGATTCCAGGGATGACTGTTTCAGAGCAGCAGTTACTTTGAAGATCTATAAATAGAAGACGAAGATGAAGGGGAAAGAACAACGAAAAAAACCCAATCAACCTGACATACATCGTTGCTTAATCTTTGTGATGTTTACCTTCTTCATATATGGAAGTAGAAGACACTTCAAAGTACCCTTCGAGTTTAGGATACTGTACTTTTAATAAAGCTTCACTTTATTTGTTCAATTTACTTTTGTAGTTATTTCAATTCAGTTTTAGACTAGTGTAATTTAGTCAATTTAATTATTTTATAGACATGCATAACACTCCACACACCTAAGCTTTATTAATCCACTCCATTTCCATCTTACACGAAGACAAGTCCTTCAAGGCATTCAAACGATCACAATTGCCTGATTTGGCGCACTTGGCTTTAGACTGTTTGACTTTCATAGGTTAATCTGGACTTCAGTTCGGAAGTTGATGTGATCATGAAAGTTCATGGTGGCCTTGCTTTGCAACCTATTAGAAACCTTAGCCTTTACTTTTTTTTGTTGGTGATTTTTTTGTTTCTTCAGTCTAATATTTAGTGTCACATTTAAGGATTCTTCAATGGAGACGAGATTAGTTTAGTACATGTAATTTTTTGTTGATTCCAGTTGATTAGTATTGATGAATAGAATGAAGATGGAATATATTAGTTTGGTACATGTAAACGGAGATCGATGATATATATATTTTTTGTTAATTCCAATTAGTTGGTATTGAGATGAACACAATGAAATGTAATTGATTGGTAGATATGATTAATTGATTAGGAGTATGATTTACTGGTTGGAATTGATTATTGAGCTGAATTTAGTTTTATACAAGGTCTTGATATTGATGCAATCACCATTTTTAAAATTTTAAATTTCAAATATTTATGTTGGTTTTTGAGAAAACTGACATAAATAAATAAGTTAACAGTGTCAGAATTTGGGTCTGATTGAATGAATTTTTGAAGTTCAAGCACCCAATTGAAAAAAAAAATAAGTTTATGGACCTAATTGAAAATAGGTGTATAGTTTTATGGACTAAAGTGTAATTTGCCCTATAATCAAAGTTAAGTGAAATTTCACTTAAGGCATCTATCAAGCCCCCTAGGGCTTACAATGCTAGTAACTGAAAAATTAGAACTTCTCATATAACAAGTCCAATTTGTAACAACCTGCATTTTCATTTTAATTATTTGTATTTGCATTGTCATAATTAAATTCATTTGGTATTGTCTGCATTTATTTAATTATAGTTCTCATGTTTGGAATCTTAATTTCTTGATTTATTTCATACTAAAATTATTATTGGGGTCAAACTACAATTTCTGTAAATTTAGTAACGCTTGTGTGGGATTCCAAATCTGTATTTCAAAATAGTAAAAATAATTTCTCTTGACTCAAACTGTATTTTTATGAAACCAGATAATCAGTTCTTACGCAAAAATGAATTTTCTGTATTTTTGTGGTGATCACCGCACTGCGAAAATACCAGTTTATGTACAAAACTGTCCGCGCCGTGTTAAACTTCCACAGATTTTGAAAGTGATGTAAAGCAAGATGTGACTTAGGCTTTATTTCCATTTAAGGCAAGTAATCATTTGGTTAGGCCTTGTTTGGCTATGCTTTACTTGTATGTGTTAAGTTATGCGGCTTATTCCTACAAGCCATTTTTCCCAAACATGTATATAGATTCCCAGTCAACTTGTTTATGGCATATTTGGGAATGTTTAGTTTGTGTGTGTGTTTGTTTGATCATAAGCTAGATTACCCAAACATTCTTTGGTTGACCCCTACTTAGTTAAAACACCCTTTCAAAGCTTGATAGAGTATATACGTATTGTATATCTGTGTATATGCTGAGAGTTATACATTTAGTATATGGGATTTTGTTGAGTAAACAACACAAGACTTGGCCTCCAAATCCATCAATTTCATCTTCTTTATATACTCCACTCTCACACACAATCTAGGGATTACAAACTGATATCCAGAGTGAAAAGAGAGAATTTGAGAGTTCCTTATTACTAAAATTCTAGTGAGAGAAAGCACTCCAGCATAGCCAAAGTTTGAGAATTGGGTCTCTTGTATTTCTTGAATCTTTCTCAACAAATACACAATTTCTTCAATCTTTAGCACAGTGAGTATTACTAACTCACTTGAAATATAATTTCATGCTAAATTACAGTTTATATTGCTTGAATTAGTATGTATTTATATGAAATTCGTTTAAGCTTATTCATGGTGTAAAAATGGTGATTTTTCAAACTTGACCAAAATCGTTTTTGATAGATAAAAATGAAAGATTACAGTCCCTAGAGGTTGTATTTAAAGTATTGGAGCTTAATTCATTCGTATATGAAAGTATATTAGAATTGAAGTTTTGTCACCCCTCGGTTTTTCGTAAAATCCGAGAGTTACGATTGAAATTAGTTAGAACTGATCGCGTATTCGCAATCCTTGCGGAAAAACGGAAAGAACCATATATTACAAGTCATGTTTGCATTCGGATTTGAAAATGGGTCAAAAAGAGGCTTTAAATTCGTAACAGGGGAGAAACTGCTGATGCCAATCGATTGGCATGTTTACCAATCGATTGGTATGTGTTCCAATCGATTGGAACTTTTTCCAATCGATTGGCACTTTTGCCAATCGATTGGCATTTTTCAGCCACTGACGACTTTTACTAAAATGGCCATAACTTTCTCTAGAGAACTCAAAAACGCGCACCGTTTGAAGTGTTGGAAACTAGACTCAAAGACCTTTCTTTTGATATGTAATTCATGCACAAAAATTATAACTCATTTTTGAGGGCATTGCTTCAAAGTAGACCCACTTGTGTTTTAGTAGTGATAAAAGCATATTAAAGCATTCTTTGATGAATTCACCGGTTGTTTCATATAAGTTTTGATTTCTTCTCGTATATCCATGGTTATCGTTCCCAGTACTTTATATTTCTGCATTAAGTCATATGTCATTCATTTGGAGTCAGTTGTACATGCATGGTGAGTGTGAATGTTGGTCAGTGTAGAAAATAGTAATGGTCAGTGTGGTAAAGAGAGTATGGTTAAGATTGTGTTGTGGATGAGATTGCGGCGAGAGTGTCTTTGAAATGCGATGGTGGCAAAACTGGACACTCCCTGACGACCATAGTAGCGTCAAAGTGTGTGAAGCCGAACTTGGACATTCCCTAGCACCCATGGTAGTGCTAAAGTGTGGCTTATGGACACTCCCTGGTACCCGAGTCTGGATACTGTGTGATGTATTTGCGAGGCAGATTAGGTACTAAAGTGTGAGGCATTGGACATTCCCTGGCACCCCGTGCTAAAGTGTGAGGCAAACTTGGACATTCCCTGGCACACCTGTGCTAAAGTGTGGCTATCTTAGCGTTTCAAAGATACTGGTGTGAGATAGTGGGTTGTTGTGTTTGTCGAGAGAAAAGAGTTGGTAAGATGAGATGGTGCATTATTTTTCATACACGGTCACATATATGCGAATTAAAGCTTTCAAATGATATTGTGGTTGTTTTCTTTAAAAAAAAAAATGAACTCTTTACTTTAATATAAACTTGTTAAATTAAATGGGAATTGGAAATTGGTAAATGAGTATGTGTTACATTCAAAGTTATGTTTTTAATACTCACCAGCTTCTTGAAGCTGACGGCGTTGATGCGTCCTGGACATTCGTGTTCAGGCTTTTCATGTTATGATATTGCTGGCTCGTACGACTATGCAAATTGAGGAACACTGCTGGATAGAGAATTTATTTTTATATGTGTTAAGTTATAACTGAATTCTGTAATAGACAATAAATATTGTTTTATTTTAAGGCGGCTTGTGCCTTAGCTGACCCAGAGCGGTAATATATAATAAGTTAGAAAAATATTTGTAAGTCTTGATTGCTCTACTCTGATTATTATGTTTTTGTTGTTGACGTTTGGGACGGAATCGATCCTTCAAACTGTCGCGACCTACTGGTCCATAAAGGAAATTAAACGCTTTCCTTATTTATGCTACGTCGGGGCGTGACACAATTTCACTTAACTTTTCTAACATCAAGTAAAATTTCACTTGATATTGCAAATTATGCCTGTTTGTAGATGAACAATAGCAAGTGAAGTAGAATCTGGTCCGCGCACGTCAGAGATGACTGGATCTGGTTCACGCTCGTCGGAGATGGCCAGATCTGGTTCGTGCACGTCTGAGATGGTCGTATCTGGTTCGAGCTTGTTGGAGTCTCGGAGATGCCGAATCCGGAACTCGCTGTGACTTATTCTTCTCTGACCGCGATCGGAACTCCAGCCACCAACGGCTCTCCGATGTCAACGAGGAGCAACCAAATCGGTGGTGGTTGTGGAGATTGGTGGTGGTAGCTCGCAACGGTGGTGGTGGTGTCGCGATGGTAATGGTGGCTCACAGTGGTGGTGGTGGTGGCTCTCGACGGTGGGTAGTGGTGGTGGCTCATGGTGGCGGCGGCTAGTAGACCGTGGTCTAGAGGAGAGAGAAAGTTAGAAAGAGAGAGAGAAGAGAGAAATGGCTAGGGTTTCCAAGGGCAGAT
The DNA here is from genome assembly GCA_033977485.1 of Hydrangea macrophylla. Taxonomy (NCBI): domain Eukaryota; kingdom Viridiplantae; phylum Streptophyta; class Magnoliopsida; order Cornales; family Hydrangeaceae; genus Hydrangea; species Hydrangea macrophylla. The sequence continues at coordinate 92,956,920 of CM066998.1, read as the reverse complement.
TTGGCAAGAAGGGATGTTTACCAAATTAGAGTTCCAACTTGAGGGACTTTGTAACAAACTAAGAAAATTTTTGGATCCTAAACTCTTCAATATTAGTTTGAGGGAATTTTCATCAATTATCCCTATTTTTTATTTCATATACTTTTATATATGTTAATATGTAATAAATTGAAAAAAAGACAATACTACTATCAAAATTGTAAGCTTTTTTTTTTTTTAAAGCAAAAATAATCAATCCTTTTACACTTATTCCTTTGTATATATGGTAACCACATTAATTATATCATAATGTATTTAACTACATGTTTATGTGTATTTGTGTATAAATATTTATGTATTTAATCAGCTATATAGTTAACTATTAAAAAATTTCATCAATGCTTATATGCAAATTTTTTTTTTTTTTTCATTTCTCAATTAATTGCATTCCGCACAATGCACATGATCACGCCTAGTTTTATCTTATATACCAAGACAAATAACTTGAAGTAATATACTGTCCTAACCATGCACCAAAAAAAGGACTTGAATAAAATAAAAGAAGCATAAGGACTTGTAATCAAACTATACGTTAATTATAAATTCTTTCACCCATGGTGTCTTTTATTAATTATGTGAATTTATCAACACTTTCACACATGGAGTCTTCTATTAATGTGAATTTACCAACTTGAGAACCCATTACAAGGATGGTGGTTGGAACTCCACATTGTGGATTGTATAATATTGTTGTATTAAAATAATTTGGATTAGGAGCTTGTTAAATGTAGAGAGATCGATTTTCCATCTTTTAGCTATAAAAAAAAAAAACAAAAACAAAAAAACACTCATAAGGAACTTGGTATATGCTTTGAATTTTACATATATAAGTTTTTTTTTTCCATATATATATATATATATATATTCTTAAGAGGGGAGTCTTGGCTCAATGGTAAGGTTACTCCATTTTGACTTGGAAGTCATGGGTTCGGATCTGCAAACAACATGTCTACTTACAAGTGTAAGACTAAGACTGCATATACATCTCAGCCTTCCCAGACCCGACGATAACAGGAGCCTCGTGCACTATACTGCCCTAATTCTTAACACATTACTTAATAGTCTTAAAGTATTTTAAACCAATTCAATTCATATTTGCCTAATATTTGTTATGCTGATAAATTTTGAAGAAAATGAATGTCATAGTGAACTTCAATATTACAAGCCATACTACTTCGATATATGGATTATAATTTGACTCGAGCAAATAAAAAACCAAACCAAACCATCCAAGTCTTCTGTCCCAAATAATTTGGGGTTGGCTGACCTTTCTTCTCCATTCCACAAGGTTAAGAGTTATATGCTCTGTTAAATTAAGTGTAATCACATCATTGTTCATTATAGACTTTGTCACGCCTCGGAATAGCAAAAATAGAGAAACTTTTTTTTTTTGGTCCGTAGGCCATGACCGGTAAATGTCACATGATTGTTCACTACACAAGATCCAAATAACAGAAATGGAGACATGATAAACGATTCTAAGTTCAATATTATAAATATACGTAAGGTTACTAAACTATTACATCAAAATCTTACAGTAAATAGAAGTACTAGAGTCTTAAGGCAACGTATGCCGAGTACAAAATACTAAATATTCAAAACATAAAACAGAAAGAACTAGGTCTAATCCTAGTCTTCAACTAGCATAGATGTAGCCCCCTGTGTAGTAGTCCTCTTTGGTGTGCCCATTCTCAGTATATCCGTCCTTCACATAGAAGTCTTCCACCGTGTGTCCTTCCCCTGCATTGACATAAACAGGATAGGCTGTACGTGGGAATATCCAGCGGCATAAAACGCCATCAGTTTTACGAAAGTTGAGTGAGTAAAATACTTGCAGGGTATCATAATTAGAAAGTTATTACAAGTTATTGAAACAATATAGGATTAAATTATACTAATAGTATCTTCTTTTATTCAACTTTTCCTTAATCGATTACTAACGTCTTGTTACATGAAGACCGACTACCCTCTATTGATCGGAGAACAAACTCGACAGTAAATACTTCTATGGATACACCATTGATCCGGTCCACCGCTTTTAAGGACATATTAATGAGCAAGACATATCTTTCTATTATCACGACTTCTCGTAATCTACCAGTGACCCTGGTCAACCACTTTTAAGGACATATTCACAGTCTATCGCTTTTAAGGATATATTAGTAGATCATCAGTCTATTTTAGGGCTACTTTGTCTGATCTATCGCTTTTAAGGACACATTCACAGTCCATCGCTTTTAAGGACATATTAATGACCAACTCCTGCCCATGCAAGATTTTTAATTCTTAACAAACCTACTTAGTTCTACACTAACACCGAGACATGACATATCTCATGTGGCCTGACTACTATGAATAAATGAACGATAACTCAAATTGATTCACGATAGACACGTTAACTAACGTTACGAAACCATAACATGTTATCATATGTTACTATATTACGACGTCTCATTATCTCTTATTACAACAGTACTATATGTGGGGATCACGGAACAACATTTAAACAACTAAGCAGTTCATAATATAATTAGCAGGAAATATCAACAATTTGTAACTACCAATCGATTGGGTAGCAAGGTATCAATCGATTGGTAAATAGTCCAATCGATAGAGAGTAGGTGGTCAAGTGGAAATCGATTGGGATAAGGGTCCAATCGATTGGGTCTCAAAAGATATCAAAGACAAGGAAAATAATAAGGGTTTATATATACAGACAAATAGAAGTACATAAAAAATTTACGGATATCACAGACTCCTAGAGTCTTCTCCTAACATCTTCCTGAACTACAATCCTATCACCCTTCCGCATTGGTGCATCTAACGGTATACAGTATACCTCACCAAACCATCTTTGTCTATTTCCCCCGATCAACTTATCTTTAATTGTTTAGCAAAAAAAAAAAAACATATCTTTAATCGGCGCCACCACATTTGAGTCAACATAGAAATACAATTTCTCCTAAACTTGTACAATTTTTTTTTATCTTTATCTTTTTGTTTTTTACAGTAAAAATGCATTTCATTAATAAAATCTCACCCCTTGTCCCTTACCAAATAAAACCAAAAACAAGTAGTACTCACGAATCTACAATATTAACTTGTACACAGTTAATTGCAAGTTGCTTTGTTCGACATAAGTTGGGTTGTCCAAACTAGAATAATAATTCATTATTTTGCTTAAATAACTTTACAAGGTCCCATTACAAAAAATAAATAAATAAAGAAGAAGACATTACAAGGATGGTAATGTCAAATATGTCACCTTTTCTTTGTTGAAGATTTGAAATATGTCACCTTTTCTTTGTTGAAGATTCTCAAATCTTCAACAAAGCCGGCGCCAAGTATAGGATCAGAAATGAATTAAGAATGACTTTGTATCTTAAGCTTAGCTTCGAAGATGTGGAAAAAGAAAAGAAAAAGAAAACAAAAATGTTTACTCGTATTAGTTTGTTTTTCTCCACTCTTATATGGATAAAAAAAATGAAAGAAAGGAAAATAAGATTTCAACAAAAAAAAAAATGTACTATGTAGTTCCGCACCTATGGATTAGGTCACGCACATATCATTAAAAGATTTTGCAAAGGACCTTAAACCCCTGAGTCTCTATGTAGTTCCGCACCTAAGGATATGAATTGGGATTAATTAATTCTCATACTGCTCATACTGCTCAACTTCTTTATGTCAATGCACATGTTGTCATGTACTATGAAAAAAATAAGTGACTTTCGTTTAGAGTTGGTTGGGACATTAAACAAGTTGCAACATGCAATTAATACTTTATACTATATCTGCGGGCAATTTCAAATTTACACTGCTTGATATGTATACATAAAAAAACATTATTTATGCTGTCAATTAATTAAACAATGGCTTGATAATAAGTAATAACATTCAATTATTCAACTAATACACTGTTTAACCTACTTCGTTTGGATGGACTTCCTTAAATTTAATGAATTATATATGAGGTTAGCATCATTCACTTTTTTTATTATTATTATTTTTTTTAAAGTCAGTAATATAAACTGTATTCCATCGTTACCATTGGTGTGTTCACATTACGAAGTTTAACGATGTGATCACCGCCATGCCCCTACTGTTGTGATTTCTTTATTGTGAAGGATAACCCCCCTTTTTTTATTAATTAACAAATTACATGAGGTTACCCTACAAACTTATACAAAACAAATAAAAGATATGCATTAAAGCTCAAGACATGACAGAAGAGGCTATAGAAGGGCACCCAAATAAACAACAACGATGGGGTCAACAGCACAGAGACTTAATTAGCTAAATCAGAGGCCCATCAAACAGTAGGCTAAAATGAACATAGGGCACAAAACCAATCAGCCAAGGAGCCTAGGCTCTTCGGCGGCCCTTGTGATTACTTCCTTTAGAGTTCTTCTTTGTCCTCTTCTTTCTTTTTCGACCTGGAGGAAGAAGGATTATCTCGTTTAGGCCTGTAAACGAATCGGATCCGGATCGGATTTGTGATATCCGAACCCGAACCCGATAAGAATCCGTTAACTAAATCCGAATCCAATCCGATAAAAAAATCCGAATCCGAATTTGTTAGGATTCGGATATCTGTTAAGCACTAAAAAAAACCCCTTAAGCAAATCAAGTTTTTTTTTTTATTATTAATTGGATATCCGTTAAGCACCAAAGGAAATTTTTAATCGCTAGAGTCCCGACACGTGCGATGCACGTGCCAATCCCCTCTTATGCATTTGAGTATAAGATATAAATTTGGTATGAGATTTGAGTATAAGTGATATTTGGTATATTAATGACCAATTCCTAAATATATAAATTTTAGAGAAGAAGTTGACCAAAATGCAAATATTAGTGAGCAATTCGTAAATAGCAATTAAAATAGTCACTTTTGTTGACTTTTTTGAAGTGAATAATAAATATCCCAAAACTTGCTCACCCAAATGCAATTACAAATATTACAATATATGAATACTAAATTTGAGAGAAGAAGTTGACCAAATTGTAAATATTAGTGATTAATTCGTAAATAGTCGCCAAAATAGCCGCATTGTTTGACTTTTTTTTAAGTTAATAATAAATATTCCAGAAATTGCTGACCTATATGTAATTAGGCATAATATTATTGATTGAATACTAAATTTGAGAGAAGAAGTTGACCAAATTATAAATATTAGTGATAAATTCGTAAATAGTCGCCAAAATAGCCGCATTGTTTGACTTTTTTTGAAGTTAATAATAAATATTTTTAAAATTGCTGACCTATATGTAATTAGGCATAATATTATTGATTAAATCCTCATTATTATATTAAATAAAATTTTAAAAGCTGACCTGAATGTAATAATAATCTGAAATGACATAATTACCCTTACACAAATCAATATATCATTAGATGAGTATCACGATATACGCGTAATTAAGGTATAGTGAAGGGGTATTATGGTCTTGAGAAGATGCAAAAGGGCGATATTCGTTAAGCACCAAACTTTTATTATTATTACTTTTTTCTAATCGGATATCCGTTAAGCACCAAAAGAATTAATTTTATAGTGTAGGGTCATTTTCGCAAAAGAAGGGGAGCTCAATTGTAATTTTCACAAAACAAGGGGATCTAAACGGATCGGATCCGGATCGGATTTGTGATATCCGAATCCGATCCGTTTGTTAACAAAATATTCATATTCGGGTTCAGGTTCGGATTCGGATATTATTATCGGATATTTTCTGTCGAATTCGGATCGGATCGGATCCAAATCTTATCCGTTTACAGGCCTAATCTGGTTCATTTCAATCCATTCCTCAATAGTCTCATCCATGTCCACCTCACAATCAGTATCTATCTTATTAAGGGAGATAAAGGTACCATTTTCAACCTTATCAACATTCTCATTGACATTAAGGGTTTGAAATTTGTTAGATATGTTAACTTCCACCAAATGAGGATCTTTTTCATATAAGCAATGATATGTTTCCATTTTGAGCAAAAAAAAAATATGATATGTTTGCCAAATTCTAATCCCAAATTTACATCCCAAATGATTTAGCAGTAGGACCAAATTCAATCATGATGGGACCAATTCAACATCTCCCAGGTCAATCATGATGGGACCAATTCAACATCATCCAGTCAAAATCCAGCAGTCCCACTGTTACATCATTTGAGATGTGAATTTGGGATTAAAATTTGGGTCGTAAGGAATTAATTCATTGAATCATTTACCAAGTCTTTGACCTGCTGAGCGAGAGCATCAATTTAGACACTTGGGCTGCCCAAGAGGGGATCAACTCTCCTTGGCCTTCCACTATCCTTAGGAATCATAGAGAACATTTGGCATATATAGTATCAGCTATAACAACCTTAGATTTTCCTTCCAAACAATCTCAAACCATTGACCACCTCAAATAGAACTGTCCAAAGAAGATTTCTTATTGTTTAAGTCATTCTGGACAGACTTATCAAGAACCTCTTTCCACACACCACCCACTTCATATTTATTATATACAGAGCAGAGGTAATAGCCGGGTAGGCTCCAAGCTTAATGTTAAAGCACTGATGGCCAAAGACAACATTTTTGCACCTGATAGCGATAGGAGTCCATTGGTATTTAACATAAATAGCAACCTTTGTGGGCGCTCCATTGAACTAATCCTCCACCTAAATTGCAAACTCCGCATTTAAATCAATACAGATTGTATAGCATAGGAGATTCTCTTGCAACTACCAGTCAATCTGTCAACATGTTGGGGATTCACTAGCATAGTAGCAATATAGCTCAGCCCCCCAGCATTCTAATACTCCAGAGGAATATTTTGTCCATGAAAAATATATAGTGGGTCTCACATGTTCGCCCAATAAGGTGCTTAGGTGAGCAATGAGTGAGAAATTTTTGGGTGTGAAAAAGATGCACTCTACTCTTTTTATAGGCATCAGGGTGGTGTGAAACCCACACATTTTCCTGCTCTGCAACACTAACCACCACTTATTCAGATACAAACCAACTCATTAGAGTTTTTGTCATGTACTGCTTTTCATTATTCAAGTCAAATATGAACACAGCCACAAGTGATTGATAACACCATTTTGCCATGTACAGAGCTATATTTAAACAGAGTCTAGTAAGAGAGAGAGGTTGAATTTTCAACATTTGGTGGGGAAGGTGTATCAGATGTGGATTGATGATCTTTCTCATCCTCTCTTTTATTAAAGAAAAGAAAAAATAGTTTTTCCTCGCTTGGGTAGTGGTTGATTATTTACCAGTATGGTTAAATGATTATAACCTACGACAGTAGGAATTAAGTAAACATTAGTTATCTTAAGCAAAAAAGTTCGTGGAAACAAATGACAATAAAATAAGCGAAAACTGTAGAATTTGTAAAATCAATAACACTAGAGTAATGTTAATCTTCTCAAATTTGTATCCCAAATGTAATTTCGAACACATGTGACAGTAGACCTAGTTGATTTTCATTAGAAGATGTTAAAGTGGTTCCACTAGCACATGTGTTGAGAACCACATTTGGGACCCAAAATTTGAGAATCATAGAATTACTCATAACAATATACCAATCTGATATAGCAATTAATAAATAATCAATAACCTTATCAATTATTAGACTAAAATTATATGTCATCATATTTCAATAAAACTTAGGCAATTTGTTGGACAGAGATCAAGTAAAATTAGACTAAAACAAAAATAATAATAAATAAATAAATAAATAAAACTTAGGCATCACAATTCACAAAGAAATAACAATGACAGTAGCTAAATTAGACTAATTAGTGTCAAGAATGCGTCAGTGCATAAATCAGAATAACAAGAATGTCAAGGACTCAAGAACAACAAAAAGGGTTGGGCAATTGGCTCTTTGTAGTTTAAATTGGGTTGAATACATAGACTGGGCTAGAACATACTGTAGGATTTTTTTTCCCCTGAAAATCAGTCTCGATTATATCGATTATGTCAATGATTCAAGTACGAAATGCAAAAATCCTTACTTTTTTCCAACAATCAAATGCTAATTAAAACTAAATGTTGATAGATTTTTCCACATGAAAGAAGATATTCTAAGCATCTTATATTAAACTTGTGTGCTTTATCGTTAAGTACAATACTCCAATATATCTCCTTGTGTATCTGTCATACTATTCCAATAAGTTACTGGTCCAAATATGTGTCACACATAGACCAATCACATCTCAAAAAAATACTATATATATAAATATATATTGGAAACCTTTGTCAGAGACTATTGTACTGTCAAAATCTCATGACAATTAGTTGCTCAATGAATTCAGGTTAAAGTCAATTAAGTTTCGCTCAGATTTAACCAACTAATCTCAAAGGAACCTCTAATTGGGCATTTGAATACACAAGAGTAGCATCTTTTGATTTACAATTATATTTTTCCAAAATAACATTAAAAAAAAAAAATGTCATGCCACAATCATAAAAAAGTAACAAAAACTTTTAGATCAACCACAATCGCCAGAGAAAATATAATTGAAAACGAATGCAATACCAAGACAGTTTAAGCTAGACAAAACTTGTGAAGAGGAACTCTTGGATCATCTTTTCTTTGCCTTCTTGGATGACTTCCTGTTCTTTGCTAAATATCTCTCAATTTCTTTTTCACCATCATCACCTCCACCCTTTCTTTTCTTCCTTCCTCCAGTTTCTTTAATTTTCTATACAAGTTATAAGAAGATTAAAGATTATACAATCAGAACAATCGATAGGGTCAATAGTAAGCAACACGGCAAAAGGAACATCTCATTATCTTTAGCGATCCAGAAATTCAAGCAATAATTTCACCATAAGCTAATATTGTGATTCTGATCTCTATATTACATATATATGTATACCATGTTAGATATTCTTTAGGCCGCCGAAACACGCTCCAATAGTAACAGAACTTCTTCTTCTCGTTCTGGAAACTCGAGTAAACTTCTTACCTGAAAAACATTATGAGTTAAAGTCATAGGAAGGAACCATTCTTATGGATCAACTACTACCCTAATGAGCATAAGTATGCTTTGCCTACCAATAAGCTTCTCTATCTGGAAATACCACTCCACTTCATGCTGATTCACTAATGAGATTGCAACTCTAGATCGACCTGCCCGGGCAGTTTTTCCCACTCGATGCATATAATCCTACATACCATTTCATATATTGGAAAATCAAGGCATGCAAGATTAAATGAGGTATAAAATATTTAGTTAATACATACCAGTCCCCAGTGATTAGACCCAATTTCACTTTACTCCCATATGGTTCAAAAGTCGACCTTTAACCCCCCCAATGGTTCTGTGATAAGTGCAAATCCTAACAACATTAACTTTTGGCCTCAAATGACAAATATAGCCTTCGTTTCAGTCACAACCACATGGTGGTTATATTATATGTCAACATTTGAATTATAGGGGGCTAAATGTCAACTTTTAAACCCTAGGGCGGTAAGTGAAAATGGTCTAAACCATGGGTAAAGTGTATTGAACCCAAAATTTTAACATGCCAAAAGAAAGGAACAATAGAAACATTAAGTTCTGCTGATATCTAGGTGCATAATTTATAAACCATGCGGTAATTAAACAAGGGAACAGATTGAACAGTAAATAGATGAAGGAATAGTTCTCTGGTTATAATGACAAAATCCAGAAATACAAGGAATAGTAGAAATTATAAAAGAACAAAAAAAAAAAAAAAAAGAATGAGAAAGCATCACTACAAAATCAGGGTAAAAATAGAAGATACTGAAAGACAATCCAAGATTTAGTTGAACTGTAATGATGTGTGATAGATAATAAATGCTCATTCATAATAGCAACCAGGTTATTAAATTAAACTGTAGTAGTAAAGTCAATGATGAATTAAATTTGCTAAAGATTTGCAATTGAATTTGGACACCACATAGAAAAGAAGCCAAACCTTAGAGTTCGTAGGGATATCAAAATTGATAACCATATCTACAGATGGAATATCAAGTCATCTGCTGTGTTTAAGGCTCCAAGTCGTTTTGCCTGCCACGGATATTTCATATACAAAGTGAAAGTTGGTATTCAAAAAATAAAAAAAGAATGTAAATAATGTGAGTGCAGTGAAAAAATGCAAGACCGATCTATCAGAAAAGCAGACCACATGCCTAGGTCATTTGGCCACTGATTGGGATGGCCCTTAAACTGAGGTTGCAAAGAATTAGTGCCCAAAGGTAAGTTGTATCACAAGTGCGAGTGAAAACCATTGACGTACTTCCAGACATCTCGGTCAGAATATATACGAGATAACTATCCTGTGGCAAAGACGAAAGTTTAGAAGGAAAGACGCTAAAAAAAAAATGTAACCACCAGGCTACCAGATTCTACTATCATAGTTTAGAATACCTACTTTTACAACTACTAAGCTGCTTTAGGTTGTAATTACGCCAATACTATGTTGGAGACCAATGCCATTCTCGTTGCAGATTTTTATCGACGGATTCAAGAACATTTTGGATAGAGTAGGGTCAATGAAACTCTACTCAACTAAGCCTTTGTCACAAACTATAGAGTAGGGTCCATTGCTTTTCCCTTTTCTACTTGAGAAAACAAAATGAACTCTTAAAAGATGGCTCATTAAGTACATAGCAAATTAGCTTTACGAGCAAAAACAACTAACCGTAACTTGTTATGTAGAGTAGTATGATGCTAGGGAAGAGAGAACCTTGTACTTAGCAGGGACAAAGCAATACTGCTGTTTCAACGTGTCGACGGTCGAGTATTTAGATGAAGCCTCAATCTATAAGAATTGGTACAAAATATTAGCAGATTTAAAAAAGAAAACCTTAAGAATGAAAGGTTAACAATGATAGATGTCACCTTAACAGGATTTCTCAGACAAGCTCTCTGGAGCTTCTGCACCTGTAATAGTGAGTGCATAACATTGTTTAAGAAATTCCCACTTTTTAATTGGAATTAAAAAATAACACCAACACGTCGCATGCATAATCACAGATGTGGTACTGAACAATTTAAACAGTTCTTCACTTTCAACCCTAATAAAATATGCTTCTTTACTTGGACATCGGCCTTGAATAGTATTCTTACCATTGACAATCTGGGGGAAAAAGACAGAATGGCCCTTTGTGATTTTTATGCGGTCAAATGGAGGAAACGTTCTCACATCTGCTGAGTGCTGATTCACTGCCCTTCTTGGGCCGCAGATATGCAGTCTTGCCATTTTCTCCGTTTTTGGGCTTTCTTGGATTCTTCCAAATTCAGTCAGGAAAATTTTACCAAGTATTTCAAAGTGCGAAGAGAAAAACCTTTAGTATTGGACAGATGGTCCAGAAGGCATCCATGAGTTGCCACCTGAAAAGCAAGAGAGAAAGGCGAATACTTAAAACAAATATGTTAAAAGTAAATGGGTGTAAACTTGAATGATATAAAACATCACATAAAATAATTATACATTTAGACACCTACATTGGATTTTTGCAAATTATTCAGATAGGCAAAATATCCGTACATTAAACAAGATTAACAAAGTGTAATTTCCATACATTAAACAAGATTAACGAAGTGTTGAACAATTGAATTGATTTAGACACATACACAGCATAATCTCTCATTCATTTTCAAACTCTGGCTATTTCATAGAGGAATTGTGGTAAACTTTACAATCCCCAACTGGCTTCTAATTGACTACTAAGTACTAACCCTAAGGAAGAGCCTTTTTGAGGTTCATTTATAAAATTTACCGGAATGTTAAAGAAAACCGCTCACAACAATTAGAGTTAACACTATTGTCTCAATGTAGTAAAATATATTTTAACAATACTCAGCATCAAAACTTCAGGATTAAAAATAAGCTTGCCACAATGCATACTATCATAGGGGATTGGGTCACGTTGCTTCAGTCCACATGAACAAATGACAGACAATTCAACTAAAACTTACTTTGACCCTAGGAAGCACGGACACAATGACATGACAAAATCCTAAAAATTTGCACGTCGACACTCTAGGAAAAGTGTCCATAAAGTGTCGTGTCCGTGTGTCGGACATAATACGACATGCAACATGTTACCTTGTCGGTGCTTCCTAGCTTTGACCCTTCTATTCTTTAAAAAAAAAAAAAAAAAAGAAGCAGCACGGACACGACACAATACGATACGGCGACACAGCAAATCCTAAAAAAAGGCCGACACGACACGGCTGGTGACACGGAACTAATAATTATAAATATTTTTTTAGATGTAACGATACAACATAAAAATAATAATGTTCTTAAAATAACTAAGAACTAAGATGTTAAATAAATCACCTCTAAATAACAATTCAACAAGAAAAAATCATAACAATAATACAAATTAACAACTCTACCATTTAAGCACTAGTAACAAAGCAACTAAAATATCATAACATTTGTAAAAAAAAAAAAAAAAGCAACAAGATGCATAAAAGATCAACTTTATTGCTTTCTTTTTTAATTTTCAATTCTCCATCTTTCTAGTAATCCTTTTATTTGCTATTACTAGTCTTAACTTTTTAACATAAACCCCTCTTTTACAACTTTATTTTACATAATAACACTTTTGCCCCCAACATTTAAGATTCCTTTTTTTAAAAACCCATAGCGTGTCAGAATAAGTGTCGGAGCCATGTCGATGGTGTGTCGGAGACATGTCCCTATTGTGTCGATGGTGTGTCCAGTGGTGGATCTAGGAGTCTTGACTATGGGGGGCTGTGTAAGAACTTAGTCACACAGGGGTTCGGGGGCAGCGCCCCCGAGGTAAATTTTTTTGGGTCTATTTATAATTAGGCCAATATATAACATATGATAAGGTTTTTTTTATCAATTTTTTGGAGAATGAAGTATAATTGGGCCAACATATTACATATAAAATCCTTTTTTTAAGCCTAACTAATATTTTTTGGGGGGCTATATAATAAGTTTAATTTTTTTTTTTTTGGGGGGGGGGGGGGGGGGGGGGGGGCAAAGCTTTATAAAATTTGAAAATTTACCTAAAATATATGTATAAAAGTGTTATTTCCCAAAACCTAGGGGTGGTGGCCACTGCCCCCCCTTGCCCTCCCTACATCCGCCACTGGGTGTGTCGGAGACGTGTCGCTACTGTGTCAAAAATAGAATAATATATTTAAAAATTCTAGACACGTATTTAGCGTGTCCGACACATGTCGGAGTCGTGTCAGGGGCGTGTCGATGTCGGAGGTGTGTCGGACACAAATACGGCATCTCCTTTGGAGACTTGGAGTGTAGGTGCTTCCTAGGCCTTATTGTCATATTCGATGGGGGTTTAAAATCAAACAAATCAGACAAAAAGAAAAAGGGCAAATAAAAGAAAATTTTAAAAATAAGACTTCCTCTCCACTGTTATGCAGTACACAGCGGTTCTCCTCTCCAAAACAAAAGTGTCGTACACTAAATAATTGGACTAACCGGATTAATTAGGTATGCATTGTCTGATCCCTTATTGTGCTGGACTCTTCACTAAAACAAGAACATGTGGATTACCAATAATTAATGAAAAGATTTCCAGCTTGTATCCTTTATCATTTTGCATCTAAAAGTAACGTACTCTGTGGACTAGCAAAATACACGTTATACATTATCGGATTTGATAATATAATCAATAGTTGTGTTGGAGTCCTCACTAAAGCAAGAAGTTGGCAGCCTCGATGATACGCTGAAGAGAGTTTTAAGACAGAAAACATTTTTTAAAGCTTAAAAGGGGTTGGTCACCCAAGCAGCTTTTTATGTGATGTTCCCAACTGACAGCAAGAAGTGTGAGTGAACATGCGTATATTGTCCTCTTCCACTCACTGAGGAGGAGGAGGATGAATCTGGTGGCAGAGTAAAAGAAAAATTAATAATAGCAAACAGAAAAACATATACGTAACACCAGAGCTGGAGATGCCATAAGTTACAATGTTAGGAAAACCTGTAAAGTTAGTTACTATCAGGGCTAAAATCCAAAGTAAAGTACATATGAATGAGGAATCTAACAAGACACACAAGGGTAAGAATGTGTAAATCCAATATTGAGAACACACAAAAAAAAATACCCTAGACTTTCAGTATATGGTAAAGAGAGAGAGAGAGATGTACCCAATTACTTGGCTAAAATATTCTGATAGAAGGAATGTGTTTGATTTTGTGGTAGTCTTCTCCTTCTTTCCCATCTATCACTTGCAGCCTGTCGACGAATTCTTGAGTCATGGCATCAATATCCAGTTGATTGAGGGCTGTGAGGAATGTAATTCCATCTGGAATCATCTTCAAGTTCATGTAACCCCCAATTGAAAGATAAGAAAGTTTGGGAAAGGCTCCTTGTTCCACCGTCATATTCTCTAAGTTGGGCAAAAATCGAATTTCAAGATGTTGGAGTTGCAAAAAGTCGGTTGAAGAGCAAACCATTTCTTTCCCCATAAAGACATCTGTTCCAATCGACAGATGAATCAAAGAAGGAAGCTTCCCCAATGTTGGCATAGGATCATCTTCAAGTTTCGATTTTGCAAGTTTTAACCTGATTAGATTTGGAGAGAAACTGTAGCTTTCTGGTAATTTTTTGCTAATAGGTCCGCCTACCCACAATTTGTTAAGATGATGGCATCCTAACAATTTTACTAAAACATTTAACTCTTCTTCTGATGAATCAAAACTATAATCCCAAATTTTAAGGTCAGTTTGCCGGAGCAATGAACTGGTCGAGGTAATCGCTTGTACCAGGTGGGCCAGGTCCTCTCCTTCTTCTTGGTAGAAGAACCTTCCTTCTACTTTCCGAAGATTGTTGAGTTTGAGGAGATCTTTAGCTTCACATTTGTCTGAATTAAAGTTCACTAGAGTCTCGAGGTTGTTCAAGCCATCCAATCTCAATTTCTTTAATTCCTTTTCACTATCCAACAACTCAGGAAGATACAGATGTCTCAATCGTTTCAACTTCCACAACACATTGGGAATAAACAGCTTACCACGTGTTCGTAAATCAAGGGTTTCCAAGTATTCCAATTTACCTAGAGATGGTGGCAATTCTTCAATATCCCAATTCCCACATAAACTAAAATACCTCAACTGCTGCATTATCTTTTCTCCTGCTTTTGGAAAATTTTTCCCACCCCTATCATCAACTTTTCCAATATCTAAAACATTAAGCAATTTGAAGCAGTTTATGTTGTCCTTTTCTTTAAACCAAAATCTTGCCTTTCCCCCGAAGAATAGAAGTGAACGAACATACCGAGCTCTTGATTTTTCCAAAGAGGTTAGGTATCCATCAACTTCATCAGTATAATGGACTGCAATTCTCCTTGTTTTGATAACATTTGATGAAGAAGAAGAGGTGGAGCATTCCTTTTTTTCAACTCGAGAATCAATTACCTTGAGAAAATTTTCATCTTTTACCTTTGCCAAGCATAGCTCTCTCGTCAGGTCATGAAGCCTACAACTTTTGAAGCTTCTTCTCGTTGTTTCAGTCTTCTCCATACAAACTTGAACCATGTATCTCTGGGCCATTTCTCCCAAGTAATGTTCTGCAACATCCATCATTGTTTCGCCTTCATTTCGATCATCCAATGAAATAATTCTTTCGGCTAACCACAATTGATATAATCTCTCCGCTTCTATATCCGAGTCCTCGGGGAAATTGGCCAAGTAAAGAAAACATGGCTTCAAGTGATATGGCAAGTTGTTATAACTCAAATCTAACAAACTTGATACTCCTCGTCCTCCTCCATATTCTGTTCCCGTTCTTTCTCCCTTTGCCAAATATCTTTTGATATTTTGAAACACCGCCTCCCACTCTTTTAGCGTTTTTTTTGTGACTAAGATTCCTCCTAACACAATAACAGCCAATGGTAAACCCCCACACTGTCTCACCATCTCTCTTCCCAGGTCTTCGATTTTTTGATCGATTATATACCCTGCCGAGACACAAGAAGGGGCAAACACATTGCAAATAAATGTTACATCAACTATAATCTAAATTCCTTCTTATTTTCTTGATAAGAAGAAGTTGCCATAGTTCTTAATTTACCATTTATCTTCACCTGAATAAATTCATATTGCAATTTTATTTTATTTTTTTATTATTTTAGTATTTCTCCTTGTTTCTACTAACTCTATCGTAAAAATTCATATAATCTCAAATAAACCACCACATGAAACTGCAATGTTAATGTAAGGAAGTAGTGGAGAAATCAACTGACCTTCACTTCCAATATATTTTCCAGCGAATGCTATATTTTGAAGTAGCTCCCAACCCATTTCTTCACTTAAACCTTTTGGTTCATGCAAGAATCCATTTGGATCTACGTGTGTAGCGACTTTTCTATTGCGAGAGGTAAGCAATATTTTGCTGCCACTCTCTATGTTTTGGAATGCATGTTTAAGACAATCCCAATCACCAGTTGACCATATATCATCTATGACTATCAGACATTTGTTTTCCTGTTGAACTTTATAAAGCTTCTCAACCAGCTCTTGATCTGTCAAATTGTGACAATTTTCTAAAAGAAGTCCACTAAGTGTCTCCTGCAAAAATTTTGTTGGTTGGCATCGTTCGGTTACACAAGCCCACGAGAAACGATCAAAATGACGTCGAACCTCATTGTGATGGTAAATCTTTTTAGCAAGAGAGGTCTTGCCCAGACCACCCATCCCACAAATTGAAATAACTCGTGGGCATTGCTGATTTACTTCGTCTTCATTTTCATTCACCAAATTAGAAACCAATATGCGTGTATCATCCTCCATACCCACAAAATTCTTTTCAGGTAGGGGAAACGACTGCCTTTGCCAATGCTGTCTCTCATGTGTTGAAACTGAGCTTTCTCCTTTTGGAATATCATATCTTTGTAGACTATTAGTGAAATTGGTAAGCTTGATTTTGATACTTACAATCTCTGATCCTACGTTGTGGAGGGCTATACACTCATTGACTATGCAAGCAGATCTTTTGAGTGCATTTTTTATGCCTCCTCTGTTCCTCTGGGTTGCGACCTCGATGGCAAAAGTTTCAAGCACGTCCTCCACTTCGGCAGCAAGTCCTATAATCTCTGTAACCCGATAACGAAGCCCCTCGTCTTCATCTTTTTTCGCGTCAGCTCTTTTTAAGAAGTCTCTCATTCGCCCCAACTCAGTTCCGATCTCCTCGACTTCGCCTTTCACATTGAACAAGAATCTTGCTTCTTCCATTAGCAAATCACGAACTGTTTCTAGAGCAATGGTGAGTACAGCTAGGTCAGCCATTCTAATTCCTGGAAATTGAAAAGGCAAAAGGAGATTTTATACTTTTGGAGTTATATTTGGGGCACTAACAATATCCACTAACACTTACTAACACACTCTATCTCTCTTCTAGTGGTATTGTGGGGTCCGCAGTGGACCCCGCAGTACCACTAGAAGAGAGATAGAGTGTGTTAGTAAGTGTTAGTGGATTTTGTTAGTGCCCCTAGCATTGCCCATACTTTTGTGTATAAGAATTTAGAATTTGCGGTATGTTGAGTGTAGATTCACCATCTCCTCATAAGCTTTTTTTTTTTTTTGCTAACACCTCCGGGCGGTACAAAGTACTCATAAGCTATTTATTTTAATGTGGAACTGGATGTGGATGGATGTGGATGTAGGGACAACTTTCACATGGGGAGAAAATACTTTTGCTCATCTAAAAATTGGTTCACCAATACTCACCCAAGCATCCCATTGGCCAATGCACTCACGATTAAACAACATTTTGTTTAATCCTGAGTTCTACTGCATTGGCCAATGGGATGCTTGGGTGAGTATTGGTGAACCACTTTTTGGATGAGCAAAAGTATTTTCTCTCCATGTGAAAGTTGTCCCTACCCAAGCATCTCATTGGTCAATACACTCACGATTAAACAACATTTTGTTTAATCCTGAGTTTCACTGCATTGGTCAATGGGATGCTTGGGTGAGTATTGGTGAACCACTTTTTGAGTGAGCAAAAATGCTCTCACATGGAGATGGCTGTACAATACATGGGCCCATACCATAAATTACTGTACAAATCCTGTTTGTGTGTATATCATTTGGTGTAGGTGAATTTAGTGGATATATTACAAAGTGATTTTACCATGCCAATCACATGTTTATGGTTATGCAATGGATGACATAGGCACATGACATGAGACTTTCTGGAAATTTCTCTCTTTGAGGTCGGCTAACTTTTGTGTTAGTCAAAAAGAAAGGAAGTATCATGAACTTGCTTTTCTTGAAGGTTCCTGAATTTTGTATGCTATTCAAAATTTCAAATATGAGTGATGCCAATGTTTCCCAAATTTTGATGCCCAATACCCCATGGATAGTGCGATCATCACAATATTCTTGAGAAATTTCTTTTAATTATTATATTTCTAGACTATAGGTAGTCCGGTGATTTTTTTTTGGTGAAAATATTTGATTTTCGCTGGGAATTAATAATTGACTCCGTTTACAAAGATTTTGGATTTGTCCCAAAGTAAGAAATAAGGTAAATTACACTTTACCCCCCTGAGGTTACACCTAATGGCACATAACCTCCCCGTAGTTTCAAATGTAACACTTCACCCCTTGTTCGCTGAGACAGTTAGAAATAAGGTCAAAGAAAACGGCGCGTGGTATTAACACGCTGAAATCGTGCGTGACTAACAGAGGGAACATTTCCCTCCAAATCATCCTTCTTGAAATGACCAAATTACCCTTCCATGTTTTTGCATATACCCACTTCAGAGCAATTGCCCATTTTTGCAGATTTTGAAGAGAGAGAGAGAGAGGGAAAGAGAGAGAACAGAGCACAGAGCTTCCATGTCGTCACAATTGTCCCACAATGGATATCGTTCTTGAGATCGAGCAAGATCTGGAGGGAGAATCAGCTACTGTGGACCCTCCAATGTGTGATCGTGCGACTATGCGAGAGAAGCCATACCAACCCTCATACAATTAGTAATGGTTGTGATGGAGTTTTTTTTTTTTTTTGGGCAAGGTTGTGATGGAATTAATGGAAGTTGTAATGGAGTTGTTGGTTGCAATGGATTTTGGATTCTGGGTGTGAAATGTCACCTTGATTGTGCTTTGTAATGAAAAATCTAGAGTAAACATAAATCCCATCAAATCAAATTTCAGATCGGAGGGGCAAGATCTGGGCTTGAACCCATCGAAGTCCAGGCATATTCAATATGCCTGAGAGGTGTTTGCTAAAATGCCGCACATAAAACCATCCCCATTAACTATTTTTTCATCCTTAAAAAAATGCATGTTAATGGGATCAGTGAATGAGTTGGAGCCATTATGATTATATGTTTTGGTATATGTGGCAACTAATTTCTGTCAAATGGAATGGCTATGAAAATTTATTATTATTATTATTATTTTTTTATTACATGGAGCTATTGATTGGCTTCAAATGGGAATCGGATTGTCCGCTGTTTGTGTATGAAAAATTGTCTAGTTCAACTTTTCCATTACAATTCGCATTGGCTCGTATCAATTTATATATATGTATGTACACATGTATATACATATTAGAGAGTTAATACATCCTATTGCAATTCAAGCACTAAAACAGAGCCTTTTTTTTGGGTATACTAAAAAAGAGCTTCTTCTTTTTTTGGAGAGGTTGGAATCAGGTGTATTAGACGCGGAAAAAGTAGGAGATGTTGGAATTTTGAGAACCCAGAAGAAATTTTAATGATTTGATGATTTGGTGGTAGTGTTGGGTTTAAATGAGTATTGGTACAGTCATGGACTGATGATGCTGATGGTGGTTGATGATTGTGTTTGAGCTGTGCTTTCCTGATGATGATGATGAAGTTTAGATATTCAGTTGAAGATGATGATGAGGAGGAGTGACCGTGGGTGTTGTCATTTTTTCACAGCTTTGATTGACCATTATGGCATTATATGAAGAACCACGATTTAAAGATGGGAAAGTTGAGAAAAATATCTCACTGATAATACAATCTGTATTGTTTAAAACGGGGGTAGATCGGTCTTTAAACTAACTGTGTTAGAGTTTCTAACAGTCTCAGTTAGCACATAAGTATAGGGGGCTGAAGTGTTACATTTGGAACTACGGGGAGGTTATGTGCCACTAGGTGTAACCCCAGGGGGGTAAAGTGTAATTTACCCTAAGAAATAAATAAAGAGTAGTACAAGGCTGCTCCATAATTTAAAAAAAAAAAAAAAAAAAACACTCAGTACTATGCCACAAACTCTTCTCTCTCTCTTTTTTTTTTTTTTTCAGGATTGAATTGAACCAATTTGAATGTGAACTACGAATTAACTCGTTTTCAAATAGATGTGGTGGTGGTAACACTTTCAATAATGGTTAGATCAATTTAACATTAATTTTCAAAAGAAATTAAGAAGGCATACTGCCATATGTGTTGGGAATCATTTAAGATACAAAATTTGAAAAAACATAACAGTACTCATTAATATATATATACACACACATACATAGGAAACCCTTCTTCTTTTTGGATATGTGTTAGCCTTAGGCTGTTGGTCGCTAGTTGTGATGGGGAGATTTTAGGGGGGTTTTTTTTCCTGAATTTCTTCCTTGTTTTCCTAGCAAGTCCTTGATCTTATTATTTTCTTTGGTATGACCTTGTACTTTGTACATTTTTTTTTTCTCTTGATTAACCATTTCCGAAAGGAGAGAAAATATATATATCTATCTATAATCTATATAAGTGCACCGATGACCATAAGTGTTTTACACTTTTATCAATCGGTGCACTTTTACTTTAACTAATTTTTGTTAAAGTTTTAATAAGTTTAGTATGCTAATTTATTTTTTTTGACCATTTTTTTTTGGGCTGTCCATATTGATATATATGTTATATATACATACATTGTTTAAGATTAGGAAATACAACTTCTATTCCTAATGTGTACATATATTGATTGTTTCCAAAAAAACAAAAAAACCTTATTATTTTCCTTCTTTTTTTTTTCCTCCGTGATAACATGTTTATGTTTGTAATGATTTACTCTTTTAGAGACATGCCGTCCACATGGATATATATGTTATATATACACACATTGTTTAAGATTAGAAAACAACTTAGGAAATACAACTTCTATTCCTAATATTGTGTACATATATTGATTGTTTTCAAGAAAACAAAAAAACCTTATCACTTTCCTTCTTCTTCTTTTTTCCCTCCGTGATATCATGTTTATGTTTGTAATGGTTTACTCTTTTAGAGACATTGGTATTGGTTTACATATATTTGTGTGTGTATATATATATATATATGGACTAGAAATCTAACTAAGCTAACTCTTATAGGACTTAGCTAAATTCACGTTAATATTGGGTGTTTTTTTTTCCTTCTTTCTTACTTTTAATTTCTTAGATAGTATATGTAGATTAGGGAGAAATTTTTGGGTACCACGTGGCATGTCACTTGGTATTCCGTACTCAATAGCAGCGCGCCACACGAACAATGGAATTCACCACAAAAAATTTAATTAATTTTTTTCTTTCTTACTTTTAATTTCTTAGATAGTAGATGTAGATTAGGGAGAAAGTTTTGGGTACCCCTAAGGTAACACGTGGCATGTCACTTAGTACTCCGTACCCAATAGTAGCACGCCACACGAACAATGGAATCCACCAAAAAAAAATTAAATTTTTTTTCTTTCTTACTTTTAATTTCTTAGATAGTAGATGTAGATTAGGGAGAAATTTTTGGGTACCCCTAAAGTACCACGTGGCATGTCACTTGGTACTCCGTACCCAATAATAGCGCGCCACACGAACAATGGAATCCACCACAAAAAATTTAAATGGCCTAACAATCCTGTGTGGCGCTACCTCATTGGGTGTGGGGCACCATATAGGCGCTACTTTGAGGGTACACAAAAACTTCTCGTAGATTAGGACTCTAACCATTCATATCTCTATATTCGAATTGTTTCCTTTTAACTTTTTTTTTTGTAATTCCTTATATCTTATTGGTGGACTGCAATTAAGGATTACGTAATAATATTGAGGAGTCTACCTAAACTAAAACTAAGAGGTCAGCGGTTATTTAAAAAAAAAAAAAAAAAAGGGGTCATCGTCTACTGGACAAACATTGTGATCCCTAATCAAGAGTGGTAAATCGATAATGTAATAAAGAGAGATACGCAGAGAAAAAAGATGTAAGAGTCAACCAATAATGGTACATAAATATGAACATTCATATTTGTAGAGATATTGGTTCTTGATAAATTTTTCCAAGTCTTTTCATTTTATTTCGGGGAAAGTGTTTTCTTTTTTCTTTTTCTCTTTTCATGTTTCTTCTTAGAGTAATTCTTTGGTGACAACTTTCATACAACTTTCATACAACCTCCTAAAAAGATGTGTCTATCTCTCTCCTATGATGTCACTGGATCCTATAGTGACACAGGAGAGAGATAGACACATCTTTTAGGAGGTTGTATGAATGTTGTCACCAAAGAATTACCCTTCTTCTTAATCATGTGTACATTTCTTTGTTTTTGTTATTGTTATTGTTTTTGTTTTTTGGTTTTTTAAACTCTTAATATAGAGTTTATTGAAATATTATGTTTTTAAGTTCTATTTGATATCTTACTGGTTTTCATGTTTTATTGCTATGATTGTTTCATGATTTAGGCCTGTTTGGCAACAACTTCTACTTTCGTCATATAATTTTTTGTTGTTTTTGTTGAAGAATAATGCTATGCTTTTCTAATTTTGAATCCTAAAATGGTTTCCAAGTATTTTGTCACATCGGTCATTAATCTGCCAATTTTTACTTAATACATTTTCTTGACATTCCACCACTAACCTTCTTTTTTTTTTTTTTTCGTACACTGTTTATTAGCATTCCATTGCTCTTTTAATTGGTACAATTCAAATGAATCTATTAACTATAACCACATTTCTTTTTTTCTTTTTTAAGCATCACTTCTATGTTGGATTGTCCAGTCCTATTACATTATACAACTATCTTCAAGACTTGGAGTCCTATTATTAAGTAGTACTTTACTGGAATAGTTCTATAATTTTCACGGCTTCAATCAATTCCTACTTGACAGATTTTTATCCTAATATTATAAAGCACTATTTTTAAGGACTTGATTAGTTTTTCTTTTATTAAAGTATCAAACCTGCAAGACTCCATTAGTTAACCTCCTTAATATCTTGGTGAAGAAAAATCCAAGTATGTACGTGGTGGTCAAACTATGTGATTGGTTTTGTTGCTGTTCTTTAAATTTTTTTTTCCTAATCTCTTTGTCTTACCAAAATTTTTAGAAATTTTTGAACGTGTTTGTTGTCACTAATGGTATTGGTAGATACAATATCAGATTTCTTAGGACATACGAGAAACAAGTTATTCCCAGATTTTAAGTATATTGGAAAAAAAAAAATTACCCACTGCTCTTATATATATTAATATATATGGTGAGGTGATTTACTAGCAATTTGTACAGACCTACAAGGTGTGTCATTTTATTTTACATTTACTTCAAATAGAGTATAGAAAAATTTTATCTAGAACTCTCAATTATAATAACACAATTGTCTACAATTTTTTGAGTATCTGGATGGTAGTTTTCTTTCACTGTATATCATAAAAGAATGTGGTAAATTTGGATTCTGTCAAATTTTTGTCATTTATGTGTCAATTTACACTTTTTTTGTTAATTGAAAAAAAAAATCTAATTTATGATGTTTTATATTATAGAGCCTAATATTCGACATAGTATATTTACAAGAGAATGTAAAATCCATGTTTAGTGAGTTGCATATGATTTTATGATGAGTTGCTCCTATGTTGTGCAAATTGCAGAATGTTGGGAGCAAGTATGCATAACGTGTGGAGCAACAAAGCACAATGTTAGGCGCAACTCACACAACACTAATTTTAATTATTCTTATATGCACCTTCATAATTTTAAAAATTAAACAATCAAAAGTTGATATTTTTCCAATTTTTAGGATGTATTTTTAATTTTGTTTCATTTTAAATTGATATATATTTAGTTAACAAAAAAGTGGAGACGGGCACGCAAATTGACACAGAAAGTTGAATGAATCCTAATTAATCTAAAAGAGTGTGAATACATCATTTACAAATAAGATAATGTAATTAAGATGCTAAGTAATTAGGAAAGGTAAAATACACTAAAATTGTTGAGAAATTAACATATTGATTTAAGACAATTATCACAGTACTTTATTGAAATACGAACAACATTTAAAATTTAAACTATTTGATATCAGGATTTTTTTTTTTTTTTTGCCGATGATCTGCTTTGGTAGCAATTCTGTAACTACATTTAAATAGTCAACAATGATTAGCATTTAGAACATCATATTAATTTTATTTTTATATATTGATTATATTTAGATGACAATATTCGATGAAAGAAGTTAAGAAAAATAATGGGTTAGAGAAAAAGAATTTTAGAATAACTATCATTTTTCAAACATCAACAAATACTTCTATCTTATAGAAAATTCTGGAATTTCTTTTAGTTATTGAGTAATATAAATATATGGATTAAAAAATTGAAGAAAACGAATTTCAAGAAAATGAAAAATCAAAATTTTCGTATGTAGTACACAACAAAATGCTATACAAGATTTATGTGAAACTCGCATCATTTGTGCTTTATCGAAAATCAGATTTAAAATCAAATGAATAAATTGAAAAAAAAAAACTAGAACATAACTTTTCAAAAACAATTAATCCTTTACAATATCATTATTTTAACTTGATGGTTTGTTATGATAATTATATGAAGTTAATAAAAAAGCTGAATATGTTATATAGTAAGGATTTGAGTGTACATTATTAGCATTATTCTTGAATATTTTCATGTGCATCGCACGTGTTCCCAAAGTAGACGTGTGCGTAGATATACACAAATAGATACAAAATCATGAAGGGTCAACATTATTTTGCTGAAGTTAATTATGTTAGCATATGGGCTGCTTGCAACAGTGTAGTTAGTAGGGAAAATTAGGATAATGTACGGTAGGGGAACCAAAGTTTACCATTTCACTAATTTTTCTTACCCTATAGTCACAAGGTAGAAGCTGCACCGTCCCCATTCAAAACGGAAAAAATTGTACCTTTTAACACCAGATGGCAGAGCCATTGCTGGCTCTTTTCATTAGAATTGGACTCACCATAGGGATTGCGCATGTCATTGAAATCAACGATTCAACAAAATTAATGTCGTTTAATTGCTTCAGTGGTGGCCGACAAAGATAATGACAATTGGGAGGTGGTCGATAAAGGCAACACCATTGTACCCCAGACGGCAATCCCATGCTGTTTAATTAACTGCACCACTATGGCCTTCTCCATGTTGTTACACAAACTTCGATTAAATTTACACTACC
This sequence comes from Hydrangea macrophylla, assembly GCA_033977485.1. Classification (NCBI taxonomy): domain Eukaryota; kingdom Viridiplantae; phylum Streptophyta; class Magnoliopsida; order Cornales; family Hydrangeaceae; genus Hydrangea; species Hydrangea macrophylla. Next base: position 92,931,513 of record CM066998.1, on the reverse strand, counting down.
TTCCTTAACAACATTGGAGATGCTTTAAGGAATCTAACTAAACTAAAACTAACAACTTCTTAATTTTTTGGTGCACTACGTTAAACATTACTTTTTGAACAAACATACTATAAAATATTAAATACCAATTTGTTATAGAGTCATAAAATATATTTACTATCAATTTTAGATGAATTAATATTTTATCGAAAATCGCAGTTCCTGAAATATTTTAGCCTTTTTAATTTTATTTTATTAGTAACAATTAATTATGTTCATATGGTTGAACTTACTATCTTAATGGAACCTACTATCTTAATGATGTTTAGTTTAATCTAAAAATCTTACAACGCGAAGGAAATTAAGCTATAATTTATTAAATTATTCTTAGGATACACAAAATTTAAGTGATTGATAAATTTTGTCATTGTAATTCCAATTTTATCATGGAAAACCCTGTGGAAAAATTAAATAAGTGTTGTGACTAAACAAAAAAGGGGACTAATGAGGTTCAAAAATTAAGACAAATTTTTAGCAAGTAAACAAAATTAATTTAGTACTAAAAAGTAGGATATTAGAACGCCTCTAGCACCCCAAAAAAAAAAAGTAGAAGAGAATAATGTCAGACTTAAAGAATGTTTGTGGAAAAAAAGAAGCAGTTAACAATTTAAGTTAACTCTTATATGGTACAAAATCCTTAAATTTGATAATCCAATATTTATGTTATAACATCTTTGCTAAAAATTTCTGACACATCCTTTTCTAGAAAAGGTTTCTACAATACATTGAGCATGTAAACACTATGAATTACGAATCTCATACATTATAACACTATAATATGTTGCTTTAAGAAAATGTCATTATATAATTTTCCAAACAGTGTTTATAGTAAATAATAAATATCAATAGCAAGATAGAGAAAATAATCCTATTACAAAGCACTCTAATCATGTCACAGCTATAATTATTCTCGACTAATTACTGATCATATAACTGTTGTTCCTTTGAAATCCAAAAATAAACAAATAACAACATTTTATATAATAAAGGTTTAAAACAAGGTCCATGGAAATTTAACTCATTTTAGAATGTTGGGCTATTTGCATGATTACTTGATACAATGTATTGCATTGTGAAGTTAATTATTGGATTTGTAAGCCTATCTTCGGTGCATGTTAGTTTTGTGTTGCTCTTAACTATTTGATATTTATGGTCTTTAACTTGGTATTCAATCAAGAGTAGAAGCTTGTGATGAACGTCCAACTAATTTGATGCATCAAATTATTAGTATTTAAATTTCGTGCTCAACCACGTGCAACGCACGTGTGCATGACTAGTATATATATATATATATATAGGGATTTGCTAACTTACAGCATAGCAGACTTTTAGCGACGAAAAACAAGGTTTTAGTGACGAAATTTTTCATCGCTAAAAGTTGGAACCTTTAGGGACAAAAATTTCGTCGCTAAAAACCTGTTTTTCATCGCTAAAGGACTGTTGTATGCTGCTAACTTACAACCATCATGTTGTAAGTTAGCAGCTCCCATATATATATATATATATATATATGTGAAAGAGGAAGCTCAATATCTTGCATGCATCTTTCCTAGTCATTGCTTGGAGGAAGGACATGGATAAGATTTTCTCACCTTTCATCTCCTATTTCCTTATCTTCAAAAAATAGGAAGGCCCTCCATTATCCTTTGTCTTGACTTTTTGGCTTCTTTATTATGACATCTAATATATATATATGAAAACAAAGGATTTTACTTTTGCCAAGTGGCACATTCTATAAATTTTTCCTATTTTAGAATTTTCTTATTAATATTCAATGAATATGTCAAATTTTATCCAATTCAAATTTTATTGGATGATAACCCCCCTCCATAACTCACTCACTTAATTCACCCCTAAACCCATTACCTCTATCTATGAGGAATAATTTTATTTTTGCATATTAATCATATAAGATACAAAATATATATACATATTAATTAGATAAGATACAAATTAATTATATATACATATATATTAGTTGGATAAACTATAATGGATAACATATAGTATATGTTTAAGTTTCTTATTTTAAAAAAAAACATATGCTTAAGTTATTCAAAAATCAAGTGGTGTTTTTTTAAAATTTTTGTTTTAATACTAATCAAATGGTGTTTTTGAATTTTATTAAAAAATTACTTGAATGTACCTATTAATCTTGGTAAGGTTTGAAACCGTTTCATATATGAAATTTACAATTAATGACAACATATAGTCTTTCTAATATTGTTATACTTTGTAAAACTAGATATACGCATAACAAAATTTTTTATATTTAATAGCATAGATATTTTTATCCTTAAAGATTTTAATGTGAACCAATATTTATCATTGATTTATATATTCTTCATCTCCAATCCTCATCTTTAACCTCCTCCATGTCCAACCATTATCTCTAACCATCTTATATATTTACAGTTTTGTGTTCTATTTCATTTCCACACTTGGCTTGACATGTTCATGTTTGATAGGTTTTTATTTTTTCTTTATCTCCTACCATCTCATATATTTATAGTTTTTTTTTTTTGGGAAAATACCTTTTACCCCCTGTGGTTATACCCATTTTCTCATAACCCCCCTGTGGTTCATTTTGTAACACTTAACCCCCTTGTACTATAGACTAAAGTGAGACTGTTAACTTTTCTAACGGAAAAAAAAAAAAAAAAAAGAAATGACGTTAATACCCACAAGCCCCTATACATACTCGGAAAATTACATTTTACCCCCCTATGGTTACACCCATGTTCTCATAACCCCTATGTGGTTCATTTTTGTAACATTTAACCCCCTTGTACTAATGACTGAAGTGGGATTGCCGTTAGAAAAGTTAACAGTCTCACTTCAGTCCGTAGTACAGGGGGGTTATGAGAAAATGAGTGTAACCACAGAGGGGTAAAAGGTATTTTCCCCCTTTTTTTTTACTTCCAAACTTGGCTGGATATATTCATGTTTGATAGTGTTTGTGTTTCTATTTACAAGGGTAAAAAGATGAACTATTTTCTTTTCTTCTTCTTTTTGGTAGCAAGAGCAAACTGCTTAATGAGACAAGAGGTGCAAACATAAAAGGCAAGTTTATTTACTTTTATATTCTGTTTATGGAATAATCGTGTATTTGCATTACAATGTATACAATTCAATTTTTAAAAGGTCTAATGCTTTGATTTATATATGCATATGTATATATATATATATATATTGGATGAGTATATAAGACCGGTCACAACATTCTTTATAAGAATGTCATAACAAATTTTTGTTTGTGACTTATGAATATTGGGGGTGCAATTTATGTGGTTGTTAATAAAACCCGTTAAAAGATGGATGATACTTTTGAAATTTGAAATAAATAATATATTTACTCTTTTCAAACGTCAAATAGATTTTACATTGATTCAAGCTTAGCTTATCTCTCTATATAAATCATACAAAAATAAATTATTTTGTACACAAGTATAACTATCTTTCATTTTATCTTTTAAATTTGACTTTAATTAGTTTTCAGTTTTCTTTGAAGGAGGAGCTATGAAGATCAATTTGAAGAAGATTACAATAGCAGGTGAAGATTGTTTATGAAGAAGGGTTAGTTATTATTATTTTTACTTTTTATTTTTTTATTGCATGGATTTGTAAAATTTAATCTAATTTTATGAGACATTTACACACGTCATCAATATATATATTTGATAAGACGTCATTAATAAATATACACATGTCATCAATATTGGCTTTTGAAAGAAAGTAAAACGAAAAGAAAGTAAAATGAAAAGAATAAAGAAATGCTTTATTGCTTTTTCCAAAAACAATAATGTGGAGCATGTACTCATATTGGCTTCTTTTTTTTTTTTTTTCTTACTTCTGAAGGAAAAAAGAAAAGAAAAATAGATGTAATTGGGTGACTTCACAAAAAATCATATTTTTTAAATTTTTAAAAAATTTTTAGTTGGACAAATATCTCTCTTTTATGAGACATTTACACACGTGATAAATAAATATACAAATTTTTTTTTGTTTTAAATCAGTTGCAATATCTTTCTTCTATTTTTTAATTTAAATCTTTTTTTTTGTCCTGTGATACTTTACCTTGCTAACTCTCCCGTGCATTGCACGGGGTCATTACTAGTTTCAAATTAAGGGGAAGTTTATTAAGCTGACCCACCCCTGTCACCACTTATATCTTTCCCTCTCATGGCTGAAAAATGGTACAATTTCAAAGGAAAGCTCAATAGCTGGCAAAATAGTGACTCAAACAAAGGACACTCCAACATTTTGAAATAGAGCAATGCTATGTTTCTCAAATCCAAAATTTAAATTTATATTCTAAATGATATGATAGTGGGATTACATGCAGTAGAGTTACTTCAACATTCTCTAATCGAAATCCAGTAGGCCCATTGCCATATTATTTAGGATGTGGATTTAAAATTTGGATTTGGGAAGCTTATCATTAGTACACTTTAAAATAATTAAAAGGCTAAAAAATATTTTGACATCATGTACTTATAGTGAAGTATCACTATGGCCCCTACATTTGATTGCTACACTTTGAACCATCAAATATATAAACTTGTTTCAATCAAGAATAATGATCAACAAGGTTAAAAAAGTATAAACGGAGTGGATCACATGGAGGGCACAAAATGAAACTTTTGTGAAATTATAGGTATTTAAGTGGTTTCAAAACTTAATTATATATTTTTAGTTGCATGATCCAGTCCGATTTTTTTTCGTTTTATTTACTCCATTAACAATTGTCTTTAATTCAAACAAGTTTTTAAATTGAGGATCCAATGAGTTGCAGCCGAAATTCTAGGCCTCAAACTAAAGATTAGCTATAACTACATGGTATAACAAAGTATTTTTTAGTCTAATTAAAATGAATAGAGGCACCTGCACTTGTGAAGGCAGTAGGCACCCAAGATAGCAGAGGGGGCAAGCCTAATTCACTCAATGTGGTTAATGGTATGAACTCAAGCTCATGTGCGGAGGATTCTAAGTTTGTTTCATGATTTTCCTTCTTCTGTTTCTAGTGTGGTGGTTCCGGACTATGTTTCCGGTTGATTTTCTATGAAACTTTGTTATCAAAACTAGAAGGGAAAATTATACGGACCTCCCCTAAGGAATGGCCTAATTACACGAACCTCCTCTGTATTTTGAAAAAATTACATTGACCTCCTTGAGATTTGAGGTTGAGTAGCACTCACCTCCCCGCCATTAGTGGATCGTCTACCCTTAACAGAAATTGATGATATAGACAATTTTTAATTATCTATTACCAAAAAAACTAGGGGTGGCAATCGGGTCGTGTCGGGTCATAATCGTGTCGGGTCATTATCGTGTCGGGTCATTGTCGTGTCGGGTTATAATCGTGTCATTCTTAACGTGTCATAATCGTGTCGGGTTATAATCGTGCCGGGTCATATACGGGTCACCCGTTTAACCCGTCTAACCCGTGTAGGGTGTCATCGGTTCGGTTCGGTTCAGTTCGATTCGGATCGGATCGGATCAGATCGAATCGAATCAAATCGAATTTTTATTTTTTATTTTTGATTTTTTTTTCATGTTTTGAAAACCAACCGAAGTGGTCAGTTCGATCTATTTTGCCAATTTTGGCGATCAAATCAATTCTTTAGTTGTAAGTAATTTAAGAAACCCAATCGGTTAGCTCGGTTCGGCTATTCGAAATAAGCTTATAGCCCTACTAAGAACACAAACAAGTCTTCCATCAAATATATCAATTATTAACACGAACATCTTAAATACTAAAATACTACAAATATAGCAATATCTAACTATTATAAACTTAACACCCAAGCACATCCACACAAACTGAATAAGAAGAAATATTGTTTTTACTAACAGTATAAAAAAATTTCTTCATTTGCCATCCATCAAGAATCAAGATTAACAGTTGTATTTATCTAATTGACTAATTTGTCTCCCTCTCAATCTAGCAATCCTAGCGGGTTTTCTCCTTTTTTTTTGTTTCTTTTTTATTTTTTATTTATTATTTTATTATTTTTATTTTTATGCAATGCTTGATGCATGAATGCTTCCAGGCTCCAGCTTCCTTCATCCATTATTAGTTATTAGTTATTATTTTTTTATTACATTAGTTATTAATTATTATATATAAATTTACTTGTTTGGTCAGTTGGTAGCTACCCTTTTTTTTAGCAAAAAAAAAAAAAAACAATTTTAGTTTATATATATCCATATATATTTTAAATAATTTTTTTCTCTAAAAAAAATAATAATAATTTTTTTAAACAAATATTTTTTTTTAAATTTTTTTATATTACTTTTATTTTAGACTTCCAGATTATTAAAATTATTTTTAAAACTAAAAAAAAAATGCCCCAACTGCACTTAAATACTTAATCGGGTCAAACGGGTTAGACGGGTTGACCCGCTTCAACCCGTTTATTAATCGTGTCAAACGGGTCGACTCGTTTATGACCCGTGCCCTTATACGGGTCACCCAAACCCGTTTATTTTCGTGTCGGGTCGTGTCGAGTTGCCGTGTCGTGTCGAAAATTGCCACCCCTAAAAAAAACCTTTGTTTATTCTAATAAAAATAAGAATAATTACACAAATTAACCTAGTATGGCCTAATTAAGAACATCAAAAAATAGTAGCTTTACTTTGGTGCGAGAACAATATCATGCAAGTGATTTCTGCTACAGCTACAAATGTTTCTGCTCAAATTAATGTTATCCCAATGCTGAATGGGGGAAACTTTAAGGTCTGGAAAGAGAACGTAGAAATCGTTCTCGGATGTATGGATTTGGACCTTGCGCTAAGGACAGGACGACTCACTTCGACTACGAAAAACCCGAATGAGGGTAAAATTGAGAAGTGGGATCGCTCGAATCGCATGAGTCTGATGATTATGAAACGTTCCATTCTGGAAGCGTTTCGGGGCTCGATCACTGAGAGTACAAATGCTAAGAAGTTCCTCTCTGAATTACAACAATATTTTGCTAAAAATGAAAAGTTGGAAACGAGTACCATTTTGGCTACTCTAATTTCCATGAGGTATAAAGGAAAGGGTAACATAAGGGAGTACATTATGGAAATGTCTCATCTCTGTGGAAAACTCAAGGCACTAAAGTTAGAGCTGTCTGAGGACTTGCTCGTGCATTTGGTTCTCATATCTCTTCCTGCACAATTCAGTCAATTTAAAGTGAGTTATAACACCCAAAAGGACAAATGGACTCTTAATGAGCTCATATTTCACTGTGTGCAAGAAGAGGAAAGAATTCAGCGAGACAAGACTGAAAGTGCTCATTTAGCATCAACCTCTCAGATTAATAAAAGGAAGAGAGCTAAGGATGCTGCAGATGTGACACCTCAGCAGGAGGAACTAAAGAAGCAAAATGAGGAATTCCTTTGCTATTTCTGCAAGAAGAGAGGCCACATGAAGAGAGATTGTCCCAAATATGCCGCTTGGCGTGCAAAGAAGGGTAAGCTTCTCGTTTTGGTTTGTTCTGGAGTTAATTTAGCTTCTGTACCTAAAGATACTTGGTGGGTAGATTTTGGTGCTACTACTCATATAAGTATGTCTATGCAGGGTTGCCTGTGGAGCCGGCCGCCAACTGATGCTGAAAGATTCATCTTTGTGGGCAATGGCAAGAAAGTTATAGTGGAAGCTTCAGAAAATTTTAGATTATTATTAAAGACTGGTGATTATTTGGATTTGATTAAGACTTTTGTTGCACCGTCTTTTAGACGGAATTTAGTTTCTATTTCTAATTTGGACAAATCTGGTTGTGCTTGTTCTTTTGGAAATAATAAAGTTAGTCTATTTCAAGATTCAAAACTTACTTGTACCAGTTCTTTGATTGATAATCTTTAAATGCTAAACACTGTTACTTCCTATAATGAAATTCTGCATACTTATTCACGAGGTACAAAGCGAAAATTAAGTAAGATTCCGCCACCTTATGGCACAAGCGATTAGGCCATATCTCTAACCAGAGAATTGAGAAACTTGTGCGTGAAGGAATTCTTGGCCCCTTAGATTTGGCAGACTTTCAAGTCTGCATTGAGTGCATTAAGGGGAAACAAACAAACATAAGGAAATTAGGTGCCAACAGGTGTACAGACGTCTTAGAACTCATTCACACTGATATATGTGGTCCATTCCCTACAGCCTCTTGGAATGGACAACAATATTTCATTACGTTCATAGACGACTACTAAAGATATGGGTACCTATATTTGATACATGAGAAGTCACAGTCCCTGGATGTTTTCAAGTCATTTAAAGTCGAAGTTGAACTTCAGCTTGGCAAGAAAATTAAGGCTGTCAAATCTGACCGTGGTGGTAAGTACTATGGTAGATATGACGGATCAGGTGAACAACATCCAGGACCATTTGCTAAACTCCTAGAGGAATGCGGTATCGTCCCTCAATACACAATGTCAGGCAAACCTAGCATGAATGGTGTAGCTGAGAGACGAAACAGAACGCTCAAGGACATGGTAAGAAGTATTATTATTCATTCTTCTTTACCAAAATCACTCTGGGGAGAAGCTCTAAAGAATGCAGTATATATACTCAACAGGGTTCCAAGTAAAGTAGTAACCAAAACCCCTTATGAATTATGGACTAGAAAGAAGCCTAGCATAAGGCATTTACACATTTGGGGTTGTCTTGCTGAGGTACGGCCTTATAGGCTACATGAAAAGAAATTGGACTCTAGAACAGTCAGTTGCTACTTTGTTGGATACGCGGAACGCTCTCGGGGCCTTTAAGTTTTATGATCCCACTGCTAGGACTTTTTTTGAAACGGGAAATGCAAGATTTCTTGAGGAAGTTGAGTTGTGGGGGGAGATAAGGTTAGAGACATTGACTTTGAAGAGGAATTTATTCCTCATCATGTTGCTATTGACAATGTTCAGGTTCCTATTCCTGAAATTGTTTAAGATGCAAATCCAGATATTCGAGACAATGTACAAGAGCTCCCTATACAAAAGGAACAAATTATACCTGAAGTGCAAACCCAACAACCTCAAGAGGAGATGCCATTAAGAAGATCCACTAGGGAAAGGAGAAATGCAATTTCGGATGATTATATTGTATTCTTCCAAGAACATGAGTTTGACATAAAGATAGTGGAAGATGATCAATCAACTTTCACCAAGTCAAACAAAGTTCCATCAATGGTCTCAAGCAGGCTTCCTGTCAATGGTATCACAAGTTCCATCAAGTAATCACCTCGTATGGTTTTGAGGCGAATATGGTTGATGACTGTGTATATCACAAGTTCAATGGGAGTATTGGGCAGATATTTGGGTAACCCACAAATGGATCATTGGAAAGCAGTCAAACGGGTTATGCGGTATTTACAGAGAACAAAGGACTACATGCTCACGTATCGGAGATCAGATCTTTTGGAGATCGTCGGGTATTCTGATTCCGATTTTGTTGCATGCCAAGACAGTAAGCGATCCACGTCAGGCTATGTTTATATGCTGGCTGGAGGAGCTATATCTTGGAAGAGTGCTAAGCAGACACTCAGAGCTTCTTCAACCATGGCTGCGGAGTTCATAGCCTATTATGAGGCATCCAATCATGGGATATGGTTGCGAAACTTTGTCACTGGACTGCGTGTGGTAGATGGCATTTAAAGGCCATTAAAGATATACTGTGACAGTAAAAGTTTCTGGTTGATAGAAAGAGTTCAGAGTTGTCAAATTTCGATAGAACATATAGGAACAAACTCCATGATTGCGGATCCGCTGACCAAGGGATTACCTCCCAAGGTCTTTCACGAGCACACTGCTCATATGGGTGTTAGGTTGTCTAACGATACTTTGGTTTAGTGGGAGTTAACTTTGGATGTACTATTTTTGACATTTATGGTTTTATTTTCTGCAGAATAAAGTTGATGGTTTAAAGTTTATCTCTAAATCTAACTATTTTCTATATGCGGTTTTGCATTGTTTTGGATTAATCTCAATAAAGACTAAATTAGGACCAGTAGGAAATAGGCATGTTTGAGATCACATTGCATGTAATTTCCATGCTACTTATCCATACTTGATCTATGTTATTGAATGTGTTGGTATGGTGACCATTGAAGGTCTAGTTACGATTATGTGTAACGAAAGCCGCCTTGATCCCATATTAATATAGGAAATGGACCAGATTGAAACTAAAGTGAAGTCCAAAGATAAATAGCACAGGTGCGCGTCTAAGGAACATGTAATATAATTGTTTCAGGAATCATATGTAGCCCAAGTGGGAGATTGTTAGAAAATTATATTTCCTAATAAGAGTGGGCAACATATTAATATCAATTATATTATAAGGCTATTAATTAAATGGGCTTATATTATGTGGTCTAATTGTAGGAAGCCCATGGGCTTCTACTGGGTATGACTTATTCGGTTTTTGTTGAGCTAAAAACTAGGGGTGGCAATCGGGTCCTGTCGGGTCATTATTGTGTCGGGTCATTGTCATGTCGTGTCAATCTTAACGTGCCATAATCGTGTCGGGTTGTAATCGTGCCGGGTCATATACGGGTTACCCGTTTAACCCGTCTAACCCATGTAAGGTGTCATCGGTTCGGTTCGGTTCTAATTTTTTTTTTTTTCATGTTTTGAAACAAACCGAAGTGTCGAAGTGTCGGCTTGGTCGATTTTTTCACCTTTTGGTCGATTTTTCCAATTTGGGCGGTCAGATCAATTTTTTTTGTTGTAAGTAATTTTAAGAAAATCAGCCGGTTAGCTCAGTTCGGCTATTCAAAATAAGCTTACAGCCCTACTAAGAACACAAACAAATTTTCCATTAAATGTATCAATTATTAACACGTACATCTTAAATACCAAAATACTACAAATATAACAATATCCAACTATTATAAACTTAACACCGAAGCACATCCAAACAAAATGAATAAGAAGAAATATTATTTTTACTGACTGTATAAAGAAATTTATTCACTTGCCATCCATCAAGAATCAATATTAACAGTTGTATTTGTCTAATTGACTAATTTGTCTCCCTCCCAATCCAGCAATTTTAGCGGGCTTTCTCCCTTTTTTTTTTCCTTTTATTTATTTTATTATTTTTTTTATGCAATGCTTGATGCATGAATGCTTCCAGGTTCCACCTTCCTCCCTCCCTTATTAATTATTAATCATTATTTTTTATTACGTTAGTTATTAATTATTATATATAAATTTACTTATTTGGTAAGTTGGAAACTGCTCTATTTTTTTGTGAGCAAAAAAAAAAAAACCAATTTTAGTTTATATATATTTAAATAATTGTGTCAAACAGGTCGACTCGTTTATGACCCGTGCCCTTATACGGGTCATCCAAATCCGTTTATTTTCGTGTCGGGTCGTGTCAGGTTGTCGTGACGGGTCGAAAATTGTCACCCCTACTAAAAAACCGACATAAATAGCTATTTATGTCACTTTTTAGCCAATATTAGCTATTTATGTCACTTTTTAGCCAATATAAATAGCCTTTTTTTTAGCTTGTTCGTCCAATGATATGCTTGTCCAATGAGATACTGGGTGAACAATGGGTGAGAAATTTTTGAGTGTGAAAAAATGCACTCGACTCTTTTTATAAGCAGGGTGGTGTGAAAACCCACACATTTTCCAGCATCTGTAACACTAACCACCACTTGTTCAAATACAAACAAACTCTTGAGAGTTTTTGTCATGTACAGCTTCTCATTATTCAAGTCAAATATGAACAGCCACGTGTGATTGATAACACCATTTTGTCATGTACAGCTATATTTAAACAGAGTCTAGTGAGAGAGAGATGTTGAATTTTCAACATTTAGTACGGAAGGTGTTGATTATCGTTCACATCCTCTCTTTTATTAAAGAAAGAAAAAAATAATTTTTCCTGGTAGTGGTTGATTATTTATCATTATGGTTAAATGATTATAACCTACGGCAGTACGAATTAAGTAAACATTAGTTATCTTAAGCAAAAAAGTTTGTGGAAACGAATGACAATAAAATAAGTGAAAATTGTGAATTTGTAAAATGAATAACACTAGAGTAATGTTAATCTTCTCAAATTTGTATCTCAAATGTGATTCCGAACACATGTGACAGTGGACACAATTAATTTTTATTAGAGAATATTAAAATTGTTCAACTAGCAATTAATAAAACTTAGGCAATTAATAAATAATTAATAACCTTATCAATTATTAGACTAAAATTATATGTCATCAAATAAAACTTAGGCAATTTGTTGGACAGAGATAAAGTAAAATTAGACTAAAACAATAATAATAATAATAAAAATAATAAATAAATAAAACAAACTTAGGCTTCACAATTCACAAATAAATAACAATGAGCGCAGCTAAATTAGACGACTAATTAGTGTCAAGAATGCGTCAGTGCATAAATAAACAAGAATGTCAAGGACTCAAGAACAACAAAAAGGGTTGGGCTATTGGCTCTTTGTAGTTTAAATTGGGTTGAATACATAGACTGGGCTAGAACATAGTGTAGGATTTTTTCTCCCCTGAAATCAGTCTTTTCTTGGGCTACAGCCCAGAGCCAAATCTCGATTATATCAATGATTCAAGTACGAAATGCAAAAATCCTTACCTTTTTTTTCCCAACAATCAAATGCTAATTAAAAATAATAGATTTTTCCACATGAAGAAGATATTCTAAGCATCTTATATTAAGCTTGTGTGCGTTATCGTTAAGTACAATACTTCAATATATCTCCTTGTGTATCTGGCATACTATTCCAAGAAGTTATTGGTCCAAATATGTGTTACAGATACAAATTGTATATCTGTCATACTATTCCAAGAAGTTACTGGTCCAAATATGTGTCACAGATACAAACTTGCACACATGGGCCAATCACATCCCAAAATAGTACTATATATATAGGGATTTGCTAACTTACAGCACACGAGGCTTTTAGCTGCGAAAAATAGGCTTTCAGCGACAAAATGTTTCGTCGGCAAAAGTTGGAATCTTTAGCGATAGAAAAATAGTTTGGAGTTGAGTCACTTTGGAAAGTTTTGCGGTATTCGCGATAAAAACCGAATTGATCGCATTTTTCACCTTCAGAAATTCATAACAAATTCGTTTTAGATCCAGAAATTATGTGCTATATACCGTTGGAAAGCTATTGACCTCTAGTATTTGATAAAAATATTTCAATGTTGAAAAGAAAACTTTGATTTTTGGTCAAACTTGCAGCCAAATCAGTCAAACAGTGCACTTCCAGGAAATTCTGGGAAGTTCTGGGAGCCTCCAAAGACTGACGTTTCCGTCCGATTTTCTTTTAAAATATATTTTAAGACTTTTCACATGATCTAGAATGATCTCGGAACTTTTGGGTGAATTTGGATGATTTTGGTCAAACCTTGGTCAAACCGGTCAACGGAGACTTTTCGGGAACTTCCGGGGGTCTCTGGGAGCTTACGATTTCAAATATTCATCTTTTAAAATACCTTTTTTTTAACAACATCGAATGATTTTTGAGATTCTGGGCCAATCTGGATAGTTTTGGGCTTTTAGGGGCATTTTGGTCATTTCTACAAATTCTTTGACTTCTTGAGAGTTAAAGGCAATCTCTGAAAATCCGATCTTTCTAATCATCGAGATTTGACATGCTTGTGGCCTCCTGAATCTGTTAGCCGCCAAAATGAGGTGTCTACAGACTTAATAAATGGTAAAATGATATTCAACAACACATAGAAGTCCCCTAGCCTAAAGGAAGTTGACAAACATAATGTCCCGAGTCTCCTGACTAATAGTGAAGATCATTGCAAGTTTTATAACTGTATTGTAAATATTGACAGGAAAATTCAAAGAAACTTCCAAATGAGAAGGAAAATATTACCAAGTATTTCAAAATGTGAAGAGAAAAACCTTTAGTATTGGACAGATGGTCCAGAAGGCATCCAGGAGTTGCCACCTACAGAAAGCAAGAGAGCAAGGCGAATACTTAAAACAAATATGTTAAAAGTAAATAGGTGTAAACTTGAATGATATAAAACATCACATAAAATAATTATACAGTCAGACACCTACATTGGATTTTTGCAAATTATTCTGATAGGCAAAATATCTGTACATTAAACAAGATTAACAAAGTGTAATATCTGTACATTAAGCAAGATTAACAAAGTGTTGAACAATTTAATTGAATTAGACACGTACACAGTATAATCTTTCTTTCATTTTCAAACTCAAGCTATTTCAAAGAGGAATTGTGGTAAACTTTACAATCCCTAACTGGCTTTTAGTTGACTACTAACCCTCAGGAAGAGCCTTTTTGAGGCTCATTTATAAAATTTACCGGAACGTTAAAAGAAAACCCCTCACAACAATTAGAGTTAACACTATTGTCTCAATGTAGTAATATATCTTTTAACAATACTCAGCATCAAAACTTCAGGATTAAAAATAAGCTTGCCACAATGTATACTATTACTGGGGATTGGGTCACGTTGCTTTAGTCCACATGAACAAATGACAGACACTTCAACTAAAACTTACTTTGACCCTAGGAAGCACGAACACGGACACACCGACATGGACACAACGACACGACAAAATCCTAAAAATTTGCATGACACTCAAGAAAAGTGTATATGAAGTGTCGTGTCCATGTGTCGGACATGATACGACAAGCAACACGTTACCTTGTCGGTGCTTCCTAGCTTTGAACCTTCCATTCTTTAAAATAAAAAAATTCAAATACCAAATACATTCATGCCAACAACATGAACACTTACAACAATGTGTGGCCGCTTCCCAAGGGCTATGGTCTGTTGTACATGGTCTACACCTCCACCGAACTGCCAGTAAAAAAATGAAGCCTTATTGTCAATTTTAATTGGGTCAAACAAATCAGACAAAAAGAAAAAGGGGGTAAATAAAAGAAAATTTAAAAAAGAGTAATTCTTCAGGGACAACTTTCATACAACCCAACTTATACAACCTGATGTGGCATAGTGGGACAATAAAATGAAGCCTTATTATCAAATTTATTTGGGTCAAACAAATCAGACAAAAAGAAAAAGGGGGTAAATAAAAGAATATTTTAAAAAGAGTAAATCTTCAGGGACAACTTTCATACAACCCAACTTATAAAACCTGATGTGGCAGGTGATGTGGCATAGTGGGACCCACAACTTAACTCTACATCCTAACCCAAGACACCTAACCCAAGAAAACCCGGTCAAAATTGGATATCCCTACCCATTTACATTTTCATCTTCCCGCTTTCTCTTTCCTCTCACCTCTACGCTCTCTCTCTCTCTCTCTCCCCCCTCACCCCTGCCCCGGCGATTTTCCTCTTCTCTCTCTTCTCACTCGCTGTCGAGAAAGCAACACTCCCTCTCTTCTCACTCTCCAGCAAATCTGTCCCTCTTCTCTATCTTCTACAAAAATCCTTCTCTCATCCTCACATTTCTCTTGATCTCAGACCACCCACCTTCAATAATCTCCTTGAAAAACTCTCTCAAAACAGAGACTGTGAAGATGACGGGGTTGGCGACTGAGAAGACGACTGCGGCAGCGTTCAGTAAGTTGTTCTTCTCATTTTAATAGTAAGCTTCTAGCATTTTTTAGGACCCCTACATTACCATGTTCAGTGATGACAACCCAAATGCTTGCTCTATTATGTAGCTTTTCTGAAAACCATTAACATAAGTCTGTTATGTATTTTATAAGCTTCCCCTTGTATTTATTTATTTTGGTTTATTTTTTCATGTGAAAGCTATAATTTGGCACTGATATTAGTGATATAGTGTCAAAATGCTAAATTTTTATGCTCTAATGGTACATTTAGTCCAAATGTCAATTTTTTTTTAGCACTACACCATTCTTATTTCCAAATACCATTACTATTTCTAATTACCGTATAGCTATTGGAACCGACAAAAATTTGGCATTGCCATTGAGGGAAGATTAAATAATGCAAATGAAATTTGTGGTTTTGGTCCTAATATTGGTGTTTAGGGCAAAACCAAAAAAATAAAATAAAAAATAAAAAAAATTAATTTATTATATTAAGCCCCCTAACATGTTGATGCTTGCACTTGTAGGAATGAAAGAGGAAACTTGTAATACTAGTTCAAGTAAGAAATCAATGATACGACGATTGCACAAGTATGTGAGAATGAAGACGTGGTTATGATTGTGGAGAATGTAGAAGAGAAGGTTGAGGAACCTCAGGCAGATATGAGTTTTGATAGCGTGAATGAGTTAATTGGGTACTATAAACGTTAATTTGATAGCGTGGATGAGTTAATTGGGTACTATAGACGTTAACTCATGGAATTCTACTTCTATTGTTCCTAAATTGCTATCTTGGTGTCACGCCCCGACGTATCATAAATAAGGAAAGCGTTTAATTTCCTTTATGGACCCGTAGGTCGTGACAGTTTGAAGGATCGATTCCGTCCTAAACGTCGAACAATATAATAATATGAATCAGAGTAGAACAATCAAGGCTTACAAAATTTTACCAAATTACTAATTATTATAGCACATGATTACTAGAGGCACATCCCGCCTTGAAACCAAATAATATTAGTATCTATTACAGTCATCCTTATTACAAGCCCAGTTCATAACATAAAACATATAAAAATAAATTCCTCTTCGGGTAGTTGTTCTCAGTTCGCATAATCGTACGGTTCTGCCGGATCATAACCTAGAAAGCCTAGACATGAATGTCCAGGGTGCATCAACGCCGTCAGCTTTATAAAGCTGGTGAGTATAAAAAACACGTACTCATAATGTAAAACATACTCACTTACTCTTTTCATTTAACAAGTTAATTATACAACAATTTAGAAACATAGTAATGAATTCAAATTACAAAACAGTAATAATAATGTCACAATCCATAATCAATAAAATATGTGACCATGCGTGGAA
This sequence comes from Hydrangea macrophylla, assembly GCA_033977485.1. NCBI lineage: Eukaryota > Viridiplantae > Streptophyta > Magnoliopsida > Cornales > Hydrangeaceae > Hydrangea > Hydrangea macrophylla. Next base: position 92,914,572 of record CM066998.1, on the reverse strand, counting down.
CAATGCAACCATACTCATTTCACCGACTCTTTTCTCTCGACAAACACACCAACCAACTCTCTCACCCAAGTACCTTGAAATACTCAGGTGACCACACTTTAGTACGGGGTACCAGGGAGTGTCCAACCCGCAAATCTCAACCACATACTCTTTCCACACTGACTAACACTCACATGTATGTATAACTGACTCCCCATGTATGACATGTAGTTATATACAGAAAATATAAAGTACTGAGAACGATAGCCAGGTATATATGAGAAGAATCATAACCATAATCATTCCTTTTTAATCAAAATGTAAAGAAACAGATTCTGATTTAAGATGTCTCCCAAACAGAACTTTAAAAACCTTAAAAACTTCATCCAAACAGTCCCTTAACATCAAACAGACAAAAACCAGAAATGGCCAGGTCGCGCGACGAGTCGCTCACGCAATATGCCTCTTTTCTAATTTTTCTTATAAAAATTTCTAATTGCCAGAAAATACACAGGTCGCATGCGCGGACCGCTTGCGTGGGCCACCCGCGCGATCGCGTGTGCGAGTTTGCGGAGAGACTTCATCTTCTTCATGGGTTTTCCCCTGTTTTCAGTTTTAAGGGTCTTTTTGACCCATTTTGCAATTCAGAAGCATACATGACAAATAGTATATGAATCTCTTCATTTTTCTACAAGGATTAAGAATCTATGATCAATTTAACACGAATCAATCCATAGCTCTCAGATTTTACGAAAAACCGAGAGGTAACGAAACTTAATTCCTAATATACTTTCTCATATGAATGAATTGGGCTCTAATATGTTAACCATAGCTTCTATGTACCACAATCTTTCATAATCATCTCTGAAAGCTCATTTTGATTAAGGTTGAAAAATTATGATTTTCAAGCTTCAAGCTCTAAAATTAAAATCAACAATGGTGGATTTTAATTCAAGGCATACCAACAGTACATGAAATACATATTACATTTCAAGTGAGTTAGAAATACTCACTTTGATTGAATATAGAGAGTATGTTGAGAAAGATTAGCAAAATAAGAATCCAAACCCAAGCTTTGGCTATGGTGAACACAAGCTTTCTCTCACTAGAAAATTTCTATAATTGAACTCTCAAGCTCTCTCTTTTCTCTCTGAAACTCTCTTTAAATTTAATTTTGCAAAACCAAGTGCAGATTGTGTGAGTTGTGGGTGGTTATATAGGAAATCAAATAGCTATACTTGGGGACCAAGTTCTTTGTTGAATAGTCAACAAATGAATTAGGGTGCGTTTGATAAAACTGAAAATTAAGTACTGAAAATTAAGTCCTGAATTTAAGTGCTGAAAATTTTAAGTGATTTATATTTGCAATACTGAAAACAATTTTTAAGAACAAAAATAAATTGCATTCAGTGCTTATTTTCAGTAGAAAATTTCCACTTAATGCTTTCAGTTGATTTTTGACTGCTTTTTCAATTAAGTGGTACATTATCAAACGCACTGAAAAAAATTAAGTGCTGAAAATTTTCATTTTCACCACTTAATTGGGTTATCAAACACACCCTTAGTTTCCAATTTAACTAAATACAACATATACATAGATATATACCTACATATATACATATATGATCAGATTGTATAGACTCCAAGAGCTGGGAAAACTAGTAGGGGTCAAGTAGTTCCATAGGGGTCAACATGAAGATGTTTGGCAAATTCAGCTTTTGGCACAAGTATAACACACCAAATAAGCATGGGCAAACAAGGCATAACCCAAGTATCTAGGAATCACTTTGGTTTTTTGGGAAAACAACTTATGGCTCATAGTTAACACATGAACCAAAAGCATTCCCAAACAAACTTATCCAATGATTCGTTGCCTTAAATGGAAATAAAGCAAATGTCAAATCTTGCTTTATGGAGATTCCAAAATCTGTGGAAGTTTATTTGCGGCGCGGACAGTCTTCACACATGAACTGGTATTTTCGCGGCGCGGTGGTTACCACAAAATACATAAAATTCATTTTATCGTAAGAAATAATTTTTCGGTTATATAAACACACAGTTTGAGTCATAAGTAAATAATTTTACCGTTTTGAAATTACAGATTTTGAAATTACCAACCTTAAGAAAACCAGTTGTGGCAACATAACATATGTATGGTCTTGAATTTGTAAAATTAACAGTTTGACCCCAAATAAAATTTTGATATGAAATAAAACAAGTAATAAAATTTAAAACATGAAATTAAAATAAAACCAGGAATACAGATTAAATATGAAAATTGAAATTAGAATGTTTATGAATTTTCAGGTTACACCTGACCTGCCAGCCTTGGGAGTTCTTAGGAAATAAGTGGAGAGACTTTTAAGGAGTATTCAGGATCATTTGCTATCCTGGACCTGCCAGACTGGGTTTGTGTTGGTGATGTTTAATTTTTCACTCTATCTTTAACAAATGTATTGGTGATCTTTTTTCACTTTCAGCAACAATCATTAGCCTGTAAAAAAACTAAGCAAATGAAGGTCTTCTTTGGTATATTACTCTTGTTACCCCTTAAAACTCTGTTATTTCATATGAAGGTCTTCATAAATGTGATGTTCATATTCTTTCTGTACAGATTCATATTCTTGCAGCTTTGGTTTTGTGTAAAGATTCATTTCCCAGTTCCTTGTAAATGTGAACTAATAATGTCATTTTTGGTGCATTACTCTTGTCAATCCATTCAAAAGTGGCGATCCCGTTGGGAACCAATAACAAGAGGAGCCTTAACAGGTTGCAAAGCAGGGGTTGCAGTCACTCCCTTGGTAATAATTATTTAGCAACACTCCCTAAACATTGCTAATGTAAACGCCTAATTGCTATAGCAGTGGCAGTTGTTGAGGCATTAAATTCAAGAGAGTCAGCTTCTATGTCTTAATAGTTGGAGTGTTACTAATGCCAAGTTGCTTTAGCAAAAAGTTGCAATAAGTGTAATATCTTGGTGAAAATTCTCTAGAACTTTGTTGTAGCTTTAAACCAAAAATAGATAGTGTGAACAGGTAAACCAAAATAGATAGTTTGAGCATGTACAACGAAAACCAATTACACTTAAACTTTTGAAGAGTTATTAGCGATGCTAGGTGAAGAAACTGCACAAAAACTGCACAGATTCAACACAAAAAAACTGCACAAACACTGCACAAAAAAAACTGCACAAACGCAGGTTTTACACAAAAACTGCATAAACATAGGTTTTACACAAAAACTGCACAAACACAGGTTACAAACAGGTTTTACAAAACTGCACAAAAACTGCTCAATCTGTAAATCCACTCAACACAAGCAAATTGGATACCAACATGTTCATATTACATTACAACAATTCAGCAGTCGAACTAGTGCAAATTCTGTCTTGCAGGTGTCAAACTATAGGTAATTTACTACTTTATAGAACAAAAAACCCAAAATGAAAACGAAAATATATTGCCAAGCCCTGCTGTCATGTGTGGTGGGTTGTAAAGTAGGTGCCGGGATAAGTGTCGGAGTGGGTCCTTGAGATGTTGAAGCCACTTCAGTCATGTAATCAACATCCTTGAGCCAAGCTACTTCTGCCTCGACAAGAGTATTGTATCTCTTATGTTTGCATTGGGATAATACTTTACTTGAGCTTCACACTCCTCCCAAGTTTTAAAGATGCCACAAATGCAGCCAAGTGTCACAACGTAATACGGCATGGTTAATACCTGTGATAATTAATATCATACTTAATCCATCGAAATACTAGTGGCAAAATGATTTTTCTATATACAAGAATAGCCATGTCAATTCAATAAAGATAAATTGGAAGGAAGAAGAATGAGCATCTTTATAAAGTTCAATTAACTCCCACAACAAGAGGGGTTATGCAAGGACACAGATTGATACTAGAATTTCAAGAAATATCAATTCAGCTAAAAAAAAACCAAAAAGAAACTAAACTAGTTCAGCAATGATTACACTGTAATAGGAATGACTATAAAGAGTCCATGAATATAGATGAAAGGAATTGTTTATAGTGATCAGTAACAATTCAAATTAACTCTCAACAAACAATTTGTAGAAATTGGTTTTTTTTTTTTTATCCAACCACCAAATTTACCACAAATTCCAGCCGAAAGAAGAGTGAAAATTGGAATGCAAAATGTATATTCACTATCAGCTAATCACTATGGATTCCGTGTTCTTGCTAAAAACCAGTAAGAAGTTGTAACGATTAAATATTTTTGACTACCAACGTACCTAACAATTCTTCATAATTCAAGCCAACGGTGGATTGGGAACTACAAAGCTGTAGACATTGAATGCAATCACTTGAAATAGTAACAAAGTCATTTATAGTCTCTACTAGTGGCTCCTCCTCCATTTTTTGATGAAAACCAAGCCATTAAGATTAAGAGGAAATAGACACAAATTCATTGACCAACAGATCTTTGAAGCAAGAAGATGAGCAATTTGGTTGCAATTTCTATGAACATGAGCAAAACAAGTGTCCCCAAGGCCATGTGCAAGATCAATTTTGCCCTAATTCATAACCCCTAATTGCAAACCCTATTTGAAGCATACCTGAGGGTGGATGACAGATCTTGAGGGGGAGGATGAGAGACTGCTAGCTTCGTCTCCTGGTCTTTCCAGTGGCCGTCACTGCCGTCTTATCCCCGGTCGCCATCGCTGTCGTCGTCTTCCTAGTCGCCGTCGCCACCTTATCGCAGGAGAGTGAGAAGAGAGAGAAGAGGGATAGATTTGCGGGAGAGTGAGAAGAGAGGGAGTGTTGCTTTCTCGACAGCGAGTGAGAAGAGAGAGAAGAGAGAAATTGCTGGGGCAGCGGTGAGAAGAGAGAGATAGAGAGAGAGAGAGAGAGCGCAAAGTGAGAGGAAAGAGAGATCGAGCGGGAAGATGAATATGTAAATGGGCAGGGGTATCCAATTTTGACCGGGTTTTCTTGGGTTAGGTGTCTTGGGTTAGGATGTAGAGTGGGTCCTACTATGCCACATAAGCTGCCACATCAGGTTGTATAAGTTGGGTTGTACGAAAGTTGTCCCTGAAGAATTACTCTTTAAAAAAATAAGATTTCCTCTCCACTATTATGTAGTACACAGTGGTTCTCCTCTCCAAAACAAAAGTGTCATACAGTAAATAATTGGACAACCGGATTAATTATGTATGCATTTTCTGATCCCTTATTGTGCTGGACGCCTCACTAAAACAAGAACATGCCGATTACCAATAATTAATGATAAGATTTCTAGCTTGTATCCTTTATCATTTTGCATCTAAAAGCAATGTACTCTGTGGAGTAGAAAAATACACGTTATACATTATCGGATTTGATAATATGATCAATAGTTGTGTTGGAGTCCTCACTAAAACAAGAACTTGGCAGCCTCGATACTCTGAAGAAAATAAAAAGTCCCCAACTTCTTCCCTTTTATTGATTTTTCCCATCCTCTAAAACGAGAGTTTAAGTCAGAAAACATTTGTTTAAATAATGAATATCCATAACTTAAAAGGGGTTGGTCACCCAAGCAGTATCTTAGGGGAATGGGTAATACTTGGGGCACAACTAAAGCCACAACTTTTTTTGCACAACCTCCATTTTGTGTCTATCTCTCTCCTAATGGGCACTGTGGGGGGTCACTGGCACTGTGGGACCCATCAAGAGAGATAGACATAAAATGAATGTTGTGCAAAAAAAGTTGTGGTTTTGGTTGTGCCCCAAGTATTACTCTGGGGGAATTACAAAATAAAGTCTGTTAATTGGATTTTATGTGATGCTCCCAACTGGCAGCAAAAAGTGTCAGTGAACATGCGTATGTTTTCGTCCTCCACTCACTGAGGACGATGAATCTGGTGGCAAAATAAAAGAATAAACCTACTGGATGCTACTACTTACACTATTATTATTAATAATAGCAAACAGAATACATATACGTAACACCAGAGCTGGAGATGCTGATGCCATAAGTTACAATGTTAGGAAAACCCGTAAAATTAGCTACTACAGTACATATGCCTGAGGAATCTAGCAAGACACAAGGGTAAGAATGTGTAAACCCAATATTGAGAATACAAAAAAAATACCCTAGACTTTCAGTATATGCTAGTGAGAGAGAGAGAGAGAGAGAGAGAGAGAGAGAGAGAGATGTACCTATTTGGACGGCCAATTCTGATGGAAGGAATGTGTTGGATTTTGAGGTAGTCTTTTCCTTTCCTACCTCTCACTTGCAGCCTGTCTATGAATTCTCGAGACATGTCATCAATTAGCAGTTCATTGAGGGCTGTGAGGAATGTAATTCCATCTGGAATCATCTTCAACTTCGGGCAACCCCTAATTTCAAGAAAAGAAAGTTTAGGAAAGGCTCCTTGATCCACCGTCATATTCTCTAAGTTGGGCAATCTCCTAATTGCAAGATGTTGGAGTTGCAAAAAGTCAGTTGAAGAGCAAACCATTTCTTTTCCCATAAAGACATCTATTCCAATTTCCAGATGAATCAAAGAAAGAAGCTTCCCCAATGTTGGCATAGGATCATCTTCAAGTTTCGATTCTGTAAGTACTAACCTGATTAGATTTGGAGAGAAACTGTAGCTTTCTGGTAATTTGCTAATAGGTCCGCCTACCCACAATTTGTCAAGATGATGGCATCCTAACAATTTTACTAAAACATCTAACTCTTCTTCTGATGAATCAAAACTATAATCCCAAATTTTAAGGTCAGTTTGCCGGAGCAATGAACTGGTCGAGGTAATCGCTTGTACCAGGTGGGCCAGGTCCTCTCCTTCTTCTTGGTAGAAGAACCTTCCTTCTAGTTTCCGAAGATTGTTGAGTTTGAGGAGATCTTTAGTGTCACATGTAGTTGACTTAAAGAACACTAGAGTCTCGAGGTTGGTCAAGCTATCCAATCTCAATTTCTTTTCCTTTTCATTCCCCAACAACTTAATGAACTCAGGAAGATATAGATGTCTCAATCGTTTCAACTTCCACAACACATTGGGAATAAACAACTCTGGAGTATATGTTCGTAAATCAAGGGTTTCCAAGTATTCCAATTTCCCTAGAGATGGTGGCAATTCTTCAATATCCCAATTCCCATATAAACTAAAATACCTCAACTGCTGCATTATCTTTTCTACTGCTTTTGGAAAATTTTTCCCACCCCTATCATCAACTTTTCCAATATCTAAAACATTAAGCAATTTGAAGCAGTTTATGTTGTCCTTGTCTTTAAACCAAAATCTCGCCTTTCCCCCGAAGAACAGAAGTGAACGAACATACCGAGCTCTTGATTTTTCCAAAGAGGTTGGGTATCCATCAACTTCATCAGTATAATGGACTGCAATTCTCCTTGTTTTGATAACATTTGATGAAGAAGAAGAGGTGGAGCATTCCTTTTTTTCAACTCGAGAATCAATTACCTTGAGAAAATTTTCATCTTTTACCTTTGCCAAGCATAGCTCTCTCATCAGGTCATGAAGCCTACAACTTTTGAAGCTTCTTCTTGTTGTTTCAGTATTCTCCATACAAACTTGAACCATGTATCTCTGGGCCATTTCTCCCAAGTAATGTTCTGCAACATCCATCATTGTTTCGCCTTCATTTCGATCATCTGATGAAATAATTCTTTCGGCTAACCACAATTGATATAATCTCTCCGCTTCTATATCAGAGTCCTCGGGGAAATTGGCCAAGTAAAGAAAACATGGCTTCAAGTGATATGGCAAGTTGTTATAACTCAAATCTAACAAACTTGATACTCCTCGTCCATCTCCATATTCTTTTCCCATGCCTTCTCCCTTCGCTAAATATCTCTTGATGTTTTGAAGCACTTCCTCCCACTCTTTTAGCGTTTTTTTTGTGACTAAGATTCCTCCTAACACAATAATAGCCAATGGTAAACCCCCACACTGTCTCACCATCTCTCTTCCCAAGTCCTCCATTTTCTGATCAATAATAAACCCTGTCGAGACACAAAAGAAGAGGTAAACACATGAATTGCAAACAATGTTACATCCATTATAATCCAAATTCCTTCTTATTTTCTTGATAAGAAGAAGCTGCCATAGTTCTTAATAACATTGGCCAGAGATTAAGGAATTAATAGAATGGGATTTAAGGAAGGATTTCTTCTCTAAAATCTGTTGCATAAAAGATATGGTCTTTGTTGTTGAAACTTGAAGGGGTCTTTGTCTTTTGTTTTTGGTGACATTTGGTTCTCAAAAATGGCAATCTAATTTTAAAATGTGCTTTTGGAGTGTTGGACAGCAGCTAGCCAACAACTACTACATGGAAATTGCTGTAAACTCTCCAAAAACATTTTGACCAGGTTGTTGGGACACAAAGATATTAATCACCAATGGTCTTGGTTAATAGCCCGCCCAAAAAAAATCTGGGTATAAAATGGGGCTGGGTTAATCGACCGGGTAAACTCGACCCACAACAATCCGCCCGGATTTTACTCGGGCTCAACGGGTGGAATATGGATATGCACCCATTTGTTATCCGACCCACAATTGACCTGCCCAAATCCGACCCAATCCACCCATTTTCCAGGCCTCGACTCATTCACCACTCAGATGCTATCAAGGTAGATTTTTTATCAGTGGATCTATAGTTTTTGTACTTCCTGCAAGCATGAGGGTTGGTTACATATTGAGAGTTTTCCCCATGGTCCACCTCATGTGATTTCAAAAACATAAAGATATAGTGGAATTCTTGGAGTTTCCTTGGTGGATAATAAGAACTCCAATAAATTTTTTATTCACATATCTCAAAAATAAGCCTACATGTATTTGAAGAAGTTTGTTGCAAAATTTGGGTAATATTTGAAGATCAATCCCATAGATTATTATGTATTTGAATATAACCTACTTTCTCTTCAAGAGTTGGACTTCTGCTTTGTTATTAGTAAGAGGTACAGATGGTGAGGTATTTGTGTCATAGTGAGATATTTGGAGGAGACAAAGAAATACTGGTGGGGTGTATATGCCACTCCAAGACATCGTGAGAGCTCACAAATGTGTACCTTTTATTGTTCGAGTTTGGGGGGTCTGGTTTTGGGTATATAAAGTGAATTTCTCTCTCACCCAAGGATGTAGGACAAGATTCTGCTGAATGACATAAACTATATGCTTTTCTTTGCTGTGTCTTTGTATGCAGTGATTAAATTTTATTTTTCCATTAAGGCAGAACTCAAATCAATGCTTGAAAGATGGTTGTCCAATATCCATATACTACCTCTGATAAGGAATAAGCTTAAAGCATTGGTTGGATTGGATTAAAGAAAATGCATGCAAAACTGCCATCAGCACAAAAAGAAAGGAGAAAAGAACAAAATCTGGCCAGCGGCGATAGGGACGAACTCAGGTGATACATCTAATATCCTCTACTTTTAATATGATTAACTTAGGTGGTTGGAATCTGTACCGCTTAATATTCCCAAATTAAGGAAGAGAGAGAGAGAGAAAGAGAGAGCGTGTGTGTAACACCCCGTATTTTTTCTGATATAAATATTAAATTTTAAATATGTTAAGGAAGCAACCTAAATTTTACGTGTTATTAATTGGCTGTGTGCATTTATATTTTTATGGTCATTCATTTATTTGTGTGTAATTATTATTTTTAATTGTTATTAATTACTGTATGAAGTTTTGTAAAGTTAAGTGGTGGGGTTAAAGTGGTAAAAGTTTAAATTGGCCAAGTTCTTGAAAGGTGATGTGTTAATTTTTTAGCAGTATTTATAAGCCCGTAAATGTGTTAAATAATGTAATTAACATTCAGATTAAGTACCGAGGTCATGTGTACCCATTGGGCTATTCATTTTAGTACTTTGTGTGTTAATAATATACATGGGTGTGTTTGTGTGTTAATAATATACATGGGTGTGTTTATATCTTTCTACCTACATATATCTAGGTGCCCTAGGGTTAGAAGAGAAAAAGAAAAAAAGAAAAAAGAGAACTGATATGAGAGAGAGAGAGAGAGAGAGGAGAAGAAGAAGAAGAAGAAGAAGAAGAAGAAGAAGAAGAGGAGGGTTTTGGATCCGTCGTTGCTTGTGAAATCGCGGAGCGTGTTATTTGTCGTTAGATTCGTACTCGCATCTATTCAACGATTCAAACAAGGTGAATTTAATGTGTGTATTCGGGCATACATATATACACATATGTATAAATGTATATGCGAGTGAATGAATTTCTTACATGTCTAATTTAATTGTTGGTGTTTAATTTTTTTTGCGTTATAATGTACAATATTATTGTCGAATTAATACGACCTTTGTGTGATCTCATGAATTTGATCCTCAGGTAATGATCCTAAGGTATTCGTATAAATGGTATGTAGATAGTTAGATGTATAAACATTTGTGTGAAATGCTCATGATAATTTTTTTTTTTTTTTGTAATTCTAACAGTTTCTGAAACTTTAGAAAAATATTTAGAAAATCGTGACTTAGAATTTTAGAATTTTGTTCTCGATTTTTGCTTAAAACGTGATTCTGCACACTTTTCGTGTTTTAAGTTTTTCCTAATTGTGCACCGTTTGGGCAGAAATTTTATATTACAATAGCAGTTTTTAGCATGGTTAAACGTGCAAAATTTGGAAAATATGATTTCTTTGTGGATTTTCTATTCGTTAATATGACTTAACAAAAAATTACTTGGAGATACATGAATTCTCATATAATGTTTAGCTATGAAAAATGGGTGATAGTCATTGACTTTGAGTCCGATGAACTTTTATAATTCCGAGAATGAAAAAAATGGTTTCAAGTTCCTTAGTGTTCACCGCTCCCCGTTGTGTTATTTATTTATTTATTTTTTTGGTAGCTCAACTTGCTGAGTGTACCTTTATGCCAGTGGCTTCGTGATCAAGCTGGCCTAAGCCTTATGCTCGGCTTAATTTATAGACGTCTAGGCATATTGACTGTCCTTCTGTGTGTATACCTTGTTTGGTTGATACCCCAACCAAATTGGCACCAGAGTGCATGTTGGTAGTATGTCTGGGCACACATGGGATATATATGCGGGTGTATCATGGAGGGTGGCCAAGTGGTGAACCTAAAAAATTGAATAATGAATCGTTCATAAAAGTAAGAGTGTGGTTGTAAATAAATTTTCGAAGAGTAAACGGTTTAAATAAATTACTTCTTTGATTGTTGTTAGTTTAACCTCAATTGTTTTTAACATGTAGCTTAGAACTAAGATTTTCATTCTGGTGGTATTTTAATAAAAAGGTGTTCCGCACATCTTCGTGGTATTTTTGTGGTTACTAACTTTTGTATTGCAGGATGATGGACCCATTAATGTTATACAGGTTTGGCTCACCATAAGTAGATTGGTAAGTATGAAATTCGTAGTAGCTTTGGGTTTCGGGCAAGAAACTACTTGCCACCGCATAAATGGAAACTACTCTATTGTCCAGATATGTGTTTGTGGAACTACCTGTCTTGGCCCAGGAGCGTAATAGTATGGTTTGTAGTTATTAAATTGGAGCATCCAACCCAAAACCAATTGGCAATGGGTGGAGTGGCCCCTTGAACTTATATATTGAGTAGTTAGGTTATAAGTCCCCGATGTGGGACAGACAATCTCAACAGTAGTATACGGGTCCAAGTTGGATCACTAAGACTTGTTTTGTTTAACTCATATCAGTCATGTGACTGACCCGAGTGTGTTATGCATTCGAGGGCGTTTTTATATGAAACGTAGTCGAATGTATTTGTGCAGGTTTAATATTTGGGAATTTTCTGTGGAGCTGTTGATGTCTTGGAATTGCAGTTGTGTAAAATTGTACATTGCATGTAGTTGTATCTTATTTATTTTTGTCTCTGGCATTGTGGGCCATATTTGTACTATTGTAATAAAGATTGTATATTGGTATTGGGAGCGTTGTAGTTACTCTGACCAATGGAGGTGTAGATTTTATTTTTATTTGTTTTCTTTCTGCCGAACTCTGTAAGGAGGGTTTTATTTAATGAAAATAAAATTTCTTTTGTAAATCGAAATGATGTAATATTTATAATGGAACTTTATTTATTTTATAATGAAATAGATGTTTGGGAATACAAATTTAATAATTAAGAGTTTTTCTTTTAGAAAAAAATAATAATAAGATCACATATCCTTATTTAATGAGTATTAAATATTGTTTTCAATAAACTTTTTGTTAGCCTATGTAAGGGTGTCACTCTTGTGGTTTTGGCAATTGGATATTAGTCCGGATACATGCTCTGGATTAAATATTTGGTTGTCCAAAAATCAGAGTGTTAGAGAGAGAGAGAGAGAGAGAGAGAGGGAGAGAGAGAGAGAGCTTGCTTTTGATCATAAAGTGTCATGTTTTGGGCTTGTTGAAATCAGTATATTATAAAAGGCAACCTAATGTTATAAGTTTTCCCTGTAACAGGAGAAGTATGGTACGCCAGAATTTCTGCTGGAATCTTGTTAATGAAGTTTGGAATAAGGATTTTCCAAGATCTGTTTCAGAGATTTATTTATTTATTGATTTCCTGTAATGGATCCATAACTGAAGAATTTTATTTAGAGCATTCAAATTCTTGAAGAAGAATTGGACTTAGAATGAAGAGTTGTTTTCTAGTGTGGCAAGCTTATTTCAAGAACTCAAGTGCAAGGATACTGTAGCCTCGACGGAATGTGCAAGAAGGTTTTGAATGGAGAGAAAGGCAGAGATATAGACAAGCAGAAAATAATTATCGGCAGCTGAAATGGGTACACAGCTGATTTCTGATAAAAAATTCCCAAGCCCACCTGACAACTCTCCTCCTACGCTCTGAGTAGCGTTTTCCCAAGACACTGTGTCTTCTTCCATTGATCACTCCGGCAACGTTCTTCTTGTGGCTACCCATTCTCCGCCCTTCTCTTATCCTTCTTTCCCTCTTCTTGCTGCTGCTTTCTTTCCCCCTCGGTTTTCTTACCTCGCCTCTTGGTTTTTTCTCTTCCTCTCTTCTTTGTCGGTGGAATTCATTACTTTCCTGTCTTTTTGCTGTGGTCCCCAGCTCCCTTTCCCTTCTCTCTTGGTCATTTATGGAGGATCTGACAAATGCCTTGTCACAAATTATATCACAAACCTCAAATCTCTCTTGCTTTGAAGACACTTTGGAGCTAGAGGACAATTCAGAAGCATCCAGGACAAATACCATCCCACTGGTGGGTAAAGTTATCTCTGATAGACATATTAAACTCCAAATAGCTTCATCCATTTTCCAAAAAGCCTGGAACCCGGCAGGGTCCCTTTCAATTTCAGAGCTTCAGGCCAACATATTCCTCTTCGCCTTTGAAAACCCCAGAGATTTGCAGCGGGTGCTTAGCTTAGCTCCATGGTCTATCATGGGACACCACGTGGTTCTGAAAAGTTGGACTCCAGGGTTGGTTCTCGAAGAACTCCGGTTAGATATCACATCCTTCTGGATTCAAGTCCACGGACTCCCCCCTACCCAAATCTCAGAATCTAATGCAAAAATCATTGGCAAAACAATTGGAAAGGTGGAGAATATAGATCTTGCAGGAGGTTATGCTCCAGTCTGGTCTAGGGCTATGCAGATTAAAGCTGAGATCCACACTGAAGCCCCCCTCAAGACAGGCTTCCTCTGGAAGCGAAAAGAACTTCCTGATGTATGGGTCCAATTCAAATATGAACGACTCTCTGACTTTTGCTTCCTTTGTGGGAGATTAAGTCACAACCAGAACCATTGCATCTTTGGTAGACCCAGAGGAGTTCCAATAGGTCCGAACCACAGACAGGGGTCTTATGCTTATGGTGATTGGCTAAGAGCGGATAATACTCAGCATAGTTGGAAAAATTCTGCTAGATCCAAAGGGAGTGATGATCGGAGTACGGCGACGGGAGGGAAAGAAAAAGTGGCCGGAGTTCAGACAGCTCGGAGTACAGAGGATGTGAACAGGAAGGGGAAGGAGGTCCAAAAACGTCAACGGCTAGGTTCCCAAGGCTCTGATAATCCTTCCAGTGCTGCTAGCCGCCAACTACCCCCACTCTCTGAAAAGCCTGCAAATACCATTAATATGAGAAATATTATCATGGTAGAAAATCAAATTTGGGAAGTGATGAATATTGATAGCTGTAATAATCCCCCTCAATCTGAACCATCAGTTACCACTCAACCCCTTATCCCTAACCTAAAGCTTTCTCTTTGGGCCACCCCTAGTGACACACCAAACCAACCTAATTGGCCCTCTCAAAAAAGCCCATCTATATATATCATCCCTCAACTCCGCACAGCCAAATTCATACCCCCTACCCTCACAGCCCATTTACCAGGCCCAATACACCTACCTGTACAACCCATTTACCAGGCCCTTCCCCAAGAAGTCCCAACCCATTCGTCCCTTAAAATCATTGAACTGAACAGCAGTGAAATTACCCACGACCACAATCACCAGCCTGAAACCCAAAAGCCTATTTCTGGAACTAAAAGAAGTCTTCCCTCCACCTTAACCATACTTCTGCACAAGAAACCAAAAGGCCCAACCTCTTCCCAAACCCTCCAAGTCCACATTGCACCCTCCCAACAACCCATCCCTCCTATAGTTGCCCTCCCTTCCATATCAGTCACTAACAGCTCTTTGCCTAGCAGCAGTATAAGGAGAAAGATCATAGTTCAACACTCCCGCAGTTTTTTAAAGGATACTGATTTCTTTGAACACCTTGAGGGGACTAGCAACCTCTCCAGTGTAGATGATGCCCCGGATGATGGGGGGAGTCCTACATTGGAAACAACCGCTTGTGTCTTTGCCGATGAGGAGGGCGGAAGGCCCCCTCTCGGCCAATGATTATCCTTTCATGGAACTGCCGTGGCTTAGCCCGAGCTGCGGCAGTTAGCGCTTCGGGCTTTGATAAGAGAGCACAATCCTGAGTGTATCTTCTTATCAGAAACTAAAGTTAACTCCTCAAAGATGGCTTCTTGCATGAATCTATTGGGATTTCCCAACTTCTCTCTTATCCCTGCTTCTAACAAAGCAGGGGGTCTTTGCTTTGCGTGGAGAAATGGTGTCGACCTTGTGACTTCTATTTTGGACGACAACTTGATTAGTGCAACCTTCTTCTCGGACCCTCCTTCTAAGACCTGGGTTCTCACGGCTGTTTATGGGCCCCCGTACAAGTCTAAAAAAGGAGAGGTTCTGGGAACGTATGAACAGTGTGGCGACTTCAGCAAATGGTCCCTGGGCTACTATAGGGGACTTCAACGGAATTTTGAACCAGTCAGAAAAAAAGGGGGCAGACCGTTTTCTTGTTCTTCTTTTAGCGGTCTGACTGGTTTCTTAAATAACCACGGCCTTATCGATTTAGGCTTTGCGGGGAATCTTTTTACTTGGGATAATGGTAGAGACAGCTCTCATAATATCCGGCAACGTTTGGATAGAGGGATTGCAAACATTGAGTGGCGGGAACTCTTCCCTCGGGCCACTATTCGGAATCTCCCTATTACTGAGTCAGATCATGCTCCCATTATTTTGAATACCCATGGGGAACAAAGGGGGAAACCAAGATCTTTCAAGTTTGAGGCCATGTGGATTCGTGACAAGGGGTGTGCTATGGTTGTGGAGAATACCTGGCTCAACACTCCCACCCATGGTTCTCCATCCTTTCGTCTTTGCCAAAAGCTGAATGCGGTGAAGAAAGCCCTTAAGAATTGGAATAAGTCTCACTTTGGGAATGTACAATTCAAAATTAAAGAGGACATGTCTTTGCTTGAGAAAATCCAATCGAAGGATGCCACGAATGATAATTTAAGCAGAATTGAAGCTTTAAAAGCTGATTTGGATGAGAATCTGAAAAGAGAAGAAATTCTCTGGAAACAAAAATCTCGGGTTGACTGGCTAAAGGAGGGAGACAAAAATACTCGATTTTTCCACGACCATTAGAAGACGCAGAAATGCTATTGATACACTCCTCTTGGACAATAACTCTTGGACTGAAGACAAAGAAGTTATCACAAATGCTTTCATCTCCAACTTTGAAGCTACTTTCAAGTCCTCTGACCCTATGTTCCCAGCAGACCTGAACGGTTTGGTTACTCCCTCAATTTCTGATGAGGATAATGAGGTTCTTTGTCGCATTCCCGAGGAGAAAGAGATAAAAGATGCAATGTTTCAGATTGGTTCCACCAAAGCCCCTGGCCCGGATGGTATGTCTTCAATATTCTACAAAACTTTTTGGTGCATTGTGAAAAATGATGTTGTTGCTACTGTCAAAAGTTTTTTCTCTGGGGGTTTTATCCTAAATAACTTGAACCACACAAATCTCGCTCTTATTCCTAAAGTAGCTAGTCCTCTGAACACCAACCACTTTAGACCTATTAGCCTGTGTAATGTGATTTATAAAGTTATCTCCAAAATTTTGTCTACCCGGCTTAAACCTTTTCTTGACAAAATTATCTGTCCGCTCCAATCAGCCTTTGTCCCTGGTAGACTTATCCAAGATAATAGCATTGTTGCACAAGAGATTATCCATTCCATGT